>OZ034817.1:34173807-35483807 GCA_964030455.1 Linum trigynum | reverse complement strand
AAATTCGGTGGCCCATAAAACTTGGACCAAACCGAAGCTAACCAAACAGAGGGAATAGTTTCTGTCTTCTGCGTTTTTATGTTTTGTATTTTTCCATTAATTGAAAATTGGTTTAACAATCAAGCACTTAGCTATGTTTAAGATTCGTCGTTTTAGGTTGAAAGAGGAGGAAAAGGAAAACAAATCTCAATAACACATAGCCGCCTCCTCGATCTCCCTCTCCGACGGACTCAGTTCCGGCAACTTCATTGCCGTCGATTTTATCTACAGGCTCTACATAATGCTTCCACAGAGATCCCTCACCATTTCCCGCAACATTTATGATGTAAAACCAAAGCGAAGAAAGTTGTTGTCTACACTGTCCCCCTGTCTCCACCGAACAACGCCACCGCAAAGTACGGTCTCAGAAGAAGAGAGTCGTTCCTCCTCTGTGTCATCCCCTCTCACTGCTACGTCCCTGTTGGACTCGTTGAAAGCAAATTCCTGGAGATGCGGAGTGACGACTTGATATATACACATGTTTTTGTCCACCATTCCTATACCGTTTGAGTATCATCTCTCGTGTTTTAGGCCGATTGCACGCTAGGTTGTTCTTGTTTGTCATATTTCAGGTCCTATTACGTGAAGGAAGGTTTGGACACGAGTTCAGGGTCGATTGGACGAAGTTGGGACGTTTGACGAAAAGGTGAAAATTCCATGCGGGCAGACCTAAAATCCACACCGCCGTGTGACATGGCCGTGTGGAACACCTTTGCACGTCCAAGCCACACTAACAGTGTAAAGGGTCCTTTTTGGTCGTGTGGAATTCACAGGAGGTTCACACGGGCAGGACTAGATTTCACACGGCCGTGCAGTTCTGCCCGTGCAGTGTGCATGAAGCCACTTAAGTGAAACGCGACTTTTTGCACTTCCTCACGGGCAGCTGGAACTTCTACACGTCCATGTAGTCGGGCAGAGCTGGGTTTTTAACCCAATTTCGGGTCTTTTGAAGGGGGATCGATTTTCAGAGCTAGAAAAAGAGTCCTAAAGAGAGAAAGTGCGAAGAACACACCTATAGGTGATTTTGGAGCTGGGTTTCATCAATCAAGTTTGGATTTCATCCTTGGAGTGAAGATCATCATCCTAGAGCAGATTCTTCCCATCTTGATGAGTATGACTGCTTTGTTTTCTATTTCCCTCTCTCTACGGAGTAGAACCCTCTCTCACTTGGGTATGAAGAACCCTAGTTCCATGTGTTAGGGATATTGATTGTAATGACTTTTGGTTTGTGATACTACTTGATTATAATCAATTGAAGTGTTTTAATTGAATCAATTGAATCTTAATCATCTTTTATTGATTTCTGCTGCAACCTGAGATAGATAGAATCTGATTAGGTTGTTAGAGCTTCTTCAATCGGTAGTAGTGAATCGATTATACGAGAGTTATTCGATTCACTGCTTTGTACTGGAATTCAATTCCAGTAGTGGAGTTCTGTGTTAATTCCCTCAGCGTTCTATCCCTGTGAAGGCTAGTCGTCTGCCGGTTAGTCTGTCCGAGAGGGCTTGGTCAGCTTCAGAGATTCCAAGCTACTGTCGGATCTTCCACAGTTTAATCAACAGTAAAGCAACCAAAGGTAATTACAACTTTGACCTAACTAAGGAGCTAAGGGGACTCATTCGCGAGTGACTCTTCCCTTGCTTAAGAACTTCGAACCATTTCCAGCTTTCTTACTGCCTTTGCTTAAAATCACAATCACTCGACTTAGTTTGCTAGATAATAGATAATCACGGAGTAGGCAGTAGATCTAGACCCCGGGTTGATAAGTTGAACTTGCCAATATTCTGCATTTTTGAATTGCGATTACACTTGGTCGTAGTTTAGTGTTGTGTTTTAGCGTGTCACGGAGCAACTTTCCTCATCAAATCAAACGGCTTCCAAGTAATTGATAACTCACAAAATCGGTTCTCATATATGGTGCAATCATTTGTTTTTGTGTTTACGTCAACTTCTATTATGTGGTCTGACCTCCATTACCAGGACATCAAGGGTTTATTATCTTCTAAGCTTTATTACCGACCAAGAACGAGACTTTGGCTTCTCTGATTCACCAAAGCTTGTTCTTAAATTATTCAGATGCCTTGCTTTTCTTCTAGGTGTTTGCTAGGAGACAATGCTCCATCTTGGTGTCTTGAATCGGTGTCGTGCTACCTTGCTTCTAGTGCACATCAGCTTTGTGCTTGTGAGTGAAAACAATGGAAGGGGCAAAATGAATGACTGCAGGCTATTTATGTTTGTAACTTGTTGGAGCATGTTGGAAACAAAGTTTCTAACGGGATTCAGAGTGGCTGATATTTGAGAATTTTGGGATTGAGAATATAGAATTAGGGATTTTGAGAAGAATTGGGGGAAGAACAAGAAAGAATGGCCGGAGGCCATATTAGGAAAAAAAGAGAAATTGAGAGGATTTGGAAGAGAGTAGGGTTTAGGGATTTTCTTAATATGCTTCTTATTGATTCTGAATAGAAACCCAAAGCGCATATATATATTGGAAATAGTGGAAAACCCTAACAATAAACCTAATTCTATTAAATGACTACTAACCTTATTGATAATTACTCTAATAATAATTCTATTAATAAATAGAGAAACCCTACAGAAATCGGTTTCTAACATCTCCTCCCCATTCAGACCAACTTTGCCCTCAAGGTTGAACCACTTGACCCACTCTTCCTTCCTTCTCGCGCACTCTGCACGTTGACTCCATTTATTGCGCTTCCGTTTCTTCCAATCGTGCTCCAACTTCGATATTGTACTTCTTCCACCAACCTTCTTGTGCTGGTCTTTTTCTTCAACCTGCACTTCCGTGGGCCCACTATACGCTTCCTTGAAAAATTCGTACTTCAAAAACTCCACTTTTGTTGGCCTCACAATCCCCCAACTCAAGGAACCCAACGATTCATTCTTGTTCAAGAACCCATCCTTGAGTACCATTTCATCAAGGCCTTCATACATTTTTCTTAGAACAAGCCAATAACTTTGAATGGTTGCTTCTCCAATTAATGTTCTTACTAGCCCACCAGATAAGCCTTTAATCTCATCTTCCTTTTCCTCTAAATCCACTTTCAGCAAAACACAATGTATATTGGGCTCAATCACTCCTTGCAGACACGACCCGATGTGCTCAACCTTTGGCCCAGTACCATAGAGAAGACACCTTGTTAGCCCAACATGCGCGGCACAGAAGCTGGTCCACTCGAAGCCCAAGCCACCTCAATTAGTGACCCGCTCATCTGATCAGGTGCTATCTCCTACCCCATGACTTTTCGGCCCATTCTCCCCATTCTCTTGGACCACTTGGACCGGCCAATTCGGCCCAATGACTCGGCCTCTTGCTGTGTGTGGGTGGAGGTTGACCTAGGGATCATGAGAAGAATGTCACCGTGCTCCTCCTTCATTGACCCCGCCGTCGGCCGTTCCTTCGGCGGTTCGCGGAAGGGACAAAAGTCGCCCCTGCCGCCGCATCCCATTTTCTTCGCCTCCACCTCCTTCATTTCTCGATCAATGAGAGCCGCACCGCCGGCCACCATCTTCTCCCGACCCGCCGACGATCCCATCACCCGTTGCGCCTCCTCTATGGTCGAAGAGGCCACTGGAGCAAACTTCAATCGCTCGGCCGGATCCGCAACACAAGATTCTGGCACCCTGGTTTCGTGATCTTCGCTCCTCACGGCCAGTGGAGAAGGTGGTCCTTACTCTTTCTTCCTGAATCGCCAGTTTGCTCGGCGTCTTGGAATTGATCCTCGACCCGCCAACAGCTTCTTCTTCCCTTCCATCGTCGATTCTTCCTTCGGCGGCGACCAATTCCACCGATGGTCCAGCGACCAACCCGATCTCGCCGCCGTCTTCATCCCTTTCTCCTTTTCGCTCGGCGCTACCATCAATTGCACGCCCATCTCGTTCGTTCTGCTCACCTGACAGGTCAAGGAGAGCGAAGCACCACAGGCAGCCACCTCCTCTTACGCTTCTTCTTCCTCGGCATGTACAGGGCCCCCCCGCCGTCATTCTCCTTTCCCCGCGGCAACGAGCATCTCATCAGGCGGCCGGAAGGCCAATCCACATTCGCCCTAGACTCCTGGTTCGTCATCTCGTTCGTCATCACCACACACAGATCTTTCAACGGGCGCTGCGCTGCATCCTCGTCGATTGACGAATTCGGCTTCTTCTTCCTGTCTTTCCAATTAGACCTACCATTATTCTTCATTAAATTGCTGAATGGAGATTCGGGCTCTCTAAGATCCTCATCGGTCGACCTCCCCACCTCTACTGAGGAGATTGTGGTCTTTGAAGCTGCAACAGCAATGGTCGGCGCGGTTGCGGTCCCTATGCTTACGACAGAGTCGGTTGTGCCTGTTGGTGATGATAGCGGGTGAACCTCAACAATCTTCTTTGCATCGGGCAGCAAAGCCTGAGATTTGGCCACCTCCGTTGATTCTCCTTCCTCGTTCATCTCCTTGGCTGGTGGTTCAATAATGACGCGCGGCTGTGATGGTGCTTCGAGGTTTGCCGGTGTCTCCTCAACCTGTGGTGCAATGATTTTTGGGATTTGAAGGATGAAATCAGTTTCCCCAAACTTAGTGCGATGCCGTTTGATGTCGTGGATTGCTCTAAATCTGATTTGCTTTTTGAATCGTAACCACCTGTGACCAGGGGCGGATCTAAGCACAAGGGAGGTGTGTCATCTGACACACCTCCGCCCAAAAATTTTGTGAAAGACCGCTAATTTGTCGGTACTAAAATTTTGATCTCGAGATTTCCGACACACCTCTGATCATTGTATCCGACACAACTCCATTGTGTTTATGGAAATTTATTGTCATAAGTTATCAAAATATATAAATATAAGTTCAGGCTAGCGTACGTCCGACCACCGTACGCCAATTGGGTTTTGCTATTTAGATAAATAATTAACCGGACTTTGGGGCATGATCCTATATCCTAACCTCTAATGGGTGAACCCCAATCTCTAATTTTCTAACCCAAACTGCAAAATTTGGTCAATCTTAAAATGAATCTCAACAATAATTTCGACGAATCAGAATCATTGATTTTCATTTTTCAAGATTAAATGAATCTTATGTTAGGTTAGTGAATTGAGGATTGCGGTTCACACATTGGGGGTTAGAGTATAATATCATTGTTTATAAATGATTGTTAAGTTGTGTATATTGAAAAACATTTGCTTTGCAGCATAAGTGATGAATGTATTTTAGAGACATTTCAGCAGATGAAAAGTCGTCGTGATTCGTTGTAAAATGACTTTGTGAACTTCATAAATTAATTTCTTTTAATTTCTACTTAATTTTTTTATTTAATTATTATTATATGTTAGCAGCGACACACCTCTCCAACAATCCTAGGTCCGCCACTGCCTGTGACCATCAGCCAACGGTCGTTGTCCCGTTATTGCTAGCACATCATATCCAAATAACTGCACATCTACGTGCTCCTCTTCGAACCCAGGCAAGGTGAAGAACAAGACAACGCTACATCGTAGCTCCTTCCTCATGCTGTCAGGTTTGAAGTCTTCATATACTCGTTCGTCCCCGGTTGAAAGTTGTGACGAACTCAGATTTTCGACCATGGCTCTGATACCAAATGTTAGAAACAAAGTTTCTAACGGGATTCAGATTAGGTGATATTTGGGAATTTAGGGATTGAGAATATAGAATTAGGAATTTGGAGAAGAATTGGGGGAAGAACAAGAAAGAATGGTCGGCGGCCGGATTAAGGAAAGAAGAGAAATTGAGAGGATTTGGAAGAGAGTATGGTTTAAGGATTTTCTTAATATGCTTCTTATTGGAAATAGTGGAAAACTCTAACAATAAACCTAATTCTATTAAATGACTACTAACCTTATTGATAATTACTCTAATAATAATTCTATTAATAAATACAGAAACCCTCCAAAAATCGATCGATTTCTAACAGAGCATAAATGGTAAACGATCTATCCAAGTTGACATATAGTCAAGTAACACGTTCAAGCTAGCAGAAGAAATAAGAGTAGTCTGTTGTGTTGTATAGGTAACTAGCAAGTCTACAAATTATCCATCTAGATTGTTTACTTTGCTATGTATTTTGGTTGGTCGCCAAATTGTAATTTTCATGATTTGTGCAGTTCAATCTAATTGTAATTTACATTCATTCTCCAATTAAGAAGCTCATCTGCAATAAGATTTTTTTTTTTTTTTTTTTTTTTTTTGAGAAATCATCTGCAATAATACTTGTTGCCCCACAGACACTTTGATTTCGAGATAATGTAATCCCTAATACCTGTGTCAGAAAACAGTAAAAAAGGCATACATAATTAGACATGCGAAAGAGATCCTGTATATAGAAGGAGACACGGAAATTACCAAAGCTGATCTTTTAAGGACCCAGGGTCAAGCAAATAGTATGTCCATTGGAGCATTGATCACATGAGGACTTCAACCAATTCCTTATACGCCCCTCAAACGAAAGCTGACTCATGGGCTTGAAGTTTGCACAGGCCCGCCATATCATGTGCTTGAAAGACAACGGTTAATATTAGGAGTCGTGAGGACTAGAACACGTGACCTCAAGGACAAACCACCTCTGATACCATGTCATAAACCAGTTGGTCCCACTAACTCGAGTTGTTGGGAGAAGGTTATGTTGGATCTTATACACACCCATATATGGTACTTAACCACTTCATTAAGGGCTATGATTAGTATTGTAACTAGCACTCTAACTTCGGTAGATAACACGGTGGAGATTAAAGAGGACGAATAAATCATAGACGATTCATAATACCTATTGTTTGAGCCTAAGTAGCACCTGGCGGTTTGTGAGACTCCACTGATTACGAACGGTCTTCGATAGTGGGGGTGGTCTCTGGAACCCTGCAGAAAAGGTCCACAGGAGAACCTTGGGACCTCCTTCGATGTCAAAGTTATTAAGAGAAAGCGAAGATGTGGTAAATATGATATATATATATATATATATATATATATATATATAGAGAGAGAGAGAGAGAGAGAGAGAGAGAGAGGTAGTTACGAGTTACCGTAAATGCTGCCCTTCGATGGATATTTATACTAATCCTGGCGGAGGTTTGAGCATTAAATGACTTGTCGGGCGCTCTGGGATGCCTCTGGGCTCATTAAATGCATCGTTGGTATCCAACGATTCCCTGTCAGTCCTTATACGAAAAAGGTCTAAAGGCCGTTGGACCTTTAGTGTCGGGCAATCTTTATAGGTTGCGGTGCCTAGTGTCGAGCCGCCACTTGGATATCGAGAACCAAAGAGCACCTTGGGGTCCTTGTGCCTGATTGCTAGCTTGGGCCCAGTCTATTGACTTTATGGGCTTTAATAACCTTGGCCTTAGGACCCACGTATGTCAATACTTGGCCAACACTTACATTTATCACAGAAGCTTTTCAAACAACAACTGTTTGTTAGCACAACATCGGAAGATCGCCAACAGGTCTCGTGGAAGGCAACCGTTCGATTTCTCTCTAGATTTCAACCATGTAATAAGTTTTGGATCCAGAATTAATCTTCAAGCTAAAGACAGGAAGGGGAAAAGGTCTAGCTAGGCGTACAATATTAAAAGCTACTCGAAAACAGAGAAAATAAATTGATTGGCTCAGCTTTACTCATTTGGTCTTAAAACAGCAACAATAACACTAGGCAATGCATATGAGCCATCTGGTGTTGCCATTAGCATCGACTTTGGGATTCCTGTTGATGGTTTTACTCTCTTGATATTATAATTTGGATTACCAATGGTGAGGCAGTGCTGAATAAAATGTCCTGGAATAAAGAACCCAGTATTCAATTAAGAACACACATATCTCTAAAGTAAAAAAAAAAGATATTAATAATAAAGGAGAACTACTGTCAGCTGAAAGTCAATAGCACTAGGCAATGCATATGAGCCATCTGGTGTTGCCATTAGCATCGACTTTGGGATTCCTGTTGGTGGTTTTACTCTCTTGATATTATAATTTGGATTACCATGGGTGAGGCAGTGCTGAATAAAATGTCCTGGAATAAAGAACCCAGTATTCAATTAAGAACACACATATCTCTAAAGTAAAAAAAAAAAAGATATTAATAATAAAGGAGAACTACTGTCAGCTGAAAGTCAGAATCTTACAATGCTATATAGCATATAGCATTGGTGCTATAGGTTTTTATCTTTATGGTACAACTTGAAATTGTACATTTAATGTTATGGTACAATTTCAGATTGTACCTAACTTTTTGTACAAATTCTTTTATGGTACAACTTAAACTTGTACATTATATGATGGTACAACTTCAAGTTGTAAAGTTGTACCATAACATTATGATACAAATTCCTTTATGGTACAACTTATACTTGTACATTTAATGTTATGGTACAACTTCAAGTTGTACATTAAAGCACCAATACTATATAGCATAGTAGAAGTGCTCGGTACCTTACACCTGTGACACACAATGTAAAATCGGATATATGCGGAAAAGACTAAGATTTACGTGGTTTCCCCGTTAATCAACGGGACTAGTCCACGGTGAGGGTGACCTCAGGTAGGGTTTCACTATCGGCGGGAGAATAGAAATCAGTCCCGAAAAGTTACTGCTGCCGGCCGCATAAGGCCATCTCTTATACCCTTCGACAATGAGCTAGGGCAAAGATACAAGTAAGGGAAATTACATAATAATCCCCTTAATAAACAAAGTATGTAAAACGTGAATATAAATACACGTCAACACTCCCCCTCAAGCTGAAGCATGGAGGTCACGAATGCCAAGCTTGGACAAGAGAAGATGAAATTGATCACCACCAAAGGCCTTCGTAAGAATGTCCGCCAACTGCAAGGAGGAACGAACTTTCAACGACTCAATCTCGCCATTTACCACGCGCTCACGCACAAAATGACAGTCCATCTCGACGTGTTTAGTGCATTCATCAAAGACCGGATTAGCAGCAATATGTAAGGCTGCCTGGTTGTCACAGTATAAAGAGGTCGGCGAGCGTTGAGGCACGCCCAACTCGGTGAGAAGAAAACGAAGCCAAATAACCTCGCTAACAGTGCTAGCCATGGTACGATACTCTGCTTCGGCCGAAGAACGAGCGACGACACGTTGTTTCTTGGTACGCCAAGATACAGGTGCCGAACCCAGCTTTAAAAAATAACCCGTCGTAGAACGGCGGGTGGATCGACAGCCACCCCAATCAGCATCACAATGTGCAGTCAACTGTAGAGAATCACCAGCGGGGAAAAAGAGACCTTGACCAGGAGAAGTCTTGAGGTATCGAAGAACCCGATGAGCAGCAGCTACGTGGTCAGCGCTCGGAGAGTGAACAAATTGACTAAGCACGTTGACAGCATAGGTGATGTCAGGCCGTGTAAAAGTGAGGTACAGCAAGCGGCCAACAAGTCGTCAATAAGAAGAGACATCGACTACAGTATCATTATCCAGGTGAGGACGAGTAAGAGAATTATTATGTTCCATGGGAAACCGACTGGGACGAGTGCATGCTGCGCCTGCATCCTGAAGGATATCCAAAGCATACTTGCGTTGTGAGAGAACAACGCCTTCTGGTGAACGAGCTACCTCAATACACAAGAAATATTTCAACGGCCCCGGATCTTTAATGCTGAAGCGCTCGTGAAGAAAGGACTTAACTCTAGCAATGAACTGAGGGTCGTTACCGGTGAGAACAACATCATCAACATACACAAGAGCTTCCACAAAATAGTCTCCGCGATGATGAATAAGGAGGGAGGGATCCGTATGAGAGGAATGAAAACCGAGTTCAGCCATAGCAGAAGTGAACTTTAAGTACCAATTCCTAGATGCCTGTCGGAGACCATAGAGAGTCCGGCGCAAGAGGCAAACTCGAGTGTCTCCTTTTTCAGCAAAACCCATAGGGACCTTCATGTAGACCTCCTCTTGGGGGTCACCGTGGAGCAACGTGTTGTTCACTTCAAACTGGTGCATGGGCCAGCCGCGAGCAACAGCAACGGCAATGAGGACGCGGACTGTCACCAGCTTCGCCACAGGAGCGAAGGTTTCATGAAAATCAATGCCCTCGAGTTGAGTGAAGCCTTTGGCCACTAATCGAGCTTTATAGCGCTCCACAGAACCGTCGAGATTATATTTGATTTTGAAAATCCATTTAGAGTCAATGGCCTTCTTACCAGGAGGCAGCACCTCAAGGGTCCATGTGCCATTGGCCTCGAGAGCCAATATTTCTTTGATCATCGCTTCTCGCCAACACGCAAAGCGAACTGCGGACTTATAATTTTTCGACTCAATGTTCTGCGTAATGGCGGCCAAAAAAGCTCGATGATGAGTAGAAAACCGATGGTAGCTAACCTGATTGGCCATGGGATACGAGCAAGCATGAGAATTGGACCCCGGTAGCTCGACGTCATAAATGTCAAGCTTGGTCGGCGGCCACCGATCGCGGGTTCCACGACGGACAGCAGGGGCGGGCGGCGGCGAAGGTGGAGCCGACGTGGACGAGAGCAACTCCTCCATAGCTGTTATTGTGTCTTCGCACGAAGCTGCCAAATCCTCATCAACGAGAACAGGAGGAGGCGTTGCATGGGCTGGAGGGGTGTGAATAGTCCCATGCAAAGAACCATTATCCAAAGCACAATCGTGAGTCCCCTGTAAAGGGCTCCCATCTAATGCATCAAAACTGGTATATGGGTCTTCTGCTTCCTCAACACGATCGTGAATGAGAGGATCAATAGCAGGCGGCTCCCCCTCAAATGGAACATCAAATGAAGAGGTGGATCCAGGCGTGAGTACCGAGGGGCCTTGCTGGAGGAAAGGGAATTCGTTCTCAACAAAATGCACGTCCCGGGACGTGTACACACGTCTTAAGCTGAGGTCATATATATGGTACCCCTTTTTTGAATGAGGATACCCAACAAACACACCGCGACGACCACGCTCAGCAAATTTGTCGAGGCCCGGGTGGGTATCTTTGGCGTAAAAAAGGCAGCCAAAAGTACGGAGGTGAGAAAAGGTAGGCGACTTCCCTAGAAGAATTTCGAATGGTGTTTTCTTGTTTGGCAGCAGCGAGGATGAGAGACGGTTGATCAAGTAGGTAGCGGTCAAAACACATTCACCCCAGAAGCGAATTGGAAGCCTTGCATGAAATCGAAGGGCTCGGGCTGTGTCTAGCAAATGACGATGCTTCCGTTCGACTACCCAATTTTGCTGCGGAGTATGAACACATGAAGTCTGGAAAACTATCCCATGTTCCGCATAATAACTGCAAAGAGTGTTAGTCTGGAATTCTAAACCATTATCTGCCTGAATCCGACGAACTTGACGCTGAAACTGAGTAGTAATCATCTGACAAAATGCGAGAAGATAACGCTGAACAGCAGACTTATATTTATGTAATAGACCCACGTAGCTCTGCTAAAATCATCCACCATGGTCAGAAAATACCGAGAGCCATCCAGAGAAGGGGTCTTATAACCACCCCAAATATCTACGTGAATTAAATCAAAACAAGCCTGTGTCGAAATTGTACTGGTAGGAAAAACTGTGAGTGATTGTTTAGCTCGCCAACAAGGGTCACAATGAGACTTGGACAATCCAAGTGTCTGGCAGTCTAAAACATCTCGCAACACTGATACTTTCTCCAAAGACGGATGCCCAAGCCTTCGATGCCACAGTAAGTCCCGACCTGCCTCTACCGCAGCAAATACGCCTGGAATCAGGCGGTTGACACGAGAGGTGTGGTTCATCCGTTGTAGGTAGTATAAGCCATCACGAAGGCGACCCAGTCAAATCACTGTCCTGGAATGTGAGTCCTGGATCACAAAAATGTCAGCTAAGAATAGTAAAGCCACGTCATAATCCTGTGTAAGACGACTAACGGACAAGAGATTGCATTTGAATTCAGGAACATGTAACACACGCTGCAAAGTAATATGATCACTGAGAGCTGTCGTTCCTATGCCTGTGACTGGAATACTAGTGCCATTCGGAATACGCACAGAGGAAAAACTCCCAGAAGTATCAAGATTAGACAACCAACCAGCATCTCTAACGATATGGTCGTTGCACCCAGAATCGATAAGCCAGTCATAGAGTTCAGTTGTGTTACCAGCCATGTGAGCAGTAGGATCGGCAGTTGCCGAGATTGGAGCGGTGTACTGAGGAACTGTTTCAGGTGAGCGGATTGAGCGTTAGTCAGTCCCGGAATGGGACTATCTTCAACGCTGACCTGTGCTTCCCGTAGAGAGGGTTCACTTGATGATTTGCGAGCTTCTGCCGAGCGATCACTTGAACGAGTCTTGCCCTGCAAAGAAGGATGCCCGATGAGTTTGAAGCACATATCCTTCGTATGCCCCAGTTTTCGACAGTGGTTGCAACGAGGCTTGTCATCAACCTCCTTCTTGCCTCTAGTGTGAAACGCTGCCGCATCTACAGCCGGGCGGCGACCTGCGGTCAGTTGGCGCTGCTGCTCCTTTGCTGCCACCATATGGTATGCATCAGCTAGGGAAGGAGTCGGACGCAAGCTGAGAATCTGAGTCCGAACCACTGAAAAGTCTTTCGGTTTCAAGCTTGGCGCGTGTCTGCTCGGCGATGTCGCAAGAACAGCCGCTGCAAGTGCACTTGGGATTGATGCTGACCGCCTGAAGCTCATCCCCATAAGTCCGCAGCTTGGTGTAGAAAGCACTCACGGACTGTTTGTCCTGACGTAGAGAACTGATGAGACTGCGCAACTCATACGCCTACCCCGCCGAGCTCGTGCCAAACCGCTGTTGGAGATCCAACCAGATGTCTCGCGCCGTCTTCGCTCCTCGAACGCTGTTGCGCACCTCCTTATTCATCGAGGTTTTGATCCAGCCTTTAACAAGAGCATCGGCACAATCCCAGGCATCGAGGCGGACCGGTGAGGTTCCAACAGCTGAACGCGGCAACGACCCATTGACAAACGTGAGTTTGTTTTTGGCGATGAGCGTCTCTGTCATGTCGCTCACCCATTCACCATAATTGAGACCCGTTAAGGGATCACCACCAAACAGTTGGCCTGGGTTCTATGAGGGATGTGAGTAGAGCGGTGAGGTGAGTGGAATGGTGTCGACACCAGCAGCGAAGTCCTTGGCGTCGCTCGTAGAACGCTTCTCAACACCCATATTCGCAACAATCGTTGGTGTAGATCGATTATCGCTCTGATACCATGTAAAATCATATATATGCGGAAGTAAAGAAGACTAAGATTTCCGTGGTTTCTCCGTCAATCGACGGGACTAGTCCACGGTGAGGGTGACCTCAGGTAGGGTTTCACTATCGGCGGGAGAATAGAAATCAGTCACGAAAAGTTACTGCTGCCCATCTCTTATACCCTTTGACAATGAGCTAGGGCAAAGATACAAGTAAGGGAAATTACATAATAATCCCCTTAATAAACAAGGTATGTAAAACGTGAATATAAATACACGTCAACACACAACCATGCGGAGGATTTTTCCTCTCCATACCTAACCATAGTCAACAAGTAAAAGAAGTTAAACGCCGCAGGAAGAGCTATTACAATAAACAAACAAGTTTCTTCAACTTAAATTATGAGAGATTTCTAGTATCCTATAACTGTAAATAGTATACAGAATGACTCACCGAATCAACGTTCACCCATTCTACCACCCATCCCCCGGCTAAAGCCATCATTACCTTGACTGATTTTTTTTTTTTTACAAGAGGACATTGAATTTCCATTACTTGTAGCAAAAGCCAAGGGTTATAAAAGGGGAGCAACAACATCAAGAATCTGAACCCATCCAGAGGGTAAAATATTCTTGGCACATGATATAGCTACCCAGTTCGCTTTCGAATTGATCTTACGAGTTACGACCAATGTGCGTGATCTTAATCATTGGATTAGCTTCCATCGTTTGTCTGATGATGCCAATCCATGCTGCCGCTTGCCATGGCCATGATCTCGGGTGGTCGTGGACTGCATGAACTAGGGGCAAGCAGTCCGAATGGACCAGGCAGGGTGATCTGAGCTCAGCAGCCAAACGGGAACCCTCTATTAATGCCTTGGCTTCAGCTTCAAGTGGGGAAAAACAATGCAAGGTCTCAGCTTTACCATCACACACTTGACCATGGTTGTTCGAGACAACGACGGCATATGCCGCCCCCTGGAAATCGTTGAAGAACGATCCATCGCAGTGTATCTCAAAATCATGAGTACTTGGCAGTGATTGAGAGTGATCCGTGAGTGGGTTAAGCTGAGCTGGAGGCGGAGCATTGGGATGCTTCCTGGGGCAGGAGGTCCATTGATGATGTGCATTAGAAGCCTTCGAGATCGTAGATGGAGGCCATGGAGGAATGTTCTTGAACACTCGTTCATTCCTTGCTTTCCATATATGCCAAAGGAGAAAAATGATCTTCTGTATAAAGCAGATCGAGTACCTGGATTTCAAAGAATCCAACCATTCTAGGAAAGGAGTGAGGGGAGCAGGAAGAGGTAGAGTAGGCCATTCCTACTTCCATCCTTCTGCTACGTGGGGGCATGTGAAGAGACAGTGATGGATTGATTCAGAGGGGCTCGCACATAGCGGACACGTCTTGGAAGGAGAGCACTTCCTTGCATGGAGATTTTCTTTAGATGCAATGGATCCTTTCGAGATCCTCCAAATGAAGAATTTCAGCTTTGGGGGGGGGGGGGTGGACAAGTTCCACAGCCATTTCCATCTCTCTTTAAAGCCCTCCGAAACAGACTCACCATGCCCTTGTGAAACTCTGAAACGGTGTTGGAAATGATTGAATGTCGATTTAACAGTGAACACACCTTGGTCGGCGAACCTCCATGCCCAGAAATCTTCAAGGGAGTCAGGGCCAATTGGAATGGCAGCCACCTGTCTCAAATCATGGGGGCTAAGGAAATCACCAAGGATATCAAACTTCCATTCTCTAGATATTCCATCAATCCAGCAATCGGCTGTAGCCAAATCAGGCCATTCAAAATCAAGGAGAGGTCCCACGCGATCAAATCTCCATGGATCCTGAAACAATTTGGTTGATTTACCATTGCCAATAACCTTGATAACTCCTTGTCCCATCCATTTCTTTGCCTCGCACAAGCTAGACCAGATCCATGAGGCCTTCCCTCCCTTCTTTGCATTTGGAAAATTAGAGTTAGGGAAATAGATACTTTTTAGTACCTTGACCCACAAGGCATCCTTATTGGTGAGAATTCTCCAAGCCTGTTTGGCCAGTAGTGCCAGGTTGAAAATATGAAAAGGTCGAAAGCCTAGCCCCCCTCCTTCTTCGGTGAATACAGAACATGACCTGCCCTCCAATGGATCGTTCTCTTTGTCATTCAACCCCCCAGAAGAAATTTTTTAGCATGATGTCCATCTTCTTCGTTGTTGATCGTGGCAGGAGGAATAAACACATGATGTAAGATGGGACAGCTTGGAAGACTGCTTTTAAGTAAGACTTCTTTACCCCTTGGTGACAAGAGAAGGCTTTTCCATGCGTCACCTCTCTTTTCCATGCGTTGGAGGAGGAAGTTGAAGGTCTCCTTCTTCAATCTTCCCCATTCTATAGGGATTCCAAGATAGCTGGAGTGACAGTTTGTTGTAGCAAAACTAGCTTCCTGGATTATCCTTTCATGTTCATCACTGGGACATTGAAGCTGAAGAACATTGAGGATTTATCCCTATTAACCTCTTGACCTGTAACCGCCCCATAGTCATTGATAATATCCAAAATCTTCCCTGCCTCTTCACAGGATGCTTCACCAAATATGACTGTGTCATCAGCGAACAGGCAGTGAGAAAGAGTATGGCATGATTGGTTGATTTTAATTCCTTTGAGATCGTTACTCTGGACAACCTTTTCGATTAAAAAGGAGAGGGCATTTGACATCATAATGAAAAGGAGGGGGAGATAGGGGATCCCCTTGTCGGATGCCCCTTGTGGGCCTGAAATCTGCAGAGGGTTCACCATTGAACAGCAGTCTGAAACTCATAGTGGAAATACAAGATTGGACCCAGCCACACCAAACTTCATTGATTCCATACGTTCGGAATAGATTAATGAGAAGGTCTCATTCATCCAAATCATAGGCTTTCCTCATGTCAAGCTTCAACATCATCTCCCTTTTGTTGCCCGTTTTGTGCTTCTTGAAATGGTTGAGGACTTCATGGACAATAATAATGTTGTCTTGGATTTGTCTTCCCCTGTGAAGGATGATTGAAACTCATTGACCAGGTCAGGAAACCGAGGCTGGAGTCTGTTTGTCATGATCTTGGTAATCACTTTGTACCTAAAGTTACAACAGCTGATCGAACGGAATTGCCAATCATTTCAGGTGCTTCAACCTTGGGAATGATGGTAATGAAGGTATCGTTCCAATTTCCAGGCATAATACCTATCTGGAAAAAATTGGTGATCTCTTGGATGAAGGTGTCACCCAGGGCGCTCCAATACTTCCTGAGAAAATGACCTGGGAACCCATCTGGTCCTGGTGCCTTGTTATTCCCAAGCTAGAACACCGCCCTTCGTATCTCTTCCTTTTCAACTGGTGCACAAAGTCCATTGTTGATCTCCTCCGATAATAGGCTAGGGAAGCCTTCCAGGATTCTCGAATCGTACTATCCATTCTTGCTACTGAAGAGGTTGCGATAGAAGTCATTGACATGATCATCGAGTTCTTGGGCATTGGTAATCCAGTTCCCCTCTACATTTTTTAGTTTCAAAATGCGATTTTGATTTTTCCTTTTGATTGTACTAGCATGGAAGAGACCAGAGTTTTGGTCCCCTTCCTGTAGCCACGAGATCCTTGATCTCTGAGCCTAGAAGCTCTCTTCTGATATCCACAGGGTCTCCAGTTCTTGTTGGAGATTCCTCTCTTCAGTGACCATTTCAGGGGATCTGTTCGTACCCTGTAGAAATTGTAATCTTTGCCTTATTTCTTTTTCTCTCTTCTTCTCTATCATTCTGTCATTCCTTGCCCAGTTCTGTAGGTCAGTCTGACAGTCATTCAGAATTTCATGTACATTCCCACCTCCCAGCCATCGATTGTTAACAAGTGACAACACTCTTCGCTTTCCGGCCATCGTTTGTCGAACCTGAATGGAGTGTAGGGGGCGCGGCTTGATGGGTGAAGATCAATCCTAATCGGGCAATGATCAGACTCCACAAAATCTTCGTGGTACACCGTAGCTGATTCAAACTCTGCTCTCCATGAAGCCGAGCAGAGTGCTCGATCGAGTCTTTCCCTGATCAAATCATTCCACTGCTGTTAATTACTCCAAGTGAAAGTTTGGCCGGAGAAACCGAGATCCACTAGTGCATTCCTTGCGATGAAGTACTTGAATGGAGCAACATTTTCATTCCTTAAGGGACACCGTCCCTGCTTTTCAAAAGGAAAGACTACAACATTGAGGTCACCCACCACAAGCCACAATTCTTCCTAATTTGCCCTTAGGGTCGTAAGTCGATCCCATAAGGCTCTTCTCTCCACCGCCGTGGTAGGAGCATGAACAAAAGTGCAGAAGAACTTAACCCTGTTCCTACTAATACTAGTGTCCATGAAGGACTTACAAGATTCTAATATACTAATTTCAACATCATCCTTCCACCAAAGAGCTATTCCACTTCCTTCCCTCTCTTCCATAAATGAGTCTGCTTTCCTTGTTTCCATAAGAAAAAGCACTGAAGGGCCGAACTGTCGGCACAGCCTGCCGCAGTAACTTCTTGTAAGGGGTTGGCCGAACCCCCTACAGTTCCAGATTAGGATTCTCATTCATGGAAAGGCGGCTTGAGGCCTGCAGCCGTCACCCTCGGAGTGGTAGATTCCCCTTCTCCGGAGTGGCATCCTTCCGCCGTGATTTCAGCCAAGCTCTTCCTTCTGGTGATGTGTTTCCTCCTTTGGTAGATTATCTTGTTTTCACCTGACACAAAAGACAGAGAAACAAAGGAGAGGTTAGTGGGTGTTTCCTGTTGTGGGACTGAGCTAGTGTGGCTTGTTCTGGTTTCGGGCTTCCTTTTCTTCTCGGGCATGGTCATGTCTTCCTCTATTGATGCAACACTGGGTTCCGCCGTCAGGCATTGAGCTTTGGCCTGGGTGGTCATCACTTGGTTTTGTTGGTCCACCGCAGTTGGGGCTAGGGAGGTTTCCGTCGGAGTATAAGATGGGCTCGCCAGGGTGAGGGATTGGACCATCTCGAACAGGCCCGCCAGCTTTTCTCAGTTTCCTTCTTTTAGGCTCCATTGCATTGCCCTTGTTGTCGCTTCCATCTCTATCTCCAGAAAAGCGGTTTGCAGGGTAGGTGTGGGGTTTCCGCCATCACCTTTGTAGACCCAGTCTGAGTCCCTTCCAGTGCTTGGCAGGATAGCGTACCCTGGTGGGCAAGGGAAGGGTCCTTGTAACGGGTGGCCTGCCAGAGTGATCTGGGAAGATTCCCCTCGAGTTCCGCGGATCTGCTGTGTCATTGGGCTCTGGTTTTTCAGGCTGCGCGAATTTGCCAGCTTTTCTCTAAACGAGGCCGGAGGAGTGTTTGCCGATGGGCCGGTACACAGTCCCTTTCTTCTATGATCTTTCTTTTCAAGACAGTTGTGAATGAAGTGGCCGAGTCTCTCGCAGAAGTAGCACATGTCCATGATTCTTTCATACTTAACGATGACCCATATAGATCGCTCCCCAACCGGGTATTCGAAACCGATTGGAATGGGATCATCAATGCTGACCTCCACCTTTGCCCTGATAAATTTCAGCCAGCCCCGGAATGGGATCATCGATGCAATGGAACTGGGGGAATATGAACGCCGCCACTGCTTGGGCGGCTTCCTCATCTTTGAGGGACTGAGGGAGGTCATGCATCTGAACCCATAGGGTAACTATTAGTATATCAGAGGATTCTGCCTTTTGCTCTCCATCCCACTTTTTCAGAGCGACTAGGGTGTTGCTCAAGTTCCATGGTCTAGCCTCCCAAACAACATCCCTTTGCTTTGTTTACTGGAAGGAGTACACGAAGAGATTTTCCGCTTCCTTTGTAGCTTGGACTTCACCGTAGGCTCTCCATTTGTTAACTGCCGCATTTTTTGCTTTCGGGAGATTGATGCTAGCATCATTGATCCACTTTCCCAGCAGCATTGCCATGCCACTGCCTCTTGCCCCTATTAAGGTCGGTCTCACATTAAAGAAGAGGTGGCTTTTCTCTCCTCTCAGTCTTATTGAGTGCATCTCCATTTTTTGCTGACTGACCTGGGTTGTTTTTCTGGTAGTAGGGATTGCTCTTGGGAAATCTGGAGATCTTTTGTAGCTTGTTTATGGGTTGTTGTTTGCAGTGTGTGTTGTTGCAAATGTTCCCGATTGAGCTTCCCTTTTATAGGCAACAGACTCCTTTGGTGATTGAGAGTTCAGGCTCTTTTCTTCACTAAATGCGCATCACATTGATTGCCAACTCCACTCCTCATCTCCGATACACCTCTTTGCCGGGCTACCTTTTAATTGCCATTTATGGTAGCAGCTATCAGCCAGGCTATCTGATAAATCGTTAATTGCACATGTTTTTACCCCTATTCTGGAGCCGTTTGAGGTGTTGATTCTCGTGTTTTAGGCTGATTTCACGCTAGGTTGTGCTTGTTTGTGATATTTCAGGTCCTAGTACGCGAATGAAGGTTTGGGAGCGAGTTCGGGGTCGATTGGACGAAGATCGGACGTGAGGCGAGTTGCTGAGGAAGCCACACGGGCACACACAAAACCCACACGGCCGTGTGAAGGAGCAATGTGGCCGTGTGGGATTATGCAAGGCTTTACATGGGCAGACTGGGTGAGCCACACGGCCGTGTGTCCCTGGGCGTGTAGGTAGCCTGAAGTGAAATTATTGGAAACGCCGCGTTTTGTATCTCACACGGGCATCTGGGTATGCCACACGGCCGTGTGGCCTGGCCGTGTGAGTCGGGAAATTCTCGGTTTTAACCCAATTTCGAGCCAAAGGAGAGGGAGAGCTGGGTTTTGGATCCCAAAACACCCAAGGGACGAACCCTAGAGAGAGAGCGCTGCTTGGGAACATTCTTGGAGCTATTTTGGAGGATTTCTTCGCCATTGGAGCTCGGGAATCAAGCTTGGAGATGGAGATTGAAGATCTAGATCAGATTTCTGCAGTCTCTCTCTTCTCTATGGAGTAACTTCCCTTCACTTAGGTTTTGAGGAACCCTAGTTCCATGTGTTAGGATCTTTCTTGTATGAAGTTTTGGATGCTATATTGTTTGATTATAATCGATTGAGGCATGATTTATAGAGTCAATTGAAGCCTGATCATCTTCTCTTGATTTCTGCTTTAACCTATGATAGATAGAATTTGATTAGGTTAAGAGAGCTTCCTTGATTGATAGTGGTGAATTGGTTGTGCGAGAGTCAATCAATTCACTGCTTTGTACTGGAATTCATTCTAGTAGTGGAGATCTGTGTGAATCGCCTTAGCAGTCTACCCCGGTGAAGGCTAGTCGCCTGCCGGGTACTCTGTCTAAGAGGGCTTGGTCAGCTTAAAAGATTCCAAGCTAATTTGGGATCTTCCGCAGTTTAATCAACAGTAGACTGATGCGCTAAAACACAACACCTAACAATGGCCAAGTGTAACCAATGAAAGGGACTGCAGTATAGTGGCACAAGTAATAAATATCGAATCCACGGGTCTCTAGAGTTACTATTACTCAGCTTCAGTTCATTATCTAGCAAACTAGATTAAGGATTGATTAACTAAACTACTCTACTAACTAAACTAAGTAAAACTACTAATTACAGTTTGGGAACTCACTTAGGTATGATTCCCCCTAGCTCCTCAATTAGGTCCAAGTTGTAATTCCTTTTGGTTGTTTTACTGTTGATTAAACTGCGGAAGATCCGACAGTAACTTGGAATCTCTGAAGCTGACCAAGCCCTCTCAGTCTAACTACCCGGCAGACGACTAGTCTTCACCGGGATAGAAAGCTAAAGCAATAAGCACAGAACTCCACTACTGGAATTGGATTCCAGTACAAAGCAGTAAACTGGCTAACTCTCGTATAGCCAATCTCCTACTACCGAATGATGAGGCTCTAACAACCTAATCAGATTCTATCTATCTCAGGTTGCAGCAGAAATCAGGAAAAGTTGATCAGACTTCAATTGACTCAATAAATATGCATCATTCGATTATAATCAAACAATATAGCATTCAAAAATTCATACAAGAAAGATCCTAACTCATGGAACTAGGGTTTCTCAAAACCTAAGTGAAGGGAAGTTACTCCATAGAGAAGAGAGAGACTGCAGAAATCTAATCTAGATCTTCAATCTCCATCTCCAAGCTTGATTCCCGAGCTCCAATGGCGAAGAAATCCTCCAAAATAGCTCCAAGAATGTTCCCAAGTCGCTCTCTCTCTAGGGTTCGTCCCTTGAGTGTTTGGGATCCAAAACCCAGCTCTCCTCTTCCTTTGGCTCCCATCTGCCTCAAAAACCCCGATTCTGGGCGAATTACGGGCTGAGTTACGGTCGTAATTCTTCCATGCCCGTATTTTGCCCAAAACACGCGTTTTGGTTAAGTTTCAGCGCATGCAAACCTCCTCTCGGCAGTGAAAATACGGGCATGGGATGGGAAATTACGGTCGTAATTCTCCTGCCCGTAATTCTTCCTCCGCCCCTGTTCAAAGCATCGTTTCTCCCTCGTCCGGACTCCAAATCAGTCGCCGTTTGAACCCAGAAGCTCGTAGTCTCGTCCTCTTTCTTTTTATAACAAAATTCCATGATAATTTGTCCATTATATGAGGTATAAATCCATTATTCCTCAAGTCATGCTCGTGTTTCTTCTCCCGAATTGCCAAATAATCTCCGATTGACTTGAAACTTGCGCCTACGCTTTAATTTATGTGCTAGGGCCTGAAATGTGACAAAGGAACACAACCTAGCATAAAATAGGCCAAAGAAGCGATAATGCAAGCTTAAACGATCAAGAAACAAAGGGGAAAACATGAACCTAGTGTAAAATAGGCCAAAGAAGCGATAATGCAAGTTTAAACGATCAAGAAACAAAGGGGAAAACATGTGCAAATATAAAGTCATCATAGAACAACCAAAAGTAATTGCAACTTGGACCTAATTGAGAAGCTAGGGGGAATCATACCTAAGTGAGTTCCCAACTTGTAATTAGTAGAGTAGTCAGTAGAGTAGTTTATAAATCAATCCTTAATCTAGTTTGCTAGATAATGAACTGAAGCTAAGTAATAGTAACTCTAGAGACCCGTGGATTCGATATTTATTACATGTGCCACTATACTGCAGTCCCTTTCTGCGATTACACTTGGTCGCAGTTTGGTGTTGTGTTTTGGCGTATCACTATCCCTTCTTCTGGTATGCTTCCTTCCGTCGTGTACTTTTTGTGTAGATTGCGGCTTTCAGATTTGGTCAGTGCAGTTACTCCCTTCTTGAATCTTCTATGCAGACCTGTACTTCTGGGATTTGGTGGGATAGGGTCTAATGATTGCCGGGTAGCATTCCCCTGTCTCTGCCTCAGGTTCTCTGTGGCAGTTAATTCTCTATGTCACTCTGGGAGTTTGGGGTTTACCAGGGAGGACGCCATTAATTCTTGCTTCCCAACCTTGCAATCTTTAATGCCCCTATCTCCTCTGTTGGTGGTAGTCTTACTCCGCTGCTTTTTGATTGACATCTTCTCAGGTGGTTTGGGCGGCGGATTGGTGGCTCTCCTGAGTTCTTCCTCTGTGGTAGTATTTCCCCCATTGGTCATAGGACTGGACTGGGGTATCCCTTCTTCAATGTTGCATATCTCTTCCTTAACTCCATTGCGATCTTCTGTGATCCTCTTAAGTGATTTGAAGGATACTAATTTGGGAAGATTGAAGGCTCCGTAGATGGCAGTTGTAGAAGCTCTTGGGTAGAGAGCTTGGGAGAAAGGCGTTAGAGAGAGACATTGTGGGTGGACCTTGACTGAAAATTCAAGCGTATAAAGTGTATAAAATATAAGTTCTCAATGACAGAATTCTTTTATACATGGAAGGTGGGTACGCTTTATTGGCCTAACTTTGCTATTACTGTTTCATTTTTTGGCGTTTAGTGCCGAGCGCTCTAAAAATTCTCCCGCAAAATGGTTAGAGGAGCTTCACATACATAGCTCATCGCCGACAGGACATTCTTGCCCACCCTTATTCAAGGACACGTTCTTCCACTGCACACGCCATTGCCCATGCCTCCTCTGAACAGTCGCTCACACACGCCACCAGCCATGCCACAACATTTATTCCACTGTGCTTTTGAGAAAAAAAAGTGTCTTCTCTGGTTACCACATCTTCACCATAGTGAAAAAGAAAAGGTAAGAGAAAATCTATTTCTACCTCTCTCCCTCAGTCGACGGAGAAGAACAGGGAAGAAGAGGGACCAGAATGCTCTCACTCCGCATTCCGCAACCACCATGAATGGTTGGCGACGGCAGAGCCTGCATCGGAGGAGGGTTTCGATCTTTGGAAAAAGGCAACCGTGGTAGGAAAGGTGGAGTGACACATTGGCGACGTTTCATTGGGAAAAGTTGATTCCACAACGAAAGGAGAAGCTCTGACTTCAATGGCGACATTCGATTCGTCCACACCAAAATTGGTAGCCTGAAAGAGAGATGCAGATGAACAATGGACGGAAAGGAGGGGCGTTACCTAGGAGGAAGAGACGGACCCATCAGTGGCTGGTGAAGACAAAGGTGAGTCGATTTTCTCTTTGTTGTTTTCTCCATCTTTTTTAGTCGTAGATTTGAGATAAATTATGTCCCAAGCTAGAATTTTTGTTGGACCTGACAGTGCGGGTTCTGATTTTTGAGGTTTTATTTTTGCTAGTTTCCTTAGAGAGGCGTTAATTGGCCAACGAATTGATGGCTCCATGAATGTTGACTGTGGCTTAGAAAGGGAAGCAGATTCCGAGACTTCGGTGGTTTGGATTGGTCTCCAGGAAAAAAGGAAGAAGAAGCTCAACTTTTGGGATTAGGTTTGGATCGGCGAGGTAGATGAAAAGATAAGAAGGTGGGTTTGGGAACTTGGAACGGAAGGATCCAGATGGAGCCATGAACCAACTAAGAGAGATGGAACCACTTTGCACAGGTTGTTTTGCCATCGCAGCCTCCTGCTGTGACCAGACCTATTGAAGGAATAGTATAGGGCGAGAGGGTCGATTTTGCTTCTAGATCCTCTGCTCGGGTCTCAAAGAGGCATATGGCCGGTCTCAACGATTAATGTGAAGCCCCTCCTTCCGATTCTAATTTACGGGTAAGCATTTCATGTCCTTTTATTCTTTTCTCCATAGTTACTTTACCAATTTCGGATTTCTATACCTAGAATTGACCAGTTCCAGCTTGTGCGCTTGCTACTGTTGGCCGAATGTTGTAGTTCTTATTTTTTTTAAGATCTATCAGTTGTGAAGTTTAGATTGTTAATACATAGGGTTGTATATATATGATGTTTCTAGCTGATAGAATTTTATTAGTTGGCTTCTTTGTTGTCACGCTACTTCAGGGGGTAGTTTATGCTGGATTTGCACTTTCTATTTGAAGGTTTGGAATGAATGGCCATCTGGGACATACTGCATACCAGAATTGTTTTGACCTTTTATGTTTCGCTTTTTCCATTCCATATGTGCCACTAGAGTTGTATATTTATGTTGGATTTCTATTAAATCATCATCTTTGTTCTGAAGTTCGTCTTCATGATATCTCTTTTGTTTACTGCAGGTACCATGTTCTGATTTCATGGCTGAAATAAGTACTTATTCTCGGTTGACAGTTCTCATAGTGGTGTATAATGCTTGAACTTGGACCTGAAATTACTCACTAAAGGAACTTTCTATGTCCATATGTATCTCGCAATCATCTGTTGTCAATCATCCTTCCTAACCTTTTTATTTACATTGCAGCTATGTTCAGAGCAACTTCTCTAATCACATAAAACTGGTTTTGTTCATCTCTTTGAATCGCAACTCAAAAGAAACTCGATTGAGATATAGAGGGATATAGGATCGACGCGAGCAGGTATTTCATATTTTACGGTTCCCATTTTGGTTTGGTCCAATTTACTTTTGGGGTTTTCGTACCTTGGGAATGCAGAGTAAACCCATTTGTAACTATGGAATCAGTTCCTGAAATCTCGATGGTCATATTGATGCTTAAGTTTCAAGCCTGCATTCTTTTCCCTCTTTGTAATCCAGGTTAACTATTGAGTTTCGTCTTGACTGTCCTGCATATATGAATGTTGGGGAACATGACAAGGCTGTTTGCATTGTTTTGATCCATGGGGGGAAGAAAAGTATTGCCTGATTTTGTTACTTACAATGTCTTGATAAGTGGGTGTTGCAAGATGACAAAATTCAGCCAAGCTATAGAGTTTTTTGGGAAAACGATGGATTCAAAATTGTGATGGAGAAAGGTGGCTTCACATCTGTGATTTCTGCCTATATCAAGCAGGCAAGTCCTTGAATAATGATACAGAGTCCATACATTGTTGATTTCCCATTTGCTCATCTCAGTTCTTTGCTCTCTACTATGAGTTTTGTCAGTTCTTTATCATCATTTCTTGCTATGATGTTGAGTGGTGGGAAGCTGCTTTACTCACTTTGATGGGTGAGGAACATGGTTAAGGAGTTAGTTGCAGAGGCTTAGTCTTATATTCAACGAGGTCACTCCAATTCCTCTCAATGGCCATCCTTCATCATTGTGCTTCCCGTAGTGGTTTCCTCATGCTGCTCACGAGTTTTTTAAGTATTGTGCTTTGTGCTTTATAACTTCAATGCACATATTTGTTTCTAGAAGCAGCAATAGTATGCAGCAACAACAGGAATGAGTAGCAGTACCGACAACACTTGTTGGTATGGTCTTATGTGTTACTCCAGATCCACAAAATTATCTTCTTCTTGCTCATACTTTGTTCATTTGCTTATCTTATTCTCCGGTGTGCTCCCATAAATTAGTCGTAATTTTCCTTTGCATTGTTATGCACGATTTTGGTCTGGAATTTATATTAGCTGAAGTGAAGCTTTAGGCCCCTTCAAGTTGCTGCAGAATCAGAAAGTTCCATTATCAAAATAGATGTTGCAACTTTGCTTTCTTTATCATTCTAGAGGAAGGGTTTTAAATTCTTATGCTTGTCAATTCTGCATTTAATTTTGCCTAATGTATAACTATTCCTGGCATCTGCAGTTTGCAGGTATTCTATTTGAATGGGCTTCTAGGCAGGTTTCCCATGCCAAACTACAGGTTACATTTGAGTTCATTTATACTTGGAGATGCTTAATAGACTCTTCTTCTATTGAGGGGCTAGCTTTATGTTCTCTTATTTTTTGGTAAGAAATATGCTGATTTTGATCAGTCTTCTTTCTGAGAAGGAATTAGTGATTGTATTTGAGTCCAAAAGGATACTTTGGATATAAATTCCAGACCAGAAGAACAATCCAAAGAAAGAAGTGAAGCAGAAGAAATCCATCGTAGAATTTTTAGACCTGAAATAGAAGTTGCAAAGCAGGCAGAAGATTTTAAATTTCTTAGTTTATTTTAGCAAAACTTATAATACTTACTTTCTATATATAATTTTTAACATTTTCGTTATATGTATACTGTTTTATACTGATAGCAAATACAACTACATCTCCCGCGGTGTAGCCATGGGTATTGATTCTAGTTACAATAGACAGTGACAGACAAACAATCCATCAATCTAACTGTGCCAAATGAAAGGCCGCTTACCGCTGCCAATCTAAAGCTGGAGTATCAATTGAAGCTTTAATCTTGCATTCCTTTTCAGCCTTGCTGGCTGGAGGAGCTTCTGGAGGTGCAATGCTTGATTGTACTGGCGCGACTTCGGGGATTGTACTGGCCAATTGACTTCGGGGATTGCTCAGTAAGACCATCCACCTCAATGAAACACCATTTCTATTTCATATGTGGCCCCTACTGCCACCTCGGCAGCTTTTTTCATTCCATTACATATCACTTCCATTCTCTCTACATCCATGAAATCTACTATCTATTTCATATGGTGGGTCCAACTTACTTTTTAATACACTACACATTTTATCTAACCTATATGATTTTACCAATTCAAGATGTATCAAATAGTTAAAATAATATATTGTAATTATTTAATTATAGTTTAAGACTTCTATATATGTATTGTCGTATGTGTTTTTAATGTTTTCATTAAGTATTATATATATATGTATTTAATTTTTTTTATTGACGTACATATATATATGTATTGCGTTTTCATATTTTAAAAATTTAATTAATCAAAGGTTAATGAATTTACCTAATATAATTTTTTTTCATTTTCTTAAATTGTAGATAGCAAATGATAAATAAAAGTTAAAACAATACTACACTACACTCTTTTCAATTCAAATAAAGAAAACAAAAATGATAAAGAAAAAAAAAAGGAAAAGATGGGAAGAGGGGCCCATTCTCCTGCCACATGCTATTTCATATGGGATTTCACAAAGTGGAAGATCTCACTTTCTCAAATAGATCCCACGTCCATGACCTATCTCACTTTCATGCCATGTCACCTATGAAATAGACAAAAGACAGCTGATGCAGATGATCTAACAATAGCCATGCGAGTGCGAGGAACTCAACGAATTAACACAGCAGTACTTTTTGGAATTAAGGATGTTTCATCAAGATACTCTGAAAGTAAAACAGAGAAGAACACAACCATAAAATACTGAAACCTAATTATTAGTGATGAAACCAAATTTATAATTCACCTAGACGGTTGCTGTTCATAAACCATCCATCCTAGCCATGACAACCCAAGACTAATCAGATAAAAGCCAGTTTTTATCCAAGGTCAAAAGATCATTTCACCATGCCTAGTACACAGCTCGTCTAATGGAAATTTTCTCAACAAATGCACTAAACAAAAACTAAGCATGGATCACAATGCCACTTCCTTATCTAAGAACAACCAAATGGAAAGCGGACAACTACATTACTAATAAATGTGCTTCAACTATTTAAAGCACTTAATCCAATGATATCAGAATGACTTCGTTGTCTGACTCCTGGGTTCACAAGGACGCATCGAGTACTAACACAAACATCAAGAAACCACCCGAAGTCTATCTATATCTAGAATTTAGTTTCATTTACAACTTAAACGACGAAGAACGAAACCAGCCTTCATTAGTTTGGGCATTAGTCACCACCAGATCGAACTATATACCCCTGCCCAGGTGCTTTGATTCAAATATTTTTTCTTTCAAAGTACCAACAGATATAATGGGCCCGTCCATTGGGATTAAATCATAATCTTTTGCACTCTTAAACTTGTAATACACTGTCATTTCTCCTTCATATATGTTTGTACCATCTAGCTCCGGTATGAACAATAATATTTGTTGATGTGGGGTTGACTCACGATCCGTTCATCTGATCTCGTCGGGAGGGAAGAAACATGTGTAAGAGTCAGGGATTCCCCCCGGATTAAGCTCCGACGATCAAATTAGCTTAAGTTAGCTTGTGACAGGCGCACGATTACGTAACGGGCTTATCGCGCACGTTTAGTGCCCTTTATTGGAGATAGAGGTAGTTGAACACTCTCATATTGTAGATTCACCGATGCTCTTATTGAAGTCTTATTTGTGTGCTTCGTTGAGACTCATTTGTAGATCTTCGATGCTCTTATTGAAGTCTTATTTGTGTGCTTCGTTGAGACTTATTTGTAGCTTCTTCGATGCTCTTATTGAAGTCTTATTTGTGTGCTTCGTTGAGACTTATTTGTAGATCTTCGATGCACTTATTGAAGTCTTATTTGTGTGCTTCGTTGAGACTTATTTGTAGATCTTCGATGCTATTATTGAGGTCTTATTTGTGTGCTTCGTTGAGACTTATTTGTAGCTTCTTCGATTCTCTTATTGAAGTCTTATTTGTGTGCTTCGTTGAGACTTATTTGTAGCTTCACCGAGGCACTGTGCCCTCTTCTCGTCAGGGTTTTTAACCCTCAGTTTGGAGTCTTCAAGGCAATGTGCCCCCCATTAGCGCCTTTAACGCTTAGTAAAATATTTCAATATTTAATAATAATAATAATAAAGATATAGAGTACTTAGCTTTATGTTGGCGAAGAGGCGGCAGGAGTAGTTGAAAGGCAGACGCTGGACCATTGGAACACAAGGCTTGTATGTAGCTTGTTGGTAATGTCACTTCGATGGCGGAAGAGTGCCGCGGGTTCGAGGACTGGCGGCGACGACATTCTTTTTTTGTTGAAGAGTTCCTTGTCTGTTGGACTTGGCGCGCCTGAACAGCATAGAAGGCCGAGGGACGCGAGCATTGGGCCTGATCCGCGACCGCGAGTTGGGAGCGCGCGCTCGCAAGCTAGCTGTGCGGGCGCGATGCAAGGCGGGCTTTACCTCTAGAGCCGGCCGAAAGCGGTCCTGCCGCGAGTTGGTGTCGAGGCACGCGATGCGTGGAGTTTGAAGTGGCAACAGAAGGGAGGACTTGACCGCGCGGGCCGGGAGATCCGAGTTATTAGCTTTGACTTGAAGAGGCGGCGGCAAGATTTGTTGAAAAAGGGCTGCCGCGTGAAAGTTCACAACTCGAGTTGTAGCCTGCTAGTTAGTTTGCTTGTCCTTCTGAGAAATGGTGCGGGTTCAAGTACTCGCGGCGACAATATTATTTTTGAAGCGCTCAGAGCATGTTGGGCTTGGTGATCGCCGAGTTAAATGGAACTGGGAGCTAGCTGGAAGTGATACTATGCGGGCCCAATAGTCGCGAGACTGTTGTTGGGCTGGAGGTGAAGCGGGCCGCGAGTTGTGTGTCGCGGCGACAATATTATTTTTGAAGCGCTCAGAGCATGTTGGGCTTGGCGATCTCCGAGTTAAATGGAACTGGGAGCTAGCTGGAAGTGATGCGATGCGGGCCCAATAGTCGCAAGACTGTTGTTGGGCTGGAGGTGAAGCGAGCCGCGAGTTGTGTGTCGCGGCGACAATATTATTTTTGAAGCGCTCAGAGCATGTTGGGCTTGGCGATCGCCGAGTTAAATGGAACTGGGAGCTAGCTGGAAGTGATGAGATGCGAGCCCAATAGTCGCGAGAGTGTTGTTGGGCTGGAGGTGAAGCGGGCCGCAAGTTGTGTGTGGGCCCTGCGCCCGCTCGAGCCCATGTGACGTGTGTGGGCTGCACGATGCGAAAATGCTCTGAAATGCCCATATGGCGCGCGTGGCCGGCCGTGAGCTCGATGCTGGCGGAACTCACTGACTGAGGCCGCGGGACTAGTGGCAGTGCATACTTCAAATAATAGTGGCGCGCATTAATTAACAAGAAATTCTTCTGGTGTACTGGTCAGTCTGTTTGAGTGTTGAACGAGTGTTGTGGGTTCGATTCACCGCTGTTGCTTTTTCTTTTTCAGAAGTGCGTTGAAGGCTTGTAGCGAACTGGGTCCATTGAGGAGGATCGGGAGGCCCAACTGATTTGATGCGGAGCGGGCCCTTCACTAGTGGGCTCATATGGACGTGCGGGACTGGCCGCGTTATGGAGTGGGATTTATTTCATTTTTCGTCCTAGTTTCTTCCGCCTTTTGAGATTTTTTTTTTCAAATCCCCTTCCTGTTTCACGAACAGTTTCGCTCTCATCCAGAGATCCTTCTCTCCCTTTTTTTTTAAATTTCTTTTTTTTCTAGTTGAATCTTTTCTTCCGCCACCGCCGATGGTTTGAAGCGCGAGTCGATGGTGGAATCATGCAAGCCGCGGTCGCGCGGCCGTTGATGAACGAGCGATCGCAAGTTGTATTTGGTCTTGGAAGCAGGTCGGCACCGCGGATGGGTTGCGGAGGGGATCGAGGATCCCAGGCAGCGTCAACCCCATTATGGTCTGGTCTCTTTCTCTTCTTTTGGTCTTGTTTTGTAGATACAGCTTCTCGCTTCTTTCTTTATTGGTTTCTTCTTGTTCAGAGCGTACTCCGCCTCTGTTTTTCACTCCCAATTTAGGAGAGCGATCACGGATGTGTATGTGCGAATTAACTGCGGGCGACGCGTAGTAGAGCGTGGAGTTAGTGATGGCGGCGAGGAGGGCAGAGCTGATTTGGCCGCACTTGGCCTTGGCCATTTTCAGCTTGGTGTTCGGAGATGCTTGCCGCAATTTGAGTCGCGACTCTCTCCCTGCATCGGGAACCGCATGCCTCGACATCTGTGTCCACTACTTTAGCGATAGCTTGTTTTTTTGGAGAAAAGTTGCAGACAGACGACGTGACAGCTGACGGGACAGCTCTGGCACCACTCTCAGCCGTAGAAATCTTGATCGGAAACCAGAGGTTCGGCGGGGGTAATGGAGACGAACGATGCTCAAACAATCAGTTGGAGGAGATAGATCCAACTTGTCGTGGACTCTTCGTTTCCTTTCTTTTGTTTTTTGCTTGGGAGTCCAATCCTCTTTGCGTCTCGCGCCCTTTGAAGATCAAACGAACGAGGTCGATGAATCTTCCCCACGGTGGGCGCCAATTGTTTGTACCATCTAGCTCCGGTATGAACAATAATATTTGTTGGTGTGGGGTTGACTCACGATCCATTCGTCTGATCTCGTCGGGAGGGAAGAAACCTGTGAAAGAGCCGGGGATTCCCACCGGATTAAGCTCCGATGATCAAGTTAGCTTAAGTGTCAGGAGAGAGTTGAGAGAATCAGTTAGAGAGATAAAGTGTAGAGAGATAATGGAAAGTGGAAAGTGAGGAGAGAGAAGAAGTCCACTTTCTTGATGGGTTTCATACCTTTATATACCCGTAGCGGGTTTCGAGCGTCATACGATGTCGATTTGGACGCGGTATTACTTAGTCTGTTCGCGGAGTCTCTTAGTAACACCCCCAACAATATACTAGTCACGTACCCGGCCAATTGGCCGGATTATTTGCTAATAAAGTAAATAGCAGTACCAATTTATACATGATATACGCATGTCTTTGGTAGTATAGAAAATCAATTTTAAAATTATCAAAAATCCAAATTAATTCAAAAGGATCAACATCGTAGTGTTTTCCGACATTGTAACTGAATCATCGATTATTTTTTTTTACTAAATTGAACTACAGCTCCATGCTAGGGAACCGACTCATAAATTTTTTTGATGAACTCTTTCTATTTACCCGTCATTGTCAGAGATTACTGCATGTTTTCATTTTGGGTTGTATGCATTTCTTTCGCCATGAGTAACATTGTCATCGCCACCGGTAATAATGTATTCATCTCCATTAGTGACACATTTATCTCTGATATCAATTGACTTTTCCTTCTTCTCTTGCATTTCAATAATCCCTTTCTTGTTTCATGCATTTCCTCTGAGTTATGCTCTTACTTATCCTTTTTCTTTGTAGGAAATGGTTTACTAACTTGTTGGGTTAGAGACGTTGTAATATGTGAGCTTGATGTTGAACGTTGATGTCATTCTCTCAATTGTAGGTGATGAGCCATTGGTGGTCCTCTCGTTCTATTGTGTCTTGAAATATTCTCCCAATTGACATTTCGAAAAGTTGATTGCCCCCTCGATTGATAGCAACAAAGTTAGCCTGAGTTGGTTTGTCCACAACTCGGAGGTGGATCCCAAATCTTTATAATGATGGTAATGACATAAACAATAGTAAAAATTGTATGAAGCACATTATTTTTAAATTTGTAAAGGACATTTACCTTAATTCCACGTTTCATTTTCAATTCATTCTCTTTCTTCCAAAATCACATGTGGCATAAAGCCATGGACGCATAATTTAGAATTTGTTATACATTTTACGTATAAATTTTATCTACATATAAAAATTGACTGGGCTCTGCCACTATTTTGAAGTGTAAGTTATTTTGGAATTTTTTTTAGCTTTGTTGGAAATATAAGGTGCTTTTTTTTGCTTTGTTTATTTTGACTTTTCTTAATGACGATTCCATGCCCAAAATTATAGAATTTAAATCATTCAGGCCCACAAATATCCAAGAAACCCATATGCTAATTATCAAAGAAAAAAAAAGCAAAAGACCAACAAACCCTTCCTTATTCTATGCACAAGCCAGGAAAAAGGGAATGAGATGGGTTGGGAAGAAGAATCTCCTTATATTATTTGTCAAATCAGATCAGAAGATTAGATATATAACAAAAATCAAACCAAATAGAAAGAAAGTAAAGGCCTCCTAAAAATAGGATCTTTGTATTCAGCTCAACTCAACAACTCAATGGCAACAAAATTGAAACATCTATACACTAAAGTTGAACTCTTTTTCCCCCTCTAGATTCTTCGAAGTGCTCAATCAAAAGGTATTCAAACCAAACCAACTAATCAGGAGCTTTCTGACGCTACTCCGGCCAGCACGAATACTCAAGAACCATAAAAAGAGGCCACTATCGTCTCTATCCAAACTGCTGCCAAATTCACCTCCAGAATCACAACGTTGTTTATCAGAAAACTGTGACCCCACCCAATTGGCGCTACAACCCCTGGGTGCAGGATTTAATAGCCAGCTGACATCTTCAACCCTGATTCCGAACTGTGTATCCCGAACAAGGGAGCTCATCAGTATGCAGGGACAAAGATTAAACTAACCCCAATCAATCCACGAACATAATACAACTGAAGCCGAGATCAGGTCCTCTTATCGTGAACGCCACGAGCTCTACGACGAAGCAGAGTCAACCGCGCCACAAGGAGCCCCGTCAATCTTCCATCGATTATCTGCAACTCTCATTTGTCTTTCTCTCTTCCTTCTTCTCTCCCAATCTCTTTTCCAGATTCTTTCTCTTTCCCTCTCAATCTCCTATCTAGATCTAAATCTGCTCCCTTCTCTTCTTCTTCATTTTTTTTCTCTGGGACGAATAAAAATTGTAGCCACTCTCTTTCATTGCATTTCTTCTCTTCATCAACTCGTTGGCCTCAATTCCGATCTTTCTCATTTTTTCAGTATTTTAGAGTTCTTGATTGCGGAAGAGGAAATGAGAGGCGATAGAAGACGATTTTTTTCTCTCCCTCCTTCTGTTTTTTTTTCCTTTTAGATAATATATATTGATATTGTGACTCTATACCATATGGTATTGAGTGGTAACGAAATATATATTGATATTACCAAACTATACCATATGGTAATGTATGGTATTGTGTGATAACGAAAAATCAAAGTGGATATTATTTTGAAGAACACAATTAATATGATCTAGCTGTGCAAAAAAAATTAAATTCCGACTTAAAACGAGTGAGAAATCGTCTGTTAAAGATTAAGAGAAGGAAAATTAAAGATTTTTCGAGAAGAGAGAAGGAGGCACTCATGTGGTCCGGTCAAAAGTCAACGTTAGCGATAAATAGGGGTAAGTGCAATTTTACCTTACTGCCCTTTTGCATTTAATTTAAATAATAAAAGGACTGACACATGGGACAAGAGAAGGGATTACTAATGGATTAGAGACCTATCAGTTACTGACTTGATCTGCTTCCCTCATCGCGGGACCCGTCCTCGTCTCCCCGCTCCCATTACCCAATTCGAGATAAGAAATTCGGTGGACCTCCGAGACAGCTCTTCTTCCCCTGCCTCTTCCTCATCCTCCGAGTCCATCGCCACCAGCAACTTCTAGAAGCACGCTACATCGCACAGCAGCACCAGCGGGCTTCCGGGCTCTACCCGAACTCCAACTCCGCCTTCTCCAGCAGGACCCGAAACAGGGTGGTTGGCGTACTTTGTTTTCACCACAAACCTCTGCTTCTCTCCCACATGTATACCGTGAAACACCCTTCCGGCACCATCTGTCCCTTCTTCCTCCGTCGCCGGTTCAATTCCGTCTCCCCCTCCGCCGACCCGGCCTTGCCTAACGACTTGCACCTCGCCCACGTCTGGAATATCGAATTCCGTTTCTTCCCCCTGACTTCGCCTCCATACTTGCTTTGTCTGTCGTAATGTTCAAACTAGGGATGAGATTAAATTAGACACGTCACTAAACAAATAGTTTGCTAGCGAAGAAGAAAGGTTTGAAGTAATAGTGTTCGAGAGAGATTGGAGAGCTATTAGAGGGGAGGGGCAGTACAGAGGGTCGATTCAGATACAGAGCAATGCTCTGGCGGCGCTCGAGGCGATCGATTTGGATGTCGCGGATGAGGTTATGAGAGCTGGTTGAGTTACTGGGGATAGAATTAATGGCCTTGTCGATGGGATTTCTGGCACCTGGTTAGTTCCCTCTGTTCTGACTTCTGGGTTTTCTTACAATATCTCTCTGATTCCGTTTGGCCTTGAAAGTTTACATCTTTGTGTGCTTATATGATGTTGTTGTGTGCGGGGTTGATAAATAATATATGTAAGAATCGGTCAATGCTCATAAACAAAAATGGTCGCCGTGAAAATGCTGGCACTGGGGAGTAGCCAGGGCGAGAGCCACCACCGGCCGTGGGATTAGATTTTTTTGAAAATTTATTATAATTATTTGGAAAATAAAAAATAATTATATTTTATTATTTTTTAATTACCACGTATCTCATTTAACGGTCAACTATAAGACTTGACCGTCACATCAGCAAAAGTTAACGGAGACTAACGGCCAGTGACCAAACTTGAATTGTTAACCTAGTTTAAGTGACTACCTGTGGAATAAATTAATTTTAGTGGCAAACGTAAACTTGTTGAGTAATTTTAGTGACCAATCTTGTAATTTAACCTATTTCATAGTATCGAAACAATTTTGTACATAATTTCTTTATAGAATTAAAAGTAAGGCATATTTTCTTACATGTTCAACATGTTAAACTTTACATGATGTGAGATATATAATTTAACAATCCTATGAATTATGAAAGTCCAAATTAGATCGATTCATCCATAAGTCGGTGGTCAAGTTGGCACTCAAACCACAATGTTGAAATATCTCTTGAGCTCTAAATGAGCCAACTCACGAGTTGAGTTCAACAAGCCACCGAGTCGAGCTAGCTCGTGAGCTTCACAAGTTGAACAAGGCTAAGCTCAATCTTGGCTTGTTAGTAAACAAGTGAATTTTCGAACGAGTTTTTTCCGATTCGAAACTCGAGTTGCTCGCAAGTAGATCGGCTCATTTGTAGCCCTAGCCAGAAGGCTAGGGTTAGGCTTTCGTGCAGGATTCCCCCGTAGAGAGGGAGAGCTCGTTCGAGCCGGATTTTGGGATAATCCGAGAGAGGGAGAGAATGAGAAATTGGGGATCTTTTACTACAAGAGAGAAACAACGGTTTTCCTTTTACCCTTTTCGACCCACAGACCACAGTCTTATACCGAGTGACAGTTCGGGTCGTCGGGACCTTTTAATTTACGGTTTTCTACTTTTTTATTTGTGATGATGGGTACCGTAGCTCTGGTTTAGATAACGGGGTTAGTTAATCTGATTGGGCTGGGCCAACTATTTTGTTTGGGCTTGTTTGACCCATTCTTTCCTTTTACATTTATACTAGCGCAGAGTCCGGCCCGTTGGCCGGAGAGCTTAATATATATATATAAATATAAAAGTTAATCAACTTTGAAGTATATTTATTTCATTTGTATTGTTGATGATAGGAGGGATTGTTTGAATATTTGCTCGTGAATAATTAGGGAAAATTTCCTTTGTTGTTGGATCATATGAGCATCCAATATACTAAAAACTAACTTTCGCATTTGATCAAAATTCTAAATCCCAGTCACCAAGCTATTCATAATAGCGTGATAGTGTCCAAGTAAAATAGAGATATTTAGCACTAACATACTAAAAATTCAAAAGAAGATATATCTACTGAAAGCTTCTCACTTGTGCTTGTTCATCTTCCTCTGCATTTTAAGTTTCTTCCTGGTGTTAAGCTCCACATCTCCTTACCTATTGTAACCCTTAGTTCAAGCCTTGTAGCATCCATCAATTATCTTCAGTTTCAACCCAGTACCCACCCCATCATATGTCCGACTTATGACGCAGCTACGCCTAACAACTGAAATGATGTCAGTTTGATCCTTCTACAAAATCTAAATCATAAACACTTTTTACATAATCGATGTTCATTTTGCGGGCCATGAGATTCAAATTCAGGCCAAACCAATGCTAAAAAAGAAAATGAGTTCATTGGTGATATACAATTAACTACCTGGATTCTATGTCGCAACCAATTGTTACTACATAAACTACTGATGGAGTTCCACTGAAGTATTTTATAAACTAACTTGATACCCGTAGTACTGTAATTGAAAATTCATTGGGAGTACTTGCCAGCAATAGTAGTTGATATTGGCGATGACGACTTCTTTGGTGTAAGCGAAACAATGATGACTTTTTCTACTCCTAAATCCTGAACTTGGCCTGCATAGATAGAATCATAGAGCTTGGCTAACTCAATAAGACTCCTGTAATATTAGCTTTTGATGCATCATGGTTGTCCACAATTTGCAAGCACATCAACCTACAAACAAAACAATGGATAAATCCCCAAGCTCTAGATACTTGATCATATCTCTATGTGTAATACTTGAAAGAACAACAAAAATTACATTAGTTTCAAAATCCCAAGCCTAAATTGGAATTTGGGATCTCTAAAGTAAACTACTTGTGAGAACATTTAAGCTATCCAATTGTCAAAATCTTATATTGCCGTCTTAAAAGTATAAAAGAAATTCTACAAAAAAAGTTTTAAAATGCATTAAAATGTTAAATTGTATTGAAAAATCCAAGAACACAACTCTTACTTCGTGTACATCAAAGTCCAGGCAATGACCTAGCAACCTCACAAAACTTCTTATTCAACAGGTGTCCACTTGCTTCCACTTGAATTATAAACACTTCAACTTGATTCCTGCGAGATCGATAATAGTAAATTGAATATATACATTTCATAGGCCAATTGTACAACATTTAAACACTAACTTCTAGTCTAGAAGAACCACAAAGCATTTAACTAAATGATCTAGTTGAGTCATATACAATCTGCTTCCTGCTAGAGATATAAATTCAGTAACATAATCATCATGGGAGTTATAGAAATTGAGACTACAATCATTAAAGTCAAACATGTAGCAACTCATTGTGTGCACCAAATTACATAGATCGTGGTTACTTTAGCAAATTGTACATATTCATTATCAAGCGTGATTCAGATTAAAAAAGTATAGCATCTCGATTAGTTCCAGAAAAATGTCATTGGTTATAGTTCAAATTAAAGAAGTATAGCTTCTGCATTAGCTAGTAGCTACAGTTCATGCTATTTGATGTAGGCGGGGCGCTATTCAGAAAAGATTCCATACTGCGCCAAGTCCAATTTCAACTTACCCAGATAACAAATGAGATTTGTTGTGTTACCTTGCAAAATAACATACATAATGAGTTGTCAATGCAATAAAAGACAGGAACGTAAAAGGATGTTGACTTGAGCCAAACAATTCGGGTGTAAGGTAAAATCGATAAACGTGGTTACAAAACATGGGGATTTCTATTCCTCCAACTTATATTGATACAAAACAAGGAATTCCAAACAACACTTCCTCGGTCATGAACACCAGAAGGGCAAAAAAATCAAGAGATTATGTGATCAGCGAAAGAAATCCAAGTGGATCCCAATTTTGAGCAAATAATCTCACGTTGAAAAGGAATTGATTGAGAAGCGGAAGCAAATCACATCAAAATCCATGGGAAAAACAATCTTTTGTGATCAACGAAGAAACCCACCTGAATCCGGATTTTCTCATCTGAAGAGACCACTCAATGGAGAAGCCAAAGGAAACGTTGTTGTACTATATAACGAAATCATAGCCAAGATGGGAGACTGAATTTGACTCGCTGCCAGAGGAGAAACCAAATTCGATCGTCTTCCCAGAGGCTGGCGCATTCTTGAGCGGAATGCAATTGAGGGTAGGAAGGCACCGCCAAGCCAACGCAAAAACGTGGGATTATTTAAGAAAGGGCAAAGATATGAAGAAATTGACGGAGGGACTCGCCGATGGCAAATCTGCAACCAAGAAATAAACGCCCGACGAGATGAAGTGGTGAAGAAAGAGCAGGGAGTCAATGACGATGAAGAACGAACATTCGATGAAATTGGGTACATTCTGTCTCTAGGGAGCGAAACAAAATCACAACCCTTTTCCCATTGGTCTAATGAAGCAAAGATAGACTTTCGGGCCCAAGTAGTTAGAGAATAAAGCCCGTTGCTGGCCGGACGGATGCTAGGAATGGAACGCAACGCTCCATTTAATTGGGGGTAAAATGACCGTAATACCCTTCCGTGAAACCCTCAGAAGCCAGCAATTTCAAAATCCTGAAAATCTAACCTTTGTTCTGCTATTATATCTTTTGTAGATTCCAAAAATGAAAAATAAGGTAACTTAAAGAGTTTAGGCAAAATATACTTGCATATCCATGACTTTGACGTTTGTGACAAATATAACCATAACTATTCGAAAACCAAAAATAACCAATTCCTTCCATTTTGTTAACGGCGTCAGTTGATGGTATGACTGTACTAACGGAAGATGCTGATCTGGCGATTTATTGTCCCCGCTAACTGACGTGGATTAATAAATAAAAAATTGAAATAAAAAAATTCCCCTGAATTGGGATTTCTTCCATCGCCTCTTATTCCCTCCTAATTTGCCTCCGATGCTTCCAATCTCCTTCTTTCCGCTGTCGCTTCCTCTCACCGGTCTCACCACCTCTTCCGCTCTCTCCGACCCCTAGCCGTCGTCGCCTACTTCCCTACCTTCAACTAAAAAGAAGAGAAGAATACAGATGCAGGGATATGGCCCAACGACACCGACGCGACAGCCATCATACCCTTCTGAATGAATTTAGATATGCCATCGATTCTGAATAAACTCAAGCCAACAGCCTCGGTGCATCTCAACCCTCGAATCTATCCCAGATTGCCTCGGTGCATCTCAACCCTCGACTCAACCCTCGAATCAAGCCAACAGCCTCGGTGCCAACGAGAAGCTCTGCCGCTGGGCGACCAACTTCTTCTCTGCTATGTGGGGAGCTGGGGGTATAAAGGGTGGAGGATTGACGGTAGCTGAGAAGGAGTTCGGAGGTGAAGAATCTATGACCGTGACGATGACGAAGCAATGGGAGGAAGGGGAAGGGTCTCACAGAGTTGGCAATGAATCGAGTAGATTCGTCAGTCAATCGATTCTGTTTCTCGTTTCCCAAATAGCCTTCGAGTTTGAATCGAGAAGAAGCAAAGGGGCAGAAGGTGTTGTCGCCATTATTGGTGGTGGTTAGGGTTCTTTTGATTAGGGAAAAGGGTTGTTGTAGGAGAGATGGTTGGGTGAAAAGAGAGAGGATAGCGGGAGATGGGGAGACGAAGTGGCTGTAGAAGTTGCCAGAGGCGCCCTCGGTGAGGCGGAGCCCGGAGGATGGGGACGGCGGGGTGGTGAAGATGATGCTATTGGTTGGGGGAGGTGGGCTGTGGTGTGGTGATTTTTGAGGGTGAATTGGATGGGAAGCAGTAGCTAATTGAAGAGGATGCAACAGAGAATTAGTGGGAGATGTGGGAAAATGGAATCGACAGGGAAGGGGGAATTTTTTTTATTTCAAAATTAATTATTTTATTCATTCAAAATTACGTGGCAATGATATGCTGACTGGTTGCTGATGTGTGCGATGATTTGGCATCCTAGTCAGCCTAACGTTAATCTAACTGACGTAGTTTCTAACACCGTTAAAGTTTCTAACGGATTTGGCAAGATTAGTCACACTACCGTCAATTTTTTGGGTTATGTTTGGTTTTCGAATAGTTATGGCTATATTTGTCACAAACGTGAAAGTTATGGCTATATAAGTGTATTTTGCCAAGAGTTTATATATAACTCAAACAAAGAAAGAGAAAAAGATGTTGTAAAACTAGAAGATAGGATATGACTTGAATTTATTTTGGGTTTTTTTTTTTTTGTGTTTTGGGTCTATTTTGCTTGGGTTTGTGTTTGAGTTTTGTTTTGACCTTTTCCTTTTATGTTTGAGAAAATGTGTTTTGTTTTCTGTTTGGGATTAGGAGAAGAGTTCTATGAATACTTTTCATCACCTTAATCTATTGTTAGGTCAGTGAGGTAGTTTGTTTGGTTTGTTTCAAAATTTGGTTTGTAACCTGTACTTTTCTCAAATTAGTGAAATTTGTTCTCCCCTGCCCGTGGATTAGCTAGCACGCATGGTATTAGTGAACAACGTTAAATTTGTTTTCGTTTGAGTTGATCTACATTATCAATTGCATGCTTCTGTTATAACAAGTGATATCAGAGCCGTGGTTGCGGTTTTGGGATAATTGACGTATTGGGATTTTGAGTTTGTCGTCGTCCATTTTCCCGGTCACGAAAAGCGTGCGTTATAAATCTAGTCCTATTTCTAGCTAGGGATGGCAACAAAATCCGAACCCACGGGTACCCACCCGACCCAACCCGGTCTACGCGGGTAAAACCCGTGTTGACGGGTTTTGGGCCGGGTTCGGGTTTAAACCCGCTATACTATTCACCGGGTCGGGTTTGGGTTTAGGTAAACCCGCCCCATGGGTACCCGCCCACACACATATAATTACTTTCCCGGTATATTTAATAGTCTAAATAAAATATCTTCCTTAAACAATTAATATTCTTTATGTTTGTGGAGACATATATAATTTGTTGTTTCTAATTGTTTAGAATGAATTTGATATTATGAAGTGGAGAGTAAAGAAACTTAGTTGACAAGTAAGAAGCTTTCAATTAATCTTATTGTTTATAGATGTTTATCTTTAATTTTGAACAATTTGTATTGATCATTTGCGGTTTGCTTGTATGCTCTAGATTGGTGTTTTTTGTATGAATAATTTGTATGAGAAAATTAATGTTAAACTTTTATTTTGAAAGAAACTTGTTATTGTAAATTTTTTATCACAAAAACCCACGGGTACCCATGAACCCGCGGATACCCAGCGGGTTGGGTTGGGTTTGAATTTTTCAAACCCAGCGGGTTTTACCCCGGGTTTTTTGGCGGATAAACCCATGGGTTTGGTTTGACAAAACCCGCCCCAACCCGACCTATTGCCATCCCTATTTCTAGCTACCGCCAGTCGGGTGGTTTCAAAAAAAAATGTGGGGTTGGAATTGTTATTTGCCGGGCCACACAGAATAATTTTCTCCCCTTTTCCGGGTCTGATATATTTAGGGATGGCAACAAAACCCGAACCCATGGGTACCCATCCGACCCAACCTGGTCAACGCGGGTAAAATCCGTGTTGACGGGTTTTGAGCCGGGTTTGGGTTTAAACCCGTTCACTATTCACCGGGTTGGGTTGGGTTTGGGTTTAGGTAAACCCGGCCCATGGGTACCCGCCCACACCCATATAATTAATTTATTGGCATATTTAATATACCAAACAACTAATCTTATTTATGTTTGTGGAGACATGTCTAATTTTTTCTTTCTAGTTATGTAGAATGAAGTTGATGTTATCGAGTGGAGAGTGAAAAACTTAATTGAAAGGAAGAAGTTTTCAATGAATCATGTTATTATGGATAATTTGTGATTTGCTTCAATTTTCTTGAGTTTTTTATATTGGTGTTGAACAATTTGTATAGTTAATTTGTGATTTGCATGAATTTTCTAGAATGGTATTTTATATATGGATAATTTGTATTGAGAGATTGATATTTGACTTTAATTTTGATAGGAATTTGTTATTGTTAATTTTTTACGACAAAAACCCGTGGGTACCCATGAACCCGCGGATACCCAGCGGGTTGGGTTGGGTTTGAGTTTTTCCAACCCGGTGGGTTTTACCCCGGATTTTTTTCACGGATAAACCCATGGGTTTGGGTTTGGGTTTGACAAAACCCGACCCAACCCTACCCATTGCCATCCCTAGATATATTACCAAAGGTCGCTAAAGTTGGAATTAATAATTGCGGCTTTGGCGGAATTTGGTAGAATACTTGCGTGAAGAAAAGGCTATGCAATTGTGCCTATTATTGCCTATCAGTGGTTGTTTAATTTTTGGCTTGGAATTCTTAATTTGGTAGGTGGCCACAAGCAGCTCAGTTTGCTTCGTGGGAAAATTTGCAATTTCTAGAGTTCTTTGGAGTTAGGTCATAGCCTTGAAATTGGAAGAAAGTGGTGAAGCTTTGAATTTGTTTTTTGTTGAGACGGTTGAAGTTGTGTATTTTGGGTAGTTTAGATTGGTCTTACTTATTTGATGAGAAGTTTGATTGGAGTTTGTTTGATAGTAAGGATGACTGTTATTAGTATGAAGATTGATAAGTTCACTGGGAGAAACAATTTCCTTTTGTGGCAGATCAAGATGCAAGCACTGTTAAAACAGCCGAGTTTGTAGGCTCCGTTTTCTGGAAAATCGAAGAAGGAAAGTATAGATGAAGAAGAGTGGAGTATTTTGGAGAAGAAAGTTTACTCTACAATCTTGCTTTGTTTGGCTGATGACATCATCACTGAGGTTGTTGCTGAGAAGACTGCCGCGAGCTTGTGGTTGAAGCTTGAAAGTCTATACATGAGAAAATCTTTAACCAACAAGTTGCATATGAAGCAACGTCCGTTCAGTTTGCGCATGGAGGAAGGTATGCTTCTCAAGAATCATCTAGATCAACTCAATACTATCTTGTTAGATCTGCGGAATATTGATGTTAAAGTAGATGATGAGGATGCTGCCATAATTTTGTTAGTATCTTTGTCACTGTCATATGAGAATTTGGTGGATTTCTTATTGCTCGGAAAGATAGTTTGTCTTTGGAAGATGTCAGATCTGCTCTACATACTAGAGAGGTTTGGCATAAGGCGTCTTGTTCAGGTTCGGAAAATTAGGCATCTGGGTTGGCTGCTACGAGTAGGATACAACAATATGGTAATAGGAAGGCGAATACAAATTCGAATTCTGTTGGTTTGAAGGTTGATATCTGCATTGCTGTAAGGAGAAAGGGAATTGGAAATTTGATTGCCCTAACCTAAAGAAATGTCATGAGAAGAAGGAAGCATCTGCTGCTGTGGCGGAAGAAACTAACTCTGATTCTGAAGATGGTTTAGCCTTAGCAGTGAATGAACAGGTACATCATCAGGATGTGTGGTATTTAGATACTATAGCTGATTATCATATGTGTCCAAACAGGGAGTGTTTTTCAACTTACGAGCAGATAGATGAAGTACATGTTTCTATGACCAATGGTGCTATCTGTAAGATTGTTGGAAGAGATGACATAATGGTTTTGTTCGCAACTTAAACAATGTTAGGCATATTCCAGAGATGACCAAGAACCTTTTATCTTTGAGTCTACTGGACGACAAGAATTTCAGTTTCAAAGGTGAAGGTGGAGTGTTGTCTGTCTACAAAGGTTCTAAGATGATTCTGAAAGGTGTTAAGGTTGACATTATCCGTTGGTGATAAGTGCACCAAGCTGGTTTTGAATGGTAAGTCTCAGCATGGGTTGGACTCGACTTGCCAAATGGTTTGGTTTCTTGACTGCCCTTAGGGGCATTTGGAGGCAGGGGTGATTCTGGTACAACTAATTTGGTGTAGTTGGGTACATCTGGCAACATTTGGTATTTGACAGAGAATTGAAGTCAAGGTCGAGATTGTTAGCATATGACTTGAATTTGTTTTGGGTTTGTTTTGTGTTTTGGGCCTATTTTGTTTGGGTTTGTGTTTGGCCTTTTAACACGCTAAAACACAACACCAAACTGCGACCAAGTGTAATCGCAGTCCGGAAATGCAGGCTAGTGGCAAGTTCTATTTGTCAACTCGGGGTCTAGATCTACTGCCTACTCCGTGATTATCTATTATCTAGCAAACTAAGTCGAGTGATTGTGATTTTAAGTAAAAGCAGTAAGAAAGCAGGAAATGGTTCAAAGTTCTTTAGCAAGGGAAGAGTCACTCGGGAATGAGTCCCCCTATCTCCTTAGTTAGGTCACAGTCGTAATTACCATGGGTTGATGAACTATTGATTAAACTGCGAAAGATCCGACAGTATCTTGGAATCTATTAAGCTGACCAAGCCTGCTTAGGCAGACTAACAGACAGGCGACTAGCCTTGGATAGACTGCCGAGGCAATGAGCACAGAACTCCACTACTTGAATTGGATTCCAGTACAAAGCAGTAAATCGATTAACTCTCGTATAACCAATCTACCACTACCGACTGATGAAGCGCTAACAACCTAATCAGTATCTATCTATCTCAGGTTGCAGCAGAAATCAAGAAAAGATGATCAGACTTTAATTGACTCTAATGAATCATGCATCAATCGATTATAACCAATCAGTATATCAATCCCAAGTCATTAAAATCAAGATTCCTAAAACATGGAACTAGGGTTCTTTATACCCAAGTGAGAGAAAGTTCTACTCCATAGAGAGAGAGAGAGAGAGAGGAAAACAGAAATCAGAGTAGTCATACTCATAAAGATGAGGATAATCTGCTCTGGGATGTCGATCTTCACTCCTGGGGATGCAATCTGGGCTTCAATGGTGAGAAATCCACTCCAAATAGCTCCTAGGGTTTGTTCTTTGCACTTTCTCTCTAAAGCTTTATTTTTTGCTCATAAACGCGATTCCCCCAAAATATGAGCTCCTCGCCAAATAAAACCCGCACACGTGCAAAACATGGCCTCTAAGCCCAAAAACACGGCCGTGTTTTAATCACAAGAGCCCGGGTTTTAAATGACGATTCTGTGAAGTGAAGAGGAAAAACACGGCCTCTAGCACAAGGCCGTGTTTTTCACACCTGATGCCGTGTATGAGGGCGTGTTTTTCAACAGCTCTGCTGCCCATTCTCGCGATAGACTTTCTTTCACCTCCAAATGTCCCGAAACTCGTCCCAAGGCCATGTCTACGTACTAGGACCTGAAATATGACAAAAGAACACAACCTAACGTAAAATAGGCCAAGGAATGACCAATCACTAAGGTAAACGATCAAGAAATGAGAGGAAAACATGTGCGAATACGGTGTTATCAAATTCCCCCACACTTAATCGTTTGCTTGTCCCCTAGCAAACCAAGTCAGATACAAGGTAAGCTCAAAACATCTTAATTATGCAACCCTTGGGGACATATCATATCGACACAAAACACGTGAAACATACTGGCTTGTGATCATTAACACATGGACAACTTCAACATCAACCTGGACAACCACCACAGAAGACATTCGAGTGGAGCAAAATCGTTTAAAGGAAGAGTATCCCTTCTGTTCACCAACCAACATAAACTCGACTCAACCACTTAGCCAAGAAAATCATCGCATGCATCAAACTCAAGACATCAGAATCAAGGCCGAGCCATCTAGGTGCTCACCGGGGTAAAGAGTATAAAGAACAAGGAAATGAATCGCTCACTCTCGACCAGTGGGGTCAGGACAATTTGATGCGAAAAATGTGCATGCTTATTCTCTCATTCCCTAACGTCTCTTCACCATGATGGCAGCCTCTAAATGTTAGAGTTCACATATTAGGTGTCATCACTAACTAATCCGGAGGTCTTAGACACAGGTTCAAGTGACTGCTAGGGTCTTGGACATGGGAAAAAAAACCTTTAAGGTGGTGGAAGTATTCATAGCACAAGGTTCCACAGTTTCAACCCCAACACAATCACAGCCAATCAAACCACTTACTTTCTTTATACTATTCTGCATTACTCAAATTCATGAGAGCACAAGAACGAAGGAGGTCACAATAATGATAGTATTTTCAAGCCAGACTGCTAAGAAACACTAATTAATGAGCATGATTGAAATTTTTGGCAGCGGCTCTCTTTTGCTTTCATTCATCTTACGTGTCGTTTGGATGCATCATTTTGGTTCTATGGTATTTCGAATCCAAATGATGCATTATTGTGCTACGTGGCATTTCATGTGGTATTTCATTTTGAAATGTGGTAATTGGTGTAATTGTCTTGTTTGGATAAAACATTCAAATATTGTGGTATTTCACCACTTAAAGAAGGGATGAAGTGGAAAAAGAAGTTGGGAGATGAGGTATTTGAAATAACTAGGGGGTGGGTAGGTATTTCAAATAACTCACAATGAGTTATTTCAACTGAGTCATGGAGAAAATACCACATTCTACTTTATTTTTGTCAAACGAGTGATTTTGATTGAAATACCTCATTCTGAGTTATTTCGACCAAATTACCTCATCAAAATACTGCATCCAAACAACCCGTTAGTTTTTTTTTCATTTCTTAAGAGAACCACCACCTCTGCACATTTTTCAAACACATGCCCAACTTTTAAGCACTACCTCCAATCCTCACATTATTTTTAGCAGAAACAACAGAGAACAAGCAAAAACCACTCTATGGAACCTTCTAAGAGATGCAAAAGGATGATTTTCCATTGTAGATCGAAAGAAAGGAAAGTACACGGCTCAAAGGGGCTGACTAGGGGTATGACTCACCAGGATAGTCAATTTGGTGGTGGGCTATTCCTATACCTCCATCATCTCAGCTAGTGACAACGTGAATGCTACACATCATGGAAGAGGGATCTATCGCACAAGAAAGAAACGAGCAGGCTCAAATCTCACATGACTACCTATATGCTCTATCTCTCATTATGATTCCCTAAACTAGATGCATAAACGGCAATCACGAGCAAGTGATCAATCCAAATCACAGTTGGTAAGCAAACAGTTTAAAACTGAACCCCTACACAACTCTACTGCACGTCTCAGTCATCATTATAGGTTGTCCTACTTACAATCCAGTTGTCATGCATCGATTCGAAAGGCATTTGATTCACCAATCAAACCCACAATGCCAATATGATCATGCAAACAACGATACTTGGAGCCCTCAAATCTCGAGATTTGGACAGCGGATTAGGCTCCCAGCACACAAACACATATACCGGTCAATAATAGATAAACACCCCCCTCCCCACACACACACTTTAGCACGATATTGCCCTCAATGGAGCAGAGGGAAAGGTAAGGGGAAACGATGTTACCGGGAATACCGACTGCCGGGGGACTGGAAATGGGACCAGTCAGCAGGGCTAGCGTCAGCAAAACACACCGGGTGATAGAAAACATAGTTCCAAATGGACAAACCGAAAACAAACGAAAGGAAAACAAACTTTGGTGGGGTTTCCTCCCCACAAGCGCTTCTTTTACGTCTTAGCTGAACGGTGGCTCCTAAGTTTCGGTCCACCCCAGAAACTCCTTGAAGTTGAGGTTCTCGTCGATGACGTGGAGTCTCAAGCAGGTGATGTGATAGGTGATGAAGATGGCTCGTGGCCTTGAGGAAGATGAAGTCTCCACTCTCGAGACCTCTCCTTCGCGTCTGCTCTTTTCTCATTGCCCCAAACTAGATAAGATATATTCGATTGACCACCATCGCATCCACCAAGAGGGATTGATGTTGACGTGGTCTTGGTCTGGCAGAGAGAGACTGCAAATGGGTCCTTGCCAAGCAACTCCTTAAAGTTTGGTGGAGATATCACATGTAACATAGGGCCCGTGCAAGCCTCTTCCACCTCAACTTCATCCTCAGCCTGGATGCTAATTGCTTCCTCAACCCCCCTTCCTTCTTCAAAATGTGGTCTCTCCCCTTGGAAAAGATCAAGAACTACCTCTTTTTTGCTTTCTTCCTCATACTCCATAACTTCCTTCCTCATCCTTGCTCGCTCTTCTTCTAGAACAGATTGGAGAGCAAGTCGCCAAGCAATTTCTTCAATGGGATCATCTTGCATCTCCTCGCATGGGCCCATCATGTTAGAGCAAAAATGAGGAAAGGTGTGATATGCAACCAGAGGACTTTCCTGATCATGATTATCATGGGAGTTCTCTGTGATAACTTCTGTATTCTCCTCAACGTCCCCGCAGCCTTTGTCATCCTCCACCTCTTCTAGCTTCGTAGCAGAAAGGTGATCTTGAGCAGGCTGTGCGCAGACTTGCTCCACCCACTCTGTTTGCTTTGTTGAGCACTGAACAGTCTCCTCCATTTCATGGAGAAATGAGGGATCAGAAGGGGCAAGGGCTTGGACTTGAAGATCCATCTTGGAGCATGATCTCTTAGTGTCTCGAGCAAACTTCTTCACGAGAAGCCTTAATTGTTTGTTCGGATCTTCCAGTGGAGTGTAGCATGGTCCTGCAGAGTGGCCCGTGAAGGCCTCCATGGCTAACTCCAGCTTAGATGGCCCCTCTGGTTGTCGCAGGAATTCTTCTTGAAAAGGATATTGTTAATGAGGTTCTCAAGGGTTTGGTTGTTCTCCGTAGTAGGGGGGTTGGTACTGACATCCGAATCCATAGTCTTCTCCTCCTTGATTGCTCCAGGAAGTCTCGGGGTAATACCACACGGATGGTGGTTGATACTACCAATGGTTGGAGAAGCCACGAGGATCCATGTTTCAGATCTACACCAACAAAAACATAACACCCAAGTGAAAAGCAAGGGTGTAAAGAAAAGAAAAAAAGCTAAAGTAACAGACTTTCACGTTTCTACAATAACCTAGAGGTCCCTAGCAACGGCGCCAAAAACTTGACACGCTAAAACACAACACCAAACTGTGACCAAGTGTAATCGCAGTCCGGAAATGCAGACTAGTGGCAAGTTCTATTTGTCAACCCGGGGTCTAGATCTACTGCCTACTCCGTGATTATCTATTATCTAGCAAACTAAGTCGAGTGATTGTGATTTTAAGTAAAAGCAGTAAGAAAGTAGGAAATGGTTCAAAGTTCTTTAGCAAGGGAAGAGTCACTCGGGAATGAGTCCCCTTATCTCCTTAGTTAGGTCACAGTCGTAATTACCATGGGTTGATGAACTGTTGATTAAACTGCGGAAGATCCGACTGTATCTTGGAATCTATTAAGCTGAACAAGCCCTCTCAAGCATACTAACCGACAGGCGACTAGCCTTCACTTGGATAAACTGCTGAGGCAATAAGCACAAAACTCAACTACTGGAATGGGATTCAAGTAGAAAACAGTAAATCGATTAACTCTCGTATAACCAATCTACCACTACCAATTGATGAAGCTCTAATAACCTAATGAAATTCTATCTATCTTAGGTTGCAGCAGAAATCAAGAAAAGATGATCCGACTTCAATTGACTCAATGAATCATGCATCAATCGATTATAACCAATCAGTATATCAATCCCAAGTCATTACAATCAAGATTCCTAACACATGGAACTAGGGTTCTTCATACCCAAGTGAGAGAAAGTTCTACTCCATAGAGAGAGGAAAACAGAAATCAGAGTAGTCATACTCATAAAGATGAGGATAATCTGCTATGGGATGTCAATCTTCACATCTAGGGATGCAGTCTGGGCTTCAATGGTGAGAAATCCACTCCAAATAGCTCCTAGGGTTTGTTCTTCACACTTTCTCTCTCTAAAGCTCTGTTTTTTGTTAAAAAACTCGATTCCTCCAAAATATGAGCTCCTCGCCCAATAAAACCCGCAGAGGTGCAAAACACGAACTCTAAGCCCAAAAACACGGCCGTGTTTTAATCACAAGAGGCCGGGTTTTTAAATGATGATTTTGTGAAGTGTAGAGGAAAAACACGACCTCTAGCACAAGGCCGTGTTTTTCACACCTGAGGCAGTGTTTGAGGTCGTGCTTTTCAACAGCTCTGCTGCCCGTTCTCGCGATAGACTTGCTTTCACCTCCAAATGTCCCGAAACTCGTCCCAAGGCCATGTCTACGTACTAGGACCTGAAATATGTCAAAAGAATGCTACTTAGCGTAAAATTGGCCAAGGAATGACCAATCACTAAGCTAAACGATCAAGAAATGAGAGGAAAACATGTGCGAATATGGTGTTATCACCTTTGTTTTGACATTTTCCTTGTATGTTTCAGAAAACATGTGCGAATACGGTGTCCCGAAACTCATCTTAAGGCCATGTCTACGTACTAGGACCTGAAATATGATAAAAGAACACTACCTAGCGTAAAATAGGCCAACGAATGACCAATCACTAAGCTAAACGATCAAGAAATTAGTGAAAAACATGTGCGAATACGGTGTTATCACCTTTGTTTTGACATTTTCCTTGTATGTTTGGGAAAATGTGTTTGTTTTTCTGTTTGGAATTAGGAGAAGAGTTCTATAAATACTCTTCATCACCCTAACCTGTTGTTAGGTCGGTCAGGTTAGTTTGTTTGGTCTGTTTCGGAATTTGGTTTGTAACATGTACTCTACTCAAATTAGTGAAATCTGTTCTCCCCTGTCTGTGGATTAGCTAGCACACATTGTGTTAGTGAACCACGTTAAATTTGTGTTCGTTTGAGTTGATCTGCATTATCAATTGCACGCTTCTGTTCCGACAACCTAATACAACGATAATAGGGATTGTTTGTCACGATATGGGTGGTCATGTTGCATCTACACGATGTGAAACGAAATGAAAAGCACTTAAAAGGAAAACTTAGCACTAGAACTTCATTCAAGATGGCACCTCCTAGCTCCTGATACTTGTGGCGTGTCATTCACATTGACCATTTGAATGATCACCTATGCACCACCGCAAATTAAAAAAAGAAAAAAACATTAGTAATTGATTGAGAAAGGCACCGGCACACTGTAACTCAAAGCATCATGATTTCTATGAGGAGAGGATGAAAATTGACCTAAAATGAAATTAACAGCCCCTTCAGCTAAATAACAAAATAAAAATGACCAAATGCTAGGTTTCTCCATCTAAGTGAAGCAAAAACATATTCTGAAGACATGCAGGCATAATGGAGTCTCCACTTGACGCACCAAGCCCACTAGACGGAACATGCTACCTTGACGAAGAGGAGGTTGCACGAGGTCCAATACCGCAAATTGTTAGTCCAAATTCCTCAATAAGATATGTGGAAGGAATTGAATATCGTCGTAATTTGTCGAACATCTAGCTTTCCAAATGAGTCAGTACACGAAAATTAAAATCAAATGAGCAATTGTTGGTTTCATTTAACCTACATCAAAGAGCAACCACCGCCACCACATAACAATAAGCATATGTCCTAGATGGATCAAAAGGTGTTCAAGGTTCAACAAGTTCCACAAGGAAAATGCAACCTAACATTCCAGAAAGCATTCATAAATAGTTTCATGAGCAACACACCAAATTTGACAAAGAATAGCCTCCTTAACATCGTCCAGAATAAAGCACCTTGTGTCATAGGACATCGCGAGCTAGAAGATAACATTTGACCAGCCTTCGCAAAAAGAATTATAACTTTGTAGGATCAATAACAGACCATATTAAGTTTCATGACTTATAATAAAAAAGAATTGAGATCAGATAGTTGACATATCTTCATTGAAATCAACAGCAACAAGTTAATGACCATATGTGTAAAAGTACTTACCTAAGGACTCATAATGCTTTATCAGCTTATCAGACACAGGAAGACCAAATGGGGATACCACATACGAACTTGACAATATTTGCATCAAATAAACCTCTAAGCAACTCCACTCGCCAAGCCCCGAACCATTGATCAATAAGAGAAGAAACGAAAGGAAAAGGCATAACCATATTAGGAAGAAAACGGGGACGCAAATGAAGAGTGGTAGGCAACCACATATCGTTTGTGATATGTATAGTTGTATCCTATATGATGAAGCCAACGTAAGTATAGTAAAGAAAACAACACAAGAAACAAGTATTGAAGACAAAAACTACCGGGGGAAATTACCCACAAATCAAATAAGGGCGGCAAACCAACACTCGACCAGTAAAAAGAGCGGCAAAAAGTAACACTATCCCGCCAGATAAAGACCAACAACAAAAAAACCACCACCAATAAAGCTACCAATTGGGTCTTCTCCGGTGGTTACGGTTGAGATTCGGTGTCTTCGTGGAGGGTTGTGGCAACCTTGGGAGCTTCTGCTCTTCTTCGAACCTGATCTCTCTGCCTCTTCAGCTTGGAGCAATCTGGTTATATCCTCTTCCACCGTCATGCAGTCTAGTTTCTAGATTTACTGTGATGGATGCCTTTGAGTTTTCCCCAGGAGGCGGCACATGGAGTGATGATGTTCAACTACCATGGGTTTCGATATGATCGGACAAGCTGATTTGGTTTTGTTGCACTTTGATTGGTTGTTTGCTAGAGACATTCTTGATGATCTATTTTCGGTCAAGGGTTTTGCTCTTTCCGGATGGTTGCTTGCAGACTGTGTTTTGTTCTATGTTGCTGCATTTTGTCATTCACAGTTTTGTATGTAACCGGATGCCTTTGGGCTTACTCTTGGTGGAACCAGATTGTTGGTTCGTTCTCCCTCTTTGTAACTGATCAATTTGAAGTGCAATAAAATCCCCTTTATAAAAAAAAGGGCTAATACCACTAGAAATACCAACCTTTACCGAAAGTGTCATTTATATTATCAAACTTTCGATATGACAATTGTATACCAACCGTTAAGTTTTCCGTTAGGGGCTAACAGAAAATATAGTCAGCAATTACATGACAGCTGACGTGTAAAGTTTTCATAAAAAATAATGTAAAATAATAAATTTAAAATATCATCGCCTTCCCCAATCCCTCACTCTCTTTCTCAAGACCGTCGACGTTTCAATCTCCAGATAATGACTCACTTGCCGGCCACCATCTTCATCAAACCCTCGCCGTCTCTTCACTAGGTAACAACTCTTCTCCCGACAATGACTATTTTGTAAGCTAAGATTCCTCTCCAACGAAGCGGAGCCAAGCAGTGGCAATGGCAATGGCGAAGGATGAGAGGGAGGGATTTTTGTGGGAGAGTGGCGGTGACAATGCCGGTTGAGAAGTAGATCTGCCGATTAGATTTGCCCTTGCTACCGGTGATCCAGAACCCAATTGATTGCAGAATACACCAACCCTCTACTCATCAACGAGAACAAGTAGAAGTTCCCTATGAGTTCGATTCCTCTGCTCCAAGGACGAATCCGCCCTCCAATCGTCGAGTTCGAGTCAAACTACTGGAGCTCCTGAAGAAGGAGGATCGGCATCTCCCTCTCTCTTTCTTTCTGAGACGGAAGACGAAGAAGTTCCTATAAATATGGCGTCAGTGAGCTAGAGAAGGAGAGGGTCAGATTGAGGATTCCCTTTTGACTTCACAAAGTAGTAGAACGACTCTAATTACCAGCTGGAATCGAAGAAGAAGAAGACTCGGTGGCTGTGAGTAAAAAGTGAAGGCGGCAACAAAGGGCTTGCGGCGATGAGATGCGGTAAGGAACGCCAGTCTCAGTAGGGTATTACATCCCTGTTAGCGAAATCAATCCTCACAGCTCTCAAGTCGAAGAGGGTGGTTTTGTTTTAATTGCCAAACTTTGCGACAACAACGACAACGCTTCTCTCTGCGGGTTGCTACGAATTGGAATGGGTGGGTGGGGAAGATGATGGAAAACTAATAATATTATAATTATTTATTTCTGAAAATTAAATTAATATTTTTTAAATATTAATTTCCTACATGGCACATATGTGCCTAAGAGCCACATAAGCAATAGTCAAATATAAGTTGACCACCGTTAGGTCAACTGTCAATTCTAACGGTCAACAAAAATTTGCATTACACAAATGACGCAAACCCTTAATACGTTGGAATATTTTTGTGTACGTAATATAAATGACACCTTCGCTAAAGGATGGTATTTCCAGTGGCATTAGAAAAAAAAAAAAAAAGCTACCAATTAACTGCTTCGTATGTACTATTTTGTAACTTTCTTCCAAAAGAGCAAACAACACTTTGCAGTCCTGCTTTCCTTCAAGCTTGAGCTCTTTTGGTTCCTCCATGATGGACAACCAAAACCAATGTAAACTAACCAGCCAATTCAGACCTTAGTGCAACCCACTCATGCTATACATCATCTGTACTTCCCGCAAAATGTATGATTCTTCCTACATTCCCTTTGGCTTATGATATGATAGTGTTGTAGCTACTGGCTGGAAGTAAATGCTTCATTCTTGAAGGGTAAAGTGTTTCTAATTCTTTTGCTGATTTTTACAGTCCTAGTGATTCTCTAAGATTCAAATTTGGCCAGGGCTTGTTGGACTTAGACACCTAAAATTGTTAGAAGTGATTAGGGATGGTAATTTTGCCCATACCCATGGGTTTTTTACTATCCAACCCAATTGGGTTGGATATGAAATCCAAATAGATGGATATGGGTAGAGTTTGATAGGTTTGTACCCATACTCATTTACTTGGCTTGGGTTGGGTTTATAACAAATGGATTTGGGTTTGTACCCATGCCCAAATGTAATTACAGTTTGATACCTAAATTTAATAGATATGCATATTTAGAGCTTAAATTTAATTTTTTTTGCATATAAGTCCTCAAAATATCGATGGAAAATTACATTTTGGCACCTAAATTTTTTTGGTCTTACATTTTGGTACCTAAATTTTTCAAATTTTACAAATAGGTCCACTTTTTGTATGTGTAGTTAAAACACCCTCAAGTAAATGGATATTCATATCCAACCCATACCCATTTAGATTATGGAAGCAATATTCATACCCATACCCAACCTATATACAAACCCCCAAAACCATATACACTTCACCCATACCCAACCCATTATGAATGAGTTTACTTGAATTTGGGTATAATTACCCATGGGTGGGTAATTGCCATCCCTAGAAGTGATAACTTTGGGTACCAAATTACTAATTAGTGTTATATGTTTGTTACCCGTGAGTTATGCAGAATAGGGCTTGGGGACACTACTAATAAGATAATTTATCGTCTTGTGTCGTGGACTAGTCTCAATGTTTATCGTTGAGGAAACCACATAAATCTTGTGTTCTGTGTTCGTTCGATTCTCAGTTTACTTTATGATCGACATGGTATCATAGCATGTCCTCAAGATTGTCGTCTAGTTTGGGCTTTATTGTGTGTGCTGCTTTTCTGGCTTCTGTAGTGTTTCTCGTGGGTTTCCGCATCGCGGCCACTACTTTTCGGGTTCCTTGGTGCCTGTTGTGCTTGTGAATTTTATAGCATTTTTTCCTGGGTTCTTAACTGCTTTTCATGCTTTTGTAGCTGGCATATCTGGTTTCTTTCACTCGACGCTTGTGTCAGGTATATATATTGGCTCGGTTTTTCTCAGGTTGTCTTTCTTTCCTGGTTGTGAGCGAGCTGGTTTGGGGATTCCGTGTTTGTCGATTTTCTTGTGTGCTTTTGTCTTGGTCGCTCATCTTGGAGGGTGCTAAGCTGGATTTTCTTTCGGTTAGATTTACCGAGAACAACTTCCCTCTCTGGTGTTAACTTATCGTAGCGAAGATTGATCAAGCTAGAAACGAAATCACACAAGTATTTACGTGATTTCCTTGATCGGTATGATCAAGACTAGTCCACGGCCGAAGTTATCAACTCTCGTATTCACTTAGCTTCAATGCAGGTTCAAGATACAATATATATATATGTGCATCCTAACCCTAGCCCCATTGGAAGAGGATTGGCGGCCAGATTAGGGTTACCCTCAAGGCCTATGACTACTAGTGTACAATATTCAGTGGGCTAAAGCCCATACATAAAACTCATAACTCAACAGCCTCCCCCAAATTGATGGAGGTCTCGCATCATCAATTTGCTTGCGAGATAAGAATGTCGACTAGTAGTGAAGGCCTTTGTCAGTAGATCTGCAATCTGATCTTCCGACTTAACATAGAAGATACGAATGAGACCATCTCGAACCAAGTCACAAATGTAATGCACATGAACCTCAATGTGCTTCGTACGATCATGCATAACTGGATTCGTAGCAATCCGAATAGCACTGGTGTTATCAACATATAACTCCATCGGAATTGCACACGTGACACCAAAATCTGTAAGCAATCTCTTAAGCCATTCCAGTTCAGACACCACATCTGACATAGCTCTGTACTCCGCTTCTGTGGATGACTTAGACACACGATCCTGCTTCTTGCATCTCCAAGAAATGAAAGAACCACCGAGGCGAATACACCAACCTGTCGTAGAACGACGTGTATCAATACACCCAGCATAGTCACTATCAGAAAACGTCTGTAGCACAAGAGAGCCTGTCGCAGGCAGAAACAACCCAACATCTCGGGTACCCTGAAGGTAGCGGAGAAGTCTATGAACAGCAGCTAAGTGATCAGTCCTTGGAGCGGACATAAACTGAGCAACAATCTGTACTGCATATGCAATATCGGGACGTGTCGAAGTAAGATATATAAGACTCCCAACAATACTACGATAGTGCTTACCACCATCAGGTAATAAATTTCCTGTCTCCCTTCCCAACTTCACATTAAGCTCCATAGGTGTAGAAACGGGGACACAGTCTGAGAACCGAGTCGAATCAAGAAGATCCGCGATATATTTCTTTTGCCCCAGAAGAATACCAGCAGAGGAACGTTGGACCTCAAGTCCGAGGAAGTAAGAGAGAGACCCCAGCTCCTTCAGTGTGAAGGACTCATGCAGCCCTTTGGTCAAGGCCTTGATCCCAACTTCATCATCACAGGTAACGATCATATCATCAACGTAGAGGAGAAGAAGAACAATACCTCGCTCAGAGCGCCGAGTAAAGAGAGAGGGATCATTCTGGCTCTGTCGAAACCCAAGACTCAGCATAGTAGAGTGAAACTTATCAAACCAGGCACGGGGAGCCTGCTTAAGACCATAAAGTGACCGCTGAAGGAGACAAACAGGATCGGGAATGTCAGTCTGCGGGGAGTAGCCAGGAGGAAGCTCCATATAAACCGTCTCCTTAAGATCACCATGTAGAAAGGCGTTCTTGACGTCAAGCTGGTAAAGGGGCCATCGCCTAACTGAGGCCACCACAAGGAGAGTGCGGACTGAAACCATCTTGGCCACTGGCGCAAAAGTCTCAATCAAAGTCCACTCCAAACTCTTCACTGAAACCCTGCGCAACAACCCGAGCTTTGTGGCGCTCTAACGTCCCATCGGGAAGAAATTTCAAAGCATATACACAGCGAGACTCGACCACCGGATGATCAATAGGACGAGGAACTATAACCCAAGTCTGGTTAGCAAGAAGGGCACCAATCTCGTCAGTCATAGCATTATCCCACTCCGGATGCCCATGTGCCTGTGAATACCGAGTGGGAACAGCAAGAGCATCAACACCATATGAAACATAATCATTATGACGAGGAGGAGGTACCCCAAGAGTAGAACGCGACGAACGACGAAGTGGTGGTTGCGGGCTCGGTGGAGAAGGCGGCGACGAGGGTGGTGACGGTGGTGGGGAGGGAGGCGGGCTATCATCAGGGTGCGGGTCCAGACCAATCAGAGCCTCATCAACATCATCAGTGTCAGAGAAGGAGGGGAGTCCTAGGGACGTATCAAACAAAGGAGTGGTAGTAGATGACACAGAGTAAAACATGAGGTTCTCTAGAAAGACAACATTACAAGCAATACGAATACGACGAAGATCGGGATCATAACAAAGATAACCCTTATAGATATCACTATAACCAAGGAAGACACAACGAGCAGTCTTAGATGTCAACTTAGTACGCTCAGAACGAGGAAGAAGCACAAAACACATACAACCGAAAACATGAAGACGGGAGTATGGAGGATGTTTAGCAAATAGCTTAAAATAGGGACTCGACTGACCAAGAACCGGAGTAATCTGATAGTTAATTAATCGAACAGCTGTAGCAACAGTTTCAGGTCAGAAAAAAGAGGGTACATGGGACGAGAGAAGCAGGGCACGAGTAACCTCAAGGACATGTCTGTTTTTACGTTCTACTAGACCGTTTTGTTGGGAGACACCTGGACACGACTTATGGGTAAGAATTCCTAGAGATGCATAAAGATTGAGTAATGGTGTGGAACTAAACTCACCCCCAGGATCAGAACGGACTACACAAACAGTTCTATCAAATTGAGTCTTAATCATCTGCAAAAATTCAGTAGCAATGGGCAAAAGATCGGATTTGAGACGAAGAAAGTACACCCATGTAAACCGAGTGGCATGATCGATAAACAATGCAAAGTACTAATAGCCATGTCTTGAAGTCACCGGACTATGTCCCCAAAGATCTGTATGTATGAGATGAAAAGGCTCGGTAATAACTGTAGTACTCGAAGGGAAGGAGATCCGGGTTGTTTTTGCTTGAACACAATTTTGACAAGTAAAATCCGACAACCGATCAAGTTTAGTAGTGGAGCCAAAAAGCTGTTGTCGAAACATGGTTACAAGTCTACCGGAGTTGGGATGTCCCAATATAGCATGCCACAACTGAAATTTTTGATCACTAAGACTCGAAAAGACAGGAAATGATGATACCCTAGACACCGAATTAGAAGCCGAAAAAGAACAAGGAGATGATGTGACGAGCTCATCCATCAAGAAGATCCGACCATGTTTGCTACCCTTCCCGAGCTCCCTCCCCGTCTTCACGTCCTATACAACACAACCAGAGGGTGCAAAAGTAACCCGGCAACCTTGTTCAGTAAGTTGGCCCACCGAAATCAAATTAGGCACCAAATTGGGAACATAAAAGGTACTAGGCAGCCGAACATGATCATCATTAACTGACCCAACACCAGAAACCTGAAGTTTAGTGCCATTAGCTACTTGTAACGAAAGATCCTCGACTGGTTGTACCCTTTTAACAATACCACGATCGCCAGTCATGTGATTAAAACAAGCAGAGTCGATAATCCATTTGCGAAATTTACCTGTGACCTGAAGACTGGCAAAAGCAGATGAGATGGCCTTGTTCACCATATTTTCGAGAGCAGCAGGAGTAACAAGCACACCATCTGTAGGAGGAGCAGGTGTAGCAGCATTAGCTGGACGAGATCGTCCACGAGAATTATCATAACGACCAGTACGGCCACCACTAGAACCGGGATTATCAACATCGCCCATTCGTTCCTGCAGCAACTCACAATCGGAAATTATATGGCCACGTTTTTTTGCAATAAACACAGAAGTTACGCTTACGGCATAGCTTTTTGGTATGCCCCTTTTCATGGCAATGGTGGCATTCCACCTCCGAGAGAGGACGACGTGGAGCCCCCGAGCGGTACGCAGCAAAAGCTGCATCATGGAGCTCATCATCACCAGCTGAAGCAGCCTGCTGGGCCTGGACTGCGGTACGAGGAGCAGCAGAGTGAGGGCGAGCAGCTTGGGTCGACGCGAGGCTGCCGAGAGCTGATCTGTTGACGCTGAATGCCGCCACATCGGCCCGACCTGGTCGAGCATCAAGGGAAGCCTGCATTCGCAGCCTAGTCTTGGTTATTCTGTAAACTTGTCGGATTTGGATTTGTGGCATTTTCGGCTGGGCCACCCTCATAAATCGAGAATCTTGATATGTTTAAGAAAGATAGGTTGTTTAAAACAATTTGGTATATTTCTGAGTGTGTTCATTATATTGAGGCTAAGATTTCTCAGCGCTCATTTACGGCTAGTTCCACTGAATATGCAGAACTATTCGATCTCATTCTTACTGACTTATCAGGGCCTTCTCTAGTACCATCACGCCTTGGGTTTTGCTACTTTACTATTTTCATTGATCATGTGATATGATACAGTTTATTTCCTCAAGCAGAAATCGGAACTCTTTGAGATAGTTCGCGATTTTATTCAGATGGTTTCGAGCCAATTTGGTAAAGTGATCAAGATTTTGCGATTGCACCCAGGTGCCTGGTGGGGAGTTCTCATCTCATCCATTGGAGGATCTCTTTTGGCAGAAGGGCATTATTCCTCAGCAATCCTGTCCAGCTGTGTCGCAGCAAAATGGATTAGTTGAGAGGAAGAATCGCCATGTCTTAGAACTAACTCGGGCTTTGTTGTTCCATTCGTATGTTCCGACTAGCTTTTGGGTTGAAGCTATTTATACTGTGGTGTATCTCATTAACTGTCACCCCGACTTTGGGGCAATGCAGCCCCTAACAAGTTCATTATTCACGTCTTCCCAAATATGGCTGGTTACGTGTGTTTGGGTGCATATGCTATGTGCTCCTTCCCTGTCGCGAGCGTGATAAACTCTCGCCTAAGGCTGCTAAGTGTGTTTTTGTCCGATATAGTGAGAAGCATAAAAGGTATGCGTGCTATGATGTTGTTGCGTGCCGTCTTCACATTTCTTTTCATGTTGTCTTTCTTGAAATTGAGCTTTATTATAATTCCGCGACCTCTCCCTCTACTCAGCAACTGGATTTTCTTACCTCCATTCCCATTTTTCCATCGATGGTGATTGACGACGATGAGGATGGACCACCCACTCCGCCCTCCCCCATTCTCTCGTATGCATCATCATCTTCCAGCTCACAGTCCTCGAGTACCTCCTCTCTTGGATCCTCTTCGTCCTCCAGCTCTGGAACTACTACTAGCTCCTCTACAGGCGAGGCACAAGAACCGGTCCTTCCTCGTTCTACCAATACGACAGAGGGGCGTCCCCTAGCTCGCCACTCTCATTTCGTGGCCTTCTCTACCACTTCTTATGTGTTAGTCCCGGCCACCTATAAACAGGCCTGTGGCATAGGTGAATGGGTGAATTCCATGGCGACTGAAGAATGATGCCTTTAAGGATCAACACACTTGGGATTTGGTACCTCGCCGGTCTGAAAAATCAATGATCGGTACCAAATGGATTTATGCTCTCAAGAAAAATCTGGATGGATCGATTGAACGTCATAAAGCAAGATTTGTTGCTCAGGGTTTTAACAACATTATGACATGGACTATGATGAAGCATTTGCTCCAGTTGCCAAAATGCAAACGGTGCACAGTTTGCTTTCTATTGCCGCCATGAAGGGGTGGCTCCTGCTCCAGTTTGATATCAAAAAATGTATTCTTGCATTGGGGTTTAAAGGAAACTAACTACATGGAGCGGTCTCTTGGCTATACTGAAGTTGACAGTTCGATGGTTGTTTATTATGGCGTTGTCTTTATGGCCTAAAGCAGATACCTAGAGCGTTGTTTGAGAAGTTTCAGTCGATAATTCTTAATTCTGGGTTTGTTTAGAGTGATAATGATCCTTCCCTTTTTCTTCGCTCTATTGCAAATGGGCTTACTGTCTTATTGATTTATGTTGATGACATGATCATTAGTGGAGATGATGATGAGGGAATTTGGTCCTTAACGGCAAATCTGCGACATGCTTTTCACCTCAAAGAACTTGGGAACTTATCTTATTTCTAGGACAGGAAATTACTCGTTCTGTGGCTAGTTTACATGTGAGTCAGTGCAAGTATGTCGCTGACCTTCTGGAAGTAGCTTAGATGCATGAATGTGAGTCGTGTGGTACCCCCATGGTGAAGAATCTCAAACTTCTCCAGGATGCAGGAGATTTGTTACCCAATGATACTATTTATCGTAGTATTGTTGGCAATCTCATTTATTTGACTAATACTCGACCCGATATTGCTTATGTTGTACAGGTGGTTAGTCAATACATGGTTTCTCAACGGACGATGCACGGGCTCACAGTTCAACGCATTCTGCGCTATCTTGGTGGTACACCCAGTGTGGGTATGTTCTTTCCTTTCGATGGTGAGCCTATTATGGAGGCTTATGGAGATGCTGATTTTGCCGGTTGTTTGGATACCCGACGTTCCACTTTTGATTGGTGTGTGAAGATTAGGAAGTCATTTGTTTCCTTGTGCGGCAGGAAGCAAGAGAGAGTCTCCAAATCATCTTCACAAGCAAAGTATCGCTCCATCAGTGACGTCACGTCCGAAATTGTGTGGCTCCAGCGATTGTTAGCTGATTTGGGTGTCTAGTGTGTTCTTCCTATTCGCCTATATGCTGATAACACAAGTGCTATAAGAATTGTCACTAACCCTATTCTTCATGATAGGACTAAACACATAGAGGTTCATGTCCACTACATTCGGCAGCTGGTCACGACAGGTATCATTGAGCTTTCTTATATGAATTCTGAAGATTAGACGGCGGATCTATTGACCAAGGCTATGGCTTCAGCTCGTCATTGGTTTCTAGCTCACAAATTGATGTTGCTAGTTATGCAGAATAGGGCTTGGGTGCAGCCGCATATATATAGTCCTTTGAGACTATTGGTAAGGTATCTTGGAACACTACTAAATAAGATAACCTATCGCCTTGTCACGTGGACTAGTCTCAACGTTTATCGTTGAGGAAACCGCGTAAATCTTGTGTTCTGTGTTCGTTCGATTCTCTGTTTACTTTACGATTGACAAAAATACCATCACCAACAATACCTTATTTGCTCAAATAACAGCCGCAAATTTCAATAACGAGCTTCTTTTCATTCACCAGCAACTATTGGGGTTGACCTAGTTTAGGAGTCATGGAACTTGAGATACCCGAAGTGGTGATGGATGGAGGGGTTTTGAAACCCAACCAGTGCTTGTTAACCAACACTGGTCTACTTAACTTTAACAAAACTTCCATGGAGAACTTCAGAGTTTGTCCGAACTTTAGAACCTGTAGCTCACCTAGGTAATAAAAATTGACAAAATTAGAAAATCTTGAAGAAAGCTTCCCAAGCATTACCTATCAAACTCAATGCGTCATCTTTCCCTTGGGCTCTTAGCTTTCTGTCTAATTGGAAACCACAACGATTTCAACCTCAGATGAGGGGTTCACTCCGACTTTGATATGGGCAATACGACCCCTTCAAACCTACATAGGCACACAAACAGATAAACCAACACAAAATCTAAATTCAGATTTAGGACATTAATTGGGGCCAAAATCATGGGATGAAATTATTTGGAGAACGGAGAAAGTGATGGGTTTTTGTGGTGTGAATCGAAGAGGATGATGTATAGGACATTGCATCGCCGCTGGTGCCTGAGAATTTTGTTGGTTTCACGCTCAGCCTGGGCAAGAGCATGAGGAAGACGACCCTTTGTTCTGCATTTTCGTTCATTCACTCCCACGACAGACAGAATGGCATAGCAAGAGAAACAAAGGCAAGCTAGCTAACTAGTACATAGTAGAGTAACAAACTAACAACGTGACTGGCGATACGGCGGCAAGCAATCATTAATAAAAAACCAGCGTCATAGGATTCAGGCTGGCAATGACGAAAGCTAAAACTCCGTCACTTTGGGCCAAAGTTGGTTTGGAGTTATATTTGTGGCCATCGAGTTTGGGCTTATCATTAATAAAAAACCAGCGCCATGTCACACCTATGTGTAAAATTCACAATGATGCCGCACTTTTTACAACGGCACCGTAATATTTTTTATAATCTCTTATTTTCCCTCTTAATTTACGTTGTTAACAAGTTTACGTCGTCAACAAATTTTATGTCTTATGGTTTTGATAATATTTTCATTTAACTTTCAATATTAGTGTTAGCATCGTTAACAAAAGGTTATATTCGATAGTTTTCATTTCTCAATCATATCGACAATTCCCTTGAAACTCTTTCATTTCATAGAAGTTAATTCTTATTCTTACAAAGCAAAAAATAACCAGAAATCGTTAATAATGATGTCATAAAATGTTGAATATTATTTTGAAAGTGAGAATGATGTTTTATATCGTTAATAATACCATGCGTTAATGTTGATACCAATATGATCAATTCATAAAAATTTATCCAAAATTTTAATAATACCTTGAAGCAATGCTACCATGTGTTATTGCACCATTGATGTGATTATTGACCTTTTATAGTTGTTTTATAACGTATCTATCTATCTATCTATATCTTCTATACTATATATTATGGCAATTCAAAATCAATCTCTTGCCACATAAGCATTTGAATGATCCACAATTTTCCAAGTTGGACAACTTTCTTACAAACAAAAAAGTAGTTATTAATGTATTTATGGAGCTACATCTCTCTTTTTAATATTTCCATTTCTTTTATCCAATTATTCCTTTTCATTTATCCATGTATTCTTTTGTTTTGCTTTAATAATAAGTTACATGTTGATAAACTTAACCAAACACACATAAGTAATATATTTTTTTTGTCAAGAAAACAAAATATAAATAAGAAAACAGAGAGTGACATATATCAAATTTGTTTAAATAAAAAATACATGATTAAACCTTATGAAGAAATTTTTTTAAAATTGAATGATAAGTCACATTTTGATAAAAAAATTAAACAAATACACACACAAACAATAATTTTTTGATCGATTAAACAAAATATATATGGAAAGAGAGAAAATAAACATTTGACATTCAATTACCTTTGAAAAATAAACTATATTACTTTATATTTTGTTGCAATGAAACACTCTCTTATTTGTAAGGTATATGTTTATAAAATCAACCAAGTATTATTTAGCAAAATATCAGAGTATAATCTTGACTGAGTAGTTATAATTATTTATTTAAAAAAGAATTCTTATTCATTCAGATGTTCTACCTTAAACTCATCCAATGAAGAGGAATCACATGTGCACTAATTTTATAATGTGTCCTAAGTTCACATTAATAATATTTGCTCTATATCATGTTGATTGAGCAAACTCTATTGAGATCCTAAATCGTATGCTAAGAATTTTTCTTTCATATTTGAGTTATCATCGACGATTATAAATCAAAATATTCTAAATGACTTAAGTATGATTGTTGATGAACTTTAACTTCAAACCCTAGTATGAGACACAAGATTTCTTGAAAAATAACATATGTGAAGGTTGGAGATATCTTTGTTGAGAATCTATGATAAACATCACGTTTCATCAACTACCAACCTAGACATTTACCAAATAAAAGATTGACACATTTTATTAAGATAGTCAATTTGGATAAACATATCTATTAAGCAATCAAGTATCTTTATCCAATAATCTCAACTCTCAAAATTGGTTGACATTTCCTCCAAACTCGAGAAACACGAATTGATATATGTTGTATAAGATAATAAGTTAACGCAAATAATCAAATGAAATCCACCGATATTGTTCAATGATAAGACATTTTAAATTCACTTGAAATATATGTGCATTGTAGACACTCTTTATCAATTATTAATATATAAGTGATAAAATCTTTGAAAATAACACATTCAACGACCATGTTAAGACTGAAATCCTCGAAAGTGTGTGTGAGTGTCTTAGATTGAGATTCTAAGCCAACATATAAACAATGACCACGGTTTTATGTTTAGTCTAAACTTCAAGAATTAACAATTGATACATATTGTTTAATATACTAAATTTAAGTGTCTTAATAAAAATGCTATCTAGACCTTGAATTAGCAGGATTTGGGCATGATACTATACCCTTACCTTTAATGAATGGACCCTAGGTCCTAATTATCTAAATCATAAACTATAAACCCTAACACTACAGGAAAAATCACTTTCGATCACGGGATTTCCCGTGACAAAACAGTCAATTCCCGTGACGGAAAGTTTTTATCATTGTATATTCCCGTGTCAAGCATGCCCGTGATCAAAGGTCAAATATCACGGGAAATCTCGTGACAGTAAGGAATACAATAACAGGAAAACTCCCGTGAAGGAACTGATGAATGACCTTTGATAAAAAAATCTCATAAATGAATGAAATTTTAAATACAATTTATAAATTTTAGTCTCATAATATCAATATAAACATCTTTAAATGTAATACAACTTGTTCTAGTTACAAATTGCAATCGCAAGTACTTCTCATGGACTAAAACTTCCTCCAATCAAGCCATATTGACGCTATCTGCAAGCTGCAAAAAATTCAAAAACTCAAAACCCAGTACATCTCAAACTCCAACTTTGCTTAGCAAGGTTCAAAGAGAATTTTCGCAGATTTGGTTCTTTGGTTTATAGCTATCATATAAATGCAGATTGTTAGATCACATGCAGAAGAGAACAAAAGTATCTTAGCTAGAGGATTCTAGTTTCTAATGATTTAAATACACTTGTTTAAGTTCAATTACCATAGTAGAGTAAATTTCAATTGCTTGACAAGTGTAAAGGTGGATGAGATCATGAGAACATCCAATCCACCTGAATTTGGGACAAACATTACATTTATAAAAATAAAACCCAGTCAAAGTACCGTGGGAACCAATAAGGTGACAAAAGGATTTGCAGGTATGGAACGTTTAGCTCTACTGTGCGTTCGTACATGATTTCTTATCATGCCTGACAATTTTCAGTCATAAAAGAAAAATGCAGCTCAAGTCCTACATAAAGACTGAAGATAAAAATGTCTTAACAATTTGTCACTGAATGATCCCAAACATAACAAGGTTCGCATGATTTTCAAGCATATCTAGTTCTAACTTCTTATGAAAGTTGTTATGTTCTGGAAAATACTTACAAGCATTTCATAATTAATTGTTCTGGAAAATACTTTCTGTTTTCTTGTAGGGTAAGATGGTGCATTGATTTTTTTATCTATATTTGGACGAATCATAACCGTTGAATATTGTTTCTAATTAATTGATCTTGAGGTATAAGATTTAGAGAATTAAGATCTAGATTTTGATCTTTAAGGGTTAGAGTATAGTATCAGGTCTGAAGGATCAGTCAATTCAAGTTCTGGATAGCGTTTTCTTACTAAAGGTATGTGATATCCCGGATTTCACCCTGGGTACCGTAGAGAAGTTAGAACGAGAATGGGGCATGATACTATACCCTAACCTCTAATGGGTGAACCCCAGTCCCTAATTCTCTAACCCAAGACACAAGATTCATTTAATCTAAAAAAATAAAAACTGACGGTTCTAATTCAGCGAAATATATTGAAGTGCAAAAACCAAGTGTGAACACAGGCGTATAGCGTACGCCCGACGTACGCTAGCCTTTGCCATATATAAATATGTGTGTGTGTGATCAGGTTGGCATACGCTAAATATTAGTGTTTTGGTTGACAAAATTTGACATAAGTTTTAAATGGGACATGACAGCGGCATAATTTATGATTAGAAAACCGAAGCATCACAAATGAGTGTGCTAAATATTGGAAATTTTAAATATAGACATACTACAAACTCTGTTATGAATCAAGAACACAAAATATTTAGAAGATCCAAAATGATTTAAATATATAAATAAATTAATTAATATAAATTATAAAATAAATATCTCCGGCCAACGGGCCGGGTAAAAAGCTAGTTTATGTTGATAACGATTTGGTTAGAAGCCAAACATTGTTAACATTTTTTTATTTCCATTTGAACTTTTTACAACGACAATTTTAATTTTTTTTATATATGTATTGTTAATGATTTATGTTATAGTATTAAATTTTCCTAATAACAATATAATATTTTGTATCATTAGTAACGGATGGGTATAAGCGTATCAATGTTTAAGAAAGAAATATTAATAATATGTAGTATAGTTGACGATCATTAGATCCAATCATTATTAGTAATTTTGTTTGTATTTTAAATGAAACACATCTTATCTATTTATTAACAGTTTTTATGTCGTTATCAATTTTTTGAGAAGAGAGTTGTTAATAATATGTACAATGGACATTACTCATTCAGATGCAATCATTATTAATGATTTTACTTGTATTTTCAACGCCAACAAAGCTTAGTTATTAATGATTAAGAATTTCATTATCAGTATTTTGATGTAAACACTTATAATATTAAAGTATTCATAGATATATTGAAATTATTAATAATGATGGATATATATAAGCAATAATGCATTTCACAAACGTTAATAATGTAATTGGAAGTCATTGTAAGAGGTCTTGATTGGTTAGTTATGAACATGACGTCAAAACATCAATCGTAAATAGATGTTGTAGATCAATCAGTAGTGATGATGTTCCATATCTTAATAAGTCATTCATAAGTGTTGATAAATAATTAGAAATTGATATAAAATGGTTCATGGGACGGGATACGGTGACAACCCCTTAAGGGGGTTGTCAGATTCACAACCCACTTCATAGGCCTTGGATACGCTCTCTCTCCTGTCTCTTTTTTTTTTTTAATTAATGGTTAAGATTAAAAGAATGATATTTTTGGAACGGTAAAAATTTACAACACCCAATCATTCACCATACCATATAAAAAAAAACCCTAACTCCTCCATCCTCGCCCTCTCTCTCCTCCCTTTCTCCCGTAGCCATCACAATCTCGCCTCCCTCTCTCTCGCAGAGCCCTCCGACGCCACAACCCTCCACCGCCGGCGTCAAGGCCCCTGTCTCCTGCAGCCGCCTGTCGAGCCTTCCACCGTCGTCGTCTCCGCCATCCTCAGCCTCCCTCCACACCCTGTTGTTGCAAATCTCTCCCGTCCGCCTCCCACCACCGCGGCACAATCATCCTCTCCCCGTCGGAGCCCTCTCGCCGCCCTTCGTCCCCCACCATTGTCGCCGTCGCGAGGTCACCCTCTTCCCTTACCTCTCTCTCCTGTCACCGACTCCACTTTTCTAGATCTGGTTTTTTAGTGGTACCATTTTTCTTCTGGTAGCGTATAGTGGTACCCACCACTATAATTTGGTACCACTATCATCTGTTTTTTGTGTTATTCTCTACTAGTACGGCTACCAATGCTAGTGGTAGCGCTACCAGTGCTAGTGGTACGATACAATATGGTAGTGGTAGCGCTGTACTGGTAGCGTACCACTAGTACTGGTACATTTTTAACGCACTGGTAGCGTACCACTAGCACTGGTATATTAATTACCAGTTCACTAATGGATTGGTACACTTTTTAACGCACTGGTACATTTTTTCAGGTTGCCGGAGGGAGTCTGCCGGAGAGAATTCGCCGGAGAAAAAGTCTGTCCGTCGATGCGGAGTGGCCGCTGGAGAAAGGAAGAGAGAGAGAGATAGATAGAGATATTAATGTATAGGATTTAAATATATAAAAAATTGTATTTAATATGTATTTAATATGGAATGGGAAGCTTACTGAGACCATCTCGCCATCTAGGGGAGTCCGACAAGGGGATCCTTTGTCGCCATACTTGTTCGTTCTTTGTATGGAAAGGCTAGCACACAGAATCGAGCAAGCTGTGGCCAACAAACAGTGGAAACCGCTTTCGCTTACTCCTAATGGACCTAAGTTATCTCACCTTTTCTTTGCAGATGATCTAATTTTGTTTGCAGAAGCAGGGAGTGGACAAATTGAAGTGATTTGTCAATGCCTAGATGAGTTCTGTGCGAGTTCAGGACAGAAGGTCAATCTCGCCAAATCAGCAATGTTGATCTCGGCAAATATACCTCGAGATAAGGCCCAGCGTCTCAGCAACAAAGCTAATATTCCTCTCACAGCTGACTTGGGCAAGTACTTGGGCATTCATGTGATCAACGGGCGAATTACCAAAGCCAGATACAAAGATCTTGGTCTGAGGATTCAAAAGAAGTTGGCCACATGGAAAACAAGACATCTGTCGTTGGCTGGTCGGATAACCCTGGTGAGATCGATATCTTCCTCCATGACAGTTTACCCTATGTTTACAGAATCACTTCCAGCTTTTGTTTGCAGGGACTTGGACAAAATCAATAGGCAATTCGTGTGGGGTGAAGAGGATGGAAAAACCAAATTTCACCCTATTGCCTGGGACCAATTAACTCTGCCAAGAAGTCAAGGAGGAGTTGGTATCAGACCTACTAAATTGGCTAATCAAGCGATGTTGGCGAAAAGTGGATGGAAGCTAGTCACTCAGGAGAATACGCTGTGGACTCGGGTTCTGAAAGACAAATATGGGCGCAACAGGGAGGGACTTGGCATCCTTAGAAAATCAAAGGGAAGTTCTCTCGCCTGGAGAAGCTTTGTCTCAACAGCCAATTTGCTTAAGAAAGGACTTGCTTTTAATATTAGAAATGGCCGACACACTAAATTTTGGTATGACCCGTGGATTATGCAGGAACCTCTTATTAACCTAGCCTTGACGGAAATACCAGAGGAGAAGAAGAAGCAGTCGGTGGCTGAGCTGTGGGATCCTGATCATGGGTGGAAAGTTCAAGAATTTGAAGATTTACTCCCGATCAATATCGTCAACAACATCAGAGCAACAATAGTGGACCCTTTGGCTGCAGACAATGACCAGATCTTTTGGAGCCCAACCTCAAATGGTCATTTTTCAGTTGCATCAGCATATAAAGTTGCACAGGGCACTTCAAATTACCAACCAGATGCAATTTGGAAAAGCATTTGGAAGTTGCAGGTGCCGGAGAGGGTTAGAGTCTTCATTTGGATGGCAGTGAAGGGGAAATTATCCACGAACAGCGTAAGAAAACACAGACACCTGACCGATAATGACTCATGTCCGGATTGCAGTGGCGTGTCGGAAACAAATGTTCACTGCCTGCGAGACTGCTTGAAGGCGAGTGCAGTCTGGTCCAAAATCATTGACAATCAGCAGGCCGCATCCTTCTTCAGTTGCAGTTACGATACATGGCTCAACGACAATCTTAAGAACGATGCAACAGGAAACTGGCCAGGTCAATGGGGAAGCTACTTCAGCCTGGTCCTCTGGTACATTTGGCGATGTAGAAATGATGGCATCTTTAAGGGAATCAAACTGACAACTTCTACTCTCCACAAGTACATAACAGCCAAAGCCGCGGAATGGGTCAAAGCTTGGGATTCGGCTAAGCGGAGGTTTGACCTTAAAGAAAAACCTCCTCGTGAAGAAGTTCTTGTTGGTTGAATGAAGCCTCCTGCTGGATGGACCAAGATGAATACTGATGGGCAGCCCAATGCAACCCGGGAATGGCGACAACAGGAGGGGTTTTGCGGAACAGTCAGGGGGAATGGTTGGGAGGTTTCTGCAGTAAGTTGGGAACCGGCACAGCTTTAATGGCGGAACTGTGGGGGATCTACAGTGGACTGGAGTTGGCTTGGCGTAAAGGGATCCGATTTCTTATCTTAGAATCTGATTCTCAGCTAGCTCTTAATCTAATTGAGAAGAGGACTGACAGTGTTCACCCGTATGCCACAATTCTAGGTAATATTCGTCGGCTTCTAGCTCAAGAATGGGTGGTTCGTTTGGTTCATACGTATCGCGAAGGGAATAGAGCCGCGGACTGGCTCTCGAAGCACAGTCTCGTCTATCCATTCGGTACTTATGAATTAGATGAACCCCCTACCGATCTGAAGAGGATTTGTCAGGATGATATCATAGGGGTTAGTCATCCCCGTTTGGTGAGGCAGACACCAGCAGATGAGAACTGATGGTGGGCTTTTCTTTGGTGCATATCTCGATTTGTTCTCTGTTTGTGTTTTCTGGATATGTTTTGTGCCAATGTGTTAGCTTTAGCTGTGTTTGTTTAGTGGGTTAACCACTGCTGTGTTTGTTTGGCGTTTGCCTCCAATCAATCAAAAAAAAAAATTCCCAATATAATTAATACAAAAAGGTAATTAATATATTCCTTTTTTTCATACATAAAATACCCTTGGTTGTTAATCTGACAAGCCCTTAGGGGTTGTCACTGTATCCCGTCCCTGGTTAATGATATAATCCTAAAAAATTGATAAGGTTTTCGAAATTATTAATAACGATGAAGTATATTATTAATTATTAAATATTAATAATGTCATTGTAAAACGTTAATAATGTAATCTCTAGTTTTCACGGAGAGTTGTAGTGTGGCCAATTTTTATTTTGAATTACCATTTTTAAAATATTAGATATTAATTTCAATTCATACTTTTATTAAATATTAGATAATAATATTTAATTAAATAATTCAGAATTTTAATTTAATGTTAGTCTATGAGAGGGAAAAATTATTTTAATTATATATGATATTAATTATTTTCTCATAATACCCCATTTATCCTTAATAACTTACTAACTAGTAACCTAACATAAACTAACTAAATTTTTCTGGGTTATAGGTATAATATGCCTCTCTACTATGACGTTTTATCAAACATGCCCCTATACTATTTTTACATCATACATGCCGCTGTACTTTGAAAAAATTATCAAACATGCCCTTCTGTTGAGATTTTTATTGATAAAATCATCAATCATGGTTGAATCGAGATTTAGACAACCCTACATTGGCAAGTGGGAGTGAAAATGTCAGTTTTGTCTCCCGTTTTATTTCTCTGCGTCTCTTCAAAGTGAAATTATTTGAATTATTTGGCTATACAAAAGAACAAAAAAAAATTTAAAGTAAAATTATTGGGGATATTTTAGACATTTGTGCCGCCCAAACCAAAGTTCGACTTTGGTTAACGGTTTTTGGATGAAAATTTAAACAAAAGGGCATGTTTGATAATTTTTACAAAGTACAGAAGCATGTTTGATGTAAAAAATAATATAAGGGCGTGTTTGATAAAACGTCATAGTAGAGGGCATATTATACCTATAACCCAAATTTTTTATTTTTATTTCTGAGTGATATCAATAGAAGAAAATAGTTAAATTTACAATTCTACCCAGGACCCCCTAACAGATTCTAAAGAAGCCACCCCAAAAAATCAAAAGATTCTAGCTCTACACGAGACAAAAGCAGTGCTTTACGCGCAACTCTATGGGCAGCACTGATGGCGGATCTATGTACCGCCCTAAACTCTATACAAACAGACAAAGAGTTAAGGATCTGAAGACACTCTCGTAACACCAGACCACCAAAAGAGACTTCAAAGACGCATTGTCGGACTTGGTAGACCACCACTTCGGAATCACCTTCGACTATCACGTGGGTCAAGGATCTTGAGGCTACGGTGGAGATGACGTCTCTAAAAGCTAGAAGCTCTGCCAGATAAGGATAGACTATTCCTTGATGCTGCAGCCCGAGCGCCAACACCACATACCCGTCTGACCCACGGATAACAAGCCCAGACGAACAACCGGTGGCACAAACAGCTGTGTCTACGTTGATTTTCAAAAGTCTTCTGGTAGAGGGACCCAAGTGGTGGCAGGATGAACTGGGATTAGAGAGCTGCGGGGCGGAGGAGGAGGAAGAAGATTGGAGAATTCGAGGACCTGGTTGTAGAACCGTCTGGCTAGGGAACGGACATGGGGTTGGATAAATTCGAAGCTCACTTTAATTATAGACTTCCAGATTCTCCAAAGTAAACAGACGCATTGGAGAATTTGGAATTGGGAAGTCTCGGAGACCATGACATGTCGCCACCGTAGACTAAAGTTAACAGTCTGGGCGGTCTCAATAAAGTTGCTCAATCCCACTAAAGTCCACAATCTGGTGGCTAGGGGGCATCTGAATAATAAATGTTCAATGCTTTCTCGATGTCTACAGCAGACAGGGTATCGGTTGAGACAGTTGACTCCACGAGATTGAAGGGCCACTACTGTGGGAAGTATGACTTTGAGGCATTGCCATATGATAAATTTGAACTTAGGTGGGACTTGGATATTCCAAGTCTTTTTCCAAATAATTAAGATAATCTCAATTAAACAAATTTGGAAGACCAAATATCCACCCCACTTCAAAAGCCCATTTATTTATATGTAAAAGATCAAACTTGCGTGTGTCCCATTGGTTAGTCAAACCCATTAAATGCCAATAAAGCACACATTGAAGGCCTATAATTACTATTAACGAAACCTGCCATTGTCAAGTAAAACTCTATCCCCATTAGAGCCGTTGTAGAGCACCTAATACCACCAAATAAATTAGATGCCGATAGCTTCCAATCAAAAGGTCAACAAAGAAAATAATTGAGCTGACCCACATGAATAGGGAATTATTCCCCTAATAACATCAAATGAATGATGATTTAGAAGCTCATAATAAAGCTTTTATTGTCCGAAACGGACGAATACCTCCAATAAATGGAGTTTTAATTCTTAACGGAGGGGCATTGAATGCAGGATCGGCCGAACAAAGCTAGTCGCCGGGTAACTCTCTGCTGCGCAACAACGACTCGAGCCTCTGCAGCTTCAGCTCATGCTTGAACCGGTTGATGAAGTTGCATCTCCAGTAAATGGACCTCAGGTAAAAAGCAAATTGAATTCAAACAACAAGGTATACGATCAATTAAACTCGACAAAACCAAGAAAAAGCAAATTGAATCCATGGTTTACGATGACATTTTCAATGCATAGGCCAGAAATTCAGAATCTAAGAGTAAAAATCAGACGCAAGACACCAAGCTCAAAACAAACAAAAATATGAACGAACAAAAAACCGAATCTGCAATGAATTCGGTGATCTGGAAACCCTTTTTCACTTAAGAACTGAGAAAAGAAACGCCGCCGCGGAACTCGCCGGAAGATCAGCTAGCAAACCGGATCTCGGAAACGAGACCTATAACCCAATTTTTATAAGCCAATAAAAATGCGTTAAGCACATGCTTAATTTTTTAGTTTTAAGCACAGGATCTAACCTGGGATTCGATGCATTTCGAAAGTGTGATTAGTAAAAATCTTAATGATTGAAAACATGAAGTGGAGAAAGTAATAATTTGGTATCCTATTCACCAATCTTTTCAATCTAATTCATCTACTTAAATATCAAACTAATATAATAATTTATTTTAATCTAATCCATTGATCTAAATAAAATTGGATTGGTGGCTTCATGTTCATGGATTGATGACAAATTTAGTTTAGTACCTATATTTTTATATTTTACAATTTGGTACCTAAAATCTTTTAAAAAAATATTATTGGAAATTTATATTTTGATACTTAAATTTTTATATTGTCACATTTTAGTACCTAAAATTTCCAAAACTTACACATTAATATAATGTTTAGATGTCACATATAATCTAACCCGCCAGTCAATTTGATGCTGACCAACTTAATTCATGTGCCACTGTATAGTCTGGATGAAAACCAAGAGGTACCCATATTTCCCCACAGAATACAAGTACCAAGATGTGTGCAAACTAGATGGCTTAGATACAAAGAAAAGCAACGCACATATAATGCGAAACAAAAACAAATTGACAGAAAAATGGGTTTCGTCATCCAAACCTCAAGAGCTTTCTTAGATGGAAAACCCAAAGCCCCAAAATTTGTTCATCTTCAGCAAAGAATCATTATATTCCAGGAGGTAACCCCCAAAACCAACCAATTAATCAATTAGCCAGCCTACAGCCCACAACACCGAAATAAGAACATCTAAAATCTCATCCATCTACATATATAAACACAATTGTATTCATTAGAGATTGATTCAGTAATCGTCATCAACATGGCTAGGCCGGGTGTTACCAAGCGTTCCTACGAGGATTTCGAGCCCTTCTGCAGGTGGGAAAGAAGCCCAGATCAAGACGTCCTCCTCGTCCATCTTCAGGGTAACTTATCTGTAAATCTCCGAATTGAACGACTTGTGTCTCAGAAATTAAGATTGACCCAACCAAACTATATATAATCGTTGACAAACAAAACAGGGTTCAAGAGGCAGCAGCTGAAAATTCAGACGAACAACATGGGAGTGATGACAATAACAGGGGAGCGGTGTCTGGACTGCCAGCACAATCGATGGGCGCGTTTCAGCAAAGAGACACGCCTCCCCACCAACGACATCAAGACCAACGAGATTCACGCCAAGCTTTCCACCGGCATCCTCTCAGTTGTCCTGCCCAAGAGGCCGGCGGTACTTCCGCAGCCGCCGCCATCATCGTCCCCTGACGCTGGCCATGAGCATCACGAGTACCAGCCGGTGACGGGAACAGAGCATCATTATCATGAGGAACAGAGCACACGAGTTTTCGATGATCAAGAATCCGAAGGTGGGACGCAGAGGGTTGTCGGTAAGGATTTGATGGCGCCGATGAAGTTGAGAGGTGTTGGGCGGGTGACGAATGTTGTAGTTGTGGTTACGGTTGTTGTTGCCGTAGTGGTGGCTGTGGGGGCGGTTTTGGCGGGATACGGATTTCGTCGAAGTGGTTCGTATGCGACGGGCGTATCGGAATTGGGATTTGTGATTGCGGGATGAAAAACAGAACGGCTAAACTTTGAGACATTACGGTGATTGTGCGTCGCCGTCGATATATGGCTAATATTCATGGCCCATGGGGGGAAAAGAAAATTGGTAAAAGATGTGAATATTGTTATGAAATAATTGATTATTGTTGATATTCATTTCATTCTGGGTTATAAGTATAATATGTCCCTCTACTATGTAGTTTTATCAAACATGCCCTCTACTATTTTTTACATCAAACATGCCCTTATACTTTGTAAAAATGGTCAAACATGCCTTTTTGTTAAAATTGTCATCCAAAAACCATCAATCATGGTCGAACCTTGGTTTGGGTGACACCTATGTCTAAAATATTCCTAATAATTTCACTTTATAATTGTTTTGTTTAGCCAAATACTTCGAATAATTTCACTTTAACTAGACCTGAAGAAATAAATGAGGAAGAAAAACTGACATTTCAACCGTAATTTTTCCGATGTCGGGTCGTGTGAATCTCGGTTCAACTGTGGTTGACCATATTTTAATGGAAATTTTTACATAAGGGCATGTTTGATAATTTTTCCAAAGTATAGGGGCATGTTTGATGTAAAAAATAGTAGAGGGGCATGTTTGATAAAATTGCATAATAGAGGAGCATATTATACCTATAACCCTAGAAGTTATTTACCTGTTTCTATATTGACGATGAGAAAGTATTATTTTCATGCATGTCTCATTACCTCATATTCATGTGCATTATAAAATAAATTTTAAAAGTTATATTTATTTGTCTATACAATTAGTATATCTCAGTGTCCAAAAAAATATGATTAATAAGAAGAACACTTTTTCCAAATTCTTCTCCTGTGTCTTTGAGTCTTTTTTATCTACCCGCTCTTATATTTGTTACTCTTTCCTATCATTTTCATAACACGTTATGAACACAAAACTCTATGGAATGCTCTGTCCAACGATATGATTGTGTAAGGCTCATAACATTCTTCTCTCGTTATTAATGCTACACATATGTCAATTCTCCTTATTCTATTACCACTTTTCCTTAAAACCAAATGGAAAATACAATGAAATGTTGAAAATATATATATAATTTTTTTTTATTAATCGGTTTGTTATATCATAAAAAAGGATTATTGACAACCCTTGCTAACTAGGAATTATACATATTGTTAATAACTACTATGAAACCACGGGCTAAACAAAGCAACAAAAACCTGTCTCTAACAAAACTACCAAAACCTGCCTCTAACATGGTCTTCAATCAACACACTCACTTCATTCCTTATCACCCTGCTCAACACCTCAACATCCATCTTTTCACCCGTATAAATCCACCTACAACGTTCCCTCCAGAGATTACTCAGAAGAGAACACCATATAAGCTTACCTGCATCTTTCAGAGGTGAAATACCCGCAAACTCTGTAATTGCCCACTCCAACTCCTGGCTCCAAGTACAACAGGGATCTCGCAGGAAAACTTTACCAAGTAACAGCAAGCACAAGCTCCCATTCCACAGGCCGCAAAGACATGATCAATTGTCTCCACTGCTTGATCACAAAACACACAATTGAGGTCACCTGAATAGCCTCATGCCACCATATTTGCCCTTGTACTTACTCTTTCTTTGGCAATCAACCAAACGAGGAACCTGTTACGACGAATACCAACTCCTTTCCACACAACATTAACCCGGGTTGGGGAAGGAATTGTTCGACGTAATGAATTCCACACTTTCTTCACAGAGAACTTAGTCATTTCCTGTCCTTATAGAGAAATACTGTTGAACCTTAGTACGTATCTTCAATAGTCGTTTCCAGCAGCAGGATCCAGAGGAAGTATGGTATTGCCAAAAAGATCGCCATTAAGCTTAAAATTCAGAAGCTAGACAATGCACAACGAGCCATGATGCAATGGAATATACCAGATATGCCGAGATACACAAGCTAAATTCCAAGAACACAAATCCCTATACCAAGCCCTCCCTCCCTTTTGGGAAATGTAACCTGATTCCACGCCACACTAGCCTTCACCTTACCCCTTACTCCAATACCACATCGAAAGTCACTGCATATTCTCTCTACCGCAGCAAGAACTGTCTTTGGCAGCAAGAAAACAACCATCCAATACTAAGTAACGCTCAGCAGAATAGAATTTACTAACTTCACTCGACATGCATAACTTAGCGATTTTGATTTCCACCCTCTGATTCTAACAACTATCTTTTCAATAAACGAACGACAAGCAGCAATAGAAAGCTTCCCCACCACCAGAGGAACCCCCAGGTACCTCACAGGAAACACATCCAGTTTGAACCCTAACCTCTTCACCATCATATTCTTTTAGTCCACAGTGAGACCGACACAAAACAGCTCGCACTTCCCAGTGTTAAAACCCAATCCAAAAAGTTGCTTACAACGCCCAAGTACTCATTGAACACACTACAAACCCATATTGGACCCATCCATGAAAAAAAACACAACATCCTAAAAGCATAGATGTGTCAGTTGCACTTGTTTTCACATTGGATGGTAGGGAAGATGGCCAATCCGAGTAGCCTCATCTAACAAGCAAGTAAGAATTTCCAAAGATACGACGAACAAATAAGGCGAGATTGGATCGCCTTGACAGAATCCCTTTCCATCAGGGAAGTAACCAGTCAACCCACCATTGAAAACCACACTCAACATAAGAGTAGTTATGCACATCCAGATCCATTCAATGAAAAGACTAGAAAATCCCATAGTAGATAAAACACATAGAATGAACTCCCTATCCACTTAATCAAAGGCCTTCATCAGATCTATTTTCAAAGTACTACGAGCGGAGATATGCTTAAGGGAATACATAGAAACCAACACATGAGCCATTAAAATATTATCCCCAATAACCCTCCCCTTTACAAAGGCAGTCTGGTTATGGCTTATAAGACTAGGAACAGTAACACTCAACCGATTTTCAAGTATTTTAAAAACACACTTATAGATGATATTGCAACAGGATATTGGGAGGAATTCTTTCATGAGAACAGGGTTGGATACTTTAAGGACCAGATTTAGGGCAGTGGCATTGACCTCCCTTGGCATTCGACACTCGTCGAAACAAAATTGAATTACAACAATCAAGTTTACTCTAATTGCGGACCAAGTAGACTGATAGAAAAATCAGAAAATCCGTCCGGGCCAGGTACTTTCTCATCCTTCATACCAAAAACCACCCTTCGAACCTCTTCCCCCGTTATAGGAGCACAAAGATCATCAACCATTTCAGTAGGAAGTCGTCTCTTCAGCAGCTTTTCATAAAATTCAATTGACCCATCCCTGACTGAACCATCAGCTTCACCCATGAGCTTTTTATAGAAGCATACCGCCATATCACATATACCCTCCAGTTCAGTTACGATTCTCCCCTCACTGTCTTCAAGAGAACTAACAGTGTTTCTTTTTGGGCGAGTCCTGACTGAGAGATGAAAATAACCTAAATTAGATTCACCACCACACAGCCATATCTCCCTAGATTTCTGTCTTAAAAAGACTCCACATCTCTACGCAGTTCAATAACCTCCTTCAACACACCCTGTTTAGCTAAAAAATACTCAAGAGAAGGGTTATCCACTTCATCACACTGGATCAACCACAAACTGCCTTGAGCTTTACAAACCCTTTCCTGTAGATAAGAGAACTCCTCTTTATTAAGCTTCTTCCAGATTCCCTTGAAAATCTCTGCTTCTTACAAAACTGGATAATAGGAGACCCTGTGACTCTAGTAGACCAAGCCTTATATAGAAAATCAGCATATGTAGGGAGAGATGTCCAAAACTTGTAAGGTTTGGGAAGTGATTTAAGTGGCTCCTGAGTTTGGATCAAAATAGGACAATGATCTGAAACATCAGGGTCTAACAACTTCATTATACTATTGTAACACCCTACCTTATGCGTATTACCTAATCATATTGTTCATACAATTGCAGCGGAAATAATATCGGGTGTTACATTAATTATCAAAAATTACCAAAATAAAATTTCGACATGAAATACTCGCGTAATGGGCTAACAGTTATTGTAACTAAAACCTGCAAAATAATTTATCTCAATCCATGCATTCAATGACAAACATATATACTCACAACCATATACATGGGCTTTCATAGCCATAGTCACAGTTTCATACTACACAACTCCATACTATCCTAATACAAGCCATAATCGTCACAACTTACACAATTACAAAAATATACACATATCATCAAATTTCCACACCTGTGGATATCTCACACTACCTCAGAAGCTAGTATGCACATGAAAAACGTTCTCAAAACATTTTTTACAAAAAGGTGTGGATCACTGGCCAAAATCCCCAGTAGTAGTCCAAACAGAGAATGGTTGAAGACCATACCTCATCTTGCCTTCAACTCTTGCTCAGCTCCCACCTATACACCTATCTACTGCTGCTGCTGATGATGATCTGCTTACACATGGCATTAGCAGAGAAAAAGGATAAATAGGGTCAGCTCATAGCTGAGTGAGATAATCATAGCATCGTGAGTTCATAACAGAGTATACCCCTACCATACATCTAGCAACAAGCCAAAGCACTGGGATCAGATCTTAGCCCTCCGACATCCCAATAGGCAAAAGACTCAACCACCTTGACTTATGCATATGCATCTTATCCTGTTTTACTCATAGGCGCCTGGCTACTTCCATGCTAATAACTCTCCCGGGAAACATACCTCACATCCCCTCGGATGTAGTCATACATACCCCAACATCCCGTCGGATGTGGTCATACATACCCCACACCACTATGGGTGTAGTCATACCCCGACACCGCTCTGGGTGTGGTCATATCTCATAAGAATTCTTCAGTCACCACCACATGAGAGGTGTGACTATCATACATATCATAATAGAGTAATAGCATAGGGAGCCCTAATTACTATGTAGTTGACCGTGAGACCACAACAATCATATTTTGTATCCTTATACATGATTCATACCTCATCTTGCTTAATCATAATTCATTACTTGCACATGTACTTGACCTGGCCATAATTGGCTCAACATAGGTAAATCAGGAGTCGTATAATTGCACTTCCTCGGGATAAACCCTCGTGCAAGTCATCCTTCTTAAACATCATAATATCACTAGGGAATATATATTTTCCCACTTGTGCATCCAAATACAACAATCATGAAAAATCATACCTAATCACCTTCTCGAACCATCGTAAAGCATATTAACAGTCAAGCCCACAATTTGCAACATATACACAATCATCAGCATAAACAAGGTTCATATCGATTAGGGCAAGTCAATAATATCATACAGCAATCCAGGGTTCAACATATAGCACAAAAGTCCATACACCCCTAATCATGCCATTCTAGTTCACCTAGGTCAATTCTAAGCATCAATATAATTATCATATTAAGACAAACCCGGTATGCCGTGCTAATCCCTCACTAGTTCTGATCGTTCAAACACCGGTTTAACCTTCCCGTACTAAAACGTCAATTTCACGAACGAACCCCGAATTAAAATTTGAGACCGTCCTAATATCCCCTGCAGTATCTCCGTCAATATTAGTTCTAGGCTCCGGGTCAAATTCTCGATAAAAACACATCAAACCATGGCCGGAGCTAAATTCAGCGATTTGGACCCCGACCTAAATAATTGCCGAAATTCAGGGATTTGAACTAGTGGATTGATTACCCCGTTGCAGGAAGCTCGTATATGAAATTTGGGCTCAATCCGGCTCCGGATACTCTGAAACCCTAATTTGGCTTATCGGGAATTCAAGAAATTCCTGAACCAAAAACTCGTTTTAAAGCTCTAAATCGATAAATCACGATGTATGGATGGATTAGGCATTACTTACGGGATTTTTGGATCACTGTAGCTCGAGAATCGAGATGGGGAATTTTTCCCCCGACGTTCCCCTGAACTTTGCTTGCTCTGCTTCTCTCGGTCCGAAATTGGGGAAAAGTAATTAAATGGGACGGAGATGAGAATTAAATGTACGGAATGTTTATATATATATATATTATATATATATATAATTAATATGTATATTTATACGATCGATCAATAATCCGATTTTCGTTGAAATACTGCCAAAATGCTCGATTTTAAATCGTGAAATTTTCTAGTGGGAGTAATACAATTTTAGCCGAAACGGGATGTTACAACTATGGGGATTCTATCCGGCCAAGGGAGGTTAACAAAGCTTCTATCCAACCTTCGAGCTATAGGATTCCTTGATTGCTTGTTAATCCATGAAAACTAGGGACCAAAAAACTTGTGCTCTTCCAACTCCAAATCCAACAGCCAACTATTGAATTTAGCCATGCTACTAGTGTATCCAGGATCATTAGATGCTTCAGAAGGGTTTCTAATGGCATTAAAATCTCCCAAAATGAGCCAGGGCATCGTAATAACCTTATTCCTCCTAATATCATTAAACAACTTTACCCTATCAGAGTTAGTATATGAAGCATACACAAAAGTAGCACCAAACGGAAGAACATCTTTCACTTCCACTTGTATAAACTGAGAAGTCCACACTTTCACTACCAGATTCACTTCCTTCTTCCAAAAAATCCAGATCTTACCGAGCCGCTTCTCATCATTACTAATTTTTTCTTCCCATTTCGAAGACCACTTCACCAGCATTTTGTTTGCCTTACTTGCTCTAACCCAGGGTTCTAATATGGCTATTATATGTATTTTATGCTGTGAACTTACTATCATAACAAAACCCTCGTATATTCCAAGTAAATATGCTCATCGCTTAAGTCTTCCTCGGCCTCCACCCTTACCTCCTTTCTTCTTAATTGGAGAATATCTAAAACTGACTCACCCTGATCTGCATGAGACGCCTAAGGAGGGGAGCTCCCAGTTTGTTTGACTGCTGACTCCCCAACCTTCGGTTGCAAAAGAGGACGAGAGCTCCCTGAACTAGCAGGTGACCTACATACCACCTCTGCAAAACTCATTACGTGACCCATGAGAGGAGGTTCAGGCATGATGTGTTCTGGTTCTACATCTTCAAGCACTTGAAAAAAGTTCCCACTAGCTCCAATCCCAAAGGACAAATCAATAGTATATGCACTTGTCTTCCCTTTATCCACGTCCAACTTAACCACTTCCTGATCAAACTCACAACCACTATACTCCTTCGAAGCACATACTTCTTTTGACTTCTTGCTGGGCTTCGCTTTCTTAACTCATTCCTTCCCATCAAGGCGAGAGCTGTTACAATTATGACCAAACATTTCACATTTTGGACAGACAGAAGGCAAATGGCTATACTCTACACTCACCTTGAAATATGATTCCTCATCAGGATATAGACGAACCGAGCTAGGAAACCTAGAATTACCACCCAACTCCAGACAAGCACGAGCAATACCAGGCCGAGCCCCAACTCTGGTTGATCTATTCAAATGTTGCGGCACCCCAACGGCCAACTGTACTAACAACCCACTCCTAACCCTCCAAGGAATTGAACTCCAAAGGAATACCAGAGAAGCGAACCCAGATGGAAAAGTCTCCACCTTAGGCTCAATCGACTGTATCCCAGGACACCACTTCCGAAAGAAAATAGGGTTTCCCTGGAAGTGCCAAGGACCCGACCTAAAAACCCAGTCACTCGTACCCATCGATGGAAACTGAAAAACTAAAAGTCGCGACCCAAATCTATAGACTGGAATCGCACCTTCCCTTCCCCATAAACGAGTAACCCAGCTCTGCAATTCGGGAAGACGAGGAATATCCCCCACAAGTTGCCCTATAAGACTATTCTTCCAACGGATTGCCCCTTTCTCCTTGACCTCCTTAGGGATTATGAACTCATCGTTAATCTGCTCCAGAGACGACAAAGAAACCATTGTCCGGCGCCACCGCAAATAACTGAGTCCAGGTACTTTCCTCACCTGCCGGGAGAACCCTGGCGACGAGGCCGCCATATTTGGACCGTCAACACTCAGAGAAAATAGGAAGAGAGAGAATAACGGTAATATATTTTTATCATTGTGTTGTATGATGTATATTTGTTTATCAATTTCTATAAAGTTGAGAATAAACTTTGCAAAGTTTAATCAATCATTTAGTTGACATTGTTTAATGGGTTAATATTTTCGTATGACCTGAATTTTGACCAAAATAAACATCCTGACCAATCTTTTCGATCTATAACATCCTGGCTCAAACTATACACCAAAATAAACAATTTGGCCAGATCCGACTTTTGACCGTTAACTTGGACGGTCAAACGAGCTGACCGTTAGTCAACGCGTCATGTCACTGCCAAGTCAGCATAAAATATTTAAAATAATTCACAATTTCCACACATTCTCTAATTTTAAATTATTATCAATTTAAAAAAATCATCTAATACCTTAGTTAAACCAAAAATAAAAATGAAAAAAATTAAATATTTATCAGATCTTCTGACTTGGCAGTGATGTGGGGCGTTGACCGTTACTCAACGCGTTTGACCGTCCAAGTTAACGGTCAAACATCGGGTTTGGCCAAATTGTTTATTCTGGTGTATAGTTCGGGCCAGGATGTTATAGATCAAAAATATTGGTCAGGATGTTTATTTTGGTCAAAGTTCAGGTCATACGAAAATATTAACCCTTGTTTTATCATGTCATATTTCTAAATATTATTCGTGACAATCTTATATTGAAATGGAGAGAAAAGTTCTTAGAGTATCCTTCTTCCCTTGAAGAGGAACAAATGAGGAAGAAAAATGTGGCCTCAAATAAAGTGGAGATGGTAACAAAAGCTATTATATTGAAAATGTGTGTTACCTAGTGGTATGAAAAGTTATTGATATCGTACTTGTGGATTTCCTAAGTGCTCGAGTAGTAGCATTATTACGAAATAATTTCAACAAATGAAGAATTAGTTTCTTTATCTCTCAAAGGGACAATGGTAACAAAGAGAAAAGAGATTTATTAAAATTGGTCCTAAAGTAGTTATTTAGTTATTCTTAGATGTGAATATTGTAACAAATTATCCACATAAGTAATAAAGTTACAATAAATAATTTTTATAAATATCAAATTCATTATTTGGATGATGTCAATGAAATACTCACGAACGTACCTTAATACCAAAAGTGACAAAAAAGGACTACAAATAAATTTTATACAATAATCCCAATATAAAAGTTATGCCTATGACTCATCGCACGTTAAAAACTTATAGTGAAATATCAAAACATTAATAATTGTATCATGTCCTACGTGTATAATATTTATATTTACTATTGATACTAAATGTAAGATTGATAACCCAGTTGGTGATGATACTTCTCAAAATGAATGTTATTAGCATGTTGATTGATATGGCATTACTAAATCAATCTAATATTTTCTTGATAAATTTGGTAGTTTTTTAAGATCGTTTTGTTTTAGAAAAAATGTATTTATTTTTATTTTCCTCTTATTGATATATTTACTTAAGAATTGATATTTTAATCATATAGGTATGTTTTTATTAATAGTGCATCAAGTTATAATGTCTAAACGAAGTATATATGTTAAAAATCTAGAAGAATCAAGATTTTAAGACATGAATGAACTAATTGTTAGTTGATTATGCATTATCGGATTATGAAGATATGCATAAATGAATATCACATTAAAATAATGGACAATTAATATTGCACTAAAAATTTATTCTGAGAGAGCATATACTTAACTGGAGAAATTTATACTACATGAAAGTTTACAAGATTTGATAAATTTGTGTTTTGGCATGCTCAGTCAGTCCATCGTGAATAAAGATGCAAAAACAATGATGGAGATTTCATATGGTAATCAAGTGAGCGTTTACCAAATTCATCAATTAAAGGAGTTACTATGTGATGCATGCTCTCGAAGAGCCTATAATATTTCACCATGACTTGTGATAGTAATTGAATCTATTGAGGTTTTATCAAATTGTATACGGGAAAATACACGAATCATGCAGATCATATATAAATTCATTATTTTAATTAATGCATCAATGATATGATCACATATTGATCCTAAAACTAAGAAACATGAAACCAAAGTTTTACTTTTTAATAATGTCGTTGTACATGGAAGAAATTAAGGTTGCTAAATTATGACCGCCACGACTCTCATTACCAACTAGATCAATTAGGGAACTTATGACAATCAACTAAAGACAACAAATTAAACAATTTAGGTGGGCCTTATAATTTCCTATAAGAAACAATCGTGGGTATTCATCATATCGATCAATTGTGAGACTGTAAGATAACTTTTGGTATTAGAGAGTTATCTCATCTTTAATATGATCTATTATGAAACCCATGTGTTATGGTATCATATGAGAATTACATTTGCTTAAATTGGTTTTAGAAAAAGTAGTTATCCAAGATTATTAACTCCAAAGTGCTAGATATATTCGTGTCATAGCTCTTCCGTCATGGTTGAGATTAAATCTTAGGAGAATTATTTGGAAGTTGGGTCTTCTCTCTGCCCATAAATAATATACTTCAGACCATCAAAACAAAATATCATAAAAAACACATATATCAAGTGACATGATCGTTGCCTTAGTAGCGATATAAGAGGAATTCGACATCATAAAGGAAAAGAACATCTCATTTGTATTCGTGCCTGAATATATTTAGTGGAAAGCTATCCCCAAGTACATCTCCTATATATCCTCGAACCAAAACACAAGGTAATCATTCAATTAGTTTATAATACACCCAATTATCGTTTAGGTTAAATAGTAAATTAATTAGTCCTAAAGTAGCAGAAGATTCAAGGCCTCATGGAATATATACGACCAAGCCGCTTTAGTACATTTCCAACTTTGTTATACTTGACATTGTTAGCATAGATGTAGAAGTGAGTTTGCATCGAACACAAATTTTAGAACCCCACCACTCTTGGTATCTGCATTTGGGTATATTATTTATGGTTGCGTTTATGTATATTTGAAACACGCTATTACATTGAATTTCAAATGCATCATAATCATAATTATGTCATCTCTGAATAATAATAAAACCCTCTTCCGTGATCAATATATTTAGTGGGTGACATGACGACTACTAATCCAAAATGAGACGCTCAGCGCGGCAACAAGACCCATCATCAGCGCCACGCCAAGCAGAACCAAGCACACCTTCCCCACTCTCGGCAAATTCTCGAACCACTTCCTCAGCCGCCACAAGTAACCGGACATCGCCGCCGCTGCACAATACAACGGCGCACTTTCAAGGTTGATGCTAATCCTCGTAGAAATGCTATCCTCGTTGTGCTCGCGAGGATTGGCTTCCAAAGGCAGCGCCACCGTCAGAACTCCGGCTGAAAACTTAGCACGAATCTTGTCCGGCGACCGGCAAGCCACCTTGATTTCCTTGCGGAACCGACGATGCCGCCTCCGGCCAGAATGTGAACGTTCATTGGCCTCCTCCTCGGCAGCAGGGCGCTCTCCGGTTATTGACAGGATTCCACGGCTATCTAATCGGACTCTCATCTGCTCCTTTCTGAAACCTTATGAAATCAGGAACAAAAAAATAAACAGTCATTTTGATTTGCTCTCCGGTGATTTTAGTTGGCAAAGCTAGGGGTGTCTCTCCGTGATCAAAACGTACCATGAAGATGGAGGCGAAGAATGTGGTGGGATTCGGTGGTTTGCCATGTGGAGAGTGGCTGAAAGTCTTCGTAATCACCTACCGGGGCTGGCGGCGCCGGTGCGGCGGCAGAAATGTGGGCTTTTTGTGTCTCCATGGGCAGGAAAATATTTAGGATGGGTGGATGGATGGAGTTGTTGGGTTGAGATTAATAAGCTATCAAGATTTGTGATTAATTAATTAAGGCAAGGTGTGTGTTACAGAGTTCGGACAGTGCAATGTGCATGCACGTGCCGAATCTGCAAATCCATGCATACATTTTTTTGTTAATGTTTTCTTTTGGAGTTGGTAACCTTAAATCATCATGGTAACGCTTGGAATCATATTCTTCTCCCTTTGCTAAGTTGATAGTTAACAATTCCTGGGATGGTTGCTTTCATCTTGCTTGCTTTGATTCCTAGGTCATAGGTTATATTCGCTTCTCCGTCTTACTTTTTTCTTTTTCATTTTTTGGAAACCCTCCTTCACAGCTGTGCAACAAATGTCATCCCAATCCGAGCACAAATGGCAACGACGCTCCAGACCGCCGTGCAGGCCACCATGACCAAAATTAGTCCGAGAGACTCATGGAACCTTCTAAAAGTTTCCCAATGATTTTGAAAGCAATTTGCATCTGAAAAGTACGAAATACCACACCAGCTACACCTGAAGACGCAAGTATGGGGAGTTAGTTTAAATAGGGTAATGGTATCCATAATTGAATTGCTAACGTTGAGTTCAAGATAGGGTGAGTAACCTTAGAGTGAGTAGCAATGAGTAACCAAATCTGGACCTTTCTTTTAAGTGACTACAGATCTAAGGGTGGAAAATTAAAGGAATTTATGTTCCCTATTTTTTTTAATTGGATCATAGGTTCTTCATTCTAACTCGGATTTCAATTTTTTTTGCACAGATGGAACGAGTTCGTTGTACTCTACAAAATGATATCCATTTTCAATATTTTTTGAGAAAATTTTTTTTTCATCCCTCTCGTTACCAACTCCATACCATATGGTATCTCCTTCGTGTTTAGTCATTTTCGGAAATTTTTGAACAAAAGGAACGATTTAATCACTACAAAAAAACTTACCTTTAGCGACGATAATTTGGGCGACGGAAGAGATTTCGTCGCTAAAGCTAAGGTTACCGCGACGAAATTATAATTTTCGTCGCTGAATCTCTCTATTTTATTAGATAGCCCATGCAATGGATTTGGCGACGAAGTGTAATGTTTGGCGACGGGAACTTTCGTCGCAGAAAACTTTGGAGGATTTCGCGACGATTGCATTCGTCGCAATACATTTTCAATTATATGCAAAGACAGTTTCGTCGCCCAAGGAGGTTCAAACTGATGTGGTTTCGGTGTGTTAAAACAAAACAAATTCATCCCGTAAAAACTCCCGACTTTTACGTATGGGTTTCGAAACGTTGTTTGAGCCCCCCACCCCCTCTAACTCTTTGTTGTGAAACGACAACGTTGGAGGCCAATGTATATGCACGCAGCGCCAAACAAAAAACGCATCTCTCTCCTTTTCTCCATCGTGTTCAGACTTCAGACCCCCTTCTCTCTCAAATCAGTCTTCGAAAAATAAACCCTAGCTAGCTTTGTCGGTCGATTTCTTCCCCAAATCCTACTCTTTCTCTAGATCCAGACCCCGCTTGTGCAGCCTTCTCCAAATCCAGGCATTGCTTGCACTGAAAAGAGGAAGAAAGGAAGGAAAGCGCAGAAAAGAAGAGCAGGGTAGGTACGATTTTCTTCTTCTTCTCCTATTGTTTCTCTTCTTTAGCCTTTAAGAAAGCGCAACTAGGCGGCTGCCTAGGCGCTTGACAACTCAATAACGATGCCGTAATGCTGTAAAGCAGAGAAGAAAGCATTTTAGATGCTTCGCAGGGAGGATTAAGAAGTGAGGAAGCGCGGTTTCGGTCGGGGTGAAGTTGAAAGAAACTACTTCTGTGAAACTTGATAAATGCGGAAATATAATGACACACGATGTTAACGTGGTATCCTCGTTCAAGACGAACGAGACTAATCCACGGAGAGGCTAACTCTCATGAAAGGAGCTTCACTATCTCGATAGCGGTACAGTACGGCAAAAACCTCTCTTAGGTTTTTGCTAGGGCGAACAACAGAAGCCTTTATACCCTCAACAAGTACGTGGGTTATAAGGCAAATAACAAAACAAGCATTCTACTAACGAAAAGTACACAATGAAGTCCAATACTCCCCCTCAAGCTGGAGCATGAAGGTCACAAATGCCAAGCTTGGACAAAAGAGCATGGAACTTGTCGGCGCCAAGCGCTTTGGTGAAAATGTCCGCCAGTTGTGAGTTGGTGTGAACCTTACATGGCTGAATCTCGCCAGAGACAACACGCTCACGAACGAAGTAGCAATCCATCTCCACATGCTTAGTGCGCTCATGGAAGACGGGATTGGCGGCAATGTGCAAAGCAGCCTGGTTATCACAGTAAAGGGTGGTTGGAGCAGCCTGAGGCGCACCAAGCTCGCTCATCAGCAAACGGAGCCACAAGACCTCACTGGTAGCACTGGCCATGGCACGGTACTCCGCCTCAGCGGAAGAGCGGGCTACCACCTTCTGCTTCTTAGCCCGCCAAGATATCGGGGCACCACCCAGCTGAATGTAATACCCTGTCATGGAGCGACGCGTTGACTGACAACCTGCCCAATCTGCATCACTATAGGCAGTCAACGTCAAAGAACCTGTCGACGGGAGGAAAAGACCCTGTCCCGGAGAGTTCTTTAGGTAGCGAAGAACACGGTGAGCAGCAGTCACATGATCAGGTCCGGGCGAGTGCACAAACTGGCTCAATATACTGACCGCATAAGCAATGTCAGGTCGAGTAATAGTGAGATAGAGAAGGCGACCCACGAGCCGGCGGTAGGAGCTAACATCATCAACCGGATCAACAGTCGGCCGTGTCAAGGTGTGATTCTGCTCCATCGGGAAGCTACTAGGCCGAGCAGCGCCCAACCCCGAATCCGCCAAGATATCCAGAGTGTACTTGCGCTGGCATAAGACAATCCCGTCAGCAGACCGGGCAACCTCAATACCCAGGAAATACTTGAGGGGCCCCAAATCCTTGATGCTAAACCGATCATGCAGGAAGGCTTTCACCCGAGCAATGCACGCATCGTCATTACCGGTGAGCACAACATCATCGACATAAATTAATGCCATAACAGAAACCCCGCCAGCTTCATAGAGAAAGAGAGAATGGTCCGCTCGAGACACCGTGAACCCAAACTCTAGGAGAGCAGCAGTGAACTTGGCGTACCAATTTCGTGAAGCTTGACGAAGACCGTAAAGAGATTTGCGAAGGCGACAAACACGCTGATCACCCGGTTTAGCAAACCCTTGAGGTACCTTCATATAAACTTCCTCTTCTAAGTCGCCGTGAAGAAATGCATTATTGACGTCCAGCTGATGAAGAGGCCATCCCCTCTGAGCGGCCACAGCCAGCAGCACACGGACTGTGACTAACTTCGCTACAGGCGCGAAAGTATCATGAAAATCAATTCCTTCCAACTGAGTGAAACCTTTGGCCACAAGTCGCGCTTTGTACCGTTCGACGGACCCATCCGGCTTATACTTGATTTTGTATACCCACTTCGAATCAATGGCTCTCTTTCCGGGCGGCAAAAGCTCAAGCGTCCAAGTCCCGTTAGCCTCCAGGGCATTGATTTCCCGCTGCATGGCCTCACGCCACTGCTGGTATTGAGCAGCTTGAGAGAAATGGCGAGGCTCAACATGCGCAGCCATGGCAGCCAAAAAATCACAGTAGTTAGCCGAAAAACGATGATAGCTAACGTGATCAGAAAGAGGAAACAAGACCGAATGTGAAGATGTATTAGGGAGTTTTACCTCGTAGGGATCCAAGTGGCTGGGGGCGCGTCGAGCTCGCTCCGGATTGCGGCGAGGCAGCACAAGTTGAGTAGGAGGGGACGAGGCAGGAGCTCGGTTCTCCTCGACAGTCGCCGCATCAGGTGGGGGCGAGGCAGGAGCTCGAGGTGGCGTGTCCCCTTGCAGCTCGGGTGTAGGAATCACATCAGGCGCAGCGGGCTCGGTTGGTGGAGACCCAACTGCATCCACCGGCTCGTCATCAGCGCCCAAAAGCTCCCCCTGACCATTAGGCTCACACGTACTTTGCATGTGAATATCATGCACATGCAGCTGGTAAGGAACGGCAGAGGGCAAGGATGGCAGCGGCGCGGCGGTAGAGTTTTCTCGGAAAGGAAATGAATCCTCGACGAAGTGCACGTCTCGAGAAACTACAACACGGCGAGTCTGCAAATCAAAAATGCGGTAACCTTTCTGGTTACCAGGGTAGCCTATGAAAATGCCTGCTCGTCCTCGATCACCGAACTTGTCGAGAGCTTGATGAGTGTCCTTAGCATAGGCGAGACACCCGAAGCTACGCAAGTGTGAGTAAGTAGGAGCACGACCAAGGAGAATCTCGAACGGTGTCTTCAGAGAGATCACTGACGATGGTAAGCGATTTATGAGGTAAGCAGCCGTGACCACACAGTCACCCCAAAATCGAACCGGTAAGCCTGCGTGGAACATGAGTGCCCGAGCCGTCTCTAACAAGTGACGATGTTTCCTCTCGACCACCCCGTTCTGTTGGGGAGTGTCAATGCAAGAGGTCTGCAGTATAATGCCTCGATCCTCATAAAACTGACGCAGAGAGTTAGTACGGAATTCAAGTCCATTGTCTGCCTGGATGCGGCGAACCGATTTACCATACTGGGTGTGAGCTAGTTCACAATGCATCCGAATGTAACGTTCAGCATCCGACTTGAATTTCATGAGATATACCCAAGTTGCCCGACTGTAGTCGTCAACAATGGTCAAAAAGAAACGTGACCCATCTAGTGCCGGAGTACGATACGGTCCCCATATATCAATGTGTAGAAGATCAAAACAAGATGACGTTTTGATAGAACTAAGAGAAAATGGTGCCCGTGTCTGCTTAGCACGTAAACAAGAATCACAATGTGATGAATGCCGACTATCCAAACTACAACCAATGAAATCTTTCAACAAAAGAAGTTTATCAACAGCTGGATGTCCCAATCGCCCATGCCAGAGATCGGCTGTCGCTACACGACCCGTGGCCTTGCATGCTTGAGGGGAAGATCCACCATCGAATCTTTGCAAGTAATAAAGTCCGTCTCGCAATTTACCGACTCCAATCAGCATCCTGGAACGTGAGGCCTGGAGCACGCAAAAGTCATGAACAAAAGTTACTGCGACATCATTATCCCTTGCCAAACGACTCACAGAAAGCAGATTACACTTGAAGCCGGGCACATGAAGTACACGATGCAAAACTAGCGAATCTGTCAACTGAACGGAACCGATTCCCTGTACTGGTACACCCGTTCCATCGGGAATATGAACTTTAGATGACCCAGATAACCTCTCTAGTGAATCAAACCAACCCTCATCACGAACAATATGTTCGTTGCAACCAGAATCAATCAACCACTCAGTAAGGTCAGGAACATTACCCGCCATGTGAGCAGTCGAATCGGCTGGAGTTGCGGGCAAGGGAGTAGCTAACATCTGCTTGAGCTGCGCGAACTGTGCTGCCGTCAAGCCAGGAATGGGGCTGCTGTCCGCCGAGTCAGGTTCAACATGGGCTGCCTGGGATCGGCGTTGTGTAGGCTTCGCACGATCCTCGCCCTGCTTAGCTCGCGGATGACCCGGGGGGAACCCAACGAGACGGTAGCAAGTGTCGCGCGTGTGCCCCTGTCGATTGCAATGAGAGCAACGAGGCTTGTCCGCCTCTTCTTTGGTTTCCTTGTCCGTGTTCGCCTGGAAGGCTGCTGTTTCCACAACAGGTCGGCGACCACTAGTGATGGTGCGGTGCTGCTCCTCCGCGGCGACGAGCTGGTAGGCCTCACCAATGGTAGGGATGGGTTTGGTGCCAAGAATCTGGGAGCGCACTACAGCATAGCCATCATCCAAGCCGAGTAGAAACTCGAAAAGGCGCTCGGTATCGGTCTTAGTCTGCAGCATAGTAACCAGATCACAGCGGCAACCCCCACAAGTACACCCGCTGCAGGTGCATCTCGGTATCCCGCCAACAGCATCCATCTCGTCCCATAGAGCCCGCAATTTGGTGTAGAAAGCTGAAACAGAAAGTTTCTCCTGGCGCAAGGAACCAAGAGTGCGCCGAATTTCATACGCGCGCTGAGCAGACCCTTTGCTAAAGCGCTTTTGGAGATCAACCCAAATCATGCGAGCAGTGGTGGCCATGCGCACGCTGTTCCGTACCTCGCGCGTCATGGCGGTCTTTAGCCAACCCTTCACCGTGGCGTCGCAGCGATCCCACGCCTCTTGACGACGAGGAGACCCAGCCTGGGCACGAGCAAGGGAACCATCAACGAATGCCATTTTGTTCTTGGCGACGAGGGTTTCGGTGATGTCGTTGACCCACTCAGCATAATTTAGGTCGGTAAGAAGATCACTACCGAAAAGTTGTGCAGGATTTTCAGAAGGGTGAAGATACAATGGCGAGCTGATCGGAATAGCTTCATCGACCAAGGGGTCGCTCTGCTTGCCGCCGCTAGGCTCCTCGTTCTTCCCCGTCATGATAAAGAAAGCTCAAGGACTGAATCTTAATGCTCTGATACCATGTGAAACTTGATAAATGCGGAAATATAATGACACACGATGTTAACGTGGTATCCTCGTTCAAGACGAACGAGACTAATCCACGGAGAGGCTAACTCTCATGAAAGGAGCTTCACTATCTCGATAGCGGTACAGTACGGCAAAAACCTCTCTTAGGTTTTTGCTAGGGCGAACAACAGAAGCCTTTATACCCTCAACAAGTACGTGGGTTATAAGGCAAATAACAAAACAAGCATTCTACTAACGAAAAGTACACAATGAAGTCCAATAACTTCCTAACGACATGGTACATACGCACCCCAAATCCATGGTTATGTTGCTGCTAGGTTAGAAAGGAGACAACCGAACAGCCTCCTTTCCTCTGCATCTTGCCAGCCTCCTCTGTATCTTGTTGTAAACCATGGTATGCCCCCTGCTTTTGTTTGGACTATTTGATGTTGTATGCTGTTGTTTTTAATTACAGCTTGTGCCCTGTGGTAATGTCTACATAAGAATGATATCAACATCCCTCTTTTCTGAAAAGTTTTTAATTTTCTCCTCTTTAATCTTTGACGGACGATTTCTCACTCGTTTTAAGTCGAAATTTAATTTTTTTTGCACAGTTAGATCAGATTAATTGTTCTCTTCAAAATGATTTCTACTTTGATATATTTTTCGAACAAAAAAAAATTGAGCCATTTTTTACCAGTCTATACCATATGGTATTGACTGGTATTGAAATAAGAGCATACATATGGTTTGGAAAGCATATCATGGTGGTATGAACAAACCAAGACTGTAGGATGGTTGAATACATGATAGTAGAAGTATATTAACTGTCATTTACGACTTTTAACATTGTGTACCACAAGATACCACCCCGTACCAGGGTGGAATTGTATGGTATTGTGTGATATTTTTTGGTCATGTAATTTGTTCACCCAGAAATTTGTAGATCCAATAGATCATGATGAACTCGTCCCTTCTGTGCAAACGTTTTCAAAAACGAATTAAAAACGAAGAAGATACCATATGGTATGCAGATGGTACCGAGAGACCAGAAATTTTTTTCTCAAAAAATAATGAAAATTGATTTCATTTTGTAGAGCACGATGAACTCGTTTCATCAGTGAAAAAAAAAATTAAAATCCGAGTTAAAACGAAAAAGATATGAGCCGATTAAAAAAAGATAGGGAAAATAAAAATGGTATTTAATTCTCCATCCTTAGATCTAGATTTTCTAAACGAATAATCCAAATTTAGTTATTGATGGATACATAACCACTGAACTAGGATTTTACGGTGAACAACCACGATCCAAATCAGATCACCAGTCTAGACTCTAGTATTTTAGTCTAGCAAGATATGAGTTGCCGCTATGTTGGGATACTCCCTCTCTATACAAAGCTAAGCACCCTTCGTTGTTTAGACTACTCATGCTTGCTTATATCAAACCCATATATGGAAGACGTGACATCACACATATATTCAACTAGGTTAGGACCGCACTTTGTTGCGGACTCGTCAACTTGCGTTCTTGTGATTATCCGTTGAGGTTTGATATTTTTACGGTAGTGTATTTGTAATGTTAATTGTATAATTCTTTATTTTATAAGTATATAGATAGTTATAAATTTCATATATAATTATTTAAATTTCTAGTTCGAGTAAGAAGAAAAATCTATACAGAGAATTAAAGACAATTAAAAATGGAACACAACTTAAAACAACACCTACTATTAAGTAGAAAAAGTTTGCTTTTCCAATTAGACAGAACGTTGAACTAAAGAAGTGAGTGATTTATGATTCAATTGTTACTTGTTATAGACCTATTCCTGAATTTTTTAAATAATCATTTATAATTGTAATGAGAATATAAATAAATATAATTTATTAATCAGAGTAGATAAAGAAGGTAGAGACGTAAATATAGAACAAGAGAGAAAAGGACAATTGAGGAAGTAACAAAAATCTTTATGGTATTACTTAGTTTTTCATGTTTTGCCTCCCATAATATTGTTTTTTTTAGACAAAACCATTAAACCAGTGAAATGATTGGATAAGAGCAAGATTTCAAGTTCAATGTGTAATTGCAAACAATCGACCAGTTCATATCTAATCGTACAATCATAAAAATCAAAATAACAGTGTAATTGGTTCATAATAATGTGTAATCTTGTTTCTTCACTTCTGTATAATGTTGCGGTTCTTTTATTTTTTTCATAATTTATTGCTGATTATGGGGCAAGCATATACTTGTTTTCAATAAATTTTATATAGACATCAATTAATGTATGTTTAGCGATGAAAAAAATAAATATATCCATGGATATACGCCTAAATCCGACCAAATTGAGTAGGATAAAATTTGCATATGAAGGATTTTTAATAGGATATTTTGTCCAAAACTGTGGTTGAACTGTAATTCAACCATTTTGTACCTATAAAACCGTCTACCATTTTGAAGCCGATATACGATATTTCTGGACGGACAGACCAATACAGTACGGTTTTTAACCATACTTTAAAATGATTACCAAATTTAGCCATAGACAAACCCAATATTAAGGCCAACGTTCACTTGAAAAAGGCCCAAACTCAGACCCAATATTATGTGAAATTCATCACACCAAACTGTTATAATTGAACAGTAAACGGTATTCTACTTTATATATAAGAACTAGAAATAAGCCCGCGCTCCGCCGCGGGATACTAATTCATTTCTAATTTCATCGTTGGTATGTGACATAAAATTGTTGTGGATTCAACTCTGGTCCTAATCTAGAATTCTTTATCTGCGCTTTGCACCGGGATTTGAAGTACTTAAAGAACATTGTTGGATTCTAAATTTCTCCAGTTATTTATAACATAGTTGAGTTTATAGTAATTAGAGGAAACGCAGAATTTCGAGTTTTGGGAAAACAGAAAATAACCATCTAATCATTCAAGACACCAATAGGTCTACTAATATCTATCCCATTTCCACGGCCGAATTTGGGAAAACATATACACATTAGAATAAACCTTAATCATAATGATGGCTACCAAACTCAAACAAAACCACCTTTGCCTGATCATCCATTTTAAGGACCAACTATTCCCAGAAAGGTATATTAAAGATGAACTGAACAACACAATGCCAAACCAAAATCATAATGTATGCATGCAATTTTGAGCAAAAAACGCATCATCTGATCAAGTGATCATTCATTTCTATGCTGAACTATCCATAAATGCGAGGCCCATATATTACAAACAGTTTTTATTAAACACGCATGAATAATAAAATGATACACATTCAACTACTCAACACCATACACAACGCAAATGTCATAACCAAAAAAGCTCATTAAAGCAACGATGTCAGAGATGGCCCCCTAAATTCACCCATCAACCACATTAACAGACATTACTTCACAAAACAAAGTTCCTCTGCCAACAACCTGAACATCAAAGATCAAATTTTACCTGCATATGAAGAAACAAACGAACAAAGCCAACATAAGGAAATCATCGATAATGAAAAACAGAGAGGAGCAAGGCATGATAATCAATTTGCTTTCTTCATATAATGAGAATAAAGTGTTCACAATATCATAATTCGACACAAAACACCACAAAAAACAAAGAACAAAAGAGACAAATCAGTTAAAGAAGGAAACAACTCACATTGAATTGGCAGAATAATATCAAGATCAAAATTGTTTCTGAGTTCAAGCTATAAAAAGGAAAAACAAATGATATGATCCCAAATTTCCCACCATTCACGTCACAATTACTTGACAAAGAAGCTATCAAAGTTGGGAAGAAAAAGGGCAGAATTTGGCCAAGCCAAAATCCATGTTCAGGGTACATACTTTGGAGGCATGGTTCTCTCAATTTGCTTGGTGTAAATTCAAGTTTAAGGGTTTTTTTTTTTTTTGCAGATCAAGTTACCATCTTTCCAATGGTATGTTTTATGTATCGAGAAGATGTCATTAAAGTTGTTTTCCAAGACCTCAAAGTTGTGACCTCAAAACTGGAAAACTGCCAGAAAATGGTCGATGCAGAAAACTGTTTTGTGAAGCCTACTTTGGAGCTCAATTCAAGGAGCATGGATGTGATTTATGTCAAAAGGCTTCCACAACATGAAACTAGGTATGTTTGTGAACAAAGGGAAGGAATTGGATGAAGAATTGGAGTTTGGGAAGGCCTCGAACAAAAGACACGAAGTTAGTACGAAAGCTGCCTTTTGACTGTTTTGCGGGCAGGTTACTTGTGCTTCAAGAAAGGAAGTTTATGTCCGAATTTTGTGTCCTTTTTAGTGTAGAATTTTACCTTAATTGTTTCCTAGTTATACTATGATTGTATTAGGTTTTATTTTCCTTTAAATACCGTTCTATTTCGTTGTAAAATTCAGAGTTGATTGAATTGAATAACAAACCGAGTGTTTGAGTTCTTGAGTTGCGTCTCGAGAGTTTATCCATTGTCATTAGCTACGAGTGGGTTCCTTAGCTAATTACAAGACCCTTGTGAAGCTATTCTGAGTGGATTCCAGAATCATTTAGCAAGTTCTCTTATCAATCGATTAATCACCTCGATTGTGGCGAGAATTCTACCTATCCATCATCTATCGTTCGATTGTGTTGTGTGAGCTGCGTATTCAGATCAAAAGCACCCCCCTGGTGCTTTATTAACAAAGCATAAAACCAATATATAAGAGATTTATTAAGCAAAAGCTGAACAAAATTCACAAAACAAAAGGGAAAATTAACGAAATATAAAGCCTACCTGGCAAATAACTGAAAAAGATCAGCATCACCCATTATCCTGCTCAATCCAAGTTTCACTCAAACAAATCATGTGGACAAATGGCCATGACACCTGTGATAAATGAACAATTAGACAGATAAATACCAGTAAGAAAGTATTAGATGAATGAATTAGAGGGAACACTCGGGGCTGTGAATGGTGATATGTGCCACAACACCATCCGATAAATCTGGTTGTATTCATGAGATCCAAGGTTCCCACTGACATTTCCCAGTTGAGATTGAGGAGGGGAACCTGTTGAAAACCGACCGACACATCGCCACACCACAAATCTCCATTTTTGTTCCAATGGGCAGATTTCATCGCCCAAGTCTACCCACAACTTCCTGAAAAGAGACTAAACAAAGTCATTTGCAGGGAAAACAAAATAGAAAGAACCCAAAGAAACCTAGCTAAAAGCAGAGCAAAACTGGCAAGAACAAAATAATGGATCAACAAACTAAAAGGAAAAAGGAAAAAGAAGACAGTGAGATACTCCCTGCAAAGCACAAAAATAAATGAGGGAGGGATATAATTAAGAAGGCATACTTAGGGGCCAGATTCGCATGCACAGGTTCAGATTCTCCACTTCGTTAGAGATATCCATTTTCTTCATCCATAATTATCAAGCTTACACCCACAGAGAGAGATCAACGTTCCTCTAGGAGAATACTTGGAATGGATTGCCTGGTCGCGGTCGTAAGACCTCTGTCGAATCCCCTCAATCAGAACGAAAAAATAAAATTAGAATCAAAGCACAATAAAGAGAAAAAAATACATGTGCTTCTGTAGTTCCAAACCTTTCTCACCATCGGAGAGAGGAATCCGGCTATCCATCGACGGTCTCAGCGATTCTGACGGACCTCCTCGCAATAGAGGGGTTGAGAGGAGAGAAGAGAAAGAGAGTGAGAGAGAGAGAGAGAACCACAAGAGAGATTCACTCATATATTTGGGCCTTCTTCCAAAATTTTAGAAAAAGAAAGAAAGAAAGAAAGAAACGACGATAGCTGCAATGAGTGGACACAAATAAATCGATATTTATTCCTGCAGAGCTCAGTCACTTCAGTACTTTCCCCAAAACCCTCCAGCCTCTCTAAGCCTCTCTCTGCGTCGAACAACGCGAGGACTTCCCAACCTCTTCCTGAGACACCAAAAGCCGGTCTTTTCACACACTAGAGAATAGCTCATCCCTGTCAGTATCTCTCTGTATTTGATCTGAAGAACCATTTTCAGTCTCTCGAACGACCCATCTCTCCACTGAGCAGAATACCAAAAGCAACTGAATAAGCCTTGATTCGCGCACCCGCTAGGGCCAAAGCAGCATATAGATTTCTGATGACCAACGCGCGTCAGAGCCACCAAACGACCCCAAAGAAGGCCAACCAGAAGGCAACGACCAGTCCCACCCCGACCGAGCCCCCAAACCCCGTCAGATCCCAATGAGGCCTCACCCAACTCCAACCCACATGCCAGCCCACGCCAGGTTGAAACAGTAAGTCTCAGTCATGTTGTACAGTAAAAGGTGTCTGTGTGTACAGTACCAGGAGGTGCGGTGGGTTTCTTTTAATTTAATAGTTTGTGACGCCGCGCTATGCTGCAGAGTATCAGCGGCCAATTTAAGTTTGAGGAGAATACCACTAACCCTTAATATGAGCATGAATTACGGGCCGTATTGGAGGGTTACAACAATCCAATGTCTGCATTTTCTCAATTAATTAATAGTGAAATTTGAGTCTTGCTCGCCTTCTGTCTACTTGTTCCTCTCTCTAATCTTCCCATATGTTATCCTTCTCGCAACGGGTGCTTTCTCGATCCTAAGACTTAACTTCTCTACTCGTTAAATTTCTGGTGCTTATGTCCCTCTCCATCTCATTATCTCTTACAATCTTTCTCCCTTCCGGCTCTGTTATAGGGGCGACATTCCAAGGGGTTCGATGAGGGGGTTGAACTGAGATTCAGTGGCGATGGAGTGTATTCAAGATCGATCGTTATTGAGATTCAGAGAGGACCCCTACCCATGAGAACAACGCATGTAGGTAAGTTATTTTGTCAAATTGGAAAAAACTTCAATAGTTGTGCTGCATGTACTACTTCTCCGCCTACTCTCCCACGAGTTCATCGTCAGTGAAGTATTGAGGAAGTCACTCCTCACCGACCCACGAAGCGCCAACACTGTGATTTTCTTCCAAATCCACGACTCCTTTGCTAATGTAATCATAAAGTAAAAAAAAACTGTGTTTTTCATATGAATTAATCTCTCAATATGTGCTGTTTTGTTTGGTTGATGTAATTATAGTTAAGAGATGTGACTGTCGAACGTTGTCGAACGGCACATATACAATGTTCGGTGAAAAGCTTGTCATCTCTGAGATCGATTCTCCGCATTCTTATGGCGTGTTGATGACATCACAGGCTAGTTTGAGAAAGATATTCTCGACGTCGTTTCTTGGTTTAACATCATCACATCTCTTTTGTGCTTCAGAGGAGATTATTTATGTGAACTGGTTTGGGGCTTTAGATTTCGTCTTGGGTTCTTGGACTCTTTCTTTTTGAGATTTATAGAGGCTCATCAATCAGTCATATCAATTACCAAGAGCCCATGAACTTAAACAGTCCTAAGCAAATAAGATTAGCTAAAACCCACCCAATCATAACAACTCCTTAGGCAACAATAACATTTATTTAGTTTTATATATAATAATGCTAGTCATGATATCTTAGCATAATAGCATTCTTATGGCAGACGAGACCTTGCAAACAAATTATAAGTTTAATTGCCCTTGTTGCCTGAAGAGATATCGTGAAGATGGGCATGTTATACGAAGATTAAAGTATGATAAGTCCAATGTAATTGGTCTTACCTCAATATGTTATAAGTTTTAACCAAAGTTGGATGAACTATGAGAAACTATCCTACTTTTACTGAATCTACTTTACTGCGATTTAATACATTCTAAATTTTAGATAGTTGATAATATCTAAATTGATGTTATTTATCATTCATTTGCTTTGGTATTTGTATGCCATAATCATCACCTTTGGTCATTTGAGATTGATTTCGGGCTATATCTGCTTTCTAACGTTATACTCTAAGATTTAGCATACATTATTTATCGTCTTTGGCCATTTGTCTTCGAACTTATTCATTATCATCCTATTCTAGGTTAAGATTTTGTTTTCTTGCTTAATCTCAGGTCCTAGCATGAGAAGAATAGGTGTACTAAGTTCTGTGTCAATCAGAAGTTGTTTGAAGGGTGAAAAGAAGATGGTCATAGAAGGTCTCACGTACAAAAGTGCGACCAACGACGAGCACAGAAGGTCTCACTTCCAGTCTTGCGGCCCAGGCAAGACCTGCACTTTATGATTTCTAACCGGAATAAGCAGCAGGTCTATTGGTTTAGGCTCTTCACTTGAAAGTGGTCGACCTATATGGAATAGCGGTCAACCATTTTCTCAAAGTCATGATGATATGAAATTACATTAGGCATACCATCAATTATATATAAGTGACTAGATCGTATGTGCCATGCGATGTTTGTGATACCTCGACTTCGATAGGTTCAACATCAAGTACTGGACCCAAGTTGGAAAATTTTGAAAAGGACAAGTAGCCACTCAAAGCTACTCGATGCTAATGAGCTTGTTGAGAATACCTTTTATGGTCAAGAGGAAATAACTTGAGGTGCGGTAAACTATACGGGATAAGTAACGGACATCATCAAGTTTCATATAGAGAGCGTAAATTTTTGGGGCAAGGAAGTACAAGAATGGTGTTGACAGAGGAATGAGATTCGAGCAAATTTCGGGGACGAAATTTTTATAAGGGTGGAGGAAATGTAACACCCCGATCTTTGGGTTCAGGTTCAACCATATTACGGGTTTGGTTGGATTAACGGTTACGTACGAAAGGTTGCAACCGTGAATTAGTAATAATAATTTATTATATTATTATTACTAATTAATATATATATTAAACCTAAACCTAAAATTTCAGTTGCCTCTACCATCCCTCCGATTCCTTCTATTTGGCTCTCGCGCAAGAGAGCAGCAGTAGGGTCGCGCAAGTGGCGCAACCAAAACCCCCCCAGCAGGGAGAAAATCACCACCGCCATTCTCCTCCTAGCAGCGCACAAAGAACCCACCGCCGAGCTGCAATTCCGGCCACCAAAGCAGAACTTCCGATGGCGCACCAGAGCTCTGACAGCCATGGCTGATTTTCCGGAAGTGAAACTCGGAGACGAGTACCAGTAGGATGAGCATCGTGTTCACTGCTGCTAATAGAGCGAGGGATTGAATCGATTGAAGTGCCGATGGTGAAAGAAGTGGTATTCCTCCGACATTTTAGAGCTCCATCGACGGCCCCGGCGTAGCCGACTTCAACCATTCGTCAAGTGGTGGGTATCATCTCGTAGAGGGCGATCCCAGGATCATCAGCGCGTTGACGAAATCGGATTCTGACGTCAGACGAGGGAGAAACGAATATCGAAAGTTTGGAGTGAAAGTCGGACAAATGCAGGTACTGTTTGTGACAATTCAAAAATTTTAGGGACCACAATCGTAATTATCCTCAGAAGTCCGAGTCGTTGTTGACTGGACAAATTCAGTCTCGATACCTGGAACTTTGAAAACTGACAGAATGTTTATTTTGTTCATAACTCGATCAATTGACGTCCGAACGAGAAACCGTTTGCGCCTATGGAATCGTGGGAACGAGGAGAATTGAATGGGAGCAAGTTGTGGAATTTTCAGATAAGAATCAGAGTCAATGTCGACGAAGTCAAGGTGAGTGTCAAGGGGGTAAATTCTACAACTTACGTATTCTTTTAAGTATTATGATTTTAAGTATTTTAGTGAATTGGTTACCATTGCTTACTTATGTTTATGATTGATTATTTGTGCTTTGCTTGAGCTATGATTTGAGGTGATTTTGTGCTATTTGAGGTGATTTGGGGTGATTTTGTGCTATTTACCTTAAAGTGTTATGTTATGAGTTATTGTTAAAGTTTAAGAAACAAGTTCTTTTTAAGAAGTAACTCACCTTCAAGAAGGTGAAGTCGTTTTAAGTGTTTTTAGTCACTAGCACCAGTCCGTTGCCATTTGAGATTTCCAGATAGAGCAGCAATTATGCTCTTGAGATCTTTGAGATAGAGCAGCAGTTATGCTCTTGAGACTTTTAAGATGGGCAGCAGTTATGCTCTTGAGAATCGTGGTGAAGAGCCACCACGATAAGTTTAAGATGTTAGGGGGATGAATCGTTACGACTTCCCTAACTAAGTTTAAGTTTAAGGAAAGCCTAGATGGCTTCTCATACGTATGAGTTGGCAACCGGACTAGCTAGTGAGGGATCCCCGTGTTAGTCAAAAGATTTAAGTCAAGTTTTGAGCCTTAAGAGAGGAGAGTAACTTCAACTCCCTCAAAGTTTAAGAGTTAAGATTTTAAGATTGCGAGTACAAACCACTTCCCTCAGTTTGAGTTTAAGTGTTTGAGAAGAAGTGCAAAATTATTAGAAAGTCTAAATTGTAAGGGCGTAGACTGACCCCATCTCACTCACCAGTTTGAAGAGCAAGAGGAAGAGCTAGAGGAGCAGTGTGAGCAGCGAATTCGAGGGCAGGCAGCTAGAGGAGGGCAGTATAAGAGTCACAGAGGATACTTAGTCAAGGTTTTAGTAGCAACATCGTTAGAGATTTTTAGTTATTTACATTTATGATTATGAGTATAGACTGGAGATCAGATAGATTTAAAGTTTGAGTTTAATTTGCCCACGTGTTAGGGCTTTCCTCTGAGTTACAAGTGTGTGTTTTCAGTATTTTATTTATGAAAATTTTTCCCGTTGCAATTTAAGATTTGAGTATGTCAATTATCAAGGTCATTTTAGTAAAAGTAGTACCCGGCGGGGTTAGGGTGTTTCAATGTTGCAACAATTGGGTAAGTCTGTGATTATTACCAGGGATGGCGACTTTGCCCATACCCATGGGTTTCTTACTATCCAACTCAATTGGGTTGGGTATGAAATCCAAATAGATGGATATGGGTAGAGTTTGATGAGTTTGTACCCATACCAATTTATTTTGGGTTGAGTTGGGTTTATATCAAATGGATTTGGGTTTGAAACCATGCCCAAATACAAAATACAGTTTGGTACCCAAACTTAATAGTTATGCATATTTAGTACCTAAATTTAATTTTTTGCATAGAAGTCCTCAAAATATCGATGGAAAATTACGTTTTGGTACCTAAATTTTTTTGGTCTTACATTTTGGTACCTAAACTTTTCTAGTTTTACAAATAGGTCCAATTTTTGAATGTGTAGTTAAAACACCCTCAAGTAAATGGATATCCATATCCAACCCATACCCATTTAGATTATGGAAGCAATATTCATACCTTACCCAAACCCATCTATAAACCCCAAAATCCATATGCACTTAGGTATAATTACCCATGGGTGGATAATTTGTCATCGCTAATTATTACTACCCCAAGAGTGCCTGACACCCACGATTAATTAAAAACAAATTTTCGATTAGAAAGATAATTTTCTTAATAAGAAATTGTTTTTCCTAGAAAATCTTTGTTATATAGAACAATCAATTATGCCCCTTCTGTTGCCCTGCATGTGCTAAGAACCTGCTAATTAGCATGCAACAGTGAACTTGTATTCATTAGAAAGAAAAGTAAAAATTGTATCAATTCAAAGAATCAAGTTAAGCAATTTTCGCTGGAAGATTTGCAATCCGCGAAGTTTCGAAGCACTTTTCACTGAGAACCGAGTCACTACAACAAAAGTGCGGAAATCTCTTAACGTGCCATGGCAGGGGAAGGGGCGAATCAAGGTGACTATAGCAAAACATGGCCTCTTTGAGTTTGTACTCCCAAGTGAGGAGTCAAAGGTTTGGGTCCTGAAGCGCATGTCATCGGTGATCAAAGATATAATTCACCACCTACGCACATGGACTCACATCATCACGAAGCGTACCTTTGAGGAGCTTGCCATAGTCCCCTTCGGCATCCAATTATGGAATATGAAAGATAAACTGTTATACCCAACAATTTGGGTTGAAAGCGGTGAATGCCACTATTGGGAAAGTCTTGGAAGCTGGAATGTTCCGTAGTCCGGAGATGGATTGATATTTTGTGAAGGTCAAAGCCCCGATCAACTTCACTAAGCCTTTGAGGTCTCAGTTTATGGCCGCGAATGATGATACGCGCTGCTCCTGGGTTAGCCTCAAATATGAATACCTCCCAAGCTTTTCCTTTTGATCCCTCGAACACAAAAGGAATGTTTGGCCCTCATATGTTCACTAAAAAACTAGGGACGAGGGTCTATGACGATGAAGAGGAAAACTCTAATTTTCAAGGAGCAAAAAAGTCGATGTGGGTGAACAAGAATATTCGGTATACTCATGAACTGAAGGGAAGGGCAAGGCGGAGTGACACTAATAAGGTAGATGCATCAGAGGCAAGGTTCCGAGATCACTCAAGGATGCATCAGCATTCTTTCCCGTAAAAGTTAAAATGCTAACAAGCCATTTTGTTAGCAGATACTAACTCATATCTGAAATGGCTGAACTAGTATCCATCTTATAGAAAAAATTATGGCTACTGAAAATATTTCGATAAAACTAGAAAAATTAGGAAGAAAAATAGATGAATATCAAGAAATTCTAATAAATATAATAGAAGACAATAATAAACAATTAAGATCAATATTAGAACATCAAGGTAATGAAAAGCAAAAAGATATATATTCAGATTTAGAACTAGCTAAGGATACAATTACCAAAATAATAGCGGATATAAAACAAAGAGAAATAGCAATAGGAAAAACAACTCCAAATTCTAAAGAAATAGTATTACCGGTAGAAGATCTTAAGGAAATCATTATTAAACTTCAAAAAATAATAACTAAATTAGATAATAAAAGGAGCATTACAATTGAAGATATAAAAGAATATTTGAATGAGCATAAATCGGGAAAATCTAGCCCATTAACTATCATGGCACCCTACAAACTTCTATGACTAGTATTGACGAACAAATTAATAAATTAAATGATTTACTAGCCGCAATTACTATTGAATCAGAACCAGAGATAGAAGAAAATATAAAAAACGATAAAATAGTTCTTGACTATAGTAGCGACGAAAACCCCTATAAAAATTACACAAATGCAAATTACACGAAAACTGAAACTGAGGATCAAGCTGAAGCATCACGGAAGCGTGATTTTAATGACTATAAAGATGGTCAACTATTTTTTGATGAATACTTATATAAAAATTCGTATACACCTCGCAAAGGGGGAGGATGGAGTAAAATACCTCAATCTTACATACCAAAATATTCAACCACTAGTTTTAACAGTCCTGATATATTAGATCTTGATTGTTGCGTCAATCCATGAAAAGAATTAGAAGACTGGAAAAATCGAACAGGATTACTAATACAAACTAATGAAGATCTAAAGAAATTACATCCTAATGAAATGTTTAATTTCTTAATATATAAAACAACTGGGGCAGTTTATCATTATCTTAACAACATGGATATTCCTACTAAGACAATGTTATATGGAACAACGGATGCGACCAATACCTTTGAAAAAGTCTTAAATGCAATAACTCATGAATTCTTAGGACGACATCCTCGAGAAGATAAACCAAACACAACCGTAAGTCAACAAGCTATTTGGCATTTAACTAATCTTAGAATCTGCAACATGTGCTTCTTAGAACCATTTATTTATGAATTCAGAACGCACTATTATCAAGTCACCCCTTCGATAAGAAAAGAGCTAGATAAATTACTCTATGCTAAATTACCACCTAATGTCTCTGAAAAAGTCGAAGCTATCTTTAATGAATCTTTGAAAAAAGAAGAAATACCAGATACATTAGGAGGAAGAATATGAGTTTTACAAGAATGGCATAAACGAGCTTGTAATAAGGAAAAACTAAAGAAACAAGCTAAAATTAAACTCTGTTGTGAACAAACAATGGAAAGAGTTGGAAAGTATGGGTGTAATGATGATCGTAAGATCATTAAAACTCGAAAAAAATATAGAAATTATAAAAAATGGAGAAAAATACCTTATAAAGAATATAGAAAAAATAGGTTCAAAAAACCAAATAAATATTTCAGAAATAGAAAACAGTTTAAACAAAAATCAAGACAACAAGAATACTGTCCTAAGGGAAAAACGAATTGTAGATGTTGGTTATGTAACGAAGAAGGACATTACACAAATAAATGTCCTAAGAAAAATACTAACACTAGAAAACAAGAAGTCCTTAGATTAGCTTACGATTGTGGTTTTGAACCAATCGAAGAAACAGATTTGAACTTTCCGATATAGAAATTATTGAATATATTTCAACCTCAGAAACCTCTTCAGATGAGTCAGAAGAAGGTATTAACTAAGGGCAATCCTAACGCAACATTTATTAAAATTGAAATAGAGAAGAAAAATTTCTTAGCATACATTGATATAGGGGCAACCTTATGTTTTGCCAACAAATCAACTATAAAAAATGGGATAAACTTGAAAAACCTTTAAAAATTATAGTGGCAGACAAATCTATCCATGAAATCTGGTATGTAAAACAATATGTATCAATAATCATTGAAAAACATATCTTCACAGCTAAAACAATCTATCAACATGACTCAGGACTAGATATAATAATAGGAAATAACTTTCTAAAATTATATCAACCATTTATCCAAAGGATTAAAACAATCAGCCTTAGATGTCCTAAAACAATAGACCAGGAGTCTAAGATAATCACAACCAAAATAATCACAAAAAATGAAGTGCTAAAAATTGTACTTCCAAACCTCAAAAATATACTAGAATATATACAAATTACCTATAGCATTCTAGAGGATACTTTAGACCAGGTGTGTAGTGAACATCCTTTAGATAAAGATAAAAATACCAATCAAGAACTTATCGAAATTAAACTAAAAGATCCTAAAATAGAAGTTAATGTCCCTAACAAAATTCAATATACTCAACGAGATGTAGAAGAATTCCAAAAGGAATGTTCAGAGTTAGCAGAAAAAGGTATAATACGAGAAAGTAAAAGTCCTCACAGTGCACCAGCCTTTTATGTAGAAAATAATAATGAAATCAAAAGAGGAAAAGAAGAATGGTAATAAACTATAAAAAATTAAACGAACAAACAATAGGAGATAGCTATAAACTACCTAGAAAAGACTATATATTAGAAAGATTAAAAGGTCAAACGTGGTTTAGTAGTTTAGATGCTAAATCTGGATATTGGCAACTTCGTCTACATGAGAATACCAAACCTTTAACAGCCTTTTCATGTCCACCACAAAAACATTACGAATGGAATGTTCTCCCATTTGGAATGAAACAAGCACCAGCTATTTACCAACGGTTTATGGATCATGTCTTAGAGGGTTTCCAATCGTTCTGTTTAGCGTACATTGATGATATTATCATTTTCACAAATCAATCAGAAGAAGATCATCGTGAAAAGATCTTGATAGTCTTACAGAGAATAAAAGAAAAAGGTCTAATTATCTCTAAGAAGAAATCAAAACTTCTTCAAAGAGAAATTGAATATCTTGGTATGAAGATTAATAATTTTGGCGAGATTGAGTTGTCACCAAACACTAAAGAAAAAATCGATAAATTCCCAAACCAACTTGAAAATAGAAAACAAATTCAACGTTTTCTTGGATGCTTAAATTATATCAGCGAACAAGGATTTTTAAAAGATTTAGCAAAAGAAAGAAAACATTTACAGAAAAAGATTTCTGACAAAATCCCTTGGTCATGGAATGATCAAGATACAAAAATAGTTTTATTAATGAAGGAAAAATGTCAGCATTTACCAAAATTATATAACCCTTGTGAAAACGATTTTCTAATAATTCAAACGGATGCCTCTAAGGACACTTGGGCAGGGTGTATGTTAGCAATACAAAATGGCAAGGAATTATTACAAATGGACATTTTTGGTAATGTCAAAATAGACAATAATGAGGCTACTGTCTCTGGCCAAAAGCCTAAAGATTATCAGTCTTCGGACAATATTATTGAACTTTCAAGTTCTCAATCATCAGTTCCTTTCAACAGTGATAAATATTCTAAGAAATTATGTAAATATATTTCTGGAACATTTACCACCACTGAACAGAACTATCTGATCCACGAATTAGAGACACTAGCCTGTCTCAGAACATTGAAAAAATGGAAGCTTAAATTATTATCTACAAGGTTTGAACTTCAAACCGACTCTAAATATGTAACAGGGCCATCGCTAGCCAGCACATCAACGGCAAACCAGTCCAACATCAATCATTTAAAAAAAAAGAAACAGCCGACGAAGCATATAGACAATCATACAAGGTGATGGCAATGAAGGAACCAGTCAAGAATCAAGAGCAACAATCGCAGAAACTCGTCATGAAGATACCCAGTATCAAGAACATCCTAACCACCAAGGAAAAAGAAGAGCAATTAAAACCAATCTTTCAGAAGTTCATATCCAACTGGGATATGATAATCAACTATGAAGAAAAACACATGACCGTGGGTTTCTACCCCGTCAGTCGAGGAGGACCCAAAGCAGTAATCACAGAAGAAGCATCACCAGAACTCTCTTTTGAGTTCCATCAATATGGACTAATCGACACTATCTACACTACAACCATGAAGGTATTTGAATACTTCCCACAAAGAATGAGGAACGTAATCAGAAGATATCTCGAGCTATTCGCCAAGGAAAGAGAAATATTTCTCAAGTATACAAGCAGCTACCCCGTATTCGATCAAGACAAACTATTGATCGGATCAAAGGCAGTTATCCTCATGGGAGTATCAAATCATGATTACCCTACCAGAGATGACCTACGAGACTATGAGAAGAAACCAGACTACCAAGTAAAGGGTCTTCTTGCAGTATAGAGCATTAACCAAAATTGAACCGGAAAGTCAGATTAAAGTCAATTACAGCAGCCCCGATGCCATCATCACCAGCAAAACAAGAGGAAACATGACCAAAGAAGAATGGGTAATCATAACAGATAAAATTAAGGAATTCACGGAAATTAATGGGAATCTATCAGCTCTTCCCATTCAAATCAAGAAACAGTTATGCAATGAGCTTACTATCTATGAAGACCATCTCTGTGAGTGGTGTGCATCAACTGACGAAGACATCAGTGGAATAGCATACCAAGACTGACAGAAGCATGTGAAGAAAAAAGAATCAAACAAAAATGGAATAAAACGACAAGAAAAGGTTGGCCGACTCCTTTAAAAAAGTCGTGCATTATTGTATTTCATCAGCTTTCTTATCGCCTCATGCATTTTCTTTTGACGTGTTAGCTTTACGTCCCTGTTGCACAAACGCAAGCAATGACGTTCTTGTATCTCCCCTTAGCTCTATATAAGAGCAAGAGTTTTCAATGAAATAAGGAGAACGAGTTTGGCCATAAAAATTGCCTGTTTACTCTCTCCCTCTAGCTAGCTAGTTGTAAGGCTTGGATCCACTGATCCTGGAGGCCACAATCATTCGATATAATCAAACGCACGGAAAGAAGCTACAATCATCAAGCGATCATCAAAAAGCTCATAGTTTCATCAGAAAAACAAGTCAGGTATGTCTGATAATCCTACCTCAAGTTATTTTGACTATTTAAACAAAAACGATAATGAAAGCTACTTCTTAGATGGTGTTATAGACATTAAGAAAATTAGAGAAAAAACTCATTTTACTATTTCAGAAACTCAGAACTTTATCACTAAGTCTTTTTTATCAAAGCTCTTTGATAGAGAAAACTTTATTAAATACGGTAAAATGATAGGTGAAGTAGCAGTCCCTATTCATATTAGTACAAAGAACAAATCCAATGATTGTGGATTTGTTCAAAGATCCTATTCATATTAGTACAAAGATCAAACTAAGGGTGATTTCCTAATCCAAGTAATAAACAAAGAACAAATCAGAAAAAGATTAGCTAAACTAAGATTAGAAGAACGAAATAAAATAGCTTATATTCATATTAGTACAATTCAAATTATATTAAAATCAACCATGAAAATAGGAATTGATGCACCCATGGAACTAGAAATTCGTGATGATAGGCTCCTAAACGAAGAAGAAAGTATTATTACTAAAGGAACGGGAAATTTAGGAGTAGGAATAATTAAATTTGACATTAACCTACAACAAGGATTAAGCCTGGCAGATGGTAATCTTGACTCTTCTATCATTATAAAATACGAATTAAAAAGAGAAAATTTTATGAAAGAAAATAGCAAACCATTTTCAGTAACTTATCAAATAAACTATGCATTAACAAATAGTCACCACAGCTTAACCTTCAAAAATAAAGAAGTAATTACTATAGAAGATTTATTTAAACCTTTAATTCAACTAGAAGCACCATTAAAGACTGTTAAAATAGAACCTAGTCGACCATCGATAACCCAAGATCAAAGACAATTAATTAAAACACAATCAGAGAGAATTAGGCATATCCCAGTAATTGAACAAAATTTAGAACAAGAAGAGATAACTAATAATCAAGTAAATAAATTAATTGAAGAGATAACCAATAATCAAGTAATAAATAAGCTAGAAAAATTGCAACATTCAATAGCAAATCTAGAGAATAAAATCTAAATATGCCTACTAACTATCATATAAATAAATTAATTGAAGGATTAGATGCTATAAATCTCACCTCAATAAATGATATCAGCACAGTCACACAAGAATTGACTTACTTTGCCTCAGAAATTGTAGAAGAACAAATGAGTATTGGAACTACAGAAACATTAGAAGAAACTATCTCTAAAACCGACTTAATTACTGATATAATAACTAGCTTAACCAAAATTAAACAAAGATTACAAAATCAGTAAGTCAACTGGAAAAACATGGTATCAGAGCCAATCAAACCGATCAACTATCCGAATTATTTAGTTCACAAAGACTTGGATATTAGTTCATACACTTTTGGATATCAGTTAGTATATACTAAAAAAAAACCGGTTAGCAGATTAGCCGGGTTGATTCTTTCCAACTTGGGGGCATTCTTCTTCACACCCTGATACAGAAATCAATGTTCCAAGAGGAAGGAGCCCACGTGGGTTCCCTGTCTCGAGGGAGCTAGGAAGGGACGCAGGACAAAGGAGCTAGCGTGACACAGGAAGCTGATTCTTGAAGAGATTCAGATGAGGACTTGCCCCGGTGGAGTCTTCCAGGAGAACCGTACTACATCGAGACAATGAGGGTCACATGCGGGGGAGTGGCTCGCGTCGCCTATTGGAAAAAAAGAAAGATCACTCACTTCGACATGGCTCTTTCAATAGAAGAGACTGTTGAAATTTAAAATAAAGTTTAATTGTTAAAATGAACTAAAAATCAGAACATCCTAGAAGCTGGCTACGTGTGTGATGTAATGGTGTATTAAAAGAAAATATTAGTGTGGAATTGTGTAGAACTAATTAGGTGAGTGTGAATAAAGAAAGAAAAAAAAACCAAAGCCACAATGGTGTATGGCTGTTCAACTGCCATATTAATTAGGGTGCAGATTTTTGTAAGCTTGGAGGGCTATAAATACCCTTTGAAGTTCTCGTGTAAGAAGCAGAGCAAGAGCCAAGAAAGAAAGATTCAAGTAATAAAAGGCTTCCTCCCCCACATCTCTCTGCAAATTCCCTTTCCCAAATAAAGACCCATCAAAAGCTTCCCAATTCCTTTAGTCCAAACAAACGTGCCCACCAAAATTATCAAAGGAAATAATAATTTTATTTCCAAAATAGTGGTATCAGAGCCCGAGTTATTCTTAAGTATGCTCTGTGGTTGCAGCGTAGTCTGAACTTCCACATCAGAAAAGAATTTCTCATATTTTTGTTATCACGATTGTCCCATGGCCGAAAAATCCACTTTTCCTATTCAATTCCCCCGCCTTACCAAAACCAATTACAAAAATTGGTGCATCCGTATGAGAGCCTTGCTGGGATCCCAAGATGCTTGGGATATTGTTGAAAAAGGTTACGAGATTCCCGCGGAGGATTCTCGGTTATCTCCTGCTGAAAAGGAGGTATTGAAAAAAAATAGAAAGAGTGATCAAAAGGCACTCACTGTAATTCATCAATGTCTTGATGAATCGATGTTTGATCAAATAGCAGATGCTACCACAACAAAGGAAGCATGAGAGATTTTGCAAAAAGAAATGCAAGGCGTAGAACCAGTAAAGAAGGTTCGACTTCAGACACTAAGAGGAGATTTTGAAGCCATTAAAATGAAGGAAGGTGAATCTGTTTCAGATAACACCGCCCGTGTGAAGTCAGTCGTCAGCAAACTGATGTAGTATGGGGAGAAAATTGAAGAGACCAAAGTGGTGGAGAAAATTCTACGGTCATTATTACCAAAGTTTGACTATGTGGTGGTGATGGAAGAAGCTAAGGACATGTCAAAAATGACGGTTGATGAAGTCATCGGTTCATTACAAGCCAGAGAATAAAGATTAAATAAAAGAAATGAAGAATCGTCAGAACAAGTGTTAGCTACAAAAGCTACCACTGATGAGAAAGAAGGCGCACGAGGAGGAGTTCAGGACAGAGGTCGAGGCAGAGGAGAGGAAGAGCCCGATGAGCATATCAAAGCAGAGATGGAGGAAATTTCACCACGAACAATTATGAAACGTCCACCAGAGGCAGAGGTCCACCAGAGGCAGAGGTCGTGGACGTGGAAGAGGAAGTTGGAGATCAAATGAAGGTCGTGATAAATCCAACGTCCAGTGCCATAATTGCTCGAAGTACGGGCATTATGCATCGGAATGTCGGAATCCGCCTAAAGAAGTGGAGGAGACAACAAACAACGTGCAAGAAGAAGAAGTCAAAGGCACATTGATGATGTCACATCAAGAAGATGAGAAACCGAAAGACAACATGTGGTATCTGGATAATGCAACAAGCAACCACATGTGCGGTAAAAGAAACATGTTCGTGGATATGGATGAATCAGTGAAAGGAAATGTCGTATTTTGAGATTCCTCGAAGGTTCCTATCAAAGGCAGAGGAACTATACTCATCCGGCTGAAGAATGGCTTACAAAAATTTATCAGTGATGTGTACTATGTCCTAGACATGACTAGTAACATCCTGAGTTTGGGTCAATTGATGGAGATGAATTATGAAGTCCACATGGTGAATAATCAATTGGAGCTGCTAAATGAGAAGACGCAGTTGTTGGCCAGAGTCCCAATGTCGAAAAACAGAATGTTCACACTGAACATTCAGACAGAAATGGCGAAGTGCTTGAAAGCGTGTGTGAAGAACAATACATGGCTATGGAATCTGAGGTATGGTGAAATTGCTTGGTCAGAAGAAGATGGTGCATGGTCTGCCAGTGATCAATCATCCAGACCAATTGTGTGAAGGTTGCTTAGTTGGAAGCAATTCAGGGGAAGTTTCCCGAAGGAGTTCCTGTAAAGAGCCAAAGCACCACTTGAGCTTGTCCATGCAGATCTCTGTGGTCCGATCACTCCAACATCATTTGGCAAGAACAAATACTTCCTATTGTTCATTGATGACTACAGTAGAAAGACATGGGTGTACTTCTTAAAGCAAAAGTCAGACACATTTGAAGCTTTCAAGAAGTTCAAGATGCTCGTGGAGAGTGAAAGTGGTCGCTACATCAAAGCAATGAGATCTGATAGAGGGGGAGAATTTATGCTAAAGAAGTTCATAAGGTTTTGTGAATATCAAGGAATTCGTAGGTTTCTCACAATCCTAAGATCACCACAGCAAAATGGAGACGTTGAGAGGAAGAATAGAACTGTCCTCAACATGACGAGAAGCCTGATGAAGAGCAAGAACCTGCCAAAGGAGTTATGGGCTGAAGCTGTTGATTGTGCAGTCTACCTGCTGAACAGGTCACCAACATAGAGTGTTTGGAATCAAACACCCCAAGAAGAATGGAGCGGAAGGAAACCCACAATCTCTCACCTCCGAGTCTTCGGAAGTGTCGGATATGTGCACGTACCGGATCAAGAAAGGAAGAAGTTAAAGCAAGAAGTACATATTCTTGGGATACTCAGAACACTCAAAAGGTTACAAAATGTTTGATCCCGTGGAAGAGAAACTGATCATCCGTAGAAACGTGGTAGTTAATGAAGAAGCAACATGGGACTGGACTACTAAAGCAAAGAAGAGTTATACTTTTTATCCATTCACTATGGATGAAAGTGATGATGAACCAGATACAGCTACACCTGTGACAAGTTCACCCAGTCACAGAGAGCCTGCCAGCCCAGAAGGAGAATCTAGTGATAGTCCCCGAGAAAGGCCACAGAAGTATAGGAGACTTGAAGAAATTTATGAGGAAACGACAACCATTGAAGGTGATGAATTGACACTCTACTGTCATTTCATTGATAGTGGACCAGTTGATGTTGAAGAAGCCATGAAGGATGAAAAATGGAGAAGAGCCATGGATGAAGAAATTGGAGCAATTGAGAAGAACAAGACTTGGGAACTTGTATCACTACCTGAGAACCAGAAGCCCATTGGTGTGAAGTGGGTATTTAAAGCAAAGAAGATTGCAAAAGGGGAAGTTGTCAGGCACAAAGCAAGATTGGCGGCGAAAGGGTATAGTCAGAGACCAGACATTGACTATAATGAAGTTTTTGCTCCCGTGGCGAGAATGGAGAGTATCAGGATGGTGATATCTCTCGCTGCTCAAAATGATTGGAAGATACATAAGATGGATGTGAAGTCAGCTTTTCTCAATGGATATCTCGAGGAAGATATCTATGTGGAGCAACCCCCTAGATATATCGTTGAAGGTCAAGAAGATAAGGTGTTAAAGCTGAAGCAAGCACTGTATGGTCTGAAACATGCACCGAGAGCTTGGAATAGCAGGATTGACAAGTATTTTCAGCAGAATGGATTCAACAAATGTCCGCATGAGCATGCACTATACTGCAAGGTGCAAGGGGGAGCAATCCTGATAGTCTGCCTATACGTTGATGATCTCGTCTTCACAGGCAACGATCCTCAAATGTTTGAAGAGTTCAAGAAGACGATGGTTCGTGAGTTCGAGATGACAGACATCGGATTAATGTCATATTATCTTGGAATTGAAGTAAATCAAAAGGAGGAAGGAATTTTCATCTCACAGAGTGGTTTTGCCAAAGAGGTCCTGAAGAAGTTTAAGATGGAGAACTGTAATCCAGTGAGTACACCAGCAGAGTGTGGACTGAAATTATCCAAGGATGACAAAGGAGAGAAGGTCAACTCAACGGAGTTTAGAAGCCTTGTCGGAAGCCTGAGATATTACTTGTACCAGACCAGATATTCTCTACGCAGTTGGATTAGTAAGCAGATACATGGAATGCTGCAAAGAGGATACTGCGCTACATTAAAGGTACAATCGATCATGGTCTACTTTATACTAAGTCATAAAATTTCAAATTGGTTGGATACTGCGATAGTGATTGGGCAGGAGATGTGGATGATCGCAAGAGCACTACAGGATTTGTATTTTTCCTTGGAGATACAGCTTTCACATGGAGTTCAAAGAAGCAAGCTATAGTGACATTGTCCACTTGTGAAGCTGAGTATGTTGTTGCGATAGCATGTGCGTGTCATGCGATATGGCTGAGAAAGTTACTGAAGGAGTTGAATATGACACAAGAAGAATCAACTAAGATATTTGTGGATAACAAGTCTGCCCTGGCACTAGCAAAGAATCCTGTGTTTCATGATCGCAGTAAGCATATTGATACGAGATATCATTTCTTACGAGAATGCGTGGAGCAGAAAGAAGTGACATTGAAGTATGTGAAGACAGAAGATCAGATTGCTGACATTTTCACAAAGCCACTGAAGCAAGATGTTTTCGTCAAGATGAGGACGCTACTCGGAGTTACGACTAATTAAATAAGTGGGAGTGTCGAAATTAAAAATAAAGTTTAATTGTTAAAATGAACTAAAAATCAGAACATCCTAGAAGCTAGCTACGTGTGTGATGTAATGGTGTGTTAAAAGAAAATATCAGTGTGGAATTGTGTAGAATCAATTAGGCGAGTGTGAATAAAGAAAGAAAAAAAAACCAGAGCCACAATGGTGTATGGCGGTTCAACTGCCATATTAATTCGGCTCCAGATTTTTGTAAGCTTGGAGGGCTATAAATACCCTTTGAAGTTTTCGTGTAAGAAGCAGAGCAAGAGCCAAGAAAGAAAGATTCAAGTAATAAAAGGCTTCCTCCCCCATATATCTCTGCAAATTCCCTTTCCCAGATAAAGACCCATCAAAAGCTTCCCAATTCCTTTAGTCCAAACAAACGTGCCCACCAAAATTATCAAAGGAAATAATTATTTTATTTCCAACAGAGACGAGAGTAACTGAGTAAGGATGAGTTAACTCCCATGCAGTTTGTTTCTAATCTACGAAACCCATGCCTCAGCACCCAAATCCGAGAGGTGAGGTCGAATAACGAAAGTTTATTAAGAAAGGGAAAGTTAAGGTTGTTATTAACCAACCTATTCATGCTGACTGTGAGGCGGCTCTCGTGGAAGAGTCGTAGGGCACCCTCTCTTCTCTGTTGCCTCATATTATCGGCTCCCATCTTGGTGACCAGGAGGTGGAGGATTCGAAGACTACACTCTTGGAAGGAGAAGAACATCAATTCGAGTTCAACAGTTGCGGTCGTGTTTCTAAGAAGGGTGATGCAGGTCGGACTCATTATGGGCGAGTACGCGAGGTTGTGAAGGATTTTTGAATCTAGGTTGGTGATTAACAATGGAGGTGAGGGGAGCCGGGTTGGTACTGATCCACACCATGCTGACTATGGGCGTTCAGGGGAGATGCAAGGTGATGAAAATTATATGCTTACCAAATTGAATGAATATGGATCCAATGTGATGGAGCCAGATATTGGAGGAAGGAATAGGTTGCTGCAAGAGGTTGATGGGGACATATAAGAGATTCCCACGCCAAAGAAGCATTTTGTGGAAGAGAAGATCAAAGCTGATAACGTGGAGGAAGTCAGCCTAGCTAGAGTGACCTCAAGTGGATAAATGAAGCTTCTAGCATGGAATGTAAGTGGAATTAGATCATCACTCACATTTCAAAATGTTGTAGGACTAGTTCATTCTAATAAACCGGAGCTTGTTTCTTTTTGAAGAGAAGATCGAGTCGGAGAGTAGTTTCCCGCAGAATGCGGAGGTTAGGTTTACATTCTTCTCATTTTTTCTTTGAAGATGCGATTAATGCATGTGGTGGTCTTGTGGTAGCATGGTCCCTCGAAGTTGATTCTTCAGTGGTTTATCATTCTAATTGTGGTGTGTGTTTACATTAGTTGTAATGAGTCAATTAGAGTCAGTCAACTGGCTCAACCTTGAAGCATATGTGATGAAATAGGTGATTTCAATGTAGCGCTAAATAAGAACAAAAAGATGTAGGTAATCGTTGGAATGCGTCCCATGCAGTAGACCTCCGTCATTTTGACCATGATTTGGGAATCCATGATTCGGAATACCAAGGATATCAATTCACTTGGACGAATAAACGAATAGGTTTTGCTTGTATCCGCGAGAGACTAGATTGGGCATTATGCTCCCATGCTTGGGTTGATAAATTTCGGATACCCTAGTCAAACACTTCATGGACCAGGGATATGATAATCGAGTTCTGCTACTATCAGGCAAGCCCTATATCCGGAATAGTCGACCCCTCTTCAGATTTGATGCTCGTTAGGCAGATAACCCGGAGGTCAAGGCTATGGTGACTTATGGTTGGCAGGAGGAACTCCTTGGGACTCCTATGTACCAGCTTTGGGATAGACTGAAGAAAATCCATCACTTGCTATAGAATTGGAGTAGGGCAGGTATGACTAATTCTCTTCAGAATATCAAGACCTTCCAATCTGAAATTGATCGGATGATACTAGTCCACCCGATTAATTCAAATGAGGTGAGGACTTTGGAGGTTGAGTTGAGTCGGCAATGGGAGACGGAAGAGGTTTATTGGCAACAAAAATCAAGAGTTCGTTGGCTTAAGAAGGGAAACCAAAATACGTCATATTTTTATACGGCTACGAGGGCTTGTAGAAAACAAAACTTTGTGCCAGGGCTGCAAAATGATCATGGGGAGTGGATCACCAGGAGAGAGGGAAGGATGACATGCCATAGATTTTTTATCCAACTCTCTTCACTTCAGAAAATCAAGTTCGGAACATAAAAGCCAGGATCGCTGATCTTTCGATAGCCCACAAAGTTCCGACTGAGATGAATGCTAGTCTTATGACGGACGTCCTTCCTAGTGAAATTCGTAAAACGGTCTTCCCCATTAGATCGAAGCAGGTCCCTGGGTTTGATGGGTTCACTCGAAAAATTTTCAAATCCTTTTGGGATATAGTGGGTGAATCTGTGACTAAATTTGTTCTTTCTTTCTTTGGTATGAGCAAGCTTCTCCAGAGTTTTAATCACACTTGGCTTACACTTATCCCTAAAATGGACTATGTTGAAGACATGCGGCAAATCAGGCCGATAAGCTTATGCCAGCTTCTGTACAAGATTATAACCAAAAATGCCAGAAAGATTAGCATGTTTCTTACCACATATCATTTTGGAGGGCTATAAATAGTAGAGAATGTCTTACTAGGACATGAGCTAATGCACTATTTGAAAATCAAAACACGGGGTAAGAAATGGTACATGACTCTAAGAATTGACATGAAAAAGCCTATGATAGAGTCGAATGGCCATTTCTCCTTCTGGTTTTGGACAATTGGCCTTTAACTCAACCTGGCGAGGCTGGGTCTAGGAATGTCTCTGCTCAATGTCATTCTCAGTCCTCGTGAATGGCACACCCTCTGGGTTGTTCGCACCCTCTAGAGGTCTCCGTCAAGGGGACTTGTTATCCTCTCTCCTATTTGTGACTTGCATGGAGGGGTTCGCGCCATTCCTTCGACAGCCCATTTCTGCAGGGAAGATAGAAGGGGTTAAAGTTGCTCCTCGAGCTCCATGGATTTCGCATATGTTTTTTTTTCATATGTCTCTTATTTACTCCTGAGTGGTTCTCTCCAGGAATGTGAGAACTTGATTGAGGATTTAAACTAGTATGAGGAGCTCAGTGGTCAAAGGGTTATCTTGGTTAAAACGACAGTATGCTTTAGTAAAAATATTTCTCTGCCAGACCAAGACTTTCTTGCTCAGATTTTGGGTGTTGGGACTGTGGAGGTCCAGGACAAATATCTAGGGATGCCCACATTGGTAGCCCAATCTAAGATGGCTACATTCCGATTTTTGGAGGCAAAACTATTGCATCGGCTTCAGGGGTATAAACAAAGGACACTTTTTTGGGCAGTAAAGGAGACTTTCATTAAATCAGTCACTTTGGCTCAGCCATTACATGTCATGTCCTGTTTCAAGCTTCCTCTCTCACTTTGCCGACTCTTAGATAGACACGTGGCCAGATTCAGGTGCGGTGTTAAAGGGGGCCTTTCCCGGCTACGATGGACGTCCTGGCGGAATATGTGCAAGAGTAAGCACGATGGAGGAATGTTATTTCGCCATTTCGAACATTTTAATCAGGCTCTCTTGGCCAAGATTGGATAGTGCATCCTTATTAACCCCATTCGCTCCTAGCACAACTATACAAAGGAATATTTCCCAACTGGGACTTTCCTTAATGACACTGCGAGGTCCGACTATTGTGGGGATGGTAGAGTATGGTCGTCAGTTATTGGTCAAGGGCCTACGTTGACAAATTGGTAATGGCCGGACAACTTCTATGTTTCACTCAAATTGGATTCCTTGATTATACCCCATACACCTATGCATATTCCTCAGGTGTTACCAGAGGGTGGAAACTCCAAGGGGGCGGAGGTGATTTGTCAAGGGGAGATTCAGTGGTGTAATCTTAAACTTAGCTAGTGGTTTGACCCGACAACTTGTGGTATGTCAAAACAATTCCCCTTCCCCGTAGGGATATGGAGGATAGGTTAATCAAGAATGACAGGTGTGACGGATATTCACTATCAAGTCGGCTATCATCTTGCAGTCTTGTTAGATAAGAAGACTATCATGGTGGCGATCCACGGCCAGTTGGATGGATAGGTTGAGTTGGATCTGCTTGTGGGAAGCCCGTATTCCACCCGAATTGGAAGTGCTTTTATGAAAAAATTTCCACGGGATCCTTCCAACGACGAAAATCCATATTGAGAAGAAAGTTCAAGTGATTTCTAGACGGCTGGTTTGTTGGGCAGAATGTAAAACAATGGAGCATTTGTTTCTTGATTGCCTAGTGGCTAGGGCACTATGGGATCATTCGGGGCTCGAATATATTGGCCAAGGTTTTCCTCATCACACATTTCCACTCTTCCTTAACAAGTTGACATCAACCTCAACTATTTATGGCGGTTCTTGAGGGCCTTTGGCGAATCTGGCGCTCACGAAATTGGGTTGTCATTGAGGGCAAACAATTTGGGATTCCATGTTTAATGCGCCAATTTCACCAGCAATATCAAGAACTGATCAATCTGCCATTGGACCGTATTCAGCGGTCGGTCACCTCACAAGCGCTGTCATTGGGTGATGGGCACCCTAATTCAGTTGTCTGTATGTAGGATGGGGCAACTAAGCGTGATTCCCACTCGGCTAGGAAAATAGTTATCATGACAAAAGACGGAGTATCATTTTGGCTAAAGGGATGCAGTTGCCTGATATTGATGACCCTATGGTTGTAGAGCTGCTTGTTCTTCGGGAGGTTATTATCTGGTGTTCGAAAAATAGGTTTACAGCGACAAGGTTCAAAGAGGACACCAAAGCGGTCATTGAAGAAATAAATTAGGCTGATACCTGAGATAATAGGACAAGGCCCATCCTCGAGGAGGTTGTGCGTTATTTCGCGACTCGCACTGGCCTTAATGCGCGATCTGTATGTTTGAGTAGTAATAGGGTAACCCATTTGGTGGCTAGAAAGGTATTTTTTGTACCCGACTACGTGTCGTTTCTTAGATTTTCTGGTCTGGTTAAATAACAGGATGTAATAATCTTTTGCTTGTATCAATATAAATAATTATCTTTTGTAAAAAAGGTAAAATTCAGTAGAAAAGTGTAATTTGTGTTCCGAACGATTCAATATCACATTTATGTCCTAAAATATTTTTCGTTAGTGTTGACCAAGTGTGACCGTCAATATTTAATAGAAATTCCAGTCAGCATCTACCTTCATATAATATGGAATTTTAATTTTATTTTAAAAACAATCTAAAATAAAAAAAAATGGAAATAAAGCCATCATCTTCATTGGCGACTGGAATCCCACTCCGCAGCTTACCTTCCGACGAGCCAGCAGCTCGGAATCTGGTCGGGCCACAATGACTCCCCTCTCCCCGCCGGCTCCACGACGACTCCCTATAGAGCAAGTCCTTCTCCCTCCCTTGTGTCTCCTCGTCCTTGATCTATACCTCCCACCGGCTGAATTGCATCTCAAACCTTTTCCAGAGACCAAAGTAGCGCACAACGATTGATTCCCAATTTCCCACCGGTGGCGAAAATTTCAAGTCGCAATTTTCTAGGGTACTTTCCAAATCTTTCCCCTTCTTGATATTAATTGCTCGTTGGAATTCTGGGTTTAGCTATCAAAATTAATTGGGAAAAAACTTAGCAGCATCCTGGGATGCAGCCACTAGAGGCTACCCCTCCATATGTATCTATTGGTTCCCAATTTTCTTTTAATGAATGAGGCATTTTAGTATGCTATATAGCACCCATGCTTTAATATACTCAGAGTCATTAGATCTTGTTATAAAATATCATTCATTAGATTGAAGTTATTTAATTATTATTTTTTTCACTCGTTGGAATGGTAACCTGTTGCACCGGTTCGCTATGTAATAATTTAAAAAAAAATTTGAAATCCAGTGGGGACGGGGTAAAGGCGATTGAGCTCGTCGGAATTCAGAGCCTCTCTTCCGCGGTGGAATTTCAGAGCGTCTCTTCGTCGATAGTAACAGGGTTGATTAGCGGCGACGGCAAACCTGCATCTGAAATAATGCGACGGTGACGGCGAACCTGCATCTAGGGCGACGGTGACGCAATGAGAAGAAAGAGATTGGGGGGTTTCAACTTTACTCTTCCGCAATTGTGAACTGTGCTCTTCCGCGGTGGGTCTCTTCGTCAATATTGAAGGGGTTGAGCATCAGCGACGGGAACGGTGAGATTGTGCGGTGGGTCTGATCGTTTTTCAACTTTCCTCTCCTGGGATTGTGTTTCGCGGTGGGTCTGTTCATAGATAGTAAAGGGGGTGAACAGTGGCGACGACAACGAGACAGTGGCGACGACAACGAGGACTTGAATTCTGAAGGCGGCAGAGACTCTTTTACTAGGGGAAGACTCAGAAGGAATCAGAGACTCGAAAGCCCAATCGAAAACGACGAGTCAACTGGCACAGGGCAGGAGAACTTCTGCAATAGCGAGAATTGGGTGATCAAGCATTCAATTTCCAATTTGAAACGATGACTCAGTCATTCATTCGATGTAAGTGGCTGAAATTCTTATCCCTTTTTATAAACATTCAATTTCTGACATGGATTCAAGTTAGTTTGGGTTAAATACCCATCAAAAAGTTGATCTTTGGGCACCTTGTAATGAATACTTGAACTTATACTAGCTTTGAATGTCTGACTTATTTCTCTGGAAATGTCAAGTTGTCTACTATAGAATCGGTTGCCAAATCATAGGATGGTTAGTGAGTGGTAGAAAGTTGATCGTGGGATAGCTGAAGAATGGTTCAGAATGGTAAAGTACATCTTGTACTAACTAGAGGGGTAATCCTTGGAAAAAGAATGGAGGATTATTAGAGATACTTACCATATAGAAGAATGTGGGTTGGCGAGTTTAGTACGATAGTGCAGAAAGGTCCTTGTGTGCACGCTCTTAAGGTCGATAAAGATGTCCTATATGCTGATATGGGCGGATGATCATTCATTACCTGTTGACTTTTGTGATGGGAGGCTCCAAGTTCACGATTACAATTAGAACATATTGCATTGTTTGAAGCGAGTTGAAGTGTTTTAGTCTACTGGTAAAGTTTTGATGTTGCTTGTTGATGTCCTGGTATTGGTTTAATAGTGGACCTCATAGATGTAGGTCGATGTTGATCGAAATCCTTCTGAAAGCCATAGCAGTTCATCTTGTAGACCGTCTTATTGTTTACATAATTAGGGGTGAGTTGGTTGATTCTAAACTTACCATGATAAGTAGCATGTTATACTTCTGCTGGTCTGTTTTCCTTGGTGTGGTTGCGTCTCTAGTGGAAGGAACATGTTGTCAATACAAAAACCAATGTTTTCTTGGAAAAATCCTAATTAGATAAATATGCTAACATCTTGTCTTTGTGAGTCCTGAGAGAGGAGTCCTAATCATGTTACCATTGTGGTTAAGCTAGCAACTACTTGTAGTATGCTTGTTGTGTGGATGTATTCTAGAAAAGGGTAATCAAAGCATTTGTCTTCTGTGATTCTTTGCATGAGCTTTTGTGTTGATGTGAACTGAAGCATTAGTCTTTAGTGATTCTTTGCATTCATTTGAGCTTTTTATTTCGTTTGAATGCTGGCTCTGTCTACGTTTATGTAATTATTACTTCAGTTTACTATTAGAGCAAGATTGTGATGCAATTGATAGGTTTTGTCATGATTCATCAAGTGAACCTTGTACTTCATCTCCTCATGCTTAATCATTAGTTCCTTCTTTTATGCATTCCAGTATTATTTTTCTGATTAGAGACTCATCAAGTGATAGGTTTTGGCGTGATTCATCAAGTGAACCTTGGACTTAATCTCAACCATGCGTGATCTCAAAAACATTTGCTCCAATCTGACCTAGCTAGCGATTGTGTTCCTTCTTGTATGCATGCCAGTATTAACTTTTTTATTGGAGAGACTTGATTTGTGATTTATGGAGGCAAATTGAATGGGAAAGTTCATACTCAAAGTTTGATTCTGTTCAGTTTGGCTTGAGACAAGTTGGATTGTTGTTTGCCTTCAAACTGAGTCTGCAGAAAAAATTCTGGACGAGTTGATTTGGTCTTGTTGGTATTGTAATGTCGTCACCGTTGCCTGTTGATTACATTTTGGACTGTTAATGGAAGGGTCTTGCTTGGCTGCATGAAAGGTGCAATTGAGTTTGTTAGTGAAGAATTAGTTCATGAAATTAGGGTGACTTTAGTTTTAGCCAGTTTGGATGGAAATAGAGCGGGAGTGGATTATACATGATGTGAAGCAAAAGAGATGATTGATTCCATTATATGCAGATTGAACTCTTGGAAACTAAACTTTCATGTCGTTTACAGTTTCATCTTCGTCTTCTGTTATTTGTAAGACCGATATCTTTTCAATAATATGTTCGGGAGAAGTGGAGAAGCTTAGCAAACTAAGCTTCTTTAGGTTTATACTTTTGTTCAGTGCTGCTGGGATTGAAGTTCACACTTGTTCTGTGCTACTGAGATTTCTAGGGTTCTTGTGGCAAAAGAGACAGTTGTATGTGTATGGGAAGCCCACAAACGAGGGTGTGACTCGGCTCAAGTTCAAGCATAGCAAGCGATCGGTTGCAGCACTGAACAATGTTGGTGTTATGTTGCCCAAGTTAGTAGGGATATCCGTTGAATTTTTCAATGTCAAAGCTTGTTGAGGTTGAATGAGATCTGAGCTGGGAAAAGGAAGTATTTTGTTTTTCTTATCTCATGAAAAGATGTCACGGCTGTGAAATTTCCAGAATTAGCCGTGATAATGTTTAGTGAAAACTGCTCTTTACTTCTCACGGGGCATGTCACGGCCGTGAGAATTTGAGAATGAACCGTGAGAACGGTTTAATGAACGATGTGTGTTTTGGGTGAATTTTATATATGCCAATGGCGGATTTCATGGTTAATTAGTATACTCAGGTATTCAGTGGGGGGTTTTCAGTTCTTCTGGTAGTTGGAACTTGATATCGAGGCAAGTGTGCTTGTGAGTTGTGGTATAGTCTTCCATTTTTTCAATATTGATACAAGCCATATAATGAAAATAAGGATTGAAGTCACTACCTAGAGAATGTGTTTACCTAATGATTGAATGATCTTTTTCTGGAATGAAACTTTGTCAGAACCACGTTTTCTAGAATGTGTTTACCTTTGAAAGTTGCTTCTTTTAGATCAGTGGAGGACGACTCTGCTTTGTCTATTTTGTTTGTGCTGTTGGGCATGCTTATAATGAGAAATTTTACAATGTTATATAGTATTGGTGCTATAGGGTTTTGCCTTTATGGTACAACTTAAAATTGTACATTTACGTTATGGTACAACTTCATAATGTACCAATACTTTTTGTACAAATTCTTTTATGGTACAACTTAAACTTGTACCTTTATGTGATGGTACAACTTCAAGTTGTAAAGTTGTACCATAGCATAATGGTACAAATTGCTTTATGGTACAACCTAAACTTATACATTTAATGTTATGGTACAACTTTAAGTTGTACATTAAAGCACCAATACTATATAGCATAGTAGAAGTGCTCGCTTATAATTCGTATTTCAAGGCATGCTTATGATTTTGTTGTTGTTTTAATTTTGCAGTTTGTTAAAATTGTTCTATAATGAAGACGAAGAGGCATGACCGATGTTCTCCCAGGAAAGTATTCTCTCTAGTCTCAAATTTAGAGGCTTGTCAATCAGAGGCCTTTAAGAGATGTGGCTTTGGTCGGATTCTTGAAGTCAAGGGAAGAATGTTACAACGTGATTTGTTGGAGAAACTTTCAAAGAGCTTTAATCTGGAAGAGAGCACAATTCAGGCGTATGGGCTGAAAGTGCATATTTTGGCCAAAAATTTCCAGCAAATTATGGGTGTCCCCGAGGGAGGGACGGATATCTTCTTGGATGGTGAAGAAGAGGTTGGAACCGAGGAACTGAAAGAATTTAGAGTTTATTCGACTCGTGACTGTGACCGACAGGAGATTTCCACAAGGTTAATGCAAAAGACGTTGTTGAAGATAAAAGAGTGCAGCGATCTATTTGTTAAAACTTTTATATTGTACATAATGGGGGTGCTATTAGTACCTACTAGAAGAGATGACATTTCGTTACATTCGGTATACGCTGTCACCGATGTTGCGGACATTTCGAAGAAGAATTGGGCATCCTATTGCTTCAATGAATTGGTGAAATGCATATGCGACCATAATGATGATGGAAAAAAGTATATACCTGGTTGCTTGCTGTTTTTGGAGGTAAATAATTGCTAATCCCTACTTTCTACATATTCGTAATGATTAATCATCATGTTGATTATAGCTTTTTTTTAGTTAATATTCTTGGAGCATGCAAATTGTATTTTCCACACCATTGATGCAAGTTTGGATTTGATGAGTTGGGGGAGCGAAGACGTAGAGTTGTTGTTAACGAAAGTGGTCAGACTGATAGTGCAAAATGGTATATTTGATTCTTTTGACAAGCTGGAGCATGCCAATGGTATATTTGGTTCCCTTTTTAATTAATATATAGGTTTCAAGCAGTTCGGTGATGCAGGTTTGAAATCACCTCCAAGGAAACGGGGGGAAAGAGACGGGAAACGACACAAAATTGACAGGGATGAGCTACTTCTCTGTGAGCGTATTGATGCTCGGTTTAGTACCATGGAGGCTAGATTTGCCAACTTCAGTCAAGAATTTAAAGTCGCAATGGGTGATGCTGCTTCTAGGGAAGAGGAGCTAATGGGTAGGGTATTGAAAATGGAGAATGAATTTCGCGAATTTAGAGACGAAATTGGTACTACAGTGAAGTCAATTATAGAGGCAATGAAAGAAACTACAGGTGACCCGTTGTCAAGGGAGCATCCTACTGAATTGAAAAAGAACGATCAGAAGGATGCGGCTGATAATGTGAAAGCTTCTGCAATTGTTTTGTTGTCAACGGAGCAGCTTATCAGAGGGGAAAAGGGCAATCAGAAGGGTGAGGTTGAAAAACCAAGTGAACCCATTTCACCTACCTCCGAATGTGTCAAGACTCAAGGGTTAGGTGTTAAGATTTGGGGAGAGCCTGAGGGTGGAATTGGAGATGACAGCTGTTCTGAATCTCCTTTTGTCAAAGTTGTGAAAAAGTCTCCTTGCAAGCAGGCGAAAGCGTCTAAAGTTGAGAAATTCATACTTTTGAGTGATGAAGGTGTTGCTGCTAATGATGGTTGTGCCAAGACTGTGAAGGTATTACACTTGATTAGTTTTCTAATTCATTGTTCTTATAGTGTGGTTACTAAGGAACTGGTTTTGTTTTTATGTTTTTGAACAACAAAGGGGCGAAATGGAGGTGGACTACGTAGTGTATCTAAATTGAAGCCTAGTTTGTATGTTGTCTCTCCATTAGAACGGGCAAATCCCAGAGCTAAGAAAGCACCACCTTTGTACCTTGCTCCTCCCTTTTTATGTTAAGACACCATTGACTCCGGAGGCAGTAAAGATGATTCAATTTGCTTTTAGTAGTAAGATTCCCGAAAGGTACCTCCCGAAATCATTACAAGTAAGATTGGATCATATTTGTAGGATGTTTTTGTTATTTTCCTTATTCTAATGTTGTGGTGTTTGAACTTGGTCTTGTATAACAGTGACACGTTGGTTAGTCTTGATGGCTGGGTTCTTCCCTTGCTCCGTGAAGATTTGGTCCAGCTTTTGCCCAGGACCAAACTTTCAACAAGGATGAGTTCCTTTATGTGTGTAATTTAGTAGATTGAACTTGTATTGCTGACTTTGTTATATGTGAAGATGATGCATTAGATTATAGAAACGTTGGCTTGTCTTGGTTCTTTCCACCTTCAGTTTATGTACAGTTGTCTGCTTTGTCTATTCTTGTCATGAAATTAATCTATTTTTTTTTTACATGTAGCTTGTGTGGGTAACTGCGTTCTATTTTTCTAGGATCGTGCGTATCATTGCAAAGAGGAGCAATTTATGGGTGCCATGGGTTCATATTAGATACTTGAGCGATACCGTATAAATGAGCTACTTTACTGTCGTAAGGTATGTTGTAACGTTTTTTTCTCAAATGAAATGGCTTAACCCTCCTATGATAAATTGATAATTATTGTTTGTTTGTGCATTATTTCAGATTCATGTCCCAATTTTCAACCTCACGTTGACCCACTTCTATCTGGCGGTCTTTTACTTGGAAACCAAACAAAATTGAAATCTGGGACTCATTACCAGGAACTCATAACCAAGAATATGATGCAAGGATGCAAAAACTGGTTTGCTTCTTGTCTTGTTCTTCAAGTTTTCAAACTTGACTTATTGCTTAGTGGTTAGTTGTTTTTCATTTGCCGACTTTGTCGTTAAATATCGATGAGGGGGATGTTTTCATTTGCAGAAATTGAGTCTAGACTTGTTGCTTAAGGACGATATCTGCGGGGCATTTTCATTTGTGGACTTTGTGGTTAGATATCGCCAGGATATTGCTTACCAACCAAATGGGTATCCTTTGTTGTTGTTCAATTGTGCGGTGTTCTAATTAAGTTCGGTAATTATTTGTTTGCATCCTGACCATGGTAATTATTTGCTATATTACAGATTTGATTGTGGACTATTTTTCGCCACTTACTTGCTGGATCCAGATCGATATTCCAAGAAGCTTGACCAGTTCGACAGTGACTATGAATGGGCACAACTTACTATGTACTTGCTCACCACGCGTTTGAATGAGGTGCAAGTTATAGTTAAGGCACAATCAGATGAATATTTTGAGAGTCATGCGAGACCTGCCCAAATTGAGATGAGAAGGTGAATTTCAAGACGAACTTACTCAATCGAAGAAGAAAGCCGTTGCACGCGCATGGGGAGAAAAAGGCTAGAAAGTCTAAGAAGTATTGAGAGTTGTGCTTCTTTTGTTTCATGTGTTGACAGTGAAGCAGTTAATGTAGAGTTTAGTTAATGTGGATGTTGAATGAAGTTTAGGAAAATGGAGATGTTGAATGAAGTTTAGGCAAATGTCGAAATTACAATGAAGTTATGAATGAAGCATTTTCTCTTTTCTCTATATTATGTTTAATGTGTCGACAAGGAAGAAGTTATGAATGATCGTATACCGAAAAATGGATGAAAATTGAACATTGTCATTTTTACGGTTCGATGCTGGAAACTTCACGACTGTGAGAGTAACCGTGAAACAAGACCTAATTCACCCTGTCAGTAGCATTTTCACGGCCTCAACAAGGTAATCTCACGCCCGTGAGACTGACCCGTGAGATTGTGATTTTCTCACGCATTAAGGATGGGGATTTCACGCCCGTTAGATGGTACCGTGAGAATGAAAAGATATCCCCTAGAGTCCAGGCAACCCACGGTCTAGAAAGGTGTATCTCACACCTGTGAGATTTTGGGCGTGAGTTAGTCAATGAAAAACCACATTTTCAAGGATCGAACACACGCCCTTGGCATAATAATTCAACACATTAACCATTCAGACTACCTAACATGTTTTTCTAAATTCATAGTCCGTTTGCAGTTTAAAACCAATTACTAATTTACCATTAGTCGTTTGATTACAGGTTTGGGTTGAAACCCATCTACTTCTTAACCGATGTGAGATTGTGTTTACGGTATATGGTTCAGTGAGCGTTTGTTTACGGGTTTGGGTTGAACCCATGTAATTGTGAACCGACGTGGGATTGGGTTTACGATATATGGTTGATTGAGCGTTTGATTATGGTTTTGGGTTCAACCCATGTAATAGTAAACCGAAGTGAGATTGGTTGAGGGTATATGGTTGAGTGAGGGTTTGATTATGGTTTTGGGTTGAACCCATGTAATTGTGAATCGAAGTGGGATTGGGTTTACGGTATATGGTTGATTAAGCGTTTGATTACGGGTTTGGGTTTAACCCTTCTACTTGTTAACCGATGTGAGATTGGTTGAGGGTATATGGTTGAGTGAGTGTTTGTTTATAGTTTTGGGTTGAACTCATGTAATTGTGAACCGACATGGGATTGGATTTACGGTATATGGTTGATTGAGTGTTTAATTTTTGTTTTGGGTTCAACCCATGTAATTGTAAACCGATGTGAGATTGGTTTAGGGTATATGGTTAAATGAGTGTTTGATTATGGTTTTGGGTATAACCCATCTAATTGTAAACCGATGTGAGATTGGTTGGGGGTATATGGTTGAGTGAGTGTTTGATTATGGTTTTGGGTTGAACCCATGTAATTGTGAACCGACGTGGGATTGGGTTTACGATATATGTTTGATTAAGCGTTTAATTATAGTTTTGGGTTCAGCCCATGTAATTGTAAACCGATGTGAGATTGGTTTAGGGTATATGGTTGAGTGAGCGTTTGATTAAGTGTTTGGGTTGAACCCATGTAATTGTAAACCGACGTGAGATTGGTTGAGGGTATACGGTTGCGTGAGTTTTTGTTTATGGTTTTGGGTTGAACCCATAAAATAGTGAACCTTAGTGGGATTGGGTTTATGGTATATGGTTGATTGAGCGTTTGAATACGGGTTTGGATTTAACCCATCTACTTGTTAACCGATGTGAGATTGGTTGAGGGTATATGGTTCATTGAGCATTTGAGTATGGGTTTGGGTTTAACCCATCTACTTTTTAACAGATGTGATATTGGTTGAGGGTATATGTTTGAGTGAGTGTTTGATTATGGTTTTGGGTTGAACCCATGTAATTGTGAACCGACGTGGGATTTGGTTTACTATCTATGGTTGATTGAGCGTTTGATTATGCTTTTGGGTTGAACCCGTGTAAAATTGTAAACCAATGTGAGTTTTGTTTAGGGTATATGGTTCAGTGAGCGTTATGGTTTTGGGTTTAACCCATCTATTTGTAAACTGATGTGAGATTGATTTACAATATATGGTTGACTGAGCGTTTGACTATGGTTTTGGGTTCAACCCATGTAATTGTAAACTGATGTGAGATTGGTTTACGATATATGGTTGACTGAGCATTTGACTATGGTTTTGGGTTTAACCCATCTAATTGTAAACCGATGTGGGATTGATTTATGATATATGGTTGCTAAGCGTTTGACTATGGTTTTGGGTTTAACCCATCCAATTGTAAACCAATGGTTTTTGGGTCGGTTTAATTTTTAACCAAGATAATGAAGAATTTCCTAGATCCTAAACCCTCACCGTTGTATGTGGTAATGGTGTTGCCGTTCTTCCTTCTCGTCCTTCGTCGCCATTAGAGGACTGATCCTCGCTTCCTTCCTGACGTCTTCTTCCTTCCCACATCCCTCCCTCTATCCTCGGTTCTCTCTCATCTGTCGTAGGTGGCCAATTCTTGTTTTCCAACCTCTGCAGGTCACTCGACCAATTTCGTTTCCCAGCCTCAGTTCTTAGTTGTCATCCTTCGTTGATTCCTTGTTGGATCAGGTTTTGTTTGCTTCTTTTGTAACGGATCGTATGATGTTTATCACTGTGTCTCTTAGTGTTGTTGGCTTTTGCAGTGAGCATTCACATGGTTCTGACTGATCATGATGGTGTAGACGTGATTAGAATGGGATCCCAAACCCCTCTCAATCTGATTCTGCGTCAAATTTCCTTTGTAGCTGGTGATGATTAAGGACTTAGATTTTGCTCCTGGGATCTTCTCCCTTGATGTCACATTAAGTATTCCACGGTAGGAAGCAAGGAGAACAAATTTTCCAAGCTTGATACATTGCTTGGACAAGGAATGAAGCAAAGAGATGGAGGTGTAGAAGACGATGGCATTCGGAGACTTGACTTCATACACCCTCGATTGACCAGCGATGACTTAGAGAGATGTATAAACGAGCACTCAACTAAGAACATCAGCTTCAAATCTCAAGCAGAGAGATCGAAATACAGAGAGATAAGTTTTGAGTGGGAGGGATGCAATGGGTGAAAGACCCCTGACCAAGGATTGTATCGAGCTTGAAAAATTTGTTTTTTTCGGTATCACCCCAGCTCCAAGTGGAGTTACAATAGTAGGGGATACCTTGGAGATCGACGAGGATGGAATACTCAATGTGAAGTCAAGGGAGAAGATCCCAGGAGCTAAATCTAAGTCCCTAACCATCACTAGCTACAAAGGAAATTCGATGCAGAATCAGATTGAGAGGGGTTTGGGATCCCATTCTAATCACGTCTACACCATCATGATCAGTCATGAACTAGTTTACTATGGAGTGTAACATATACTCAATACCTAAGGTCTGTAAGTCTATATCTTCCCGTATCTTTGTTGAAAACTGGAATGCATACCAGATTCCTTGATTTGTGAATTGTTTATGCTTATGCACAATTCTTTTCCCTCTCATTTACTAAATGTGCTGAGTTGTTTTTGTAGGAATGGCTCGAGCTAAACAAAAAACCACGCAACCGTCAGCCTCACCTGCCAAAGTGAAGGCTCCTTCTCGTCGTCGCCGCCAAACCCAACAATGAGACACTACCCCCAAACGACGATGCAAAAACAACCAAGGACGTGCACGTCAACCATCTCCACTACCACCACAACCGAAGGCTCAACTTGGAGAAGGGGGACTGCACGACTTCCTCCAACTACTCAAAAAACATAGGAGGGCTTTGGAACGCTTCCTTCCCCTCCCATTTGGGCAGCAAAGATGCTTTTATTGGGGTCCCCTAGAGCGCCTCGGAGCAGCAGACCCTGTTCGCACATGCCTCGATCTCCCGACATGGTGTGAGGTTCTCTTCATCAATGACATCATCTACCGAGAGCTAACCATTGAGTTCCTCAACACTCTCTCCATCAAGTATATAACCGAGTTTAACCTCGACAAGCCCCAAAACAATATAACTTTTCGCCTTGGAGGACAGGTGAGACAGATGGGCATCACTGAGTTCACAGAGGCACTCCAGATATACCCACCAGGATTTCCCACCACAGATGGACATGGTTTGATTTCATAGAAAATATATCCACCAAGAGCACCATTCGTCCATAATGTGTGGAAAAAGCTGAAACAAAGCCATGTGGAAAAGTCTGCCCCTGTCCACTATAAAGGGAATGATCTTCTTCCCCCATGGCATATCATCCACAACATTATCGCTCACTCTGTGGAAGCTAGGGAGGGGAGTCCGGGGAGTGTGACCAAGCGGGATTTGAACTTTTTCCTCTCTATGGTAAAAGATCCCCCAATTCATCTTGGTTTAGTCATACTGAAAACCCTATAGTAGATGACCTCCAACAAACAAATCAAGACCATCCATGGAGGTGCCTACATCACAAGGCTAGCTCGTCATTTTGGCATCGATCCGGTGGGTGCTCATTGCACCATTGCCCAGTCCACTCAACCAATCTCCCAAAATAAACCTTGCGGACCTAGATTTGGTGTCAAAGGTAAATGTTCCAACCAACACTTTCCTTTTCACAATGAATGCTACAACAGAACTAGTTGGGATTCTAACAATCTAGGATTGATTTTGTGCAAGTTTTGGATTGCCTACTAGTCTAGTTCCTTTTGAACATTGACCAAATGTAACTAATGCTTCTGATATTGATCATGTATGTGTTTGTTGGTTAAAGAGAATGGTGTGCTAGGCATTATTGCCCTCCCCCATCTTGCTCCTCCTCTTGCAACAGACGAGGCAAATGCATCAGAGCATGTTGTTGAGAAAATGGTCGAGGAGACTCCGCAACATCCTACACGACCTCACCAAACTACAACTCAAGCTGGACCATCCACCGACACATATTTATCCCATTTGGAGGCATTTGGTCGGCAGAATGCCCAACTATGGAGCAAAATGCACTCATTCTCTCCCGCCTAGACCGAGAGAAGGAAGCTCGATGCTACATCATCAAATGCAACCATCACATCATGAGGTCCTTGAGAATTGACTACAAAAAATTCCCAAGACATTGGGAACTATCTCCTAAGCCAACCGAGGAAAGCAATGAAGAGGGAAGTGAAGAGGATGACGAGGGCAATGACGATGAGCAAAACAAGGAATGCAATGAAGAGGACAATGGTACCAACAAGGAAGAGGGAAGTGAAGAGGATGACGAGGGAAATGACGATGACCAAAACAAGGAAAGAAATCAAGATGACAAAGGGACCAATGAAGAAGAGGGCAGTGAAGAGGACGACGAGGGCAATGACGATGACCAAAACAAGGATAGCAGTGAAGAGGACAATGGCGCCAACGAGGAAGAGGGTAGTGAAGAGGATGACGAGGGAAATGACGATGACCAAAACAAGGAAAGAAATCAAGAGAACAAAGGGACCAATGAGCAAGAGGGCTATGACAATGACCAAAACAAGGAAAGCAATCAAGAGGACAAAGAGACCAATGACGAAGAGGGCAGTGACTCTAGCGACGTCAATGAAGATGAGCAAATACAGGAAAACAATGACGAGGAGGAGAGCACTAACGAGGCAGAGGGGCAATGAAGATGAGCCAACCGAAGTCCTTAGTACTTAGCTATGTGTGTTTGCGTTTGTGCTTGTATGTTTTCCAAAAGAATATGATGATGCATAGGTGTGGGCTACATGCAGCTAAACTTAAGCATTAATTAGACATATTAAATCGTGTTATGGATGCTTGTTAAATAGACAGATGTAATGCTTTGACTGCTTTTTACTTTTTGTTAATAGGGTAATCCATCTGATATGATGTAGTGTTACTAGATCTGTTCCTACTTGACATTCCTCATGAAAATCTCACGGTCGTGAAATGTCCGGTGAGATGCAAAGAGCAGTTCTCACTATCCCAGGAAATTTCACGGCTTCTACTTGACATTCTCACGCCCGTCAAAATCTCACGTGAAATTGAAACACGCAGCTGCCACTCAAACGTTCTCACAGCTCATTCTAGCAAAATAACGGTTGAGGAATTAAGATGTACCTGCACTTTCTAGAGTTGTAGCTTTACACTATGGTACAACTTAAAGTAGTACCTACACTTTCCCAAAAATCACACTATGGTACAATTTTAAAAATTGTACCTATACAGTATGGTACATCTTAAAGTTGTACCTACACTTTCTAAATATGCTTTTATGGTACAACCCAAACTTGTACATATACTGTGGTACAACTTTATGTTGTACCTACACTTTTTAACAAATCCCTTTATGGTACAACTCAAAATTGTACCTATACTTGTGGTACAACCTTATGTCATACATACTCTTACTAAAAATCATTCTATGGTACAACTCGAACTTGTACCTATACTTGTGGTACAACTTTCAGTCGTACCTAAACTTTTTAACAAATCCCTTTATGGTACAACTCAAAATTGTACCAATACTTGTGGTACAACGTTATGTTGTACCTACACTTTCTAAAAATCCTTCTATGGTACAGCCCAAACTTGTACCTATACTTGTGGTACAACTTTCAGTTGTACCTACACTTTTTAACAAATCCCTCTATGGTACAACTAGAAAATGTACCTACACTTTCTAAAAATCCTTCTATGGTACAACAAAAACTTGTACTTATACTGTGGTACAACTTTAAGTTGTACCTACACTTTTTAACAAATCCCTCTGTGGTACAACTCAAAATTGTACCTATATTTGTTGTACAACCTTACGTTGTACCTACATTTTCTCAAAATCCTTCTATGGTACAACCCTAACCTGTACCTATACAAATGGTACGATCTGAAGTTGTACCTACACATTCTCAAAATCCTTCTATGGGTACAACCAAACTTGTACCTATACCATGGTATAACTTTATGTTGTACCTACACATTCTCACAAATCCCTCTATGGTACAACTCAAAATTGTACCTACACTCTATGTACAATTTTTGGTTGTACCTACACTTTGTGAAACAATTTTTTCAATGGTACAACTGAAACTTGTACCTATATAATATGGTACAACTGTGATTTGTACCTACACTTGCATACATTGATTCATTATTTACAAGATTGTAATTAATAATGTGGGACCAGTCATTTAATAGATTTACCTCCCAACAAGTCACTTTTTTTTTTATAATATGGGTGCTATAGAGCACACTAGAAGGGCTCTTATTGAATATGCTCATCAATTAGTTTCAAATTTGGAGAGGGTAACGGAGCCGTCAAACACCCACCACTACCCTCTTAGTTGAAGTTTCTAGGTTTCCGTTTGTATTCTTCTTCTTTGTGACGAGATGGATGTTAACATCTCTTCGATTTTCATGGATCCGGCGGCGACTTGTTTTCAACTTGGCCCTTTCTCGTTTCCAGACCAACAGTCGCCTCGAAGACCGACGCTGGCAACATCGCCGGAGAGAAGGCGTCGTTTCTGCCATAACCGGAGATTGGGGAGGGCTGTGTGCGGAGCCCAACAATTTATTTTTTATTTTAAATTTTTAAAAATTTAAATTTTCCTTATATAGTTATAATTTAATTAAATTTTTAATTAAATAATGACATGTCAATGATATGGCATCTACATGGATGTCACTTTTCTGTCACATTGGCAAAATGGTTTGACTTTCGTCTGGTCAACAGTTATTTCTAACGTTCAACGTAACACGTCGTGACACAAATGTCACAAATTCATATAGTTGGAATATTGAAAAAAATATGACATAAGTGACATTTTGTTAATAATTTGAGTGTTGTGGGAAGGGTTAGGGAGCTAGCACTTTTTTTGTTAGTACGATGCTAACAATAACTCCAGCCAATAGAAACATTTCGTTTTTATTACTTTTTTGAATTTTAGTGTTGACCACAATTAATAAGTGTTCATAAAAGATGAAGCATGCTGGTCATTATAAAAAATTGGAATACACGTGCACAAACACCCTTATCGGTCACTCGTTTTAAGTTGAATTTTTTTTTTTTTGCACAATTAGATCAGATTAATTGTGTTCTTCAAAATGATATCCACTTTGATATATTTTTGGAACAAAAAAAAAGTGAGTCATTTTTTACCAGTCTATACCATGTGGTATTGACTGGTATTGAAATAAGAGCATACCTATGGTATGAAAAGTGTATCATGGTGGTGTGAACAAACCAAGACTGTAGGATGGTTGAATACATGATAGTAGAACTATATTAATTGTCATTTACAACTTTTAACATTGTGTATCACAAGATACCAGGGTTGTATTGTGTGATATTTTTTGGTCATGTATTTTGTTCACTCAGAAATTTGTAGAACCAATAGATCATGATGAACTCGTTCCTTCTGTGCAAAAATTTTCAAAAACGAATTAAAAACGAAGAAGATACCATATGGTATGCAGTTGGTACCGAGAGACCTGGAATTTTTTTTCCTAAAAAAATATTGAAAATGGATCTTATTTTGTAGAGCACAACGAACTCGTTCCATCTGTGCAAAAAAAATTGAAATTCTTGTTAAAACGAAGAAAATATGTGCCGATTAAGAAAACAAGGGGAAAATAAAAGGTCTTTAATTCTCCACCTTTAGATCTGAAAAAGTTCTAGATTTAGTTATTGATAGGTCCACCATATCTTGAGCCTGTTTTTATGGGGTGGTGTGGCTTCATATATATTTGGTCTGCTTTATAAAGAAGATCATAAGCTTACCGAAGCAGAAACCACATAAAGCAAGTCACAAGTTTATTAAAGCGGACCACAATTTCGCTAAAGCAAACAACAAGTTCGCTAAAGTATATCAGAAATCATACAAAGCAGACCACAAGTTTTATGAAGCAGACTACAAGTTCTTTGAAACAGACCAGAAACCTTATAAAACAAACCAGAAGTTTATTAAAGCATGCCAATTTTTTTAAAAAGGATTACAACATCCACATGTCTCATAAAACATATCATAACCAAGTACACCACAAGTCTTATGAATCATACCCACAAATTAAATATAATAACTAAAGTATCCAATTATACTAGAACAAGCTCCACAAAAGTAAAACACCCTATTCGAAATGTCAAATTGGTAGTTTGAACTTGTTTTAGCAAAAAACAAAAAGAAATAGAAGGAGATGATGTTATTGTTTATAAAAACAAACAAATTGGTAGTTTGCCCCATTCACTTTCAATTTTATTTTTTGTTTCCTATTGTGAAAATGAAAATGAAGAAACAAAGAATGATAAATGTGTTCACTTGTTATTTCGTTTTGGTTGAAAAAAACAATTTGTCATGAATGAGATAGCTATGCGAAAACCATAAAAAGTAGTTTCTCAGATTTTTAGGCGCGGGTTTATGCCGGTTGCCCAGCCGCAAAATGACACTATTCATTAATGAGCCACCAAGTTCGAATCCCTCCTACACGGCACACCGCGACCGAGAAGCTCCGATACGGTGGGCGGTTGAATCCTCCCGCCCCGTCCTGACGACACCAAGCTTTGATACGCCGCCGGGACGGTTCTCTCCTTCAACGACCTCGACTCCTCCATCACCACTTTCACCGACCTAATGTCCAAGCTCGGCGACCTGCGGCGAGGCCGCCGTCGAGCTCTAATGCCCGCTGCCGAATGGCGATCTCGAGACGCTGGTTTCAATCAAATCCGGTGAGGAGCTCGCAGTCGTCGTCTCTCCTCCACCGTCTGTGATCGCCGCCGTCGAGCTCTAATGCCCGCTGCCGAATGGCGATCTCGAGACGCTGGTTTCAATCAAATCCGGTGAGGAGCTCGCAGTCGTCGTCTCTCCTCCACCGTCTGTGATCAGCACGTCAGTTACTCTCCCATCAAGAACCACGGTACATCTCCTGCTGCCCCGTACCTCCTCCTGCCTTCGTTCGCCGTCGGGAACCCAGTGACCTATCTTTACAACTGCGATTACGCGAGTCCGAAGGTGGTCCCCTATGTGATTGCTTGAGCTGGCACAATTGAGACAAAAGGAATCGAATTCGGCGGTCGAACAACTTCTAACGTTGGGCATCTGAACCTGTTCACAGTAGTTGAGAACATGTGTGGGGAATAGTCAATTGCAGAGTGATTGTCACCTCACTAATATTGTTTTGAGTTAGGAAATATTACTGATACGTAATGAGAAGAGACTTGACAATAATGAGTGAATCATTAATTGCGATTGTTGGGAAGATGATCTGCAGCGGGTGAAGTAAATGATGGTATGGATATAATGGGAGCAGAGGGTGGAGTGAATAATGGGTGATGGCCCTCTGCGAGTTGGTGAAGTAAATGGTGGAATGGGCTGCTGATGCCTGATGGCGTATGGAGTTGTCGATCTCTTACAGCTTCCTCCAAGATTTTCTTGAGGTTCAAGGGAGAGACAGTGATATCAGAAGGAATAAGGATCGCAGGCTGTGCCATTGGAAAAAACCTCCTATGGGGATTCCGAAATTGAACTCCGATGCAGGTATGAAGTAGTAAAGGTGCAATAGGTTTGGGCTTTATTATCCGTGATTGGAATGGTGATCTTGTGTTAGCAGGATCAAAGCTTGAAGATGAGAAATGGACTTCAGATGTAGCAGAAGCAAACAGTGGAGCTAAAATGGTGATCTTGTCATGATATAAGGCGACTAAACATTATGTTAGCGGATTAAAATTATATAAATAATCATTACTAGAGTTGTATAATACTCGATAAAAAATTGTAGTAATCGTGTATCAAAAAATAGAAAACAATACGAAATAGCTAAACAAGTTTTCATTTTCAGAATTCGCTTTCAGAACACATCAAAATTCTCAGCTAAACAAGTTTTTTATAGGTTTTGATTCTCAGAAAATGACAGCTTCGTTTTCATTTCATTTTGTTTTATATTGGGGCATCTATAAATAGATGTTATTGTTTCTAAAACAAACTAGCATAGTGCCCGGCCCCTTGGCCGGTGAAGTCAAACGTTGATATTGAAATCTCACATTGTGTGTGAACCTGAATCCCCTAATAATAAATCACATGTAAATAATAGTATTCGTTTGTGATGGAACGTTGTCTTGAGTATTGAGTAAAACGGTAGTGTTAATTGGTATAAGCAATGAAGCTATCTTCTATCAGTGTTCCTACATCTAAAAGTTTTATTGGAAAACTACTCAACTCCATAAAATTAATTATTGGATAATTATATCATCGGAATCATGTAAAATAATCAATCGTCCAATCCAACCATTTTAACCTAGTGATATCAATATCAAAGCCGATTCTCAGTGCCATACAAATAAAAAATGACAATTGATTAACGTAACCTATATAAATAAACACCAAACATATTTGTTTTTGGAGCTAATTGGTCCAATAAAACAAACATACTCCCATTATAAAGAAGGAAATCTTGGAAAATTTGTAAATCAATTTGAAATCTGGTTTCATCTCTTTCAAACCCGATTGAATTCAAATTTTAACTTTTATTAGTTAAGGGATTCATCAAGTTTCATCTGCCAGTGGACGATTTTTGCGAGGCACACCAGTATTGCTATATTGAGATAGAATATTACTTAAATTAAACTCATTATGAAATGAATATCCATCATATCCATAGAAAAGATCTACTCCAGAACACTAAGATGAGCCTTCTAAGTTAGAATGACCCTCTAGGATATTTGTGTCTATCTGATTGACAAAGGCATATGAATGACCGTTGATTGTGGGCTATGCAAAGCCCAAAATTGCTACCCTTAGATATGACAAATTGAGGTTTTGGGTTGTACCAAGAATAATTCCAAGCCAAGCCCAAAAGGGTTGTGTTTGTGTACATGCAAAAGCCCCCTGCTAAACCGTGTCTTCAACTGTCAAACCCACCGTCGTCGCAGGCGAATGAACAATACAGGACAGAACATAAATTCCCACCGCAGCCAGAACCGGATCTCGGCTAATCCGTGGACATCCATCAAGTAATTACATAATTGAAAAGACTGGCCATACATTGATCTTTCAGAGTCGGGATTACCTGCAAATCCCCCGAAAATTTCATGGAAAAAAAGGAACAAAGGACGGGAAAAACAGGGCCACAACTTAGGGGAGTAGAGAATTCGACAGCCTTTTCTCCTTAGCATACGACGGCGATGTTCGTGGGATTGGACGGCACGACAATGACGTTGCGGAGGGGAGCTCGAAAGTGGAGAAGGATGGAGGATTTCGTTTGCAAGGGATAATAATTGAAGGTTCTCGAATTGCGATGGAACAGAAAGAGAGGAGGACGGAACGGGGTAGGAAAGAAAGAGGATTGAATTTACATACCTAACCCTCCGATGTGTGCGGAAAAGCGAGGAAGAGCTGACATGTCAAAAATTATTCACTAACATCGCCTTATATTTATGTGTAGATTATATATAAAATAGCTTTCACTGATTTGGCAGGCCATGACCTGAAAAAACGAAGCGGCACCGGCGGAGAGTGAGGAAGGAAGACGAGGGGATAAGGTAGTGGAAAGGAGAATGCACAGTTACTAATCTACCCTTCTATTAATTGTTAGTAGGGTGCTAAATGCTAATACTAAAAGATGTTAGCACTCTATCTGCTCCCTAAGTGTTGTAGTGGTATTAGCCGAAAAAGGGCCCAAAAAACAAAGAAATACTTCTGGATTTTTTTCATAAATATTGTTTTATTAAATTGAATTATACAAACTACCGTATCTCAAAAAATAATTCCAATTTTACTGTTCTAATACGCGAATTGGGGCGCACACACCCCAATTAGCTTCAAAAGTGGGGTAAAAACTATTGGAGGCAAGAGAAACACCAATTGAGGCGCACACGCCCCGATCAGGCATTTTTCCGCCTAGATAATTTGTATTATCCTGCTAATTAGTAATTATGTAGAACTAAATCAACAAGATTTTGATTAGCGAAAATAAAAAGGGTTAAAAAAATTCAAGGTTTCTGGTTGAAATTGTATTGAATGTGATATGATCCAAATTGGATCAATATACAAGTCCCAATTACTTTCCTAAGAAGCCATCCCAACTCACATGAAGAATCTCGAATTTTGGTATAAGTGTTGAAGCAGTTTCAGGTAGCCTACTTTGGAGGTTTGGTTCTCACAATTGGCTCACTGAAAAGGAGAGAATAAGAGTTTTTTTTTTAAGATAAAGTTTTCCTCTACACATTGGTATGGTTTTTGGATCCAGAAGAATCCATTAAGACCATTTACCAGACGCCAAAGTTGCTATCTGGAAAGCTGAAAATGGCTAAGGCAGAAAACTGTTTTGTGAAGCCTACTTTAGAGCTCAATTGGAGGATTATGGATATGATTCAAGTCCAACGGCTTCCACAAAATGAAACTAGGTATGTTTGTATACACAGGGAAGGAATTGGATGAAAGATTGGAGATCTTGAAGGCTTCGAACAAAAGGCTCAAAGTTAGTACGAAGTCAAAAAATTCTACCTTGTAAAAACATAATTGTTTTCCTTATTCGATTAGAATTAGTTTGCTATTTCTTATGAACTGTTGTTTTTATTCCTTTTTCGAGTTGTAACCTACATAGGAGTTTCTTTTGAGTTGTTAGGTTTAATTAGAGTCTATTTAAATCGAGTCTATCATTGTAATCGTCAGAGATTGATCAATTGAATTGAAAACTTTGGTTTTGTGCAAGTTGCGACTTCTGTTAGGTTAGGTGGATTCCTAACTTGCTGAGTTTGTGTATCGATTGAATAGTCACTTCAATCGTGGTCGAGCAACTACCCTTTAACCCAATCGAGCTATCCCCATGTGTGGATTTGTCTTTTGGTTCCGTTTTATCCAAGTTCGTATAAAGAACATTTCGTTCTTGATTCGAGTTCAATCGATTCTTCGAATGAATCGTTAGCTGCGTTACTTTGTTAAACATACACCCATCTAGGGGAGTATTAAGTGGTATCAGAGCCCCGTTCCACACAAGGGCGAAGAAGAAAACCAAAACTGTTGTTTAGTATAAGCAAATTTCGTCGAAAAACAAGGAGGATCTGCCCCTGTTTCGTACAACACCAAGCTCGGTTTTGTTTAGAGCCTTGCCTTGTTGTTTCGATGGCAAATTTAGCCACGGTAAATTAGTTGGTCGAGGGCAGTAGAGAGGAAAAGCATACGCGAGTTCATCGCGAAGAGAAGCGTCAATCAGCTCACGTTCAACATCGAGGAGCTGAGAGACAATCTGTTTCATAGTCGTTGTCTGATCAATGGAAAAATGGCATCGATGGTGATTGATGGTGGAAGCTATGCCAATATCATCAGTTTGGAGGTCGTATAGAAGCTTGGACTAAACATGAAGAAGCATCCCAGCCCTTACAGTCTCAGCTGGATCAACGAACATGGAACCATAAAAGTCACTAAATAGGTTCAGGTTAGTTTCGAAATTGGAAAATATAAAGATGAGGTTTGTTGTGATGTTGTACCAATGTAGACCGTAAACATCTTGCTTGGTCGACCTTGGCAATTCGACCGTTAGGTCACACACGAATGTTGGACCAACCGCTACAAGCTTCCATATCAAGGTAAGACAATTGTGCTGAAGCCTCTTTCTCCAAATGAAGTTTACGAAGATCAAAAGCAATTGGAGGAGAATCGAGATACGGGCAAGAAGTCCAAGGCTCAATTGTGGGTTCAAAGACGAGTTGGCTTCAACTTTATGAGCATGAAGAAGCTCTAGAAAAAAAAATCAAAGTTAGAATCAATGGGATGCCGCGACCTCTGTTTCTACCCTTCAAAAAAGAGTCTCGAGGTCCATAGCTTGGCCGACGATGGAGGCGGAGATTCAGAGCACGGACCGGTCACAGAAGCCTTCCTTTAGGATGAAGGAACGACGACAAGTCGAGTAGAAGCTCCAGAGAGGGCTCACGGCGACAAGTCTAGTAGAAGCTCCAGAGCGGGCTCACGGCGACCAAATCTCTCCGACGACAATCACTCAGGGGCTCTGTCGCATTCCCCTGAAACATGGCACGAGAGAGAGTGCAACGGGGAAAACGTCTGGACCAAACCGAATGAAGCTAAAGGCGTCAGCACGTTCAACAAGAAGTCAGGAACGTGCAATGGTGTTCAATTGGAGTTCGAAGGCGCCAAATCGAAAACACCCAATTTGGAATTTTCGGTCCAAAATGTGAAGAGAAACGAAACAAAAATGGGTGAATTGGTTATGGAGATTGGCATTGATTCGATGCAAACGGCCACTTGGGTTCGATTTATGGAGTCCCGAGGATGGTGTAGGAGCAAAGAATTTGACGCTGGCATGTGTGGGTTGAGTTTACCCCCAATTCCGATTTCGCGTCGCCGGATTTTGGGTTCCCCTCGCCGAAATCTGGAAAATTCAAATTTTCCGATGGCGGCAACTACGTGGATGTTGATTGGGAATGGGTCAAGCAAGTTCGACGCACTGGAATGGTTGTGAACGACTTCTGGAAGCCATACGAATCAATTTGAGGCAACGAATTGGATCAAAACGACGTGAATCGGAAAGCCCCAAATTGGAAGAACTCGCCGGAGTTCTCAAAATCGTCGGATTCTGGAAATTGGTCGCCAGAAACTAGAAATCTGGGATTTTATATTCTAGGTCCTACTGAGCGAATTTTTTTGTGGGAAGAGTCCATTAGCGTCCCACGAACATAATGGCATTCGAATCGTGGAAGACAGCAGCAAGATGAAGGATCAATGAACCTTCAAAGTGTGTATGGTTCGAAATTAAGACGTGTTCAGGAAACCATTTTCAAGACCCGATTTAGGAAGCTTTCATTGAAGATTTTTATTGCAAGTTGAAACAAGCTTTGAGGGAAAAGCATTTTGAAGAGGGGAGCCTGATATGATCCAAATTGGATCAATCTACAAGTCCAAATTACTTGCTAAAGAAGTCGTCTCAAGTCACATGAAGAATTTTGAATTTTGGTTAAGTGTTGAAGCAGTTTTAGGTAGCCTACTTTGGAGGCTTGGTTCTCACAATTGGCTGACTGAAAATGTGACTTTAAGAGTTTGTTTTGAAGATAATATTTTCCTCTACACATTGGCATGGTTTTTGGATCCAAGTGAATCCATTAAGACCAATTTCCAGACGTCCAAAGTTGCTATCTAGAAAGCTGAAAACTGCCTAAAAATGGCTAAGGCAGAAAACTGTTTTGTGAAGCCTACTTTAGAGCTCAATTCAAAGAGTATGGATATGACTCAAGTCCAAAGGCTTCCACAACATGAAACTAGGTATGTTTGATACAAAGGAAAGGAATTAAATGAAAGATTGGAGATCTGGAAGCCTTTAAACAAAAGGTTCAAAGTTAGTACGAAATTACAAAATTCTGCCTTGTAAAAATAGAATTATTTTCCTTTTTCGATTAGAATTAGTTTGCTATTTTGTATTAACTGTTGTTTTTAATCCTTTTTCGAGTTGTAACCTAAATAGGAGTTTATTTTGAGTTGTTAGGTTTAATTAGAGTCTATTTATGTCAAGTCTATCATTGTAATCGTTAGAGATTGATCAATTGAATTGAAAACTTCGATTTTGTGCAAGTTGCGACTTGTGTTGGGTTTGGTGGATTCCAAACTTGCGGAGCTTGTGTATCGATTGAATAGTCACTTCAATCATGGTCGAGCAACTACCCTTTATCCCAATCGAGCTATCCCCATTTGTGGATTTGTCCTTTTTTGGTTCTGTTTTATCCAAGTTCGTATTAAGAACGTTTCGTTCTTGATTCGAGTTCAATAGATTTTTCGATTGAATCGTTAGTTGCGTTACTTCGATAAACATACAAGTCATACAAGAATGTAACTCGATTGGGCGGCCAAAACCAGCCATAGCCCGTAGATTACCATAATCAGGAAAGGAAATTGACACAATGTCGTTAAATGCAACTGCATGTATCGCAAGCAGGCTACCGACTCCCACAAGCTAAATCAAGAGGCAACCCTTCTAGCAGAATCGGAAAGGAGCTGCCAGGTAAGAAGCAGAACGAGCTTATTGGCTCATGCACTTGAATGAATACAATACAGCGAAAAATTTCAAGTTGATCGTCTCATTGGCAAGAGTTGTATGTCCCTGTTGGGCTCAACGAAACTAGATCAGCTTCCATTTTATTAAAAAAAAGTTTTGAGGGTTAGACAGTAGATTGAAGCTCTCTCCTTCTTCAGGCGTTGTTCTAGACCTGAAGAATAAAAGTAGAAGAAGAGAATTGGTTTTTTTTTGTTCAAACTTCAGACCAGAGAGAAGAGGGAGAAGAAAATTGTGGCTGATGATAATCTCCTGCAAATTTAATTAAAAAAAGGAAAAATACACTTGTATACCCAAAAAAAATTCGGGTTGTGATAATAATAGGTAAATTTTGAAAAATACACAAACATAGCCACATTTTCAAAACTATGTTGTCAACTATAGCCATTTCTGTTACAAACTTTAACGTCACCAATAGTGTGCACGTGTCAGCGACATGGAAGACATGCAATCGCCAACTAGACTCGCCTTGTTTGAGAATTAAAAAAAATATTTAATTTTACCCATAAATTACCCCATCGTCTTCATCTCAACCCCATCCTTCTCTCGAAATCGAATCCCTCTCTAGTCTCAGCTACATCTAGGTTTCCAGCCGATATCCCCCCCGGCGTCGTCGTGCCCCTGAAACCTCACGGCGCAATCGCCTCCGTCTCCCCCCGGAACGGCTCGTCGTCATCCCGCCCCCCAAACCCCTCAGTCTTCGAGTCCTACATTTCCCGACAGCGAGTCCTCTTGTTGCCGATGCCTCTCGCACATCAGTGAACGTCGCTCTCACAGGGTCTGCATCTCTCCCAGCCGAATCATGTCACAGAGGACTGCTCGGAGGAATGGGGTTAGCTATGGACCGAATCGGGTTCGACAAGCATCAATTTTTTTCCTCTGCAAGCACAAGAAACCAGCTGCGAAAAATACTTTGGGGACTGAGGGGAAACCAGGCATGCAATTTTACTGTTGTTCTTATTGGATGGTAAGTTGTTGCTAATTCCGATTACCCTTGGATGTTTTTAATATCGTTGGTAGCTGAGGATTGGAGATGTCGCAGGATCTAGAAAAAATTGCAAATTTTTTAGGTGGGTGGATGCTAATGAGGATGTATTAGGGCACGAAGTCATAAGATGGACAGTTCGATGCTCAGGTTGGAAGAGAGTTTACGGATGGCTTAGTGTAAGGCACAGAGGAGGAAGAGGGAAAGAAACATGATGGCAAAAGAGCTAAGAAACATGTTTAAAGTTCATGAAGTTAGATTAGCCAAAGCTCGAAGAGTGAATGATGAAACCCGTGTAATGAAATATATGCTGAGTGTGTTGTTGTTTGTGAATGCCTTGTTCCTTGTCATTCTGTGTAGGCAGGGTGATGGTAGTTGATGTACAGACGATTATGTGGATTGTAATGTTTTGCTGGTCAATGTGGAATGTAATGTTCTTTTCCTGTTGTCATTCTGTTTGAACACATTACAACATCCACAAATAACCAAACATGTTTCAGAGTCAAAGAAGCCTTATTTGAATACATAACAACATAATATAGACATTTTTCAGAGGCACAGATGCCTTGTTTCCATACGTAACAGCATAATAGAGACACATGTTTTAGAGGCAAAGATGCCTTGCTCCAAAGGATTTCCAATACATAACAGAGATACCCTACTATTCTACACCTAAATTCCTGGAAAGTCGTCCAAAATAGCCATGAAGGAGGTGAGATAGTAGTTACTTCCTCGGCTAATACCAAAATATGCGAATCATTCGATGTCTACACCTAAGGTTGTGTTTGTGGCGGCTGACTTCCCTGCAAATCCACCACTGAAGGCTGAGTAACTCGTATGGGCTCTGATGGACCTTCTCCAAATTATCTCCCATGAGCTTCATTAAGCTGCAATTGCAATACCACAAACCAGTAAATAAAGGGACACACCATTAAGCTACAATTGGATATCACACTCCACTAAAATTCACTCACCATAACTTACTAGTTTCCAGTATTCTCATCTACATAAACACCCACCCCAGTCATTGCATAGAGTAGGTCCCTTTCAACCGTTACTCTATCTCCCACATTCAATATCACATCCTGAAAAAGAAATAAAACTCAACTTCCAACTTGGTTTCTCACATTCAATTTCACATTCATTCAGGCACTTACTACACCCCACACCTCTATTCAGAGGGTGAGTCCTTGCATTATGAGTAGGTTGGCCACACTGGAAGCAGTGATTGTTCTTTTTGGCCTCTCATTGGTATCTTATTGTTGGATAGCAGCTCGTTTTCTCCTATTCCGTGTGTTGGATCCCTTGAAAGCCAATATATAAACATTAGTAAACTAGCCAATAATATATGAGTAATGTTGTAAACTTTCTAATAGCAACTTACCACTACTGGCTTGGAAGAAACAGGTAATGGACATGCCCTTGATTGTGTCCTTCACCTTGACACTTAGTGCACTGGATCAAGTTACCTCTCCTAGTAACTTCCTCACCAATGCCTCCTCTCTAGGTGCTTGTTTCAAACTCTACAATAGCCTTTCTTCTTTTCTTTTTGGTCTCCCAAGCATTAGCCTCTTTTTTGGAGGGTATATAGCAAATCCGGAAGCTTCAGGCCATGCCTGTCGACCATCAACACAAGGCATACCAACCTTGTATGCATAGGAAACGAAATTTGCATGGTACAATGGATGCACGTAATCAGGTGGTTCCTTCCTCAAATGACTGATGGTCGAGACAGCATGACAACATGGAATGCTACTCAATTGCCAATACCCTCATGTGCACGAGCGTGTGTTAAGGTCAACTATGAATTACTTCCCATCATATATCCCCTAATTCGCTCTAGCATGTCAATAATTCTGAAAGCTCTATACTTGATAATACTGCCATTCCATGTCTCACATATGTTACTCTTTACAGAGTCACATTTAGGGATAGTAGATAAGAAAGCTCGATAGAATTGTCTAGGTTCAGCATCCATAAAGTCCTTATAGGGTGCAGGACCATCTCCATTACCTTCAATATGCTTCATCTCAGAAGTAGCTTTCCTCTAGTCGACAACGTTGCTTGCATACACCGCTTTCCAGAACAACTTTCTAACCTTACCGGTTTTATTCTTCGCTTTCCAAAGAGCTACTCAACAGCTTAATGGCCTCCACTTTTGCCTGGTAGCAAGTCCTCTTCTTTGCATCCGGATTGTGCTGCAATTTAACCTCAGCCATAATCTGATATGGTGCCCACTTAGGGTTAATTCGGAATCTTTCAAGCATTTTCGATGCTATCCAGTTTGTCGTTACTTGATTAACTCGAAGGGATCTTGAACATGAGTGTAGTAGCCCAACCTTCCTTATCATAAAGCACTTGTCCTTCCTAAACTAGGTAGCGTACAACTTCCAATTTTAATTAACTTCCTTGCACTTCACTTCCCTTCTTGTAGTGTTGCTGCAGACCCATCTTAGACTTGCCCCAACTACTACTGCATGCCTCACAACCGCATCCTTGAACTGTTTGGGCCCATCAAACTTCATTCGACAAACAAACTGAAGTTGATTGTTATCACAATTAGGATCGTAGTGTGATGCATCATCATACAACTCACCACCCTCCTCATCTGATAGGTTACCTCTTACATGGAGAGAGTCTTTCAGACAACTTGTAGCTCGAATGTTGTGACCCTCCCCACCTACTGCTAAGGTTACTGGGGATTTGGATGGGAACCCCCTTCATTGGCAGCACCTAATCCAACCTCCTCTACATTGACAGCTCTATCTCTCTCCACTTCTTCATCTTTAGAATCATCCAGCTGTGCTACCTCTACTCCATCAACAACCACCCTTGCCTTCACCTTCCTTTTCCTTGTCTCCCCATATGCTCGAAGATTAGTCCTAGCTTTGTGGTACTTGTCATATGAAGTCATGGCATCTTCAGAGTCATATACATGGAAGACCTCTCGTGCAACAGATGGTGCTACACCTGCTTCACAGGCTACTCAAAGTAATGCATCTTCACGGCGAGGCTCCTTAGGATCATTCTCGCCTACAATCTCATCCCAAGAATCTAACATCTGTTAGAAAATCACCCTTTAAGTAATTATTTGCTAATTCTGAACTTAACCATAATTAAGCACATATTAATCCTTATTAAACAATCCAAATACAAACAACATGTCGATTACTCACTAATAAACAACTCACATGTAGATAACATGACATTAAAGAATTCAGACACAATTCAATCATATGAACACAATGGAGTAAATACACAGTTCAAAAGCTACATATAGTACAATGACCATTGTATCTAGCAGCGTGCGGTTCTTACCTTCTGTTTCAGGGTCAATTTCGCGACAAAGAAAAAAATATGGTTCCTTCGAACAAATGTTCTGTCTTTCCAACCTTTAGATCTCATTTCACCTATCAAAACATACCAGATCTTCACTCTAAATCCATTACATAGTTCAAGACATACATCCAGAGCTCATGAGAACTTACCAGTCACCACAACTCAAAGAGATGAAAATTTGAACCCTCGACAATGGGATTAGGGTTTATCAGATTCGATTCACCTCGATATTCTGGGTTTGCCGGGTTTGATGGTGCCTTCTTTGCCTAATTTGACCGTGGATTAGAGTTCGTTGTCGTCCTTTTCCACTGGTGGAGGGGTGCGATGATTCAGTTCTCTACTACTCGCCCGGATGATGCATGACACAGTCGGCGCTCGAATAAAGATGAAGGAGTGGATTAACGAACTGGATAGGTGGGTGGATTGACAAATGGTTCTGTTTCGCTATCGATTGTCCCGTTACCATCGTCGACACAGTAGATTGGTAGAATTGGTGGAGGTTTTGACGGAAGAAGGAGAGGATATCGGGGTGGGTGAAAAAGTAGATCAAAATGGTAAAGTGTTGATCCAAAAGGGTAAAGTAAGTTTTTGTTCCTTTTTTATTTTTCAATTTTTTGAAAAAAAGGTTTTTGACACTAGGAAATCCAAACTATTCAGAACGTATCATTTGTGTCATAAACTATTCATATGACAAATCTGGCACAAACTTAAACTTGAGGTAGCTAACAAAAACACGAATGAGTTGGACCAATTTTGACAAACTCTAAATAGACTAGTAGTGCAGTCAAGAGCTTTGCCATTAGATGACACAAGTCCAACACCTACTAATACTATTCTTTCTCCCACTGGTGGTCGATATGGCCAACAACGGCAAGAGAACTTGTGTCTTAGCTGGCAAGCCAACTAACGCCATGTCGAGTAGATCATGGCAAAATTCCCACTACTGCTCAAGTGGGAGAGTCCTCACATGGAAGTGTGGGAGTTGAAGTTCCACTTGCTGACAACCTCGCCACCATGTTCAACATTAATGTTGAATAACCGTCGGGACAAGTGGGTACTTGACTCTCTATTCCAGAAGCAAGACCCTATGTGGCTCCCATGAACTTGGGAATAGAAGGAGTCTATTGTAGTAACATGGATTAAGCCCCACCATGACGCTACCCAATTCCAATACCACCCCATTTCAATGGGCATGACATGGATCCCATTGGCTTCGTACTATATGAGGGGTAACAAGGGGGCATGATGCCAACACTCTTATGGACCAAGTGGCTCAACTCCTCACGAAACAGTTTGGCATGGGAGTGAGACCAGGTATGCCACATGTATACTGGAGGCCATATCCTGAATGGGTAGACAGGCTACACCCATTCCTAAGGGGATTCAGGGTTCTTGAGTTTGCCATGTTCACATGGACTGGAGACCAGTCCACTGTAGAGCATGTTGGATGCTTCACTGTCCAATGTGGCAATGTAGGAGATTTTCGGCAACTCATTAACAAGGCCAACTAGATGATGCAAATCAACTTGCCGTCTAACTCCATCCAAACTTGGCAGCAGATGGAGCAAGACTTCCAAGCTCAATATTATACATCGGAGCCTGAGGTGTCCATGGCTAACTTGGGACGTATGAGCCAACAACCAGGGGAATCGGTTGAGCATTTCTTGACTAACTTCAAAATGCCCGTAACCGTTGTTTTGTCAATTTGACAGACATGGAGTTCGTCAAGATGGCACAAGGGGGTTTGAGTTTTGAAATGAGGAGAATTTCCAAGATAACGAGTTCTCTGACTTGGTTCAACTCATGTATTGTGTTGTGAGATATGAGTCTCTTCTACCCGGGGAAGAGAATCGTAAGAGTGTCTCAAGGGGATCAAACTTCCCAAACTTAAACTATACAATCAATCATGTTGGCCATGAGGCCAATGAGGTCTAGATAGACTTGGCGGAGATAACTCCAGGGAAGCAATACGTGTGTTCTTCCTTGTCTATAGTTGAAGAGGGGCTGCAACGGGAAGACCCAATCGCGCGTCCATTCAGCTGAGGAAATACTCATTTAATGTCACAAAGGCAGACTTGAGTTTTGACCAATTATATAAGGATGGTTAAGTCTAGTTGACATGGGGCATGTCTTTCCCCTAGCTAAGAAGTTAAAGGAAAAAAATATTGTAAGTGGCATAATAGCATGTCACATGCCACTAATGCTTGTGTGGTTTTTCATAATGTTTTGCAAGATGCTATTGAGAAGGAACGCATCAAGTTTACTGAGTTAGTGAAGGATGTCGTGTTGGTGGACAAGGATCCATTCCTCAATTTATTGGATATCAACATGGTTAACATAAACTAGTGTTGGACACAACACTTCATCATAAGGTGCATTCTAATGCGCTGACCAAGAGACCACATGAATCAAAAGCCATACATCCTTGTGATAAATATACTAATATGGCTAAGTATGGACAAGGGGACATGTCACCAACCACGGGTAATGTGCAAGGGGGCATATCTAACAAGTCACGATGTGTGAAAGCCAATAAAAATTATTGTAGATTTGACAATTGAGCTAAGTATGGACAAGCATGTCCAAGAGGCGATATGAAGTCCAAGCCACACATACATGTAATAAGCATGCTAGTTTGGCTAAATCTAGACAAGTGGGCATGTGACCCACCATGAAGAATGGAGTAGGAGGCATGTCCAATAAGACACCACACGCCCAACCCACTCATGACTTATGTAAGTATAGGAGCATGGCCAAGAGTGGACAAGGGGCGAGTCCATGTCCATGATTAGTAAGTTCTTATCACCAACCACAAAGGATGAACAAGGGAATAGGTATAAGAGGTCATAATACAAACAAATCAAACGTGGTCGTATAAAGAACCAATTGTGGTTGTGTGCTAGGTGTAGAGGCCAACAAGGTTCAGATGTTGAAAGATAGAGTCAAATAGACCACATGAGTGGTAGCTCACTTGTCAAGTCTAGGCATAATCTCCAATAACATGAAAAGAGTAGACATATTTTAACTAGAACGCAAACAAGACAGTCAAGTAAGGTGGCCCAAGCAAAGAAGCATGAGACCGCATGCAAGGCCACCAAGACAAGACATGTCGACCATGTACAATCCACTAGTAAGATGAAACGTTCAAAACCAATATATGGAGAGTCATCTCCATTGGAAGGAAAGAGTCATGCGGTCTATGAATGGGTTGCCTGGTTTGATCCATGGAATGGGCAGTGGATGTACACCTTTTGATGCAGACCAAGGAGACCTGGGATCCGAGCACAATCTTAGAGGAGGAAGAGAGTAGGTGTCGATGGAATTTCCCCAATGGGGAAATGGGTGGAAGGTTGGGGAATGCAGGCGGGAGGGGTGTCAGTCAGGGGCCCAAAGTTCCCGACTTGGGTATTTGGACCGAGTTTTGGGGCTGACTGACGAGATTTGGTGTTTTTGAGTTGTTTTAATTATTTTAACTGCCCATACCAATATAAATTCCAAAACTCGGGTTTTAGGTTTAGTTTTTAGCGGAATATTGATTTTCACCTTGGTTTTGAGTTTTAGGATTGAACTTTTCTCTGTATCAATCAAGGTTTCCCCTTGATTGTGGTCGAGATTCTACCTTTTATATTGATTGTGCCTTCTCCCGATTTGTGTTCAGATTGCATTTTCAATTCCATCCTATCCCTATCGTTTTATCCTTCTCAAACAAGGTCCAAAGATCTGATTGCAGAACGCGGAGAAGAGGAAGAATAGCTCAATGAAGAAGAAACCCCAATTGAAGAACAAGACATGGAGAGCAGAGTCAGGAACTTGCAAAGTTTGAAGCTTCTTACCATGCAGATGGCGGAGATGGGAGCCTGGCTTCAGGCCCAACAAGATGCTACCAAAGGTTAGTTGGTTGAGACGAATCAGCGGATGGATACCCTAATCACTAGGTTGGAGACGCAACCAATGGGTAATCCACTACCACCAAAGAATCCAACAGATGTTGCAGCTCAAACTGGAGCCGCAAACCGAGAGGTAATCAGAGCTTATCGAGTTTACCAAGCTTTTCCTAAGATCTCAGACTAGCAAATACAGAGACACCAGTACACAGAGCAACGTCCTCAAGTAATCTTGCAAAACAGACCTTCATTTAATGAGTATGAGAATGATTACCATGAGTATGGAGGAAGACCACTAGAAGCAGGGGTTATGGCGTTGAACCGATTCGAGGGATTAAGCTCTCAATCCCATTGTTTCAAGGCACTAATAGTCCATGAGCTTACCTCGACTAGGAGAAGGAAAATGATTATGTTTTTCCTGTGCAATCCTTACCCATAGAATTAGAAAGTTATTGTAGCCACCTATGACTTTACAAATTATGTAACAGTTTTTGGTGGGAAAAGATTCAGCTTCAACGAAGAAGGAATCTGCAGCCTGAAGTTTCTACTTGGGCAGAACTTCAAGGCTTATGCATAATCGATTTGTGCCTACATTCTATAAGAGACATCTCCAAGATGCCTTGGAGGGATTTAGACAAGGAGCGTGTTCTGTTGATGAATATTTCAAGGAGCTAGAACTGCTCATGATGAGAGCAGATGTGAGAGAAGACAAGGAAGCAACGAGTGCTCTCTTTCTGCATGGGCTCATCAGAGAATTCAAGATTGAAGTATAGCTTCATTAGTTTGTGGAGTTGGAGGAAGCGATGCATTTGGCCATGAAGGTAGAGAGGCAACTGAAGGCAATGTTCAAGAAGACGCTAGGCGCTATTTAGGCGAAGAGGTACCGCCCAACGCCCAGGCCGATTAGTCGTTACCTAGGCGAGATTAACCGTTGAAAAAAATATGATAGATAAGCAATATCTTCTACAAAAACCCAAGTCACCATATCATTATTCATCCATTCATATACACATACAACCCTTTTCAACAATCCCAAACATCCCAAGTCGCCAACCATGAGGAGGGATCTCATTGCTGGTCGATGAGGGGGAGCGATTGGTCGAAAGGAAATGGGAAATAGAATAGGGTTTGGGATTTTCACAAAAAGGCTACACTTTCTCTCTTTATTAGTTGTTTTGGGCGTCACCCGCCAGAGTGAAAACTCGCCTCCGAGTGCCTAGGTGCCTAGATCAATCGCCCAGGGCTAGACGGGGCAATTTCCTCCTGCCCAGCTATTAATCGCGCCTAGGCGAGAGATTAATCGCGTCTTCTTGAACACTGACTGAAGGTGAGCTCGGATAGAAGGTACCCACCTTCATCCAAACCTGTTGTAGAGAACATTCCTGAGGCTAACATGAATTATCCTAAGCAAGAAGGAGGCAAGCCAGCTGCTAGGAACACGGCCCCAGTCATTCAAGCCAGGAATGAAGGCTAAACTGGAATCATCCAAAGCTTCAATTGCTTTGATCGGCGTCACAAGGCTAACCAATTCCGCAACAAGAAGGCTCTGGTCTTGTGAGATGGAGAGTACTTTTCCGAGGAGTATTAAGAGAAGCCTATGGGAAACGGATTCGGTTCTGAGGCTAATTCCAAAGATGATGATGTTGATGAGCACATCAAGGCTGAGAAACCTCCAACATTAAAACTTCTTTGAATAAATCGCAGAGCTTTATCTATTGAAGTCTACATAGAGACGAAGCAGAGGGATAATCTTTTCCATTCTCGTTGCTTGTTCTACGAGAAGGTGATATCCGTTGTCATCGATGGTGGTAGCTGCACCAATGTGATTAGTCTGGATGCAGTCAAGAAGCTGGGATTGAGCACCATCAAGCATCCTCAACCATACACTATGCATTGGCTGAACGATTATGGGAATATCAAAGTCAGCAAGAAGGCCAAGGTTTGTTTTCAGATCGGCGATATGCATATGAGATTTGGTGTGATGTTGCTCCAATGCAGGCTACTCATCTCCTATTGGGTCGTTCAGGGAAATATGATCGAGAGGTCATTCATGATGGAAGGCACAATAGCTACCGGTTCAAGAAAGGAGATCAGAAGTTCCTGCTAAATCCATCGTCACCAGCTGAAGTCCGGGAAGATCAATAACAGTTGGCAATGAACTAGGCTAAGGAGAAAGGAAGTGCAAGTGGCTCGAAGGTGGACGACGGAACGAGAAAACATCCGATGGCTCGAAAGAAAATGTTGACTGCATTGAGGAGAAGTCCAGTTGGAAACGTTGTTAATGTTGTCTCTTGCATGAAAACACAAGCTTTGAGGGCAAATCTTCTACAACGGGGAGGAACTGATGCGGACCAAGGAGCCCTACGATTCGGGCACAATCCCAGAGGAGGAAGAGAGCAGGTGGCTGGGAAAGCAGCTGCAGCTGACCGAGTATTTGCTGAAGGAATTTCCCCGACCGGGGAAATGAGTGGAAGGCTGGGGAATGCAGGCAGGAGGGGTCGCGGTCAGTGGCCAAAAATACCCGACCGGGTATTTGGATCGGGTTTCGGGGTTGACAAAAGGGATTTGGTGTTCTTAGGTTGTTTTAATTATTTTAATTGCCCAGACCTATGTAAAGGATGAAACTCAATTTTAGGGTTAGTTTTTAGCAGAATATTGATTTTTACCTTGGTTTTGAGCTTTAGACTTTAACTTTTTTCTGTATCAATCAAGTTTTCCCCTTGATTGTGGTTGAGATTCTACCTTTATATATTGATTGAGCCTTCTCCCTATTTGTGTTGAGATTGCTCTTTCAATTCCATCCTATCCCTATCTTTTTATCCTTGTTCTTTACTGCGTTGCTTTGATAACTAAGGATACAGGATCCATGCTCGTATTAGGTGGTATCAGAGCCTAACTCAACACAGTGGCGAGAGGCTTTGTTGCTTGCCGAGTCATACATCAAGCGATGCCATGCCATGTTGTCTTATCTCGAGTAGCCACGACCTAGAGGCATGATGGCTTTGAACGTGGTAGTAGAGGAGTGGTGACCATAATGTCTCTACCAAGATAAAAAAGAACATTATTTTTAAGGCAAAAAGTAGACGACTTGAGTTGTCGTGACGAAGCTGCTTCGCCTTGTGACGAGATGAGATGAGTCGCTCCGTGCTAAAATATGTGCAACAAAATTCTAAGTTATTCAGTCAACTGCGTGGACAAGTAATAGAAGATAAGGAGGTTTTAGTTCCAACTTAGGCCTTGCCCCGCTGCTTTGTCACAGCCCGGATTGAGCAAAGCTCGGCAACTTTCCTTGTGTTGCGAGGAGGTCACGGCTAATGGGAGATGGACACTTTGAGTCCTTATCCAAGCTAAGCAAGGCAAGGAATGAGATAATTCTTTTTGCGTTAAAAATCACCAGGACAAGGCGGAGAGAGAGACTCGCGAGCTGGCGATCTAGGAGTTAATATGGCCATGGGAAACAAAAAAAAAATAAAGCCACAATGTCGGATGGAAAGAGGAGGCCGAAGTTTAGCTTTGAGCGGCCCTCTCTTTGGGGCTCAAGATAGGATGCATAACCATGGGTTATGCATCTATCAATAACCAAATCTGAACCATTCATTTAGAAAATCCAGATCTAAGAATGGAAAATTAAGGACCATTTTTATGTTTCCTAGCTTTCTTAATCAGCTCATATCTTTTTCGTTTTAACTCGGATTTTAATTTTTTTTGCACAGATGGAACGAGTTCATTGTGCTCTACCAAATGAGAACAATTTTCAATATTTTTTTTAGAAAAAAATTATGGCCTCTCTGTACCAACTGCAAACCATATGGTATCTTCTTCGTTTTTAATTCGTTTTTGAAAAAGTTTGCATAGAAGGGACGAGTTCATCATGATCTATTGGATCTACAAATTTCAGGGTGAACTAATTACAGGACCAAAAAATACCACATAATGCCATACAATACCACCCTGGTACGGGGTGGTATTGTATGGTATCTTCTTCGTTTTTAATTCGTTTTTGAAAACGTTTGCACAGAAGGGACGAGTTCATCATGATCTATTGGATCTACAAATTTCTGGGTGAACAAATTACAGGACCAAAAAATACCACACAATACCATACAATACCACCCTGGTACGGGGTGGTATTGTGTGGTATACAATGTTAAAAGTCGTAAATGACAATTAATATACTACTACTATCATGTATTCAACCATCCTACAGTCTTGGTTTGTTCATACCACCATGGTACGTTTTTCAAACCATAGGTATGCTTTTATTTCAATACCAGTCAATACCATATGGTATAGACTGGTAAAAAATGGCTCGATTTTTTTTGTTCGAAAAATATATTAAAGTGGATATCATTTTGAAGAGCACAATTAATCTGATCTAACTGTGCAAAAAAAATTAAATTTCGATTTAAAATGAGTGAGAAATCGTCCGTCAAAGATTAAAGAGGGTAAAATTAAAAGCTTTCCAGGAGAGAGAGGATACTTATGTCATGCTGATGTGGGCTGGTTACTCTTGATTACTCACCATAAGGTTACTGACCTGATCCGTTCCTGTCAGCAGGGGAGTGGTTGTCTGCTATCCATGCCAAAGGCGATGGACAAAGTGTCATTTTTGTACTAAAGCCAAATTTGGTTGGGTTGTGACTTTGCCATTAAGGGTAAATTAATGGTTAGTACACCACATAATTTAAAGCCAAAATTTGGCTAAGGTTAAGGTGTGAGACAAGCTTTGCAGGCAGGTTTCATCTGGCCATGTTGGCTTGATCATTGAAAGCCAAAATTTGACTAAGGCATATGACAAGCTTTCGCGGTGAGTTTCATCCGACCATGTTTGCTTGATCATTGAAAGCTAAAATATGACTAAGGCATGGGACTAGCTCTGAAGGCGAGTTCCATCAGGTCGTGTTGGTTTGATCATTGAAAGCCAAAATTTGGCTACGGCATTGGACAAGCTTCGACGATGAGTTCCATCTGGCTATGTTGCTTTGATCATTGAAAGGCGAAATATGGCTAAGTCATGGGACAAGGTATGACGGCGAGTTCCATCTGGCCGTGTTGACTTGATCATTGAAAACCAAAATTTGGCTATGGTATGAGACAAGCTTTGATGTCGAGTTCTGTCTCGCCATGTTGGTTCGACATGATGTCTTAAATATTTCTTAGGCATGAAATTTGACATCGTGTTCCATGCGAAGGCCAAAATTTGGCTAAGGCATGGGACAAGGTTTGACATTGAGTTCCACCTCGCCGTATTGGTTTGAGATGATGTCCGAAATTTGGATAAGGCATGAAACTTGATGTCGAGTTTCGTGTGAAGGCCAAAATATGGCTAAGGCATGGGACTAGCCTTGACATCGATTTCCATCCCGTCGTGTTGGCTTGATGTGATAGACAAATTTTGGCTAAGTATATGACTTCTTGATGCGGCAAGTGGCCATTATTTACTCCGAAAAACATGGCTAGCCTAGGTTGTGAGAAGAACAAGAGATCATGAGGGAGTCGTGGCTGCTTGTGGCCGAGAATATAATGTAAAGGAATTGGGCAGGCGACTTGTGTGGCCGCGTGAAATTGGCCTCAATGTTGTTAAAAAAAGTATTTGTGAAGCCTCATTTATTAGACCTAGTCAGGACCGACGAGGAAAAGAAGAGAATACACCTTGTGTAGCCGCATAAGGGCTGGCTGGCTTTGCCGTTAAAGATAATGGTTGACCAGACGGTAGTCAAAGTGATGTTGACTTTTGTTTATGTGGTAAAAATCAAATAGCCACGTGGATGCCACATTAGATTATAATAAATTTAGAATTAAATTAAAATAAGGAAAATAATATTTTTATTATTTTTGAATTTTCCCATTTTATTATACCATTCCATTTCGGGCACCCCGATTGTTTCGGGGAAAGTTAATCTGCTAACTTGAAGATTCGTTAGCAGATACTAACTGATATCCAAAATATATGAACTAATATCCAAGTACTAAAGTATCTAGAGAGCACATACTAGTATTCAAAGTTTGCTAACTGATATCCACCATGAATCAACTATTATCCCAAATTCGCAAACTAATGTCTAGACAACACAAAATAGTATCCAAACAGCACATAATTAGTATCCTTTTAACACGTAAGAGTATCCATATTGAATACTAGTTGGTTGATTGTGGATATTAGTTATCATCTACTATCTGGATACTAGTTTGTGATGTTTTGAATACTAGTCTGTGCTATTTAGATACTTAGTATACTTGGATATTAGTTGAAAGTTTGCTAACTGATATCCACCATGAATCAACTATTATCCAAAATTTGCAAACAAATGTCTAGACAACACAAAATAGTATCTAAACAGCACATAATTAGTATCCAGATAACACATAAGAGTATCTAGATAACCCATTAGAGTATCCATATTGAATACTAGTTGGTTGATTGTGGATATTAGTTGGTATCTACTATCTGGATACTAGTTTGCGATGTTTTGAATACTAGTCTGTGCTATTTAGATATTTAGCAGACTTGGATATTAGTTCATACATTTTGGATATTAGTTAGTATATACTAGCGAATTTTCAAGTTAACATAATAACTAGGCTAGATCATTTCCAGCAGCCCGGTCTGACCCGACCACGACTGCGACGAGTAAAACTCCGCCATCTCCTCCATCATCTTGTCCACCCGCCGGCAAGTCGCACAACACGAGGAACGCGACGTCAATCCAGAGGAATCAGCAGTCGATTGCCTTCCCTCGCCTACCTCCCTCGCTCTCGCCTGCCTTATTGTAAATCTGGATTCGAGTATTGAAGAACTCTCTCCCCTAACCACCACCTCAACCCACTCTGAAAAGAGTCTCCACCTGAAATCCCAGGCTTCGGCTATGAAAAGAGTCTTCATTCTAGGTCTGCCCATACCCCAAATCTTAATTTCAATAGCCAATCCTCGACGGCTGGTGAGGTAGATTCTAGGTCTGCCCATACCCCAAATCTTTTTTCTTTTTTCTCTCTCTAAACCCAATTTCAAAACTATTCTCTGCTCTCTCTCTTCCGTCCCTTCATTATCGGCTCCCTAGGGTTGCCGCCGGCCCCTCTTGCTGACCGGCGGTAGCCCAACGATTTTCCTCTCCTTTTGTTTTCCTTCCAAGCCCTATTGTGCTTTGGCTTTTGGAGATTTGCAAGCGTTTTTCTTTTCCATCTTTTCTTACGTTTTGCTGAGTTTGTGTTGTCTTTCTTCTTCAGTTCTGGGTTTCTCTTCTTCCTCCCATCGAGTCTCTCTTCCCACTTTGTGAGGACGTCTTTGCTCCTCTCGTTCAAGAGATGGTTTTTGCTCCCACAATGGATGGGTTTCCAAATCTGTGTGGATGTACTCTGGTTGGTGTTTGAGGGAGCCGATTTTCGGTTCGCTCGCTCCTCTCTGTTCCTCTATCTACCTCCACATGCTTCATCCAATGTTGGGGATGTTGCGGAGATGCAAGGGCCTCTGTTGTTTAGGATAGTGTTTCGGGGAGCTTGTGAGCAGGAAAGCCAATTTTCGTGGATGGGCTCTTGCCACATGCTCAGATCCGCAGCGGTTCGTCACTCTTCTGTCCGTTTCTGGGTTCTCCATTGTTTTTTCTTGATTGTGCAGGTGAAGCTTGGAGAGACTCTGGATTTGGTCCGCTCCCGTTCTTTCTTGCTGTTGTCATCCGTTCCCTGGCGCCCGATTCGTCAGTCCTGGTGGTCCTCTCCCCGGCGGGCGGCGGTGTTGGTTTGGGTGGCTTCGGTGGCAGCTAGTCTTGGGTGGGGATGCATGCGGGTCCCATCACTTGTTGGTTGGGCTGCTGGATTTAGGGTTTCTAGGGGTAAGCAGTGGGGGTCCATGTGTTTAGACCGGGCTTTGGGCCTTGTTCGCTGTGGGCTTTTGTTGTTAGCTTACTTTTAGATATCATTTTCTCAGTAGGTTTTTTTCCTCCTTTCAGTGTTGTATTAACTCTGTACACCGTGTTTCGTATTAATGAAACGACCACTCCACTTTCAAAAATAAAAAAGGTAAAAGCCGAAGCGGCAGAAGAAGCCGATAGTTTTTTATTTTTGTTTTTTTATATTAAATATTATATTAAATTAAAAATTAAATTAAAAATTTCATGTCAGATTCCATGTCACCGCTGACTGGATTTTTTGTTAAATATTAACCGTCAATGCAGGTCAACATTAACGAAATAATAGTGCAGGACTAAAATGTCATATTGAATAGTTCGGGACACAAAGTGAATTTAGATAATTTTATATGTACAATTGGTAATAAATTGTTCGAATTGCCTATTACACTTTGTTATTTTCTTCTTGATATTGATGTTAATATTTGAACGTTTTGAATATACAATTCTCCAAAAATAAATGTTATATTGCTCTAGCTCTTTCCCTCATTCCACGAGTCAGTAACTTTAAGCAATCCGGCCAACGAGTCGGGTCAAAAACTAGTATGAAATATAAATGTTATTTCATGGTGTGAATGAATTATATTTTCAATAAAATTTTCTCGAAAAAGTATGTTGATAATATTTTGATGATGTTTGTAGATGCTATTCAAACAGGTCCTTTATATTCATGTTTCATATAGAGATTATTATGCTAGCAATAGTGTCCCTACAGGCTACACATGATAAACTAAAATTTTGTTACGATAAGGGATGTTAAAATTCAAATATATGTATTATTTCATATAGTCATGTAGGGGTGTGCAATGATTTGATTTGTACCAGAATTTACGCACCAAACCAACACTTGAACTGAGCTGGATATAATATTATTTGATTTTTTACAAATTTTTTATCTTACAAAAATGAACAAAAATGACATTTAGACAAGACCAAATCGAACCCAAAGCAATGTTGGTCCTGCTCCATATATTGTGTTGACTTGTCTATTTGTCGCGTAACATGCAGTCGAGCATCCGCTGTTAATAATTGTATATATCACAAGTTAGAAGGTAACCTACTATTATTGTAAATCAGACTTGTCTGCTCTTGAACTACTATTATTATCTCTATCTGTTTAAGGGTACAAGTTAGAAGGTGACCTCTATTCCACAACCAGGAATGTGGGAGCCATAAGCCAAGCTTTAGAGGTTTCACAAGATGGTACATCGTTGGAGCCCCAGGGCAGAGAACAGCCTTCCCCCTGTTGGCCACAAGCGATACAAAAGGCCAGGCCTTGGTTCATCCACAGCATCTTCCAGCAATGGCTCTTCCTCGATCCCGTCATCCGACCCCAACTTGACATCCTCATTGTCCTTGTGCTTTTCTTCGGATGTGCTTTCCTCCTTTGCTTTATCTTCTGGCCCAACCTCAGCTATCTCTCCAGGCTTCTTGTCAAAGAGCCCTTTGAATTATTTTCGTGCTCTCCGATCAACTTCCTGTTAATCAAATACGAATTCGGGAATCAAGGAATCCCCACTTCCTTGGATCGTTTCTTTGTGATTAGCACACATACCTGCTTTGTTTGCTTTAGTTTCAGAAGAGCAGCTTTTGAATCGGACTCGGATGACTTGTCCACTTTTGCCATCTAATAGCACGTTACATAATGGATTTTGAGGAAATTCAAGTCTTAAGAATTTAGAGAGCTTATGAAAGGGATAGTAAATAGTAAGTAAGGGGTTACCATTACAAAGTCGTTCTTTGCTTCATCAAAATCGCCAGCTTCCATGTATGCCATTCCTCGGCGGTATAGAGCCTTTGCATGTGCAGGACTTGCATCCAAAACCTGTTTTACTCCAATCTCAGGAATCTCGAACTTTCATCCTACTACGGCTGAAACACGTTTCTTCAAATGGAAACTTTACCTTGTTGCATGCCTCAATAGATTTTCTACATTCCTTCATTTTCAGGTAGCAAGCGGCCACATTTAAGTGTAACAAATTCTTAAATTGGAAAGAAAATGAGGTTAGCAAGAATGGTTGCAAATAAAGTTGCAAGCAGTTCGTCTGAGCACTTCTACTATGCTATATAGTATTGGTGCTTTAATGTACAACTTAAAGTTGTATCATAACATTAAATGTATAAGTTTAGGTTGTACCATAAAGCAATTTGTACCATTCTGTTATGGTACAACTTTACAACTTGAAGTTGTACGCAAAAAATATAGGTACAATCTGAAGTTGTACTATAATGTAAATGTACAATTTTAAGTTACCATAAAGGCAAAACCCTATACCAACACTATATAGCATTGTAAAATTTCTCGTTGTCTTGGTTAAAACAGCAGATGAAAGACTACTTACCCGCGTGTTCAGAAAAACCTTCCCTTCCTCATCATCTTGTGGATTGACATGGTTAAACTCCCTCAGTACCTGTTTAAATGGACTACATTCATAGTTGAAAGAACCAAAAATTTAAAAATGTAACATGCTTAAACATCATACCTTCTCGTACTTGGCTTTCGCTAGTTCAAACTTTCCTTCTTTGAACAACCTGTTCCCCTGAAAAAAGTAACAGTTACTATGACATACGTCCCATGAGTTGATACCTGATCTGCTCTTGATCTCACAGGTAAAGGAACAATATGAGCCACTAGAGTGTTCTACACTAGTACTTACTATGCTTCTTATCTTTTCAGCATCGTCCATTATACTCTGGAAATCCATGCCAGTCCAGTCCTGCAAATGGAACACAAAGTTGCATGTGTGGAAGGGGAAAAATTATATAAACTTCAAAGCTGCGATGAGGAATGAATTAATTGGCATCCTCAACCTGGATTATGGGATGTAAAGATAGTAATTTAATAGCAATAGTCAATAACAGAATTAGAGTGACCACAAAAAGGACAAGGAGATAAGATACCAGGTTGTCACCTGTGGCATCTCAAAACCAAGAAGCTCAATCTCCCATTGGACATGAGCACCTTCAGGAACATCGGTTGGCCTAACCACACATACAGAAGGTTAATATGTAGCTCAATTAACTAGAATGCTACAAAAAAAGAAGTGATAAAGTTACAATTGAATCAACAAAAGTGCATCTGCGCTTGTTTCGGTAAGTATAAGAATCTAAACAACCTTGGAAATTTGTCATATGCATAATCAGGAGGACATGTTACCAAAGCCAGCTCTCCTGGAAGCATCAGGCGGACAGACATTTCAAATCCTTCAGGAACCTGCAGCAACAGGCAGCAAAGTGAAGGATGTGGAAATCAGAATGAAACATCCAAGCAAGACAAAAGGATCCATATTGTCAAAACAGCTAATACGTCATCAATCACAATGCGTCAGGTGTGGCAGATATATTTAGATATGTTGACGGAATTAGCTATTTCCTTTATACTAGACTAAAAACTTACTAGACCTTCCCCAGAACTGAACTCCAAAGGCTGCCCCGCATTGTTGACTCTTGTATCGTAGAAGACTGTCTTTTTGTCATTTAGAAGCATGGCCTTGTAATGAACCCGCAGCACACTGTCATGAAGAGGGCAATCCATGGGAAACTCACCTAGTGTACCACACAACCGAGACATATGTATTGTGAAATTACACAAATGTCTTGCAAAACCATAGAGAAAGGGTTGTTAAAAGCCGAAGGCGAAGGAGAACCACCAAAAGAAGCATACGCAATCAATCGAGACCTTGTAACAAATTCTATAGCATACCCTTCCCATCACGAATTCTACGTTTTATTAGACGCCCATCTCCAAGCATATCTCGCACCTGTCCACACAAAGTGCAATTAAACTTATCATTCCGGGACCAGCTTCACTATGCAAACTGAACGCTTTTCAAGCATAAAAAATCTAGGACTAATAGAGATATTCTTTCAAGTGGAAACTATGCAGAGAGAACTGCTTATCTATTCAGAGTATTCTTTCATCCGCTAAGTTGTACTGATATAGTCATCAATCTTCAAATGGAAACTATGCAAAGTCCTGCTTATTTATTCAGAGTATTGCAACTTGAGAAGATAACCTGAAAACTAATTCCATGCATGGGCAATTTAAAAGGAATACATCAAACTGGCACCACAAGTCAAGAGTCTGATGCCAAAAGAATGCAGTTGACATAATTTAAATAGAGGTATGAGGGGCTTGGTATAAAATAAGCAAAGAAATATGGACGAGCAAATGATTTACCATAATGACAAAAATTGCAGGAAAAAAATCGTAGTAAATTACTATGCCTCGGCCTTAAAAGACAAGATCAAGGCAAAAGAAAGCTCAGATTAACCTATGAGTGAAGAGAGTTAGAACAATGTTACAGACCTGAATGAAATGAACAAGCTCCACTTCAAAATGAACTTCATCCAAACCTTCAATTGTAGATAGGAGAGGAGACTGAGTTAAGTATTGGCCAGTAACATATATTATAGCCTTTTCTTCTCGTGCCATTGTTCCCATTCCCATCTCAAGACCTTTAGGTACCTAGAATAGTTGTTACAAGATCAAGCTGTTTCCAAAAGTCCAATAAAGTATAAAATCATCGGGCGAAGAAATGAAAATAAAATTCTGTTGAATTCCTTATTTCAATTGGATCTATTACAGAGGAAATATGCGTGTGACTACTACAAAGCCAAAAATATTGACCAACCTCAAATTTCCCGAAAGTAAAGAAATATGGTTCCCCATGTGTGTGGGCCAGAATAACTTTCCCATCACCAGTTTTAGCTGAAATCCTAGAACAGTACATATTTTTGTAAATATTATGGGCATTATTTCACCATAAACACAAAACTGTAGAAGGAGTAACCATGAAGAAGCCTCAAATACCTGGCTTTTACTTCATATGGTTCCCTAGGAGACTCCCAACCTTGACCATCATCTATCACCTATCAATACAAACGATGAGCACAGAAAGAATGCTTTTAGAAATATGTGTAACAGGAAGACTAAGAAGCACGGGACCAACTCGAACAACAGATTAGGATGAGCATCTTGCAAAGAATTCCACCATGTGTGGGAAAAGAAGGTGCTTCAGGAAACTGGCTATCAACCTTTCAGGTTGGAATATTATTTCAGATCAACTCCTTCGAAATCAAGCACTGAGTAGTCACGCGTTCTTTACCTTCTTTATAATCCCCAAATCTTCGCTGACTACCTGAAAAGCAACAAACATGTTTTAGGACAGCGCTTCAATGATTGGAAGGAAATCAAGGTGCTTGATTACATCATGTACCTGCCTCTTGACCATGATCATATTAACTAAAAGAAGTATATAACTTATTGACAGTGAATGTGTATAATTTCCGCAATCGACTATGCCAGCACAATAATGTAACAAAAGTATTTAACAAACTTCAATAAATCATTTCAGCAATCCATACAAATGGATGCAAGACAGCAATGAAGACCGGTGAACCAAAATCCAAAGTAATTACCTTCACTTTTGAGAATTCTATCATTTCGATCTCAAAATGAAGTTCATCATCTTTCGGGAATCCACTTGGTGGTAAGATTGGGCAATCAGCCTCGCCATAGTGGATTGATGGCTTCATTTTAAACTGAAAAATAGATTGAACAGCTCATAAGATGATACACCAAATATTCAAGATATCAGCCATGAAGAACAAAGATGAACTTCGCGTTAGTTCAAAGCTCTCTAACATGTAGCTTTCTACCAAGGGAACAGCAAGAAAGGGGAATAAGAACAGATATGTCACTGAAAACCAAATAATTTCACCCAGACAATGTGAGTATTAGCCTTCAAAAACCGGAATGCAGGAGAAGCCTAGAAATAAACTGCAACCGGTTGTCATATTGCAAACTGAAAAATTCAATACCATAGCAACTTCACCCTTCAGCATTGTGGTAAGTCCCTCAATGACTCCTATCAGCATCTTGCTTTTCCCCAAAACATGCCGCAGCGGAATGCCCTTCCCTACATGTAAATGACACTTATATTAAGCAACATCCAAATCACGACAACAATGAAGTTCTAGGCTAACATCGAACTGCAGGAGTAAACAATTGCTCCCTTTAAAATGATAACACGATATGTTTTCCTCTACATATACACATTGATCACAACGTACAAGAAAAAGCTTACCCCCATTATCTGATCTAGTAGACTCGACAACTACTCCATCCAAAGTTCTGACTGTGCAGTGATATATGGCCTGTGAGGTGAATTATGATGCCAAACCAATATCAATCACGATCCAGTAAGCAACTTAAGCAGTAAATTGGAAAACGTAAGCAGATACAAAATGGAAGTAACCTGATCACCCTCGGATGGTCTAACATCACCGCCTCCTGGCCTCATTTCAGCCTTCATTAAGCTTCCAGGTTCAATTTTCTTTCTCCTAATCACCACAAAGTATGAACACAGCAATCAGAATCCAGTAATAACCAAAAGACCGAATCCCTAAACTTAGAACTCGGAACCGGTTTCTCGGACGAAGGAAATACAGTAGAGAGAGACAGACCGCTTCTCTAGCTCAGAAGGTTCTTTCTTCTTCTGCTGCGGCACGTACTCCTGCGCAACATCTTCTTCGACAGCCATGGCGGAAGACTATTATAAGCCGAGTCCTCCCGAATGTTTAATTATCTCACTGTTCAATCTCACTGTTGGCAAATGCACAAACTGGAAAACATTGTAGCAGTGAAGCACATCATCAAATCACTACTTGAAATTGAAGTCATGAATGAATCCAAACATTTCTAACTTCGACCAGTTGCTCCACCATTCACGAAGAGGAGTTGGTCAGCTGAAGAACTGGAATTTTGGAATTTTGCCTACCTAAGCAAACGAAGACGGAGAATCCCACGAAGCCGGCCGAACAGTGGGTAGTGCTGCAGGCATATAATCAAGTCATGTATTCTAATTTGATTTCTATAGTATCACCAAAACCTCTTACTTTTTTTTTTTGTTAAAGATTTGGTCACTAAGATTACTAAATCGGGACATGTTTAGTCACTAGAAAAAATTAATATCAATTTTAGTCACTTGAATTACTGAAACAGGTCACATTTAGTCACTCTCCGTTAGTCTCCGTCCAACTCCGTTAATAAAGTCCGTTATGTGCTGACGTGGCTAACGAGAGCTCCTAGTCAGCGTCGTTTTGGACCGGAAATGGTCAAACCCGACCTACCACGTCACTAAACCAGCCATGTCATACACCCAACCCACTAACCCTATCCACCAACCCAACTCTAGCCCACTTAACAAAACAAAATTGAAAAAGCTCCAACTCATTCTCCTCCACTTCACCGCCGTCTTCCCCAATGAAACAACATCAGCAGCAATTGCAAGATCATCACGATTAGAAGGCCCCTTCGAGGTCTCCCCCGACGGCATCGTGAAATTCAAGGAGAAAGATGGCATCGACTACGCCGTCCTCACCGTCCAGCTCCCCGGAGGCGGGAGGGTCCCTTTCCTCTTCACGGTGAAGCAGCTCGTTGCTTCCGGAAAACCAGAGAGCTTCAGCTGCGAGTTTTTGGTTCCCAGGTATAGAGGGTCGTCGTTCTTGGACCCAAAGGGCAGAGGCGGGTCCCAGGGTTATGACAACGCGGTGGCGCTGCCCCCGGCGGGAGAGGGGATGAGGAAGAGCTGGCGAAGGAGAATGTCAAGAACGCGGCGTCGAAGGGGAAGATTACATTGAGCGTGACCAAGAGCAAGTCGGAGACAGGGGAGGTGATTGGGGATTTTTTTAGAACATTTAGCCGTCGGACACCGATTTGGGTGCCTCAAGGATGTGAGGATTCAGGGGGTTTGGTATGCTCAGCTTGATTAACTAGAGAGGAGAGGTTGATGATGGAAAAACTTTTGTTTCATTGGGGAAGCGGCGGTGAAGAAGAGGAGAACGAGTTGGAGCTAGGGTTTTCCAATTTTGTTTTGTTAAAGTGGGCTACGGTTGGGCTACGGTTGGGTTAGTGGGTAGGGTTAATGGGTTGGGTGTATGACATGATGGGTTTAGTGACGTGGCGGGTCGGGTTTGACCATTTCTGGCCCAAAACGGCGCTGATTAGGCAATTCTGTTTGCCACATCAGCACTTAACGGACTCCATTAACGGAGTTGGACGGAGACTAACGGAGAGTGACTTAATGTGACCTATTTCAGTAATTCGAGTGACTAAAATTGATATTAAGTTTTTCTAGTGACTAAACATGTCCCGATTTAGTAATCTCAGTGACCAAATGTGTCTTTAACCCTTTTTTTTTTCATGATCTAAATTTTTTTTTTTCCGTATAAGTTAAATCATTTTGGAGTCGTTGCCCTCGTTAAACCTGATCCGACCGTTCACCTGACCGGGTCAGGACTCAGCAGTGGAACACAGGTCAATTGATTCATTCCGTTAGTCATTTTCAATCCTCGAATTAATTTTAGTGGCGAGTTGGGGTAGTATTTGCTTTGAAAAGTTGAAAATTTCACGTCCTCACATGGGGCCTTCAAAATTGATGGAAAGATCATTCTCGAAAAATGTAGTTCGTGGAATGCGATGTCGAGAAAAGCAAGCGCAACACTAATGAGCAGAGAAAATCTCTGTGATGTGATTAGTAAAGATCTAATAATAATTATCATTTGTTTAATTTTTAATTAACTAGCTTGTTCAATTTAGTTAATATAGGGTGAACTAGCGAAACAAATTTTCTAGCGGACAACGAAAATCATTCCAAGTTGAAGCATTGTTGAGAGAAATTTCAATATTCTCCAAAGCTCTTGCAACAATTTCTTTCTCTTGTGCCACCCATTACACCAATGGATGGATTTTTATCAGGCATGCCATCCGGCGAGAGTGATAGCCCCGACGTTCAAGCAACTTCTTTTCTGATCAACCATCTTGAAGGCCAGGATAAGCAAAAGAAGAAGAGTATGAGAACTCCTTATTCTTCCTCTGAAAGTTGGGACAAGAGTATGATCAATTTGATGGAGAATTCAAACATGCATGCAAAGTTAGTACTCGCTAGAGAGGAACATGAAGTTGAAAGAGAAGCAAGAGATAGAGCAAGGGATGTAAGGGAGAAGAACATGCATGAGATTATGGTAAGGAATATGGCTTGAACTCGGACTTGTTATCAAAGACACAAAGATGACATTGTGACTTCTTAACATGATGCTCCAGACATATAATATTTTTAGTGTGCTGCTTTATTGCGTGTAATTTTAATCTAGTTTGATTTAAGTTTGATGTATGTTCTTCCTCTATTGTAATTTTCTAATTAGTAATGCAAGTACCTTCTTATTGAAAAGTGGAAAATACATTAGCAAGACATGGCATACATAAATAAAACATAGAGAATACATCAATAAAACATTAAAAAATAAATAAGTACATAGAGAATACATCAATGAAACATAAAAAAAATACGTAAATTAAGGAATACAAACTTAAAACTTAGGGAATATATCATGTTTCTACCTTTCTCCATGTTTTGTCCATAAATACTCAATCAAAATCGTTTCTCAATGCATGATGTCCTTGTCGATTACAAATTCTGTTATGTCTTACCATGTACTCCATAAAAATCAGAATGTTATGCTCGGGTGGCTCCCATCTGACATTGGGATTACTCTCACATTCGAGCCACTTCCTCGTCACCATACTCGTATCATTGATCTTACACTATTATATTGTACATAATAATACAAGTTTACATAATATCACCAAGTGTTTGCACCTCCCAAAGACGACTCGACCCCCTAACAATGGCCCATCTTTGTTGATGCATAATGCCCTCTCAGTATCCTTGCAGTAAGCCACTTGATACTTTGCAAATAACTTCCTTTTCTAGTTACTTGAACTGCTAGTAGTATTCACATAGGTAGCCCACTCAACATAAAGTTCGTCAGCAAGCAATAACATTGATCGTGCATCTTACCGTTTACCTCATCACTGACTTTGGAAACCAGTCCTCAAACTGCTTGATCAAATGGTGGGGACACTCCAAGAGTATTGGTTTCATTGCTTGATCCACGAAGGCAAAAGAGTAATCGGTGGTTGGAGAGATGAATGAAGGATGGATGATTTTTTTTTTCTAGAAAGAAGGTTTAATGATGGATGAGTAGAATGACCAAGTTTGAGGGTTCATTTATAGAAACTTGAAATGATTCCTTCTGCAATAATGGTCAAAGTTGAATGAACAATTGATGGCACAATGAATACTTGATGATACAACTCAATCTGACAGACATGAGATCAATTTTTTACATCCAAATTTAAAAAAATATCGAAATGTTAAATTATTAGTACCTATATAGAAATAATGAATAAATTATCTAATTATAATGATGAAATCTACACTAAACTAGATTAGAAGTCAATGAAAATTTGGAACTTTGGACTTTTGAATCTCGAGCAAAATTGTTTTTGTTGGGCTAGAATTCTAGATCTAGCCCTAATTTTTCGAATTTTGGAACTTCTTTTTGGATATGGTCTAGTAAGTTCAAAAAATATAAGAATTGCAGGTTACGTGGCGCGAGTGCCTTGAGGCTTGTTTGTTTGTCACTTAGCACAACTGGGATTGGGGGCTTGGTTTTTTTTTTGTTGTCAAAAGATATCTTATATTGATCGGAAAAAATAGATACCAAATGAGCTACCCTATTGTTCTCCCGACCTACAAAACGCACACTAAAGCCAGCCTGAGTACGAAAATAATGACCAATCTCTTCCAAAACAACACCCAACCGGCTATCTCTTGTGTTAGCTTGATTAATTTTGTCAATAATCACCTTCTCATCGCCCTTAAACCGGACCTCCGACAAGCCTTGCTCCACGCACCAAATAATAGCTTCCCTGAGCACAAGCAACTCCACCACTATAGGATCATCTATTTGAGAAAACTGGACCCCTCTAGCCAGAGGAGTGTCCGGGCTGGGTAAAAAAGAACCATCCCACCAGTTGAATGCGACCCACCCATAGTAGCCCCGTCCCATATGCAAACCAAATGGGAATCGCCCACTTGTCCTGTAGATTGCATCATCGGGATTTGCACCCTAGGCGCTTGGTCCGCTGGTAGACCCACCCATTCCTCATACTGTTGGTTAAATTGCCGCATGAGCGTCGGGATCCCAAATTGTTTTCCTTCAAATACTACCCAATTCCGAGATCGCCAGATCCTCCAAAGAATGGCAACAACAGCCATAACCACTAACGGTTGATGAAGCAACGCCAACAGACGTTTGAGAAAAAAAGGAAAAGTATGCCGAGGAAATCCCTCGCCCAAGTATTCCAGCCCAGAATAATCCCAGAGAGCCCGCCCAACCGAACAATAAAGGAATATGTGTTCCATTGTCTCCGGGCCATCCCAAAAAACTGGACACCGAGGTAGCACCTGGACCTTTTTCTCAATAAGCGCCACCGTAGTCGGAAGAGCCCAATTAAGAATTTGCCACACAAAAACCTTCAACTTCGGAGGGATCTTCGCCTCCCAAACTCTAATCCAACTCGGCTTATCCATCCAGCTAACGGAGGATCGCCACCCACCCCTCCTCTTGTCCAAATCGACAGCCAAATGGTAAGCCAACTTAACCGAGAAAACCTCGTCGGCCGTAAAATGCCAGATAAGCCTATCAGGCACATCCCAACGCGGGAGATGAATAGATTTAATAGCCCTACAGGTGAGCAGGTCAAACCATTGACTGAACTTCTCATAAGACCACCTCCCTCCCCCCTCACAAATAACCTCCGCCACCAAGGGATCACCCCCCTCAGGCAAGATCCGCGGATTATAGCATGGGGGATCTAGTTGGTACCTAGGAATCCAGTTAGAATGAAGGAGGGAGACCGATTGGCCATTACCAACCTGTCATCACAAACCCATCTCCAATAACTGACGCCCATGAAGGATACTCTGCCACCCCCAAGAGGGACGAGACCTAGTAGTCGCGGTCAGGAAAGACCCTTGTGGAAAATACTTGCCTTTATAAATCTGGGCAATAAGTGATTGAGGTTCATGGAGAATACGCCAGCCTATCTTAGCCAAAAGAGCTTGGTTGAAATGTTCGAACTGGGGAAATCCCATCCCCCCCCCCCCCATCATGCTTACTCCTGCACATGTTACGCCAGGACACCCATCTAATCTTGGGATGACCCTCTTCAGCACCCCACCAAAAACAGGCCACATGGCTATCTAAAAGACGACAAAGAGCTAGGGGAAGATGGAAACATGACATAACATGAAGGGGAAGAGCCAAATGTCTGAATGTAGCCATTTTGGATGTAGCCAAATATCTGAATGTCCTTTGTTTCCACCCCTGAAGTCGCTCTAGGATTTTTTCCTCCAAATATCTGAATGTAGCCATTTTGGACCGAGCAACTAGCGTTGGAAGTCCCAGATATTTATCATGGACCCCCACTGCACCAACCCCTATGATCGTGGCCAAGAACTCCTAATCTGGCGTGGAAATATTCTTGCTAAAGCACACCGCCGATTTCTCCAAGTTAACGCGTTGGCCACTCAGTTCCTCATATTCATTCAGCCCCTCAATTAAATTCTCGCACTCCTGCAGAGAACCTCGCAAAAATAAGTAAGAATCATCCGCGAAGAACTGATGCGAGACTCTTGGAGCACGAGGAGCTACCTTCACCCCCTCTAATTTTTCTCCGTGATCGCCTTTCGGAGGAGGGCTGCAAACCCCTCCGTGCAGAGTACAAACAAGAGAGGAGAGAGCGGATCCCCCTGGCGAAGGCCCCTAGCGGCAGTGAAATAACCCGAGGGTGTACCATTCATCAGAACCGAGAAAGAGGAGGATCGAAGACATTCATGTATCCATCCTTGCCAGACTGAATTAAAACCCATCTTATCCAAAACTGCAAGAAGGAAGGGCCATTCGACTCTATCATAGGCCTTTTCCATGTCAACCTTCAGAGCCATGTACCCTTTCTTCACTTGCTTTTTTATTTTCAGACAATGCATTAGTTCATGTCCTATAAGGATGTTATCAATAATCTGTCGGTCTCTGATAAAGCCATTTTGGCCCTCGGAAACGATCTGAGGGAGCATGCTAGCCAGCCGTTCAGCCATGATTTTGGTAATCACTTTGTAAACAAACTGGCAGAGACTAATCAGAAGCAATTGTCTAATTGTTTCCACCGAGTCCACTTTAGGGATCAAAGTGAGCCACGTATGGTTAAAATTCCGCAGCATCCGACTCGAGGTAAAGAAGGAGATTACTGCTTCAACCACCGAAGTGCCCACAATATCCCAGAAAGCTTTAAAGAACTTCCTGTGAAGTCATCCGATCCCGGGGCCTGTTTCGATCCCATGGAAAAGACCGTACTCCGAACCTCACTAGGCAAAACCTCCGCCGTCAATTGCTCATTCATTTGCGGAATAACACTATGAGCAATCGGCAGATTCGCCACCCTCTCAGCCATATCAGGAACCTGATTTTCGGAGGTAAACAAGGTCTGGTAAAAGTTGGTGGCAAACGAAGCCTTTCCGATTTCAGGATTGGGGGCTTGGTTTAGAGAGGAAGAGAAATGGCAATTAGCGGATGGGGGGCGGGCGAAGCTGCAAGGTAGAAGAATAAAACAGAAGTGTTTCCTTTGCGACAATATTGTACTGTAGGTGAGGACTGAGGCTTACTACTGGAGGAAGACGACTATATTTTCTCGCAAAGAGTAATAAACTAATTAAACTAATATCTATGATTGAATTCCGCAAAGCCTCCAAAAATGTCTCCAGTTTAGAGCAACTAATAGTGTTTTGAATGACCCAAGTGTGAGGTGCTTCAAGTGTCGTTCCTACTTCCTACTAAAGTAAACAAGAGTCAAAGAGATTAGGGGTACAAGCAATAAAATAAAATCATAAAGTAAAGAAAGAAGTAAAGGCAACATGTGAAAGGTGTAGGAAAGCAGTGAGTATAGACATTGTTAAGAATAGTTTTTCTTAGACTGACTAAGGTTGTGCTACTATATCTAGTTGAGTTTGCCTTGCTTGGATTTATCATATGCCACTTTTCTAGAGAGATACTCTTATCCGCAAGGTCTCAAATGCTATAGGAACGGAGTAATTGAACTGACTTGCTTGTGGTAGAAACATACACAAGGATCATGAACGAACATATATCACAAGTAGCATGCAAGGTTAAGAAATACAATTGGTCTCTTAATTTTGGCGATTGAATGATTATCACAGGCACGTGTTCTCTAAAAATGTAGAGCAAACATAATTAGAGGTGAAAATTTTCAATCCAATCCAATCCAATCCATCGATTTTAAAAAATATCCAACTAGTCAAATCAATTTAAATTCAATCCATTTTATCCAAATCCAATTGGATTGGTGGATTCATAGATTGTTGGCAACTTACAATTCAGTATCTATAATTTTTATTTTTTACATTTTAATACATAAAATTTAATTTTTATACGAAAAATATAATTGGAAAATTACGTTTTGATATATAAATTTTCATTATGACATTTTAGTACCTAAACTTTTCACATTTTACATATTGGTTCAAGGTTGAGGATGTTATTTGGATTCATGGATAATCCACCAATCCACTTAATCCAATCCATAAATCCACTAATCCATTTGATCCATGGATATGATTCAATCTATATCCCACCTCTAAACATAAGTTACTATCAAACATACATGCGCGTGATCTCGTCAAACATTCATGAGCAACAATACCGACAACATATATGCACATAAATCCTCAAACATATATGCAGTTGATATAAGCAAGCAAGAATGATAAATAACAAGCGTAACCTCAATAATATATATGGTGGCTTCTACGAAACTTACAAAAATGCGTAAATACTATATACTCCACTCCAAAAGTAGTCTCAAACATTAAATTTTAAAGGTTAAATACACTTGTATATCCAAAACTTTCACGGTTGTGCCAATAATATCCAAATTTCCCGAAATACCACTTATATCCAATTCTTTCACATTCATTAACGGTGTTTTTGGATATACAAGTGTATTTAACCAAAAATATATTGGGAAATGGATAGATTTGGCAAAGAACAACTTTAAAACATGGATATAAGTGGTATTTCGGGAAATTTGGATATTGTTGGCACAACCGTGAAAGTTTTGGATATACAAGTGTATTAAATACATTTTAAATGGTAGAATTAGTACAATATTGGTGTGATGCTAATAAGCTACCACCCACGTGCGAGTGTTGTCAATCGATTGCACGGCTTTCCTAACTATCCCATTCCGAGTCAAGTATAACTCAAAATGGCATTGCTAATATAGTGGTTACCAAGGTCGTATTTCACGGGTTCGATACCCTAGCCTACTTCTCACTTTGTTGTTATCTAGTCAGCTGGTTAAAGTTTTGGGTTGGAGGTTGATTGGGAGATATAGTGGAAAAAGTTAAGATAAAAGCAAGCTACTTTGGGGTACCACCCTCTCCCTAAACTAGGCTCATCCTATAATGGCTAACTATGTCGGGTTTGTAAGATAAGATGTGGAACTCTCTCATATGAGGGTTTCGATAACTACTCTAACTCATCCTAACACGGCCCACTAAGATCTAATGTCACCTCAGTCAAAGTACTTGCTAGGGTTGCTCCCGTATTTCATCTCAATAAGTTTAACCTATCGTGCATACTAGAGACGTGCTTCAATAAGAACACATGTGACTTCTCTAGCGTTGTTTTAGGAAGGCGTTCCTATATCAGGGGTTCGGTCGCCACGTCCACTAAGGAATCCTAACATCATTCATCTAGTCTTAATCTTCCGGTTGGCACTACTCAGTCTAACCCTAAAACTCCCACATAGTGTTAACACAGTTTTAGACTAGTAGGGAAGAGTTGGGAGACTCACCCAAGCATAATTAAATATCAATGAAGAATAAATTCACTAAAACAAACCCTAACACAATTACATCTACATTCAAAACCTAAATCTAGAGTTTGGGGGATTTAACCTATTACTTTAGAGGACTACCCTCTAAAGGCGGCGGCGCCCAGGGGGGGGGGGGAGGGGGGGGGGACGATACATTGAACAAAATAGAAGCGACATTGGTATGGAAGAACTCCCTTCCTCTTTCTCTTTTATCCTTCATTCAACTTCTATCTCTTTAAACCAAAAATCTTCAACCAAAAGCAGCTCTTCAAGTAGGCGCAGGAGCCCCCTATTTATTGATTTCATGGATTTCGGGCAAGTTTGCGGTCACAAGGGAAGAGTTCGCGGCCACGATCTAGGAAGAGAAGATCAAGATCTCGAGCTTGCCGTTTTGCACTCTAAGGGTGGAATGTTCGTGGTATGAGTTCACGGTTGTGATCCGTGACTCGTGGCCACGAACTTTCTCGTGGGCTTGGATTAAGAAGGTCGTGAATCGACTGTCAAGATCTTCTGCTTCCTCGTTGTTGGCTGAGCCGAAAGTTCACGCCTGGGATCTCCATCTTCGCGACCGTGATCTTCACGTCCAAGGCTACGATCTCTATTCTCGACTAGGACATTTCATGCGCCGATCGTGATCTCTGGAACTCTACTCTTTTCTCTATATTTGTGCACATTTCTTATCTAAAATCATTCGTTCCATCCAATAAACCCTTGAATACTAACATTTTCTCAAAGGAATGAACATAGGGTATATATGGTGGTATCTTTACCATGAATAACATAAAAATGACTCAAAACAAGCCTAAACATGGGTTATAAATAACACTAATTTGAGTGTTATCAACTCCCACACTTAGGTGTTTGCTTGTCCCCAACCAATCCTACTCAAACTAGTACAACATGATAAACAATCATTATGGAGTGAGTGAACGTTACTTCTACCCCACTGTGTAAAAACAAACTCCCATGCGAGGACCATATCGACTACCTAGGTCTAGACATTCAAGGTGTGCACGCGGGCACTTTGAAAAACAATGAGAGCATTGGACTCTATGGATGCTCTTTATTCTTTCTTTTAAGATAGGAGTCAATTATACCTTGATTCTCCTCTTTTTTCAAACTTCTCCACATTGGCATCAAACATTTTCAAGTTTTCTTGCAAATTAGCATCTCTCCCTCGTAAACAAGCACGGAAGAAACCTTGCCTTCCCAGACTTGGCATCATGTGGGGAACATGATGGTCAAATTCATTGCCCGAGCACCACTTCCCAGCCTACATACATCATCTCAACAATAGACGGGTGCACGACACATGTCAGATTCAAACGAAAGCTGAGGTCCCATGGTTTTGTAAAAGGTTAAAAGATGCATTTGAATCTTCCCTACGAACCCATGAGGAGGAAAGGTGTTGGGGGGGGGGGGGGGTTAGTAAGAGATGATCGGGATGTGGTAAAGCTATTTGAACCCCAAACACATCCTCAATCGGCACTCCAAAGCGAGAGAAGAGTCCTTTGATGGCTCAACTCAAACACTATGTTTGGTTGCCTCTCACGTGAGAACCTTAGTTTTTCAATAAACCTTTTTTATTTTTATTTTTTCAAAATGAGCACAATTTGCAAATGTTTTCTGTCCAAAAGGGTAGAAAGTCCCACACACATGTCTTACCTAATTAGCAAATAGTATTCTCACAAAAGAGGAAGATAAGAGTAAAATCCTTCATATACCGACAATCCTGGTAAATGCAAAGTAATCCTTATAAATCACGCCATAGAGACTATATAGAAATTCAAAACACATTGAGAGGATAAATGCTATGGACAATGTGTTTGAAACCTCAAATTTGGAAAATTATTGAGTATATCATCAAGGTTACAAACACCAAATATAAGCCATTCAATATACTAAAACACAACTAATCAATAGCAACCATTCTCACAAACAATCATCAACGTCTTACATTCATGACTAAGGGAGGCTACTACCAACGTATGGCAAGAATCATTCACGAATCATTCAATCAAGAATACAAATCCCCCACACACTTATTATCCTCAATGTGAGAATTCTATGATAGGTTTGTGAGTCGTTACCATTGGGTGTTTCGTTGGGTTGATGCTTGTGCACAAGTGTAGGTCTTTCTCTTCTTGGTTTGTATAGAATGATAAATACCATAAGTAGAAAGAAAATAAAAGGGCTATGGGGCACAACATAACATATATAATTAAGTATTTAAGTTACTACCACCACTACTAGCTACTACGAAGTAAGAAAATTTACACAATATTGGACATTGTTAAAATTCAAAAGAAAGAAGAGTAAGGAAATGAAAGATAGAAAAGTAGGCATTGGATGCCTTAAGACCCCAAATACCATTCTCGCTCGAGTTTACAATTTAAATCTTTGACCTTAGGGTATCGAAGGATATAGGCGTCGTCCTTGAATCCACGTGAAATGTAATAGCTCCAAAGTCAACCTTCAAGAACCGAGCGAGTCGGGTGGCGTACACCCCTCCGTGAAATGTTGCAAGCGGATGATCATTCTCATATCGATTTAGTATATAGAGGATAGCCAAACCGAGATGCAAGGGCTGAGAAGTATGCATGCTATGAAGAAACGTGACATCTTTGGAATGTCAGTGACTTGATCCTCGGTGCGAAAATGATGAAGGGTCACTATACCGGCAGTCACCATATCACGAAAGTAATGGACATGTATCTCAATACGCTTCGTGTGATCATGGAGGATAGAATTTACAACAATGCAAATTGCACTGGTATTATCCACAAAGAGATCCGTCAGTATGTGACAAACATCACCCAAGTCACCGAACAAACGTCGGAGCAAGACGAGCTCAAAAGTAGCATCAGTCATAGCCCGGTATTCTGCCTCGGTAGACGACTTAGACAACTTATCTTGCTTCTTACAGTGCAGGAGATAAAAGAATCGCCACCCAGTAGTAGAACGACGAGTGCTAACACACCCTGCAAAAGCAAAACATGAATAAGCCTGAAGATGCAAAAACTAGTAGAGGGAAACCGAAGACCTTCATCCCGCGTACCATGTAGATAGCGCAAAATGCGATGAATAGTAGTAAGATGATTTGTACGAGGTGCGGCCATAAACTGACTGACGACCTGGATGGCATAAGAGATATCAGGGCGCGTTATAGACAAATATATCAGACTCCCAACAATGCTACGGTATGCGTGTCGTCAGGTAACAAATCACCAAAATCTCGTCTTAACTTCACAGTCAGCTCCATAGGTGTAGAGACCGGTTTACAGTCAGTACAATGATGATCATCTAGTGAATCATATATGTATTTACGCTGACTGAGCAAAAGACCCCGGGAATCACAAGTAACCTCCAGACCAAGGAAGTAAGAGAGAGCACCCAAGTCCTTGATATTGAAAGCAGCATTAAGACCATCCTTTAGATATTGAATAAGCTGATGATCAGACCCTGTGATAACCATATCATCAACGTAGAGCAGAAGTGTAACAATCCCGGCGACAGTCATGTGAGTGAAAAGGGACACATCATGCTGACTTTCAGTAAACCCAAGCTGAGATATAGTGGAGTGGAATTTCTCAAACCAAGTTCGGGGAGCTTGTTTGAGCCCATATAATGATCGATTTAGATGACTAACCTGATCTAGAGAATCTAAAGTATATCCTGGCGGACGTTCCATGTAGATCTCCTCCTCCAAATCACCATGAATATAGACATTATTCACATCTAGGTGATGTAATGGCTAGTTCTGAAGTGAAGCAACAACTAATAATATCGAACAGTGGACATCTTAGCAACATGAGCAAAGGTTTCACCATAATCAACCCCGTATTCTTGTGTAAATCCTTGAGCGACCAGGCGAGCCTTGGAGCATTCAATGGTGCCATTAGGATTCATCTTAAATGTATAGACCCAGCGATAGACAACAACGGAGGTAGTGGAAGGAGGACGTGGCACCAGAGTCCACGTGTTATTAGCATGCAAAGCCTCTAACTCTCGATGCATAACCGCATCCCAAATTGGACGACCACGAGCTTGACGATATCGTGTGAGAACTACAAAACTGTTAAGACCATGCACAACATAGTCGTTGAACTTAGGAGGAGGGATACCTTGAGTTGTGCGTAGGGAACGACGATGAGCTAGTTGGTCTAAAGCAGGTGAAGAAGGCGGGCTCGAAGACGAGTTGGACTCAGAAGTAGCAGTCGGGGCCAAGCTAGAGTTTCCGAAGAATGTGGCCGGGCTTGTTGCTGATGACGCAATAAAGAAGGTGGAGGAGCTTGAAGACATGGTCGAGCTGTTGGGAGATGATGATGCAGCGGGGGAGGACAGATCTTCAAGGGGAGGATCGGGCAGATCAGTAGGGGGATGAGACTCTCATAGTCATCATAAAAAATTGGAAGAGGAAGCCTAGATGCCAAGAAGCTTGAAGAAGGAGATGTGTGGGGAAAGAACATGACATTCTCAAAAAAGACAACAGTACTAGCTATGCGCATACGTTGGGAGGAGGGATCATAACACAAATAGCCCTTGTGAATATCACAATATCCCAAATAAAGGCATATTCTAACATCTTTTTCCCATCATTTCTTGACAGTTTGAGCTTTGTTTCTCGCTCTCGTGGCCTTTTTTACGCTTGTGCGTGTCAGTTTATGATGTTTCAGGACTTAGTACGTGAATGGGCGCGACAAAGCAAAGTTTCATGACATTTTTGGAGCGAACGGGCAGATCGATCCTTTGAGTTATGGGCAGATCGCTCTGGCCCGTAACTCACCAAGAGGAGCCGTAAGTTGCAAAGTCGAGGACAAAGGGTTCGAGGAAGCTTCTATGAGTTACGGGCTGACCTTCCAAGTTATGGTCAAGGCCGTAACTCAGCCATTGAACCCATAAATCATGAGAAGCATAAACATCAATTCCAGAAGTATTTTAGAAGTTACGGTCTCCGTCTGCAAGTTACGGTCGAGACCGTGACTCTCCAAAGGAAGCCGTAAGTCTTGGCTTATGGATTGCATTAACGGCGACGTTCTGGTGCAAGTTAGGGGCGGACTGGAAGGCGAGTTACGGCCATACCTAGACCATAACTCGCAGAATCTCAGCCTATTTGAAGGCTGCTGGGGAAATTTGCAAAGTATCCGGATTCTTGGACTTCTAAAGGCAAAAAAAGAATCCTGGAGAGAGACTGACGAAGAGAAACCCTTGGGCAAGGATTGGAGTGATCTCAAGACTTCGGAACTCGATTCCCCATTCTAGGAGTACCGATTAGCCGCCAGGAGCAGTTGTCCATTGTCGTCTTGATGATGCCTACTCCGAGCATGACGTTCTCTCATCTCTCTATGCAGTAATTTTCCCATTCATCTGGGTATGAAGAACCCTAGCTGTGTATTTTAGGAATGATTGTATGAACCCCATGTTATGAATGATTGATTTGATAAATTAAGTTGAGGAATTATTCAGAATTGCATGAGTCTTGATCAAACCTGTGTAATTCCGGCTTTAACCTTGAATGATAGTCTCTACATAGGTTAAAAGAGCAACCTTTAATTGAAAGTGGTGAATCGAATGCTTTAGTCAAGAAGTCGATTCATTGATCCGTAATGAAAAAAGGCCAGTAGTGGGAGTATTACGCTTTTAACCTTGGTCGTGTATGCCGGTGGAGGTTAGTCGCCCGCCGGGTATTCAAATCAAGAGTGTCTAGACAACTTTAGTCGAGAGTCCAGACCAGTAAAGAACTTCCCGTGGTTTATCTATCAATCCGGTTTATCTCGCTGCACACTAGGTGACCTTTTGAACCTGAAAAGAACCAAACCATTACTTGCTTTTGTTTCTTTTAGACTAAAATCATCTCTCTCGCTTTGTCCTACTAGACAACATGAGTTCACCGAGTAGGCAGTAGATCTAGAGCCCGGGTCGATAATTAGACTTGACCACTATTACGCATTTCCACTCTGCGATTATACTTGGTCATAGTGTGGTGTTGTGTCGTAACGTGTCAAGTTTATGGGTCTATTGCCGGGGATGCCTCTAGATTATTGGAGAAACGTGAACATCTATTACTTTAGCATTTACTTTTCTACATTTTCTTTTTTCCCCTGTGTGCCTTCACAGGTTTGCTTGCTTAGCTATGTGCAGGTAGTGCATGACCCGTAGCCAGTTAGAAGCATTACTACCGTTGAACCCGGGGCTAGAACGCACTTGTCGCTAGCTTAGGCAAGCAAAACAAGCGAGACTGGAAACGACAGAAGCGCTGATTGACGGTCGAATTATCAGCGAATCTAAGCAAGAAGTCAACATGGGAGATGAGAACCACCGCATGAACAACATGAATCCGGGACAGCCCCTGGGGATGTCAATCCAAGTTCCTCCGGGGAATCAAGTCCCACCTAATGGAAGTATTCCATAGGAAGACGCTGCCAACCCGCAGTTTCCTCCCCAAGGGCCCACTATGGAGTACTTCTACATTCCATGGATCGCTGACATCCGCCTCGTCATCCAGTACCCGCCCATCCTTGCCAGCAATTTTGAAATTAAGCCATGCTGGATCCAGTTGATTGCATCCTCCATCCAGTTTCCATGGGCTCAAGGATGAAGATGTGAGGGTTCATCTTTATCGATTCCTGCAGCTGACCAATGGGTTCAAGCTGAACGACGTAGTAGATGACGAGATCCGTCTTCATCTCTTCCCCCACTCCCTGGCGGGTACTGCGACGAGGTGGCTAGAGAGTAGAGACTCAACCACCATTGTCCATCACTTCTTGGGATGATCTAGCTGACAAGTTCGTACACAGGTAGTATCCGGCCTCTAAGACCTCATATATTTAGCGGGAGATAACACATTTCCGCCAAGAAGATAATGAGTCGCTGAGATATGCTTGGGAGCGGTACTCAGGTATGTTCTGGAAGTATCCCCATCGCGACTTCAGTGATGCATTCACTGTGGGAAATTTCTATAGTGCTCTGTCTCCGGAGATTCAGAGATTGATCGAGTCTTTATATTCAAGTGAAGACATCCTCACTAAGACTCCACCCGAGCTGAATCAGATGATCAAGACTTTGTCCGCCAGAGATCATTCTTGGCGGAAGATCACCAGAGGTAGGAGCTCTTGAGACAGAGGTGTACATGCCATGGAGGCCAGATCAGGGCTTGAGCGCAAGCTGCCAGAGCTGGTTCAAACATTGAAGCAGTGTAACAGTCTCATACTAGGCCGAGACATGGCCGCACCTCCTGTAGCACAGTGCTAGTGGTGTGAGAATTCGAACTACTTGGTGGAGGATTGTAAGGCTATGCGGGAGTCCTCCACACCCTAGGAGCAGTTGGACTTCATCGCCAATGCTCGGCGTCTTGACCCCTACAGTGGCACCCATAATGAGTGGTGGCACCAGCATCCCAATTTCTCCTATAGTGGCAACAACCACAGCACCACCAAGCCTCCCGGTTTCATAGCACCAGCTGGTGATTTTTAGAAGGAGCAGCAGTACCAGAACCGACAGGGGTCATTTCCTCAGCATCAGCCGTTTTAGCCCAGATAGGGGCAACCTTTCTAGCAGCAACAGAGGAAATTCGCCAATAGGCAGCAGCCCCCAGCACAGGGTGACCAGATTTCATAGTTGAAAAATATGATGATGGCTTTCGTGAGCACCGGTACAAAGAAGTTTTCCAGGATGGAACAGTTCATGGAGTTCTCTATTTGGATATTCAATGCACTAGAGGCAGGCCAGAGAAACTAGAGTGTTATCTTGCAGGACCGCCAGAACTAGATTAAAGGAATAGCTCTAACTAACAGCACTAGGGCACCAGGAACTCTACCTTCTAGCACCATCCCAAATCCTTGCGAGTCTCGCTAGCAATTAGATGCCATCACTACTAAAAGTGGCAAGACAACGTCTGCTGTACATGCCCTGGCCAGGCAGGGGGAACCAACACCTGCTCCAACACTTCTAGCTGAACATGTAGAGGTGGGGATAGAGAAGGAAGCACCTGCTCTCAAGCCACAACTAGTGGTTAGGGAGCATGTCCCCTAGATTCCCTTCCCCGGTCGTATGCACAAAGACAAACTGGAGACTGAGTTTGCCAAATTCATGGCAATATTGAAGCAGGTCAACATCAACATGCCGTTCGTGGAGGCACTGTCAAAGATGCCCAAGTACGCAAAATTCATGAAGGATCTCCTCACCAACAAAAATAACCTTGGGGATATCTCGACAGTGATGCTAAGCGAGGAGTGTTCTGCAATCCTGCCGAACAAGCTGTCAGAGAAGCGCAAAGACCCAGGGAGTTTTATTATCCCTCTTGTTATTGGCAACATGCATGTAGGAAAGTCCTTGGCGGACCTAGGCGCTAGCATCAATGCCATGCCTTATAAACTTTTTAAGAAGCTAGGCTTTGGTGAACCTAGGGGTATTATAGAGGATTTGCTTGTTAATGTGGGTGTATTCACATATCCGGTTGATTTTGTTATCTTGGATATAAATGAGGATGTGGATGTTCCTTTGATTTTGGGTAAACCATTTCTCGCCAGCGCCAAGGCATTGATTGTTGTGCATAGTTGCAAGTTAATTTTGCGGGATGGGGATGAACAAGCTACATTTTCAGTGTCTGATAATGCGAAACATTCCCAAATGCATCATGACTTGGATTACTGTGACACACTTGCTGATTTTGAAACCGCACTTGCCATCACGAGTACTGGTACTAACGATGCCCTTGAGCGTTGTATTTTGCTAGGTGAGTAGGCATCGCAGGAGCTGCATCTTGAGGAGTAGTTGGCCGCAATGGAGCGTGGCGAGCTCCTGGAGGTCGAGAAGTTGTTCAAGCCCCTCCCTCCTCACTTGGAGTATGCCTTTCTCCGAGAGGGGGACAAGCTTCCAGTCATCATCAGCTCGACCCTCACATCCGAGCAGAAGACCAGACTGGTGGCCCTGCTGAAGCAGTACGAGTGCATTATGGCATGGAAGATCACTGATATCCGAGGGATCATCCCCTCCTTCTGTTCCCACCGGATACTGTTAGAGGATGAGATTCGGCCAGTGAGACAGCCCCAACGGAGATTGACACCGAACCTGAAGGTTGTGGTTCAAGCGGAGATTATCAAATTGATGGACGCGGGAATCATCTTCGCCATTTTTTATAGCGAGTGGGTCAGTCCCACTTAGGTGGTGCCTAAGAAGGGTGGGATGATCGTGGTTCCTAATGAGAAAAATGAGCTCATCCCGATGCGCACGGTGACCGGCTACCGCATTTACATCGACTATCATCGCCTCAACGATGCCACTTGGAAGGATCACTTCCCTCTACCATTCATCGACCAGATGCTCGAGAGGTTGTCGAGGCATGAGTTATACTGTTTCCTGGATGGGATGTCCTGTTATTTTTCAGATCCCCATAGCACCGGAGGACCAAACAAAGACCATTTTCACCTGCTCTTTCGGAACATTTGCTTACCGGAGGATCCCATTCAGGCTTTGCAATGCCCCAGCCACATTCCAATGATGCATGCTCGCCATCTTCGACCGTCTGGTAGAGAGATCATGGAGGTGTTCATGGAAGATTTCTCGGTCTATGGAGACTCATTCTCTCACTGTCTCCATAACCTGGAACTTGTCCTGAAGCGGTGTGAGGAGACGAACCTGGCGCCAAGTTGGGAGAAGTGTCACTTCATGGTTCGCGAAGTCATAGTTCTAGGGAATAAGATCTCCAAGATGGGAATAGGGGTGGACAGAGCCAAGATCAAGACAATCAACAAGCTGCCTCCTCCTGTCAAGGGCATCCGTAGTTTCTTGGGCCATGCGGGATTCTATAGGCGGTTCATAAAAGAATTCTCGAATATCGCCTTGCCCCTGACAAAGGTCCTTGAGAAGGATGCCCCTTCCAATTCACTGACGCATGCACACCAGCATTAACAAAACCTCGAAGGAGAAGCTTACTCATGCTCCTATCATGGTCATTCCTGACTGGACCTTATCATTCGAGCTTATGTGCGACGCGAGTGACTTCGCTGTTGGAGTTGTGTTGGGGCAGAGGCGGTATCAACATTTCTGGCCTATCTACTATGCCTCAAAGACCCTCAATGATGCCCACGAGAACTACACCGCCACAGAGAAGGAGCTATTAGCGGTGGTGTTCGCCTTCGTAAAGTTTCGCCCTTATCTGGTCTTATCCCACGTGATAGTGTACACGGATCACTCCGCAATAAGATACCTGATGAGCAAGACCGATGCCAAGCCTTGGCTCATACGATGTGTAACACCCTAACCCGGCCGGGAACTAATTTTAACACAATATCCTTGAAAATTAAAACACTCAAAGTTTAAACTAGAATGGGAAAAATTTTCATTAATAAATTTATGAAAACAGACTCTTGTAGTTCAAAGCAACACCCTAACATATGGGCAACTTAACTCAAAATTTAAAAACTCAACTTGATCTCTAGTATGTACTCATAATCATAAAAAGTAATAACTAACTAGTCTCAAGTGCTGCTGCTTATGTGAAACTCTGACTAGATATCCTCTGTGACGCTCGTACCGTCCTCTATAGCTAGCTTCCCTCAAACAGTTTCTCTCGATCTCGCTGCTCTCTAACTGCTCCTCTAGTTCCTTCCTCTTCAAACTGGTGAGTGAGTTGGGGTCAATCTACGCCCTTACGTTTTAAAAATCTAGTACTTGAGTATTTTACTTAAAATACTTAACTTAAACTGGTGGGAGTTGTTCGTACTTCCACTCTTAAAACTCCTAACTCTTAAAACTGTATGAGAGTTACTGTTACTCTCCATTCTTAAAGCTCAAATCTCGACTTAAATACTTGACTGACACGGAGATCCCTCACTAGCTAGTCCAGTTGCCAACTCATACGTATGAGAAGCCATCAAGGCTTTCCTTAAACTTAAGCTTATCGTGGAAGACTCTTCTTCCACGATTCTCAAGAGCATAACTGCTGCTCATCTTAAAAATCTCAAGAGCATAACTGCTGCTCAACTTAAATATCTCAAGAGCATAACTGTTGCTCTGTCTCAAAGATCTCAAGAGCATAACTGCTTCTCTATCTGAAAATCTAAATGGCAACGGACTGGCGCTAGAGACTAAAAACACTTAAAACGACTTCACCTTCTTGAAGATGAAGTACTTTACCCCCTTTACACTCACCTTATTGACAATGACCAGCTAGGATCAATCTCCAACGTAATAGATAAATGCTCCTTAGTCTTAGAGTGCCTGCAGGCTCCGTCGATGACTCATGTTGATCACGTAGCTACAAGCATTTCTCTTATTAATAAACCTAATTTAACCCGCCATCTATACACAGTAAGAGCTACTTTCTAAATAGAATTGGTCCAATTTCAGCCTTTACCAAAGACCCTTTTGGGTTATCTACGTAGCTACTCACCACCCATCCCTTTATTCCATATCTATGAAAACCCACTCCCTCTCAATTTTGTCCATTTAGGTATGCCTTCACTACTAATTCACTAGAAATGCCTCTAACCATCCACCAAAGCAATGATCCAGGACACACGTGTATAAAAATACACACACCACAAAAGTCAAATCCTTCTTGACCCATCTTTCTATGACGTGAAGCTACCATAACTCACGTAGCCTAAGTTCTTAGAATGATTAAACGCTCAACAGTTCTTGATGCCTTCGCTTTACTCCATATCAGAAAAAGACAAACATGTATAATAATCAACAAATCACTCACCGCAGCCCTTCCAATTAATCCCTGCTACTGCCTCTTCCTTCGGCCGACTACTTTGGGGGATTTTGGTCGAGTAAACCGTTTGGGGAGAGCGGCTGCTTTGTGGTGGGGAAAACGACGGAGATGATGGTGATAGGAACTCCGAATAGTGGACAGTGCAATAGGAAGATGGGCGGCTAAACTAGTCTCTTCTGTCGGGTTTAGGTTTAATATATATTGGTTCTAGGTGAGGCCGATTGAGAAGTAGGGTTAGGTTAGGGTTTAAATTCCTTGGGTTTATTTTGGGAATTACATAATTACGGGTGAGTTTAATCCAAAACTCAATTAACGTCCATAATTTTCTCACTTCATATCAAAACTCGACATCGTTTGAACTATTAGTTCACATTTTTAGTCCTCCCTGACATTACGGTGGAATTTGACAAATTTGGACCAAGGGCATAATGGTCATTTTGGCTTTGAAAAAGATGGTAACATTTCTCCCCCCCGGTGGAAAAATTTCGTCCCCGAAATTAGACTGTAGGATAAAGACTTTCAATATCATTCTTGTACTTCCTTTCCTCAAGAATTTATTCTCACTATATGAATTTCACTGGCGTCCTTTGCTTGTCTCGTATAGTTTACTAATACTCCTTATATTTCCTCTTGACCATAACAAGTACTCTCACCTAATTCGGTAGCACCGAGTTGCTTTGAGTGACTCATTGACCTTTTGAATCCGCAACTTGGCCCGGGGCGTGATGGGACAAAATTCCGACTCAATTTATTTATCCAACTTATTCGGTACTTGTTGTGGACCCTAAATAGAAGTTCATGTATTACATTACCTCCTCACTTATAGAAATTTCGCCCTCGAAATTTTTCCACTGTGATTACTCCAAGCCTCGCTTATGGTAATCCTTTTTACTTCGAGGATTTGGATTTCCTTTAACTTGTAAGACATGACCTATAAATCCTTCCCTCCATTCATTAGGGCAACCTCCAATGTTTTGGTGGTTTCTTAATCCCTCACGTCACCTATGCTGCATCTTGAACATATGTTGAAACAATAACTATCTCCATTATTCGATATATGAGACGTTAATGCTTCTGTCAAACCCCAAGGTTACATATGGCGGCCTATCCTCTATCCAGTCAGATGGTAAAACTCTTTTACCGTAACTCTCGTCCGGAGTTGACCTCATAGGTCACCTAGGTCCTTGTATCTCCTAACTTTGCATCTCTTACTTTCTTCCTTGATGCCTTGTCTTATCCTTTAACCTTAAATTGAATGGTCATCTCCTCGTTAGTCATTCCTTATTAGCGGTGAAGCCTCATAATACTGTTTTTACTTTCTTTATGCACTAGAGGCATACTTTGTGTCTTTCCCTAGCTTGCGGTCAACTTTATGACTCCTTTCAAGAATCATGACATTCTCATTGGCTTTCTTGTTCACTCTTGATGCCTAACTTAGCACTTCCTTAGGTAGGCTTTAACATACCTAATTCACATCATTTGTCTCGATTGATGCCTGCATATGACCTTAATCTCATAGTCTGGGTTCTTAGTGGCTTAACTGAACGTGTCTAACTTATCCTTAACTAGCCACTTCCTCTGGATGACATCCTACTATGCTGCTACCACTAAGAGTGGGGCACCTAGGGTAAGGTAACTTAATGATTTCCTCCTTCTTGGTAATGCTTTTCCTCGTCGTACTCCACTATGCATTTTCTTGAACCCGAGTCACCTACACATATTCTCAATCCTTCATCGGAACTTCCATGTGCTTCCTCGAATTCTCTGCCAGTCACTAGAACATTTATTGAACGTTCCACTTACTTGTCTATACTCGGTTGGCTTAATGACTTACTCCTATAACTAGTTTCGAGACTTCAACCCTTAGCCCTCTAGTTCCAACTTATTAAAGAGGTTCCTCCTTTTGTCACCCCATGTACCCTAGGGTAAGTCAATCATATGTCGGTTAGGGTAAGTCTGCATTACCATGCAAGACTCACGTGGGCTCACTATGGTTCAAGTCCACTAAACATAATGATACATACAAAATACATGGGCTGCTTAATAATGATCGTCTAACATGAATAACCAATTTTGATCTTTTAGGAACCAATTTGTTTGGCTGCAAAAATCCATTTTTCTCTTGTAGTTGTTGGGATAATTTTAATCGGTGGTGTTAATAATCCTGGTTAAGAAACACTGAAATATATGGGTTGGTAAGAAGAAGCTAAGTCAGACAAAGAAAAACTAAAAGTGATCCGCAACGAAAAAGAAATTAAGAATTTTATTACAGAAAGGAATTGTTCATCCACGTTGGTTTAATTTAGGTACAGTTATTGATAAACACATGTATATATATATATTATTAATAGTCTGGATCGGATATAACAATTAATTCCTGGTAGATAGATTAACAATCACGTTGTTTTGATTTACACACACACACTTATTGATAAACACGTACACATATGAATGTGGTAATGGAGAATTGGGGGGTTTAGGTGTTTGTGCAATCTGTAGGCTTGAAAGATAGAGTTTGCTTTGGAAGGTCATATCCAATGAGAAAGTTTTGTTGAGCAACGTTTCCATAGATGCTGAGTTGGTCGTTGGCGTAGAAAGCCAAACAAACCACTTTATCGTTGACCTGAATGAAAATGTTGTCGGAAGTGAGCAGGACATCGGCTCCCTTGAAATGCGCTGTGACGGGAGGAAGTTTGAGACTGGAGTCTGGCACGTAGCAGAGGCTGAAAAAGCCTTCGGGGTCGCTGGTTTTGGTGCCGCCGGTGACCTGAGTCTCGACGGCATCAGAGAGCTGGGAGAAGAAATCAGTAGGCACAAGGGTCAAAGTCGTCCCTGAATCAATGATAATGTTGCCAGAGCCTCCAATGGAGGAGCCTTGGAAGGCAATCTTTTTGCTCCCAACGCTAACGGCTTCAAGTTGAAGGAAGTAAAATGTGGGTTGGGATGGATCCGAAATCAAGGGGGTGGAAAGGACACCATTTCCTGAAACCACGGCGTTGGTGCCAAAGTTCATCGTACTGGTCGGCTTGGCAGCTGCGTAGGGGACCATGCAGTAGGAGAATTTCCCGCCAATGGATGAACCGAGTTGGCTGACAAGGGATGCAGGTCCTCCTCCAAGACCAACGATGCCAGAGCCTTTGGGGCTAAATGTTCCTGCATTGTCATGCCCGCAGCCAATCACAGTTTTCGGAAGGGCCACAGGGTTGCCAGTCTTGGACTCCAAAGTCAGTGTTTCAGCTGCTACATCTCCTTGGGTGTGAGATTGGTCCCCATAACTCACCTGGTACTCGCAAACACTGCCGTCGGAGGAGCAAGAGCTTCCTTCACTCTGGAGCGAATTACAAGCGTTGGATGAACATGACACTGTTCTATAACTACTCGACGACTTGGGGTCAAATAAGGGCGCATCCTGCTTGTAGCAATCGGTGCAAGGCTTACATTGTGTCCATATAATGTCGCTGCCAGTGTCAGCAATCGCAACGATCGGAAATGGTGGCGTACCAAGGGAGATGTTCACCAGGTATTCGCCATTGTTGGCCGTCAACTGAGCATCAGGATCCGAAGGGTCCGAAATAGACCTCGAACTGTTAAGGTGAAGCATGTGACTGAAACGATGCACTCGCCCAATGGATCGCCTACCCGCATTCCCAACGCGCCGAGCTGGCGTTTCCTTGGGATTATACAAAGGCGAACCTTCCGAATCGCGATGGACCAGATTGATACTAAATCCACCGCTCTGCGCATCCACAAATGCGGAGATAATTATACAACAAAAAGTAGCTAGTGCAAGTGTGATCGGGAAAGACATGGTTGGTTTTGGCTCCATGATGTATGTCAAGATTGAGAGATGATTGATGAGTGGAATTAATGGATCACAAATGCATTCTATATATAGTGTCTTCTTCAAATCAATTATATTATGCTGCTTGTCATTATATACATATATTCTTTTTTCATTAATTGATTGATGCCTAGTTTGTCACACTCATTTCCCCCTGACAAGAGGCCGCACAGGCGTTGATGAGTCGCATTGGCCAAAATATTAGCTTCATATATATGTAATTATAGTTGAGTTCACACATGACAAGTTTGAAATAAACTACTTTAATTAACTTTGGACTCTAGGTTGATGTCCATTTTTTCATTCTCTATTATGCATGTCCTATACTTCTTCACAGCTTTTCGTTGAACACTATATATGTTTGTATGTTTACGCTCTCCCCGACTCTGCGTCGATTTTGCATTACGACAACTAAAGATTACACAAATTAAACGTATCCCGCAGAAGGGCGCGGGCGGATTACTAGTAAAATGTATTATATAAGTTTCTGTAATGATTAATACACTAGACAAAGCATATGGTTATGGATATTGGATAGATAGTCATTCCTTATATATCAGTTGAACAAGCATATTACATAATTCTTTCACAATATAAGTTTGAACGTAAATTTCTTTATTATTAATTAAATTGTTGATCATTTCATCTATGTGCATTACACAAAGATTATGTAAGGTCGATTACTTTTTACATAACATTTTAATAAAATGTTATAATTTTCATAACTTAATTATTTTATTATTACCCAACATTTCTTTATTTTTATCTATAACATTTATCATCTCATAATTTTATATTACGCATAAGTTTTGTATGGTAAGTTAACATTTAAATCAAATGTGTATCTTATCTAAACTATTTATTTAATTATTTAATTGCAACTACATCTATAAATAAGTAAATATAGCTTTATAAATTAATTAATATCTTGCCGCAGTGAAGTGCGGACAGCAAACTAGTATATGATAATGGAGAAATTTTACAATGCTTGAAATAAACTACTTTAATTAACTTTGGACTCTAAGTTGATGTCCATTTTTTCATTCTCTATTATGCAAATCCTATACTTCTTCACAGCTTTTCATTGAACACTATATGTGCTTCTATGTGTACGCTTTCCCCGATTCTGCGTCGATTTTGCATTACGACAACTAAAGATTACACAAGTCAAACGTATCCCGCAGCAAAGCGCGGGCGGATTACTAGTAAAATGTATTATATAAGTTTCAGTAATGATTAATACACTAGACAAAGCATATGGTTATCGATATTGGATAGATAGTCATTCCTTATATATCAGTTGAACAAACATATTACATAATTCTTTCAGAATATAAGTTTGAACGTAAATTTCTTTATTATTAATTAAATTGTTGACCATCTCATCTATGTGCATTACACAAATATTATGTAAGGTCGATTACTGTTTACATAACATTTTAAAAAATGTTATAATTTTCATAACTTAATTATTTTATTATTACCCAAAATTTCTTTATTATTATCTATAACATTTATCATCTCATAATTTTGTATTACGCATAAGTTTTGTATGGTAAGTTAACATTTAAATCAAATGTGTATCTAACATAAACTATTTTTTTAATTATTTAATTCCAACTACATCTTTAAATAAGTAAATATAGCTTTATAAATTAATTAATATCTTGCCGCAGTGAAGCGCAGCAAACTAGTGTATGATAATGCTCATAGTTGTTAAGTAAAATACAATTTGACATAAATTCTACCTATCTTAATTTAGAGGCAACTTCAAAACACAAATAAAAATAAAGGGTTAATATATTTGTATGGCCTGGAATTTGACCATAATAAACATTCTACCCAATCTTTTCGATCTGTAATATCCTGGCCTAAACTATACATAAAAGTAACGACATTGGCCAAACCCGATGTTTGACTGTTATCTTGGACGGTCAAACGCGGTTACTAACGATCAACATGCTAAGTCACCATCCGGTCATGATAAAAATCTTTAAAAAGTTCATAATTTACACATATTTTCTAATTTAAAATTATTACAATTAAATTAATATAAATTAAAATTGAGACCCCTACCGTCGAAATTCCGAGCACACGCCAATTGGTATCTGAGTCAAGTTGGCGCTAAAGTCGATCGCTATGTCAATTTTCATGCAACATCAAGGGTATTACAGGCCGCCACCGCTATGGGCACAAACTACGAGTTCCTCGTCGAGCCCTTGGCTACCCGAGCTATCTGCCGCCACTACACCCACCGCTGCCTCGGTGATAGGAGCTTTGTGCAATTGGTTGAGCGCAATTGGAAATATCGCAAGCGCAGGCTGCACCAGTGTCCGCCCATTGTCATCGATAATCAATGGGGAAACTTCTTCTACATCGATCCGGGTTGAGATAAGGCATGAACTTCGCGGACGAAGTTCTTCAAATGGGGAGGTTTGGTGTATTATAGCACCCGTTTGACATGGTGGTCGATTCTAGGCTTTGTAATTTGAGACTTATTATTAGTTAATTGTTAGATTAATATGGTTATTTAGGATATTCGTATTTGCTTATTGTATCTTGTTTGGAAAGTTATTGTTTATTTCCTGTGTTGGGATTAGTTTACCTTGTTTGAGGGAAAGGGTTTGTGAGAGTAGTCCTGTAAATATGTACGTTGTTCTATAGTTTTAATGAATGAATAAGAGTAAAGTAATTTAGTAGAAAATAGTTGTAGTTTTTTCGTGTTGCCTTAGTTTATTGTAGAAGAGTTCTAGATCCACGATGCGAGAATTTCGCGTACACGACAGACAATTCCAAACGCTTTATGTGGTGTCTTATTTATTATAAAAGACTTACATAACACATTTGTTTGATTAATAACTGTGATAGAATGAGGTTGCGTAATCTTCCTTAATGTGTCGTCTTGTAATAAATTCAAGTTAGATTAAACTATATAATGTATAAGGTTAAATTAATTTGCCATAAGTTTGAATATGCATGATGCAAATTGATAAGACGTTGAATATATATGGTACTAATAAATAAATTTATATTATTAATAAGTGAACTAAGTTATAAAAAGTATTACATTTGATTAAAGTATTATGTGAATAGTAACTTTCCTTACAAAATTCTTTTGTAATGCATATTGAAGAAATCGTCATTTTAGTCAATTTAGAAATTTTCTTTCAAACTTATATTAGGAAAGACTTAAGTAATCTGTTTGTTAATTGATACATTTCCCTCAATAAAAGTTTTTCTGTTGTCTAATTGTCATTTATGTTTTCTAGAATTGATACATTAGAAATAACTGTTTCTCTGTAAGATTACCTAAGGTATTTGTAATTTACGTAATTGTTGTCTAAAGGAATAAAAAAAACTTTATGATAAATTTATGTAATTTACTACCTCCACTTGGCGTGAGACTCGTTTACGTGATTTTTTTGATTCATCTTCTGTTCAGAGCATCCTTGCCATTCCCCTGCCTCGCACTTTTTCTCCAGATAAGTTTGTTTGTCATTACACCACCAATGGTGTTTTTTCCGTTAAGTCGGCGTATCATCTTGGGCTCCAAATTAATGCTCTTTCTGCTCCTTAGTCATCTCGGTCGGTTGACTCGGCCTCCCCTCTTGACCCTTCTTTGTGGCCAAAAGTTTGGTCCTTACCGGTGATGCCAAAGCTCAAGTTTTTCTTTGGAGAATGCTACTTCGGATTCTACCGGTTCGAGAGGATTTACAGCGACATGGTCTTGATGTTCCATCATTTTGTCCAGTTTGCGAATCTGATGAAGGAGAGTCTCTTGAACATCTGTTTATTCGTTGTCCTGTGGCTATTCGTCTTCGTGATGCAATTGGCATTTCACTACCGTTGGGTTTTGATCCTTCTTACCATTTTGCTCTGTTGTGGCGAAGTCTATTATGCCATGCTGCCCCGGATATCATCTCTGATTGGCTACTTCTCTGTTGGCGTCTTTGGAAAGGGCGTAATAATGTTGTGTTCTCCCCTTATGCTCAATTCACCGTCCCTGTTCTCCGTCGTCAATTCATTTCCCATCGCGACTCCAACCGTCTTGCCATTGTCTCTCCGGCTCCTCAGCCTCCTTCGTCGTCACGCCATAGGGCTTCTTCAGCGGTTGTTAATGGTGGTTTTCAAGGCCTTCGATTGGCGGTTGATGGAGCAACTTCCCCCCATCACTCTGGAGCCATTGGTATTGTTGGTCTTACAGGAGTTGTTCCGACTTTTGCTTTTGGGTCTTTTATTCGAGGAGTGTCGGATCCTAGCTTGGTTGAGTTGCTCGCTATACGAGAGACACTATATTTGCTGCAACGGTGGCATTGGCATGATCGGGATGTTGTACTTACGGGAGATGCCCAAGTGATCATTGACAAGCTGGTTTCAGGTAATTTATCAGATGCACGTGCTGGCGCAATTTTTTCGGAGGTTCATGCGTTACTAGTCCAATTGCCAAAAGTTGTTTTACAATTTACTCCTCGAGATACGAATCGGGTTGCCCATTTAGTGGCGCAACATGCCCTACGCTTTCCTGGATAACCTTCATTGTTATTCGACTTCTCTTATTTGTTTTATATGTCTTTTGATAAGTGAGTTTGCCGGTTATTGTGGCTACCCTTATCCTTGCCTTGTAAATCTACCAAGATTTCTATGAAAAAAAAAAAGATAGAAAACAAATAATTGCATATACAACTACATGCGGGAAAAAGAGTTATGCTGAAATTAGGTGTAGCGTATAAAAAATTATAGGTGAACAATACCCTAAAAAAATTGAAGCAAATTTAATGAGCCCTTAACTTTTTAGTAAGGAATAGTATTTTAAGCTTATGTAAATCTTTCGTAATATGAAATTAAAAAAATACTAAGGCAGTTTTGTAAATAGAATAAATCCGAGGGTAAAAACTATTTTTAGCCAATCTTTCATAAATTCTAAAACATTAGTCAAACCTTTGAGAAATACGAAATTATAATCATTTTCATTCAAATATGTGGACTGACAATTAGCTCGTGTGAAATTATGTTAAAACTAACATTAACTTTAATGGAAAGTAACTATAATTTTATAGTTTTATTAGAGATTTGAACAATATTTCGTATTCTCAAATGTTTGACTAAAAAATAGTAGTCACCCTAAATCTTATGGTGAAACTTTTCCATTTTGTGTGGCTTGGGACAGTTTGTTGTTAAAGTGAATTTGATTGTAAAAAAACTAATAATTGATTATTAGAAAAACTTATCATGGACCTTACTATATGAGATATGACCCTTACGTAATTAAGGAAAAATTAATTTTTCATCCTTGGTTACTTTACTTGCGCTATTATAATATTACAGCATCAGATGTGTCGTGGCTTTGCTTGTAATGGAAATCACATATTGTCAAAAAAAAAAAAAAAAACGTGGTATCATTGACGTTTTAAAGATTATGACTAATCCACGACACAAGCGTTCTTTTTCTCTTATTCAGCTCAAACACACGTCATCAATCATATATGTGCTAGGGTATGTCAGCATTACCATGCAAGGCTCACGTGGGCTCAATATAGTTAAAAGTCCACTAAACATATGATACATACAAAATACATGGGTTGCTTCATAATGATCGTCTGACAGCCTCCCCAAATTTTTGTGGGTACCCACCATCAATTTGAAACATAGATACTAGTGACAACTAGTAGAGAAGAACTTCGTCAAAAGATCCGCAATCTTGTCCTCGGACTTGACATACTGCAAGCGCATTGTCCCATCCAGCACAAGATCCCGTATATATTGCACATGCATCTCAACGTGCTTATACGATCATGAAACACTGGATTAAGGGGAATCTGGATGGCTCTATTGGTGTCAAAAAACCAATCCATCGGTGGGAAATAGGTGACTCTGAAATCTTTCAACAAACGTGAAAGCCATACCAACTCGGAGGCCACATCGCACATGGCTCGATATTCAGCTTCTTTAGACGAATTTGAACTTTATCCTGCTTCTTGCAACGCCATGAGATAAATGCACCACCAAAGTAGATCCTGTAGAAGAACGCCTGCACTAAAAAAGAAGAGGTTTTAACGAGGGGAGAAAACGGTCGTTAAAAGGCCCAAAACCCTCGTCATAAGCTTTTGACGACGGGAAATCTACTCTCATTAGAAGCTTTGCTGGTAAAAGTCACTAACGACCGGAAATTTTGCCCCCTCGTTAAAACCTTGTAACGACAGAACAGTTACCCTCAGTGATTGTCACCTTTAACCAACCAATTTTTAGCTGAATTAAGATGGAAGTAATATGCAATTATTGACCTTTTATATTATAATTAACTCATTAATTGCAAACTGTCATCGGCATAAATAATAAATCACCATCGTCCAGTTATTAAGCAGCCCTACACTACCTTCAAGTCCCAAAATCTTATACATTCAACATTCAGATAGAAAAAAAGAAAAAACCATATCAGATCCAGAGTAGGGGTGGCTATACGGTCCGGTCCGGTTAAATTGGACCAAATTGATCCGGTCCCAGTCCTGTCTTTCCGGGAATATAATGACCAATAGCAGATTTCATATCTCATCCGCCTTGCAGCCGGTGTTTGTGCAACGACGATCGACGGCGTCACCGCTTCTTCTCAATAGATGCAACGAATACATCTTTCATCATCGAAGAAAGAAAAGAATAATGATAGCGCCAAAAACTCAGGAAGGTCCTTCTTTCCATCTCATCACCAGAAAAGAAGGAAAGGAAATTATTATGGTGGGATTCCAATTAAAATCTTGGTTCAATGAATGCCAAAGGTCCTACCTCTCTCTATCTATGATCGAACTCTCTCTGCGACCCCGACTCTCTCTTTCTTCTGGTCAGTAGATGAGCGATTGCTTCGCTCTTTATTCGAATTAATTTTCGCACCTTTCTTTCCTTTAGATTAATTTGGGTTGTGGGTTTGATCGTTCTGGGCAAATTTGTTGGTTGCCGCCGTCCGGGAGAAAGAGATAAATCTGGTTATTGTAATTTGGAATGGAGAGGACAGAGTGTGGTGGTCGGCCCATATGTTATAAAAGAGGATGTCAGTTATTGTCTTGGGGAGGGCAGATGAGACGTGGAGGCCGTTGTTGGCCAGGCTGAAGGTGACGGCGGTGGAGTTGATGGTGCGGGTGGGGGAGAGGGACTGCATTGAAGAAGCAGCTGGTGTAAGATCGGTTGGGTCGGGTTAGGGGGTTGAATTGGGTTTGGGTTATGTAGTGGGGCAGATGTGGCGGGTTGGGTCTTATGACATGACGAGTTAAATTTGGCTGATTAGGAATTTCCGTTAGCCACGTCAGCAAAACACTGACGGTGTTAACGAAGAGTGACCAAACGTGAAACATTAACCACTTTCAGTGACTACGAATGGAATAAAATTCTTTTAGTGACCAAATGTGAAATTTTGATCACTTCCAGTGACCAACCTTGCAATTTAACCTTTATTAATTTAGAAGTCCAATTTAATGCCAACTCCCGTAAAAACTTGGGTAACTCAAATTTGAAATGCAAAATTTTGGCGGATAGCAAACTTTTGGCGGTCCGGGAATATTTTGAGACCAATGCCGATGGGAAGTAAAGGTGCAGTTGATGGGTCCCTTTTAACGAGGGGATTGGATCCCTTGTTTTCATTTCCCCTAGTTAGAATCAGTTTCTTTTGTAGTGCTAGGACCACTAGCCGGGAAAAGTATCCCGACATCTTGAGTACCACGAAGATCATGCAGGATTAGATGAACTATAGCTAGATGATCAACACAATGAGTGGCCAAATAGATAAGACTCCCAACAATGCTTCTTTGGGATGAACATTTGGCTAGAGGAGTACCTGATTCCCTGTGAAGCTTAAGATCACGTTCCATAGGGGTTCGAAAAGGAGTACACTCATCAAACTGGTGATCAGTCAAAAGATCAGAGATATTTACGCTGAAAAAGAAGAATGCCACGATCTGTGCGAGTGATCTCGCGCCCAAGGAAGTAAGAAAGATGTCCAAGATCCTACATAGATAACGCAGCATGAAGACCCTCTTTAAGAGACTGAATGGCGGCCATGTCATTCCCAGTAATGATCATATCATCCACATATATCAAAAGACCAACGATACTAGTAGAAGTGAGTTTGGTAAACAGGGAAAGGTCATTTAAGCTCTCCTGATAACCAAGACGCATGATAATTGCCCGAAATGTCTCAAACCAAGCTCGAGGGGCTTGTTTCAAACCATAGAGAGAACAGTGAAGAGGACAAACCTGATCGGGCCGCTCAATCGTGTACTCAGGAGGGCGCTTCATATACACCACTTCCTTAAGCTCCCCATGCTAGAATGCGTCTTTTACATGTAGCTGAAACATGGGTCATTTACGCATTGGCAACTACTGTCAAGAGTATTCGAACGCTCGACATCTTGGCGATAGGAGCAAAAGTCTCATCATAATCCACCCTTTGCTCCTGTGTGAACCCGTGAGCAACTACACTAGCTTTGAAGTACTCTACGTACCTATCAGTGCATCTTAATATCATAAATACTTCGATTTCCCACCTCAAGGACAGACAGTGGTGGACGATCAACAACTGTTCAGGTTGCTTTATTATGCAATGCATCAAAATTTTCCTTCATAGCACGAACCCCGAAGGATTGCTCTGGGTTTATTTAAACCGAGTAGGAATAACTACAACATCAACACCATAACTCACAAAATCAAGAAGCCGAGCAGAAGGGACTCTTAGAGAGCTGCGAGTAGAGCGATAGAGCATGAGCTCCAGCGGAGGAGAGACAAACCCTGGGGAGCAGCTTTCGGACTCAGGAGTCTCTGGCTTGGTTGGGGGAAGCTAGGGCGGAAAGGGAGGAGGAGATGGATCAACGTCATCCTCATCAAAGAAAGGCCAAGTAGTTCGAAATGGACCAAAGCCATCCGGCTGAGGACTGGAGGCATAAAACATATGGTTTTCAAAAAAATTTGATAGTTAATTAACCAAAACGCTGTAGCAACTACTTCAGGAAAGAAATGAGAGAGAACGTGCGAGGCCAAAAGTAAAGCTCGAGTGAGCTCAACATGATGTTTCTTGCGTTCTACCAACCCATTTTGTTGAGAGACCTCAAGACGTGATTTTTTACAAAGGATGCCGAGTGAGTTATACATATCAAGCAACAACGGGTGAGAACTAAATTCACCACTTGGATCAGAACGAATAATTTTTACGGGCGCCCAAATTGAGTCGAAATCATGGTTAAAAATTCTTTGGCAACCGATAATAAAAATCATTTTAAGGAAATAAGCCTATCTAAATCGAGTTGCATGCTCAATAAACAGGGCAAAATAGCGAAAACCATGTCAAGGAACAACAGGAGAGGGTCCTCAGAGATTCCTATGAACAATAGCAAAGGGTTCAGAAATAACAGTAGTGCGCGATTGAAAAGCGTTGCTCGTTGTTTTGGCATCAACATAACTAGGGCGATGATGTTGGGGCAAACGAATACCAGTATGACTACCAAGAATGCCAAATATCCGATACACTCACAGATAGCACTGGGAAGGGACAGTTGAAGTGCCGAGTTGACGAGACTCTCGACATAGACCGTTGTAAGTGGTTGGGCAGGTGGTTGAGCAACAGGAAGCTTCTGAGTGCGAGGTGGAGAAGGTCCATACTCAACTGTCGAAGCTGCATAGGCAGGCTGGTCCATGGGATGCTGCCCAGGCGGCAATGTTTTTGCAAATGGCTCTTATCTCGGCAATGATAGCATTAAAGCTCTACCGCGACAATGAGTTGTTGATATTGTGTTCTCTCATATAGGTGTCAATCGGGCGGGTTGGGGCTGGGTTCAATCGGGTTTGGTTACAAACGGGTTGCGGGTTAGTCGGGTTGTAGGTTCATCAGGTTAGAGTTCATCGGGTTCGGGTTCAAACTGGTTGCGGGTTAGTCGGGTTGCGGGTTCATCAGGTTTGGGTTCAATCGGGTTGCGGGTTCATCAGGTTTGGGTTCAATCGGGTTCTAAATTGGGCGGGTTGCGGACGGATCGGGTTTCGGGTTGTTCGGGCCAGCACATCAAGTAACTTACTCATTACTCGTTACCAACTTACTCATTTTATTACATTAATTTAAATATTTTTCTCAACTTATAAACCAATTTATTTATACCTCGTATACATATACTTAAGTTTTTTGGAAAAAAAAACTTGTCAAAATGTTAAGTCAATTTGTATGACTTGCAAACTTGTTATGTAATTAATTATAATTGGTAAAGTACACTAGCTAATAGTAATGCTGATATAAATATTTGCAACCAAAAGACACTATTAATTGTTTATTTGATAATTTAGTATTATTTCAATAGTAATTGGATTAAAGTATCTTGTTTAGTATAACCATGCAAATCTGGTATTTGGCAAAAATAGAGTGATAAAAGGAGTTATTTCGAAATAACGCATTGGCCAAATAACTTCAGTAAACTGTTGCCAAACGAGTTATTTGTAAAATTATTTAATTATCCTAAAAATTGAACCATTAAGATTAACTATAAAATTTAGCAAAATTATTGTGACTTCAACCATAATTTACTTAATAACATATATCCTATACACTTAGCCTTACCCTCAATCGACAATATTAAGTTAGTATATGTTGTTGATTGTATACCCTAAACCATCAATACATTATACACTAACCACATACCTTATACCCTAACCATATGTCCTTATGAGTTGTGATTTTGCTATTATAGTTAATTTAAAAGTGAAATTCATACTTTGATTTTCAAAATATGGATAAAAAGTGATATTTGCTAATTGGTATACCCGAACCATCTATCATATACTCTACACCACATATCTTGTACCCGAACCATGTACCATAAACATAAATTAAAAAGGATCTCCTGCCGTTAAAGACTTCAAGTGAACATATGTTAATAAAAAATTTAGAACCATCAAAACGATTAATATCTTATATCCTAACCATATACACCCTAAACCATCTGTACCTTATACCCTATACCCTAACCATATACTTTATACCCTAAACAACAAACCGCAAAAATTACTTATCAAGTTTAGTATAATTGTTGTAACTAATAGTTAATTTATTTGTTAGTCCATAAACAATTACATACATATATATATATGGGGAATTCTCTATATATATGGAGAGTTCTACGATACCCAGGGGAAATCCGGGGTACCGCATACATTGAGTAAGAAAACGCTATCCAGAACTTGAATTGACTTATCTTTCGGACATGATACTATACTCTAACCCATAAAGATAGAAATCTAGGTCTTAACTCTGTAAATCTTATACCCAAGATCAATTTAATTAGAAACAATAATCAACGGTTATGATTCGTCCAAATATAGGCAAAAAAATCAATGCACCATCATAGGGTTTATAGTTTATGATTTAGATAATTAGGACCTAGGGTTCACACATTAAGGGTTAGGGTATAATATCATGCCCAAAAATCCTGTTAATTCGAGGTCTAGAAGGCACCATATATATAAGCCTTCAAAGCATATAAGAATAAAATTAACTAGTCATGCCCTCCATATAAAAATTAAAGATTCATATTTCAAAGGCTAAAATTTTGAAAACCAAAAAAATTGAAAACACCAAATTTGTTTCCTTCTTTCTTTTCACAAAACAATTCCCTTCTTCTTTCTCTTTCTATTAATTAGAAACACTCAATTTTCCCTCCTCTTTCTCTTCCATAAAAATTGAAAAAACCAAATTTCCCTCTTCCTTCCTTCCACAAAAAGTTTAAAACTCAAAATTTTCCTCCTTATTTCTTTTTCATAATCAAAAGAACCGAACTTTCCCACTTCTTTCTCTTCACACAAATCAAAACCACCAAAATTCCCACTTGTTTCTTTTCTAAAAAATTGAAAAAACCATATTTGTTTCCTTCTTTCTTTTCACAAAACAATTCCCTTCTTCTTTCTCCTTCCATTAATTAGAAACACTCAATTTTCCCTCCTCTTTCTCTTCCATAAAATTGAAAAAACCAAATTTCCCTCTTCCTTCCTTCCACAAAAAGTTGAAAACTAAAAATTTCCCTCCTTATTTCTCTTTCATAATCAAAAGAACCAAACTTTCCCACTTCTTTCTCTTCACACAAATCAAAACCACCAAAATTCCCACTTGTTTCTTTTCTAAAAAAATAAAAAAACCAAATTTCCCTAAAGTCGAATACACCAAAATTTTCCTCTTCTTATAAAAACATCAAATTACCAAATACATTACTTTACTTTATTTATATTTAATTGATAGTTTTATTGAATAGTTAAATTAATCAAACTTTTAATTTATATATTTTATTAGGGCTAATACCTCTCGGAAACCCAAACTATTAACTTTGTGTCATTTGTGTCCTAAAGTATTCGATATGACATTTATGTCACAACGTATGATAGTTGTGTGTCATTTATGTCTTGACGATTTCGTTGACCGTTATAGATAACGTTGACCAAACGGAAGTCAACATTAACATTAACTTTTGTTGACGTGGCAGCCACGTAGATGCCACGTCAATGACACCTCATATTTTTAATTAAAAATTAAATAATAATATAAAAATTAATATATTGTTATAAAAATTAAAAAATGTTAACAAAAAAAAAAATTAAAAAAATGTACTCAATTAACCCTCCCTCTGCAGATTCGAACATTTTCCTTCGTCTCTTCACCTCCCCTCCCCCCGATTACCTCTCCCTTCCTTCTCTCAATCGCCGCCGCTGCTTCCGCCTCCTCCTACGCCGTCGCCGCCACCTACGACATCGTCTTTCTTCCTCGAGGTGGACTCCTAGCTTCGCTTTCTGTCGACTCATCTCTGCTATTGCGCTTGGATTTCTTGGGTGAAGCTGCTGAGAGAAATCGATTGATCTCATCTCTGATTTCCAGTTTCCTTCGTTTGATCGAATCGACCCCCAACGGGGAATGGATGAGTCGATAGCAGGTGAGGGACGTGCTTCATCCCACCCACCCTGCCGACACCATCACCAGCCAACACACCTGCTTTCGATTTCAAGGAACCCAATGGCTAGCTATCAATCGGATTCGGCGAAATCGTCGCCGCACGTCACCATCGGCGTAAACCACCTCCAACCGCTGGCCGATTCGCTCATTCCTCCGCCATCCACCATTCTCGTCCAGCGAGCTGACCTCTGCAGAGTTAGGGATTGCAAGGCGTGATTTTGTTTGTTCTTGTCTCGGGGTTTCTCCCCTTTCAGCATCAGAACTTGATGAGGATGTACAACAAGGTTTTCAGGGCGGAGTTCAAGTGTCCGTTGTGGGTTTCAGTGGAGGCTAGGAGGTTGATCTCGAAGCTTCTGGTGGCGAATCCGTCGAGGAGGAAGAAGGAGAAGAGGAAGGGTTTATCGAATACTTTAGGACACAAATGACACAAAGTTAATAGTTCGGGTTTCCTAGTGGTATTAGCCCATTATATTAATATTTTCCATGATCTCAATAATTAATTCTTCACTATTAATATTAATATTATGTTGATTTTATATTTACTTTTTTAATTTTGTTAAAGAACTTAGTGTTCAAGTGACCTTCATGTTTCAATTTTCATAATTTTTTGAAAATACATAATATCAAGTGAGTTTCATATTTTTTAAATTCCCTATACGGAATGAAAAAATAATTTACTTAAGTTTAGAATGAAAAACTTTATTTTGAAAAATTATGTATTGTATATTATAATAATTATTCAAGTAGATTAGGTGAAGTTCGGGTTGAGTCGGTCGGGTTACGATTAGTCGGGTTCGGGTCAATCGGGTTCGAGTTAATCGGGTTGCTGCTCAGTCAGGTTGCGGATCAATCGGGTTCGGGTAAGTCGGGTTGCGGGTCGCGCGGGTTACAGATTGTTGACTTTTAGTCAATTCGAATTGCGGTCGGGTTGCGGGTCGGGTTGATCGGGCGGGTTAATCGGGTCGGGCTATGTTTTGACTCCTATATTCTCTCCACGACAGCCATTGATTCCTTAGAAGTAGCAGCAACAAGGATGGATTAGCCCTGACCAGGACGAATGACAAGCTGGGATTGGGTACGGAGACGTGTCTTCTCTCGAAGCAGTTGGCCGAGCACTCCATCAAATGGAAGATTTTAATGATTAAGCAAGACTCACGTGGGCTCACTATGGTTCAAGTTCACTAAACATAATGATACATTCAAAATACATGATAGATAAAAAATACATGGGCTCCTTAATAGTGATCGTCTAACATGAATAAATCTCTAAAAACAATGCCATCCGTAGGAATATTTCAATTGAAAGCCCCACGTTATGTCCAATTTCCTTACTAAATCTTAAACTTATCATCCCTAAATCTTAAGGTGAAAACATTACGATATGCCAAGGAAGCGTATGAATCGACATCTCTCTAGGTTTTCCATACTCAATATTTATCATTTCGGGCTAAATATGTATTGTATCAATTTCGCGAACCCTATAATGCGTTGTAATATGTATTGAGTTAGCATTTTTTTTATGGGTGTTCCAATGTGGCGATCATAAGCCATTTTTTATGTTTATTTTTTCAAACTGGGAGAACGGTGAGTTTCGCTTCTAACGATCAGAAAAATTCTCCTTGACTCCAATCAAAGACAATGATAAGATTCGATTGGTAGAGGTTTTCTTATCGGGGCATGCTTTAAATTTATAGGTCGAAGCGCACTCTCTAATTGTTGGGGGAATGAACATGGGCCAGCCCAAAAAGGGAAAGCCCAAAAAAGGTTATTAAGGGACCGGAGACGCGGACTCAACCAAGAAGACTGAGAAAGCCCATGGGGGCAGGAACCTTGGGCTGAAGGGCGCATGGGCAAAGGCCTGGATGGCTAAGATAACGTGTGAGACAGGTGGGACCGGGCACCTGGTGAAGGGCATATGAGACAAAGGCAGCCAACGGTCGGAAGTGTACGAAAAGCTGATCACGTGATGTCATGCGCCTCCAACCTCTTACTGAAGTGTCAGGTGGTCGAGGCGCATGCGCAAGGGGTGTACGATGCATTTATGGCGGACATGACACAGGGCGAGAGTGACGGATATCGGTCGATCCCGCCCTGGGTATAAATAGTGGAGTAGGTAAACCTCATTTACTCAGTTTTTGCTTCTCTTACTAGAACTGTTACTACTTCTCTCTCTAAAAAGAAAGGCTCTCACTAGGGCGTCGGAGTTCTAACGGACCAGGTCGGTCCGCTAGGCGCTTGTGCGTGTGTGCAGGGTAGCAGGCGGAGAAAGGAACGTGGGAGATCGGATCGCGGAACAGAGGAAGAAAGCTACTGGGCATAAACAATTGGCGCGCCAGGAAGGGGAATATAAATTGAGAGACGCATGGAGGCTCCAGGAACAGGAGAGAAAGATGGAGGCGCTGAGCGACAAGAGCATGGGACGGAAGTGACGAAGGAGGCGGACGAGCATGACGGAAGGGGGAGTCTGAGGGTCGAGGAGAGCGCGCAAACGGAGGGCGTCCATCTCACGAAGGAAGAATTGCTCCAGATTATTGAGAGCCAAGACCACGCACTCGAGATCCTGAAGAAAGAGGTTGAGGCGCTCAAGAGGGGCGCAGGCGACCCACCCACGCCTGGGTTGAAGAGAAGGGAGCGAGATGAGGAGGGTGAAGGGGCGTCTAGCCTTGCGAGGCGCGCGGAGGAAGTGGGGCACCTAACCCGACACTTGGAATCGGACTATGATGACGACAATGGTTGGGCGCAGAGGCGTGCCGGGAAAGGCTGGGGCGTTCGGCAGCCTTTAGTCAGAAGCATTCTTGCCGAGCAGCCAAGCTCAGTCATACCCGCCCTGCCAAGCTACGACGGAACGACGGAACCGGAAGACCACCTGAACAATTACTTCACAAAGATGCAGTTGTACAGCAGCACGGACGCCATGATGTGCCGCGCATTCCCGTCCACGTTCACGGGAGTGGTGTTGGATTGGTACCATCAGCTAGAGGAAGGAAGGATCGACTGCTTTGAGCACTTCGCTTCCTTGTTCCTGTCGAAGTTCACAAGCCGAAAGCACAGGACCCTAACGATAAGCGCCTTGTTCAAAGTCCGTCAGAGAGAGAACGAGCCGCTTCGGGGATTTTATGAACGATGGATGTCAGTAGCCATGGCGGTGAAGGATGTCAAGCCTCCCGTCTTGGGGTGTTGCCTGGACGAATGCACGACAAGTGAAGAACTATGCCGGGCGCTTTCTAAGAGGGACGTCATGTCCACCGAAGACCTTGACAGAAGGGTGCAGAAGGTTATCATGCTGGAGGAAACACTTGCGGCCAGGCGGCTCGACAGACGCAAGGGCAAAGCTGATGAGGGGGAGGGCTCGACAGACTGCTATCAGCTAAAATCAGAGATTCAAGGGTTGGTGGATAGAGGAATGTTGAGCGAGTTTGTGAAAAAGGACGACAGGGCGCAACGGACTTTCATGGCGCATGAGGCGCAAGTAAAGGCGCCCGACGCGGAGCAAGAACTGGCGGACGCCCGCCCCAAGGAGCAGGCTGCCCCACCACCACCCCCGTTTGACATTGAGCAAGAAGTCAACCCGAACCGCGTAAGGCTGACCATTGAAGCTATCACCGGCTCAGTAGATTTGAGGCAGAAGATAGAAGAGGGGAGGCGGCTGGAGTCAGCCACTGCAAGTGCGAGAAAGGCAATACAAATACATTTCAACGATGTACCCGAAGAGGCGTGCCGGACGCCCTCCACGGAGGCTCTGGAAATCAGGGGAGTCATAGCCGGATGCGAGGTTAAAAGGATGCTGGTCGACACAGGAAGTTCGATGGACGTATTATTTTTGTCCACATTTGAAAAAATGCAGCTGGCGCCCAGCATGGTGAGGCCGGCGGACACTGTGCTGATTGGGTTCTCGGGGGCGCCGGCCCAGGTACTTGGGCGCGTGCGCCTCCCGGTAACTTTGGGCGACGAGACACATTGTGTTACGCATACTGTAGACTTTGGTATAGTCGACTGCCCTTCGCCGTATAATGCGATCCTAGGGCGCCCCCTGCTGGCTCTGTTCAACGGGGTGGCCTCATCTTGCCATCAGGATATCAAGGGGTGAGGCCTCCGCAGAAGCGCGGTTCGCCAAAAGGAGCCGAATGTACAATATCGACGTGCGCCCCGAGGACTTTCCTAGGGCCGAGGCGGCAGATGAAGAAATCCATGTGCCACTGGATGATCTTCGCCCTGACCGATGCGTGCGAATTTCGACACATACGACGAGCGAGGATTTGGAGCCACTGATCGATCTGCTGAAGGAATTTGCAGACTTGTTCGCGTGGAGCGCGAAGGAGATGCCTGGGGTAAGGGCTGAGGTTGCGGAACATCGCATCGCCATAGCAAAGGGCGTGCGCCCCATCCAGCAGAAGAGGCGTCCCATTTCTCTGGAGAAAGAGGAAGCGTTGAAAAACGAGGTAGGGAAGTTTCAAGAGGCGGGGTTCGTTGTGGAGGCCAAGTACACGACTTGGCTGTCCAATGTCGTGTTAGTACCCAAGGCGTTGGGGGACTGGAGGATGTGTGTAGATTACACAAGCCTAAACAGAGTCTGCCCCTCGGACGCCTACCCCATGCCAATGATCGACTAGTTGGTGGACGCGACTGCATACCATGAGGCGCTCAGTTTCCTGGATATATTTTCGGGTTACCACCAGATACCCATGTGTGAGGAAGATAGGGACAAGACGGCATTCATGACTCCATTCGGGAACTACCGCTACAAAGTGATGTCATTCGGGCTAAAAAATGCAGGGGCCACGTACCAACGCATGGTGAACAAGGTGTTCCAACATCAGATTGGGCGAAACGTGGAGGCGTACGTGGACGAACTTGTGGTCAAAAGCAAGCGGAGGGGAGATCATCTGGCAGACTTGCGTGAGACATTCCAAGCGCTTCATGCCCACGACCTGCGCCTGAACCCCCTGAAATGCGTTTTCGATGCGGAGGCTGGGAAATTCTTGGGGTTTATGATCACCAGGCGTGGCATCGAAGCTAACCCTAAGCAAGTGGAGGCAATCAGGCGCCTCCAGCCTCCACGCACACCCAACGAAGTGCAAAGTTTGAACGGACGATTAGCCGCCCTGGGGCGCTTCATACCCCGCTCAGCGGATAAGGGCGCGCCCTTCTTCCGGGTGCTAAAGAAGGCCGCTTGGTTCAAATGGACAGAGGAATGCGACGCAGCGTTCGAGCAGTTAAAGACCCTACTAACAGCACCCACCGTAATGACAGCACCGAGGCGCTATACTTATACATCATGGTTTCAAGGAAGGCAGTGAGCGCGGTGCTTGTCTCCAAAGAAGAAGAGGGAGGAGAAGAAAGGCCGGTGTACTATGTGAGCAAGGTGATGGCGGGAGCAGAGACTCGCTATGCGCCCATTGAGAAGGCAGGGCTAGCAGTCATTACGGCGGCAGAAAAGCTACGTCCCTATTTCCAGGCCCATCCGGTGACGGTCCTCACAAACCTCCCGCTAAGGAACACGTTGGGATCCATGGATGTGGCAGGGCGCATGGTCAAGTGGGCGGTGCAATTGAGCGAGTATAACATAAGTTATGCCTCTCGCCCCGCGATAAACACGCAAGTATTTGGCAGAGTTTGTGGCTGAGGGAGTGGTGAGCGCAGGAGAAGGCGCAGAAGAGGTCTGGCAAGTCTACGTGGACGCGCGGCGAGTAAAACGGGCGCCGGAGCAGGGATGGTAGTGGTGAGTCCTTTGGGGGCAATGAATGAGCTAGCCCTTCGATTTTCAGCATTGAAAACCAACAACGCTGCGGAGTACGAGGCAGTGATCGCGGGGCTTCATACGGCTCGGGAGCTCGGCGCTCAAAAAGTACAAGCTATCGCATTCGGGCGTCTACCTAAGGTGCCTCACTGGGGCGGAAGGGAAGCAGGCAATCGAGGAAGTCCATCAAGGGGCATGCGGCATGCATGCAGGGGCGCGTAGCCTGGAGAAGATACTATTGAGGCAGGGGTATTACTGGCCGACCATCCGCACGGATGCGCCGAAGCACGTCGCCACTTGCCACCAGTGTCAGATACATGCCAACGACATTCACGTTCCTGCTGCGCCTATGCGGGGAAACGTGGGCGCATGGGCGTTCTCACAGTAGGGTATGGACTTGCTGGGACCATTCCCCAAGGCACCCGGGCAAATGAAATACCTGATAGTGGCGGTGGACTATTTCTCTAAGTGGATTGAGGCTGAGCCCCTAGCATCCATCACGCAGGCACAGGTGCGCCAGTTCACAAACAGAAATATATTCACCCGGTTCGGGCTGCCGGAAGCTATAGTGACGGATCATGGAAAGCAGTTTGATTGCAAGCAGTTCGTGGACTTCTGTGACGAGAAGGGAGTCATATTGCGCTTCTCGTCAGTGGCGTATCCCCAGGCGAATGGACAAGCGGAGGCCGCCAACAAGAGCATACTGCATGGCCTACACACGAGGCTTCTGGAAGCGAAAGACAGGTGGGTCGAGGAGCTCCCAAGCGTGCTGTGGGCGCATCGGACGTCATACAAAGTGGCAACAGGGGAATCTCCGTTTGCACTCACGTACGAGAGTGAGGTGGTCATCCCGGTGGAGCTGCGCCTCCCCACCTTTCGGCTAGCAAACTACGTGGCGCAAGCCAACGAGGAAGAGCGCAGACATGACCTGGACATGCTTGAGTAGAGGTGCGATGTAGCGGCCAGTCGCTTGGAAGCTATGAAACAGCAAGTCGCTAGATATTACAACCGGAAGATGCGTCCCCACCAGATCAGGTGTGGGAGCCTGGTGTTGAGAAAGGACTTCAGGCCTAAAGCCAGCGAGGGGAAGCTCGCGCCAAAGTGGAAGGGGCCTTATCGGGTCCACGAGGTGGTGGGTCCTACCATATTCAAGCCGGAACGGCTAGGAGGCAGGAGTGTCAAACGTACGTGGAATGCATAGAACCTTCGCGAATACCATGACAAGGAGGAAGAGGGGTTGGATTAAGGATGGGTGGCAGGAGTGAAGTGGGAGAAGTTGGCCGTGTTTTGCGTAGTAAGGGGGCAGGAGTGGCACATGTTTTGCATAGTAAGGGGGCAGTATGGCATGTGTAAAGCGCCCTAACTAAATTGCGCCCTCAGTTTATGTTTGGTAGTTTCAAAAGCGCCATCCCAATTGCGCCCTTATCTTTTTTGCTTAGTAATTTCCAAAGCGCCCTTCCAATTGCGCCCTCAGTTTCATTTGGTAATTTCAAAAGCGCCATCTCAATTGCGCCCTATGCTTATGAGTGGTAATGTCAAAAGCGCCCTATGCTGGTGAATGATAACTCCAAAAGCGCCCTCTCACTCGCGCCCGGTATTAGTAAAGTTATCCCTAAAGCGCCCTCCCAATCGAGCCCTATATTTTTAGTTCTCCCTAAAGCACCCCCACATCGCGCCCCGCATTTGTATTTAGCAATCCCACACGCGCCCCACTCGCATGCACATGTGTAGGAAAATTTGATAATATAACATCAGAATAGCAGTCATAAAACTTCGAGTTCATAAAATAATAATAAAAAAATTAAAAAAAATAATAATAATAAAACTACTCGATGTCGACCTCCTCTTCAACCTCTTCTTCATCTGCCACCACTTCCGCATCCGCCCCGCCCCCCCACCGCTGGGAGCATCACCATCCGGGGGTGGCACAACACCAGCACCTGAGGCGCCCGACTGGCTATCCATGGCCTTCATAACATGCTCAATGAGAGCAATAGAGTCAAAGGCCACTACTGGATGGTCGGCGTGGAGCTTAGCTTGGAGTATCTCCACAGTGCTGATCACAACTTTAGCTTGAAGATCCTTGCCGGCATCCGATTCTGGATAATCGGCCTAGTACTGGTTGAGACGCTCCACCTCGGCCTGGGACTTCTTCAGCTCACGCTTGTAATGCGCCCGGGACTTCTTGGTCTTCTTGTTCGCCTCTTCCAGATCATCGACAGTCTGGCGAAGCACGCTCTTCTCCTCCAGTAAAGCGTCGAGCTCCCGTATGAGCGCGCCGCCCCTCTCCCGGAGCTCCTTGGTCACCTTCTCCCACTCGGCCCTATCTGCCTCGGCCTGCTCCTTGATCTCCACCTCCAACTCGGCTCGAGCATTGAGGCGCTCGGCCGCCAGCTTTGCCTGCAAGTCGGATTTGGCAGCATCCAAGTCTGCACGCAGGCGCTCAGCAGAGATGGCGGCGTCCGTGCCCTCTCGCGCAATCGGCGTGCGTGGTAGCCTCGCAGAGGAGAATCATCTGAGGCGCGTAGACACAAAACACGAAACGATTAGTACCAAGTAATCAAGTGATAAAGGGTGCGAAGGAAAGTAATATGCGCCTCATTACCTGGACGCTCATGTTCGTCAATTTCAGCCAGGGCTTATCGGAGATCAAGCCCTCCGGGTGCTCCACCACGTCGTAGTGCGCCCTTGCCATTTGCACAGACGCCGGGATTTCTTTGGCCGCCCGGACGGGGACGTCCACTGGAACCTTGACGAGAGGGCGCCTGGGCTGGAAGTATGGAGGAATCACCTGACCAGTGTGCTCCCCAATCGTGGGCTCCACAAAACTGGGAGGCAGCCCGGGCTCGCGCGCAGTGGCGGACTTGGTTTTCTTCCCCGGACCATGCAAGGCGCCGCCAGCTCTATTGCGAGATGCGGCGGAGGAAGGAGATGGAGGAGTGCTCACCCCGCCAGTCTCCCGGGGCGTGGAGTGGGAGGTCGGAGTCGAGGCAGAAGAGGCGTGGCGCTCTGAGGCTGGTGAGTCACGAACGGCCGCCTCACCTTCTCGGGTGGCCGGTTGAGGTGAGGCGTCGCGCCCCCTCGAAGAGGCACTTGCAGCCGCGGCCCTTTTCACCCTTACCCTTGTGGGCTGCACCCTGGTCGGACGAGGCGCTTGGTTGGTAGGAGCGGCTTGGCCGACGTTCGCATTGCGGAGAAGGTCGAGCTTCGACCTTATCAGGTTGGTCACCGAGGTGAAGTCTGTCCTTGTACCATGCAACGAAACAAAACTGGGTTAGAGCAATAAATCACAACATTAGTAAAAGCGCACGGGCAACGAAAAGGCGCATAGCTAGTACCGTCACCGTAGAAATCGGCGAGAACACGAGCATACTCATCCCCGGACTCGAGGTCGATAGGGTGGGCCGAGATACTCTTCGCCATGTCCTTCTCAGTCTGACTTAGAGGCTCCACCTTGTTAAAAGCGAAGCGGTTCCCCACGGACCACTCCGAACTCACAGGGCGCCCACTCTCAAAGAAGGGCACTTCACGCGGTTTGACGAAGAAATACGAATCAAACCACGAGCGCCCCATCTTCCGGTAGCTGCTGATGAACCCGTACCCTAATGCCTTGCGCCTTTGTAAGATCAGGCAGTTGTCACTTTTTGTCATTTTGAAAAAATGTTTAAAAAGTTTCAAGGTGGGGGGAACGTGATGTCTCCGACATTGGTAGCGAAAAACAGTGGTAGTCAAAATAACGGAGGGAGAAAGGCGTGCGAGGGGACAAGCGCAGGAAAGCATGACGCCTTCAAGGGCAGGCTTGATTGGGAAGCGTAGGCCGAACTGGATGAACTCTTGGTATACACCCACCCACCCCTCGCCGCACAACCCAATCCGAGCCTCGGGGGGCACGTGGATGTACCGCCAAGGCGCAGGTAACTGGGCGCACACGACGAGTTTTTGTAGGCGCGCCCCCAATTGTTTCGGGACGTGGTGCGGGCCGGCATCTTCTAAGGGCAATATCGAAGTATTCTGGGGCGCATAGCCAGGAGGCCACATCGAGTCCATGGCAGAAACATGTAGTCCTGGGGCACGGCGGTGCCTCAGTCAAAGGAAGGGGCAAGGGGTAAGGCAAAGGAGGGCGAAGGCGACACGACGCTTTATAAAAAAATAAAAAAATGGGGGCAGTGAAAACGAAGTGCGTGGGGGCGCCTGAACCCTATGATAACGTTAAGGGAGGTTTAGAAGAAGACGGGAGAAAGCGGTACAACGACAAGAGGTAAGGCGCGTAGCAATAGACTTACTCGGTGCAGCAGGTGCAGCAGGGGCGTTTGAGGCCTCGCCGTCGGCAGGCGCCTGGATCTGGAAGGTGCAGAGGAGGTGAGAAGCGCCCCTGTGGTAGGCGGAGTGGACCCGCGGAGGGGGGCGGCTGTCTCGGCAGAAGGCGCGGGAGGGTTGAGCGGTATTTGCCGGGAGGATGCCATAGCAAACGGGAGCGTGTGTGGAAGAGCAAGTCGGGGGCAATTGAGAGAGTTTGTGGCTAGAGAGAGGAAGTAGAGAGATGATGTTTGCAAATTGTGAGGACTGTTAAGGGGGGAAGAAGGGGATTTATAGGGAGAACCGGGCAAGCGAAGGAGAGTGAGAAAGGGAAGGCGAAGAGACTTCCCCAATCCGCTCTCGATTTTGAAATTTGAATTTCGAATCGCGAGCGGATCCGAGGGGGGGGGGGAGAGGAATCGCAAATGGAACCGCGAGAAAATAAAATAATAATAATAAAAAATAATATATATTTACTTGTGTATAGGTTAGAGGGGGAAAAAGCATGGATGAGGAAAGAGAAATACAAGGAAGAAGCGGAAAGTAAATCGTATGTAGGAAGTACGCATAGCAGAGGAAGAAGCGCGCGAACCTCAAGTGAGGCGAGGCGCATGAACCTCAGGAGAGCCATCGGGAGCGGATGCAAATCCAACGGGGCGTGGAGAGAAAACACAGTCAGGCCCCTAATTTCTGGCGTTAGGCGCCTAACTGGGGGGCAATTGTTGGGGGAATGAACATGGGCCAGCCCAAAAAGGGAAAGCCCAAAAAAGGTTATTAAGGGATCGGAGACGCGGGCCCAACCAAGAAGACTGAGAAAGCCCATGGGGGCAGGAACCTTGGGCTGAAGGGCGCATGGGCAAAGGCCTGGATGGCTAAGATAACGTGTGAGACAGGTGGGACCGGGCACCTGGTGAAGGGCATATGAGACAAAGGCAGCCAACGGTCGGAAGTGTACGAAAAGCTGATCACGTGATGTCATGCGCCTCCAACCTCTGACCGAAGTATCAGGTGGTCGAGGCGTATGCGCAAGGGGTGTACGATGCATTTATGGCGGACATGACACAGGACGAGAGTGACGGATATCGGTCGATCCCGCCCTGGGTATAAATAGTGGAGTAGGTAAACCTCATTTACTCAGTTTTTGCTTCTCTTACTAGAACTGTTACTACTTCACATATTGGTTCAATGTTTATATTTAAATTGAATTCATGAATCCAATCCACCATAACATAAAAGTATAGATTTAGTTTGTATCATAATCATACAAGATGTTGTATCACTCAGCTGTAGGAGAGGATTCAACCATTTTATATTGATCATTACATGAAACATTTACAAAAATAATAAAAGAGAGATGATTTTAAAATATTGCAAGAGCGAATTTATAAACTCATTTAGTACATTTACGGGGGTACTCAACAAACTTCTACTAACTACATGTAAGAAAATATGCGATAAAAACATAAGCAAGTGTCAATAAATTGTTACGGTGAATATGGTTGACTGTTTTATTGACGGCCAATTAAAAAATTGGTCAAAATTTTTCCACCATCTACTTCCTCTTCGTTTCATTTTTCACTAGCCTTCCATAATCCTTTCTTTATTTCTTTCTTTTCCTTCTTTGTCTAACCCTAATTAGTATAGTATTTTTATGTATTCTAATTACAAGTATGAATGGGTCCCTACACGACGGACCAACAGTCTAGAGAATTAATAATTGAACCATGAACCACTAACTTTTTCAGCTCAATGTCTAGTTCAATGAAAATCAAATATATATATATATATATATATATATGGTGGCTTCTATGGTACCCCGGGTGAAATCCGGGGTACCGCATACCTCGAGTATGGAAACTCTATCTAGACCTTGAATTACCAGGATTTTTGTGTCTGATATTATACCCTAACTCTTAATGAGTGAACCGTAGGTCATAATTATCTAAATCATAATCTATAAACCCTAAGATGGTGCATTCCTTTTTGTGCCTATATTTGGATGAATCATAACCGTCGATTATTGTTTCTAATTAAATTGATCTTAGAGTATAAGATTGGGAGAGTTAACACCTAGATTTTGATCATTAAGTGTTAGAGTATAGTATCATGTCCGAAAGATCGGTCAATTCAAGGTCTAGATAGTGTTTTCATACTCAAGGTATGCTGTATCCCGGATTTCACCAGGGTACCGTAGAACTCGCCATATATATATATGGTGACTACTTCGGTGCACTCACAAAAATGAGTGCGTTCAATGCACCCAACTCAAAAGCTAGTCTTAAAGTGTCGGATTTTGAATTTTAATTTGTAGAATTAGTGTAATATGATGATATAACATATGATAACAACTAATTAGCCGATTACCCTAAGCCCTAGACCTCCAATTTGATTTCTATCCCTAAACTCTAAATCGTAAACCCTAACTCTAAGCCTTAATCTCTAAACTATAAATCCTTCAAATTAACGTAGATCTTTAATGGTTTTTGTGCAAATTCATGTGCGTTATTGTTCATCACATCATAAGTGATGATTACATCATTTTGACATAAATCGCATGTTTAAAATGACGGTTATGAAGTGAGTGCACTGAATGCACCCAAAAAAGTGAGTGCACCGAAGACGCCACCATATATATATATGGTTATTACTTATTAGAAAGTCGTCCTTTTGCACTAAGGGATTTGAATGCATGAAATTTTAAGCGAGTTCCAGTTTATATTCCTTTTGCTTCTCTCTAGAGTTTTTCTTTTTCACCCGCGCTATGAATTTTCAACAATTATACATATCAAATATATAGTAAATAATTATCATCTTAAATACATCACCATAAAAGGAATTAAGTCTCAACTATGCAAATTGAAATACAACAATTGATCTTAAACCTGTTCGAGTAATTACGATTTTAGGATTTAAACCCCTAGTAAATTGGGTGATCACCCCATGTAGGGGAGAAGGAAAGGCGTACAAAGAGCAAAATTACAAGAAAAACTGAAAAAAGTAAAGGGCCGCAAGACATTCTTAGGAAGATCTCGACTAACCTTATGAGCCACCTACCCCGTCCCTCACTCGTGGAATCACCAACTGAGAAGCCTCATGAATATTCACAAACAAACACCAATTCACGACAGAAATAAACGACACCAAATTAACGTGATATCCCTGGCGTTTTGAAGGTCGGGACTAATCCACGACACAAAGCGTTCTTCTGTTCTTACTCAACTCAAAGGCTGCCGAACCTCTATCACACCATACATATACAATCAACAACCCTAATCTATCCCATGTCATCAATCATATGTGGGCTAGGGTAAGTCTGCATTTTGATCTTTTAGCAACCAATTTGGTTGGCTTAAAAAATCCGTTTTTCTCTTGTAGTTGTTGGGATAATTTTAATCGGTGGTGTTAATAATTCTGGTTAAGAAACACTGAAATATATGGTTGGTAAGAAGGAGAAATTTTACAATGCTATATAGTATTGGTGCTATAGGATTTTGCTTTTATGGTACAACTTAAAATTGTACATTTACGTTATGGTACAACTTCAGATTGTACCTATACTTTTTGTACAAATTCTTTTATGGTACAACTTGAACTTGTACCTTTATGTGATGGTACAACTTCAAGTTGCAAAGTTGTACCATAACATAATGGTACAAATTGCTTTATGGTACAACCTAAACTTATACATTTAATGTTATGGTACAACTTTAAGTTGTACATTAAAGCACCAATACTATATAGCATAGTAAAAGTGCTCGGTAAGAAGAAGCTAACTCAGACAAAGAAAAACAAAAAAATGATCCGCAACGAAAAAGAAATTAAGAATTTTATTACAGAAAGGAATTGTTCATCCACGTTGGTTTAATTTACGTACAGTTATTGATAAACACATGTATATATATATTATTAATAGTCTGGATCGGATATAACAATTAATTCCTGGTAGATAGATTAACAATCACGTTGTTTTGATTTACACACACTTATTGATAAACACGTACACATATGAATGTGGTAATGGAGAATTGGGGGGTTTAGGTGTTTGTGCAATCTGTAGGCTTGAAAGATAGAGTTTGCTTTGGAAGGTCATATCCAATGAGAAAGTTTTGTTGAGCAACGTTTCCATAGATGCTGAGTTGGTCGTTGGCGTAGAAAGCCAAACAAACCACTTTATCGTTGACCTGAATGAAAATGTTGTCGGAAGTGAGCAGGACATCGGCTCCCTTGAAATGCGCTGTGACGGGAGGAAGTTTGAGACTGGAGTCTGGCACGTAGCAGAGGCTGAAAAAGCCTTCGGGGTCGCTGGTTTTGGTGCCGCCGGTGACCTGAGTCTCGACGGCATCAGAGAGCTGGGAGAAGAAATCAGTAGGCACAAGGGTCAAAGTCGTCCCTGAATCAATGATAATGTTGCCAGAGCCTCCAATGGAGGAGCCTTGGAAGGCAATCTTTTTGCTCCCAACGCTAACGGCTTCAAGTTGAAGGAAGTAAAATGTGGGTTGGGATGGATCCGAAATCAAGGGGGTGGAAAGGACACCATTTCCTGAAACCACGGCGTTGGTGCCAAAGTTCATCGTACTGGTCGGCTTGGCAGCTGCGTAGGGGACCATGCAGTAGGAGAATTTCCCGCCAATGGATGAACCGAGTTGGCTGACAAGGGATGCAGGTCCTCCTCCAAGACCAACGATGCCAGAGCCTTTGGGGCTAAATGTTCCTGCATTGTCATGCCCGCAGCCAATCACAGTTTTCGGAAGGGCCACAGGGTTGCCAGTCTTGGACTCCAAAGTCAGTGTTTCAGCTGCTACATCTCCTTGGGTGTGAGATTGGTCCCCATAACTCACCTGGTACTCGCAAACACTGCCGTCGGAGGAGCAAGAGCTTCCTTCACTCTGGAGCGAATTACAAGCGTTGGATGAACATGACACTGTTCTATAACTACTCGACGACTTGGGGTCAAATAAGGGCGCATCCTGCTTGTAGCAATCGGTGCAAGGCTTACATTGTGTCCATATAATGTCGCTGCCAGTGTCAGCAATCGCAACGATCGGAAATGGTGGCGTACCAAGGGAGATGTTCACCAGGTATTCGCCATTGTTGGCCGTCAACTGAGCATCAGGATCCGAAGGGTCCGAAATAGACCTCGAACTGTTAAGGTGAAGCATGTGACTGAAACGATGCACTCGCCCAATGGATCGCCTACCCGCATTCCCAACGCGCCGAGCTGGCGTTTCCTTGGGATTATACAAAGGCGAACCTTCCGAATCGCGATGGACCAGATTGATACTAAATCCACCGCTCTGCGCATCCACAAATGCGGAGATAATTATACAACAAAAAGTAGCTAGTGCAAGTGTGATCGGGAAAGACATGGTTGGTTTTGGCTCCATGATGTATGTCAAGATTGAGAGATGATTGATGAGTGGAATTAATGGATCACAAATGCATTCTATATATAGTGTCTTCTTCAAATCAATTATATTATGCTGCTTGTCATTATATACATATATTCTTTTTTCATTAATTGATTGATGCCTAGTTTGTCACACTCATTTCCCCCTGACAAGAGGCCGCACAGGCGTTGATGAGTCGCATTGGCCAAAATATTAGCTTCATATATATGTAATTATAGTTGAGTTCACACATGACAAGTTTGAAATAAACTACTTTAATTAACTTTGTACTCTAGGTTGATGTCCATTATTTCATTCTCTATTATGCATGTCCTATACTTCTTCACAGCTTTTCGTTCAACACTATATATGTTTCTATGTGTACGCTCTTCCCGACTCTGCGTCAATTTTGCATTACGACAACTAAAGATTACACAAGTCAAACGTATCCCGCAGGAGAGCGTCGGCGGTTCCTATTCCTTCAAGCATAACTGGCAACTTAACGTCTTTCCCCTTCACTGGAGTATCCCCTCTCTGTCTTCGTTTGTAGAGTCATCTTCCCTCCCATACTTGAATAAGTACCTATAAAACCTTTAAGTAGAGTGAGTTTACGCAACTTCAACTTATCTTTCTGATTGACTGTTGTTTCCATGCTTGTTTTTGAGACCGGGGCAGTAAAATGTATTATATAAGTTTCAGTAATGATTAATACACTAGACAAAGCATATGGTTATGGATATTGGATAGATAGTCATTCCTTATATATCAGTTGAACAAACATATTACATAATTCTTTTACAATATAAGTTTGAACGTAAATTTCTTTATTATTAATTAAATTGTTGATAATCTCATCTATGTGCATTACACAAAGATTATCTAAGGTCGATTAATGTTTACATAAAATTTTAATAAAATGTTATAATTTTGATAACTTAATTATTTTATTATTACCCAAAAAATCTTTATTATTATCTATAACATTTATCCTCTCATAATTTTGTATTACGCATAAGTTTTGTATGGGAAGTTAACACTTAAATCAAATGTGTATCTTACCTAAACTATTTTTTAATTATTTAATTCCAACTACATCTTTAAATAAGTAAATATAGCTTTATAAATTAATTAATATCTTGCCGCAGTGAAGCGCGGACAACAAACTAGTATATGATAATGCTCATAGTTGTTAAGTAAAATACAATTTGACATAAATTCTACCTATCTTAGAGGCAACTTCAAAACACAAATAAAAATAAAGGGTTAATATATTTGTATGGACTGCAATTTGACCATAATAAACATTCTACCCAATCTTTTCGATTTGTAATATCCTGGCCCAAACTATACATAAAAGTAACGACATTGGCCAAACCCGATGTTTGACTGTTATCTTGGACGGTCAAACGCTGTTACTAACAATACATGCTATGTCACCATCCGGTCATCATAAAAATCATTAAAATATTCGTAATTTACACATATTTTCTAATTTAAAATTATTACAATTAAATTAATATAAATAAAAATTGAGACCCAATCTCTTCTTCGACAGAGAGCTCCAACCTTTTATTCTTGGATTGGGATTAGGTTACCAGGGAAAGGGTTCGTGAGAGTAGTTCTATAAATATGTAAGTTGTTCTATAGTTTTAATGAATGAAGAAGAGTAAAGTTATTTGGTAGAAAAAAGTTGTAGTTTTATCGCGTTTCCTTAGTTTATCGTAGAAGAGTTCTAGATCCACAACGCGTGAATTCCGAGCACACGCCAATTGGTATCAGTGTCAAGTTGGCACTGAAGTCGCTATGTCGATTCTCATGCAACATCAAGGGTATTACAGGCCGCCGCCGCTATGGGCACAAACTACGAGTTCCTCGTCGAGCCCTTGGCTACCCGAGCTTTCTGCCGCCACTACACCCACCGCTGCCTCGGTGATAAGAGCTTTTTGCAATTGGTTGAGCGCAATTGAAAATATCGCAAGCGCAGGCTGCACCAGCGTCCGCTCATTGTCATCAATAATCAATGGTGAAACTTCTTCTACATCGATCCGGATTGAGATAACGCATGAACTTCGCGGACGAAGTTCTTCAAATGGGGGAGATTTGGTGTATTATAGCACCCGTTGGACAGGGTGGTCGATTCTGGGCTTAGTAATTAGAGACTTATTATTAGTTAATTGTTAGATTAATATGGTTATTTAGGAAATTCGTAATAGTTTATTGTATCTTGCTGAGAAAGTTATTGTTTACTTCCTGGGTTGGGATTAGTTTACCTTGTTTGAGGGAAAAGGTTTGTGAGAGTAGTCCTGTAAATGTGTACGTTGTTCTATAGTTTTAATGAATGAATAAGAGTAAAGTAATTTAGTAGAAAATAGTTGTAGTTTTTTCGCGTTGCCTTAGTTTATTGTAGAAGAGTTCTAGATCCACGATGCGAGAATTTCGCGTACACGACAGACACTTCCAAACGCTTTATGTGGTGTCTTAATTATGATAAAAGACTTACATAACACATTTGTTTGATTAATAATTGTGATAGAATAAGGTTGCGTAATCTTCCTTAATGTGTAGTCTCGTAATAAATTCAAGTTAGATTAAACTATATAATGTATAAGATTAAATTATTTTCCATAAGTTTTAATATGCATGATGCAAATTGATAAGACGTTGAATATATATGGTACTAATAAATAAATTTATGTTATTAATAAGTGAACTAAATTATAAAAAGTATTACATTTGATTAAAGTATTATGTGAATAGTAACTTTCCTTACAAAATTCTTTTGTAATGCAAATTGAAGAAATAGTCATTTTAGTCAATTTAGAAAAAAAAATTCAAACTTATATCAGGAAAAACTTAAGTAATATGTTTGTTAATTGATACATTTCCCTCAATAAAAGTTTTTGTGTTGTCTAATTGTCTTAGTCCTTGCAAAGTCTTATATTATTGGCAAAATACACTTGTATAGCCAAAACTTTCACGTTTGTGCCAATAATAGCCAAATTTGGCAAAATACCACTGATATCTAGCTTTTAAACTTGTCGTTGACAAATTTAGCCATTTCCGTTAGATACTTTAACGGTGTTAGTGACACCATGAACTTCTTTGACGGTTCGCTGACTAAGCGCCAACTAATCATCTTACACGTCAGCACAAAATAAGAAAAAGTGACACGTCAATAATTTAATATTATTTAATAATTACACATCATAAATTAATAAAACCTATTAAAAATATATTAATAGAATAAAGCCATTGAGAATTTAACTCCCTGCTGTGCTTCTTCTTCCCCTGTTCTCCAGCCGACGCCGTGGACCAACACTCTTCATCACCATTGTGCGAACCACCAGATCTCTTGGGAGGTCCGATTACTCCTCCTCTGAGCTCTCTAAATCTCTCTCTAGATCAATAGTTTGATTCCTTATCTTCCCTCTCCTCCTCACCCTCCTCTTCTCCATATCCTCTGCCGAGATTCGCTTCTCGGAGGTTCGATCCGACGCCCACCCAATCATTCCCTTCAAAAAATTCGGATTCACTCACTCTAGTCGCCTCCCGCTGCTAATGTCTTTCCCCTTCGCTTGATACTCTCTGCCCTGCCATTCCATGTACGTCACTCGACGTCGACGACCGAGGACCTTCTCGACGTTGGCGGCGGTGACGAGGGACCCGACGAAGTTGTTGACGACCCGAGTTGGTGATTCCAGTGAAGAAGAAATCGCCGGTAGTCGAGTTGGAGTTCGGCTTGCAGGCGAAGCCAATCAATTTCGGCCCTGCGAAAATGGGTAATTTTAGGGATTGCTTTGATTCAATCTCGTTGACTCCCGACAAATCGACTGGAGCAATCGAAGAGATGGACGGAGCGACAGGCGAATGGATAGGTGTTGGGGAATGGATGGTGCAGACTGCAGAGCGAATGGGTGTGGGGCAATGCATGGGTGCGGCGGAACTCAGGGAAGAAATATAAAAGGTTTCAAATTGGAGAAGAAGGGCTCGATGTCAACCCATCCTCTGTATGTGTTTCTCGAGGAAGGAGGCGGTAGGTTCAGCTCGATCAATGAAGGAAGGAATAGCGGTGGGTACGGGGTTCGTCGGAGGAAGATCGTCGCCTTCGTGGTCGCCTTCGCCTTCGTCGATGGCAATCAGGGCGGGTTCGATGAAGACGATAAGGAATGAGGAAAGAGAGAACAAAAGGTGGGTGAGTAAAAATGAGTGGCTCTGATTTTTTTTTTTAATTATTGTCCACGTGGAAATCTCATGCGGTCCACATAAGCTGCTCCGTTTGCCCAGTCACATTTAACGTTAACAGCGTTAAAGAATTGGATGGACTTGGCTATAAGTGGTATTTCGCCAAATTTGGCTATTATTGGCGCAAACGTGAAAGTTTTGGCTATGCAAGTGTATTTTGCCTATATTATATGTTTTCTAGAATTGATACATTAGAAGTAACTGTTTCTCTGTAAGATTACCTATGGTATTTGTAATTTACGTAATTGTTGTCAAAGGAATAAAAAAATGTTATGATAAAATTGAGTGTAGGAGATAGAAAACAAATAATTGCATATACAACTACATATGGGAAAAAGAGTTATGCTGAAATTAGGTGTAGCGTATAAAAAAATATAGGTGAACAATACCCTAAAAAAAGGAAGCAAATTTGATGCGCCCTTATCTTTTTAGTAAGGAATAGTAATTTAAGCTTATGTAAATCTTTCTTAATATGAAATAAAAAAAATACTAAGATAGTTTGTAAATAGAATAAATCTGAGGGTAAAAACTATTTTTAGCCAATCTTTCATAAATTCTAAAACATTAGTCAAACCTTTGAGAAATACAAAATTATAGTCATTTTCATTCAAATATGTGGACTTACGATTAGCTCATGTGAAATTATGTTAAAACTAACATTAACTTTAATGGAAAGTAACTATAATTTTATAGTTTTATTAGAGATTTGACCAATATTTCGTATTCTCGAATGTTTGACTAAAAAATAGTAGTCACCCTCACTCTTATGATGAAACTTTTCCATTTTGTGTGGCTTGGGACAGTTTGTTGTTAAAGTGAATTTGATTGTAAAAAAACTAATAATTGATTGTTAGAAAAACTTATCATGGACCTTACTATATGAGACATGACCCTTACGTAATTAAGGAAAAATTAATTTTTTCATCCTCGGTTACTTTACTTGCACTATTATAATATAAAATATCAAAATATAATAATTATTTAGCTTATGTCGCATTTTTCGATTGGGTTTACGTTTGATCGTTGTTTCATGACACGTATCAATGAGTGAATTGTTATGAAAACTAAACTGAAATAAACGACACCGAATTAACGTGGTATCAAGACTAATCCACGACACAAAGCGTTCTTCTTCTCTTATTCAGCTCAAAGGCTACCGAACCCCAATCACACCATATATATATATATATATGGTGCCTTCTACCGTACCCCGGGTGAAATCCGGGGTACCGCATACATTGAGTATGAAAAGGCCATCTAGACCTCGAATTAGCAGGATTTTTGGGCATTATACTATACCCTAACACTTAATGAGTGAACCCTAGGTCCTAATTATCTAAATCATAAACTATATACTCTAAGATGGTGCCTTCATTTTTTTGCCTATATTTGGACGAATCATAACCGTCGATTATTATTTCTAATTAAATTGATCTTGGGGTATAAGATTTAGAGAATTAAGACCTAGATTTTGATCTTTAAGGGTTAGAGTATAGTATCATGTCCGAAAGATCAGTCAATTCAAGTTCTAGATAATGTTTTCTTACTCAAGTTATGCGGTACCCTGGATTTCACCCGGGGTACGGTAGAAAACCCCATATATATAATTAACAACCCTAATCTATCACACGCCATCAATCATATATATGATAAGGTAAGTCAGCATTCCCATGCAAGGCTCTCGTGGGCTCAATATAGTTAAAAGTCCACTAAACATAATGACACATACAAAATACAAAATACATGGGTTGCTTCATAATGATCATCTGACAGCCTCCCCAAATTTCTGTGGGGTATCCACCATCAATTTGAAGGAAAAAATCCCAAAGTACACTAGTTCTTAAAAAAAATTTCCAAAATACATAATTTATAAAAAAAATTCCAAAAGTACTCATGTTTGAGCATCACCGTTTTGGTTTGAAACGGTGAAGGTCATCACCGCGTTTGACGAACACGGTGAATACTTCACCGTTTTAAATTAAAACGGTGATGTATTCACCGTTTCAAACTAAAACGGTGAAGGGTTCACCGCGTTTGTTAAGAACGGTGAACACCTCACCGTTTTAGACATCCACGGTGAAGGCGCTGACGTGGACTAACGCTGGGTATTCACCGCGTTAGACAAACACGGTGAATACCCGTGTTTGTTTGCGTCAGCGATCCGCGTCGCTGGCGGGTTCGCCGTGTCCGTTGGATGCGATGAGGCGCGGATCGTGGTTTTCTTTCCAGATCCGACGCCTCACGCTGAGCCACGTCGCTCGATCCGCGCCTCATCACCGTGTTCGAGAAAAGCGGTGCCTTCACCGTTTCTGACGGACGCGGTGAAGGCTGGGAGAATTTAATTCTCGGCAGATCCCTTCCCCCCTTCCCCCAACTATAAATAACCCTTCCCCTTTCACTTTCAACTCACACCACAAACATTTCACTTCTTTCTCCCTCAATTTATCTGCTCTAGTCTCGTTCTAAGTATGCTCTGTGGTTGCGGCTAAGTCCGATCTTCCACATCATAAAGAATTACTGGAGTTTGACCCTAAAGCCCCCGTCCCGCTAAGTTCCCGTCCCTTACAAACCTAAACCCGTCGAACCTCTGTCCGGCTTCCGCCAATAATGGACGAAGAGGCTCTTCGTGTAGGTTTTTTGTTTATGATTTTTTTAATCGAAACAATTTGATTTTTTTTTATCAAAACAATCTCTGATTTCATTACTTTTTTATAGATGGGTGCCGAGATATACGATCCTCGATTGTATATCCATTATGGCCCAAGGGATGCGAGTCTCTTAACCGATCAACAAGCTCATCGCTCCCGTGCCATTTGGGATAACAATCCGGTAATTTGATGAACTGACTTGCTTTATTTTATTATTTTCTAATGTTTTATTTTTGCTTTATTTAATCTAATAAATTGATGTTTTTCCTATTTTTTTTAGGAATCTCTTGTTCCCGTGGTTCATAAAGGGACCCATAACTTGCCCGCTTGGCATCCAAGGTTGGAGCCCTATATAGCGAGGACCGGTTTGGGAATGTTGCGCCATTTCTTGCGGATCGAGATCGACAACGAGCTGCTTACGGCAATGGCGGAACGATGGCGTCCCGAAACCCATACATTCCACCTTCCGGAGGGGGAAATGACGATCACCCTGAAAGACGTGGCGATCCTCACCGGGCTTCCTATATCTGGAGATGCCATCATTGGTTCCACGACCAAACCCGGAGGAGGTTGGGGGCCGCTCATCCGTGATCGTTTGGGCTTCGACATGCCGACCACCACACCAAATCAAGGACGGGGGCATCCACCGTTGAATGCGGGGCAAGTGTCGGTCCCGTGGCTGGTATCTCACATCCAGCAAGAGGTGGAAATCAATGACGAGACACCGGAAGAACAAGTCGAGCGCTACGCCCGCATCTACCTCATCGGTTTGGTGGGTGGATTTTTGTTCCCCGACAAGTCCAACCGGTGGATTCAAGGCATATGGTTGCCATTGCTCACCGGTGACTGGGATGCAATTGGAGAGAAGAGTTGGGGATCGGCCGTGCTAGCGGGCGTATACCGGGAGCTGTGTACTTGCTCGAAGGTTGGGGCAAAGCAAGCTGGTGCTGCGATGTTCATCGTTCAACTGTGGGTATGGGAGCATCTTCCAATGTTCGCACCTCTCGACCCACGTCCATACCGGAGAAACGATGATGAGCTCAACCTTCTGCAAAATCTCCCCTACGGTGTCAAGTAAGTTTATTTCGTACTTAGCCCAATTTAAATTTTATTACATGCTTGAGCTAGATTTAAATTGAATTTATTCCGTACTTAGCCCAATTTAAATTTTATTACATGCTTGAGCTAGATTTAAATTGAATTTATTCCGTACTTAGCCCAATTTAAATTTTATTACATGCTTGAGCTAGATTTAAATTGAATTTATTCCGTACTTAGCCCAATTTAATTTTGATTACATGCTTAACTAGATTTAAATTGAATTTATTCCGTACTTAGACCAATTTAATTTATTATATGCTTAGCGATATTTCAATTAAATTGATTCCGTACTTTTACTTACAAGGTGGATAGGAGCAAATACGAATGACCATCAACCTGAGCATTCGTTACTGTTTTATCGTTCTGAGTTAGATAAACCATGGTGGAATCAGGTAATCATGTTTTGTCCATATTTGAACAAGTTCAATTTTATCAAAGTAAATGGTCGTTAATTCCGAATTTTTGAATGAATATAGATTATATGGGATCCATATCCACGTGAAGTGGTTGAGCTGCATCATCTTAGGCACCCTCTGGATCACGAGACGTTGTTGTGCAAGGTACCATTGATCTGCTGGCACATTGTGGAATGGCACCTACCCGATCGATCCCTGAGGCAATATCGAATGGAGCAACCAATTCCACAAGACCCGCCAGCAGGTTTCAAGGAGCTACATGCTATGGACCTCCGAAACAATGCAAACTGGCAGCTAAAGCATGGATTCTACATCAACATCTGGGAGAATCGATCCCAATGGGTGGTGCAAGGGATGCCGGAGACGAGACCGATGGGCTACCACGATGGGTACATGCAGTGGTATCGGAAGTTCACCCTGAGATGGGTGTCAAAGCAAGGTGCTGTGATAGGTTCGGTGGTAAGTCATCCTAATCTCCCTCATTCTAAAATATATTTATTTTAAGGTTTAGTTAATTTGATATATTTTGTGCTTTCCTTAGGTTGATGGTTTGGAACACGCGAAGTACACTCTCGAAAGTGCTCCAACCATGGATGAGCGGAAGACTACTTGGTTAACCCGTCTTATGAATAACCTCCTGAGTTGCACCAGGGAGCAAAGGAGGGATGTCGTGGCCTATCCTCCCGTTCCTGCCCCGGCACGACCCTCATTCCGTGATGATGCAGCCATTGTGCCCCCGGTTGAGCCCCCACTAAGGAGCAAACGCAGGCCTTTGCCTACGTTCGAAGAGGTGCGTACCACTCAAGCAACCGAGCTCCCTGAACCGTTCGAGTACCAGTGGGCACCTGCAGCGGATGCCGGTGGAGGGTCATCGAGTCGTGGAGGATCTCAGGAATGGGACACTTACTCTCATGGGTTCTCTCAATTCCAACATCAGCAACAAAGTTCGATGTATCAGACCCCGCAACAACAAACTCCGAACCCCCCGATCATTCGTCAAGCTACCGGTCCAACTCAGCCACCACCACCACCATATGTAACCCCAGTTGGGGCTCGGGTCAAGAGAAATCCGCGACCAGCCGTTGAGCGAGCCCGCCAAGAAGCAGCGGCGGAGGGGGGAAGAAGGGGTCGAGGACGTCGTGGAGGACGAGGAGGAAGAAGAGGTGGAGATGGGGGCCAAAATGAAGCAAATGAGTGAATTTATCGTTTTATCCTGCAGTAGTGATCTATCCATGTTGTTTTGGTGCTTTTTAGGTGTTGTTATTTGAGTTTGCATTGTCTAAAAACTATCCTACGCACTTAAGTTGTCGAATGAATTTTCTGGATCATTTTATCAAGAATCAGTATCTTCCCTCAACACAAAAAAGTTGGGAAAATCAACCACGATCACATAGAATTTTACAGATCCCAATTCCGAGTCCAAACGAGTGAGATAAGTGACGTCAAAGCGCGATCGTATCGTTAAAGTAACTTTTGCATACTAAAAACTAAAACGCGCGTATCTTATTCGTTTGAGGTCGAAATAACGAGCCGTTTGCGGCAGCGCGATCGTATCGACAAGGAAAACATTTTAGAGTTAACAAAATACTTGGACTTCAAATGCAAACGGTAATGAAAATTTAAACAAGCGATCAATTTAGTAGCAGAATACAAGTAAATGCAAATTAAGTTGATGGTTGTCCTGGGCAACGCCTCTTGTCGTGACCAGGTTCTCTGCACTTAGAGCATCGCTTCGGTCCCCTTCTCGTCCGTTCAACTTGATCCATCTCATTGTGTATCCTTTCAACTCTAGGACGGCCTTTGGTGCGTTTTAGGTGCAACGGTGGGATAATCAACTTTCCAGCGTATATAGGCCAATACGCTTCATCTGGCATGGGGCTTAAAGCTGCATTATATGAGTTCCGTATTGCTTGTTCAGTGTAGTAAGGACTCACCAGGCTGTTTCTGTTCATGGTTATTGACTTAGAAACCGCCATTGCATGTGAACAGGGTATCCTTTCGTTCTGATACTTTTTACAAGAACACTCCCCTAATTCGTAGTGCAATTTGACCGTTTGACGATTGTGACCACGTCTCCCTCCACCCCATATACCTGTTTCGACAGCGAATATTCCTTCACTGCGGTTAAAAAGAACAACCTTATGCTTACTTGATTTTTCATCGTTCTTCTGCATTTGAGCGAATACGTCATGTGCTACTGAATGACCTTGCAACTCCCTCCCTATAGCTAGATGTAGCCGAGCAACTCGCCACTCGTTGACCTTCCAATAAGACATTTCCACGATGACAGAAATAGGCATCGCTCGAAGACCCTTGTACACATTATTTATACTTTCTCCATGGTTGGTAGTTGCAATACCCCATCTGGCCCCGTTGTCCATATGGAACGTCCACATGGGCAACTCTTGACCTTCAGCCCATACTGCTCCAGCTCGGTGGGTCTGACGGATCGTTTTCATCTTCTGCTCGTACTTTTTTGGTTGATGTGCAACCGCTAAAAGGTGAACAAAAGACTAACTGGTCAATACATGATGAATAACATCAGCTTATCAGCTTAATAAACACAAACTTAAATCGCATAAGAAAAACATTAGTACCTGCATTCCAAAGTAGATTTTTGATGTCTTTCTTCTTCCCAAATTTGTGTTGGAAATTGGCGAGCCAGTGTCGAATACACCATCTCCACCTCCACCCCCACTCGTCGGGAAAACCACCAACAACATTCCTTATCCCCGCATGTCGATCGGATATAATCGTAATATCTTCCCGCTGTGTCACGTGTTCGTGCAGTTGGTCAAAGAACCAAGCCCAACTTAAGCTGTTCTCCCCTTCCACTAATGCAAATGCAAGCGGGAAAATCCGCCTGTTTCCATCAACGCCAGTGGCAATTAGAAGACATCCTCTGTACTTCCCAGTAAGGAAAGTTCCGTCAACCTGAATAAAAATTTAGGATATAATTAGTATGAAATATACTTAACAGCAAATAATACAACATTTAAAACCGGAACTAGTTGGTAAAATACCTGAATAACCGGTATGCAGAACCCAAAACCGTCAATGCATGGTTTAAAAGCCCAAAAAAGACGATGGAACATCAGCTTATCCTGTACTCGAACTTGATCCTCAGTGTATACATTGTTGTATACTGGGACGAAAACAGTCCCAGGATTGGACTCCTCCATTGCTCCCATAAGTCTAGGGAGTAAAGCATACGAATCCTCCCAATCACCATACACCTCAGCCATGGCTTTCTGCTTACCATGCCATGCTTTTTTGTACCTTATCGTGTAAGAATGTCGATCCTTCACCTCTGCCATGATAGCTTTCACCTTGATATCTGGTTGTGCTTCTATAAGGTGCTTAATAGTTCTCCCAACCTTCTTTGCTTTTAGTTGCCTGTGATCTTGGGAAAGTATAGAAGAGGAGCATGTGTGGATCGTCTCAGCTTTGCGAATCACCCAAGCACCCTTTCTCTTCATATTCGCAGCCCGCAGTTGCCACGTACAACCCTCTGCATCATGCTTGCATATGACATGTAGTTGTTTACTGTCAGAATATTTTACCTTCCACTCGAAATTGCGCCTCAACGCCTCTTCTGTAAAAGCATCCTGCACAGCGTCTTTCGATGTGAACGCCATACCCACCTCCAAATTGGCCGTCGGATTGTACACTGGCATAGGGACAAAGTCGGGGGGATCATTCTGACTATGTAAAAATTGAGTTGGAACCTGTGTGTAATATGGCGTGGGTGCCTCACGAAATGCCGCCTCATCCTCGTTATCATCAGTATCTTCCTCCTCCTCGCTCACTGATATCAAATCTTCCTCAGTATCCTCGTCGCTCGACTCGAATGGATAGCTCGGGCTAGAAGGATCAACATGACCACGATCACCAACATCGTCCTCTCGCTCATGTGAAGTACGCCCTGATCGAATGGTATTCTCGATTCCATACCACTCTGGCCCCCAAGCAGGCCATTGAACACCATCGGCCTCAACAAATGGGGCTGGTTTAGGAGGTTGCGAGTATTTGTCCCATCCTGCACTACTCGATCCACCGTAGTTGATTGAACCACCACCCTCCCCGTAACCTCCTGTATAACCACCGCCTTGGTAGTTGCTCGAACTACCACCCCATTCGTACCCTCCTGCAAAACCATCATCATAAGAATACTGGTGAGAATGAGATTCACCGAGCGCCTCGGTCTCAACATACACCTCTGCAAGCCGGACTTGGTTATCGCTTAGGAACTGTAACATCATCATAACCGCGTCATCATCGTTTATGACAACTTCTTGGAACACGACCCCGCCAGCACTCATGTCTGGATACCGGTAAGTAATTTTGCCAAGTCTCGTCTGTCCGCTCGTACAAACCCTTTCTGCACAAAGATCACAGAGTTCTTGAAAATTGAATCGGGAATCAATTTTCAGCATAATGGATTCGCCGTCCTCATAATCAATGCCTATGTCAGAGTTTGTCACCCTTCCATTCCACCGAATAGTAAGATGAAACTTCTTGAATTTACCCATATCTACAATTTACAATAAGTATCTATTAGCTTAAAGACAGTAAAATTAACCAAAATCATATTGTACAACTAATATTAAATCATACCATAACTAACGAAAATAAATTCAACTAACTAACAACAACATAATACGAAAATTAAATCATACTATAACTAACGAACATAAGTTCAACTAACTAACAACAACATAATACGAAAATTAAATCATACTATAACTACTAAAAACATAATTTGACTATAATACGAAAAGTCTCAACATACCGAAAAATTTCTGTTCTGTGTATTATGCTCGATTTTGGCTGCTGAAATTTGAAGAAAGGGGAGTGGTTATGTTTTTACAACTGCTGGTGGTGTGCAATTTATAGGAAAATCTGCCTACTATTCACCGTTTTTGTCGAAAACGGTGAACACCATCACCGCGTTTGTCTCAAACGGTGAATAGGTGGTAGCTGCGACCTAATTTTGACCTACCAGGGGTGGGAAACGTGGGAAATTATCACCGCGTTACTTAACAACGATGAATGGGTTCACCGTTTTTGACCAAAACGGTGATGTGTTCACCGTTGTTAATTAACGCGGTGAAAACTTAACCGTTTTAGTTTGAAACGGTGAATACTTCACCGTTTTTGTTTAATACAATGAAGTATTCACCGTGTTCGTCAAACGCGGTGATGACCTTCACCGCTTTTGTCTAAAACGGTGATGCTCAAACATGTGTACTTTGGGAAATTTTTTTATAACTCATGTATTTTGGGAATTTTTTTTAAAAACGTGTGTACAGTGGGATTTTTTCCCAATTTGAAAACAGATACCAGTGACGACTAGTAGAGAAGGACTTCGTCAAAAAATCCGCAATCTGGTCCTCAGACTTGACATACTGCAATCGCATTGTCCCATCTAGTACAAGATCCCGTATATACTGCACATGAATCTCAATGTGCTTAGTACGATCATGAAACACTAGATTAAGGGGAATCTCGATGGCTCTAGTGGTGTCACAAAACCAATCCATCGGTGGGAGATAGGTGACTCTGAAATCTTTCAACAAACGTGAAAGCAATACCAACTCGGAGGACATCGCACATGGCTCGATATTCAGCTTATTCTTTAGACGAATTTGAACTTAATCCTACTTCTTACAACGCCATGAGATAAATGCACCACCAAACTCGATCATGTAGAAGAACGCCTACTGTCTTAGCATCTGGCAAAGTCTGCATAAGAAAAGGCACGAATAGAGCTAGGACCACTAGCCAGGAAAAATATCCCATCTTGAGTACCATGAAGATAATGCAGGATTAGATGAACTGCAGCTAGATGATCAACACAATGAGTGGCCAAATAGATAAGACTCCCAACAATGCTCCTATGGGATGAACCATTGGCCAGAGGAGTACCTGATTCCGGGTGAAGCTCAAGATTACGTTCCATAGGGGTTCGAAAAGTAGTGCACTCATCAAACTGGTGATCAGCCAAAAGATCATAGATATATATACGCTGAAAAAGAAGAATGCCACGATCTGCGAGTTATCTCAAGCCTAAGGAAGTAAGAAAGATGTCCAAGGTCCTACAGAGATAACGCAAAAAGAAGAATGGCGGCCATGTCACCCACAATAAAGATCATATCATCCACATTATCAAAGACCAACGATACCAGTTGAAGTGAGTTTGGTAAACAGTGAAGCGTCATTTAAGCTCTCCTGATAACCAAGACGCATGATAGTTGCCTGAAATGTCTCAAACCAAGCCCGATGGGCTTGTTTCAATCCATAGAGAGAACAGTAAGAAGACAAACCTGATCGGGACGCCCAACCTTGTACCCAGGAGGACGCTTCATATACACCACTTCCTTCAGCTCCACATGCAAGAATGCGTCTTTTACATGAAGCTGAAACATGGGTCATTTACGCATTGGCAGCTACTGCCAAGAGTATTCGAACGGTCGACATCATGGCGATACGAGCAAAAGTCTCATCATAATCCACCCTTTGCTCCTGTGTGAACCTGTGAGCAACTACACTAGCTTTGAAGTACTCTACATACCTGTCAGTGCATCTTAATATCATAAACACATCGATTTCCCACCTCAAGGACAGACAGTGGTGGACGATCAACAACTGTTCAAGTCTGTTTACTATGCAATGCATCAAATTCTTCCTGCATAGCCCGAACCCCCAACGGATTGCTCTGGGTTTATTTAAACCGAGTAGGAATAACTACAACATCAACACCATAACTCACAAAATCAAGAAGCCGAGCAGAAGGGACTCCTAGAGAGCTGCGAGTAGAGCGATAGAGCATGAGCTCCAGCGGAGGAGAGACAAACCCTTGGGAGCTGCTTTCGGACCCAGGAGTCTCCGGCTTGGGGGAGGCTGGGGCGGAAAGGGAGGAGGAGATGGATCAACGTCATCCTCATCAAAGAGTCTCCCTTCTGTTCACCAACCAACCTAGACTTGACTCAACCACTTATTCAAGACAGTCAGCTCATGCATAAAACTCAAGACATCAGAACCAAAATCGAGCCATCTAGGTCCTCACCGGGGTAAAGAGTGTAAAGAACAAGGAAATGAATCGCTCACTCTCGACCAGTGGGGTCAGGACAATTTGATGCGAAAAATGCGCATACTTATTCTCTCAATCCCTAACGTCTCTTCACCATGACGACAGTCTCTAAATGTTAGAGTTCACATAAATGGGTGTCATCACTAACCAATCCGGAGGTCTTAGACACAGATTCAAATGACTGGCTAGCATCTTGGACATGGGGAAAGGCCTTTTTTGTCATAGCACAAGGTTCCACAACTCCAAACCCAACACAATCACAGCCAATCAAACCACTTACTTTCTTTCTGCCATTCTGCATTACTCAAATTCTTTAGAGAATAAGACCGAAGGAGGTCACAATAATGTTAGTATTTCCGAGCTAGACTGCTAAGAAACACTACGTATTGGGCACTATTCAGATTTGTGGTGGTGGCTCTCTTTTGCTTTCATTCATTTTTTTTTCATTTCTTGAGAGAACCACCACCTCTCCACATTTTTCAAACACATGCCCAATTTTTAAGCATTACCTCCAACCCTCACATTATATTTAACATAAACAGGAGAAAAAATGCAAAAACCCCTATGTGAAACCTTCTAAGATGCAAAAGGGTGATTTTCCAGTGTAGACCGAAAGAAAGGATAACACACGGCACAAAGGGTTGACTAGGGGGTATGACACATCAGGACAGTCAATTTGGTCGTGGACTGATCCTATGCCTCCATCATCTTAGCTAATGACAACGTGAATGCTACACATCATGGAAGAGGGTTCTATCGCACAAGAAAGAAACGAGCAGACTCAAATCTCACATGTCTACCTATATGCTCTATCTCTCATTCTGATTCCCCGAACTAGATGCATAAACGACTGTCAAGAACAAGTGATAAATCCAAGTCACTATTGGTAAGCAAACAGTTGAAAAACTGAACCCCTACACAATTCTACTGCACGTCTCAGTCATCATTATAGGCTGTCCTAGTCACAATCCAGTTGTCATGCATCACTTCAAAAGTCATAATATTCATCAATTAACTCCACAGTGCCAATATGATCAAGCAAACAGCATTGCTTAGAGCCCTCAAATCTCGAGATTTGGACAGCGGACTAGACTCAAAGCACACATATATACGTTCCAATGAATACAAAGAACCCCCCACACTTAAATGCGACAATGTCCTCAATGGAGCAGAGGGAAGAGGAACGATGTTACCGTGAAAAAGTGGTCAGGAATGGTGACTGGAGGGCGGACCATCAATAGCAGAGGACTGGACAAGGACAAGTCCAACGGGTACAGAGCTATAGTCAGCAAAACACACACACATTGGGTGAAAGAAATCATAGTTCCAAGTCTACAAGCCAAAGAAACAAGACAAGAGAAAAGGAAACACAATATGGAGTCTTAGTCAGGAAGGAAAGAGAAATGCAGAGCCCAACTCGATGGGTCAGCAGGCAGAGCCAACTTAGTTCTCATCGCCTCCGTCGCCACTTGGAGGCGGGTAGATATCCTCGTACCCCGGGGAAGCCTCCCAAGGGTAGCTAACAGCAGCAGGGTCCATGTCCCAGTAGCTCATCATGTAATGCTCAGCCGAAATTATTCGACGGCGACCTTCGCGCTCACGGTTGAGTCGGGCGTTGATGTGCTCATGGCCAGCAAGGATCTGCTCGTTCTGGCGGGAAATGGCTGCCAGCTGCTCAGTAATGTAGGAGGTGGGTGCAGCAGCAGACGGCCCGGCAGCAGAAGTGGATGCGCCAGCTGCAGAAGGTGTGGTCCGACGAGTGGTCCGACGAGCGGCAACATCGCTCGCCTCGGGGAGATCCTCGCCCTCTGGTGCACGAGGAACAGGTCGAGGAAGTCCCCGGATCCAGGTCACGTCCCCGTCGCGCTGCAGTATCAGCTGGCACCGTAGGGTTTCCCTAGAGAAGGGTGTCGGTGGCAGGATGACAGTGAACCCGGAGAGGTCGATTTTGAAGTACCGGGTCAGGGCAGTGACCACCGGCCCACAAGCCAGAGCACGACCACAGCGAGAAACCTTGGTGACGGTCCTGGCGATGAGAGAGGCCAAATGGAGGTTGTCTTCCTCCCGGCTGATTGAGTGCAGGCAGTGCAATGGCCTTATGTTCGGTGTCCAGGTGGTAGGCGAATGGTGGAAGGAGCCCCAGTGCCCGGCCGAAGTCATCACAGCGTAGGGAATAAGACTCCCCGCCAAGTCGGAACTGAATGGCGTTGCCGTGAGCGCCCACGTGGGTCTTGAAGTGCACAAAGGTGGCATAGAACTCCTAGAGTAAGCGCGGATGGCAGCCTCCATTGCCTCGCGAGCACCCAGCTCCTCGAAGACCTCAAAATCGAGGTAATGGTGCTTAACGACTTTGAGGCGTCAGATTTTCAACAGAATATTCCTCTGGTTGGCGTCGAGCATGTTCAGGTAAGTGTTCATGGTCTTGCAGCCAAAAAGCAACAAAAACACAACAACATACATGGAAATTTGTCAATGGTGAGTACACAATCATCAGCACCCGGAGTCCTCGAATCATAAAATTCGGACAGTGGACTAGGCCCCAAGGGAGGAAAAACCTTCAAAACCATTCACCATCTGTACAAGATTAAACGCACTTGGAGCCATTGGATAATAAACCCGGACAAGAAATTAGGCTCCAAGTGGGACAATCACGAACACTTGCTGTCCGGTAGGCCAACCAAAGTAGTAACAAACAAAGCATGCAAATACCGTAGGCCTACCGAATTCAAGCACAACCCAATTCCCGAATTCCCTCACTTCAACCCGTAATATCAATCCTCCACAATTCACAAGTAAAAATAGAGAAGCACACCTGGAGGCAGAAGAAGGTATCACAGGGAAGGTGAGAGAAGAGTTAGACTCCACGACAATCGACGAGAAACTCGACGGGAGGCTCGCCTGAGTTTCGTCACTGGCGACTTCACCACCGCCAAACTGACCCAAAACTTTAGGGAATGAGGGCCAGGATTCCAGGAACGCAGTGGTGATCGCGGTTTGTCGTTTGGAGGTTGGAGGAGGGAGATCTGGCCGGAAGAACACCGAAGAGTTGCGGTTTTCCGGCGACCCAAACCACCGCCAAACTCGACCCCGCTGGTATAGGCTTGTGCGCGCCGACGAGAGGAGCACGGGAGTGGTTTCGGATTTTAAATTGGAGCTCCGGTGAGGGAGTTATGGTCGGAAAACCGCCTGAGAAGGAGAGGGGGCCGATTTTCCGGTGAAGGAGAGAGAGATCGACCAGAAAAAATGAGGAGAGAGAGAGAGGGATTACGGGCGTCGCCCGATTTTTAAAGGTCAGGGGGCAATTATGGGGACAATTACGACCGTAATTGCTCCATTCCAGCCCGTAATTACAACGCCGCGGCCCACAAGCCAACTGCCCCCATGCTAATTACGGGTAAAATTACGACCGTAATTGGTCGGATCCTGCCCGTAATTGCACTGTCGAGGCTCTTCTCCTCTTCTGGCTTAATTACGGGCAGGGGGCATGAAAATTACGACCGTAATTAGTCCCCCTTGCCCGTAATTACACTGCCGAGAGCCCTTTTCTCCAATTTTTAAACAGTAATTTCGAACAGCGAAAACCATTCGTGCCCCGGCTCGAAAATAGACACTACCATAGACAAGAACAGACCATCCGGCGCACAAAAAACATTCCATAAAGACTCCAGACAGACTCAAAGACTCAAAAACCGACAAAAAATGAAAAGTAAAAAAAGAGAAAAATCCAAACCGTGGTGGGGTTGCCTCCCCACAAGCGCTTTTTTACCGTCCTCGAGCTTGATCAGCAGCTCTGCTCGCTCGACAGCACCTCCCAAGTACAACATTAGGAGGTGGACATTCACCTTGAATGGCTCAGTTTGAGCATTGCTGGTCTCCACCGCACCGTGCGGGAAAACTTGGGTGACCGTGAAGGGTCCCTACCACCTCGAACGTAGCTTGCCCGGGAAGAATTTCAGGCTTCCACTGAAGAGCAGAACGCGATCACCTACCTGAAAATCTTTCGGGCTCCTTAGTCGAGAGTCATGGAGACGCTTGGTTTGCTCTTTGTAGATCAGGGTGTTTTCGTAGCCGTGGTAATGTCATTCCTCCAACTCCAGCAGCTGCAGCTTAAGGGCCCAGAAGGCCTTGTTATCTAGCTCTACTGGCAAATGACACGCCTTCCGATCAACAAGCCTATAGGGGGAAGTGTCAATCGAGTTCTTATAGGCTGTCCTATATGCCCAAAGAGCATCATCGAGCTTGGTGGACTAATCCTTGCGGGACTGATCCACCATCTTTTCAATGACTGGGGATGGTAAGCCACCGACACACCTGATGCTTAACACCATAGCGAGAGAGGAGTTTAGTGAATTGCCCTTGAAAATGGGTTCCTTTATCACTAATGATGGCGCGAGGTGTCTCAAACCGGGAGAACAGCTGCTTCAGAAATGAGCAGACCCGTCTTGCATCATTGGTGGGCATGGCTTGAGCTTCTGCCCACCTCGAGACGTAGTCCACTGCAACCAGTATGTACAAATTTCCAAACGATGGAGGGAATGGGCCCATGAAATCGATGCCCCAAACATCAAAAATTTCACAAATGACAGAAATATGTTGGGGCATCTCATCTCGGGAAAAAATGTTACCTGACCTTTGGCAGCGGCCGGATCACGCCATCTGCTCCGATCCTGAAGAGGTAAGGATCCTCCAAGAAGTAATGTTTCAGGTCGGAGAAGAACTTGCGCTTTGCATGAGTGGCCATCCCCTTTGGTAACTACTTGCCCACCAGATAATTGGCAAAGTCAGAATACCAAGGGGCCACGTTGTCCACCAATGTCATCGCCATCAATCGCTCACCCGGGAAGGAGTCATCGATCTCCTCCACGAAGTTGTCCACCGGAGGGACTTCCAACCGTGAAAGATGATTTGCAGCAACATTCTCAGCTCGCTTCTTGTCCCGGATCTCTATATCGAATTCCTACAGAAGCAGGATTCAGCGGATGAGTCTAGGTTTTGCATTAGCCTTGCTCATCAGGTAGAGAATTGTCGAGTGGTCAGTGTAGACCACCACATGAGACAACACCTGATATGGTCGGAACTTATCAAATGCATACAGCACAACAAGGAGCTCCTTCTCAGTGGTGTAATTCTCTTGTGCGTCGTTCAAGGTCTTTGACGCGTAGTAGATGGGCTGGAAGTTCTTCCCGCGTTTCTGACTCAGAACGGCTCCGACTGCATATTCACTCGCATCGCACATCAGCTCAAAGGAGAGAGACCAGTAAGGAGTCACATGATGGGTGCATGGGTAAGCTTCTCCATCAACGTCTCGAATGCCGCAGTGCACTCAGGAGTGAACTGGAATGGTGCATCCTTCTCCAGCAGCTTGGTCAGAGGAAGGGCAATCTTCGAGAAATCTTTAATGAAGCACCGGTAGAAGCCTGCATGCCCCAGGAAGTTGCGAATCCCCTTCACAGAAACGGGAGGAGGTAGTTGACTCATCGTCTCAATCTTCGTGTGATCCACCTCAATCCTCTGCTTGGAGATCTTGTGCCCGAGCACAATCCTCTCATGGACCATAAAATGGCACTTCTCCTAGCTGAGTGCCAGATTAGTCTCCTCGCACCTCTTCCGAACGAGTTCCAGGTTATGGAGACAATGAGTAAAGGAGACTCCATAAACCGAGAAGTCATCCATGAAGACCTCCATGATCTCTCCGACCAGTCGGTCGAAGATTGCCAACATGCATCTTTGGAAGGTCGCCGGTGCGTTACACACCCCGAATGGAATCCTCCGATAAGTAAAAGTACCGAAGGGGCAAGTGAATGTGGTCTTCGCCTGATCCTCTGATGCGATAGGAATCTGGAAATAACCAGACATGCCATCCAAGAAGCAATAAAAATCATGGCCAGCCAACCTCTGATCAATGAAGGGTAGGGGAAAATGGTCTTTCCTGGTAGCATCATTCAGGCACCGGTAATCGTCGCAGACTCTACAGCCGGCCACGGTCCGCATCGGGATTAACTCTTTCTTCTCATTCGGGACCACAGTCATCCCGCCTTTCTTCGGGACCACCTGAGTGGGGCTGACCCACCTGCTATTAGATATAGCAAAGATGATCCCTGTATATATGAGCTTCATAATCTCTGCCCGGACCACTGCCTCCAAGTTGGGAGACAATCTCCGTTGTGTCTGCCTGACTGGCTTAACCTCATCCTCCATCAGAATTCTGTGGGAGCAGAAGGATGGGTTAATGCCTCTGATATCTGTGATCTTCCATGCCATGGCCCGGGCATACTTCTGCAGCAGAGCCACCAGCTTGCTCTTCTGCTCGGGTGTCAGATCCGAGCTGATAATGACCGTGAGCTTATTCCCCTCCCGGAGAAATGCATACTCCATGTGAGAGGGGAGGGGATTAAGCTCCAGCTCTGGCGGATCCTCCAATGATGTAGTGATCCGGGGCGAGATAGGGATCGCCTTGAATGGTATCTCTCGCACCTCGATCGCGGCCTCGTCTAACTCCGCGAGCTGCTCCGCCAGCTGCACATCCTATGATGACTGTTCCCCTCGCAAAAGACAACGCTCAAGGAAATCGTCAGTACCCGCACTCGTGATGGCGAGTGCGGTCTAAAAATCATCAACAACATCACAATAGTCTAGATCATCATGGAGCTGGGGGTGTTTCATATTATCAGAAATAGAGAAGGTGATTTGTTCACCCCCAGCTCGCAAAATCAATTTCCCATCATTCACATCAATGAGCGCCTTGGCGGTGGCGAGAAAAGGTCTACCCAATATTAAAGGCACATCCACATCCTCATTTATGTCCAAAATCAAAAAATCAACAGGATATGAGAATGGCCCTACTGCGACTATCAAGTCCTCTGCAATGCCCCTTGGATGCACAATGGATCTATCAGCAAGTTGAATGCTCATCCTAGTATCACTGGGTTCACCTAGGCCTAGCTTTTTAAATAGTTTATACGGCATGAAATTTATGCTAGCGCCTAAATCCGCCAAGGACTTCCCTATATGCAAACTACCAATCATGCAAGGGATAGTAAAACTCCCTGGGTCTTTTCGCTTCTCTAGTAGTTTGTTCTGTAGGATGGCAGAACACTCCTCGTTGAGCATCACCGTTGACAGCTCCCCAAGCTTCCTCTTGTTGGTGAGGAGATCCGTCATGAACTTGGCATACTCTGACAAGATTTTTCAGAGAACCTACTGATCCATGCCAAGATGAATGGCTAGATGCATCATGACGACAAAGAAAGATGGTGGATATACCATCTCAATCTTACAAAGTATGAGAACTATGATCGTTTTCATCTTTTTCGGTGTAGCCTTTGTTATGGTTTTAGCACACAAATCTTGAAAAAATAGACTTAACTCGGACAGAATTACATAGACCTCTTTCTTCAACAACCCTTGTCCCACAGCTGGTAAGAGTCGTTGTAAGAAGACATGATGGTCGTGGCTTTTCATTCCAGAAACAAATTTCCCATCACTGGTGACACATCGAGAGATATTGGACGCATAAGCATCCGGAAACTTAACGATTTGTAGCCAGTTACACAACTGAATTTGGTTGGCAGTGGTTAGGGAGTAACAGGTATGCGGTAAAGATGGTTTGACGCCATCGCTATTAACCCAAAGCTCCTTTCTAATACCCAATCTCTCTAAATCCAATCTGGCATTCAGGCTATCTTTTGTTTTCCTCTCGATATGCATCAATGTTCCCAAAAAATTCTCACTAATGTTCTTCTCTACATGCATAACATCTAAGTTATGCCTCAACTCAATCTTTTCCCAATAGAGCAACCTCCAGAATGAGGCTTTCGTTTTCCAGTTATGATTAGGGGTAGAGGGATTTCGTTTCCTTTTGCGACTCAGATTAGGCATTTCATTTGAATTTAAAGCTAAATTCAATTGGTTGAGTATTTCTGAACCACATAGAATTTTAGGCTTCTCTCTCAAATCTGCCTTTCCATTGAATTTCCTACTTCTCCTCCAGGGGTGATCAGTTTCTAACCATCTACGATGACCCATGTAACATTCTTTGTTACCAAATTTCAAACGAAGGGAGTCTATCTCAATATTGCAAACAGGACATGCTAGTTTTCTGTTAGTACCCCAACCACACAACATTCCATAAGCAAGAAAATCATTTATGGTCCATAACAAGGCAGCATGTAATTGAAAAGTTTGTTGAGAATATGTATCATAAGCTGTCACCCCATCCGTCCATAATTCTTGTAAAGCTTCAATAGTGGTTCTAAATACACATGAATGTTATCACTTGGAGATTTCTTTCCAGGTATTAGCACACTTCGAAACAGAAAAGACTCCTTCATACATAACCATGGAGGTAAATTGTAAGGTGTTAACACAACCAGCCACATCCTATAACTAGAAATGAAGTTCCCAAATGGATTAAAACCATCACTAAGAAGTGCAAGCCGCACATTTCTAGGATCGAAAGCAAACCAACATTGGTCCCTATCAAAAAATTTCCATGTTTCTGCATCCGTTGGATGCCTAAGCACATCTTCATTAATTCATTTTTCTTTGTGCCACCTCATGTCCTTGGCTCCTTTGTCATGAACAGCCTAAGTAGCCTATCCTTTATAGGGAAATACCTAGTTGTTTTAATGGGAATATCCTTCCCAATGCCTGGTTTATACCTAGATTTCTTACACTTGGGACACGTCTTTTCGTTCTGGAAAGGACCTCGGAATAAGGCACAGTTGTTAGGACATGCATCTATAATGGTATAACCAAACCCGAGGTCATGAATGTACCTCTTCACCTCATAATACGAATTAGGGAGATTCTCTCCATTTGGTAAAGCTTCCTTAATTAGATCCAAATTCAGCTTAAATGCTTTGTCGCTACTATTGGTAAACATTTTGTTATTCATCATTTTCATAATGAAGGATAACTTTGAAAATTTCTTACACCCAGGATAAAGAGGACAGTTAGCATCTTTTAGTAGTTTAGCTAAGGCTGGATCCTGATTCACTCCCCCAAAACCGTCATTCATTGATTCAGAACCTGATGTGCCAAACCTAGCAGCATTAGCTCGGCTCAAATCATTCAACATGGAAGGCATTTCAATGTCAAAACCATGCATATCATTATGACCAGTGTCCTCTAAATTATCAGTTTCCCCGCTACCACCAATATCAGAGTCCTCTCTATGATATATCAACAAACTGTAATCCTCTACCATCCCATTGAGGAACAAGTCAGCTTTCACAAGATCTATTGTTTTAAAGCAACAATTGTTGCATTTTCTGCACGGACACCTAATTCTACCACTACCATCAACACATGCTTTGGAAACCCCTACAAAGTACTCAACACCCTTCACATAATTAGCAGAAAATCGATTCTCCTGCTTCAACCAACCCCTATCCATTTAGTCTGTGTGCATAAATTAGGCTAACCTGTGCCTTGGGACGATTCTTGGATCACAAAATGCAGGTTGACCTTATAACTTCACTTGAGCAAGCACCGGCAAAATGAAAACAGGAGAATAAATCTCAAATGTTCCCCTAAGGATGTCGAAATAGCAATAGCAAAGCAATCACAACACCGAAGCAATCAAACCTTCTCTAACAGGGTCGACGTAGTGAACAGAACCAAACACAACAGAACCATAACAACAAGATCCACAAGTAGAAACCCACAGCTTACAACAACGTCCACAAAACATAAACCAGATAACTTAGCATCCCTACGCAGCTTACAGAAATCAAAGAACTACTGATAACTCAGAGAATAGTGTTCTTAGATCAGTACAATCGTCTTAAGGAAACGATAAACCCCAAGAAACCCTTATGTTGCAATTGAATTCAGAAACTAAATTTCCAATCTCTGAGTTACGCATGCAAGAGCACATGTAGGGATTCCATTTATCAAAATCAACCAAATCCCCAACAAAATTGTCTTATAATAGGCAAACACCTAAACTCCCCCAAAAAATCCCCAACGAAAGCTTCTCTCAATCAGCTGAAAACGATGCGACAGAAGTGGAAGAGGGTGATCGAAGAGAGTACAGTCGTCTTACTCGATTATAAAGCGATGTGCTTGCTCGCTGCTGCGGGGAGGATTCGATGCGATGGCGAAGACATACTGGTTTTAATTGACAGTGGGTTTTTTGAGCGGCGGGTTTCAATTTTTGGGGCAAAGTTTGGGAGTGGATCTGGTTTTGGAGCACTGGAGGGAATTAGTTCCCGCACCCTATTTCCTCTCTCTCTCTCTCTCTCTCACTTTCATTATCTGAACATAAAATGGAAAAGAATAAAAGCACCCCTATTTTGACTAATCAAACTTTGTCACATTACTAAAATTATGTTACTTAAATAAAGTGCGAGAACAATATTGTGACAAACTTACAATGACATACACGATTTGTCATAATAAATATGTAATATGACAAAATATTATGACATCATTTAAATTTGTCTCAATATGGGTCTAATATGACGAATTATTATGACAAAATATTTCTTTGTAAAAAAAACACAACTAATATGACAAATTTTATTTCTGTCATATTATAGGTTCTATTGTGACAAACCTAAAATGACAAATTAAAATTTCGTCAGGACATCCCAAAATTGTTGTAGTCAATTAACCAAAACGCTGTAGCAACTACTTCAGGAAAGAAATGCGAGAGAACGTGCGAGGCCAAAAGTAAAGCTCGAGTGAGCTCTACAACATAACGTTTCTTGCGCTCTACCAACCCATTTTGTTGAGAGACCTCAAGATGTGATATTTTACAAAGGATGCCGAGTGAGTTATACATATCAAGCAACAATGGGTGAGAACTAAATTCACCACTTGGATCAGAACGAATAATTTTTAAGGGCGCCCAAATTGAGTCGAAATCATTGTTAAAAAATCTTTGGCAACCAATAATAAATATCATTTTAAGCGGAGGAAATAAGCCCATCTAAATCGAGTTGCATGCTCAATAAACAGGGCAAAATAGCGAAAACCATGTCAAGAAACAACAGGAGACGGATATTCATATGAACAATAACAAAGGGTTCAGAAATAACAGTAGTGCGCGATTGAAAAGCGTTGCTCGTTGTTTTGGCATCAACATAACTAGGGCGATGATGCTGGGGCAAACGAATACCAGTATGACTACCACAATTTTTTTTTTAATATTTAAAAGATGAGCAGAGTTGGGATGAACAAAAAGAGAATTCCAAATATCCAATACACTCACAGATAGCATTGGGAAGGGACAGTTGAAGTGCCGAGTTGACGAGACGCTCGACATAGACCGTTGTTAGTGGTTGGGCAGGTGGTTGAGCAACGGGAAGCTTCTGAGCGCGAGGTGGAGAAGGTACATACTCAAACTCAACTGTCGGAGCTGCATAGGCAGGCTGGTCCATGGGATGCTGGCCAGGCGGCAACGTATTTGCAAATGGCTCTTATCTCGGCAATGATGGCATTAAAGCTCTACCACGACAATGAGTTGCTGATATTAGTTTAGTTTGGCCCTGCTGTAGTTTTTGCAGAAGCATCTTCTGGCTTGAGCTTTTAGATAAGTACTTTTCAAAAAAAGCAGTTTAGTGTTTGGCTGTAAAACTATTAGAAGTGCTTTTTAATATGAGCGGTTGTGTAAAATGACTATAAAAAGTAGTAAAAATGGATCTTGTTAGATTTCTTTTATATTAAATAATATGATTTTATAATTAATTTTATTTTTAAAATGATATAAATGAAAGAAAATTATATTTTCTGAAATAAAATTAAAATATGGTAAGGATAATCTTGTATTTTCAAAATAGTTTTTTCGCAGAAACTCCAAATTGGACCTTCTGCTTTTACGTTATACAAAAGCGCGAAAAGCCGAGTGTTTAGAGGTGTTTTACCCTGCTTCAGCTTTTTAAGTCGAAAAACACTTCTAAAAGTCGGGCCAAACATATGCATTGTGTTCTCTCAACAACAAACACGACAATCATTGATTCCTTAGAAGTAGCAACAACAAGGATGGATTAGCCCTCACCAAGACGAATGACAAGCTGGGATTGGGTACGGAGACGTGTCTTCTCTCGAAGCAGTTGGCCGAGCACTCCATCAAATGGAAGGTTTTAACGATTAAGCAGGCTGGACCGAACGAATTTAAAAGCCGGATTAAGGCGGCTCAAAATCTGCAGAAGACGGCTCTGTTGACGATCTGGTAGCACCTCTGCCGAGGCCTCTTTGGAGAGGAGCGATATGTGGGCTAGGGTGACGTCCCGATCACCCTAATCTATCCCATGTCATCAATCATATGTGGTCTAGGGTAAGTCCGCGTTACCATGCAAGACTCACGTGGGCTCACTATGGTTCAAGTCCACTAAACATAATGATACATACAAAATACATGATAGATACAAAATACATGGGCTGCTTAATAGTGATCGTCTAACATGAATAAATCTCTAAAAACAATGCCATCCCTAGGAGTGTTCAAACAGATTGGTTACTGTGGTAACCATATTAACCAGTAGCATTCGGTTAATTTGGAAAATTGGTTTGGTTAAACAATTTAGCTTATTTGGTTTAGGTGGTTTGGTTTAGGCGTAGGTTTCACAGGTTGCAAGATGATCCCTTTCATTGGTCACACTTGGCCTTTGTTAGGAGTTGTGTCATAGCGAGTCAAGTTTTTGGCGCAGTTGCCGGGGTGATGCAAGATGATCCCAGTGAAGAAATTGCTTGGCGACTTGCTCTCAAATCTGTTCGGGAAGAAGAAGAGAGAGCAAGGGTGAGGAAAGAAGTTGTGGAGGATGATGAAGAAAGCAAAGAAGAGGTAGTTCTTGATCTTTTCCAAGGGGAGAGTCCACATTTTGAAGAAGGAAGGGGGGTTGAGGAAGCAATTGGCGTCCAGGCTGAGGATGAAGTTGAGGTGGAAGAGGCTTGCACCGGCCCTATGTTACATGTGATATCTCCATCAAACTTTGAGGATCTGCTTGGCAAGGACCCATTTGCAATTCTCTATGCCAGACCAAGACCACATCAACATCAATCGCTCTTGGTGGATGCGATGGTGGTCAATCGAATATATCTTATTTGGTTTGGGGCAATGAGACAAGAGCAGACGTGAAGGAGAGGTCTCGAGAGTGGAAACTTTATATTCCTCAAGGCCACGAGCCATCTTCATCACCTATCACATCACATGCTCGTGACTTGAGACTCCACCTCATTAATGAGATCATCAACTTCAAGGAGGTTTTGGGGTGGACCCAAACTTAGGAGCCATCGTCCGGCTCAGACGTAAAAGAAGCACTTGTTGGGAGGCAACCCCACCACGGTTTGTTTTTATTTTGTTTGTTTTCGGTTTCCACTTGGAACTTTGGTTCTATCACCCAGTGTGTGTGTTTTCATGACTCTAGCTCTGTGCCAATTGGACTAGCCCACTTCCAATCTACTGCTCTTGACTAGTCTGCCTTCCAGTCACCGTTCCCGCTCATCATTTCCTCGTAACATCGTTCCCCTTCCCTCTGCTCCAATGAGGGCAATGTTGAACTTAAGTGTGTGTGTGTGGGAGGGGGGGGGGTGCTTTGTCTTTATTGGAACGTATATGTGTATGTTTTGAGCCTAGTTCGTTGTCCAAATCTCGAGATTTGAGGGCTCCAAGTACTGATGTTTGCATGATCATATTGGCACTATGGTTTATTTGGTGAATCAAATGGTTGTTAGACTTGATGCATGACAACTGGATTGTGAGTAGGACAGCCTATAATGATGACTCAGACGTGCATTAGAGTTGTGTAGGGGTTCAGTTTTTCAACTGTTTGCTTACCAACTGTGACTTGGATTGACTTGTTCTTGACAGTCGTTTATGCATCTAGTTCAAGGAATCAGAATGAGAGATAGAGCATATAGGTAGCCATGTGAAATTTGAGTCTACTTGTTTCTTTCTTGTGCGGTAGATCCCTCTTCCATGATGTGTAGCATTCACGTTGTCATTAGCTAAGATGATGGAGGCATAGGAATAGCTCACAACGCCTGAATTCCAAGCACACGCCAATTGGTATCAGAGTCAAGTTGGCGCTAAAGTCGCTATGTCGATTTTCATGAAACATCAAGGGTATTACACACGCGCCGCCGCTATGGGCACAAACTACGAGTTCCTCGTCGAGCCCTTGGCTACCCGAGCTATCTACCGCCACTACACCCACCGCTGCCTCGGTGATAGGAGCTTTGTGCAATTGGTTGAGCGCAATTGGAAATATCGCAAGCACAGACTGCACCAGCGTCCGCCCATTGTCATCGATAAAAAAATGGGGAAACTTCTTTTACATCGATCCGGGTTGAAGAATGGGGAGGTTTGGTGTATTATAGCACCCGTTGGACATGGTGGTCGATTCTGGGCTTAGTAATTAGAGACTTATTATTAGTTAATTGTTAGATTAATTTGGTTATTTGGATATTCGTATTAGTTTATTGTATCTTGTTGAGAAAGTTATTGTTTACTTCCTGGGTTGGGATAGTTTACCTTGTTTGAGAGAAAGGGTTTGTGAGAGTAGTCCTGTAAATATGTACGTTGTTCTATAGTTTTAAATGAATGAATAAGAGTAAAGTAATTTAGTAGAAAATAGTTGTAGTTTTTTCGCGTTGCATTAGTGATAGACCGTCATTTACACATGTTTTTACCCCCATTCTTACACCGTTTGAGGTGTTGATTCTCGTGTTTTAGGCCGTTTTCACGGTAGGTTGTGCTTGTTTGTGATATTTCAGGTCCTAGGACGTGAATGAAGGCTTAGGAGCGAGTCTGGGGTCGATTGGACGAGGATCGGACGCATGGCGAGGTTCTGAGGAAGTCGCACGGGCACACCCACAACCCGCACGGCCGTGCAAGTGACCAGTTTGGCCGTGCGGGATCGTGCGTGGGCATGCACGGGATTGTGCGTTGCCACGCACGGCCGTGCAAGCGACCAGTTTGGCCGTGCGGGATTGTGCGTGGGCACGCACGGGCACAAGTGAAATCCGCACGGCCGTGCAACATACAATTCTGGCCGTGCGAGTTGGCTGAGGTTCAACTAATTGATACGCCGCGTTTTGAGGTGCACGGCCAGAATGGTGATGTGCACGGCCGTGCACCCTGGCCGTGCGAGTCGGGAATGGCTGTTTTTAACCCAAATTCGAGCCAAAGGAGAGGGAGAGCTGGGTTTTGGATCCCAAAACACCCAAGGGACGAACCCTAGAGAGAGAGAGCGACTTGGGAACATTCTTGGAGCTATGTTGGAGGATTTCTTCGCCATTGGAGCTCGGGAATCAAGCTTGGAGATGGAGATTGAAGATCTAGATCAGATTTCTGCAGTCTCTCTCTTCTCTATGGAGTAACTTCCCTTCACTTAGGTTTTGAGGAACCTTAGTTCCATGAGTTAGGATCTTTCTTGTATGAAGTTTTGGATGCTATATTGTTTGATTATAATCGAATGATGCATGTTTATTGAGTCAATTGAAGTCTGATAAACTTTTCCTGATTCCTGCTGCAATCTGAGATAGATAGAATCTGATTAGGTTGCTAGAGTCTCATCATTCGGTAGTAGGAGATTGGCTATACGAGAGTTAGCCAGTTTACTGCTTTGTACTGGAATCCAATTCCAGTAGTGGAGTTCTGTGCTTATTGCTTCAGCTTTCTATCCCGGTGAAGACTAGTCGTCTGCCGGATAGTTAGACTGAGAGGGCTTGGTCAGCTTAAGAGATTCCAAGATACTGTCGGATCTTCCGCAGTTTAATCAACAGTAAATCAACCAAAATGAATTACAACTTGGACCTAATTGAGGAGCTAGGGGGAATCATACCTAAGTGAGTTCCCAAACTGTAATTAGTAGTTTTACTTAGTTTAGTTAGTAGAGTAGTTTAGTTAATCAATCCTTAATCTAGTTTGCTAGATAATGAACTGAAGCTGAGTAATAGTAACTCTAGAGACCCGTGGATTCGATATTTATTACTTGTGCCACTATACTGCAGTCCCTTTCATTGGTTACACTTGGCCATTGTTAGGTGTTGTGTTATAGAGCATCAAGTTTTTGGCGCCGTTGCCGGGGACTTTCTAGAGTATTAGGAAAGGCAGAAGTTTGTTACTTTAGCGTTTTTCTTTTCTTTTCTTTTCCACCCTTGCTTTTCACTTGGGTGTTTTTTGTTTTTGTTGGTGCAGATCTGAATCATGGATCCTCATGGCTTCTCCAACCATTGGGGGTATCCACCACCATCTGAGTGGTATTACCCCGAGACCCCCTGGAGCAATCAAGGAGGAGAAGACTATGGATTCGGGTTTCAGTACCAACCCCCATCCTACAAAGAACAATCAGACCCCTGGGTATTTCAAGAACAATCTCCTTATCAAGAAGAATTCCTCCATCAGCCAGATCCAAACTATCACTTGAGGCTTCTCGTGGACCAGATTGCTCGAGTACCTGAGACATCCTTTCCAAAGATGGATATCCCAGACAATGCCCAAACTGGGTTCTCCTACCGTGAAACAGAGGAGACCCTCCTGAGCATAAAGAAGAGCCTCGAGGATCTTGAGAAAGCTTATGCACAACCTGCTCAAGATCACCCTTCTGCTATCATACTAGAAGAGGAGGAGGAAGACGAAGGCTACAAGGATATTGTGGAGCAGGCAGAAGTTTTCACGAAAAGCTCTCGTGATGATCATGATCAGGAATTTCCTGCCGTAGCCGACCACACCTTCCCACATCCCAAACTGAGCTTTGAAGAGGCGGGCATGAGTGAGGAGATGCAAGAAAATCTCATGAAAGAAATTGCTTGGCAACTTGCTCTCCAATCCGTGCTAGAAGAAGAAGAGCGAGAAAGGGTGCAGAAAGAAGTTGTGGAGGATAAAGAAAGTGAAGCAGGAGGAGTTCTTGATCTTTTCCCAGGGGTGATACCACATGAAGAAGAAAGGGAGGTTGAAGAAGCAATTGGCGTCCAGGCTGAGGACGGAGTTAAGGTGGAAGAGGCCTGCACCGGCCATGAGTTACATGTGATATCTCCACCAAACTTCGAGGAGCTGCTTGGCAAGGACCCATTTGCAGTGTCTCTTTGCCAGACCAAGGTCACATCGACATCGGTCCCTCTTGGTGGACGCGATGGTGGCCAATCGATGCTGTCATATCTGGTTTGGGGCAATGAGACGAGAGAAGAGAAGAAGAGGTCTCTAGGGTGGAGACTTCATCTGCATCAAGTACATGAGCCTTCCTCACTTGCCACACCACATGCTCGTGACTTGAGACTCCACCTCATCGACGAGAACCTCAACTTCAAGGAGGTTCTAGCATGGACCGAAACTTAGGAGCCATCGTCCGGCTCACGACGTGAAAGAAGCGCTTGTTGGGAGGCAACCCAACCAGTCGGTTTGCATTTCTTTCTCTATTTATCCTCGGTTGAGTCAGTTTTGTTATTTGATTTTAGAGTCAATAACTCAACCTTTGTGAGATTTTGTGTGGTGTTTGTGTTCTGATTACTCTCTCTTTCTGGGATGCACCGCCTGACCCGTTCATCATCATTCACCCTTGATCTGGTAACTTCGTTCTACCCTCCTTATCTTTCCTCCATTGAGGACAATGTCGTGCTTAAGTGTGGGGGGGTGTTCGATTATTTATGCGGGTGAATGTTTGGTTGTTTGTGTGCTTGGAGCCTAGTCCACTGTCCAAATTTTGAAATTTGAGGGCTCCAAGTACGTGTTCCTTGCAATTGCCTGCTCAGTATGCTTTGAATTGACAGTCTTTATAGTAATATGCAACCTAGGGAGGTTGTGTAGCACTATGGAGGATGTTGATGCATTTAAGAAGTCTCATTGCTTCTTCATATTGTGTTGGTTGATTGAGTGAATTAGTGATCTTAGGACCCTTGAATTGTGTGGTGTTGTGGATTCTCTACCTGTCATGGACTCTTGTATCATGTTTTGAGTTTAACAGGTGCTCGAAAATGTGCTTCAAAATAACGTCTCCCGTGCGAATAGGGCGAAAGTGTGTAAGGGGAGACGGGAATTCGTTCCCAATTTCCACCTACTACCTCCAGCCCCCTTACATGTCTTTCCCCCGCACGAGGCTCGAGACATCCGCTCCTGGCATGGCCGGTAAGAGCAGGTTGGGACCCTTGAAAAAAAAAAAAATAACAGAAAACATGCAAAACAGAAAAGAAAAGGGGTTCCAACCATCTTCAAGAAGAAAATAGAGCACCTTGAAAAATGTGAGTCCATGATCTTTTGTTTTTGAGAATCTCTTCATCCACAATTCATTTGTCCTCTGTTCACTATTTGCCATGATGCCGACTCGATACTAGTGCTCTCGCCGAAGAAGCTATGAGATGACTTGTGTTTCGGTTGACCTCGTAAGTTGCTAAATGATCTAAGAAGTCCTCTACCTACGATCTGTGGTGTTTGTTGCTATAGAGGTCTGGAGAGTTGCATTGGTTTGAGTTAGGTTTGCTTGGGGACAAGCAAACGGTTAAGTGTGGGGGATTTTGATAGACCGTCATTTACACATGTTTTTACCCCCATTCTTACACCGTTTGAGGTGTTGATTCTCGTGTTTTAGGCCGATTTCACGGTAGGTTGTGCTTGTTTGTGATATTTCAGGTCCTAGGACGTGAATGAAGGCTTAGGAGCGAGTCTGGGGTCGATTGGACGAGGATCGGACGCATGGCGAGGTTCTGAGGAAGTCGCACGGGCACACCCACAACCCGCACGGCCGTGCAAGTGACCAGTTTGGCCGTGCGGGATCGTGCATGGGCACGCACGGGATTGTGCGTGGCCACGCACGGCCGTGCAAGCGACCAGTTTGGCCGTGCGGGATTGTGCGTGGGCACGCACGGGCACAAGTGAAATCCGCACGGCCGTGCAACATACAATTCTGGCCGTGCGAGTTGGCTGAGGTTCAACTAATTGACACGCCGCGTTTTGAGGTGCACGGCCAGAATGGTGATGTGCACGGCCGTGCACCCTGGCCGTGCGAGTCGGGAATGGCTGTTTTTAACCCAAATTCGAGCCAAAGGAGAGGGAGAGCTGGGTTTTGGATCCCAAAACACCCAAGGGACGAACCCTAGAGAGAGAGAGAGCGACTTGGGAACATTCTTGGAGCTATTTTGGAGGATTTCTTCGCCATTGGAGCTCGGGAATCAAGCTTGGAGATGGAGATTGAAGATCTAGATCAGATTTCTGCAGTCTCTCTCTTCTCTATGGAGTAACTTCCCTTCACTTAGGTTTTGAGGAACCTTAGTTCCATGAGTTAGGATCTTTCTTGTATGAAGTTTTGGATGCTATATTGTTTGATTATAATCGAATGATGCATGTTTATTGAGTCAATTGAAGTCTGATCAACTTTTCATGATTCCTGCTGCAATCTGAGATAGATAGAATCTGATTAGGTTGCTAGAGTCTCATCATTCGGTAGTAGGAGATTGGCTATACGAGAGTTAGCCAGTTTACTGCTTTGTACTGGAATCAAATTCCAGTAGTGGAGTTCTGTGCTTATTGCTTCAGCTTTCTATCCCGGTGAAGACTAGTCGTCTGCCGGATAGTTAGACTGAGAGGGCTTGGTCAGCTTAAGAGATTCCAAGCTACTGTCGGATCTTCCGCAGTTTAATCAACAGTAAATCAACCAAAATGAATTACAACTTGGACCTAATTGAGGAGCTAGGGGGAATCATACCTAAGTGAGTTCCCAAACTGTAATTAGTAGTTTTACTTAGTTTAGTTAGTAGAGTAGTTTAGTTAATCAATCCTTAATCTAGTTTGCTAGATAATGAACTGAAGCTGAGTAATAGTAACTCTAGAGACCCGTGGATTCGATATTTATTACTTGTGCCACTATACTGCAGTCCCTTTCATTGGTTACACTTGGCCATTGTTAGGTGTTGTGTTATAGAGCATCAATTAGTTTATTGTAGAAGAGTTGTAGATCCACGATGCGAAAATTTCGCGTACACGACGGACACTTCCAAACTCTTTATGTGGGGTCTTAATTATTATAAAAGACTTACATAACACATTTGTTTGATTAATAACTGTGATAGAATGAGGTTGCGTAATCTTCCTTAATGTGTAGTCTCGTAATAAATTCAAGTTAGATTAAACTATATAATGTATAAGATTAAATTAATCTGCCATAAGTTTTAATATGCATGATGCAAATTGATAAGACGTTTAATATATATGGTACTAATAAATAAATTTATATTATTAATAAGTGAACTAAGTTATAAAAAGTATTACATTTGATTAAAGTATTATGTGAATAGTAACTTTCCTTGCAAAATTCTTTTGTAATGCATATTGAAGAAATCGTGATTTTCGTCAATTTAGAAATTTTCTTTCAAACTTATATCAGGAAAGACTTAAGTAATATGTTTGTTAATTGATACATTTCCCTCAATAAAATTTTTTCTGTTGTCTAACTGTCTTAGTCCTTGCAAAGTCTTATATTATATGTTTTCTAGAATTGATACATTAGAAGTAACTGTTTCTCTGTAAGATTACTTATGTTATTTGTAATTTACGTAATCGTTGTCAAAAGGAATAAAAAAATGTTGTGATAAAATTGAGTGTAGGAGATAGAAAACAAATAATTGCATATACAACTACATATGGGAAAAAGAGTTATGCTGAAATTAGGTGTAGCGTATAAAAAAATATAGGTGAAAATACCCTCAAAAAAGGAAGCAAATTTGATGCGCCCTTAACTTTTTAGTGAGGAATAGTAATTTAAGCTTATGTAAATCTTTCGTAATATGAAATAAAAAAAAATACTAAGATAGTTTTGTAAAGAGAATAAGGCTGAGGGTAAAAACTATTTTTAGCCAATCTTTCATAAATTCTAAAACATTAGTCAAACCTTTGAGAAATACAAAATTATAGACATTTTCATTCAAATACGTGGACTTACGATTAGCTCATGTGAAATTATGTTAAAACTAACATTAACTTTAATGGAAAGTAACTATAATTTTATAGTTTTATTAGAGATTTGACCAATATTTCGTATTCTCGAATGTTTGACTAAAAAATATTAGTCACCCTAAATCTTATGATGAAACTTGTCCATTTTGTGTGGCTTGGGACAGTTTGTTGTTAAAGTGAATTTGATTGTAAAAAATCTAATAATTGATTGTTAGAAAAACTTATCATGGACCTTACTATATGACATATGACCCTTACGTAATTAAGGAAAAATTAATTTTTCATCCTTGGTTACTTTACTTGCGCTATTATAATATAAAATATCAAAATATAATAATTATTTAGCTTATGTCACATTTTTCGATTGGGTTTACGTTTGATCGTTGTTTCATGACACGTATCAATGAGTGAATTGTTATAAAAACTAAACTGAAATAAACGACACCGAATTAACGTGGTATCATTGGCGTTTTAAAGATTAAGACTAATCCACGACACAAAGAGTTCTTCTTCTCTTATTCAGCTCAAAGGCTACCGAACCCCAATCACACCATATATATACAATTAACAACCCTAATATATCACACGTCATCAATCATATATGTGATAAGATAAGTCAGCATTCCCATGCAAGGCTCACGTGGGCTAAATATAGTTAAAAGGGTGATTTTTTTTCATTTCTTGAGAGAACCACCACCTCTGCACATTTTTCAAACACATGCCCAATTTTTAAGCATTACCTCCAACCCTCACAATATATTTAACATAAACAGCAGAAAACATGCAAAAACCACTCTGTGGAACTTTCTAAGAGATGTAAAAGGGTGATTTTCGAGTGTAGACCGAAAGAAAGGATAACACACCGCTCAAAGGGCTGACTAGGGGGTATGACACATCAGGACAGTCAATTTGGTCGTGGGTAATCCTATTCCTCCATCATCTTAGCTAATGACAACGTGAATGCTACACATCATGGAAAGAGGGATTTATCGCACAAGAAAGAAACGAGCAGGCTCAAATCTCACATGACTACCTTTATGCTCTGTCTCTCATTCTGATTCCCTGAACTAGATGCACAAACGACTATCAAGAACAAGTGATAAATCCAATTCACAGTTGGTAAGCAAACAGTTGAAAACTTAACCCCTACACAATTCTACTGCACGTCTCAGTCAACATTATAGGCTGTCCTAGTCATAATCCAGTTTTCATGCATCACTTCGAAAGCCATAATATTCGTCAAATAACTCCACAGTGCCAATATGATCAAGCAAACAGCAGTGCATGGAGCCCTCAAATCTCGAGATTTGGACAGCGAACTAGGCTCCAAGCACACATATATACGTTCTAATGAATACAAAGAACCCCCCCCCCCCCCCCCCCCCCCCCCCACACTTAAATGCGACAGTGTCCTCAATGGAGCAGAGGGAAGGGGAACGATGTTACTGTGAAAAAGTGGTCAGGAATGGTGACTAGAGGGCGGATCAATCAATAGCAGAGGACTGGACAAGGACCAATCCAACGGGTACAGAGATAGAGTCAGCAAAACACACATATTGGGTGAAGAAATCATAGTTCCAAGTCTAGAAGCCAAAGAAACAAGACAAGAGAAAAGGAAACACAATATGGAGTCTTAGTCTGGAAGGAAAGACAAATGCAGAGAGCAACTCGATGGGTCAGCAGGCAGAGCCAGCTTAGTTCTCATCGCCTCCGTCGCCAGTTGGAGGAGGGTAAAAATTCTCATGCCCCGGGGAAGCCTCCCAAGGGTAGCTAACAGCAGCAGGGTCTATGTCCCAGTAGCTCATCATGTAATGCTCAGCCGAAATGATGCGACGACGACCTTCACGCTCACGGTCGAGTCGGGCGTTGATGTGCTCATGGCCAGCAAGGATCTTCTCGTTCTGGCGGGAAATGGCTGCCAGCTGCTCAGCAATGTAGGAGGTGGGTGCAGCACCAGACGGGCCGGCAGCAGAAGTGGATGCGCCAACTGCAGAAGGTGTGGTCCGACGAGCGGCAGCATCGCTCGCCTCGGGGAGATCCTCTCCCTCTGGTGCACGAGGAACAGGTCGAGGAATTCCCCGGATCCAGGTCACGTCCCCGTCGCGCTGTAATATCAGCTGGCACCGTAGGGTTTCCATGGAGAAGGGTGTCAGTGGCAGGATGACAGTGAACCCAGAGAGGTCGATGTTGAAGTATCGGGCCAGGGAAGTGACCACCGGCCCACAAGCTAGAGCACGACCACAGCGAGAAGCCTTGGTGACGGTCCTGGCGATGAGAGAGGCCAAATTGAGGTTGTCTTCCTCCTGGCTGATGGTGTGCAGGCAGTGAAATGGCATTCTGTTCGGTGTCCAGGTGGTAGTCGAATGGTGGAAGGATCCCCAGTGCCTGGCCGAAGTCATCATAGCGTAGGGAATAAGAATCCCCGCCAAGTCGGAACTGAATAGCGTTGCCGTTAGCGCCCGCGTGGGTCTGGAAGTGCAAGAAGGTGGCATAGAACTCCCAGAGTGCTCCTGATAAATCGGCTCAGCGAGGCAGAGGAGGCGGCACCAAGATTAAGCGCGGATGGTAGCCTCCATTGCCTCGCGAGAACCCAGCTCCTCGAAGACCTCAAATCATAAAATTCGGACAGTGGACAAGGCCCCAAGGGAGGAAAAACATTCAAAGCCATTCACCATCCACACAAGATTAAACGCACTTGGAGCCTTCGGATAATAAACCCGGACAAGAAATTAGGCTCCAAGTGGGACAATCACGAACACATGTTGCCCGGTAGGCCAACCAAAGTAGTAACAAACAAAGCATGCAATACCGTAGGCCTACCGAATTCATTCTAGCACAACCCAATTCCCTCACTTAAACGGGTAATATCAATCCTCCACAATTCACAAGTAAAAATAGAGAAGCACACCTGGAGGCACAAGAAGGTATCACGGGGAAGGTCAGGGAAAAGTGAGACTCCATGACAATCACTGGGAAACTCGCCGGGAGGTTCGCCGGAGTTTCGTCGCCGGTGACTTCACCACTGCCAAACTGACCCAAAACACTGGGGAATGAGGGCCGGATGCCAGGAACGCAGTGGTGGTCGCGGTTTGTCGATTGGAGGTCGGAGGAGGGAGATCGGGCTGGAAGAACACCGAAGGGTCGCGGTTTTCCGGCGTCCCAAACCACCGCCAAAAGCGACCCTACTGGTATAGGCTTGTACGCATCGACGAGAGGAGCACGGGAGTGCTTTTGGATTTTAATTTGGAGGTCCGGTGAGGGAGTTATGGCCGGAAAACCACCTGAGAAGGAGAGGGGGCCGATTTTCCCGTGAAGGAGAGAGAGAGACCAGAAAAAATGAGGAGAGAGAGGGGGATTACGGGCGTCGCTCGATTTTTAAAGATCAGGGGGCAATTATGGGCACAATTACGACCGTAATTTCCCCATTCCAGCCCGTAATTGCAACGCCGCGGCACGCGAGCCAACTGCCCCCTATGCTAATTACAGGCAAAATTACGACCGTAATTAGTCGGATCCTGGTCGTAATTGCACTGTCGAGGCTCTTCTCCTCTTCTGGCTTAATTACGGACAGGGGGCATGAAAATTATGACCGTAATTGGTCCCCCCTTGCGCGTAATTAAACTGCCGAGATCCCTTTTCTCCAATTTTTAAACCGCAATTTCGAACAGCGGAAACCATTCATGCCCCGGCTCGAAAATAGACACTACCATAGACAAAAAAAGACCATCCGGTGCACGAAAAACATTCCAGAAAGACTCCAGACAAACTCACAAAAACCAACAAAAAATGAAAAGGAAAAAAAGACAGAAATGCAAACCGTGGTGGGGTTGCCTCCCCACAAGCGCTTCTTTACCGTCTTTTAGCTGGATGCCAGTAGAGGAACTAAGTGTCCTCGAGCTTGATCAGCAGCTCTGGTAGCTCGACAGCTCCCGGTTTGTCAGCTCGGCTTGCCCATTTGACTGGGGATGGTAAGCCACCGACACCTGATGCTTGACACCATAGCGAGAGAGGAGTTTAGTGAATTTCCCTTGAAAATGGGTTCCTCTTTAACTAATGATGGCGCGAGGTGTCCCGAACCGGGAGAACAGCTGATTCATAAATGAGCAGACCCGTCTTGCATCATTGGTGGGCATGGCTTGATCTTCTTCCCACCTCGAGACGTAGTCCACTGCAACTAGTATGTACAAATTGCCAAAGGATGGAGGGACTGGGCCCATGAAATCGATGCCCCAAACATCAAAAATTTCACAAATGACAAAAATATGTTGGGGCATCTCATCCAGGGAAGAAATTTTACCTGTCCTTTGGCAGCGGTCGCACTGTCGTGCGAAGGTGTCTGCATCCTTGAAGAACGAGGGCCAATAGAAGCCCGACTGTAGCACCTTCCGCGCCGTGCGGTTTCCTCCATGGTGACCTCTAGTCGGTCTCTCGTGGCATTGAGACAAGATGCCTCCCATCTCGTGCTCCATGACACAGCGCCGGATCACGCCATCTGCTCCGATCCTAAAGAGGTGAGAGAATAACTTGCGCTTTGCATGAGTGGCCATCCCCTTTGGTAACTGCTTGCCCACCAGATAATTGGCAAAGTTAGAATACCAAGGGGCCACGCTGTCCACCAATGTCATCGCCAGCAATAGCTCACCCGGGAAGAAGTCATCGATCTCCTTCACGAAGTTCTCCACCGGAGGGGCTTCAAACCGTGAAAGATGATTTGCAGCAACATTCTCGGCTCTCTTCTTGTCCCGGATCTCTATATCGAATTCCTACAGAAGCAGGATCCAGTGGATGAGTCTAGACTGTAACATCCCGACCTTTTACGAAAATCAAACCACAACTCAAACCCAAAAACCAGTTACTCCGGAGCAACCCAAGCCACATTTTGAAATAAACAACTGACATTATTTAAGAACTTTAAACGAAAAGCCCCAAAACTTGGGCAAAATCTCAAACTCAAACACTCGAAATGACTTAACACAGAATCTTGAACCTGGAATCTCTAGTACATATACTCATAATCAGAATCATAAAATAACTTCCAAATTTTAACTCTAACTCTTCACACAGCTCCTTGACATCTCACCAGTACTGACATGGCCGCTCGCCTCATCTTACTGTTTCTCAGATCCACTTCCGCTAACCCAACCTCAACCTGGTGAGTGAGAAGGGGTCAGTCTCGTCGTTACTTCCTAAGGTCTCTGCCCTTAGAAATCTCCTTACTAAAACACGTTATTAGCGTTTCCTTTCCTTAGATGAAAGTCGTTCTCACTTTCATCCTTAATAACTCATTTCAACTTTAACTCATAGAGGTTCTCAACTTTTACCCTTAAATCATAGAAGTTCTCTACTACTACCTTAACTTATATACTTATTACTAGGGAATCACCGCGTTACGTATCGCCGTCCGGTGTCCCTATCCTCAAGGCAATGGTACTGCATTACGTATCGCCGTCCAGTCCATGCACGGTCAACTACTGCGTTACGTATCGCCGTCCGATAGTGACCTGACCATCTACCGCGTCCAGTAGTGGCCCAACCGCCCGGAGGTTCAATTACCATCAATCATACATCACATAAATACCTTAACTTATATACTTATATACTTAAAAATCATGGCCAGCCAACCTCTGATCAATGAAGGGTAGGGGAAAATGGTCTTTCCTGGTAGCATCATTCAGACTCTCCAGCCGGCCACGGTACGCATCGGGATCAACTCTTTCTTCTCATTCGGGACCACAGTCATCCCGCCTTTCTTCGGGACCACCTGAGTGGGGCTGACCCACTTGCTATCTGATATAGAAAAGATGATCATGCACCCATGAGCTTTACAATCTCTTCTCGGACCACTGCCTCCAAGTTGGGAGACAATCTCCCCTGTGGCTGCCTGACTGGCTTAACCTCATCCTCCATCAGAATTCTGTGGGAGCAGAAGGATGGGCTAATGCCTCTGATATATGTGATCTTCCATGCCATGGCCCAGGCATACTTCTGTAGCAGAGCCACCAGCATGCTCTTCTATTCGGGTGTCAAATCCGAGCTGATAACGACCGTGAGCTTATTCCCCTCCGGGAGAAATGCATACTCCAAGTGAGAGGGGAGGGGCTTAAGCTCCAACTCTGGCGGATCCTCCAATGATGTAGCGATCCGGGGCAAGATAGGGATCGGCTTGAATGGTATCTCTCGCACCTCGATCGCGGCCTCGTCTTACTCCGCGAGCTGCTCCTCCAGCTGCACATCCTATGATGCCTGTTCCCATAGCAAAAGACAACGCTCAAGGAAATCATCAGTACCTGCACTCGTGATGGCAAGTGTGGTCTCAAAATCAGCAACAACATCACAATAGTCTAGATCATCATGGAGCTGGGGGTGTTTCATATTATCAGAAACAGAGAAGGTGATTTGTTCACCCCCAGCTCGCAAAATCAATGTCCCATCATTCACATCAATGAGCGCCTTGGCGGTGGCAAGAAAAGGTCTACCAAATATTAAAGGCACATCCACATCCTCATTTATGTCCAAAATCACAAAATCAAAGGGATATGAGAATGGCCCTAGGATGCACAATAGATCTATCAACAAGTTGAATGCTCATCCTAGAATCACTGGGTTCACCTAAGCCTAGCTTTTTAAACATTTTATATGGCATGACATTTATTCTAGCGCCTAAATCCGCCAAGGACTTCCCTATATGCAAACTACCAATCATGCAAGGGATAGTAAAACTCCCTGGGTCTTTTCGCTTCTCTAGTAGTTTGTTCTGCAGGATGGCAGAACACTCCTCGTTGAGCATCACCGTTGACAGCTTCCCAAGCTTCCTCTTGTTGGTGAGGAGATCCTTCATGAACTTGGCATACTAGGGCATCTTCGATAATGCCTCCACGAAGGGCATGCTTATGTGTACCTGCTTCAGCATTGCCATGAATTTGGCAAACTCAGTCTCCAGTCGGTCCTTGTGCAACCGAGTAGGAAAGGGAAGCTGGGGTACATACTCCTTCACCACTGGTTGCGGTTTGGGAGCAGGCACAAACTCTCTTTTGCCCGAACAGGTGGATCAGTAGTCACCTTGCCACTCCTGGTGGTAATGGCCTTGCAGTGCTTGATAATGATGGAATTGCACATATTTGCACCCCTAGTTCTTATCCGTTAGTGGGGCATAGTCGTATATTCTTGGCATATTTTACGCCGGGTTGTGCTACTTTGTCATATTTCAGGTCCCATGCGTCGAAGGAAAGGCTAAGCACGAGTTTCGGGGCATTCGGAAGTCATTCGGTCGAGCTAGAGCCAAAACACGGGCACGCCTAAATCAAAGCACGGCCGTGTTCCTGGACCGTTTTTTTACTGCCGAGGCTTGATTCAAGACTGTCAAACACTAGCTCAAAACACGGGCGGGACTGGCCCAAAACAAGGCCGTGTCCATCAAAAAGCACGCTCGTGTTTTCCCCAAAGTCTGGCCATGTATTTACCACGTGGCAAGGGCACGGGCGGGCTGGAGCAAAACACGGCCGTGCCCTCGAGAGAGAAAGCGAAGAACAAGAGTTCCCAAGTGCCCTAGCTTGATCTTCATCACCATCTGAATCTGCTTTTGCTTCTTTCTCCATGGAGTAGTTCTTCCATTCATCTGGGTAGGTTGATAGAGCATCCTTATTTTGTACCGAATTTACTTCAGTAGTGGAGGTTTTGTTCGTTAGGGTCTCAATCTGTTTACTCCGGTGGAGGTTAGTCGCCCGCTAGAGACTCAGATTGAGAGGGTCTGGAGACCTTTAGTCGAGACTTCAGACTGTTTAAGAACCTTCCGCAGTATAACTATCATAGAAATTGAACTTGGTAAATTGCAATCCGGCTTAACTGCAGTCTAGGGGGAACCATATCCGGGTGACCTCTCTCGACTTGAAATCAACCGTTTAACTTGCTTTGTTTGTTTGTTAATTTGGATTTGCACTAAAGTTTCACTGCTAGATAACAAGAATTCACCGAGTAGTCATCAAATCTAGGACCCGGGTTGACATTAAAACCGAAACCCGCTATACTACGCTTTAGGAAGTGGTTACACTTGGCCAATTTCTGGAGTGACAGTAGGAGTGAGTCAAGTTTTTGGCGCCGTTGCCGGGGACGGCAAGGTTGTTGAAGAAAAGTGATTTATGTTAATTTAGCTTTTCTTTTCGCATTGTTTGCTTTGTCCCACTTGTGCCTTCACGGGTTTGCTTGCTTGATTGTGGGCAGGTAGGCATGAGCCGTAGCCAGTCGGGAGGTTTACTGCCATTGAATTCAGAAATTGAACGCACCTGTCACCAACTCAGGAGACAATAGCGAGCTAGACTGGCTATGGAAGGAGATTACAATCCACACCAGGGGAATCCTCACCAGGCTCCCCCGGTGAATCAGGTCTTGGGGAACAACCCCATACCCCAGGAAGATGGGGTTCATCATCATCCACCGCCGCCAGGTCCCACCTTGGAGTACTACTACACTCCACGGATTGCTGACATCCGCCCGGTCATCCTCTACCCGCCTATTCCAGCGAACAACTTCGAGATCAAGCCATGCTGGATTCAACTCATTACATCATCTAACCAATTCCATGGTTTGAAGGATGAGGAGGCAAGGGTACATCTTTCCCGTTTTCTGCAGCTGACGAACGGATTCAAGCTGAACGGTGTCCCTGATGACGCAATCCGCCTTCACCTCTTCCCCCATTCTCTGGCGGGGAATGCTAAGAGGTGGTTGGAGACCCAGCCCCCATTGTCCATCACTTCTTGGGATGATCTGGCTGACAAGTTCGTGCACAGGTACTACCCAGCATCGAAGAACACAGTGATCCAGCGGGAGATCACTCACTTCCGCCAAGAGCCAGACGAGTCACTTCGTGATGCATGGGAGCGGTACATGGGATATTTCTGGCAGTGTCGCCATCATGGCTTCAGTAATGCATTCACGGTGGGGAACTTCTACAGTGCTCTCTCTCCGGACAGCCAGAGGGTGATTGAGTCTCTATGCCCAGGAGGGGATATTCTTACTAAGACTCCACCCAAACTGAACCAGATGATCAGTACCTTGGCTGCCAGAGATCATTCCTGGGGGCAGAGCAGTAGAGGCAGACATTCTCGGGACCTTGGTGTGCACGCCATGGAGACCAGATCCGGGCTAGAGCAGTAGGTGGCCGAGTTAGTGCAGACATTGAAGCAGCCCAACAGTCTTATTCCGGGCAGAGGTCTGGCTACACCTCCAGTAGCTCAATGTCAGTGCTGTGAGAGCTCAAATCATCTGGTGGAAGACTGCCAGGCTATGCGGGAGTCAACTACTCCCCAAGAGGAGTTGGACTTCATCGCCAATGCTCGGCGCTTTGACCCCTACAGCAATACATATAATGAGGGGTGACGTCAGCATACCAATTTCTCTTGGAATAGCAACACCACTAAACCACCTGGTTTCCCAGCACCAGCTGGTGGCTTTCAGCAGAGGCAGCCCTTCCAGGCTCGACAGGGGCCAGCCCCACAGCAGCAGGCAGGGGCAACCATTCCAGCAGCCCTAGCGTTAGTATGTCGAGCCAGCAGCAGCTCCGGCTCCAGATAATCAGATGACGAAGCTGGAAAATATTCTAGCGTCATTCATGACTACTACCCAGGAAACTATCACGAGGTTGAACCAGAGCATAGCCTCACTGGAGGCAGGTTAGAGGAACCAAGGTGCCATTTTGCAGGATCTGCAGAACCAGATGGGTAGCATGGCTCGCCAAAACACTACCAGGGCACCGGGGTCTCTGCCTGCCACCACTATTCCGAATCCGCGTGATCCTCACCAGCGCCAGCAGCTTGATGCCATCACTACCAGGAGTGGCAAGACCACATCCGCTGCTCCTGCCCAGGCCAACCAAGATGAGCCACTACCTGCTTCAACACTGCCAGCTGATAATGCAAAAGTTGGGGGTGACAAAGAAGCACCCGCTCCCACGCCAAAGCCAGTGGTTAAGGAGCATGTATCCCAGCTTCCTTTCCCCACTCGCCTACATAAAGACAAGCTGGAGACTGAGTTTGCCAAGTTCATGACAATGTTGAAGCAGGTCAACATTAGCATGCCATTCGTGGAGGCACTGTCGAAAATGCCCAAGTATGCCAAGTTCATGAAGGACCTCCTCACCAACAAGAAGAAACTTGGGGATGTTTCGACAGTGATGCTGAGCGAGGAGTGTTCTGCTATCCTGCAGAACAAGCTGCCCGAGAAGCGCAAAGACCCAGGGAGTTTCACTATCCATCTTGTTATTGTCAGCATGCATGTAAGAAAGTCTTTGGCGGACCTAGGCTCTAGCATAAATATCATGCCTTACAAATTGTTTAAAAAGCTAGACCTAGGTGAACCTAGAGCTACTAGGATGAGCATTCAGTTAGCTGATCGTTCTATCGTGCATCCTAGGGGTATCATTGAGGATTTGCTTGTTAATGTGGGTGCATTCACATATCCTATTGACTTTGTTATTTTGGATATAAATGAGGATGTGGATGTACCTTTGATTTTGGGTAGACCGTTTCTCGCCACCGCCAAGGCGCTTATTGATGTGCATAGTGGTAAATTGATTTTGCGTGCTGGTAATGAACATGCTACTTTTTCTGTCTCTGAGAATGGGAAACACTCCCATTTGCATGATGATGTGGATTACTGTGATGTGCTTGCTGATTTTGAGACCGCACTCGCTATAACGAGTGCGGGTACTGACGATGCTCTTGAGCGTTGTATTTTGCTAGGTGAGCAGGCATCGCAGGAGCCGCAGCTAGCTGAGCAGTTGGCCGCGCTGGAGAGTGGCCCATTTTTGGATGGCGACAGGGTGTTCAAACCGATTTCATCCTCACCACGCATCACTACCTCCTTGGAGGAACCACCAGAGCAGGAGCTTAAGCTCCTCCCTCCTCATTTGGAGTATGCATTTCTCCGGGAGGGGAATAAGCTTCCAGTCATCATCAGCTCGTCCCTCACACCAGAGCAGAAGGACAGACTGGTGGCCTTGCTGAAGCGGCACAAGCGTGCTCTAGCGTGGAAGATCACAGATATCCGGGGGATCAGCCCTTCCTTCTGCTCCCACCGGATACCGATGGAGGATGAGATGCGGCCAGTGAGACAGGCATAGAGAAGACTGACACCGAACCCGAAGGATGTGGTTGGGGCAGAGATCGTGAAGCTGCTGGATGCGGGGATCATCTTCGCCATTTCCGACAGCGAGTGGGTCAATCCCACCCAGGTGGTACCCAAAAAGGGTGGGATGACTGTGGTGCCTAACGAGAAGAATGAGCTGATCCCGATGTGCACGGTGAATGGGTACCGTGTCTGCATTGATTACCGGCGTCTCAACGACGCCACTCGGAAGGACCACTTCCCGCTGCCGTTCATCGACCAGATGCAGGAGAGACTGGCGGGGCACGAGTTCTACTGTTTCCTGGATGGGATGTCCGGGTACTTCCAGATACCCATTGCACCGGAGGACCAGGCGAAGACCACTTTCACCTGTCCCTTCGGCACATTTGCCTACCGGAGGATCCCGTTCGGGCTATGTAATGCCCCCGCCACTTTTGAGCGGTGCATGCTCGACATCTTTGACCGTCTGGTCGGCGAGATTATGGAGGTGTTTATGGACGACTTCTCGGTTTACGGAGACTCATTCTCTCACTGTCTCCAGAACCTGGAACTCGTCCTTAAACGGTGTGAAAAAACGAACCTGGCACTGAGTTGGGAGAAGTGCCACTTCATGGTTCGCGAGGGCATAGTTCTGGGGCATAAGATCTCCAAGATGGGGATTGAGGTGGACAGAGCAAAGATCGAGACTATCAGCAAGCTGCCTCCTCCTACATCTGTTAAGGGGATCCGGAGTTTCTTAGGCCATGCAGGGTTCTACAGGCGGTTCATCAAGGATTTTTCGAAGATCGCCCTGCCCCTGACTTAGCTTCTTGAGAAGGATGCCCCCTTCCAGTTCACTGATGCATGCACAGCGGCCTTCACGACCTTGAAGGAGAAGCTCACTCAAGCTCCTATCATGGTTGTTCATGACTGGTCCCTGCCATTTGAGCTGATGTGGCTTTGCTGTTGGAGCTGTATTGGGGCAGAGGCGAGATCAGCATTTCCGACCTATCTACTACGCCTCGAAGACCCTGAATGATGCCTAGGAGAAGTACACCACCTTGGAGAAGGAGCTGCTCGCGGTGGTGTTTGCCTTCGATAAATTTCGTCCTTATGTGGTCTTGTCCCATGTGACCGTGTATACAGATCACTCCGCGATTCGATGCCAAGCCTAGGCACATAAGATGGATCTTACTGTTGCAGGAGTTTGACATTGAGATTCGGGACAAGAAGGGAGCGGAGAATGTTGCAGCCGATCACCTCTCCCGGTTGGACGCACCCCCTGCGGACAACCTCGAGGAGGAGATCAACGACTCCTTCCCAGATGAGAGACTGATGATGATGTGCCTGGTGGAGAGTGTCACCCCCTGGTATTTTGATTTTGCGAACAAACTGGTGGGCCAGCAGCTGCCCAAGGGGATGACAACCCAAGTCAAGAGGAAATTTTTCTCCGACCTGAAGCACTACTTCTGAAATGGCCCTCATCTCTTTAGGATCTGAGCCGACGGGATAATCCGTCGATGTGTTATGGAGAGTGAGATGGAGGGCATTCTATCTCACTGTCATGAAGGACCTACTGGCGGTCACCACGGAGGAAACCGCACAGTGAGGAAGGTGCTACAGGCGGGCTTCTAATGGCCCACGCTCTTCAAGGACGCAGACACCTTCGCACGCAGGTGCGACCGATGCCAGAGGTCAGGTAACATCTCTGCCCGTGATGAGATGCCCCAGAATGTGTTTATAACTTGTGAGATTTTTTATGTCTGGGGTATCGACTTCATGGGCCCCTTCCCTCCATCTTTTGGTAATACCTATATCCTTGTTGCTGTTGACTACGTCTCTAGGTGGGCTGAGGCGCAAGCTTTGCCCACTAATGATGCTAGACGTGTTTGTGGTTTTCTGAAGCAGCTATTCTCCCAGTTCGGGACACCTAGAGCCATCATAAGCGACCGAGGCACCCATTTCCAGGGCCAGTTCGATAAGTTGCTGTCTCGCTATGGTGTAACTCATAAGGTGTCCGTGGCCTACCATCCTCAAACAAGTGGCCAGGCCGAGCTGACGAACCGGGAGCTCAAGCGTATCCTGGAGAAGACGGTGAATCTATCCCTCAAGGATTGGTCCACCAAGCTCGATGATGCTCTATGGGCATACCGCACTGCCTACAAGACGCCCATTGGTACTTCACCGTACCGGCTTGTCTATGGAAAGCCATGCCATTTGCCCGTGGAGCTAGAGCACAAGGCCTTCTGGGCCCTTAAGCTGCTAAACTTGGATGTTAGTGTTGCAGGTGTTGAGCGCAAAATGCAGATGCTGGAGCTGGAGGAGTGGCGTTATCACGCCTATGAGAACACCAAGCTATACAAGGAGCGCAATAAGCGCCTGCACGATGCACGGTTGCGGGGTCCGAAAGAGTTCCAGGTTGGTGATCGAATTATCCTTTATAACTCTCGCCTGAAGCTCTTTCCCGGAAAACTCCGTTCCCGGTGGTCTGGACCGTACACGGTCACACAGGTGTTCCCGTATGGCACGATCGAGATTGCCAACCCGCAGACTGAACCATTTAAAGTGAATGGCCATCGTCTCAAACTCTACTTGTGAGTCGAGGTCGAACGTGCGGAGTTGGCAGTGGACTTCGCGGACCCTTAGTTCCGCCATGGGCGTCCAGCTAAAAGACGGTAAAGAAGCGCTTGTGGGGAGGCAACCCCACCACGGTTTGCATTTCTACCCTTTATTTATTTATTTATTTTTTGTCGGTTTTTGAGTCTTTGAGTCTGTCTGGAAATTATTTCGTCCCTCGGGCGGTTCTTTTTAATGCGTGATTGGGTAAATTTTAGAGTCGGGGCACGAATGAGTCTTGGTGGTTTGAAATTGCAATTTTGAAAAGCACGGGCGCCAGGGGAAGAAAACACGGTCGTGTTTTCCCTCCTGCCCGCACGTGTTTTAGACTTTAGCCAGCATTGCTCGCGGCAGTAAAAACACGGGCGCTGGGCTTCCAAAACACGGCCGTGTTTTGGTCCCAGCCCGCCCGTGTTTTCAAAGGGGGTGAACACGGTCCAGCCAGCCCGTGTTTTGCCCTCCCCCCTATAAAAGTCAAAATTCTAACCGCCTCTCTCGCCGAAAACTCGGATTTTCCCTCTTCTCCTTTGATTTTCCGGCCATAACTCCCTCTCCCGACCTCCAAATCACAAACCGCGACCATCCCCACGCTCCTGGTGTCGAGGAGCACAATCCCCAAAGGTTTGGGCTTGTTTAGCCGAGGCTGGGTCGCCGGCGGCGAGTTCTCCGGCGAGTCTCCAGTGTGTTTTCCGGCGACTTAGAGTGCTTTCTTCCACTTTCTTCACCTCTCTCGTGGTCTCTACTTGCGTCTCCAGGTGTGTTCTCATTGTCTTTTCTTTTATTTATGGAGAATTGATACCTAGAGTTAGGTGAAGAACTTGTGATTGTGGCATGATTTGGGGATGATTGGGTAGGCCGATAACGCTATTTGCTTGTTCTATTTTTGCCTCGGGATTTCAGTTATTCGGCCTACCATTTGCATGTTGCATTGTATGCGGGCTTGTGTGGTTTTTGTGTGGTGGATCTATTGGTGCTTATTTGGTGTGGCTTTGGTGTTTGTTTCACCGGGGGCCTAGTCCACTGTCCGAATCGCTCGATTTGAGGGTCCTTGGTGTGTTTTGTTGTGCGATTCTAGTGTGATGGGTATGCTTGTTTCGCTGGGAGTCTAGTCCACTGTCCATATCTTTCGATATAAGGGCTCCCGGAGTGGTTTTGGCCTAACATTGACCTTGTTCGCTTGTGTACCATTTGTACTTCCTTGTGCTTTGCAGGATCATGGAAGGCTACCTCGACCAGTTGAGCATCACCCAACGCTATATGCTGCGGACCATCCGTAACCGCACCATCGCCGAGCACCTGCACCTCAATTTTGCGGTGTTCGTGGCGCTTCATGCGAGGCCGCAGATGGAGGCCGTTGTTCGTCCCTATGGTTGGCGGCGCCTTCTCTGCCTCGCCGAGCCGACCTATTAGGAGCTCGTCTGGGAGTTCTACGCTTCCTTCAGCCACGCCTCGAAGGGGTCCGCCGACCATGCTGATGCGGTTCGTTTCACACTCGGCGGGGTGCAGCACTCCGTCAGTTACTGGGAGTTCGCCTCTGCACTTCGACTCAACTCCCCGCACTCCAGCGACCGGCCCCTACACTTGGACCACACTGATCCCACCGACTTTGCTTCCCAGGCTTACTTCCAGCGAATTTTCCTGCCGAACCATGTGGATGAGAAATACGTTGCCAGCCAAACGCGAGCCACTCTCCTCCATCCGGAGTGGCGGATCCTCAACCACTTGCTCACCCAGTCCTACACACCAAGCAAAGGCTCGTCCAACCGGGTCACACTCCGGACACTGTTCTTCATGCATGTGATGGGTCGATCTGATGACACCAACCAGCTGGGCTCTGGGCTCGCCCGGACGTTCGCCAAAGCCGCCGCCAGCCAGAGTCGCAACCTTGTATGTGGCCCGGTGATCACCCCCTTGGCCCGCTACTACGGGGTCGACTTCACTGGGATGACCTTGGTCCACGAACCAACCCCGCTCAGTGAGGCCACCCTCCGACACCAGCACATGGTTGCTCGCCACGGGCGTGTGCACTGGATCGCGGGCCTTCCTCAGCCACCTCTACCTGCAGCGAGCGACCAGCCAGAGTCGAGTGCAGCTGGGGGACGCCGGGTTCCCCGTCGCGCTGTTCGTCGTGACCAGGCCCTTGCGAGCCCCTCCGCTGCTCCCCGATCCCCTACTCCCAGGTCTCCGACTCCCGGGTCTCCTCCTCCCGTGGTGGTGCCTATTTCTGACCAGTTGGTGGCCATCGCTCAGCAGAACGAGCGCATCCTGGCCGGCCAGGAGAGCATTCACATCCGACTCGATCGTGAGCGGGACCGAGGGCGTCGTCTTATGTCAGGCCAGCACTACATCATGTCCTACCTGGGCTTGGACCCGAACGCAGTCCACTACCCGTTCGTGCAGTCCCCGGGGTATGAGGACGAGTACCCTCCACCCACCGGCGATGGTGGTGATGCATTCTAGTGGCGAGTGGCTAGTTCTGTGCCTCATTTGTGTTCCAGACTGAGACTCCATGTTTTTGTTATTTCGTTTTGTTTTGTTTTGTTTTTTTATCTTGGATTGTAGACCTGGAACTCCGGTTCTTTCACCCAGTGTGTGTCTTTTGTTGTCTTTAGCTCTGTGCCTTGGATTGGTACCCCTTCTCTGGACTTGTCTGCCTTCCAGTCCCCGTTCCTGTTCTCCTTTCACGGTAACATCGTTCCCCTTCCCTCTGCTCCATTGAGGACATTGTCGCATTTAAGTGTGTGTGTGTGGGGGGGGGGGGGTTTCTTTGTATGAATTGGAACGTTTATATGTGTGCTTGGAGCCTAGTCCGCTGTCCAAATCTCGAGATTTGAGGGCTCCAAGCACCGTTGTTTGCCTGATGGTTGATCGTATTGGCACTGTGGATGTGATTAGTGAATTGAATGGCTTGTCACTTGATGCATGACGACTTGAGTGTGACTAAGACAGCTTATTATGTTGACTAAGATGAGTAGTAGAACTGTGTAGGGGTTCAGTTTTTCAACTGTTTGCTTACCAACTGTGACTTGGATTGATCACTTGCTTTTGACAGTCATTTATGCATCTAGTTCAGGGAATCAGAACGAGAGATAGAGCATATAGGTAGCCATGTGAGACTTGAGCCTGCTCGTTTCTTTCTTGTGCGATAGTTCCCTCTTCCATGATGTGCAGCATTCACGTTGTCATTAGCTAAGATGATAGAGGCATAGGATTAGCCCACGACCAAATTGACTGTCCTGGTGTGTCATACCCCCTAGTCAGCCTCTTTGAGCCGTGTGTTACCCTTTCTTTCGGTCAATATGAAAAATCACCCTTTTGCATCTCTTAGAAGGTTCCACAGAGTGGTTTTTACATGTTCTCTGCTGTTTCTGCTAAATATAATGTGAGGGTTGGAGGTAGTTCTTAAAAAGTTGGGCAGGTGTTTGAAAAATGTGCAGAGGTGGTGGTTCTCTTAAGAAATGGAAAAAAAATGAATGAAAGAAAAACAAAGAAAAAAATGAAAGCAAAAGAGAGCCACCACCAAAAATCTTAATAGTGCCCATTAAGTAGTGTTTCTTAGCAGTCTGGCTTAGAAATACTGGCATTTATGCGACCTCCTTCGCTCTTGTGCTCTGAAGAATTTGAGTAATGCAGAATAGCAGAAAGAAAGTTATTGGTTTGATTGACTGTGAGTTTGTTGGGTTTGGAAACGTGGAACCTTGTGCTATGAATACTTCCACCACCTAAAAGGCCTTTTCCCCATGTCCAAGACCCTAGCCAGTCATCTGAACCTGTGTCTAAGACCTCCGGATTAGTTAGTGGTGACAACCCCATATGTGAACTCTAGCATTTAAAGGCTGCATTCATGGTGAAGAGACGTTAGGGATTGAGAGAATAAGCATGCGCATTTTTCGCATCAAATTGTCCTGACCCCACTGGTCGAGAGTGAGCGATTCATTTTCTCATATTCTCTATACTCTTTATCCCGGTGAGGACCTAGATTGCTCGGTCTTAATTCTGATATCTTGAGCTTTGTGCATGAAGTGACTGTCTCGAATATGTGGTTGAGTCAAGTCTATGTTGGTTGGTGAACAGAAGGGAGACTCTTCCTCTGCTCGACTTTACTGCATTCGAATGTCATCTGTGGTAGTTGTCTAGGTTGTCATTGACGTTGTCCATGTGTTAATGATCGAAAGCCAGTATGATCCATGTGTTTTGTGCCAATATGATATGCCCTAAAACCTGCTTGATTGAAACGTTTTGAGCTTACCTGGTGTCTGACTTGGTTTGCTTGGGGACAAGCAAACGGTTAAGTGTGGGGGAATTTGATAACGATGGAATTGCACATATTTGCACCCCTAGTTCTTATCCGTTAGTGGGGCATAGTCCTGTATTCTTGGCCTATTTTACGCCGGGTTGTGCTACTTTGTCATATTTCAGGTCCCAGGCGTCGAAGGAAAGGCTAAGCACGAGTTTCGGGGCATTCGAAAGTCAATCGGTCGAGCTGGAGCCAAAACACGGGCACGCCTAAATAAAAGCACGGCCGTGTTCCTGGACCGTGTTTTTACTGTCGAGGCTTGATCCAAGACTGTCACACTAGCTCAAAACACGGGCGGGACTGGCCCAAAACACGGCTGTGTCCATCAAAAAGCACGCCTGTGTTTTCCCCAAAGTCTGGCCGTGTATTTACCACGTGGCAAGGTCACGGGCGGGCTGGAGAAAAACACGGCCGTGCCCTCGACCGTGTTTTGCCCAGTGATGCCCTTTTAGGCAGATTTCAGCCAAAAGAGAGGGGGATTCGAGTTTTAGAGAGACAGAGCGATTCCTAGAGAGAGAAAGCGACGAACAAGAGTTCCCAAGTGCCCTAGCTTGATCTTCATCACCATTGGAGCCCGGCTTGAGCTTGGAGAAGTGCCGATCGACAACCAGGAGCTGAAACCCATCCTTCACAGTATGGTTTCCGCATCTGAATCTGCTTTTGCTTCTTTCTCCATGGAGTAGTTCTCCCATTCATCTGGGTATGGGAAACCCTAGATTTGTATGTTAGGTCTGATTGTATGAGAATATCTGCCTAGGTTGATAGAGCATCCTTAATTGAAGGTAGTGAATTGGCGACTTTAGTCGAGGAGCCAATTCAATATCCTGTACCGAATTTACTTTGGTAGTGGAGGTTTTGTTCGTTAGGGCCTCAATCTGTTTACTCCGGTGGAGGTTAGTCGCCCGCTAGAGACTCAGATTGATAGGGTCTAAAGACCTTTAGTCGAGACTTCAGACTGTTTAAGAACCTTCCACAGTATAACTATCATAGAAATTGAACTTGGTAAATTGCAATCCGGCTTAACTGTAGTCTAGAGGGAACCATATCCGGGTGACCTCTCTCGACTTGAAAACAACCGGTTAACTTGCTTTGTTTTTTTGTTAGTTTGGATTTGCACTAAAGTTTCACTGCTAGATAACAAGAATTCACCGAGTAGTCATCAAATCTAGGACCCGGGTTGACATTAAAACCCAAACCCGCTATACTACGCTTTAGGAAGTGGTTACACTTGGCCAATTTCTAGAGTGACAGTAGGAGTGAGTCAGTGCTCATTTGGGTCCTGTGGATGAGGGATGGCCTGGCCGGTAGAGTAACAGGAGTCATTTGAGATACAGCCTGAGCAACCCTCCCAAGCTGGGTCTGGATATCCCGCAGCACAGCCTGCGTGTTTCTCTGACCAACTTCTAGCTCCAAGAATTTACCTGAAGCTTGTTTGCTCGATGTTATTGAACTTGTTTGCACATGATGTGGCGAGAGAACCAACCAGATCTGGCAATTCCGCCATCGAGTCACACTGTACTAGGGCTGCAGGTGCTGGCCCCTGTCTAGGCGGGTAGAAAAGCTGCTGCGGCTGTTGAAATTGCCCTTGTCTGGGCGGGTAAGGAGGCCTCTGGAAGCCATGTGGTCCCTGGGGGACTGGTTGTCTAGAATTTGCCCCACCCCAGAAGAAGTTCGGATGATGGTGCCACCCCTCGTTGTAAGTGTTGCTGTAGGAGTCGAAGCGCCTGACATTGCCAATGAAGTCCACCTGCTCCTGGGGGGTGGAAGACTCCCTCATCGCCTGACAATCCTCCACGGTGTAATGGGAACTCTCATAGCACTGGTAGTGCATCGCCTGCTGCTGTCCTGTGCCTGCAATCATCCCAGAGCGATCGATGGCTGAAACCAGTTTTGAAACCACCTGCACCAAATCAGATGACTGGGTGGATACAACATGGACACCCCGCCCTATGGCTCGTCTCGATCTCCTCGCAGTTCCCCAGTCATAGCCCTGCTCCGCCATCTCTTCAAAGAGTTGATTCAGCTGTGGCGGTGTTTTGGTGGGCATATTCCCGCCACAGACCGAGTCAATCAGCTGCTTGTCCTCCGGGAAGAGGTCATGGTAGAAGGTGCCCAAAACCATGGTTGGGACACTTGAGAAAGAGACTGGTGTATCTCTCCCAAGCATCCCGAATGGTCTCATCTTCGTCTTGAGCAAAGTGGGTAATTTGCTTCTACAGGTCCGCCGTCTTGGACGGAGGATGGTAGCGAGTGAGGAACTTGTCTGCCAGGTTGGCGAACGTGGTGATCGATCCAGGGGGCATGGTTTCCAGCCACTCCTTGGCCTGCCCCTCCAAAGTGAATGGGAAGTACCTCAGCTGGATGGCATCGGCTGGGACGCCATTTATCTTGATTCCATCGATGAGCTCGTGGAATCGCCTCAGATGTGATCAGGGCATAGTGAATGGGAAATACTACCGAGCTGCGCAACATAGTGATGAACGAGGTTCTCACCTCAAAGTTGTTGGCTGGGACATGAGGGTGCTGAATGGGCGACCTCATGTCCGCGGCTCTGGCGGTCCAGTAGTACCCCATGGTCTGTTTCTTGGGAATGACCACATCATTGTTCTGTGGGTCACCCATCTCTTCTTCATCGACGATTTGCAGCTGTGCTAGTGCCTCCTCCGCAGCCAATCGCGCCTTTAGAGCCCGCTTGAAGTTCCTATAGGTTCGTTCAATCTCCTGGTCTAATGGTAGTAAATCTCCCGACTGGCTATAGGTCATGCACTACCTGCACACAATCAGCAAAAGCAACCCGTGAAGGCACATACGTGGAAGAGAGAAAATGCAGTAAAGAAAAAGATAGAGTAACAAACTTTCACGTTTCCCCAATAACTTAGAGGGTTCCCGGCAACGGCACCAAAAACTTGACACGCTAAAACACAACACCAAACTGCTACCAACTGTAATCGCAGTCCAGAAATGCATTAATAGGCAAGCTTTAATTGTCAACCCGGGGTCTAGATCTACTGCCTACTCCGTGTATATCTGTTATCTAGCAAACTAAGTTGAGTGATTGTGATTTTAACTAAAAGCAGTAAGAAAGCAGGAAATGGTTCGGTTTTCTAAAGCAAAGGAAGAGTCACTCGGGAATGAGTCCCCCTAGCTACTTAGTTAGGTCACAGTTGTAATTACTTTTGGTTGCTTTACTGCTGATTATACTGCGGAAGATCCGACAGTAGCTTGGAATCTCTTAAGCTGACCAAGCCCTCTCAGTCAAACTACCCGGCAGACGACTAGTCTTCACTGAGATAGAACGCTGAGGCAATGAACACAGAACTCCACTACTGGAATTAGATTCCAGTACAAAGCAGTGAATCGACTAACTCTCGTATAATAGATTCACTACTACCAATTGAAGAAGCTCTAACAACCTAATCAGATTCTATCAATTGACTCAATCAAAACACTTCAATCGATTATAATTAAGCAATATCACAATCCAAACGTAATTACAATCAAGATTCCTAACACATGGAATTAGGGTTCTTCATACCCAAGTGAGAGAAAGTTCTACTGCATAGAGAGAGAGAGAGAGAGGGAAACAGAATACAAAGCAGTCATACTCATAACAATGGGAAGAATCTGCTCTGGGATGTCAATCTTCACTCCTGGGGATGCAATATGGGCTTCAATGGTGAGAAATCCACTCCAAATAGCTTCTAGGGTTTGTTCTTCGCACTTTCTCTCTCTAAAACTCTGTTTTGCTCCAAAAAGTCGACTCCCTCTCCTTTGGCTTGAATCTGCCTCAAAAACCCGATTCTGGGCGAATTACGGGCTGAATTACGGTCGTATTCATGGTCTGCCCGTAAATCGCCCAAAACGCGCGTTTCACTTAACTCAGAAGAAAGGATTTACGGTTGTAATTACCCAATAACTGCCAGTAATTATGGAATTACGACCGTAGTTACTTTGACTCTTGCCCGTAATTGTCTCTGCGACAGGAGTTCTGAAGAATTAGGCTCGGCATTGCATTTACGGGCATGCCAGGAGCAATTACGCCCGTAAATGGGCAGGGGCTGCCCGTAATTTGCTCTTTGAATCGCCACCTGACCTCCAAATGACCCGAAACTTGTGCCCATACACCTCTTTACTTGCTAGGACCTGAAATACGATAAAGCAACACAACTAGCGTAAAATAGGCCAAGGAACAACAAATTCGTGCTAAAATGGTCAGGAAACAAGGGTAAAAACATGTGCAAATACGACGCTATCACACGCCGTGCACATTTTGTCATAACAGGCATCTTGTTATGACAAAATGTTTTGTCAAAATACAGTAATGCTTTGTCACAATATGTTATTAATTTTTGTCACGATAGTTACCACTTTTGCTACGTTGTTGTGGCAAATATATAGTTTATCATAGCAAACCTATATTGACAAAGCCATGTGACTGTCATAATATTCAAACTCAGACTCCACCTGACATTTGTCCTGATGAAACTTGTTTGTCATAACCTGATTCATATATGACAACTTGTGGGCATTATTATGACAACCTATTTTCCAAATATGATGCTATTCATACCATAAAGAAAATGGTACATCATTCAAATGTATAAAAAGCTACATCATTCATTACCGAATCAAAAACTACATCATTCATAGTTACAATCTATACCAAAAACCTATTGATCCATCCATCCAGACACCAAAACAAAGTCTTCCAAAGCGACATAGGTTCGTCTTTCAAAAGAGAGTACTAAATAACAAAAGCTAACAAACTTCCAAAGGTACTAATACTCATGATGATGTGGTCCTTGAGCATCCAAAATGCATACCTACTGCCATATACCTTGGTACCTGCGCAATACAACTATCAAAGTTTGAGTAAAACTTATGAAATAAAATTCAATTGAGTAGTAACACCGATGACAGTATAAGTACAACTTATGAGACTATAACTTTACCTTCAGCTAAACTTGTCTTCCATCAATTTTTGCAGCTAGTGACACGACATATTTAGTTAGGGTCTCCTGTGATTCTTGCAACCCTTTGATAATACCGTTCTGACTGTGTATCTTCTGTTGCTGGTTTTCTATCTGCTCCTGTTGTGCATGAATCTAGTCCTCAAATTCTTTCCACTGCCTCTCCCCCGCATCAAGTGTCTCCTCCAGTTGTGCCTCCAGTTCTTTCTCTCTTTGGGAACTCGAGCTGACTTTTCTGGTATCGATGGGTGCTATTTCCAGTACCATAAGAACAATCTCAGCACCGGATAATATTTTCCCTTCTGCCACTGCTTCAGCATGGATTCTTTTCGTTTCCTCCTATGAACACAACAGTGGAGTCAGAGTACTTGCTAGGTCCTCTAACATCCAAGTAGTAGCTAGGTTTGCTAACAACCAAGTTCATTCACTTACATGACTAACTTAGCTACAATCAGACCCTATATATGTCACACATCCAAGTACTAGAACCATCCCCTAATTAAAGAAAGGAAGAAACACAGCCGGTTGTGTTCATTTACATAGTTTTTATGAGGTTGCTCATTGACCCAAGTCCCATTTTTCTCTTATGTGTATCGGCTTAAACTCTTATTTCCTTGGGCTATACCTCACCTTCATCAGATTTATTATCATTGTTCTCCGTATCAGCCTCATTGCTTGCTTCATCGGTTATTTCCTAATAACAAGCCTGATTATAGAATGTTAGTAAGGTGCATTCTAGTAATGGCAGTATAATGGATGAGAAACCTTACCATTACATTCGTTAATTAGCAGCACTTTGCCTCTGCATCAGCGTATAAGACAACATTCATTAGCACCTTATCCATATCTAACCTAGGATAACAGAACTGCCTAATTAAATGCGTATCAGACTCAATCTATTCTTCAAGGCAGATGGCTTACCTTGAACCTATCAGACTCAAAATGCTCACACAGCTTTATCCACTCCTCCATCTTCACATTTTCAGGAGGGGTCTGTCTAGCATCGGCTCCTAACGCCAGATAATGCTTATGATAATCATACTTGAAGTTAATGAACCTCTTAGAAAGTGAATAATCCACAGCCAACCTCATAGCCTCATTAGTCATTGAGATATCAAACTCACTCTGCAGTCGTGAAAGTATGTTAGTGTGTAAAAAGTGAAGATACTGACCAGCAAGCATGCAAAAATAGGTATATGATTTGTTTTACCACTAATTTGGCAAAAAGTGGTTGCTTTAGCTCCTCAGTCACATATGACCAATAGAACATACCAATGGGAGCCATGAGTTTACATATAACTCCTATCTCCATCTTAAAGATCCTCTCATTACGACCAACAACTTTTTTTGCTCCCCTAGCAACTACAAGCCCTGAAATCTTACTACCATCTCGTGTCATCTTAGCTACCTCCAGCCCTTTAGCCTTTCCACGTTTTTTTCTTATGTGGTGGACCTAGTTATGTAGTTATCAATACCAGGTTACACAAGTGCAATCCCTTGTAAACAAATCAGATTACATACAGAGACCAAAGTCATGGAGAAAACTTACTTGGTGGATTGGGAGCAGAGGGGGCAGTCTCAGTAATGTTTGTTTCCTCACCACGTATCCCATTGCTTCTTTCCTTAGCATTCATCACATTCACCTCAAGGTTCAAACTTTGAGCTGACAATGAGCCATCTGCTGGTGTGGTGGAGTGCAACTGGGCTGTACTTCTGGTTGTTCTACTTGTTGCTGCTGAGCGTCTAGCATCTGCCTTCTTTCTTAGTCGACCACCACCACTTGGACCAGGAGCCATACCTGAAATAAGATGTTGATGAACTAACTAGAACAACAAGAAGAAACCATCAATAAAGAAAATAAAAGAAATTGTTCGAACACCATAAGAAATTGTTCTGTAAATATTTATTTGAATCATGTATATCTCATTCTGTACGTGTATGACAAGTAAATTTTCGAACAACAAAAGAAACCATGAATAGAGAAATGTGACTTATATATTTCAAAACTGGACTTAGTTATCATCTTCCATGTCATCCTCTGCCTCCTTCCCTTCCTCGTCCTCGTCCTCTTCCATGTCATCCTCTGCCTCATTCCCCTCATCATCCTCGTCTTCCTCCTCCTCTTCCTCCTCCATCTCCTCTTCAGAATCTCCACTTACATCCAAGTCCAATGCTGGTGGGATTAGATTGTCTCTTTGGAGCAAGTTTTCCATATGTAAAATCTGGACTTGGCTTAGAGTAATCGGGGCCTCATCCGGCAAACTTAAAAGTTGGATGTCTCCATCATCCGATTCAACTAGAGCTATGTCGATGCCTTCATCTAGTTGGAATGGATCATCATCATCTACCGGATCTGTGCTATCATCTGATTCCATCTCAGAAACATCATACACATGCCTATGAGACACTTTTTGAACTATACGCCAATTCCAACCATTTTTCATATCTTCAGTGTAAAATACCTGATTGGCCTGACTAGCTAATATATATGGATCATGTTCATACCATTTTCGTCCTATATTGACACTAGTCAGAAAGCGATCTGACCTTATGTCGTTTCTATTATCTCCTACATCCCACCAATCACATTTGAAGACAAAGACATGGCAGCCATAGCAATACTGCGACTTTAAAATATCCACCAGCACACCATAAAAGTCAATCTCACATCTGGACCAAGACCTAGACTATAAAGAGAATCATTTTTTCCAAGTTCTCCAACCAAGAACAGTCTCGTGACCTATACCATAACACAAACCAACACGCAAGTTAATATTAGGAGTTTTCAATGTATACAGAAACATGAGGAATCTATCTCCTATAAAGATGGAAGCAGATCTTACATATGATTTCAACCATTTTGGAAAGTTTTCTTCAATGGTATGAAAACTAATATTAGGAGTTTTGGCCATGCTCTCCTCTGAAAAGATACTGCACCAAGCTGCAAAGTCAGAATTTATTTGTTTTGTCTTATAATTAAACATGTACTTTAAGATTGTTTTTTCCACTTGAAATACTTTTCAACCTCTTCATAGTTGTTCGATATGTATCTTTCAATCTTATTGAAGTCAGATGGGGCTAGAGTCACATAAGTTGCCCCTCCTAATTGTTTAGTCTTGTGTGCAAAAATAGAAATACAAGTAGAATCCATTACTTGACACCCTTCATCGTTTCTCTCCAGACGGGTTGTTCGTGTCTCAACCCCATGTAAGTATCTACCGCAAAAATCATTACATTCCTTTGCTACATATTTTCAGCAATGGACCCCTCGGGACGAGCTCTATTTCTAACAAGATTTTTCAGAGAGCCTAAAAACCTATAAATATGCCAAGACAGAAAACCATAATTTTTTTTCATCTATATCAGTTCAAATAGAAAACTGAATCAAACGAGAACTACTTAGTACTAATTAAGTACCTTTCCATGGGATACATCCACCTATACTGAACCGGCCACCAAGCTCGAGTTCACGGGGTAGATGAATGGCTAGATGCATCATGACGACAAAGAAAGATGATGGATATACCATCTCAAGCTTACAAAGTACGAGAACTATGTTCGTTTGCGTCTTTTTCAGTGTAGCCTTTGTCATGGTTTTAGCACACAAATCTTGAAAAAATAGACTTAACTCTGACAGAATTACAAAGACCTCTTTCTTCAACAACCCTTGTCCCACAGCTGGTAAGAGTCATTGTAAGAAGACATGATGGTCGTGGCTTTTCATTCCAGAAATAGATTTCCCATCACCGGTGAGACATCGAGAGATAATGGACGCATAAGCATCCTGAAACCAAATTTCAAACGAAGGGAGTCTGTCTCACTATTGCAAACAGGACGTGCTAGTTTTCCGTTAGTACCCCAACCACACAACATTCCATAAGCAGGAAAATCATTTATGGTCCATAACAAGGCAGCATGTAATTGAAAAGTTTGTTGAGAATATGCATCATAAGCTGTCACCCCATCCGTCCATAATTCTTGTAAAGCTTCTATTACTGGTTCTAAATACACATGAATGTTATCACCTGGAGATTTCTTTCCAGGTATTAGCACACTTAGAAACAGAAAAGACTCCTTCATACATAACCATGGAGGTAAATTGTAAGGGGTTAACACAACCGGCCACATGCTATAACTAGAACTGAAGTTCCCAAATGGATTAAAACCATCACTAAGAAGTGCAAGCCGCACATTTCTAGGATCGGCAGCAAACCAACTATGGTCCCTATCAAAATAATTCCATGTTTCTGCATCCGTTGGATGCCTAAGCACATCGTCATTAATTCATTTTTCTTTGTGCCACCTCATGTCCTTGGAAATGTCCTTTGTCATGAACAGCCTAAGTAGCCTATCCTTTATAGGGAAATACCTAGTTGTTTTAATGGGAATATCCTTCCCTTTGCCTGGTTTATACCTAGATTTCTTACACTTGAGACACGTCTTTTCATTCTGGAAAGGACCTCGGAATAAGACACAGTTGTTAGGACATGCATCTATAATGGTATAACCAAACCCGAGGTCATGAATTTACCTCTTCATCTCATAATACGAATTAGGGAGATTCTCTCCATTTGGTAAAGCTTCCTTGATTAGATCCAAATTGAGCTTAAATGCTTTGTCGCTACTATTGGTTAACATTTTGTTATTCTTTATTTTCATAATGAAGGATAACTTTGAAAATTTCTTACACCCAGGATAAAGAGGAGAGTTAGCATCTTTTAGTAGTTTAGCTAAGGCTGGATCCAGATTCACTCCCCCAAAACCCTTATTCATAGATTCAAAACCTAATGTACCAAACCTAGCAGCATTAGCTCGGCTCAAATCATTCAACATAGAAGGCATTTCAATGTCAAAACCATGCATATCATTATGACCAGTGTCCTCTAAATTATCAGTTGTCCCGCTACCACCAATATCAGAGTCCTCTCCATGATATATCAACAAACTGTAATCCTCTACCATCCCATTGAGGAACAAGTCAGCTTTCACAATATCTATTGTTTTAAAACAACAATTGTTGCATTTTTTGCACAGACACCTAATTCTACCACTACCATCAGCACATGCTTTGGCAACCCCTAGAAAGTACTCAAAACCCTTCACATAATTAGCAGAAAATCGATTCTTGTGCTTCAACCAACCCCTATCCATTTAGTCTGTGTGCAAAAATTAGGCTAACCTGTTACTTGGTATGATTCTTGGATCACAAAATGCAGGTTGACCTTATAACTTCACTTGAGCAAGCACTTGCAAAATGAAAATAAGAGAATAAATCTCAAATGTTCCCCTAAGGATGTCGAAATAGCAATAGCAAAGCAATCACAACACCGAAGCCATCAAACCTTCTCTAACAGGGTCGACACAGTGAACAGAACCAAGCATACCAGAACCATAACAACAAGATCCACAAAGTAGAAACCGATAGCTTACAACAACGTCCACAAAACACAAACCAGATAACTCAGCATCCCTACGCAGCTTACAGAAATCAAAGAACTACTGATAACTCAGAGAATAGTGTTCTTAGATCATTACAATTGTCTTAACGAAACGATAAACCCCAAAAAACCCTTAGGTTGCAATTGAATCCAGAAACTAAATTTCCTATCTCTGAGTTACGCATGCAAGAGCACATGTAGGGATTCCATTTATCAAAATCAACCAAATCCCCCACAAAATCGTCTTACAATTGGCAAACACCTAAACTCCCCCAAAAAATCCCCAACGAAAGCTTCTCTCAATCGGCTGAAAACGATGCGACAGAAGTGGAAGAGGGTGATCGAAGAGAGTATAATTGTCTTACTCGATTATGAAGCGATGCGCTTGCTCGCTGCTGCGGGGAGGATTCGATGCGACAGCGAAGACAGGCTAGTTTCAATTGACAGAGGGTTTTTTGAGCGGCGGGTTTCAATTTTTGGGGAAAAATTTGGGAATGGATCTGGTTTTGGAGCGCTGGAGGGAATTAGTTCTCGCGCCCTATTTCCTCTCTCTCTCACTGACTTTCATTATCTGAACATAAAATGGAAAAGAATAAAAGCACCCCTGTTTTGACTAATCAAACTTTGTCACATTACCAAAATTATGTTACTTAAAATAAAGTGCGAGAACAATATTGTGACAAACTTATAATGACATACACAATTTGTCATAATAAATATGTAATATGACAAAATATTATGACATCATATAAATTCGTCACAATATGGGTCTAATATGACGAATTATTATGACAAAATATTTCTTAGTAAAAAAAAATACAACTAATATGACAAATTTTGGTTCTGCCATATTATAGGTTCTATTGTGACAAACCTAAAATGAAAAATTAAAATTTCGTCAGGACATCCCAAAATTGTTGTAGTCAATTAACCAAAACGTTGTAGCAACTACTTCAGGAAAGAAATGCGAGAGAACGTGCGAGGCCAAAAGTAAAGCTCAAGTGAGCTCTACAACAAGACGTTTCTTGCGCTCTACCAACCCATTTTGTTGAGAGACCTCAAGATGTGATTTTTTACAAAGGATGCAGAGCGATTTATACATATCAAGCAACAATGGGTGAGAACTAAATTCACCACTTGGATCAGAACGAATAATTTTTACGGGCGCCCAAATTGAGACGAAATCATGGTTAAAAATTCTTTGGCAACCGATAATAAATATCATTTAAAAGCGGAGGAAATAAGCCCATCTAAATCGAGTTGCATGGTCAATAAACAGGGCAAAATAGCAAAAACCATGTCAAGAAACAACAAGAGAGGGTCCTCGGATATTCATATGAACAATAGCAAAGGGTTCAGAAATAACAGTAGTGCGCGATTGAAAAGCGTTGCTCGTTGTTTTGGCATCAACATAACTAGGGCCATGATGCTGGGGCAAACGAATACCAGTATGACTACCACGATTTTTTTTTTATATTTAAAAGATGAGACGAGACACTCGACATAGACCGTTGTAAGTGGTTGTGCAGGTGGTTGTGCAACAGGAAGCTTCTGAGCACGAGGTGGAGAAGGTACATACTCAACTACCGGAGCTGCATAGGCAGGCTGGACCATGGGATGCTGGCCAGGCGGCAATGTTTTTTGCAAATGGCTCTTTATCTTGGCCATGATGGCATTAAAGCTCTACCACGACAATGAGTTGCTGATATTAGTTTACACTACAAAATAAAGAAGATTTGGGGACCAATATAAGGGACGGTTCTTTTATCTTGTCTTAGAAAATAGATTTTTAAGTGTTATTAGGGACAAGCATATTAAATTGTCTTCATAGAATAAGGAATGTAGTTTTATTAATTTCTAATTTAATTTAGTTGTCCCCAGAAAAAAGGTACCACGGAAATATTAAATTTAGGTGGTGGGTTTTTAAGCCGCTGATTAATATTTGATTGTTTTTGTCCCCAAAAAGTAGGAAAGGCGTGCGTATAGGAGTTCAAGTGATTATTTGGATTTTTTTCCTTTTAAAATCTTGGAGTTAATTCCTTTTGGTTTTCAATTTTGTCATCAAAATTATGCGGAAGACTTAGTTAACCCTAATATATTTATATTTTTGTTTAACCGATATTACGGTCTCTATATATTAAACTCCTTAATTAATAGTTATCATCTCAATCCTAGACCCTTATTTCATTCCGCTCTTTTTCCTTAGGGTTTCCGTCGCCGCTGCAATATAGTATTCCGTTTCACGCCGTCTCAATTCAGAATTCCACAGAGATGAGTTGCGGCAATGGTCACCCAACCCGCTTCTTTCCCTTAGGTGTACAACCAGCTTCTGGCTAAGAGGATACGGCGGGGTCATTGTACAAACCGAAGGGATCTCTTCTATGATCTAAAATCGCGATCAATCATTGCAGGGGTAGCTGCGTTTCTCCATTCTTGTTTATCGGGTAGATTTCTTCCACCGGATCTATCAATTGCACTCTGCACCAACCGCTAATCTTTTAACATGTAAGTCACCGGTTCCTAGATCATCACCCTTCATAATTAGTTTAAACAATTATTTACTTGATTATTTAGGTGGCGATTCCTTTTCTTTTTGTTTTTTATGGGCTAATTATTACCTGATTAAGATGAATGGTTTTCTCTGTTTTGCAGGCGCGATCAAGTGCAAAGCTAGGTGCTTAAGAATTCTCGAAGGCATTTTATGATTGATGGAACTCTTATTTATTTTATGTTTCAATTGGTACGATAGTAGTTTTTATGTATTTAATAGTTAACAATTACTTATTTGTACTATTGATATTTACTCTATATTTATAGGGACGATTTTCCGTCGTCCCCAAATCTCCATTTTTTTGTAGTGTTAGTTTGGCCCTGCCGTGGCTTTTGCAGAAGCAGCTTCTGGCTGCAGCTTTTAGATAAGTACTTTTCAAAAAAAGCAGTTTAGTGTTTGGCTCTAAAACTATTAGAAGTGCTTTTTAATTGTGTAAAATGACTATAAAAAGTAGTAAAAATGGATCTCGTTAGATTTCTTTTATATTAAATAATGGATCTTGAAGTCGAAAAATACTTCTAAAAGCCGGGCCAAACATATGCATTGTGTTCTCTCAACAACAAACACGACAACCATTGATTCCTTAGAAGTAGCAGCAACAAGGATGGATTAGCCCTCACCAAGACGAATGACAAGCTGGGATTGGGTACGGAGACGTGTCTTCTCTCGAAGCAGTTGGCCGAGCACTCCATCAAATGGAAGGTTTTAATGATTAAGCAAGACTCACGTGGGCTCACTATGGTTCAAGTCCACTAAACATAATGATACATACAAAATACATGGGCTGCTTAATAATGATCGTCTAACATGAATAGGGGCCAACTTGCGTAAATATTAATAACCAATTTTGATCTTTTAGGAACCAATTTGTTTGGCTGCAAAAATCCGTTTTTCTCTTGTATTTGTTTGGATAATTTTAATCGGTGGTGTTAATAATCCTGGTTAAGAAACACTGAAATATATGGGTTGGTAAGAAGAAGCTAAGTCAGACAAAGAAAAACTAAAAATGATCCAAACGAAAAAGAAATTAAGAATTTTATTACGAAAGGAATTGTTCATCCACGTTGGTTTAATTTACGTACAGTTATTGATAAACATATATATATATATATATATATATATATTTATTAATAGTCTGGATCGGATATAACAATTAATTCCTGGTAGATAGATTAACAATCACGTTGTTTTGATTTACACACACACACTTATTGATAAACACGTACACATATGAATGTGGTAATGGAGAATTGGGGGGTTTAGGTGTTTGTGCAATCTGTAGGCTTGAAAGATAGAGTTTGCTTTGGAAGGTCATATCCAATGAGAAAGTTTTGTTGAGCAACGTTTCCATAGATGCTGAGTTGGTCGTTGGCGTAGAAAGCCAAACAAACCACTTTATCGTTGACCTGAATGAAAATGTTGTCGGAAGTGAGCAGGACATCGGCTCCCTTGAAATGCGCTGTGACGGGAGGAAGTTTGAGACTGGAGTCTGGCACGTAGCAGAGGCTGAAAAAGCCTTCGGGGTCGCTGGTTTTGGTGCCGCCGGTGACCTGAGTCTCGACGGCATCAGAGAGCTGGGAGAAGAAATCAGTAGGCACAAGGGTCAAAGTCGTCCCTGAATCAATGATAATGTTGCCAGAGCCTCCAATGGAGGAGCCTTGGAAGGCAATCTTTTTGCTCCCAACGCTAACGGCTTCAAGTTGAAGGAAGTAAAATGTGGGTTGGGATGGATCCGAAATCAAGGGGGTGGAAAGGACACCATTTCCTGAAACCACGGCGTTGGTGCAAAAGTTCATCGTACTGGTCGGCTTGGCAGCTGCGTAGGGGACCATGCAGTAGGAGAATTTCCCGCCAATGGATGAACCGAGTTGGCTGACAAGGGATGCAGGTCCTCCTCCAAGACCAACGATGCCAGAGCCTTTGGGGCTAAATGTTCCTGCATTATCATGCCCGCAGCCAATCACAGTTTTCGGAAGGGCCACAGGGTTGCCAGTCTTGGACTCCAAAGTCAGTGTTTCAGCTGCTACATCTCCTTGGGTGTGAGATTGGTCCCCATAACTCACCTGGTACTCGCAAACACTGCCGTCGGAGGAGCAAGAGCTTCCTTCACTCTGGAGCGAATTACAAGCGTTGGATGAACATGACACTGTTCTATAACTACTCGACGACTTGGGGTCAAATAAGGGCGCATCCTGCTTGTAGCAATCGGTGCAAGGCTTACATTGTGTCCATATAATGTCGCTGCCAGTGTCAGCAATCGCAACGATCGGAAATGGTGGCGTACCAAGGGAGATGTTCACCAGGTATTCGCCATTGTTGGCCGTCAACTGAGCATCAGGATCCGAAGGGTCCGAAATAGACCTCGAACTGTTAAGGTGAAGCATGTGACTGAAACGATGCACTCGCCCAATGGATCGCCTACCCGCATTCCCAACGCGCCGAGCTGGCGTTTCCTTGGGATTATACAAAGGCGAACCTTCCGAATCGCGATGGACCAGATTGATACTAAATCCACCGCTCTGCGCATCCACAAATGCGGAGATAATTATACAACAAAAAGTAGCTAGTGCAAGTGTGATCGGGAAAGACATGGTTGGTTTTGGCTCCATGATGTATGTCAAGATTGAGAGATGATTGATGAGTGGAATTAATGGATCACAAATGCATTCTATATATAGTGTCTTCTTCAAATCAATTATATTATGCTGCTTGTCATTATATACATATATTCTTTTTTCATTAATTGATTGATGCCTAGTTTGTCACACTCATTTCCCCCTGACAAGAGGCCGCACAGGCGTTGATGAGTCGCATTGGCCAAAATATTAGCTTCATATATAATTAGAGTTGAGTTCACATTTGCTTGAAATAAACTACTTTAATTAACTTTGGACTCTAGGTTGATGTCCATTTTTTCATTCTCTATTATGCATGTCCTATACTTCTTCACAGCTTTTCGTTCAACACTATATATGTTTCTACGGGGACGGGTTAGCATGCTAACCCCTTAAGGGTTGTGGTTTTGACACCCCCTTTTAATTGGTCAATTTTTCATTAATTATTGACAAGTATTAATGAAAGTAAACATAATAAATGTTCTGTTATTAAATACAAAGTAAGCATTAAATACACCACATTAATTACCACTTTACTGGTATTTGTACCAATGCACTGATACTCAGATATGACATTGCTACCAGTGCAGTGGTATATCTACTAGTACAGTGGTACAACGTATCAGTGCAGTGGTATATCTACCAGTACAGTGGTACACCGTATCAGTGCAGTGGTATATTTTTTGGAGGTGGTCGGAGGGAGTCTGCCGATGGGATTTTCACCGGAGAAGTGTGGCGGTCGGAGGAAGTCTGGTGGTTGGAAACTGCTGAAAAAGGAAAAATCAAATATAGTGAGAGAATTCCTAATGTGTATTTAATGTGTGTATTAAATTCTATAGTTGTATTTAATATACTAGGGGGTGTCATTTTTCCAACCCCTAAGGGGGGTTAGCATGCTAACCGACCCCGTTTCTATGTCCTAACGATGCACTCAAGTTGCTGGCCACTCCAAATTATCGATTAAACATACAGTGACTTCATTTTTCCGCTAAACTACAGAGCTTAAGTTATTAATTAATTTATTAATAGCGCAAGAAGCCAACACCCAAAATACTGTTCATCACGAAAATAGCTCCGTTCACCTATTAGTACTGTTCATAAAAGAATTTATTATCATGTGCACAAGACTATGGTAAAACTCTATTCCTTCCCTATTAAACAGGTTTTCTGTAGCTAGTGCAAGTGTGATCGGGAAAGACATGGTTGGTTTTGGCTCCATGATGTATGTCAAGATTGAGAGATGATTGATGAGTGAAATTAATGGATCACAAATGCATTCTATATATAGTGTCTTCTTCAAATCAATTTTATTATGCTGCTTGTCATTATATACATATATTCTTTTTTCATTAATTGATTGATGCCTAGTTTGTCACACTCATTTCCCCCTGACAATTCAGTATCTCCCCACTCCTCCAGCCCATTTCTATATCTTTGTATTTAATTAAAAGCGCAAGAAGCCAAACACCCAAAATACTGTTCATCACGAAAATAGCTCCGTTCACCTATTAGTATTGTTCATTAAAGAATTTATTATCATGTGCACAAGACTATGGTAAAACTCTATTCCATCCCTATTAAACAGGTTTTCGGTAGCTGCTAGCCTGCTACCAAACATCTTCCTATTCCTATTTGGCTATTTTTACCTTCCACTTTGCTCTTCTCCTTTTTCTTCTTTTTTTTTTTTTGGAAATTCAAGTCGCCAAATTAGAGCTTCAAAGCAGAGAGTATTTAGTAATTACACATAACAAAAGCTATCTTTACATAAAAAAAATTAGATCTTAAAAACAGAGAATTATTACACATATATTTTTTTAAACTAATTATTTACTTTATAAGATATCTTTTACATAAAATTTGATCAGATATCTTTTACATAAATTCATTCATTTATTACTAACTAAATTTTATTCGTTATTGTATTCGCCATGTATATCAATTAATTTTCTATTAAACAAAATTCCTTCATTATTAACCTGTGTATTCACCGTGAGATCAATTTGAATTAGGCAAAGATTTCATAAGATTAGTTAACTTTCATATAATGACTTAATCAAATGTGATACTTTTGATAAGTTTATTTTATTATTAGACCACACATTACAAAAAATTTAATATTATGACTACACATTTTTTTATTAACAAAATTTCATTCGTTATTGTACTCAAACATGTATATCAATTCATTTACTATTAAACAAAAAAATTTCATTACTAACCTATGTATTCAACATGGCATCAATTTGAATTGCGCAAAAGTTTCATAAAGTTAGTTAACTTTCACATAATAGTTTAATCAAATATGATATTTTTATATGTTTATTTTATTGGTAGACTGCATATTACGAAAGATTTACATAATTATATAAATTAATTTTCATGACCGTGCATTTTTCAAATTAATGATATAAATTACAAATATATTAGGTAAAAATTATGGAGAGATAGTTATTCATAGCGCATCTATTAAAAACATATTAAATAAACCTTCTCTAATTATTAAGACATTATGTAAAACTTATGAAAGGATAATCATTTCTGATGTATCAATTAAGAAAACATTACGTAAGTCTTTCATAATGAAAGACAATTATGTAAGTGAAGACATAGATAATAATTGCATTTAATTGATAGATAAGAATTAACTATTTCTCCATAAATTTTACGCTGTGTCTTAATCATTACAAAAAACTAACAAATTTTATCATGACCCCGTTATTCCCTTATAGCGACCTGTCTAGGTAATTTTTTGTTTCTCACCCCTTGCACCCAATTTCACTGTAAAGTCATTTACTCTATAGCCAATTGTACCTTTTTGTTTCCTAAAAAAATTTATTACAAATTAGGAAAGATTTACATATTACAAATACATTACGTAAATTTTATGAAGGGATAGTTATTGCTTAAAAATCAACTAAACAAACGTATTACATAAGTATTTCGCATTGACTAATACACTATGTTAAGCTTTACACTGGATAGTTATTGTATAAAGTAAGTTTTTCATTATATAAGTTTGAACAAAAAAAGTAATTATCAACTAAATGGTATCTTCCCATCAATTTGCATTACACAAAGATTGTATAAAGTGATTTGTTTTTTATATAATAATTTAATTAAATGTGATACTTTTCATACTTGATTTTTTATTCTTAACTACAATAGTCACAGTCTCATCAACTTTCATTACACAAAGTTTTCCGCAAGGTAACGTAACTTCTATATAATAATTTAATACAACATGATACTTTCCAACCTTGATTTTATTATTGGACCGTACATTACAGATGATTTATGCAACACTATTCTATAACAGTTATTTAAATTACAAATACATTACGTAAAATTCATGAAGAGATAGTGATTCTTATGTACCAATCAAACAAAATGTATTACATAATTCTTTTGTAGTTATTAAGACACTACGAGTAAAAATTGTGGAGATATATTATCCAAATTGTTTTGTGGACTATTTGATTTCAAATAAATCATTAAATGCGTTGCTGAAGTTTTTAATATAAATAATTTATTGTTGCCGCTGCGAAGCGCGGGCAAAAAACTAGTTAATTTATTAATAGCGCAAGTTAGCTCTTAATTGGTTTTCTGTTCCTTACGAAATTTTAGCCATCTCTAATTTTAGTAAGTAATCATTTATTTGTATATGCTGAGCTGTGGCAGCTAGGGTGTTCAAACAGATTGGTTACTGTGGTAACAATATTAACCAGTAGCATTCGGTTAATTTGAATAATTGGTTTGGTTTGATTAAACAATTTAGCTTATTTGGCTTAGTTGGTTTGGTTTCGTTTCAACGCTGCTAACCAGTGAAACCGATTAACCAATTAATGATGCACCTAATATACAAAATTATTTATACTTCCATGCAACTAACCAAACCAAACTTTGTGATTCCCTCGTTTATTTCCATGTGCACAACAAACCAAAACATTATGGGTAAAAAATTAAATGGGTCTGCCTATTTACGAAACCAAAACATTTTTGACAACTACTAGACTTTAGGATTAACTTTGGACTCTAGGTTGATGTCCATTTTTTCATTCTCTATTATGCATGTCCAATACTCTTCACAGCTTTTCGTTGACAATATATATGTTTCTATGTGTACGCTCTCCCGACTCTGCGTCGATTTTGCATTACGACAACTAAAGATTACACAAGTCAAACGTATCCCGCAGCAGAGCGCGTGCGGATTACTAGTAAAATGTATTATATAAGTTTCAGTAATGATTAATACACTAGACAAAGCATATGGTTATGGATATTGGATAGATAGTCATTCCTTATATATTGGTTGAACAAACATATTACATAATTCTTTCACAATATAAGTTTGGACGTAAATTTCTTTATTATTAATTAAATTGTTGACCATCTCATCTATGTGCATTACGCAAAGAATATATACGGTCGATTACTGTTTTCATAACATTTTAATAAGATGTTATAATTTTCATAACTTATTTATTTTATTATGACCATCTCATCTATTTTATCATAATTTTGTATTACGCATAAGTTTTGTATGGTAAGTTAACATTTAAATCAAATGTGTATCTAACCTAAACTATTTTTTTAATTATTTAATTCCAACTACATCTTTAAATATGTAAATATAGCTTTATAAATTAATTAATATCTTGCCGCAGTGAAGCGCGGACAGCAAACTAGTATATGATAATGCTCATAGTTGTTAAGTAAAATACATTTTGACAAAATTCTACCTATCTTAATTTAGAGGCAACTTCAAAACACAAATAAAAATAAAGGGTTAATATATTTGTATGGCCTGGAATTTGACCATACTTAACATTCTACCCAATCTTTTCGATATGTAATATCCTGGCCCAAACTATACACAAAAGTAACGACATTGGCCAAACTCAATGTTTGACTGTTATCTTGGATGGTCAAACGCGGTTACTAACGATCAACATGCTATGTCACTATCCGGTCATCATAAAAATCATTAAAATATTCATAATTTACACATATTTTCTAATTTAAAATTATTACAATTAAATTAATATAAATAAAAATTGAGACCCCCACTAGCGGTCCCCCTCCGTCTACTCCCCCAATCTCTTCTTCGATAGAGAGCCCCAACCTTTTCTTCTTGGATTGGGATTAGTTTACCAGGGAAAGGGTTCGTGAGATTAGTTCTATAAATATGTAAGTTTTTCTATAGTTTTAATGAATGAAGAAGAGTAAAGTTATTTGGTAGAAAAAAGTTGTAGTTTTATCGTGTTTCCTTTGTTCGTAGAAGAGTTCTACATCCACAACGCGTGATTTCCGAGCACACGCCAATTGGCATCAGAGTCAAGTTGGCGCTAAAATCGCTATGTCGATTTTCATACAACATCAAGGGTACTACACGCCACCGGTGCTATGGGCACAAACTACGAGTTCCTCGTCGAGCCCTTGGCTACCCGAGCTATCTGCCGCCACTACACCCACCTATGCCTCGGTGATAGGAGCTTTGTGCAATTGGTTGAGCGCAATTGGAAATATCGCAAGCGCAGGCTGCACCAGCGTCCGCCCATTGTCATCGGTAATCAATGGGGAAACTGCTTCTACATCGATCCAGGTTGAAGAATGGGCAGGTTTGGTGTATTATAGCACCCGTTGGACATGGTGGTCGATTCCGGGCTTAGTAATTAGAGACTTATTATTAGTTAATTGTTAGATTAATTTGGTTATTTGGATATTCTTATTAGTTTATTGTACCTTGTTGAGAAAGTTATTGTTTACTTCCTGGGTTGGGATTAGTTTACCTTGTTTGAGGGAAAGGGTTTGTGAGAGTAGTTCTGTAAATATGTACGTTGTTCTATAGTTTTAATGAATGAATAAGAGTAAAGTAATTTAGTAGAAAAGAGTTGTAGTTTTTTCGCGTTGCCTTAGTTTAATGTAGAAGAGTTCTAGATCCACGATGCGAAAATTTCGCGTACACGACAGACACTTCCAAACTCCTTATGTGGTGTCTTAATTATCATAAAAGACTTACATAACACATTTGTTTGATTAATAACTATGATAGAATGAGGTTGCGTAATCTTCCTTAATCTGTAGTCTCGTAATAAATTCAAGTTAGATTAAACTATATAATGTATAACATTAAATTAATTTGCCATAAATTTTAATATGCATGATGCAAATTGATAAGACGTTGAATATATATGGTATTATAAATAAATTTATTTGATTAATAAGTGAACTAAGTTATAAAAATTATTACATTTGATTAAAGTATTATGTGAATAGTAACTTTCCTTACAAAATTCTTTTGTAATGCATATTGAAGAAATCGTCATTTTAGTCAATTTAGAAATTTTCTTTCAAACTTAATTGAGGAAAGACTTAATTAATATTTTTTTTAATTGATACATTTCCCTCAATAAAAGTTTTTCTGTTGTCTAATTGTCTTAGTCCTTGCAAAGTATTATATTTTATGTTTTCTATAATTGATACATTAGAAATAATTGTTTCTATGTAAGATTACATAAGGTATTTGTAATTTACGTAATTGTTGTCTAAAGGAATAAAAAAACGTTATGATAAAATTGAGTGTAGGAGATAGAAAACAAATAATTGCATATACAACTACATGTGGGGAAAAGAGTTCTGCTGAAATTAGGTGTAGCGTATAAAAAAAATATAGGTGAACAATACCCTAAAAAAAGGAAGCAAATTTAAGGGAACGGATCAGGTCAGTAACCTTATGGTGAGTAACCAGCCCGCATCAGCATAACATCAGTATCCCTCTCTCCTGAAAAGCCTTTAATTTTCCCCTTCTTAATCCTTGACGGACGATTTCTCACTCGTTTTAAGTCGAAATTTAATTTTTTTTGCACAGTTAGATCAGATTAATTGTGCTCTTCAAAATGATATCCACTTTGATATATTTTTCGAATAAAAAAAAATTGAGCCATTTTTTACCAGTCTATACCATATGGTATTGACTGGTATTGAAATAAGAACATACCTATGGTTTGAAAAGCGTCCCATGGTGGTATGAACAAACCAAGACTATAGGATGGTTGAATACATGATAGTAGAAGTATATTAACTGTCATTTATGACTTTTGTCATTGTGTACCATAATATACCACCCCGTACCAGGGTGGTATTGTATGGTATTGTGTGGTATTTTTTGGTCATGTAATTTGTTCACCCAGAAATTTGTAGATCCGATAGATCATGATGAACTCGTCCCTTCTGTGCAAACGTTTTCAAAAACGAATTAAAAACGAAGAAAATACCATAATATACCACCCCGTACCAGGGTGGTATTGTATGGTATTGTGTGGTATTTTTAGGTCATATAATTTATTCACCCAGAAATTTGTAGATCCAATAAATCATGATGAACTCGTCCCTTCTGTGCAAACGTTTTCAAAAACAAATGAAAAACGAAGAAAATACCATATGGTATGCAGTTGGTATCGAGAGGCCAGAATTTTTTTTTTCCTAAAAAAATATTGAAAATTGATCTCATTTTGTAGAGCAAGATGAACTCGTTTCATCTGTGTAAAAAAAATTAAAATTCGAGTTAAAACGAAAAAGATATGAGCCGATTAAAAAATCTAGGGAAAATAAAAATGGTCTTTAATTCTTCATCCTTAGATCTGGATTTTCTAAATGAAAGGTCCAGATTTGGTTATTGATAGGTGCATAACCCATGGTTATGCACCCTATCTTGAGCCCAAATTTAATGAGCCCTTAACGTTTTAGTAAGGAATAGTGTTTTAAGCTTATGTAAATCTTTCGTAATATGAAATAAAAAAAATAATAAGATAGTTTTGTAAAGAGAATAAATCCGAGGGTAAAAAATTATTTTAGCCAATCTTTCATAAATTTTAAAACATTAGTCAAACCTTTTAAAAATACGAAATTATAATCATTTTCATTCAAATATGTGGACTGACGATTAGCTCATGTGAAATTATGTTAAAACTAACATGAACTTTAATGGAAAGTAACTATAATTTTATAGTTTTATTAGAGATTTGACCAATATTTCGTATTCTCAAATGTTTGACTAAAAAATAGTAGCCACCCTAAATCTTATGGTGAAACTTTTCCATTTTGTGTGGCTTGGGACATTTGTTGTTAAAGTGAATTTGATTGTTAGAAAAACTTATCATGGACCTTAATATATGAGATATGACACTTACGTAATTAAGGAAAAATTAATTTTTCATCCTTGGTTACTTTACTTGCGCTATTATAATATAAAATATAATTTTGCTTATGTCGCATTTTTCGATTGGGTTTACGTGTAATCGTTGTTTCATGACACGTATCAATGACTGAATTGTTATGAAAACTAAACTGAAATAAACGACACCGAATTAACGTGGTATCCTTGATGTTTTAAAGATTAAGACTAATCTACGACACAAAGCGTACGTTCTTTTTCTCTTATTCAGCTCAAAAGCTACCGAACCCCAATCACACCATATATATACAATTAACAACCCTAATCTATCACACGTCATCAATCATATATGTGCTAGGGTAAGTCAGCATTACCATGCAAGGCTCACGTGGGCTCAATATAGTTAAAAGTCCATTAAACATAATGATACATACAAAATACATGGGTTGCTTCATAATGATCGTCTGACAGCCTCCTCAAATTTCTGTGGGGTACCCACCATCAATTTGAAAGACAGATACCAGTGACAACTAGTAGAGAAGAACTTGGTCAAAAGATTCGCAATCTGGTCCTCAGACTTGACATACTGCAAGCGCATTGTCCCATCCAGCACAAGCTCCCGTATATACTGCACATGCATCGCAATGTGCTTAGTACGATCATGAAACACTAGATTAAGGGGAATCTGGATGGCTCTAGTGGTGTCAAAAAATCAATCCACCGGTGGGTAATAGGTGACTCTGAAATCTTTCAACAAACGTGAAAGCCATACCAACTCGGAGGCCACATCGCACATGTCTTGATATTCAGCTTCTTTAGACGAATTTAAACTTTATCCTGCTTCTTGCAACGCCATGAGATAAATGCACCACCAAACAGGATCATGTAGAAGAACGCCGATAGTGTATTAGCATCTAGCAAAAGTCTGCATAAGAAAAGGCATGAATAGAGCTAGGACCACTAGCCGGGAAAAGTATCCCGACATCTTGAGTACCACGAAGATCATGCAGGATTAGATGAATTGCAGCTAGATGATCAACACAATGAGTGACAAACTAGATAAGACTCCCAACAATGCTCCTATGGGATGAACCATTGGCCAGAGGAGTACCTGATTCCCGGTGAAGCTTAAGATTACGTTCCATAGGGGTTCGAAAAGGAGTGCACTGATCAACCTGGTGATCAGCCAAAAGATCAGAGATATTTACGCTGAAAAAGAAGAATGCCACGATCTGTGCTAGTGATCTCAAGCCCAAGGAAGTAAGAAAGATGTCCAAGATCCTAGAGATAACGCAGCATGAAGACCCTCTTTAAGAGACTGAATGGCGGCCATGTCACTCCTAGTAATGATAATAACATCCACATATATCAAAAGACCAACGATACTAGTAGAAGTGAGTTTGGTAAACAAAGAAGGGTCATTTATGCTCTCCTGATAACCAAGATGCATGATAGTTGCCTAAAATGTCTCAAACCAAGCTCGAGGGGATTGTTTCAAACCATAGAGAGAACAGTGAAGAAGACAAACCTGATCGGGCCACCCAACCGTGTACCCAGGAGGACGCTTCATATACACCACTTCCTTCAGCTCCCCGTGCATGAATGCATCTTTTACATGTAGCTGAAACATGGGTCATTTAAGCATTGGCAGCTACTACCAAGAGTATTCGAACGGTCGACATCTTGGCGATAGGAGCAAAAATCTCATCATAATCCACCCTTTGCTCCTGTGTGAACCCGTGAGCAACTACACTAGCTTTGAAGTACTCTACGTACCTGTAAGTGCATCTTAATATCATAAACACATGGATTTCCCAACTCAAGGGGACAGAAAGTGGTGGACGATCAACAACTGTTCAAGTCTGTTTATTATGCAATGCATCAAATTCTTCATGCATAGCCCGAACCCCCAAAGGATTGCTCTGTGTTTATTTAAACCGAGTAGGAATAACTACAACATCAACACCATAACTATCAAAATCAAGAAGCCGAGCAGAAGGGACTCCTAGAGAGCTGCGAGTAGAGCGATAGAGCATGAGCTCCAGCGGTGGAGAGACAAACCCTGGGGAGCTGCTTTCGGACCCAGGAGTCTCCGGCTTGGCGAAGGCTGGGGCGGAAACGGAGGAGGAGATCGATCAACGTCATCCTCATCAAAGAAAGGCCAAGTAATTCGAAATGGACCAAATTGAGTCGAAATCATGGTTAAAATTCTACTTTATCATAATTCTACCTAACAAGTTAACTTGCACAAATGTATGGTCATGCTAAGGTTACTCGGCCAACCGGCCGAGCCCAGTGCTAGTTCCAAATAGTTTGAAACTCATATACTTAATTAATAAAGTAATATTAATTAATAATAAATATCAAATTGGTAAAATATGTGACATTGTTTATGAAGTGTTGCTTAAAATATAAGAATATGTAATGCAAATTATTTTATTGCACAAGTGTTGCAGGACGAGTGTTGTGTAAAGCCACTTTTCTCCTAGTGACTTTTGGAATTGGTTGAAATAACGGGTGACGTCCCGTGGGCTAGGGTAAGTCTGCGTTACCATGCAAGACTCACGTGGGCTCACTATGGTTCAAGTCCACTAAACATAATGATACAGACAAAATACATGATAGATACAAAATACACGACACAAAGCGTTCTTCTGTTCTTACTCAACTCAAAGGAATTGTTCATCCACGTTGGTTTAATTTACGTACAGTTATTGATAAACACATGTATATATATATTATTAATAGTCTGGATCGGATATAACAATTAATTCCTGGTAGATAGATTAATAATCACGTTGTTTTGATTTACACACACTTATTGATAAACACGTACACATATGAATGTGGTAATGGAGAATTGGGGGGTTTAGGTGTTTGTGCAATCTGTAGGCTTGAAAGATAGAGTTTGCTTTGGAAGGTCATATCCAATGAGAAAGTTTTGTTGAGCAACGTTTCCATAGATGCTGAGTTGGTCGTTGGCGTAGAAAGCCAAACAAACCACTTTATCGTTGACCTGAATGAAAATGTTGTCGGAAGTGAGCACGACATCGGCTCCCTTGAGAAGAGGAGGAAGGCGGGCGATCCATGAACGCGCAAGGGGTCCCAGGAATGTAGTGGCGACAACAAATCTCCATGATGACTTCGACGTTCGCGTTGTTCCCAGGCGTCTACAAGGCGATTAATGGATCAGGGGAGACGGAGAGGATGCATGTCTACCCTCCGAAGCGACCGAGAGCGTTTGCAATCCGGAGCTGGCCTCCCAATTGTGGGCCGAGGAAGAGCGATGGGCATGGCGGTGGCGGAGTTTCCACGGAGACCATCGCCGGAGCACGGCTGTTCGAGGAGGAAGAAGATGAGGACGAGCCGGAGGAGGGGCCGGAGCCGGAGCCGGAGGAGGAACTTGACGGTGGCCGGGATTTGGAGGTCGATGACAACGGCGGGATTGAGGTAACAACCTCCCGTTTTGTTGGAGTTCAAGGGCAGGGTTTCATAAATTTGATGAATAGTTAGGGGCGTACATGTCTTTTAGGAGTTGGAGCAATTTGGTAAATTTAATAAGCTTGGGTGTCGTAAAGTAATTGACCAGGCCTTGGGGTGAGTTGCAATTAGTGAATGTTTGGGTGTCGGATTGGAAATAAGCCGTTTGGACTAAAATGTTTAAATCAGAAAGTGGAAATTGGTATGGAGGACTGAATTGAGCAATTCTGGAAATCTGGGGCCGAATTGTTAAAACCCAGGAATTCCGAGTACCATTTAATAAATTGCCATTTGGGGCAAAAAGATAATTTTCCATAATTTTAAAGAAAGGTCTAGGAAAGGTTAAATGGAGGAGTTGGGTTTTGGAATCAACCAAATTTGAGGTCGTTTGATTAGTTACGCTTGTAGAAAGGAGTATTAAGTTTTGCCTAAATACTTAATAGGAGAATTTGCAAAAGAAGATGATTGAGCATGGAATCTCGGACGATGGCATGGATCAACCGGCAATAAAGAGGGGTCGTTTTGATCGATCAGGGTCGGCTAATAAGGTGAGTGTAAAGGGGGTAAAATCTCCGTCCAGGTCTTTTAGTTTATGTTTTTTTTTATTCGGTTATATTTGTTATTTTCAAGTAAGCGTGATTATGTGTGTGAGGCATCCCACCGCCTATAAGGGTGGAGGTACGCGTTGTGCTATTTATGTGATGTATGATTGATGGTAATTGAACCCCCGGGGGGTTGGGCCACTACTGGACGCGGTAGATGGTCAGGTCACTACTGGACGGCGATACGTAACGCAGTAGTTGACCGGGCATGGACTGGACGGCGATACGTAATGCAGTACCATTGCCTAGAGGATAGGGACACTGGACGGCGATACGTAACGCGGTGATTCCCTAGTAATAAGTATATAAGTTAAGGTAGTAGTAGAGAACTTCTATGATTTAAGGGTAAAAGTTGAGAACCTCTATGAGTTAAAGTTGAAATGAGTTATTAAGGATGAAAGTGAGAACGACTTTCATCTAAGGAAAGGAAACGCTAATAACGTGTTTTAGTAAGGAGATTTCTAAGGGCAGAGACCTTAGGAAGTAACGACAAGACTGAACCCTTCTCACTCACCAGGTTGAGGTTGGGTTAGCGGAAGTGGATCCCGAGAAGAAGTAAGATGAGGCGAGCGGCCATGCCAGTACTGGTGAGATGTCAAGGAGCTGGGTGAAGAGTTAGAGTTAAAATTTGGAAGTTATTTTATGATTATGATTATGAGCATATGTACTTGTGATTCCAGGTTCAAGATTCTGTGTTAAGTCGTTTCGAGTGTTTGAGTTTGAGATTTGGCCCAAGTGTTGGGGCTTTTCGTTTAAAGTTCTTAAATAATGTCAGTTGTTTATTTCAAAGTGTGGTTTGGGTTGCTCCGGAGTAACCGGTTTGTGGGTTTGAGTTGTGGTTTGATTTTCGAAAAAGGTCGGGACGTTACATAGGCTTTGCATCAGCCTTTCTCATCAGGTAGCGAATCGCCGAGTGGTCAGTGTAGACCACCACATGAGAGAGCACCAGATATGGTCGAAACTTATCAAATGCATACACCACAGCAAGGAGCTCCTTCTCGGTGGTGGTGTAATTCTCCTGTGCGTCGTTCAAGGTCTTCGACGCGTAGTAGATGGGCTGGAAGTTCTTCACGCGTCTCTGACCCAGAAAGGCTCCGACTGCATAGTCACTCGCATCGCACATCAGCTCAAAGGGGAGAGACCAGTTAGGAGTCACCAGGATGGGTTCATGGGTAAGCTTCTCCTTCAACGTCTCGAATGCTGCTGTGCACTCAGGAGTGAACTGGAATGGTGCATCCTTCTCCGGCAGCTTGGTCAGAGGCAGGGCAATCTTTGAGAAATCTTTAATGAAGCGCCGGTAGAAGACTGCATGACCCAAGAAGTTGCGAATCCCCTTCACAGAAATGGGAGGAGGTAGCTGACTGATCGTCTCAATCGTCGCGCGATCCACCTCAATCCCTTGCTTGGAGATCTTGTGCCCGAGCACAATACCCTCACGTACCATAAAATGGCACTTCTCCCAGCTAAGTGCCAGATTAGTCTCCTCGCACCTCTTTCGAACGAGTTCCAGGTTATGGAGACAATGAGCGAAGGAGTCTCCATAAACCGAGAAGTCATCCATAAAGACTTCCATGATCTCTCCGACCAGTCGGTCGAAGATCGCCAACATGCATCTCTGGAAGGTCGCCGATGCGTTACACACCCTGAATGGAATCCTCGGGTAAGCAAATGTACCGAAGGGGAAAGTGAATGTGGTCTTCGCTTGATCCTCTGGTACGATTGGAATATGGAAATAAACAGACATGCCATCCAAGAAGCAATAAAACTCATGGCTAGCCAACGTCTCCAACATCTGATAAATGAAGGGTAGGGGAAAATGGTCTATCCTGGTGGCATCGTTCAGGCGCCGGTAATCGATGTAGACTCTCCAACCGGTCACGGTCCACATCGGGATCAACTATTTCTTCTCATTCAGGACCACAGTCATCCCGCCTTTCTTCGGGACCACCTGAGTGGGGCTGACCCACTTGCTATCAGATATAGAAAAGATGATCATGCATCCATGAGCTTCACAATCTCTGCTCGGACCACTGCCTCCAAGTTGGGAGACAATCTCCGCTGTGGCTGCCTGACTGGCTTAACCTCATCCTCCATCAGAATTATGTGGGAGCAAAAGGATGGGCTAATGCCTCTGATATCTGTGATCTTCCATGCCATGGCCCGGGCATACTTCTGCAGCAGAGCCACCAGCCTGCTCTTCTACTCGGGTGTCAGATCCGAGCTGATAATGACCGTGAGCTTATTCCCCTCCGGCAGAAATGCATACTCCAGGTGAGAGGGGAGGGGCTTAAGCTCCAACTCTGGCGGATCCTCCAATGATGTAGCGATCCGGGGCAAGATAGGGATCGGCTTGAATGGTATCTCTTGCACCTCAATTGCGGCCTCGTCTTACTCCGCGAGCTGCTCCTCCAGCTGCACATCCTATGATGCCTGTTCCCATAGCAAAAGACAACGCTCAAGGAAATCGTCAGTACCCGCACTCGTGATGGCAAGTGCGGTCTCAAAATCAGCAACAACATCACAATAGTCTAGATCATCATGGAGCTGGGGGTGTTTCATATTATCAGAAACAGGGAAGGTGATTTGTACACCCCCAGCTCGCAAAATCAATGTCCCATCATTCACATCAATGAGCGCCTTGGCGGTGGCGAGAAAAGGTCTACCAAATATTAAAGGCACATCCACATCCTCATTTATGTCCAAAATCACAAAATCAACGGGATATGAGAATGGCCCTAGGATGCACAATGGATCTATCAACAAGTTTAATGCTCATCCTAGAATCACTGGGTTCACCTAGGCCTAGCTTTTTAAACAGTTTATATGGCATGACATTTATGCCAGCGCCTAAATCCGCCAAGGACTTCCCTATATGCAAACTACCAATCATGCAAGGGATAGTAAAACTCCCTGGGTCTTTTCGCTTCTCTGGTAGTTTGTTCTGCAGGATGGCAGAACACTCCTCGTTGAGCATCACCGTTGACAGCTTCCCAAGCTTCCTCTTGTTGGTGAGGAGATCCTTCATGAACTTGGCATACTAGGGCATCTTCGATAATGCCTCCACGAAGGGCATGCTTATGTGTACCTGCTTCAGCATTGCCATGAATTTGGCAAACTCAGTCTCCAGTCGGTCCTTGTGCAACCGAGTAGGAAAGGGAAGTTGGGGTACATACTCCTTCACCACTGGTTGCGGTTTAGGAGCAGGTACAAACTCTCTTTTGCCCGAACAGGTGGATCAGTAGTCATCTTGCCACTCCTGGTGGTAATGGCCTTGCAGTGCTTGATAACGATGGAATTGCACATATTTGAACCCCTAGTTCTTATCCGTTAGTGGGGCATAGTCGTGTATTCTTGGCCTATTTTTCGACGGGTTGTGCTACTTTGTCATATTTCAGGTCCCAAGCGTCGAAGGAAAGGCTAAGCACGAGTTTCGGGGCATTCGGAAGTCATTCGGTCGAGCTGGAGCCAAAACACGGGCACGCCTAAATCAAAGCACGACCGTGTTCCTGGACCGTGTTTTTACTGCCGAGGCTTGATCCAAGACTGTCAAACACTAGCTCAAAACACGGGCGTGACTGGCCCAAAACACGGCTGTGTCCATCAAAAAGCATGCCCGTGTTTTCCCCAAAGTCTGGCCGTGTATTTACCACGTGGCAAGGGCACGGGCGGGCTAGAGCAAAACACGGCCTGCCCTCGACCGTGTTTTGCCCAGTGATGTCCTTTTAGGCAGATTTCAGCCAAAAGAGAGGGGGATTCGAGTTTTAGAGAGACAGAGCGATTCCTAGAGAGAGAAAGCGACGAACAAGAGTTCCCAAGTGCCCTAGCTTGATCTTCATCACCATTGGAGCCCGACTTGAGCTTGGAGAAGTGCCGATCGACAACCAGGAGCTGAAACCCATCCTTCACAGTATGGTTTCCGCATCTGAATCTGCTTTTGCTTCTTTCTCCATGGAGTAGTTCTCCCATTCATCTGGGTATGGGAAACCCTAGATTTGTATGTTAGGTCTGATTGTATGAACCCAAGTACAGATTCTATGATTTGATTATATTCAGTTGAGGTTTGAATGATTGAATGGCATGAATCCTGATCAAATTCCTGTTGTTTCTGCTTTAACCTAGAATGAGAATATCTGCCTACGTTGATAGAGCATCCTTAATTGAAGGTAGTGAATTGGCGACTTTAGTCAAGGAGCCAATTCAATATCATGTATCGAATTTACTTCGGTAGTGGAGGTTTTGTTCGTTAGGGCCTCAATCTGTTTACTCCGGTGGAGGTTAGTCGCCCGCTAGAGACTCAGATTAAGAGGGTCTAGAGACCTTTAGTCGAGACTTCAGACTGTTTAAGAACCTTCCGCAGTATAACTATCATAGAAATTGAACTTGGTAAATTGCAATCCGGCATAACTGTAGTCTAGAGGGAACCATATCCGGGTGACCTCTCTCGACTTGAAAACAAAGTTTAACTTGCTTGGTTTGTTTGTTAATTTGGATTTGCACTAAAGTTTCACTGCTAGATAACAAGAATTCACCGAGTAGTCATCAAATCTAGGACCCGGGTTGACATTAAAACCCAAACCCTCTATACTACGCTTTAGGAAGTGGTTACACTTGGCCAATTTCTAGAGTGACAGTAGGAGTGAGTCAGTGCTCATTTGGGTCCTGCGGATGAGGGATGGCCTGGCCGGTAGAGTAACAGGAGTCCTCTGAGATACAGCCTGAGCAACCCTCCCAAGCTGGGTCTGGATATCCCGCAGCACAGCCTCCGTGTTTCTCTGACCAACTTCTAGCTCCAAAAATTTACCTGAAGCTTTCTCCATGAACTGCTCGATGTTATTGAACTTGTTTGCACAGGATGTGGCGAGAGAACCCACCAGATCTCGCAATTCCGCCATCGAGTCACACTGTACTGGGGCTGCAGGTGCTGGCCCCTGTCTGGGCGGGTAGAAAAGCTGCTGCGGCTGTTGAAATTGCCCTTTTCTGGGCTGGTAAGGAGGCCTCTGGAAGCCAGGTGGTCCCTGGGGGACTGGTGGTCTAGAATTTGCCCAACCCCATGAGAAGTTGGGATGCTGGCGCCACCCCTCGTTGTAAGTGTTGCTGTAGGAGTCTAAGTGCCTGACATTGCCAATGAAGTCCACCTACTCCTGGGGGGTGGAAGACTCCCTCATCGCCTGACAATCCTCCACGGTGTGATGGGAACTCTCATAGCACTGGCAGTGCATCGCCTGCTGCTGTCCTATGCCTGCAATCATCCCAGAGCGATCGATGGCTGAAACTAGTTTTGAAACCACCTGCATCAAATCAGATTACTGGGTGGCTACAACATGGACACCCCACCCTATGGCTCATCTCGATCTCCTCGCAGTTCCCCAGTCATAGCCCTGCTCCGCCATCTCTTCAAAGAGTTGATTCAGCTGTGGTGGTGTTTTGGTGGGCATATTCCCGCCACAGACCGAGTCAATCAGCTGCTTGTCCTCCGGGAAGAGGTCATGGTAGAAGGTGCCCAAAACCATGGTTGGGACACTTGAGAAAGAGACTGGTGTATCTCTCCAAGCATCCCGAATGGTCTCATCTTCGTCTTGAGCAAAGTGGGTAATTTGCTTCTACAGGTCCGCCATCTTGGACGGAGGATGGTAGCGAGTGAGGAACTTGTCTGCCAGGTTGGCGAACGTGGTGATCGATCTAGGGGGCCTGGTTTCCAGCCACTCCTTGGCCTGCCCCTCCAAAGTGAATGGGAAGTACCTCAGCTGGATGGCATCGGCTGGGACCCCATTTATCTTGATTCCATCGATGAGCTCGTGGCATCGCCTCAGATGTGATCGGGGCATAGTGAATGGGAAATACTACCGAGCTACGCAACATAGTGATGAACGGGGTTCTCACCTCAAAGTTGTTGAATGAGGGTGCTGAATGGGTGACCTCATGTCCGCGGCTCTGGCGGTCCAGTAGTACTTCATGGTCTGTTCCTTGGGAATGACCACATCATTGTTATGTGGGTCACCCATCTCTTCTTCATCGACGATTTGCAGCTGTGCTAGTGCCTCCTCCGCAGCCAATCGCGCCTTTAGAGCCCGCTTGAAGTTCCTATAGATTCGTTCAATCTCCTGGTCTAATGGTAGTAAATCTCCCGACTGGCTACAGGTCATGCACTACCTGCACACAATCAGCAAAAGCAACCCGTGAAGGCACATACGTGGAAGAGAGAAAATGCAGTAAAGAAAAAGCTAGAGTAACAAACTTTGACATTTCCCCAATAACTTAGAGGGTCCCCGGCAACGGCGCCAAAAACTTGACACGCTAAAACACAACACCAAACTGCGACCAACTGTAATTGCAATCCAGAAATGCAGTAATATGCAAGCTTTAATGGTCAACCCGGGGTCTAGATCTACTGCCTACTCCGTGTAAATCTATTATCTAGCAAACTAAGTTGAGTGAATGTGATTTTAACTAAAAGCAGTAAGAAAGCAGGAAATGGTTCGGTTTTCTAAAGCAAAGGAAGAGTCACTCGGGAATGAGTCCCCCTAGCTACTTAGTTAGGTCACAGTTGTAATTACTTTTGGTTGCTTTACTGCTGATTATACTGCGGAAGATCCGACAGTAGCTTGGAATCTCTTAAGCTGACCAAGCCCTCTAGTCAAACTACCCGGCAGCAGACGACTAGTCTTCACTGAGATAGAACGCTGAGGCAATGAACACAGAACTCTACTACTGGAATTAGATTCCAGTACAAAGCAGTGAATCGACTAACTCTCGTATAATCGATTCACTACTACCAATTGAAGAAGCTCTAACAACCTAATCAGATTCTATCAATTGACTCAATCAAAACACTTCAATCGATTATAATTAAGCAATATCACAATCCAAACGTAATTACAATCAAGATTCCTAACACATGGAATTAGGGTTCTTCATACCCAAGTGAGAGAAAGTTCTACTGCATAGAGAGAGAGAGAGAGGGAAACAGAATACAAAGCAGTCATACTCATAACAATGGGAAGAATCTGCTCTAGGATGTCAATCTTTACTCTTGGGGATGCAATATGGGCTTCAATGTTGAGAAATCCACTCCAAATAGCTTCTAGGGTTTGTTCTTCGCACTTTCTCTCTCTAAAACTCTGTTTTGCTCCAAAAATTCGACTCCCTCTCCTTTGGCTTGAATCTGCCTAAAAAACCTGATTCTGGGCGAATTACGGTCGTAATCATGGTCTGCCCGTAAATCGCCCAAAACGCGTGTTTCACTTAACTCAGAAGAAAGGATTTACGGTTGTAATTACCCAATAACTCCCAGTAATTATGGAATTACGACCGTAGTTACTTTGACTCTTGCCCGTAATTGTCTCTGCGACAGGAGTTCTGAAGAATTAGGCTCGGCATTGCATTTACGGGCATGCCAGGAGCAATTACGCCCGTAAATGGGCAGGGGCTTCCCGTAATATGCTCTTTGAATCGCCACCTGACCTCCAAATGACCCGAAACTTGCGCCTATACACCTCTTTACTTACTAGGACCTGAAATACAATAAAACAACACAACTAGCGTAAAATAGGCCAAGGAACAACAAATTCGTGCTAAAATGGTCAGGAAACAAGGGTAAAAACATGTGCAAATACGACGCTATCACACGCCGTGCACATTTTGTCATAACAGGCATCTTGTTATGACAAAATGTTTTGTCAAAATACAGTAATGCTTTGTGACAATATGTTATTAATTTTTGTCACGATAGTTACCACTTTTGCTACGTTGTTGTGGCAAATATATAGTTTATCATAGAAAACCTATATTGACAAAGCCATGTGACTATCATAATATTCAAACTCAGATTCCACCTGACATTTGTCCTGATGAAACTTGTTTGTCATAACCTGATTCATATATGACAACTTGTGGGCATTATTATGACAACCTATTTTCCAAATATGATGCTATTCATACCATAAAGAAAACGGTACATCATTCAAATGTATCAAAAGCTACATCATTCATTACCGAATCAAAAACTACATCATTCATAGTTACACTCGGTTCCAAAAACCTATTGATCCATCCATCCAGACACCGAAACAAAGTCTTCCAAAGCGACATAGGTTCGTCTTTCAAAAGAGAGTACTAAATAACAAAAGCTAACAGACTTCCAAAGGTACTAATACTCATGATGATGTGGTCCTTGAGCATCCAAAATGCATACCTACTGCCATATACCTTGGTACCTACGTAATACAACGATCAAAGTTTGAGTAAAACTTATGAAATAAAATTCAATTGAGTAGTAACACCGATGACAGTATAAGTACAACTTATGAGACTATAATTTTACCTTCAGCTAAACTTGTCTTCCATCAATTTTTGCAGCTAGTGACATGACATATTTAGTTAGGGTCTCCTGTGATTCTTGCAACCCTTTGATAATACCGTTCTGACTGTGTATCTTCTGTTGCTGGTTTTCTATCTGCTCCTGTTGTGCATGAATCTAGTCCTCAAATTCTTTCCACTGCCTCTCCCCCGCAGCAAGTGTCTCCTCCAGTTGTGCCTCCAGTTCTTTCTCTCTTTGCGAACTCGAGCTGACTTTTCTGGTATCGCTGGGTGCTTTTTCCAGTACCATAAGAACAATCTCAGCACCGGATAATATTTTCCCTTCTGCCACTGCTTCAGCATGGATTCTTTTCATTTCCTCCTATGAACACAACAGTGGAGTCAGAGTACTTGCTAGGTCCTCTAACATCCAAGTAGTAGCTAGGTTTGCTAACAACCAAGTTCATTCACTTACATGACTAACTTAGCAACAATCAGACCCTATATATGTCACACATCCAAGTACTAGAACCATCCCCTAATTAAAGAAAGGAAGAAACACAGCCGGTTGTGTTCAATTACATAGTTTTTTTGAGGTTTCTCATTGACCCAAGTCCCATTTTTTCTCTTATGTGTATTTGCATAAACTCTTATTTCCTTGGGCTCTACCTCACCTTCATCAGATTTATTATCATTGTTCTCCGTATCTGCCTCATTGCTTGCTTCATCGGTTATTTCCTAATAACAGTCCAGATTATAGAATGTTAGTAAGGTCCATTCTAGTATTGGCAGTATAATGGAGGAGAAACCTTACCATTACCTTCGTTAATTAGCAACACTTTGCCTCTGCATCAGCGTATAAGACAACATTCATTAGCACCTTATCCATATCTAACCTAGGATAACAGAACTGCCTAATTAAATGCGTATCAGACTCAATCTATTCTTCAAGGCAGATGGCTTACCTTGAACCTATCAGACTCAAAATGCTCACACAACTTTATCCACTCCTCCATCTTCACATTTTCAGGAGGGGTCTGTCTAGCATCGGCTCCTAACGCCAGATAATGCTTATGATAATCATACTTGAAGTTAATGAACCTCTTAGAAAGTGAATAATCCACAGCCAACCTCATAGCCTCATTAGTCATTGAGATATCAAACTCACTCTGCAGTCGTGAAAGTATGTTAGTGTGTAAAAAGTGAAGATACTGACCAGCAAGCATGCCAAATATAGGTATATGATTTGTTTTACCACTAATTTGGCAAAAAGTGGTTGCTTTAGCTCCTCAGTCACATCTGACCAATAGAACATACCAATGGGAGCCATGAGTTTACATATAACTCCTATCTCCATCTTAAAGATCCTCTCATTACGACCAACAACTTTTTTTGCTCTCCTAGCAACTACCAGCCCTGAAATCTTACTACCATCTCGTGTCATCTTCGCTACCTCTAGCCCTTTACCCTTTCCACGTTTTTTTCTTATGTGGTGGACCTAGTTATGTAGTTATCAATACCAGGTTACACAAGTGCAATCCCTTGTAAGCAAATCAGATTACATACAGAGACCAAAGTCATGGAGAAAACTTACTTGGTGGATTGGGAGCAGAGGGGGCAGTCTCAGTAATGTTTGTTTCCTCACCACGCATCCCATTGCTTCTTTCCTTAGCATTCATCACATTCACCTCAAGGTTCAAACTTTGAGCTGACAATGAGCCATCTGCTGGTGTGGTGGAGTGCAATTGGGCTGTACTTCTGGTTGTTCTACTTGTTGCTGCTGAGCGTCTAGCATCTGCCTTCTTTCTTAGTCGACCACCACCACTTGGACCAGGAGCCATACCCGAAATAAGATGTTGATGAACTAACTAGAACAACAAGAAGAAACCATCAATAAAGAAAATAAAAGAAATTGTTCGAACACCATAAGAAATTGTTATGTAAATATTTATTTGAATCATGTATATCTCATTCTGTACGTGTATGACAAGGAAATGTTCGAACACCAAAAGAAACCATGAATAGAGAAATGTGACTTATATATTTCAAAACTGGACTTAGTTATCATCTTCCATGTCATCCTCTGCCTCCTTTCCTTCCTCGTCCTCGTCCTCTTCCATGTCATCCTCTGCCTCATTCCCCTCATCATCCTCGTCTTACTCCTCCATCTCCTCTTCAAAATCTCCACTTACATCCAAGTCCAATGCTGGTGGGATTAGATTGTCTCTTTGGAGCAAGTTTTCCATATGTAAAATCTGGTCTTGGCTTAGAGTAATTGGGGCCTCATCCGGCAAACTTGAAAGTTGGATGTCTCCATCATCCGATTCAACTGGAGCTATATCGATGCCTTCATCTAGTTGGAATGGATCATCATCATATACCGGATCTGTGCTATCATCTGATTCCATCTCAGGAACATCATACACATGCCTATGAGACACTTTTTGAACTATACGCCAATTCCAACCATTTTTCATATCTTCAGTGTAAAATACCTGATTGGCCTGACTAGCTAATATATATGGATCATGTTCATACCATGTTCGTCCTATATTGACACTAGTCAGAAAGCGATCTGACCTTATGTCGTTTCTATTATCTCCTACATCCCACCAATCACATTTGAAGACAAAGACATGGCAGCCATAGCAATACTGCGGCTTTAAAATATCCACCAGCACACCATAAAAGTCAATCTCACATCTGTACCAAGACCTAGACTATAAAGAGAATCATTTTTTCCAAGTTCTCCAACCAAGAACAGTCTCGTGACCTATACCATAACACAAACCAACACGCAAGTTAATATTAGGAGTTTTCAAAGTATACAGAAACATGAGGAATCTATCTCCTATAAAGATGGAAGTAGATCTTACATATGATTTCAACCATTTTGGAAAGTTTTCTTCAATGGTATGAAAACTAATATTAGGAGTTTTGGCCTTGCTGTCCTCTGAAAAGATACTGCACCAAGCTGCAAAGTCAGAATTTATTTGTTTTGTCTTATAATTAAACATGTACTTTAAGATTGTTTTTTCCACTTACTTGAAATACTTTTCAACCTCTTCATAGTTTTTCAATATGTATCTTTCAATCTTATTGAAGTCAGATGGGGCTAGAGTCACATAAGTTGCCCCTCCTAATTGTTTAGTCTTGTGTGCAAAAATAGAAATACAAGTAGAATCCATTACTTGACACCCTTCATCGTTTCCCTCTAGACGGGTTGTTCGTGTCTCAACCCCATGTAAGTATCTACCGCAAAAATCATTACATTCCTTTGCTACATATTTTCAGCAATGGACCCCTCGGGACGAGCTCTATTTCTAACAAGATTTTTCAGAGAGCCTAAAAACCTATAAATATGCCAAGACAGAAAACCAGAATTTTTTTTCCATCTACATCAGTTCAAATAGAAAACTGAATCAAACAAGAACTACTTAGTACTAATTAAGTACCTTTCCATGGGATACATCCACCTATACTAAACCGGCCACCAAGCTCGAGTTCACTGGGTAGATGAATGGCTAGATGCATCATGACGACAAAGAAAGATGATGGATATACCATCTCAAGCTTACAAAGTACGAGAACTATGTTCGTTTGCGTCTTTTTCAGTGTAGCCTTTGTTATGGTTTTAGCACACAAATCTTGAAAAAATAGACTTAACTCGGACAGAATTACATAGACCTCTTTCTTCAACAACCCTTGTCCCACAGCTGGTAAGACTCATTGAAAGAAGACATGATGGTTGTGGCTTTTCATTCCACAAATAGATTTCCCATCACTGGTGACACATCGAGAGATAATGGACGCATAAGCATCCTGAAACTTAACGGTTTGTAGCCAGTTACGCAACTGAATTTGGTTGGTAGTGGTTAGGGAGTAACAGGCCTGCGGTAAAGATAGTTTGACGCCATCACTATTAACCCAAAGCTCCTTTCTAATATCCAATCTCTCTAAATCCAATCTAGCATTCATGCTATCTTTTGTTTTCCCCTCGATATGCATCAATGTTCCCAAAACATTCTCATTAATGTTCTTCTCTACATGCATAACATCTAAGTTATGCCTCAACTCAATCTTTTCCCAATAGGGCAACCTCCAGAATGAGGCTTTCGTTTTCCAGTTATGATTAGGGGTAGAGGGATTTCGTTTCCTTTTGCGACTCATATTAGGCATTTCATTTGAATTTAAAGCTAAATTCAATTGGTTGAGTATTTCTGAACCACATAGAATTTTAGGCTTCTCTCTCAAATCTGCCTTTCCATTGAATTTCCTACTTCTCCTCCAGGGGTGATCTGTTTCTAACCATCTACGATGACCCATGTAACATTCTTTGTTACCAAATTTCAAACGAAGGGAGTCTGTCTCACTATTGCAAACAGGACATGCTAGTTTTCCGTTAGTACCCCAACCACACAACATTCCATAAGCAGGAAAATCATTTATGGTCCATAACAAGGCAGCATGTAATTGAAAAGTTTGTTGAGAATATGCATCATAAGCTGTCACCCCATCCCTCCATAATTCTTGTAAAGCTTCTATTACTGGTTCTAAATACACATGAATGTTATCACCTGGAGATTTCTTTCCAGGTATTAGCACACTTAGAAACAGAAAAGACTCCTTCATACATAACCATAGAGGTAAATTGTAAGGGGTTAACACAACCATCCACATGCTATAACTAGAACTGAAGTTCCCAAATGTATTAAAACCATCACTAAGAAGTGCAAGCCGCACATTTCTAGGATCGGCAGCAAACCAACTATGGTCCCTATCAAAAAATTTCCATGTTTCTGCATCCGTTGGATGCCTAAGCACATCGTCATTAATTCATTTTTCTTTGTGCCACCTCATGTCCTTGGCAATGTCCTTTGTCATGAACAGCCTAAGTAGCCTATCCTTTATAGGGAAATACCTAGTTGTTTTAATGGGAATATCCTTCCCTTTGCCTGGTTTATACCTAGATTTCTTACACTTGAGACACGTCTTTTCATTCTGGAAAGGACCTCGGAATAAGACACAGTTGTTAGGACATGCATCTATAATGGTATAACCAAACCCGAGGTCATGAATTTACCTCTTCATCTCATAATACGAATTAGGGAGATTCTCTCCATTTGGTAAAGCTTCCTTGATTAGATCCAAATTGAGCTTAAATGCTTTGTCGCTACTATTGGTTAACATTTTGTTATTCTTTATTTTCATAATGAAGGATAACTTTGGAAATTTCTTACACCCAGGATAAAGAGGAGAGTTAGCATCTTTTAGTAGTTCAGCTAAGGCTGGATCCAGATTCACTCCCCCAAAACCCTCATTCATAGATTCAGAACCTAATGTACCAAACCTAGCAGCATTAGCTCGGCTCAAATCATTCAACATAGAAGGCATTTCAATGTCAAAACCATGCATATCATTATGACCACTGTCCTCTAAATTATCAGTTGCCCCGCTCCACCAATATCAGAGTCCTCTCCATGATATATCAACAAACTGTAATCCTCTACCATCCCATTGAGGAACAAGTCAGCTTTCACAAGATCTATTGTTTTGAAACAACAATTGTTGCATTTTTGCACGGACACCTAATTCTACCACTACCATCAGCACATGCTTTGGCAACCCCTAGAAAGTACTCAACACCCTTCACATAATTAGCATAAAATCGATTCTTGTGCTTCAACCAACCCCTATCCATTTAGTCTGTGTGCACAAATTAGGCTAACCTGTTACTTGGTACGATTCTTGGATCACAAAATGCAGGTTGACTTTATAAATTCACTTGAGCAAGCACCTGCAAAATGAAAATAAGAGAATAAATCTCAAATGTTCCCCTAAGGATGTCGAAATAGCAATAGCAAAGCAATCACAACACCGAAGCAATCAAACCTTCTCTAACAGGGTCGACACAGTGAACAGAACCAAGCATACCATAACCATAACAACAAGATCCACAAAGTAGAAACCGACAGCTTACACAACGTCCACAAAAACACAAACCAGGTAACTCAGCATCCCTACGCTGCTTACAGAATTCAAAGAACTACTGATAACTCAGAGAATAGTGTTCTTAGATCAGTACAATCGTCTTAACGAAAATATAAACCCCAAAAAACCCTTAGGTTGCAATTGAATCCAGAAACTAAATTTCCTATCTCTGAGTTACGCATGCAAGAACACATGCAGGGATTCCATTTATCAAAATCAACCAAATCCCCAACAAAATCGTCTTACAATTGGCAAACACCTAAACTCCCCCAAAAAATCCCTAACGAAAGCTTCTCTCAATCGGCTGAAAACGATGCGACAGAAGTGGAAGAGGGTGATCGAAGAGAGTATAGTCGTCTTACTCGATTATGAAGCGATGCGCTTGCTCGCTGCTGCGCGGAGGATTCGATGTGACAGCGAAGACAGACTGGTTTCAATTGACAGAGGGTTTTTTGAGCGGCGGGTTTCAATTTTTTGGGAAAAATTTGGGAATGGATCTGGTTTTGGAGCGCTGGAGGGAATTAGGTCTCGCGCCCTATTTCCTCTCTCTCTCACTGACTTTCATTATCTGAACATAAAATGGAAAAGAATAAAAGCACCCCTGTTTTGACTAATCAAACTTTGTCACATTACCAAAATTATGTTACTTAAAATAAAGTGCGAGAACAATATTGTGACAAACTTATAATGACATACACAATTTGTCATAATAAATATGTAATATGACAAAATATTATGACATCATATAAATTCGTCACAATATGAGTCTAATATGATGAATTATTATGACAAAATATTTCTTTGTCAAAAAAATACAACTAATATGAAAAATTTTGGTTCTGCCATATTATAGGTTCTATTGTGACAAACCTAAAATGAAAAATTAAAATTTCGTCAGGACATCCCAAAATTGTTGTAGTCAATTAACCAAAACACTGTAGCAACTACTTCAGGAAAGAAATGCGAGAGAACGTGCGAGGCCAAAAGTAAAGCTCAAGTGAGCTCTACAACATGACGTTTCTTGCGCTCTACCAAACCCATTTTGTTGAGAGACCTCAAGATGTGATTTTTTACAAAGGATGCTGAGCAATTTATACATATCAAGCAACAATGGGTGAGAACTAAATTCACCACTTGGATCAGAACAAATAATTTTTACGGGCGCCCAAATTGAGTCGAAATCATGGTTAAAAATTCTTTGGCAACCGATAATAAATATCATTTAAAGCGGAGGAAATAAGCCCATCTAAATCGAGTTGCATGGTCAATAAACAGGGCAAAATAGTGAAAACCATGTCAAGAAACAACAAGAGAGGGTCCTCGGATATTCATATGAACAATAGCAAAGGGTTCAGAAATAACAGTAGTGCGCGATTGAAAAGCGTTGCTCGTTCTTTTGGCATCAACATAACTAGGGCGATGATGCTGGGGCAAACGAATACCAGTATGACTACCACGAATTTTTTTTATATTTAAAAGATGAGACGAGACGCTCGACATAGACCGTTGTAAGTGGTTGAGCAACAGGAAGCTTCTGAGCGCGAGGTGGAGAAGGTACATACTCAACTACCGGAGCTGCATAGGCAGGCTGGACCATGGGATGCTGGCCAGGCGGCAATGTTTTTTGCCAATGGCTCTTTATCTCGGCAATGATGGCATTAAAGCTCTACCACGACAATGAGTTGCTGATATTAGTTTAGTTTGGCCCTGCCGTAGCTTTTGCAGAAGCAGTTTCTGGCTGCAGCTTTTAGATAAGTACTTTTCAAAAAAAGCAGTTTAGTGTTTGGCTGTAAAACTATTAGAAGTGCTTTGTAATATGAGCGGTTGTGTAAAATGACAATAAAAAGTAGTAAAAATGGATCTTGTTAGATTTTTTTTATATTAAATAATATAATTTTGTAATTAATTTTATTTTTAAAATGACATAAATGAAGGAAAATTATATTTTCTGAAATAAAATTAAAATATGGTAAGGATAATCTTGTATTTTCAAAATAGTTTTTTCGCAGAAACTCCAAATTGGACCTTCTGCTTTTACGTTATACAAAAGCGCGAAAAGCAGAGTTTTTAGAGGTGTTTTGCCCTGCTTCAGCTTTTGAAGTCGAAAAACACTTCTAAAAGTCTGGCAAAAAATATGCATTGTGTTCTCTCAACAACAAACACGACAACCATTGATTCCTTAGAAGTAGCAGCAACAAGGATGGATTAGCCCTCGCCAAGACGAATGACAAGCTGGGATTGGGTACGGAGACGTGTCTTCTCTCGAAGCAATTGGCCGAGCACTCCATCAAATGGAAGGTTTTAACGATTAAGCAGGCTGGACCGAACGAATTTAAAAGCCGGATTAAGGCGGCTCAAAATCTGCAGAAGACGGCTCTGTTGACGATCTGGTAGCACCTCTGCCGAGGCCTCTTTGGAGAGGAGCGATATGTGGGCTAGGGTGGTGTCCCGATCACCCTAATCTATCCCATGTCGTCAATCATATGTGGGCTAGGGGACTAGATACTATAACAACACCCCTTGTGTTGTTATTGTAACAACACTAGCCTCCAACAAATAGAAAGCTAGGATTGTGATGACTTTTTATTAGATGAGTTGACCTAATGTAAAATCAAAGCAGGGGTATAATTGTCATTATGAAAAATATGTTTAAAAAATAAAATAAAATAAAAAAAAAATTTATTTTCGGCCCAAAATTTTGGGTCGCCGGAATTCGGCCACCGGTCGTCGGAATCTGGCAGCCGGTCACCGGAATATGCTTTTTGTCGCCGGAATATGCTATTTTGTCATCGGAATATGCTTACCGACGCCGGAATATGCTCACCGCGGTCGGAATATGCTTACCGGCGTCGGAATCTAGTCATCGGGGCCGGAATATGCTTATCGGCGCCGGAATCTGTTGACTGACAGTCACCGGAGTTCGGTCAACGAACTTCGTTGACCGGTCATCGGTCTTCGTTGACCGGTCAACGACCACCGGATGTATGGTCTACATTGTGAGATTTATGGTTTGGTTTCTCATATTTTCGTACGCCTTTTGTGGTTTGCTTTATCGTGTTTGTGGTTTGCATTGAGAAGTTTCTGGTTTGCTTTCAAAAATTTGTGGTTTGTTTCTGGTTTGTTTTAATATACTTGTGGTATGCATTAGGACGTTTATGGTTTGCTTTTTGTGGTTTGATTTACTGTGTTTGTGGTTTGCATTATGAGGTTTCTGGTGTGCTTTCGCAAATGTTGTGGTTTGCATTGTGGGGTTTCTAGTTTGTTTGAGGAGATTTGTGGTATGCATTAGGAGGTTTCTGGTTTGCATTAAGAAGTTTCTGGTGTGCTTTCGAAACTTTTGTGGTTTGCTTTGCGAGGTTTCTGGTTTGTTTTAATATATTTGTGTTTTGCTTTGCGAGGTTTCTGGTTTGTTTAAATATATTTGTGGTATGCATTAAGACGTTTTTGGTTTGCTTTACCGTGTTTGTGGTTTGCATTAGAGGGTTTCTGGTGTATTTTTCAAAATATTTAGGGTTTGCTTTGTGAGATTTCTGGTTTGTTTTAGAGAATTTGCGGCATGCATTAAGAGGTTTCTGGTATATTTTTTGTTGTTTGTTTTATCAAACTTATTGTCTGCATTAGAAGGTTTCTGGTGTGCATTAGAAATATTTGTGGTTTGCTTTGTAAGTTTTCTGGTATGTTTTACGCGATTTGTGTTCTGCTTTGGGAAGTTTCTAGTTAGTTTTTTGTGGTTTGTTTTACCGTCTTTATGGCTTGTATTAAGAGGTTTCCAGTATGCTTTCTCATAACACATAAATTCATAATGTTTAGGTCATTGCCACTCTCAGCTCTAGTACTAGCGTTGAAATGACAATTACATACGGATATTCACCAAAATACCTATATACGTAGCAAAGTCATATTCCTATATCTACTAACTAAAACAACAAGCACATTAATTCTCTTTAAGACGGGAATACTAAGAAACAACCTACTAGTGCATTAAGGATGAATAATAGGTGATGAGTTTTTGGACACATCACCAAGATACATTGCATAGAGATGATTGCCATCTCTTCCACTACCAATTAACAACGAAGAAACAATTAACAACAAAAAGAAATCAGACGAAGGAAGGAAGAGATAAGGGAGGGGTCGGGATTGGGAAGAATAAACAAATTAACAAATTCACTCCCTTCTTTCATATTTTTTTTTTGGCCGCGCAGAATAAGGTAGACCACCTCTTTCTCCAGGGATCGAATTTCACGAGTCTGTTGAACAGCTGTGAGTCTGTAAACAGCCTATAAACATGGAAGAGTTGAAATTGCCGGAGGAGGAAGCTGCACAGATGGTGTGGGAAAGCAAGGCGGAGGAGGACAAACGAGATCTGAATTTTTTGTTCCGGCAGGAGATGGGCGATGTAGGTCCAGTCGTCGAGGAGGTTGGAGTTGGAGCGCTCTTCTCGCGGTTAGTCGACGGCGAAGCAGGAAGTGAGAGAAGAGGAACCTGATTTTTCGCCGCCGCCGCTACGGTTGTTATGATGGATTGCGCTCCAACGGAGGATGGGGATAGACGGAGTGGAGGTGTTCGAGGTGGAGAATGGGGGATGGTTTCCATTGGAGGAGAAACACCGCACGCGGAAGAGCGGTGGGCGGAAGAAGACGCGTGTGATAATGATTTGATTTTTGTTTTATAATTTAATTGTAATTTTACTATGTTGCCCTTGTTGTTACAGTAACAACAAATAGGCTGTTGTTATAGTATCCGCACCCGTGGGCTAGGGTAAGTCTGCGTTACCATGCAAGACTCACGTGGGCTAGCTCACTATGGTTCAAGTCCACTAAACATAATGATACATACAAAATACATAGGCTGCTTAATAGTGATCGTCTAACATGAATAAATCTCTAAAAACAATGCCATCCCTAGGAAAATTTCAATTGAAAGCCCCACATTATAAGCCATTTTTTAGGTTTATTTTTTCAAACTGGGGGAACGGTGAGTTTCGCTTCTAACGATCAGAAAATTCTCCTTGACTCCAATCAAAGACAATGATAAGATTCGATTGGTAGAGGTTTTCTAATGGGTGCATGCTTTCAATTTAAAGGTCGAAGCGCACTCTCTAGTCAATCCTAACAAGGCCAAGTATAAGCAAGTTAGTAATTTTGTAAATTGGCTCGATCGTATTCCAAGGGTCACTGTTTCCTAGGCTACTTAGGCTCGATCATCATCTAAAAACAATGAGATCAACTAGATAAACACATTCATTCATAAAAATCCTAATATATCCATACATTACATAATAGCCCTATAATTACGATTTTAGGATATAAACTCCTAGTACATTGGGTGATCACCCCATGTAGGGGAGAAGGAAAGACATACAAAAGAGCAAAATTACAAGAAAAACTGAACAAAGTAAAGGGCCGCAAGACATCCTTAAGAAGATCTGGATTAACCTTATGAGCCACCTACCCCGTCCCTCACTCGTGGAATCACCAACTGAGAAGCCTCACGAATATTCACAAACAAACACCAATTCACGACAGAAATAAACGACACCAAATTGACGTGGTATCCCTGGCGTTTTGAATGTCGGGACTAATCCACGACACAAAGCGTTCTTCTGTTCTTATTCAACTCAAAGGCCGCCGAACCTCTATCACACCATACATATACAATCAACAACCCTAATCTATCCCATGTCATCAATCATATGTGGGCTAGGGTAAGTCTGCATTTTGATCTTTTAGCAACCAATTTGGTTGGCTTAAAAAATCCGTTTTTCTCTTGTAGTTGTTGGGATAATTTTAATCGGTGGTGTTAATAATTCTGGTTAAGAAAAACTGAAATATATGGTTGGTAAGAAGAAGCTAACTCAGACAAAGAAAAACAAAAAATGATCCGCAACGAAAAAGAAATTAAGAATTTTATTACAGAAAGGAATTGTTCATCCACGTTGGTTTAATTTAGGTACAGTTATTGATAAACACATGTATATATATATATATTATTAATAGTCTGGATCGGATATAACAATTAATTCCTGGTAGATAGATTAACAATCACGTTGTTTTGATTTACACACACACACTTATTGATAAACACGTACACATATGAATGTGGTAATGGAGAATTGGGGGGTTTAGGTGTTTGTGCAATCTGTAGGCTTGAAAGATAGAGTTTGCTTTGGAAGGTCATATCCAATGAGAAAGTTTTGTTGAGCAACGTTTCCATAGATGCTGAGTTGGTCGTTGGCGTAGAAAGCCAAACAAACCACTTTATCGTTGACCTGAATGAAAATGTTGTCGGAAGTGAGCAGGACATCGGCTCCCTTGAAATGCGCTGTGACGGGAGGAAGTTTGAGACTGGAGTCTGGCACGTAGCAGAGGCTGAAAAAGCCTTCGGGGTCGCTGGTTTTGGTGCCGCCGGTGACCTGAGTCTCGACGGCATCAGAGAGCTGGGAGAAGAAATCAGTAGGCACAAGGGTCAAAGTCGTCCCTGAATCAATGATAATGTTGCCAGAGCCTCCAATGGAGGAGCCTTGGAAGGCAATCTTTTTGCTCCCAACGCTAACGGCTTCAAGTTGAAGGAAGTAAAATGTGGGTTGGGATGGATCCGAAATCAAGGGGGTGGAAAGGACACCATTTCCTGAAACCACGGCGTTGGTGCCAAAGTTCATCGTACTGGTCGGCTTGGCAGCTGCGTAGGGGACCATGCAGTAGGAGAATTTCCCGCCAATGGATGAACCGAGTTGGCTGACAAGGGATGCAGGTCCTCCTCCAAGACCAACGATGCCAGAGCCTTTGGGGCTAAATGTTCCTGCATTGTCATGCCCGCAGCCAATCACAGTTTTCGGAAGGGCCACAGGGTTGCCAGTCTTGGACTCCAAAGTCAGTGTTTCAGCTGCTACATCTCCTTGGGTGTGAGATTGGTCCCCATAACTCACCTGGTACTCGCAAACACTGCCGTCGGAGGAGCAAGAGCTTCCTTCACTCTGGAGCGAATTACAAGCGTTGGATGAACATGACACTGTTCTATAACTACTCGACGACTTGGGGTCAAATAAGGGCGCATCCTGCTTGTAGCAATCGGTGCAAGGCTTACATTGTGTCCATATAATGTCGCTGCCAGTGTCAGCAATCGCAACGATCGGAAATGGTGGCGTACCAAGGGAGATGTTCACCAGGTATTCGCCATTGTTGGCCGTCAACTGAGCATCAGGATCCGAAGGGTCCGAAATAGACCTCGAACTGTTAAGGTGAAGCATGTGACTGAAACGATGCACTCGCCCAATGGATCGCCTACCCGCATTCCCAACGCGCCGAGCTGGCGTTTCCTTGGGATTATACAAAGGCGAACCTTCCGAATCGCGATGGACCAGATTGATACTAAATCCACCGCTCTGCGCATCCACAAATGCGGAGATAATTATACAACAAAAAGTAGCTAGTGCAAGTGTGATCGGGAAAGACATGGTTGGTTTTGGCTCCATGATGTATGTCAAGATTGAGAGATGATTGATGAGTGGAATTAATGGATCACAAATGCATTCTATATATAGTGTCTTCTTCAAATCAATTATATTATGCTGCTTGTCATTATATACATATATTCTTTTTTCATTAATTGATTGATGCCTAGTTTGTCACACTCATTTCCCCCTGACAAGAGGCCGCACAGGCGTTGATGAGTCGCATTGGCCAAAATATTAGCTTCATATATATGTAATTATAGTTGAGTTCACACATGACAAGTTTGAAATAAACTACTTTAATTAACTTTGTACTCTAGGTTGATGTCCATTATTTCATTCTCTATTATACTTCTTCACAGTTTTTCGTTCAACACTATATATGTTTCTATGTGCTAACGTTTTGGTACCTACAGTGGCTTCATTTTTCCGGTAAAATACCGAGCTTAAGTTATTAATTAATTTATTAATAGCGCAAGTTAGCTCTTAATTGGTTTTCTGTTCCTTACAAAATTTTAGTCATCTCTAATTTATATATTACCAATATTCTATAACTGGAACCAAGCTTTTAAATACATTGTTATGCTAGAATGATGTATAGAGTTCCGTACGTATTTAACTAACTATATACACTGCTTAAGTTAAATGAAAGCAATTATCGTTAAGGTATAGTAAATTTAGGACAGTAAGATTATGTGAAGTTGCTAACTTGCATTGGCATTTGGCATGTATATTTAATTGCACGTAGCTAGACACCAGTGCTTCCTTGATAATATTTACTTTTTGTGATTAGATACTATTTCTACCTTCTCTTCTTACATTTGATGAATTTTAAATCATATAAAAAATAAATATGATGGGCAATTAGAATATTGAACAAAAATGCAACCAAAGAAATATCTAACAAAACGGCACCATATTGAAAAGACGCTATTGTAATCTCATGCCAAATAGCATTTACCTTACAAACCTTCTTAATTATAATTTCAAATTCAAACAACTCGAATCTAAGAAGCAATCAATTGTAATATATTTTACATGACACTCCCAAAATTTAACTGAAGCGCTAATCTTTTGGGAGGAACAACAAAATACATGACTCCATAGTCCATACACATTTAAAAAAGACAGGAAAAAAAAACTTAGCAAAAGAAGGAAGGAGAGATATCATTTTTCACTCCAACATGTGATTTCATAACGAGACGGTTTCATTATTCCTATCTCCAATTTTTAAACTATTTCTTGCCACAACTTTTGGAAACTCCTCATAGCAGACGTAGGCAACCCAGCATACGCATTCAAGCTGCCTTTCTCCTTGGGATGAGCAAGAAATATGATAACCTCATCCACAGGCAACTCGACCGGTCCAGTCATAATCGGCTCGCCCCAGCCAAAATCGGTCGAGCCAAAAGCCAACCGCGACCAAGCTGTCGAGATCATTGTACAACCCATCGGTCTTTTGGTCTTGTGCACCTCATAGTAATCAATCCCAGATCTCAGCTGACTGTCTGTGACGCTCCTGATCGCCTCTTGAACTTTTCCGACCGCATATGAAAGTGGCTTGTCGACCAAGTCACCGGCCAAGCTTACAGCACTGATGAACTTGACCGCATTGCCAAAATACCCTTTTGGCAATGGTGGGGTGAACTTGTCTCTCGTGTTCACCACAAGGAGGATTCTGGTCTCTTGATCTGCTGCCATCTTCTGGGCCTTGGCTCGAGCTCTCCATGCAAAAGCAGACAAGGCCACGTAGGAGCTGCAAAGTCTTACGGGACCTGGAGGAGGACTAGGCCCGTGTATTTCAGCTGCGATTTGTCGCTTCAACTTTTGGATCATTTTCTCGTTGATGTAGATGTAGTCGTAGATGGTTACTTCTTTGCTGTTTGGTGGTGCCGATTTGTCTTCTAACATGTCGTACTCGGCATGGTGGTACTCGATTCTCAGTGGGTTTCGAGCTTTGAGGATGGTTCTGTCGAGAAAAGGCTGAACAGAGAGCGGCAATCCTCGAGCTGTTTCGGCCCATGAGTTGATGAATTCCATGGCCGCCTGTCCATCTGCGGTAAGATGGTTGAACGAAACTCCCAGCACGAATCCACCACATTTGAACTTGGTCACCTAAAGGAAATTCATTTGTTGTTAGCGTGATACAAATAGGTCAACCAAATAACATCAATTTACAAATACAACAAACACCGGAAATGCTTATAATTTTGATACCATTTTATATTATATTGTTTGGGTAACATGCATATGCATGATATATTAATGGCATACCTGGATCATGAGAGGAGGGATTTGAAATATGCTCTTCACACCAGGAATCTCATACACCAACTTGCCACGTGTTTCCGCGTCAGGCCTGGAGAAGTCAACGCTCCCCAACGTGCAATTCGCTTCCGCCTCCACGCACAACACGCCCTCGCCGGTGCAATCCACGGCGAGCCTCCCCTCGTCGGCGGTGGTCACCAGCCGGCCGGCGAGAGGGTAGTAGTGGACAAGAACCTTGCTCAAAGCATTCTTGATCACCTCCGAAGGACCGTGATCATCGTTAGTTTTCTTATGCTGATAACAGTAAATGGTACGGACGAGGGTTTCGTCCTCGTCGACGTTGGAGAGGAAGTAGATGCCTTTATTCGTCTCTTCGACCGGTGTGACCAAAACGGGCTCCCATTTCTTCACGGTGAGATGATGATCATAATCGCAATCCTCAACGTAGTTTCCCATGGGTTTGATTTGGAGAATGAAAAGAGGGTGAGGAAAAGAGAGCTTGTCTAGTAAAGGCTATTTGCTAAGCACGGTTTGTTAATTTGTGTCATTAGAAGGAGGAGAGGGTGTCCTTATAGAGAGAGAGATAAAGGAACCTAAACGTTTGAACGACTCAAAGTCTTAATATATTCATTATTTATGTTGGAACATTGATTGCCTTTATATTAATATTGTGTTGTTAAAAGGTGGTATAATCATATTGTCATGTCAACATTATTAACAAAATTGCTAACAAAAAATTATTTTTAGCCTAATAAGTGACAAGAGGCCGCACAGGCGTTGATGAGTCGCATTGGCCAAAATATTAGCTTCATATATAATTAGAGTTGAGTTCACACTTGATGACAAGCTTGAAATAAACTACTTTAATTAACTTTGGACTCTAGGTTGATGTCCATTTTTTCATTCTCTATTATGCATGTCCTATACTTCTTCACAGCTTTTCGTTCAACACTATATATGTTTCTATGTGTACGCTCTTCCCGACTCTGCGTCAATTTTACATTACGACAAATAAAGATTACACAAGTCAAACGTATCCCGCAGGAGAGCGTCAGCGGTCCCTATTCCTTCAAGCATAACTGGCAACTTAACGTCTTTCCCCTTCACTGGAGTATCCCCTCTCTGTCTTCGTTTGTAGAGTCATCTTCCCTCCCATACTTGAATAAGTACCTATAAAACCTTTAAGTAGAGTGAGCTAGTTTACGCAACTTCAACTTATCTTTCTGATTGACTGTTGTTTCCATGCTTGTTTTTGAGACCTATAAGTTTCAGTAATGATTAATACACTAGACAAAGCATATGGTTATGGATATTGGATAGATAGTCATTCCTTATATATCAGTTGAACAAACATATTACATAATTCTTTTACAATATAAGTTTGAACGTAAATTTCTTTATTATTAATTAAATTGTTGATAATCTCATCTATGTGCATTACACAAAGATTATCTAAGGTCGATTAATGTTTACATAAAATTTTAATAAAATGTTATAATTTTGATAACTTAATTATTTTATTATTACCCAAAATTTCTTTATTATTATCTATAACATTTATCCTCTCATAATTTTGTATTACGCATAAGGTTTGTATGGGAAGTTAACACTTAAATCAAATGTGTATCTTACCTAAACTATTTTTTAATTATTTAATTCCAACTACATCTTTAAATAAGTAAATATAGCTTTATAAATTAATTAATATCTTGCCGCAGTGAAGCGCGGACAACAAACTAGTATATGATAATGCTCATAGTTGTTAAGTAAAATACAATTTGACATAAATTCTACCTATCTTAGAGGCAACTTCAAAACACAAATAAAAATAAAGGGTTAATATATTTGTATGGACTGCAATTTGACCATAATAAACATTCTACCCAATCTTTTCGATTTGTAATATCCTGGCCCAAACTATACATAAAAGTAACGACATTGGCCAAACCCGATGTTTGACTGTTATCTTGGACGGTCAAACGCTGTTACTAACAATACATGCTATGTCACCATCCGGTCATCATAAAAATCATTAAAATATTCGTAATTTACACATATTTTCTAATTTAAAATTATTACAATTAAATTAATATAAATAAAAATTGAGACCCAATCTCTTCTTCGACAGAGAGCTCCAACCTTTTATTCTTGGATTGGGATTAGGTTACCAGGGAAAGGGTTCGTGAGAGTAGTTCTATAAATATGTAAGTTGTTCTATAGTTTTAATGAATGAAGAAGAGTAAAGTTATTTGGTAGAAAAAAGTTGTAGTTTTATCGCGTTTCCTTAGTTTATCGTAGAAGAGTTCTAGATCCACAACGCGTGAATTCCGAGCACACGCCAATTGGTATCAGTGTCAAGTTGGCACTGAAGTCGCTATGTCGATTCTCATGCAACATCAAGGGTATTACAGGCCGCCGCCGCTATGGGCACAAACTACGAGTTCCTCGTCGAGCCCTTGGCTACCCGAGCTTTCTGCCGCCACTACACCCACCGCTGCCTCGGTGATAAGAGCTTTTTGCAATTGGTTGAGCGCAATTGAAAATATCGCAAGCGCAGGCTGCACCAGCGTCCGCTCATTGTCATCAATAATCAATGGTGAAACTTCTTCTACATCGATCCGGATTGAGATAACGCATGAACTTCGCGGACGAAGTTCTTCAAATGGGGGAGATTTGGTGTATTATAGCACCCGTTGGACAGGGTGGTCGATTCTGGGCTTAGTAATTAGAAACTTATTATTAGTTAATTGTTAGATTAATATGGTTATTTAGGAAATTCGTAATAGTTTATTGTATCTTGCTGAGAAAGTTATTGTTTACTTCCTGGGTTGGGATTAGTTTACCTTGTTTGAGGGAAAAGGTTTGTGAGAGTAGTCCTGTAAATGTGTACGTTGTTCTATAGTTTTAATGAATGAATAAGAGTAAAGTAATTTAGTAGAAAATAGTTGTAGTTTTTTCGCGTTGCCTTAGTTTATTGTAGAAGAGTTCTAGATCCACGATGCGAGAATTTCGCGTACACGACAGACACTTCCAAACGCTTTATGTGGTGTCTTAATTATGATAAAAGACTTACATAACACATTTGTTTGATTAATAATTGTGATAGAATAAGGTTGCGTAATCTTCCTTAATGTGTAGTCTCGTAATAAATTCAAGTTAGATTAAACTATATAATGTATAAGATTAAATTATTTTCCATAAGTTTTAATATGCATGATGCAAATTGATAAGACGTTGAATATATATGGTACTAATAAATAAATTTATGTTATTAATAAGTGAACTAAGTTATAAAAAGTATTACATTTGATTAAACTATTATGTGAATAGTAACTTTCCTTACAAAATTCTTTTGTAATGCAAATTGAAGAAATAGTCATTTTAGTCAATTTAGAAAAAAAAATTCAAACTTATATCAGGAAAAACTTAAGTAATATGTTTGTTAATTGATACATTTCCCTCAATAAAAGTTTTTGTGTTGTCTAATTGTCTTAGTCCTTGCAAAGTCTTATATTATTGGCAAAATACACTTGTATAGCCAAAACTTTCACGTTTGTGCCAATAATAGCCAAATTTGGCAAAATACCACTGATATCTAGCTTTTAAACTTGTCGTTGACAAATTTAGCCATTTCCGTTAGATACTTTAACGGTGTTAGTGACACCATGAACTTCTTTGACGGTTCGCTGACTAAGCGCCAACTAATCATCTTACACGTCAGCACAAAATAAGAAAAAGTGACACGTCAATAATTTAATATTATTTAATAATTACACATCATAAATTAATAAAACCTATTAAAAATATATTAATAGAATAAAGCCATTGAGAATTTAACTCCCTGCTGTGCTTCTTCTTCCCCTGTTCTCCAGCCGACGCCGTGGACCAACACTCTTCATCACCATTGTGCGAACCACCAGATCTCTTGGGAGGTCCGATTACTCCTCCTCTGAGCTCTCTAAATCTCTCTCTAGATCAATAGTTTGATTCCTTATCTTCCCTCTCCTCCTCACCCTCCTCTTCTCCATATCCTCTGCCGAGATTCGCTTCTCGGAGGTTCGATCCGACGCCCACCCAATCATTCCCTTCAAAAAATTCGGATTCACTCACTCTAGTCGCCTCCCGCTGCTAATGTCTTTCCCCTTCGCTTGATACTCTCTGCCCTGCCATTCCATGTACGTCACTCGATGTCGACGGCCGAGGACCTTCTCGACGTTGGCGGCGGTGACGAGGGACCCGACGAAGTTGTTGACGACCCGAGTTGGTGATTCCAGTGAAGAAGAAATCGTCGGTAGTCGAGTTGGAGTTCGGCTTGCAGGCGAAGCCAATCAATTTCGGCCCTGCGAAAATGGGTAATTTTAGGGATTGCTTTGATTCAATCTCGTTGACTCCCGACAAATCGACTGGAGCAATCGAAGAGATGGACGGAGCGACAGGCGAATGGATAGGTGTTGGGGAATGGATGGTGCAGACTGCAGAGCGAATGGGTGTGGGGCAATGCATGGGTGCGGCGGAACTCAGGGAAGAAATATAAAAGGTTTCAAATTGGAGAAGAAGGGCTCGATGTCAACCCATCCTCTGTATGTGTTTCTCGAGGAAGGAGGCGGTAGGTTGAGCTCGATCAATGAAGGAAGGAATAGCGGTGGGTACGGGGTTCGTCGGAGGAAGATCGTCGCCTTCGTGGTCGCCTTCGCCTTCGTCGATGGCAATCAGGGCGGGTTCGATGAAGACGATAAGGAATGAGGAAAGAGAGAACAAAAGGTGGGTGAGTAAAAATGAGTGGCTCTGATTTTTTTTTTTAATTATTGTCCACGTGGAAATCTCATGCGGTCCACATAAGCTGCTCCGTTTGCCCAGTCACATTTAACGTTAACAGCGTTACAGAATTGTATGGACTTGGCTATAAGTGGTATTTCGCCAAATTTGGCTATTATTGGCGCAAACGTGAAAGTTTTGGCTATGCAAGTGTATTTTGCCTATATTATATGTTTTCTAGAATTGATACATTAGAAGTAACTGTTTCTCTGTAAGATTACCTATGGTATTTGTAATTTACGTAATTGTTGTCAAAGGAATAAAAAAATGTTATGATAAAATTGAGTGTAGGAGATAGAAAACAAATAATTGCATATACAACTACATATGGGAAAAAGAGTTATGCTGAAATTAGGTGTAGCGTATAAAAAAATATAGGTGAACAATACCCTAAAAAAAGGAAGCAAATTTGATGCGCCCTTATCTTTTTAGTAAGGAATAGTAATTTAAGCTTATGTAAATATTTCTTAATATGAAATAAAAAAAATACTAAGATAGTTTTGTAAATAGAATAAATCCGAGGGTAAAAACTATTTTTAGCCAATCTTTCATAAATTCTAAAACATTAGTCAAACCTTTGAGAAATACAAAATTATAGTCATTTTCATTCAAATATGTGGACTTACGATTAGCTCATGTGAAATTATGTTAAAACTAACATTAACTTTAATGGAAAGTAACTATAATTTTATAGTTTTATTAGAGATTTGACCAATATTTCGTATTCTCGAATGTTTGACTAAAAAATAGTAGTCACCCTCACTCTTATGATGAAACTTTTCCATTTTGTGTGGCTTGGGACAGTTTGTTGTTAAAGTGAATTTGATTGTAAAAAAACTAATAATTGATTGTTAGAAAAACTTATCATGGACCTTACTATATGAGACATGACCCTTACGTAATTAAGGAAAAATTAATTTTTCATCCTCGGTTACTTTACTTGCACTATTATAATATAAAATATAAAAATATAATAATTATTTAGCTTATGTCGCATTTTTCGATTGGGTTTACGTTTGATCGTTGTTTCATGACACGTATCAATGAGTGAATTGTTATGAAAACTAAACTGAAATAAACGACACCGAATTAACGTGGTATCAAGACTAATCCACGACACAAAGCGTTCTTCTTCTCTTATTCAGCTCAAAGGCTACCGAACCCCAATCACACCATATATATATATATGGTGCCTTCTACCGTACCCCGGGTGAAATCCGGGGTACCGCATACATTGAGTATGAAAAGGCCATCTAGACCTCGAATTAGCAGGATTTTTGGGCATTATACTATACCCTAACACTTAATGAGTGAACCCTAGGTCCTAATTATCTAAATCATAAACTATATACTCTAAGATGGTGCCTTCATTTTTTTGCCTATATTTGGACGAATCATAACCGTCGATTATTATTTCTAATTAAATTGATCTTGGGGTATAAGATTTAGAGAATTAAGACCTAGATTTTGATCTTTAAGGGTTAGAGTATAGTATCATGTCCGAAAGATCAGTCAATTCAAATTCTGGATAACGTTTTCTTACTCAAGTTATGCGGTACCCTGGATTTCACCCGGGGTACGGTAGAACTCCCCATATATATAATTAACAACCCTAATCTATCACACGCCATCAATCATATATATGATAAGGTAAGTCAGCATTCCCATGCAAGGCTCTCGTGGGCTCAATATAGTTAAAAGTCCACTAAACATAATGACACATACAAAATACAAAATACATGGGTTGCTTCATAATGATCGTCTGACAGCCTCCCCAAATTTCTGTGGGGTACCCACCATCAATTTGAAGGAAAAAATCCCAAAGTACACTAGTTCTTAAAAAAAATTTCCAAAATACATAAGTTATAAAAAAAATTCCAAAAGTACACATGTTTGAGCATCACCGTTTTGGTTTGAAACGGTGAAGGTCATCACCGCGTTTGACGAACACGGTGAATACTTCACCGTTTTAAACTAAAACGGTGATGTATTCACCGTTTCAAACTAAAACGGTGAAGGGTTCACCGCGTTTGTTAAGAACGGTGAACACCTCACCGTTTTGAACAAAAACGGTGAAGCCTTCACCGTTTTAAACAAAAACGGTGAAGCCTTCACCGTTTTAGACATCCACGGTGAAGGCGCTGACGTGGACTAACGCTGGGTATTCACCGCGTTAGACAAACACGGTGAATACCCGTGTTTGTTTGCGTCAGCGATCCGCGTCGCTGGCGGGTTCGCCGTGTCCGTTGGATGCGATGAGGCGCGGATCGTGGTTTTCTTTCCAGATCCGACGCCTCACGCTGAGCCACGTCGCTCGATCCGCGCCTCATCACCGTGTTCGAGAAAAGCGGTGCCTTCACCGTTTCTGACGGACGCGGTGAAGGCTGGGAGAATTTAATTCTCGGCAGATCCCTTCCCCCCTTCCCCCAACTATAAATAACCCTTCCCCTTTCACTTTCAACTCACACCACAAACATTTCACTTCTTTCTCCCTCAATTTATCTGCTCTAGTCTCGTTCTAAGTATGCTCTGTGGTTGCGGCTAAGTCCGATCTTCCACATCAGAAAGAATTACTAGAGTTTGACCCTAAAGCCCCCGTCCCGCTAAGTTCCCGTCTCTTACAAACCTAAACCCGTCGAACCTCTGTCCGGCTTCCGCCAATAATGGACGAAGAGGCTCTTCGTGTAGGTTTTTGGTTTATGATTTTTTTAATCGAAACAATTTGATTTTTTTTTTATCAAAACAATCTCTGATTTCATTACTTTTTTATAGATGGGTGCCGAGATATACGATCCTCGATTGTATATCCATTATGGCCCAAGGGATGCGAGTCTCTTAACCGATCAACAAGCTCATCGCTCCCGTGCCATTTGGGATAACAATCCGGTAATTTGATGAACTGACTTGCTTTATTTTATTATTTTCTAATGTTTTATTTTTGCTTTATTTAATCTAATAAATTGATGTTTTTCCTATTTTTTTTAGGAATCTCTTGTTCCCGTGGTTCATAAAGGGACCCATAACTTGCCCGCTTGGCATCCAAGGTTGGAGCCCTATATAGCGAGGACCGGTTTGGGAATGTTGCGCCATTTCTTGCGGATCGAGATCGACAACGAGCTGCTTACGGCAATGGCGGAACGATGGCGTCCCGAAACCCATACATTCCACCTTCCGGAGGGGGAAATGACGATCACCCTCAAAGACGTGGCGATCCTCACCGGGCTTCCTATATCTGGAGATGCCATCATTGGTTCCACGACCAAACCCGGAGGAGGTTGGGGGCCGCTCATCCGTGATCGTTTGGGCTTCGACATGCCGACCACCACACCAAATCAAGGACGGGGGCATCCACCGTTGAATGCGGGGCAAGTGTCGGTCCCGTGGCTGGTATCTCACATCCAGCAAGAGGTGGAAATCAATGACGAGACACCGGAAGAACAAGTCGAGCGCTACGCCCGCATCTACCTCATCGGTTTGGTGGGTGGATTTTTGTTCCCCGACAAGTCCAACCGGTGGATTCAAGGCATATGGTTGCCATTGCTCACCGGTGACTGGGATGCAATTGGAGAGAAGAGTTGGGGATCGGCCGTGCTAGCGGGCGTATACCGGGAGCTGTGTACTTGCTCGAAGGTTGGGGCAAAGCAAGCTGGTGCTGCGATGTTCATCGTTCAACTGTGGGTATGGGAGCATCTTCCAATGTTCGCACCTCTCGACCCACGTCCATACCGGAGAAACGATGATGAGCTCAACCTTCTGCAAAATCTCCCCTACGGTGTCAAGTAAGTTTATTTCGTACTTAGCCCAATTTAAATTTTATTACATGCTTGAGCTAGATTTAAATTGAATTTATTCCGTACTTAGCCCAATTTAAATTTTATTACATGCTTGAGCTAGATTTAAATTGAATTTATTCCGTACTTAGCCCAATTTAAATTTTATTACATGTTTGAGCTAGATTTAAATTGAATTTATTCCGTACTTAGCCCAATTTAATTTTGATTACATGCTTAACTAGATTTAAATTGAATTTATTCCGTACTTAGACCAATTTAATTTATTATATGCTTAGCGATATTTCAATTAAATTGATTCCGTACTTTTACTTACAAGGTGGATAGGAGCAAATACGAATGACCATCAACCTGAGCATTCGTTACTGTTTTATCGTTCTGAGTTAGATAAACCATGGTGGAATCAGGTAATCATGTTTTATCCATATTTGAACAAGTTCAATTTTATCAAAGTAAATGGTCGTTAATTCCGAATTTTTGAATGAATATAGATTATATGGGATCCATATCCACGTGAAGTGGTTGAGCTGCATCATCTTAGGCACCCTCTGGATCACGAGACGTGGTTGTGCAAGGTACCATTGATCTGCTGGCACATTGTGGAATGGCACCTACCCGATCGATCCCTAAGGCAATATCGAATGGAGCAACCAATTCCACAAGACCCGCCAGCAGGTTTCAGGGAGCTACATGCTATGGACCTCCGAAACAATGCAAACTGGCAGCTAAAGCATGGATTCTACATCAACATCTGGGAGAATCGATCCCAATGGGTGGTGCAAGGGATGCCGGAGACGAGACCGATGGGCTACCACGATGGGTACATGCAGTGGTATCGGAAGTTCACCCTGAGATGGGTGTCAAAGCAAGGTGCTGTGATAGGTTCGGTGGTAAGTCATCCTAATCTCCCTCATTCTAAAATATATTTATTTTAAGGTTTAGTTAATTTGATATATTTTGTGCTTTCCTTAGGTTGATGGTTTGGAACACGCGAAGTACACTCTCGAAAGTGCTCCAACCATGGATGAGCGGAAGACTACTTGGTTAACCCGTCTTATGAATAACCTCCTGAGTTGCACCAGGGAGCAAAGGAGGGATGTCGTGGCCTATCCTCCCGTTCCTGCCCCGGCACGACCCTCATTCCGTGATGATGCAGCCATTGTGCCCCCGGTTGAGCCCCCACTAAGGAGCAAACGCAGGCCTTTGCCTACGTTCGAAGAGGTGCGTACCACTCAAGCAACCGAGCTCCCTGAACCGTTCGAGTACCAGTGGGCACCTGCAGCGGATGCCGGTGGAGGGTCATCGAGTCGTGGAGGATCTCAGGAATGGGACACTTACTCTCATGGGTTCTCTCAATTCCAACATCAGCAACAAAGTTCGATGTATCAGACCCCGCAACAACAAACTCCGAACCCCCCGATCATTCGTCAAGCTACCGGTCCAACTCAGCCACCACCACCACCATATGTAACCCCAGTTGGGGCTCGGGTCAAGAGAAATCCGCGACCAGCCGTTGAGCGAGCCCGCCAAGAAGCAGCGGCGGAGGGGGGAAGAAGGGGTCGAGGACGTCGTGGAGGACGAGGAGGAAGAAGAGGTGGAGATGGGGGCCAAAATGAAGCAAATGAGTGAATTTATCGTTTTATCCTGCAGTAGTGATCTATCCATGTTGTTTTGGTGCTTTTTAGGTGTTGTTATTTGAGTTTGCATTGTCTAAAAACTATCCTACGCACTTAAGTTGTCGAATGAATTTTCTGGATCATTTTATCAAGAATCAGTATCTTCCCTCAACACAAAAAAGTTGGGAAAATCAACCACGATCACATAGAATTTTACAGATCCCAATTCCGAGTCCAAACGAGTGAGATAAGTGACGTCAAAGCGCGATCGTATCGTTAAAGTAACTTTTGCATACTAAAAACTAAAACGCGCGTATCTTATTCGTTTGAGGTCGAAATAACGAGCCGTTTGCGGCAGCGCGATCGTATCGACAAGGAAAACATTTTAGAGTTAACAAAATACTTGGACTTCAAATGCAAACGGTAATGAAAATTTAAACAAGCGATCAATTTAGTAGCAGAATACAAGTAAATGCAAATTAAGTTGATGGTTGTCCTGGGCAACGCCTCTTGTCGTGACCAGGTTGTCTGCACTTAGAGCATCGCTTCGGTCCCCTTCTCGTCCGTTCAACTTGATCCATCTCATTGTGTATCCTTTCAACTCTAGGAAGGCCTTTGGTGCGTTTTAGGTGCAACGGTGGGATAATCAACTTTCCAGCGTATATAGGCCAATACGCTTCATCTGGCATGGGGCTTAAAGCTGCATTATATGAGTTCTGTATCGCTTGTTCAGTGTAGTAAGGACTCACCAGGCTGTTTCTGTTCATGGTTATTGACTTAGCAACCGCCATTGCATGTGAACAGGGTATCCTTTCGTTCTGATACTTTTTACAAGAACACTCCCCTAATTCGTAGTGCAATTTGACCGTTTGACGATTGTGACCACGTCTCCCTCCACCCCATATACCTGTTTCGACAGCGAATATTCCTTCACTGCGGTTAAAAAGAACAACCTTATGCTTACTTGATTTTTCATCGTTCTTCTGCATTTGAGCGAATACGTCATGTGCTACTGAATGACCTTGCAACTCCCTCCCTATAGCTAGATGTAGCCGAGCAACTCGCCACTCGTTGACCTTCCAATAAGACATTTCCACGATGACAGAAATAGGCATCGCTCGAAGACCCTTGTACACATTATTTATACTTTCTCCATGGTTGGTAGTTGCAATACCCCATCTGGCCCCGTTGTCCATATGGAACGTCCACATGGGCAACTCTTGACCTTCAGCCCATACTGCTCCAGCTCGGTGGGTCTGACGGATCGTTTTCATCTTCTGCTCGTACTTTTTTGGTTGATGTGCAACCGCTAAAAGGTGAACAAAAGACTAACTGGTCAATACATGATGAATAACATCAGCTTATCAGCTTAATAAACACAAACTTAAATCGCATAAGAAAAACATTAGTACCTGCATTCCAAAGTAGATTTTTGATGTCTTTCTTCTTCCCAAATTTGTGTTGGAAATTGGCGAGCCAGTGTCGAATACACCATCTCCACCTCCACCCCCACTCGTCGGGAAAACCACCAACAACATTCCTTATCCCCGCATGTCGATCGGATATAATCGTAATATCTTCCCGCTGTGTCACGTGTTCGTGCAGTTGGTCAAAGAACCAAGCCCAACTTAAGCTGTTCTCCCCTTCCACTAATGCAAATGCAAGCGGGAAAATCCGCCTGTTTCCATCAACGCCAGTGGCAATTAGAAGACATCCTCTGTACTTCCCAGTAAGGAAAGTTCCGTCAACCTGAATAAAAATTTAGGATATAATTAGTATGAAATATACTTAACAGCAAATAATACAACATTTAAAACCGGAACTAGTTGGTAAAATACCTGAATAACCGGTATGCAGAACCCAAAACCGTCAATGCATGGTTTAAAAGCCCAAAAAAGACGATGGAACATCAGCTTATCCTGTACTCGAACTTGATCCTCAGTGTATACATTGTTGTATACTGGGACGAAAACAGTCCCAGGATTGGACTCCTCCATTGCTCCCATAAGTCTAGGGAGTAAAGCATACGAATCCTCCCAATCACCATACACCTCAGCCATGGCTTTCTGCTTACCATGCCATGCTTTTTTGTACCTTATCGTGTAAGAATGTCGATCCTTCACCTCTGCCATGATAGCTTTCACCTTGATATCTGGTTGTGCTTCTATAAGGTGCTTAATAGTTCTCCCAACCTTCTTTGCTTTTAGTTGCCTGTGATCTTGGGAAAGTATAGAAGAGGAGCATGTGTGGATCGTCTCAGCTTTGCGAATCACCCAAGCACCCTTTCTCTTCATATTCGCAGCCCGCAGTTGCCACGTACAACCCTCTGCATCATGCTTGCATATGACATGTAGTTGTTTACTGTCAGAATATTTTACCTTCCACTCGAAATTGCGCCTCAACGCCTCTTCTGTAAAAGCATCCTGCACAGCGTCTTTCGATGTGAACGCCATACCCACCTCCAAATTGGCCGTCGGATTGTACACTGGCATAGGGACAAAGTCGGGGGGATCATTCTGACTATGTAAAAATTGAGTTGGAACCTGTGTGTAATATGGCGTGGGTGCCTCACGAAATGCCGCCTCATCCTCGTTATCATCAGTATCTTCCTCCTCCTCGCTCACTGATATCAAATCTTCCTCAGTATCCTCGTCGCTCGACTCGAATGGATAGCTCGGGCTAGAAGGATCAACATGACCACGATCACCAACATCGTCCTCTCGCTCATGTGAAGTACGCCCTGATCGAATGGTATTCTCGATTCCATACCACTCTGGCCCCCAAGCAGGCCATTGAACACCATCGGCCTCAACAAATGGGGCTGGTTTAGGAGGTTGCGAGTATTTGTCCCATCCTGCACTACTCGATCCACCGTAGTTGATTGAACCACCACCCTCCCCGTAACCTCCTGTATAACCACCGCCTTGGTAGTTGCTCGAACTACCACCCCATTCGTACCCTCCTGCAAAACCATCATCATAAGAATACTGGTGAGAATGAGATTCACCGAGCGCCTCGGTCTCAACATACACCTCTGCAAGCCGGACTTGGTTATCGCTTAGGAACTGTAACATCATCATAACCGCGTCATCATCGTTTATGACAACTTCTTGGAACACGACCCCGCCAGCACTCATGTCTGGATACCGGTAAGTAATTTTGCCAAGTCTCGTCTGTCCGCTCGTACAAACCCTTTCTGCACAAAGATCACAGAGTTCTTGAAAATTGAATCGGGAATCAATTTTCAGCATAATGGATTCGCCGTCCTCATAATCAATGCCTATGTCAGAGTTTGTCACCCTTCCATTCCACCGAATAGTAAGATGAAACTTCTTGAATTTACCCATATCTACAATTTACAATAAGTATCTATTAGCTTAAAGACAGTAAAATTAACCAAAATCATATTGTACAACTAATATTAAATCATACCATAACTAACGAAAATAAATTCAACTAACTAACAACAACATAATACGAAAATTAAATCATACTATAACTAACGAACATAAGTTCAACTAACTAACAACAACATAATACGAAAATTAAATCATACTATAACTACTAAAAACATAATTTGACTATAATACGAAAAGTCTCAACATACCGAAAAATTTCTGTTCTGTGTATTATGCTCGATTTTGGCTGCTGAAATTTGAAGAAAGGGGAGTGGTTATGTTTTTACAACTGCTGGTGGTGTGCAATTTATAGGAAAATCTGCCTACTATTCACCGTTTTTGTCGAAAACGGTGAACACCATCACCGCGTTTGTCTCAAACGGTGAATAGGTGGTAGCTGCGACCTAATTTTGACCTACCAGGGGTGGGAAACGTGGGAAATTATCACCGCGTTACTTAACAACGATGAATGGGTTCACCGTTTTTGACCAAAACGGTGATGTGTTCACCGTTGTTAATTAACGCGGTGAAAACTTAACCGTTTTAGTTTGAAACGGTGAATATTTCACCGTTTTTGTTTAATACAATGAAGTATTCACCGTGTTCGTCAAACGCGGTGATGACCTTCACCGCTTTTGTCTAAAACGGTGATGCTCAAACATGTGTACTTTGGGAAATTTTTTTATAACTCATGTATTTTGGGAATTTTTTTTAAAAACGTGTGTACAGTGGGATTTTTTCCCAATTTGAAAACAGATACCAGTGACGACTAGTAGAGAAGGACTTCGTCAAAAAATCCGCAATCTGGTCCTCAGACTTGACATACTGCAATCGCATTGTCCCATCTAGTACAAGATCCCGTATATACTGCACATGAATCTCAATGTGCTTAGTACGATCATGAAACTCTAGATTAAGGGGAATCTCGATGGCTCTAGTGGTGTCACAAAACCAATCCATCGGTGGGAGATAGGTGACTCTGAAATCTTTCAACAAACGTAAAAGCCATACCAACTCGAAGGACATCGCACATGGCTCGATATTCAGCTTATTCTTTAGACGAATTTGAACTTAATCCTACTTCTTACAACGCCATGAGATAAATGCACCACCAAACTCGATCATGTAGAAGAACGCCTACTGTCTTAGCATCTGGCAAAGTCTGCATAAGAAAAGGCACGAATAGAGCTAGGACCACTAGCCAGGAAAAATATCCCATCTTGAGTACCACGAAGATAATGCAGGATTAGATGAACTGCAGCTAGATGATCAACACAATGAGTGGCCAAATAGATAAGACTCCCAACAATGCTCCTATGGGATGAACCATTGGCCAGAGGAGTACCTGATTCCGGGTGAAGCTCAAGATTACGTTCCATAGGGGTTCGAAAAGTAGTGCACTCATCAAACTGGTGATCAGCCAAAAGATCATAGATATATATACGCTGAAAAAGAAGAATGCCACGATCTGCGAGTTATCTCAAGCCTAAGGAAGTAAGAAAGATGTCCAAGGTCCTACAGAGATAACGCAAAAAGAAGAATGGCGGCCATGTCACCCACAATAAAGATCATATCATCCACATTATCAAAGACCAACGATACCAGTTGAAGTGAGTTTGGTAAACAGTGAAGCGTCATTTAAGCTCTCCTGATAACCAAGACGCATGATAGTTGCCTGAAATGTCTCAAACCAAGCCCGATGGGCTTGTTTCAATCCATAGAGAGAACAGTAAGAAGACAAACCTGATCGGGACGCCCAACCTTGTACCCAGGAGGACGCTTCATATACACCACTTCCTTCAGCTCCACATGCAAGAATGCGTCTTTTACATGAAGCTGAAACATGGGTCATTTACGCATTGGCAGCTACTGCCAAGAGTATTCGAACGGTCGACATCATGGCGATACGAGCAAAAGTCTCATCATAATCCACCCTTTGCTCCTGTGTGAACCTGTGAGCAACTACACTAGCTTTGAAGTACTCTACATACCTGTCAGTGCATCTTAATATCATAAACACATCGATTTCCCACCTCAAGGACAGACAGTGGTGGACGATCAACAACTGTTCAAGTCTGTTTACTATGCAATGCATCAAATTCTTCCTGCATAGCCCGAACCCCCAACGGATTGCTCTGGGTTTATTTAAACCGAGTAGGAATAACTACAACATCAACACCATAACTCACAAAATCAAGAAGCCGAGCAGAAGGGACTCCTAGAGAGCTGCGAGTAGAGCGATAGAGCATGAGCTCCAGCGGAGGAGAGACAAACCCTTGGGAGCTGCTTTCGGACCCAGGAGTCTCCGGCTTGGGGGAGGCTGGGGCGGAAAGGGAGGAGGAGATGGATCAACGTCATCCTCATCAAAGAGTCTCCCTTCTGTTCACCAACCAACCTAGACTTGACTCAACCACTTATTCAAGACAGTCAGCTCATGCATAAAACTCAAGACATCAGAACCAAAATCGAGCCATCTAGGTCCTCACCGGGGTAAAGAGTGTAAAGAACAAGGAAATGAATCGCTCACTCTCGACCAGTGGGGTCAGGACAATTTGATGCGAAAAATGCGCATACTTATTCTCTCAATCCCTAACGTCTCTTCACCATGACGACAGTCTCTAAATGTTAGAGTTCACATAAATGGGTGTCATCACTAACCAATCCGGAGGTCTTAGACACAGATTCAAATGACTGGCTAGCATCTTGGACATGGGGAAAGGCCTTTTTTGTCATAGCACAAGGTTCCACAACTCCAAACCCAACACAATCACAGCCAATCAAACCACTTACTTTCTTTCTGCCATTCTGCATTACTCAAATTCTTTAGAGAATAAGACCGAAGGAGGTCACAATAATGTTAGTATTTCCGAGCTAGACTGCTAAGAAACACTACGTATTGGGCACTATTCAGATTTGTGGTGGTGGCTCTCTTTTGCTTTCATTCATTTTTTTTTTCATTTCTTGAGAGAACCACCACCTCTCCACATTTTTCAAACACATGCCCAATTTTTAAGCATTACCTCCAACCCTCACATTATATTTAACATAAACAGGAGAAAAAATGCAAAAACCCCTATGTGAAACCTTCTAAGATGCAAAAGGGTGATTTTCCAGTGTAGACCGAAAGAAAGGATAACACACGGCACAAAGGGTTGACTAGGGGGTATGACACATCAGGACAGTCAATTTGGTCGTGGACTGATCCTATGCCTCCATCATCTTAGCTAATGACAACGTGAATGCTACACATCATGGAAGAGGGATCTATCGCACAAGAAAGAAACGAGCAGAATCAAATCTCACATGTCTACCTATATGCTCTATCTCTCATTCTGATTCCCCGAACTAGATGCATAAACGACTGTCAAGAACAAGTGATAAATCCAAGTCACTATTGGTAAGCAAACAGTTGAAAAACTGAACCCCTACACAATTCTACTGCACGTCTCAGTCATCATTATAGGCTGTCCTAGTCACAATCCAGTTGTCATGCATCACTTCGAAAGTCATAATATTCATCAATTAACTCCACAGTGCCAATATGATCAAGCAAACAACATTGCTTAGAGCCCTCAAATCTCGAGATTTGGACAGCGGACTAGACTCAAAGCACACATATATACGTTCCAATGAATACAAAGAACCCCCCACACTTAAATGCGACAATGTCCTCAATGGAGCAGAGGGAAGAGGAACGATGTTACCGTGAAAAAGTGGTCAGGAATGGTGACTGGAGGGCGGACCATCAATAGCAGAGGACTGGACAAGGACAAGTCCAACGGGTACAGAGCTATAGTCAGCAAAACACACACACATTGGGTGAAAGAAATCATAGTTCCAAGTCTACAAGCCAAAGAAACAAGACAAGAGAAAAGGAAACACAATATGGAGTCTTAGTCAGGAAGGAAAGAGAAATGCAGAGCCCAACTCGATGGGTCAGCAGGCAGAGCCAACTTAGTTCTCATCGCCTCCGTCGCCACTTGGAGGCGGGTAGATATCCTCGTACCCCGGGGAAGCCTCCCAAGGGTAGCTAACAGCAGCAGGGTCCATGTCCCAGTAGCTCATCATGTAATGCTCAGCCGAAATTATTCGACGGCGACCTTCGCGCTCACGGTTGAGTCGGGCGTTGATGTGCTCATGGCCAACAAGGATCTGCTCGTTCTGGCGGGAAATGGCTGCCAGCTGCTCAGTAATGTAGGAGGTGGGTGCAGCAGCAGACGGCACGGCAGCAGAAGTGGATGCGCCAGCTGCAGAAGGTGTGGTCCGACGAGTGGTCCGACGAGCGGCAACATCGCTCGCCTCGGAGAGATCCTCGCCCTCTGGTGCACGAGGAACAGGTCGAGGAAGTCCCCGGATCCAGGTCACGTCCCCGTCGCGCTGCAGTATCAGCTGGCACCGTAGGGTTTCCCTGGAGAAGGGTGTCGGTGGCAGGATGACAGTGAACCCGGAGAGGTCGATTTTGAAGTACCGGGTCAGGGCAGTGACCACCGGCCCACAAGCCAGAGCATGACCACAGCGAGAAACCTTGGTGACGGTCCTGGCGATGAGAGAGGCCAAATGGAGGTTGTCTTCCTCCCGGCTGATTGAGTGCAGGCAGTGCAATGGCCTTATGTTCGGTGTCCAGGTGGTAGGCGAATGGTGGAAGGAGCCCCAGTGCCCGGCCGAAGTCATCACAGCGTAGGGAATAAGACTCCCCGCCAAGTTGGAACTGAATGGCGTTGCCGTGAGCGCCCACGTGGGTCTTGAAGTGCACAAAGGTGGCATAGAACTCCTAGAGTAAGCGCGGATGGCAGCCTCCATTGCCTCGCGAGCACCCAGCTCCTCGAAGACCTCAAAATCGAGGTAATGGTGCTTAACGACTTTGAGGCGTCAGATTTTCAACAGAATATTCCTCTGGTTGGCGTCGAGCATGTTCAGGTAAGTGTTCATGGTCTTGCAGCCAAAAAGCAACAAAAACACAACAACATACATGGAAATTTGTCAATGGTGAGTACACAATCATCAGCACCCGGGGTCCTCGAATCATAAAATTCGGACAGTGGACTAGGCCCCAAGGGAGGAAAAACCTTCAAAACCATTCACCATTTATACAAGATTAAACGCACTTGGAGCCATTGGATAATAAACCCTTACAAGAAATTAGGCTCCAAGTGGGACAATCACGAACACTTGCTGTCCGGTAGGCCAACCAAAGTAGTAACAAACAAAGCATGCAAATACCGTAGGCCTACCGAATTCATTCAAGCACAACCCAATTCCCGAATTCCCTCACTTCAACCCGTAATATCAATCCTCCACAATTCACAAGTAAAAATAGAGAAGCACACATGGAGGCAGAAGAAGGTATCACAGGGAAGGTGAGAGAAGAGTTAGACTCCACGACAATCGACGAGAAACTCGCCGGGAGGCTCGCCTGAGTTTCGTCACTGGCGACTTCACCACCGCCAAACTGACCCAAAACTTTGGGGAATGAGGGCCCGGATTCCAGGAACGCAGTGGTGATCGCGGTTTGTCGTTTGGAGGTTGGAGGAGGGAGATCTGGCCGGAAGAACACCGAAGAGTTGCGGTTTTCTGGCGACCCAAACCACCGCCAAACTCGACCCCTCTGGTATAGGCTTGTGCGCACCGACGAGAGGAGCACGGGAGTGGTTTCGGATTTTAATTTGGAGCTCCGGTGAGGGAGTTATGGTCGGAAAACCGCCTGAGAAGGAGAGGGGGCCGATTTTCCGGTGAAGGAGAGAGAGAGCGACCAGAAAAAATGAGGCGAGAGAGAGAGGGATTACGGGCGTCGCCCAATTTTTAAAGGTCAGGGGGCAATTATGGGGACAATTACGACCGTAATTGCTCCATTCCAGCCCGTAATTGCAACGCCGCGGCCCACAAGCCAACTGCCCCCATGCTAATTACGGGTAAAATTACGACCGTAATTGGTCGGATCCTGCCCGTAATTGCACTGTCGAGGCTCTTCTCCTCTTCTGGCTTAATTACGGGCAGGGGGCATGAAAATTACGACCGTAATTAGTCCCCCTTGCCCGTAATTACACTGCCGAGAGCCCTTTTCTCCAATTTTTAAACAGTAATTTCGAACAGCGAAAACCATTCGTGCCCCGGCTCGAAAATAGACACTACCATAGACAAGAACAGACCATTCGGCGCACAAAAAACATTCCATAAAGACTCCAGACAGACTCAAAGACTCAAAAACCGACAAAAAATGAAAAGTAAAAAAAGACAAAAATCCAAACCGTGGTGGGGTTTCCTCCCCACAAGCGCTTTTTTACCGTCCTCGAGCTTGATCAGCAGCTCTGCTCGCTCGACAGCACCTCCCAAGTACAACATTAGGAGGTGGACATTCACCTTGAATGGCTCAGTTTGAGCATTGCTGATCTCCACCGCACCGTGCGGGAAAACTTGGGTGACCGTGAAGGGTCCCTACCACCTCGAACGTAGCTTGCCCAGGAAGAATTTCAGGCTTGCACTGAAGAGCAGAACGCGATCACCTACCTGAAAATCTTTCGGGCTCCTTAGTCGAGAGTCATGGAGACGCTTGGTTTGCTCTTTGTAGATCAGGGTGTTTTCGTAGCCGTGGTAATGTCATTCCTCCAACTCCAGCAGCTGCAGCTTAAGGGCCCAGAAGGCCTTGTTATCTAGCTCTACTGGCAAATGACACGCCTTCCGATCAACAAGCCTATAGGGGGAAGTGTCAATCGAGTTCTTATAGGCTGTCCTATATGCCCAAAGAGCATCATCGAGCTTGGTGGACTAATCCTTGCGGGACTGATCCACCATCTTTTCAATGACTGGGGATGGTAAGCCACCGACACATCTGATGCTTAACACCATAGCGAGAGAGGTGTTTAGTGAATTGCCCTTGAAAATGGGTTCCTTTATCACTAATGATGGCGCGAGGTGTCTCGAACTGGGAGAACAGCTGCTTCAGAAATGAGCAGACCCGTCTTGCATCATTGGTGGGCATGGCTTGAGCTTCTGCCCACCTCGAGACGTAGTCCACTGCAACCAGTATGTACAAATTTCCAAACGATGGAGGGAATGGGCCCATGAAATCGATGCCCCAAACATCAAAAATATCACAAATGACAGAAATATGTTGGGGCATCTCATCTCGGGAAAAAATGTTACCTGACCTTTGGCAGCGGCCGGATCACGCCATCTGCTCCGATCCTGAAGAGGTAAGGATCCTCCAAGAAGTAATGTTTCAGGTCGGAGAAGAACTTGCGCTTTGCATGAGTGGCCATCCCCTTTGGTAACTACTTGCCCACCAGATAATTGGCAAAGTCAGAATACCAAGGGGCCACGTTGTCCACCAATGTCATCGCCATCAATCGCTCACCCGGGAAGGAGTCATCGATCTCCTCCACGAAGTTGTCCACCGGAGGGACTTCCAACCGTGAAAGATGATTTGCAGCAACATTCTCAGCTCGCTTCTTGTCCCGGATCTCTATATCGAATTCCTACAGAAGCAGGATTCAGCGGATGAGTCTAGGTTTTGCATTAGCCTTGCTCATCAGGTAGAGAATTGTCGAGTGGTCAGTGTAGACCACCACATGAGACAACACCTGATATGGTCGGAACTTATCAAATGCATACAGCACAGCAAGGAGCTCCTTCTCAGTGGTGTAATTCTCTTGTGCGTCGTTCAAGGTCTTTGACGCGTAGTAGATGGGCTGGAAGTTCTTCCCGCGTTTCTGACTCAAAACGGCTCCGACTGCATAGTCACTCGCATCGCACATCAGCTCAAAGGAGAGAGACCAGTAAGGAGACACATGATGGGTGCATGGGTAAGCTTCTCCTTCAACGTCTCGAATGCCGCAGTGCACTCAGGATTGAACTGGAATGGTGCATCCTTCTCCAGCAGCTTGGTCAGAGGAAGGGCAATCTTCGAGAAATCTTTAATGAAGCACCGGTAGAAGCCTGCATGCCCCAGGAAGTTGCGGATCCCCTTCACAGAAACGGGAGGAGGTAGTTGAATCATCGTCTCAATCTTCGTGTGATCCACCTCAATCCTCTGCTTGGAGATCTTGTGCCCGAGCACAATCCTCTCATGGACCATAAAATGGCACTTCTCCTAGCTGAGTGCCAGATTAGTCTCCTCGCACCTCTTCCGAACGAGTTCCAGGTTATGGAGACAATGAGTAAAGGAGACTCCATAAACCGAGAAGTCATCCATGAAGACCTCCATGATCTCTCCGACCAGTCGGTCGAAGATTGCCAACATGCATCTCTGGAAGGTCGCCGGTGCGTTACACACCCCGAATGGAATCCTCCGATAAGTAAAAGTACCGAAGGGGCAAGTGAATGTGGTCTTCGCCTGATCCTCTGATGCGATAGGAATCTGGAAATAACCAGACATGCCATCCAAGAAGCAATAAAAATCATGGCCAGCCAACCTCTGATCAATGAAGGGTAGGGGAAAATGGTCTTTCCTGGTAGCATCATTCAGGCACCGGTAATCGTCGCAGACTCTACAGCCGGCCACGGTCCGCATCGGGATCAACTCTTTCTTCTCATTCGGGACCACAGTCATCCCGCCTTTCTTCGGGACCACCTGAGTGGGGCTGACCCACCTGCTATTAGATATAGCAAAGATGATCCCTGTATATATGAGCTTCATAATCTCTGCCCGGACCACTGCCTCCAAGTTGGGAGACAATCTCCGTTGTGTCTGCCTGACTGGCTTAACCTCATCCTCCATCAGAATTCTGTGGGAGCAGAAGGATGGGTTAATGCCTCTGATATCTGTGATCTTCCATGCCATGGCCCGGGCATACTTCTGCAGCAGAGCCACCAGCTTGCTCTTCTGCTCGGGTGTCAGATCCGAGCTGATAATGACCGTGAGCTTATTCCCCTCCCGGAGAAATGCATACTCCATGTGAGAGGGGAGGGGATTAAGCTCCAGCTCTGGCGGATCCTCCAATGATGTAGTGATCCGGGGCGAGATAGGGATCGGCTTGAATGGTATCTCTCGCACCTCGATCGCGGCCTCGTCTAACTCCGCGAGCTGCTCCTCCAGCTGCACATCCTATGATGACTGTTCCCCTAGCAAAAGACAACGCTCAAGGAAATCGTCAGTACCCGCACTCGTGATGGCGAGTGCGGTCTAAAAATCATCAACAACATCACAATAGTCTAGATCATCATGGAGCTGGGGGTGTTTCACATTATCAGAAATAGAGAAGGTGATTTGTTCACCCCCAGCTCGCAAAATCAATTTCCCATCATTCACATCAATGAGCGCCTTGGCGGTGGCGAGAAAAGGTCTACCCAATATTAAAGGCACATCCACATCCTCATTTATGTCCAAAATCAAAAAATCAACAGGATATGAGAATGGCCCTACTGCGACTATCAAGTCCTCTGCAATGCCCCTTGGATGCACAATGGATCTATCAGCAAGTTGAATGCTCATCCTAGTATCACTGGGTTCACCTAGGCCTAGCTTTTTAAATAGTTTATATGGCATGACATTTATGCTAGCGCCTAAATCCGCCAAGGACTTCCCTATATGCAAACTACCAATCATGCAAGGGATAGTAAAACTCCCTGGGTCTTTTCGCTTCTCTAGTAGTTTGTTCTGTAGGATGGCAGAACACTCCTCGTTGAGCATCACCGTTGACAGCTCCCCAAGCTTCCTTTTGTTGGTGAGGAGATCCGTCATGAACTTGGCATACTCTGACAAGATTTTTCAGAGAACCTACTGATCCATGCCAAGATGAATGGCTAGATGCATCATGACGACAAAGAAAGATGGTGGATATACCATCTCAATCTTACAAAGTGTGAGAACTATGTTCGTTTTCATCTTTTTTCAGTGTAGCCTTTGTTATGGTTTTAGCACACAAATCTTGAAAAAATAGACTTAACTCGGACAGAATTACATAGACCTCTTTCTTCAACAACCCTTGTCCCACAGCTGGTAAGAGTCGTTGTAAGAAGACATGATGGTCGTGGCTTTTCATTCCAGAAACAAATTTCCCATCACTGGTGACACATCGAGAGATATTGGACGCATAAGCATCCGGAAACTTAACGATTTGTAGCCAGTTACACAACTGAATTTGGTTGGCAGTGGTTAGGGAGTAACAGGCATGCGGTAAAGATGGTTTGACGCCATCGCTATTAACCCAAAGCTCCTTTCTAATACCCAATCTCTCTAAATCCAATCTAGCATTCAGGCTATCTTTTGTTTTCCTCTCGATATGCATCAATGTTCCCAAAAAATTCTCACTAATGTTCTTCTCTACATGCATAACATCTAAGTTATGCCTCAACTCAATCTTTTCCCAATAGAGCAACCTCCAGAATGAGGCTTTCGTTTTCCAGTTATGATTAGGGGTAGAGGGATTTCGTTTCCTTTTGCGATTCAGATTAGGCATTTCATTTGAATTTAAAGCTAAATTCAATTGGTTGAGTATTTCTGAACCACATAGAATTTTAGGCTTCTCTCTCAAATCTGCCTTTCCATTGAATTTCCTACTTCTCCTCCAGGGGTGATCAGTTTCTAACCATCTACGATGACCCATGTAACATTCTTTGTTACCAAATTTCAAACGAAGGGAGTCTGTCTCAATATTGCAAACAGGACATGCTAGTTTTCTGTTAGTACCCCAACCACACAACATTCCATAAGCAAGAAAATCATTTATGGTCCATAACAAGGCAGCATGTAATTGAAAAGTTTGTTGAGAATATGTATCATAAGCTGTCACCCCATCCGTCCATAATTCTTGTAAAGCTTCAATAGTGGTTCTAAATACACATGAATGTTATCACTTGGAGATTTCTTTCCAGGTATTAGCACACTTCGAAACAGAAAAGACTCCATCATACATAACCATGGAGGTAAATTGTAAGGTGTTAACACAACCAGCCACATCCTATAACTAGAACTGAAGTTCCCAAATGGATTAAAACCATCACTAAGAAGTGCAAGCCGCACATTTCTAGGATCGAAAGCAAACCAACATTGGTCCCTATCAAAAAATTTCCATGTTTCTGCATCCGTTGGATGCCTAAGCACATCTTCATTAATTCATTTTTCTTTGTGCCACCTCATGTCCTTGGCTCCTTTGTCATGAACAGCCTAAGTAGCCTATCCTTTATAGGGAAATACCTAGTTGTTTTAATGGGAATATCCTTCCCAATGCCTGGTTTATACCTAGATTTCTTACACTTGGGACACGTCTTTTCGTTCTGGAAAGGACCTCGGAATAAGGCACAGTTGTTAGGCCATGCATCTATAATGGTATAACCAAACCCGAGGTCATGAATGTACCTCTTCACCTCATAATACGAATTAGGGAGATTCTCTCCATTTGGTAAAGCTTCCTTAATTAGATCCAAATTCAGCTTAAATGCTTTGTCGCTACTATTGGTAAACATTTTGTTATTCATCATTTTCATAATGAAGGACAACTTTGAAAATTTCTTACACCCAGGATAAAGAGGACAGTTAGCATCTTTTAGTAGTTTAGCTAAGGCTGGATCCTGATTCACTCCCCCAAAACCCTCATTCATAGATTCAGAACCTGATGTGCCAAACCTAGCAGCATTAGCTCGGCTCAAATCATTCAACATGGAAGGCATTTCAATGTCAAAACCATGCATATCATTATGACCAGTGTCCTCTAAATTATCAGTTTCCCCGCTACCACCAATATCAGAGTCCTCTCTATGATATATCAACAAACTATAATCCTCTACCATCCCATTGAGGAACAAGTCAGCTTTCACAAGATCTATTGTTTTAAAGCAACAATTGTTGCATTTTCTGCACGGACACCTAATTCTACCACTACCATCAACACATGCTTTGGAAACCCCTACAAAGTACTCAACACCCTTCACATAATTAGCAGAAAATCGATTCTCGTGCTTCAACCAACCCCTATCCATTTAGTCTGTGTGCATAAATTAGGCTAACCTGTGCCTTGGGACGATTCTTGGATCACAAAATGCAGGTTGACCTTATAACTTCACTTGAGCAAGCACCGGCAAAATGAAAACAGGAGAATAAATCTCAAATGTTCCCCTAAGGATGTCGAAATAGCAATAGCAAAGCAATCACAACACCGAAGCAATCAAACCTTCTCTAACAGGGTCGACGTAGTGAACAGAACCAAACACACCAGAACCATAACAACAAGATCCACAAAGTAGAAACCCACAGCTTACAACAACGTCCACAAAACATAAACCAGATAACTTAGCATCCCTACGCAGCTTACAGAAATCAAAGAACTACTGATAACTCAGAGAATAGTGTTCTTAGATCAGTACAATCGTCTTAAGGAAACGATAAACCCCAAAAAACCCTTAGGTTGCAATTGAATTCAGAAACTAAATTTCCAATCTCTGAGTTACGCATGCAAGAGCACATGTAGGGATTCCATTTATCAAAATCAACCAAATCCCCAACAAAATTGTCTTATAATAGGCAAACACCTAAACTCCCCCAAAAAATCCCCAACGAAAGCTTCTCTCAATCAGCTGAAAACGATGCGACAGAAGTGGAAGAGGGTGATCGAAGAGAGTACAGTCGTCTTACTCGATTATGAAGAGATGCGCTTGCTCGCTGCTGCGGGGAGGATTCGATGCGATGGCGAAGACATACTGGTTTTAATTGACAGTGGGTTTTTTGAGCGGCGGGTTTCAATTTTTGGGGCAAAATTTGGGAGTGGATCTGGTTTTGGAGCACTGGAGGGAATTAGTTCCCGCACCCTATTTCCTCTCTCTCTCTCTCTCACTCACTTTCATTATCTGAACATAAAATGGAAAAGAATAAAAGCACCCCTATTTTGACTAATCAAACTTTGTCACATTACTAAAATTATGTTACTTAAATAAAGTGCGAGAACAATATTGTGACAAACTTACAATGACATACACGATTTGTCATAATAAATATGTAATATGACAAAATATTATGACATCATTTAAATTTGTCTCAATATGGGTCTAATATGACGAATTATTATGACAAAATATTTCTTTGTAAAAAAAACACAACTAATATGACAAATTTTATTTCTGTCATATTATAGGTTCTATTGTGACAAACCTAAAATGACAAATTAAAATTTCGCCAGGACATCCCAAAATTGTTGTAGTCAATTAACCAAAACGCTGTAGCGACTACTTCAGAAAAGAAATGCGAGAGAACGTGCGAGGCCAAAAGTAAAGCTCGAGTGAGCTCTACAACATGACGTTTCTTGCGCTCTACCAACCCATTTTGTTGAGAGACCTCAAGATGTGATATTTTACAAAGGATGCCGAGCGAGTTATACATATCAAGCAACAATGGGTGAGAACTAAATTCACCACTTGGATCAGAACGAATAATTTTTAAGGGCGCCCAAATTGAGTCGAAATCATTGTTAAAAATTCTTTGGCAACCAATAATAAATATCATTTTAAGCGGAGGAAATAAGCCCATCTAAATCGAGTTGCATGCTCAATAAACAGGGCAAAATAGCGAAAACCATGTCAAGAAACAACAGGAGACGGATATTCATATGAACAATAACAAAGGGTTCAGAAATAACAGTAGTGCGCGATTGAAAAGCGTTGCTCGTTGTTTTGGCATCAACATAACTAGGGCGATGATGCTGGGGCAAACGAATACCAGTATGACTACCACAATTTTTTTTTTAATATTTAAAAGATGAGCAGAGTTGGGATGAACAAAAAGAGAATTCCAAATATCCAATACACTCACAGATAGCATTGGGAAGGGACAGTTGAAGTGCCGAGTTGACGAGACGCTCGACATAGACCGTTGTTAGTGGTTGGGCAGGTGGTTGAGCAACGGGAAGCTTCTGAGCGCGAGGTGGAGAAGGTACATACTCAAACTCAACTATCGGAGCTGCATAGGCAGGCTGGTCCATGGGATGCTGGCCAGGCGGCAACGTATTTGCAAATGGCTCTTATCTCGGCAATGATGGCATTAAAGCTCTACCACGACAATGAGTTGCTGATATTAGTTTAGTTTGGCCCTGCTGTAGTTTTTGCAGAAGCATCTTCTGGCTTGAGCTTTTAGATAAGTACTTTTCAAAAAAAGCAGTTTAGTGTTTGGCTGTAAAACTATTAGAAGTGCTTTTTAATATGAGCGGTTGTGTAAAATGACTATAAAAAGTAGTAAAAATGGATCTTGTTAGATTTCTTTTATATTAAATAATATGATTTTATAATTAATTTTTTTTTAAAATGATATAAATGAAAGAAAATTATATTTTCTGAAATAAAATTAAAATATGGTAAGGATAATCTTGTATTTTCAAAATAGTTTTTTCGCAGAAACTCCAAATTGGACCTTCTGCTTTTACGTTATACAAAAGCGCGAAAAGCCGAGTGTTTAGAGGTGTTTTGCCCTGCTTCAGCTTTTTAAGTCGAAAAACACTTCTAAAAGTCGGGCCAAACATATGCATTGTGTTCTCTCAACAACAAACACGACAACCATTGATTCCTTAGAAGTAGCAACAACAAGGATGGATTAGCCCTCACCAAGACGAATGACAAGCTGGGATTGGGTACGGAGACGTGTCTTCTCTCGAAGCAGTTGGCCGAGCACTCCATCAAATGGAAGGTTTTAACGATTAAGCAGGCTGGGCCGAACGAATTTAAAAGCCGGATTAAGGCGGCTCAAAATCTGCAGAAGACGGCTCTGTTGACGATCTGGTAGCACCTCTGCCGAGGCCTCTTTGGAGAGGAGCGATATGTGGGCTAGGGTGATCACCCTAATCTATCCCATGTCATCAATCATATGTGGTCTAGGGTAAGTCCGCGTTACCATGCAAGACTCACGTGGGCTCACTATGGTTCAAGTCCACTAAACATAATGATACATACAAAATACATGATAGATACAAAATACATGGGCTGCTTAATAGTGATCGTCTAACATGAATAAATCTCTAAAAACAATGCCATCCCTAGGAGTGTTCAAACAGATTGGTTACTGTGGTAACCATATTAACCAGTAGCATTCGGTTGATTTGGAAAATTGGTTTGGTTAAACAATTTAGCTTATTTGGTTTAGGTGGTTTGGTTTAGGCGTAGGTTTCACAGGTTGCAAGATGATCCCTTTCATTGGTCACACTTGGCCTTTGTTAGGAGTTGTGTCATAGCGAGTCAAGTTTTTGGCGCAGTTGCCGGGGAGATGCAAGATGATCCCAGTGAAGAAATTGCTTGGCGACTTGCTCTCCAATCTGTTCGGGAAGAAGAAGAGAGAGCAAGGGTGAGGAAAGAAGTTGTGGAGGATGATGAAGAAAGCAAAGAAGAGGTAGTTCTTGATCTTTTCCAAGGGGAGAGTCCACATTTTGAAGAAGGAAGGGGGGTTGAGGAAGCAATTGGCGTCCAGGCTGAGGATGAAGTTGAGGTGGAAGAGGCTTGCACCGGCCCTATGTTACATGTGATATCTCCATCAAACTTTGAGGATCTGCTTGGCAAGGACCCATTTGCAATTCTCTATGCCAGACCAAGACCACATCAACATCAATCGCTCTTGGTGGATGCGATGGTGGTCAATCGAATATATCTTATTTGGTTTGGGGCAATGAGACAAGAGCAGACGTGAAGGAGAGGTCTCGAGAGTGGAAACTTTATATTCCTCAAGGCCACGAGCCATCTTCATCACCTATCACATCACATGCTCGTGACTTGAGACTCCACCTCATTAATGAGATCATCAACTTCAAGGAGGTTTTGGGGTGGACCCAAACTTAGGAGCCATCGTCCGGCTCAGACGTAAAAGAAGCACTTGTTGGGAGGCAACCCCACCACGGTTTGTTTTTATTTTGTTTGTTTTCGGTTTCCACTTGGAACTTTGGTTCTATCACCCAGTGTGTGTGTTTTCATGACTCTAGCTCTGTGCCAATTGGACTAGCCCACTTCCAATCTACTGCTCTTGACTGGTCTGCCTTCCAGTCACCGTTCCCGCTCATCATTTCCTCGTAACATCGTTCCCCTTCCCTCTGCTCCAATGAGGGCAATGTTGAACTTAAGTGTGTGTGTGGGGGGGGGGGGGGTGCTTTGTCTTTATTGGAACGTATATGTGTATGTTTTGAGCCTAGTTTGTTGTCCAAATCTCGAGATTTGAGGGCTCCAAGTACTGATGTTTGCATGATCATATTGGCACTGTGGTTTATTTGGTGAATCAAATGGTTGTTAGACTTGATGCATGACAACTGGATTGTGAGTAGGACAGCCTATAATGATGACTCAGACGTGCAGTAGAGTTGTGTAGGGGTTCAGTTTTTCAACTGTTTGCTTACCAACTGTGACTTGGATTGATCACTTGTTCTTGACAGTCGTTTATGCATCTAGTTCAGGGAATCAGAATGAGAGATAGAGCATATAGGCAGCCATGTGAAATTTGAGTCTACTTGTTTCTTTCTTGTGCGGTAGATCCCTCTTCCATGATGTGTAGCATTCACGTTGTCATTAGCTAAGATGATGGAGGCATAGGAATAGCTCACAACACCTGAATTCCAAGCACACGCCAATTGGAATCAGAGTCAAGTTGGCGCTAAAGTAGCTATGTCGATTTTCATGAAACATCAAGGGTATTACACGCGCGCCGCCGCTATGGGCACAAACTACGAGTTCCTCGTCGAGCCCTTGGCTACCCGAGCTATCTACCGCCACTACACCCACCGCTGCCTCGGTGATAGGAGCTTTGTGCAATTGGTTGAGCGCAATTGGAAATATCGCAAGCACAGGCTGCACCAGCGTCCGCCCATTGTCATCGATAAAAAAATGGGGAAACTTCTTTTACATCGATCCGGGTTGAAGAATGGGGAGGTTTGGTGTATTATAGCACCCGTTGGACATGGTGGTCGATTCTGGGCTTAGTAATTAGAGACTTATTATTAGTTAATTGTTAGATTAATTTGGTTATTTGGATATTCGTATTAGTTTATTGTATCTTGTTGAGAAAGTTATTGTTTACTTCCTGGGTTGGGATTAGTTTACCTTGTTTGAGAGAAAGGGTTTGTGAGAGTAGTCCTGTAAATATGTACGTTGTTCTATAGTTTTAAATGAATGAATAAGAGTAAAGTAATTTAGTAGAAAATAGTTGTAGTTTTTTCGCGTTGCATTAGTTTATTGTAGAAGAGTTGTAGATCCACGATGCGAAAATTTCGCGTACACGACGGACACTTCCAAACTCTTTATGTGGGGTCTTAATTATTATAAAAGACTTACATAACACATCTGTTTGATTAATAACTGTGATAGAATGAGGTTGCGTAACCTTCCATAATGTGTAGTCTCGTAATAAATTCAAGTTAGATTAAACTATATAATGTATAAGATTAAATTAATCTGCCATAAGTTTTAATATGCATGATGCAAATTGATAAGACGTTTAATATATATGGTACTAATAAATAAATTTATATTATTAATAAGTGAACTAAGTTATAAAAAGTATTACATTTGATTAAAGTATTATGTGAATAGTAACTTTCCTTGCAAAATTCTTTTGTAATGCATATTGAAGAAATCGTGATTTTCGTCAATTTAGAAATTTTCTTTCAAACTTATATAAGGAAAGACTTAAGTAATATGTTTGTTAATTGATACATTTCCCTCAATAAAATTTTTTTTGTTGTCTAACTGTCTTAGTCCTTGCAAAGTCTTATATTATATGTTTTCTAGAATTGATACATTAGAAGTAACTGTTTCTCTGTAAGATTACTTATGGTATTTGTAATTTACGTAATCGTTGTCAAAAGGAATAAAAAAATGTTGTGATAAAATTGAGTGTAGGAGATAGAAACAAATAATTGCATATACAACTACATATGGGAAAAAGAGTTATGCTGAAATTAGGTGTAGCGTATAAAAAAATATAGGTGAAAATACCCTCAAAAAAGGAAGCAAATTTGATGCGCCCTTAACTTTTTAGTGAGGAATAGTAATTTAAGCTTATGTAAATCTTTCGTAATATGAAATAAAAAAATACTAAGATAGTTTTGTAAAGAGAATAAGGCCTAGGGTAAAAACTATTTTTAGCCAATCTTTCATAAATTCTAAAACATTAGTCAAACCTTTGAGAAATACAAAATTATAGACATTTTCATTCAAATACGTGGACTTACGATTAGCTCATGTGAAATTATGTTAAAACTAACATTAACTTTAATGGAAAGTAACTATAATTTTATAGTTTTATTAGAGATTTGACCAATATTTCGTATTCTCGAATGTTTGACTAAAAAATATTAGTCACCCTAAATCTTATGATGAAACTTGTCCATTTTGTGTGGCTTGGGACAGTTTGTTGTTAAAGTCAATTTGATTGTAAAAAATCTAATAATTGATTGTTAGAAAAACTTATCATGGACCTTACTATATGACATATGACCCTTACGTAATTAAGGAAAAATTAATTTTTCATCCTTGGTTACTTTACTTGCGCTATTATAATATAAAATATCAAAATATAATAATTATTTAGCTTATGTCACATTTTTCGATTGGGTTTACGTTTGATCGTTGTTTCATGACACGTATCAATGAGTGAATTGTTATAAAAACTAAACTGAAATAAACGACACCGAATTAACGTGGTATCATTGGCATTTTAAAGATTAAGACTAATCCACGACACAAAGAGTTCTTCTTCTCTTATTCAGCTCAAAGGCTACCGAACCCCAATCACACCATATATATACAATTAACAACCCTAATATATCACACGTCATCAATCATATATGTGATAAGATAAGTCAGCATTCCCATGCAAGGCTCACGTGGGCTCAATATAGTTAAAAGGGTTTTTTTTTTCATTTCTTGAGAGAACCACCACCTCTGCACATTTTTCAAACACATGCCCAATTTTTAAGCATTACCTCCAACCCTCACAATATATTTAACATAAACAGCAGAAAACATGCAAAAACCACTCTGTGGAACCTTCTAAGAGATGTAAAAGGGTGATTTTCGAGTGTAGACCGAAAGAAAGGATAACACACCGCTCAAAGGGCTGACTAGGGGGTATGACACATCAGGACAGTCAATTTGGTCGTGGGTAATCCTATTCCTCCATCATCTTAGCTAATGACAACGTGAATGCTACACATCATGGAAAGAGGGATTTATCGCACAAGAAAGAAACGAGCAGGCTCAAATCTCACATGACTACCTTTATGCTCTGTCTCTCATTCTGATTCCCTGAACTAGATGCACAAACGACTATCAGGAACAAGTGATAAATCCAATTCACAGTTGGTAAGCAAACAGTTGAAAACTTAACCCCTACACAATTCTACTGCACGTCTCAGTCAACATTATAGGCTGTCCTAGTCATAATCCAGTTTTCATGCATCACTTCGAAAGCCATAATATTCGTCAAATAACTCCACAGTGCCAATATGATCAAGCAAACAGCAGTGCATGGAGCCCTCAAATCTCGAGATTTGGACAGCGAACTAGGCTCCAAGCACACATATATACGTTCTAATGAATACAAAGAACCCCCCCCCCCCCCCCCACACTTAAATGCGACAGTGTCCTCAATGGAGCAGAGGGAAGGGGAACGATGTTACCGTGAAAAAGTGGTCAGGAATGGTGACTAGAGGGCGGATCAATCAATAGCAGAGGACTGGACAAGGACCAATCCAACGGGTACAGAGATAGAGTCAGCAAAACACACATATTGGGTGAAGAAATCATAGTTCCAAGTCTAGAAGCCAAAGAAACAAGACAAGAGAAAAGGAAACACAATATGGAGTCTTAGTCTGGAAGGAAAGACAAATGCAGAGAGCAACTCGATGGGTCAGCAGGCAGAGCCAGCTTAGTTCTCATCGCCTCCGTCGCCAGTTGGAGGAGGGTAAAAATTCTCATGCCCCGGGGAAGCCTCCCAAGGGTAGCTAACAGCAGCAGGGTCTATGTCCCAGTAGCTCATCATGTAATGCTCAGCCGAAATGATGCGACGACGACCTTCACGCTCACGGTCGAGTCGGGCGTTGATGTGCTCATGGCCAGCAAGGATCTTCTCGTTCTGGCGGGAAATGGCTGCCAGCTGCTCAGCAATGTAGGAGGTGGGTGCAGCAGCAGACGGGCCGGCAGCATCGCTCGCCTCGGGGAGATCCTCGCCCTCTGGTGCACGAGGAACAGGTCGAGGAATTCCCCGGATCCAGGTCACGTCCCCGTCGCGCTGTAATATCAGCTGGCACCGTAGGGTTTCCATGGAGAAGGGTGTCAGTGGCAGGATGACAGTGAACCCAGAGAGGTCGATGTTGAAGTATCGGGCCAGGGAAGTGACCATCGGCCCACAAGCTAGAGCACGACCACAGCGAGAAGCCTTGGTGACGGTCCTGGCGATGAGAGAGGCCAAATTGAGGTTGTCTTCCTCCTGGCTGATGGTGTGCAGGCAGTGAAATGGCATTCTGTTCGGTGTCCAGGTGGTAGTCGAATGGTGGAAGGAGCCCCAGTGCCTGGCCGAAGTCATCATAGCGTAGGGAATAAGAATCCCCGCCAAGTCGGAACTGAATAGCGTTGCCGTTAGCGCCCGCGTGGGTCTGGAAGTGCAAGAAGGTGGCATAGAACTCCCAGAGTGCTCCTGATAAATCGGCTCAGCGAGGTAGAGGAGGCGGCGCCAAGATTAAGCGCGGATGGTAGCCTCCATTGCCTCGCGAGAACCCAGCTCCTCGAAGACCTCAAATCATAAAATTCGGACAGTGGACAAGGCCCCAAGGGAGGAAAAACATTCAAAACCATTCACCATCCACACAAGATTAAACGCACTTGGAGCCTTCGGATAATAAACCCGGACAAGAAATTAGGCTCCAAGTGGGACAATCACGAACACATGTTGCCCGGTAGGCCAACCAAAGTAGTAACAAACAAAGCATGCAATACCGTAGGCCTACCGAATTCATTCTAGCACAACCCAATTCCCTCACTTAAACGGGTAATATCAATCCTCCACAATTCACAAGTAAAAATAGAGAAGCACACCTGGAGGCACAAGAAGGTATCACGGGGAAGGTCAGGGAAAAGTGAGACTCCACGACAATCACCGGGAAACTCGCCGGGAGGCTCGCCGGAGTTCGTCGCCGGTGACTTCACCACTGCCAAACTGACCCAAAACACTGGGGAATGAGGGCCGGATGCCAGGAACGCAGTGGTGGTCGCGGTTTGTCGATTGGAGGTCGGAGGAGGGAGATCGGGCTGGAAGAACACCGAAGGGTCGCGGTTTTCCGGCGTCCCAAACCACCGCCAAAAGCGACCCTACTGGTATAGGCTTGTACGCATCGACGAGAGGAGCACGGGAGTGCTTTTGGATTTTAATTTGGAGGTCCGGTGAGGGAGTTATGGCCGGAAAACTACCTGAGAAGGAGAGGGGGCCGATTTTCCGGTGAAGGAGAGAGAGAGACCAGAAAAAATGAGGAGAGAGAGGGGGATTACGGGCGTCGCCCGATTTTTAAAGATCAGGGGGCAATTATGGGCACAATTACGACCGTAATTTCCCCATTCTAGCCCGTAATTGCAACGCCGCGGCACGCGAGCCAACTGCCCCCTATGCTAATTACAGGCAAAATTACGACCGTAATTAGTTGGATCCTGGTCGTAATTGCACTGTCGAGGCTCTTCTCCTCTTCTGGCTTAATTACGGGCAGGGGGCATGAAAATTATGACCGTAATTGGTCCCCCCTTGCGCGTAATTAAACTGCCGAGATCCCTTTTCTCCAATTTTTAAACCGCAATTTCGAACAGCGGAAACCATTCATGCCCCGGCTCGAAAATAGACACTACCATAGACAAAAAAAGACCATCCGGGGCACGAAAAACATTCCAGAAAGACTCCAGACAAACTCACAAAAACCAACAAAAAATGAAAAGGAAAAAAAGACAGAAATGCAAACCGTGGTGGGGTTGCCTCCCCACAAGCGCTTCTTTACCGTCTTTTAGCTGGATGCCAGTAGAGGAACTAAGTGTCCTCGAGCTTGATCAGCAGCTCTGGTAGCTCGACAGCTCCCGGTTTGTCAGCTCGGCTTGCCCATTTGACTGGGGATGGTAAGCCACCGACACCTGATGCTTAACACCATAGCGAGAGAGGAGTTTAGTGAATTGCCCTTGAAAATGGGTTCCTCTTTAACTAATGATGGCGCGAGGTGTCCCGAACCGGGAGAACAGCTGCTTCATAAATGAGCAGACCCGTCTTGCATCATTGGTGGGCATGGCTTGATCTTCTTCCCACCTCAAGACGTAGTCCACTGCAACTAGTATGTACAAATTGCCAAAGGATGGAGGGACTGGGCCCATGAAATCGATGCCCCAAACATCAAAAATTTCACAAATGACAAAAATATGTTGGGGCATCTCATCCAGGGAAGAAATTTTACCTGTCCTTTGGCAGCGGTCGCACTGTCGTGCGAAGGTGTCTGCATCCTTGAAGAACGAGGGCCAATAGAAGCCCGACTGTAGCACCTTCCGCGCCGTGCGGTTTCCTCCATGGTGACCTCCAGTCGGTCTCTCGTGGCATTGAGACAAGATGTCTCCCATCTCGTGCTCCATGACACAGCGCCGGATCACGCCATCTGCTCCGATCCTAAAGAGGTGAGAGAATAACTTGCACTTTGCATGAGTGGCCATCCCCTTTGGTAACTGCTTGCCCACCAGATAATTGGCAAAGTTAGAATACCAAGGGGCCACGCTGTCCACCAATGTCATCGCCAGCAATAGCTCACCCGGGAAGGAGTCATCGATCTCCTTCACGAAGTTCTCCACCGGAGGGGCTTCAAACCGTGAAAGATGATTTGCAGCAACATTCTCGGCTCCCTTCTTGTCCCGGATCTCTATATCGAATTCCTACAGAAGCAGGATCCAGTGGATGAGTCTAGGCTGTAACATCCCGACCTTTTACGAAAATCAAACCACAACTCAAACCCAAAAACCAGTTACTCCGGAGCAACCCAAGCCACATTTTGAAATAAACAACTGACATTATTTAAGAACTTTAAACGAAAAGCCCCAAAACTTGGGCAAAATCTCAAACTCAAACACTCGAAATGACTTAACACAGAATCTTGAACCTGGAATCTCCAGTACATATACTCATAATCAGAATCATAAAATAACTTCCAAATTTTAACTCTAACTCTTCACACAGCTCCTTGACATCTCACCAGTACTGACATGGCCGCTCGCCTCATCTTACTGTTTCTCAGATCCACTTCCGCTAACCCAACCTCAACCTGGTGAGTGAGAAGGGGTCAGTCTCGTCGTTACTTCCTAAGGTCTCTGCCCTTAGAAATCTCCTTACTAAAACACGTTATTAGCGTTTCCTTTCCTTAGATGAAAGTCGTTCTCACTTTCATCCTTAATAACTCATTTCAACTTTAACTCTTAGAGGTTCTCTACTACTACCCTTAAATCATAGAAGTTCTCTACTACTACCTTAACTTATATACTTATTACTAGGGAATCACCGCGTTACGTATCGCCGTCCGGTGTCCCTATCCTCAAGGCAATGGTACTGCATTACGTATCGCTGTCCAGTCCATGCACGGTCAACTACTGCGTTACGTATCGTCGTCCGATAGTGACCTGACCATCTACCGCGTCCAGTAGTGGCCCAACCGCCCGGAGGTTCAATTACCATCAATCATACATTACATAAATACCTTAACTTATATACTTATATACTTAAAAATCATGGCCAGCCAACCTCTGATCAATGAAGGGTAGGGGAAAATGGTCTTTCCTGGTAGCATCATTCAGACTCTCCAGCCGGCCACGGTCCGCATCGGGATCAACTCTTTCTTCTCATTCGGGACCACAGTCATCCCGCCTTTCTTCGGGACCACCTGAGTGGGGCTGACCCACTTGCTATCAGATATAGAAAAGATGATCATGCATCCATGAACTTCACAATCTCTTCTCGGACCACTGCCTCCAAGTTGGGAGACAATCTCCACTGTGGCTGCCTGACTGGCTTAACCTCATCCTCCATCAGAATTCTGTGGGAGTAGAAGGATGGGTTAATGCCTCTGATATATGTGATCTTCCATGCCATGGCCCAGGCATACTTCTGCAGCAGAGCCACCAGCTTGCTCTTCTATTCGGGTGTCAAATCCGAGCTGATAACGACCGTGAGCTTATTCCCCTCCGGGAGAAATGCATACTCCAGGTGAGAGGGGAGGGGCTTAAGCTCCAACTCTGGCGGATCCTCCAATGATGTAGCGATCCGGGGCAAGATAGGGATCGGCTTGAATGGTATCTCTCGCACCTCGATCGCGGCCTCGTCTTACTCCGCGAGCTGCTCCTCCAGCTGCACATCCTATGATGCCTGTTCCCATAGCAAAAGACAACGCTCAAGGAAATCATCAGTACCTGCACTCGTGATGGCAAGTGTGGTCTCAAAATCAGCAACAACATCACAATAGTCTAGATCATCATGGAGCTGGGGGTGTTTCATATTATCAGAAACAGAGAAGGTGATTTGTTCACCCCCAGCTCGCAAAATCAATGTCCCATCATTCACATCAATGAGCGCCTTGGCGGTGGCGAGAAAAGGTCTACCAAATATTAAAGGCACATCCACATCCTCATTTATGTCCAAAATCACAAAATCAAAGGGATATGAGAATGGCTCTAGGATGCACAATAGATCTATCAACAAGTTGAATGCTCATCCTAGAAACACTGGGTTCACCTAAGCCTAGCTTTTTAAACATTTTATATGGCATGACATTTATTCTAGCGCCTAAATCTGCCAAGGACTTCCCTATATGCAAACTACCAATCATGCAAGGGATAGTAAAACTCCCTGGGTCTTTTCGCTTCTCTGGTAGTTTGTTCTGCAGGATGGCAGAACACTCCTCGTTGAGCATCACCGTTGACAGCTTCCCAAGCTTCCTCTTGTTGGTGAGGAGATCCTTCATGAACTTGGCATACTAGGGCATCTTCGATAATGCCTCCACGAAGGGCATGCTTATGTGTACCTGCTTCAGCATTGCCATGAATTTGGCAAATCAGTCTCCAGTCGGTCCTTGTGCAACCGAGTAGGAAAGGGAAGCTGGGGTACATACTCCTTCACCACTGGTTGCGGTTTAGGAGCAGGCACAAACTCTCTTTTGCCCGAACAGGTGGATCAGTAGTCACCTTGCCACTCCTGGTGGTAATGGCCTTGCAGTGCTTGATAACGATGGAATTGCACATATTTGCACCCCTAGTTCTTATCCGTTAGTGGGGCATAGTCGTGTATTCTTGGCATATTTTACGCCGGGTTGTGCTACTTTGTCATATTTCAGGTCCCATGCGTCGAAGGAAAGGCAAAGCACGAGTTTCGGGGCATTCGGAAGTCATTCGGTCGAGCTGGAGCCAAAACACGGGCACGCCTAAATCAAAGCACGGCCGTGTTCCTGGACCGTTTTTTTACTGCCGAGGCTTGATTCAAGACTGTCAAACACTAGCTCAAAACACGGGCGGGACTGGCCCAAAACAAGGCCGTGTCCATCAAAAAGCACGCCCGTGTTTTCCCCAAAGTCTGGCCATGTATTTACCACGTGGCAAGGGCACGGGCGGGCTGGAGCAAAACACGGCCGTGCCCTCAAGAGAGAAAGCGAAGAACAAGAGTTCCCAAGTGCCCTAGCTTGATCTTCATCACCATCTGAATCTGCTTTTGCTTCTTTCTCCATGGAGTAGTTCTTCCATTCATCTGGGTAGGTTGATAGAGCATCCTTATTTTGTACCGAATTTACTTCAGTAGTGGAGGTTTTGTTCGTTAGGGTCTCAATCTGTTTACTCCGGTGGAGGTTAGTCGCCCGCTAGAGACTCAGATTGAGAGGGTCTGGAGACCTTTAGTCGAGACTTCAGACTGTTTAAGAACCTTCCGCAGTATAACTATCATAGAAATTGAACTTGGTAAATTGCAATCCGGCTTAACTGCAGTCTAGGGGGAACCATATCCGAGTGACCTCTCTCGACTTGAAAACAACCGTTTAACTTGCTTTGTTTGTTTGTTAATTTGGATTTGCACTAAAGTTTCACTGCTAGATAACAAGAATTCACCGAGTAGTCATCAAATCTAGGACCCGGGTTGACATTAAAACCGAAACCCGCTTTACTACGCTTTAGGAAGTGGTTACACTTGGCCAATTTCTGGAGTGACAGTAGGAGTGAGTCAAGTTTTTGGCGCCGTTGCCGGGGACGGCAAGGTTGTTGAAGAAAAGTGATTTATGTTAATTTAGCTTTTCTTTTCGCATTGTTTGCTTTGTCCCACTTGTGCCTTCACGGGTTTGCTTGCTTGATTGTGGGCAGGTAGGCATGAGCCGTAGCCAGTCGGGAGGTTTACTGCCATTGAATTCAGAAATTGAACGCACCTGTCACCAACTCAGGAGACAATAGCGAGCTAGACTGGCTATGGAAGGAGATTACAATCCACACCAGGGGAATCCTCACCAGGCTCCCCCGGTGAATCAGGTCTTGGGGAACAACCCCATACCCCAGGAAGATGGGGTTCATCATCATCCACCGCCGCCAGGTCCCACCTTGGAGTACTACTACACTCCACGGATTGCTGACATCCGCCCGGTCATCCTCTACCCGCCTATTCCAGCGAACAACTTCGAGATCAAGCCATGCTGGATTCAACTCATTACATCATCTAACCAATTCCATGGTTTGAAGGATGAGGAGGCAAGGGTACATCTTTCCCGTTCTCTGCAGCTGACGAACGGATTCAAGCTGAACGGTGTCCCTGATGACGCAATTCAGAGGGTGATTGAGTCTCTATGCCCAGGAGGGGATATTCTTACTAAGACTCCACCCAAAATGAACCAGATGATCAGTACCTTGGCTTCCAGAGATCATTCCTGGGGGCAGAGCAGTAGAGGCAGACATTCTCGGGACCTTGGTGTGCACGCCATGGAGACCAGATCCGGGCTAGAGCAGTAGGTGGCCGAGTTAGTGCAGACATTGAAGCATCCCAACAGTCTTATTCCGGGCAGAGGTCTGGCTACACCTCCAGGGCACCGGGGTCTCTGCCTGCCACCACTATTCCGAATCCGCGTGATCCTCACCAGCGCCAGCAGCTTGATGCCATCACTACCAGGAGTGGCAAGACCACATCCGCTGCTCCTGCCCAGGCCAACCAAGATGAGCCACTACCTGCTTCAACACTGCCAGCTGATAATGCAGAAGTTGGGGGTGACAAAGAAGCACCCGCTCCCACGCCAAAGCCAGTGGTTAAGGAGCATGTACCCCAGCTTCCTTTCCCCACTCGCCTACATAAAGACAAGCTGGAGACTGAGTTTGCCAAGTTCATGGCAATGTTGAAGCAGGTCAACATTAGCATGCCATTCGTGGAGGCACTGTCGAAAATGCCCAAGTATGCCAAGTTCATGAAGGACCTCCTCACCAACAAGAAGAAACTTGGGGATGTTTCGACAGTGATGCTGAGCGAGGAGTGTTCTGCTATCCTGCAGAACAAGCTGCCCGAGAAGTGCAAAGACCCAGGGAGTTTCACTATCCCTCTTGTTATTGGCAGCATGCATGTAAGAAAGTCTTTGGCGGACCTAGGCTCTAGCATAAATGTCATGCCTTACAAATTGTTTAAAAAGCTAGACCTAGGTGAACCTAGAGCTACTAGGATGAGCATTCAGTTAGCTGATCGTTCTATCGTGCATCCTAGGGGTATCATTTAGGATTTGCTTGTTAATGTGGGTGCATTCACATATCCTATTGACTTTGTTATTTTGGATATAAATGAGGATGTGGATGTACCTTTGATTTTGGGTAGACCGTTTCTCGCCACCGCCAAGGCGCTTATTGATGTGCATAGTGGTAAATTGATTTTGCGTGCTGGTAATGAACATGCTACTTTTTCTGTCTCTGAGAATGGGAAACACTCCCATTTGCATGATGATGTGGATTACTGTGATGTGCTTGCTGATTTTGAGACCGCACTCGCTATAACGAGTGCGGGTACTGACGATGCTCTTGAGCGTTGTATTTTGCTAGGTGAGCAGGCATCGCAGGAGCCGCAGCTAGCTGAGCAGTTGGCCGCGCTGGAGAGTGGCCCATTTTTGGATGGCGACAGGGTGTTCAAACCGATTTCATCCTCACCACGCATCACTACCTCCTTGGAGGAACCACCAGAGCAGGAGCTTAAGCTCCTCCCTCCTCATTTGGAGTATGCATTTCTCCGGGAGGGGAATAAGCTTCTAGTCATCATAGCTCGTCCCTCACACCAGAGCAGAAGGACAGACTGGTGGCCTTGCTGAAGCGGCACAAGCGTGCTCTAGCGTGGAAGATCACAGATATCCGGGGGATCAGCCCTTCCTTCTGCTCCCACCGGATACCGATGGAGGATGAGATGCGGCCAGTGAGACAGGCGTAGAAAAGACTGACACCGAACCTGAAGGATGTGGTTGGGGCAGAGATCGTGAAGCTGCTGGACGCGGGGATCATCTTCGCCATTTCCGACAGCGAGTGGGTCAATCCCACCCAGGTGGTACCCAAAAAGGGTGGGATGACTGTGGTGCCTAACGAGAAGAATGAGCTGATCCCGATGTGCACGGTGAATGGGTACCGTGTCTGCATTGATTACCGGCGTCTCAACGACGCCACTCGGAAGGACCACTTCCCGCTGCCGTTCATCGACCAGATGTAGGAGAGACTGGCGGGGCACGAGTTCTACTGTTTCCTGGATGGGATGTCCGAGTACTTCCAGATACCCATTGCACCGGAGGACCAGGCGAAGACCACTTTCACCTGTCCCTTCGGCACATTTGCCTACCGGAGGATCCCGTTCGGGCTATGTAATGCCCCCGCCACTTTTGAGCGGTGCATGCTCGACATCTTTGACCGTCTGGTCGGCGAGATTATGGAGGTGTTTATGGACGACTTCTCGGTTTACGGAGACTCATTCTCTCACTGTCTCCAGAACCTGGAACTCGTCCTTAAACGGTGTGAAAAAACGAACCTGGCACTGAGTTGGGAGAAGTGCCACTTCATGGTTCGCGAGGGCATAGTTCTGGGGCATAAGATCTCCAAGATGGGGATTGAGGTGGACAGAGCAAAGATCGAGACTATCAGCAAGCTGCCTCCTCCTACATCTGTTAAGGGGATCCGGAGTTTCTTAGGCCATGCAGGGTTCTACAGGCGGTTCATCAAGGATTTTTCGAAGATCGCCCTGCCCCTGACTTAGCTTCTTGAGAAGGATGCCCCCTTCCAGTTCACTGATGCATGCACAGCGGCCTTCACGACCTTGAAGGAGAAGCTCACTCAAGCTCCTATCATGGTTGTTCATGACTGGTCCCTGCCATTTGAGCTGATGTGGCTTTGCTGTTGGAGCTGTATTGGGGCAGAGGCGAGATCAGCATTTCCGACCTATCTACTACGCCTCGAAGACCCTGAATGATGCCCAGGAGAAGTACACCACTTCGGAGAAGGAGCTGCTCGCGGTGGTGTTTGCCTTCGATAAATTTCGTCCTTATGTGGTCTTGTCCCATGTGACCGTGTATACAGATCACTCCGCGATTCGATGCCAAGCCTAGGCACATAAGATGGATCTTACTGTTGCAGGAGTTTGACATTGAGATTCGGGACAAGAAGGGAGCGGAGAATGTTGCAGCCGATCACCTCTCCCGGTTGGACGCACCCCCTGCGGACAACCTCGAGGAGGAGATCAACGACTCCTTCCCAGATGAGAGACTGATGATGATGTGCCTGGTGGAGAGTGTCACCCCCTGGTATTTTGATTTTGCGAACTATCTGGTGGGCCAGCAGCTGCCCAAGGGGATGACAACCCAAGTCAAGAGGAAATTTTTCTCCGACCTGAAGCACTACTTCTGGAATGGCCCTCATCTCTTTAGGATCGGAGCCGACGGGATAATCCGTCGATGTGTTATGGAGAGTGAGATGGAGGGCATTCTATCTCACTGTCATGAACGACCTACTGGTGGTCACCACGGAGGAAACCGCACAGTGAGGAAGGTGCTACAGGCGGGCTTCTAATGGCCCACGCTCTTCAAGGACGCAGACACCTTCGCACGCAGGTGCGACCGATGCCAGAGGTCAGGTAACATCTCTGCCCATGATGAGATGCCCCAGAATGTGTTTATAACTTGTGAGATTTTTTATGTCTGGGGTATCGACTTCATGGGCCCCTTCCCTCCATCTTTTGGTAATACCTATATCCTTGTTGCTGTTGACTACGTCTCTAGGTGGGCTGAGGCGCAAGCTTTGCCCACTAATGATGCTAGACGTGTTTGTGGTTTTCTGAAGCAGCTATTCTCCCAGTTCGGGACACCTAGAGCCATCATAAGCGACCGAGGCACCCATTTCCAGGGCCAGTTCGATAAGTTGCTGTCTCGCTATGGTGTAACTCATAAGGTGTCCGTGGCCTACCATCCTCAAACAAGTGGCCAGGCCGAGCTGACGAACCGGGAGCTCAAGCGTATCCTGGAGAAGACGGTGAATCTATCCCTCAAGGATTGGTCCACCAAGCTCGATGATGCTCTATGGGCATACTGCACTGCCTACAAGACGCCCATTGGTACTTCACCGTACCGGCTTGTCTATGGAAAGCCATGCCATTTGCCCGTGGAGCTAGAGCACAAGGCCTTCTGGGCCCTTAAGCTGCTAAACTTGGATGTTAGTGTTGCAGGTGTTGAGCGCAAAATGCAGATGCTGGAGCTGGAGGAGTGGCGTTATCACGCCTATGAGAACACCAAGCTATACAAGGAGCGCAATAAGCGCCTGCACGATGCACGGTTGGGGGGTCCGAAAGAGTTCCAGGTTGGTGATCGAGTTATCCTTTATAACTCTCGCCTGAAGCTCTTTCCCGGAAAACTCCGTTTCCGGTGGTATGGACCGTACACGGTCACACAGGTGTTCCCGTATGGCACTATCGAGATTGCCAACCCGCAGACTGAACCATTTAAAGTGAATGGCCATCGTCTCAAACTCTACTTGTGAGGCGAGGTCGAACGTGCGGAGTTGGCAGTGGACTTCGCGGACCCTTAGTTCCGCCATGGGCGTCCAGCTAAAAGACGGTAAATAAGCGCTTGTGGGGAGGCAACCCCACCACGGTTTGCATTTCTACCCTTTATTTATTTATTTTATTTTTTGTCGGTTTTTGAGTCTTTGAGTCTGTCTGCAAAGTATTTCGTCCCTCGGGCGGTTCTTTTTAATGCGTGATTGGGTAAATTTTAGAGCGGGGGCACGAATGAGTCTTGGTGGTTTGAAATTGCAATTTTGAAAAAATGCAGATTGGGCTCGGCACTAAAAGCACGGGCGCCAGGGGAAGAAAACACGGTCGTGTTTTCCCTCCTGCCCGCCCGTGTTTTAGACTTTAGCCAGCATTGCTCGCGGCAGTAAAAACACGGGCGCTGGGCTTCCAAAACACGGCCGTGTTTTGGTCCCAGCCCGCCCGTGTTTTCAAAGGGGGTGAACACGGTCCAGCCAGCCCGTGTTTTTCCCTCCCCCCTATAAAAGTCAAAATTCTAACCGCCTCTCTCGCCGGAAACTCGGATTTTCCCTCTTCTCCTTTAATTTTCCGGCCATAACTCCCTCTCCCGACCTCCAAATCACAAACCGCGACCACCCCCACGCTCCTGGTGTCGAGGAGCACAATCCCCAAAGGTTTGGGCTTGTTTAGCCGAGGCTGGGTCGCCGGCGGCGAGTTCTCCGGCGAGTCTCCAGTGTGTTTTACGGCGAGTTAGAGTGCTTTCTTCCACTTTCTTCACCTCTCTCGTGGTCTCTACTTGGTGGATCTATTGGTGCTTATTTGGTGTGGCTTTGGTGTTTGTTTCACCGGGGGCCTAGTCCACTGTCCGAATCGCTCGATTTGAGGGTCCTTGGTGTGTTTTGTTGTGCGATTCTAGTGTGATGGGTATGCTTGTTTCGCTGGGAGTCTAGTCCACTGTCCATATCTTTCGATATGAGGGCTCCCGGTGTGGTTTTGGCCTAACATTGATCTTGTTCGCTTGTGTACCATTTGTACTTCCTTGTGCTTTGCAGGATCATGGAAGGCTACCTCGACCAGTTGAGCATCACCCAACGCTATATGCTGCGGACCATCCGTAACCGCACCATCGCCGAGCACCTGCACCTCAATTTTGCGGTGTTCGTGGCGCTTCATGCGAGGCCGCAGATGGAGGCCGTTGTTCGTCCCTATGGTTGGCGGCGCCTTCTCTGCCTCGCCGAGCCAACCTATCAGGAGCTCGTCTGGGAGTTCTACGCTTCCTTCAGCCACGCCTCGAAGGGGTCCGCCGACCATGCTGATGCGGTTCGTTTCACACTCGGCGGGGTGCAGCACTCCGTCAGTTACTGGGAGTTCGCCTCTGCACTTCGACTCAACTCCCCGCACTCCAGCGACCGGCCCCTACACTTGGACCACACTGATCCCACCGACTTTGCTTCCCAGGCTTACTTCCAGCGAATTTTCCTGCCGAACCATGTGGATGAGAAATACGTTGCCAGCCAAACGTGAGCCACTCTCCTCCGTCCGGAGTGGCGGATCCTTAACCACTTGCTCACCCAGTCCTACACACCAAGCAAAGGCTCGTCCAACCGGGTCACACTCCGGACACTGTTCTTCATGCATGCGATGGGTCGATCTGAGGACACCATCCAGCTGGGCTCTGTGCTCGCCCGGACGTTCGCCAAAGCCGCCGCCAGCCAGAGTCGCAACCTTGTATGTGGCCCGGTGATCACCCCGTTGGCCCGCTACTACGGGGTCGACTTCACTGGGATGACCTTGGTCCACGAACCAACCCCGCTCAGTGAGGCCACCCTCCGACACCAGCACATGGTTGCTCGCCACGGGCGTGTGCACTGGATCGCGGGCCTTCCTCAGCCACCTCTACCTGCAGCGAGCGACCAGCCAGAGTCGAGTCCAGCTGGGGGACGCCGGGTTCCCCGTCGCGCTGTTCGTCGTGACCAGGCCCTTGCGAGCCCCTCCGCTGCTCCCCGATCCCCTACTCCCAGGTCTCCGACTCCCGGGTCTCCTCCTCCCGTGGTGGTGCCTATTTCTGACCAGTTGGTGGCCATCGCTCAGCAGAACGAGCACATCCTGGCCGGCCAGGAGAGCATTCACATCCGACTCGATCGTGAGCAGGACCGAGGGCGTCGTCTTATGTCAGGCCAGCACTACATCATGTCCTACCTGGGCTTGGACCCGAACGCAGTCCACTACCCGTTCATGCAGCCCCCGGGGTATGAGGACGAGTACCCTCCACCCACCGGCGATGGTGGTGATGCATTCTAGTGGCGAGTGGCTAGTTCTGTGCCTCATTTGTGTTCCAGACTGAGACTCCATGTTTTTGTTATTTCGTTTTGTTTTGTTTTGTTTTGTTTTTTTATCTTGGATTGTAGACCTGGAACTCCGGTTCTTTCACCCAGTGTGTGTCTTTTGTTGTCTTTAGCTCTGTGCCTTGGATTGGTACCCCTTCTCTGGACTTGTCTGCCTTTCAGTCCCCGTTCCTGTTCTCCTTTCACGGTAATATCGTTCCCCTTCCCTCTGCTCCATTGAGGACATTGTCGCATTTAAGTTTGTGTGTGTGTGTGGGGGGGGGGGGGGGTTCTTTGTATGAATTGGAACGTTTATATGTGTGCTTGGAGCCTAGTCCGCTGTCCAAATCTCGAGATTTGAGGGCTCCAAGCACTGTTGTTTGCCTGATGGTTGATCGTATTGGCACTGTGGATGTGATTAGTGAATTGAATGGCTTGTCACTTGATGCATGACGACTTGAGTGTGACTAAGACAGCTTATTATGTTGACTAAGATGAGTAGTAGAATTGTGTAGGGGTTCAGTTTTTCAACTGTTTGCTTACCAACTGTGACTTGGATTGATCACTTGCTTTTGACAGTCATTTATGCATCTAGTTCAATGAATCAGAACGAGAGATAGAGCATATAGGTAGCCATGTGAGACTTGAGCCTGCTCGTTTCTTTCTTGTGCGATAGTTCCCTCTTCCATGATGTGCAGCATTCACGTTGTCATTAGCTAAGATGATGGAGGCAAAGGATTAGCCCACGACCAAATTGACTGTCCTAGTGTGTCATACCCCTAGTCAGCCCCTTTGAGCCGTGTGTTACCCTTTCTTTCGGTCAATATGAAAAATCACCCTTTTGCATCTCTTAGAAGGTTCCACAGAGTGGTTTTTACATGTTCTCTGCTGTTTCTGCTAAATTTAATGTGAGGGTTGGAGGTAGTTCTTAAAAAGTTGGGCAGGTGTTTGAAAAATGTGCAGAGGTGGTGGTTCTCTTAAGAAATGGGAAAAAAAAATGAATGAAAGAAAAACAAAGAAAAAAATGAAAGCAAAAGAGAGCCACCACCAAAAATCTTAATAGTGCCCATTAAGTAGTGTTTCTTAGCAGTCTGGCTTAGAAATACTGGCATTTATGCGACCTCCTTCGCTCTTGTGCTCTGAATAATTTGAGTAATGCAGAATAGCAGAAAGAAAGTTATTGGTTTGATTGACTGTGAGTTTGTTGGGTTTGGAAACGTGGAACCTTGTGCTATGAATACTTCCACCACCTAAAAGGCCTTTTCCCCATGTCCAAGACCCTAGCCAGTCATCTGAACCTGTGTCTAAGACCTCCGGATTAGTTAGTGGTGACAACCCCATATGTGAACTCTAGCATTTAAAGGTTGCATTCATGGTGAAGAGACGTTAGGGATTGAGAGAATAAGCATGCGCATTTTTCGCATCAAATTGTCCTGACCCCACTGGTCGAGAGTGAGCGATTCATTTTCTCATATTCTCTATACTCTTTATCCCGGTGAGGACCTAGATTGCTCGGTCTTAATTATGATATCTTGAGCTTTGTGCATGAAGTGACTGTCTCGAATATGTGGTTGAGTCAAGTCTATGTTGGTTGGTGAACAGAAGGGAGACTCTTCCTCTGCTCGACTTTACTGCATTCGAATGTCATCTGTGGTAGTTGTCTAGGTTGTCATTGACGTTGTCCATGTGTTAATGATCGAAAGCCAGTATGATCCATGTGTTTTGTGCCAATATGATATGCCCTAAAACCTGCTTGATTGAAACGTTTTGAGCTTACCTGGTGTCTGACTTGGTTTCCTTGGGGACAAGCAAACGGTTAAGTGTGGGGGAATTTGATAACGATGGAATTGCACATATTTGCACCCCTAGTTCTTATCCGTTAGTGGGTCATAGTCCTGTATTCTTGGCCTATTTTACGCCGGGTTGTGCTACTTTGTCATATTTCAGGTCCCAGGCGTCGAAGGAAAGGCTAAGCACGAGTTTCGGGGCATTCGAAAGTCAATCGGTCGAGCTGGAGCCAAAACACGGGCACGCCTAAATCAAAGCACGGCCATGTTCCTGGACCGTGTTTTTACTGTCGAGGCTTGATCCAAGACTGTCAAACACTAGCTCAAAACACGGGCGGGACTGGCCCAAAACACGGCTGTGTCCATCAAAAAGCACGCCTGTGTTTTCCCCAAAGTCTGGCCGTGTATTTACCACGTGGCAAGGTCACGGGTGGGCTGGAGCAAAACACGGCCGTGCCCTCGACCGTGTTTTGCCCAGTGATGGCCTTTTAGGCAAATTTCAGCCAAAAGAGAGGGGGATTCGAGTTTTAGAGAGACAGAGCGATTCCTAGAGAGAGAAAGCGACGAACAAGAGTTCCCAAGTGCCCTAGCTTGATCTTCATCACCATTGGAGCCCGGCTTGAGCTTGGAGAAGTGCCGATCGACAACCAGGAGCTGAAACCCATCCTTCACAGTATGGTTTCCGCATCTGAATCTGCTTTTGCTTCTTTCTCCATGGAGTAGTTCTCCCATTCATCTGGGTATGGGAAACCCTAGATTTGTATGTTAGGTATGATTGTATGAGAATATCTACCTAGGTTGATAGAGCATCCTTAATTGAAGGTAGTGAATTGGCGACTTTAGTCGAGGAGCCCATTCAATATCCTGTACCGAATTTACTTCGGTAGTGGAGGTTTTGTTCGTTAGGGCCTCAATCTGTTTACTCCGGTGGAGGTTAGTTGCCCGCTAGAGACTCAGATTGATAGGGTCTAGAGACCTTTAGTCGAGACTTCAGACTGTTTAAGAACCTTCCGTAGTATAACTATCATAGAAATTGAACTTGGTAAATTGCAATCCGGCTTAACTGCAGTCTAGAGGGAACCATATCCGGGTGACCTCTCTCGACTTGAAAACAACCGTTTAACTTGCTTTGTTTTTTTGTTAGTTTGGATTTGCACTAAAGTTTCACTGCTAGATAACAAGAATTCACCGAGTAGTCATCAAATCTAGGACCCGGGTTGACATTAAAACCCAAACCCGCTATACTACGCTTTAGGAAGTGGTTACACTTGGCCAATTTCTAGAGTGACAGTAGGAGTGAGTCAGTGCTCATTTGGGTCCTGTGGATGAGGGATGGCCTGGCCGGTAGAGTAACAGGAGTCCTCTGAGATACAGCCTGAGCAACCCTCCCAAGCTGGGTCTGGATATCCCGCAGCACAGCCTGCGTGTTTCTCTGACCAACTTCTAGCTCCAAGAATTTACCTGAAGCTTGTTTGCTCGATGTTATTGAACTTGTTTGCACAGGATGTGGCGAGAGAACCCACCAGATCTGGAAATTCCGCCATCGAGTCACACTGTACTAGGGCTGCAGGTGCTGGCCCCTGTCTAGGCGGGTAGAAAAGCTGCTGCGGCTGTTGAAATTGCCCTTGTCTGGGCGGGTAAGGAGGCCTCTGGAAGCCATGTGGTCCCTGGGGGACTGGTTGTCTAGAATTTGCCCCACCCCAGGAGAAGTTCGGATGATGGTGCCACCCTTCGTTGTAAGTGTTGCTGTAGGAGTCGAAGCGCCTGACATTGCCAATGAAGTCCACCTGCTCCTGGGGGGTGGAAGACTCCCTCATCGCCTGACAATCCTCCACGGTGTAATGGGAACTCTCATAGCACTGGTAGTGCATCGCCTGCTGCTGTCCTGTGCCTGCAATCATCCCAGAGCGATCGATGGCTGAAACCAGTTTTGAAACCACCTGCACCAAATCAGATGACTGGGTGGATACAACATGGACACCCCGCCCTATGGCTCGTCTCGATCTCCTCGCAGTTCCCCAGTCATAGCCCTGCTCCGCCATCTCTTCAAAGAGTTGATTTAGCTGTGGCGGTGTTTTGGTGGGCATATTCCCGCCACAGACCGAGTCAATCAGCTGCTTGTCCTCCGGGAAGAGGTCATGGTAGAAGGTGCCCAAAACCATGGTTGGGACACTTGAGAAAGAGACTGGTGTATCTCTCCCAAGCATCCCGAATGGTCTCATCTTCGTCTTGAGCAAAGTGGGTAATTTGCTTCTACAGGTCCGCCGTCTTGGACGGAGGATGGTAGCGAGTGAGGAACTTGTCTGCCAGGTTGGCGAACGTGGTGATCGATCCAGGGGGCATGGTTTCCAGCCACTCCTTGGCCTGCCCCTCCAAAGTGAATGGGAAGTACCTCAGCTGGATGGCATCGGCTGGGACGCCATTTATCTTGATTCCATCGATGAGCTCGTGGAATCGCCTCAGATGTGATCAGGGCATAGTGAATGGGAAATACTACCGAGCTGCGCAACATAGTGATGAACGAGGTTCTCACCTCAAAGTTGTTGGCTGGGACATGAGGGTGCTGAATGGGCGACCTCATGTCCGCGGCTCTGGCGGTCCAGTAGTACCCCATGGTCTGTTTCTTGGGAATGACCACATCATTGTTCTGTGAGTCACCCATCTCTTCTTCATCGACGATTTGCAGCTGTGCTAGTGCCTCCTCCGCAGCCAATCGCGCCTTTAGAGCCCGCTTGAAGTTCCTATAGGTTCGTTCAATCTCCTGGTCTAATGGTAGTAAATCTCCCGACTGGCTACAGGTCATGCACTACCTGCACACAATCAGCAAAAGCAACCCGTGAAGGCACATACGTGGAAGAGAGAAAATGCAGTAAAGAAAAAGATAGAGTAACAAACTTTCACGTTTCCCCAATAACTTAGAGGGTTCCCGGCAACGGCGCCAAAAACTTGACACGCTAAAACACAACACCAAACTACTACCAACTGTAATCGCAGTCCAGAAATGCATTAATAGGCAAGCTTTAATTGTCAACCCGGGGTCTAGATCTACTGCCTACTCCGTGTATATCTGTTATCTAGCAAACTAAGTTGAGTGATTGTGATTTTAACTAAAAGCAGTAAGAAAGCAGGAAATGGTTCGGTTTTCTAAAGCAAAGGAAGAGTCAGTCGGGAATGAGTCCCCCTAGCTACTTAGTTAGGTCACAGTTGTAATTACTTTTGGTTGCTTTACTGCTGATTATACTGCGGAAGATCCGACAGTAGCTTGGAATCTCTTAAGCTGACCAAGCCCTCTCAGTCAAACTACCCGGCAGACGACTAGTCTTCACTGAGATAGAACGCTGAGGCAATGAACACAGAACTCCACTACTGGAATTAGATTCCAGTACAAAGCAGTAAATCGACTAACTCTCGTATAATAGATTCACTACTACCAATTGAAGAAGCTCTAACAACCTAATCAGATTCTATCAATTGACTCAATCAAAACACTTCAATCGATTATAATTAAGCAATATCACAATCCAAACATAATTACAATCAAGATTCCTAACACATGGAATTAGGGTTCTTCATACCCAAGTGAGAGAAAGTTCTACTGCATAGAGAGAGAGAGAGGGAAACAGAATACAAAGCAGTCATACTCATAACAATGGGAAGAATCTGCTCTGGGATGTCAATCTTCACTCCTGGGGATGCAATATGGGCTTCAATGGTGAGAAATCCACTCCAAATAGCTTCTAGGGTTTGTTCTTCGCACTTTCTCTCTCTAAAACTCTGTTTTGCTCCAAAAATTCGACTCCCTTTCCTTTGGCTTGAATCTGCCTCAAAAACCCGATTCTGGGCGAATTACGGGCTGAATTACGGTCGTAATCATGGTCTGCCCGTAAATCGCCCAAAACGCGCGTTTCACTTAACTCAGAAGAAAGGATTTACGGTTGTAATTACCCAATAACTGCCAGTAATTATGGAATTACGACCGTAGTTACTTTGACTCTTGCCCGTAATTGTCTCTGCGACAGGAGTTCTGAAGAATTAGGCTCGGCATTGCATTTACGGGCATGCCAGGAGCAATTACGCCCGTAAATGGGCAGGGGCTGCCCGTAATTTGCTCTTTGAATCGCCACCTGACCTCCAAATGACCCGAAACTTGTGCCTATACTCCTCTTTACTTGCTAGGACCCGAAACTTGTGCCTATCATTCATTACCGAATCAAAAACTACATCATTCATAGTTACAATCTATACCAAAAACCTATTGATCCATCCATCCAGACACCAAAACAAAGTCTTCCAAAGCGACATAGGTTCGTCTTTCAAAAGAGAGTACTAAATAACAAAAGCTAACAAACTTCCAAAGGTACTAATACTCATGATGATGTGGTCCTTGAGCATCCAAAATGCATACCTACTGCCATATACCTTGGTACCTGCGTAATACAACTATCAAAGTTTGAGTAAAACTTATGAAATAAAATTCAATTGAGTAGTAACACCGATGACAGTATAAGTACAACTTATGAGACTATAACTTTACCTTCAGCTAAACTTGTCTTCCATCAATTTTTGCAGCTAGTGACACGACATATTTAGTTAGGGTCTCCTGTGATTCTTGCAACCCTTTGATAATACCGTTCTGACTGTGTATCTTCTGTTGCTGGTTTTCTATCTGCTCCTGTTGTGCATGAATCTAGTCCTCAAATTCTTTCCACTGCCTCTCCCCCGCATCAAGTGTCTCCTCCAGTTGTGCCTCCAGTTCTTTCTCTCTTTGGGAACTCGAGCTGACTTTTCTGGTATCGCTGGGTGCTATTTCCAGTACCATAAGAACAATCTCAGCACCGGATAATATTTTCCCTTCTGCTACTGCTTCAGCATGGATTCTTTTCATTTCCTCCTATGAACACAACAGTGGAGTTAGAGTACTTGCTAGGTCCTCTAACATCCAAGTAGTAGCTAGGTTTGCTAACAACCAAGTTCATTCACTTACATGACTAACTTAGCTACAATCAGACCCTATATATGTCACACATCCAAGTACTAGAACCATCCCCTAATTAAAGAAAGGAAGAAACACAGCCGGTTGTGTTCATTTACATAGTTTTTATGAGGTTGCTCATTGACCCAAGTCCCATTTTTCTCTTATGTGTATCGGCTTAAACTCTTATTTCCTTGGGCTATACCTCACCTTCATCAGATTTATTATCATTGTTCTCCGTATCAGCCTCATTGCTTGCTTCATCGGTTATTTCCTAATAACAAGCCTGATTATAGAATGTTAGTAAGGTGCATTCTAGTAATGGCAGTATAATGGATGAGAAACCTTACCATTACATTCGTTAATTAGCAGCACTTTGCCTCTGCATCAGCGTATAAGACAACATTCATTAGCACCTTATCCATATCTAACCTAGGATAACAGAACTGCCTAATTAAATGCGTATCAGACTCAATCTATTCTTCAAGGCAGATGGCTTACCTTGAACCTATCAGACTCAAATTGCTCACACAGCTTTATCCACTCCTCCATCTTCACATTTTCAGGAGGGGTCTGTCTAGCATCGGCTCCTAACGCCAGATAATGCTTATGATAATCATACTTGAAGTTAATGAACCTCTTAGAAAGTGAATAATCCACAGCCAACCTCATAGCCTCATTAGTCATTGAGATATCAAACTCACTCTGCAGTCGTGAAAGTATGTTAGTGTGTAAAAAGTGAAGATACTGACCAGCAAGCATGCAAAAATAGGTATATGATTTGTTTTACCACTAATTTGGCAAAAAGTGGTTGCTTTAGCTCCTCAGTCACATATGACCAATAGAACATACCAATGGGAGCCATGAGTTTACATATAACTCCTATCTCCATCTTAAAGATCCTCTCATTACGACCAACAACTTTTTTTGCTCCCCTAGCAACTACAAGCCCTGAAATCTTACTACCATCTCGTGTCATCTTAGCTACCTCCAGCCCTTTAGCCTTTCCACGTTTTTTTCTTATGTGGTGGACCTAGTTATGTAGTTATCAATACCAGGTTACACAAGTGCAATCCCTTGTAAACAAATCAGATTACATACAGAGACCAAAGTCATGGAGAAAACTTACTTGGTGGATTGGGAGCAGAGGGGGCAGTCTCAGTAATGTTTGTTTCCTCACCACGTATCCCATTGCTTCTTTCCTTAGAATTCATCACATTCACCTCAAGGTTCAAACTTTGAGCTGACAATGAGCCATCTGCTGGTGTGATGGAGTGCAACTGGGTTGTACTTCTGGTTGTTCTACTTGTTGCTGCCGAGCGTCTAGCATCTGCCTTCTTTCTTAGTCGACCACCACCACTTGGACCAGGAGCCATACCTGAAATAAGATGTTGATGAACTAACTAGAACAACAAGAAGAAACCATCAATAAAGAAAATAAAAGAAATTGTTCGAACACCATAAGAAATTGTTATGTAAATATTTATTTGAATCATGTATATCTCATTCTGTACGTGTATGACAAGTAAATTTTCGAACAACAAAAGAAACCATGAATAGAGAAATGTGACTTATATATTTCAAAACTGGACTTAGTTATCATCTTCCATGTCATCCTCTGCCTTCTTCCCTTCCTCGTCCTCGTCCTCTTCCATGTCATCCTCTGCCTCATTCCCCTCATCATCCTCGTCTTCCTCCTCCTCTTCCTCCTCCATCTCCTCTTCAGAATCTCCACTTACATCCAAGTCCAATGCTGGTGGGATTAGATTGTCTCTTTGGAGCAAGTTTTCCATATGTAAAATCTGGACTTGGCTTAGAGTAATTGGGGCCTCATCCGGCAAACTTAAAAGTTGGATGTCTCCATCATCCGATTCAACTGGAGCTATGTCGATGCCTTCATCTAGTTGGAATGGATCATCATCATCTACCGGATCTGTGCTATCATCTGATTCCATCTCAGAAACATCATACACATGCCTATGAGACACTTTTTGAACTATACGCCAATTCCAACCATTTTTCATATCTTCAGTGTAAAATACCTGATTGGCCTGACTAGCTAATATATATGGATCATGTTCATACCATTTTCGTCCTATATTGACACTAGTCACAAAGCGATCTGACCTTATGTCGTTTCTATTATCTCCTACATCCCACCAATCACATTTGTAGACAAAGACATGGCAGCCATAGCAATACTGCGACTTTAAAATATCCACCAGCACACCATAAAAGTCAATCTCACATCTGGACCAAGACCTAGACTATAAAGAGAATCATTTTTTCCAAGTTCTCCAACCAAGAACAGTCTCGTGACCTATACCATAACACAAACCAACACGCAAGTTAATATTAGGAGTTTTCAAAGTATACAGAAACATGAGGAATCTATCTCCTATAAAGATGGAAGCAGATCTTACATATGATTTCAACCATTTTGGAAAGTTTTCTTCAATAGTATGAAAACTAATATTAGGAGTTTTGGCCATGCTCTCCTCTGAAAAGATACTGCACCAAGCTGCAAAGTCAGAATTTATTTGTTTTGTCTTATAATTAAACATGTACTTTAAGATTGTTTTTTCCACTTGAAATACTTTTCAACCTCTTCATAGTTGTTCGATATGTATCTTTCAATCTTATTGAAGTCAGATGGGGCTAGAGTCACATAAGTTGCCCCTCCTAATTGTTTAGTCTTGTGTGCAAAAATAGAAATACAAGTAGAATCCATTACTTGACACCCTTCATCGTTTCTCTCCAGACGGGTTGTTCGTGTCTCAACCCCATGTAAGTATCTACCGCAAAAATCATTACATTCCTTTGCTACATATTTTCAGCAATGGACCCCTCGGGACGAGCTCTATTTCTAACAAGATTTTTCAGAGAGCCTAAAAACCTATAAATATGCCAAGACAGAAAACCATAATTTTTTTCCATCTATATCAGTTCAAATAGAAAACTGAATCAAACGAGAACTACTTAGTACTAATTAAGTACCTTTCCATGGGATACATCCACCTATACTGAACCGGCCACCAAGCTCGAGTTCACGGGGTAGATGAATGGCTAGATGCATCATGACGACAAAGAAAGATGATGGATATACCATCTCAAGCTTACAAAGTACGAGAACTATGTTCGTTTGCGTCTTTTTCAGTGTAGCCTTTGTCATGGTTTTAGCACACAAATCTTGAAAAAATAGACTTAACTCTGACAGAATTTCAAAGACCTCTTTCTTCAACAACCCTTGTCCCACAGCTGGTAAGAGTCATTGTAAGAAGACATGATGGTCGTGGCTTTTCATTCCAGAAATAGATTTCCCATCACTGGTGAGACATCGAGAGATAATGGATGCATAAGCATCCTGAAACCAAATTTCAAACAAAGGGAGTCTGTCTCACTATTGCAAACAGGACGTGCTAGTTTTCCGTTAGTACCCCAACCACACAACATTCCATAAGCAGGAAAATCATTTATGGTCCATAACAAGGCAGCATGTAATTGAAAAGTTTGTTGAGAATATGCATCATAAGCTGTCACCCCATCCGTCCATAATTCTTGTAAAGCTTCTATTACTGGTTCTAAATACACATGAATGTTATCACCTGGAGATTTCTTTCCAGGTATTAGCACACTTACAAACAGAAAAGACTCCTTCATACATAACCATGGAGGTAAATTGTAAGGGGTTAACACAATCGGCCACATGCTATAACTAGAACTGAAGTTCCCAAATGGATTAAAACCATCACTAAGAAGTGCAAGCCGCACATTTCTAGGATCGGCAGCAAACCAACTATGGTCCCTATCAAAAAAATCCATGTTTCTGCATCCGTTGGATGCCTAAGCACATCGTCATTAATTCATTTTTCTTTGTGCCACCTCATGTCCTTGGAAATGTCCTTTGTCATGAACAGCCTAAGTAGCCTATCCTTTATAGGGAAATACCTAGTTGTTTTAATGGGAATATCCTTCCCTTTGCCTGGTTTATACCTAGATTTCTTACACTTGAGACACGTCTTTTCATTCTGGAAAGGACCTCGGAATAAGACACAGTTGTTAGGGCATGCATCTATAATGGTATAACCAAACCCGAGGTCATGAATTTACCTCTTCATCTCATAATACGAATTAGGGAGATTCTCTCCATTTGGTAAAGCTTCCTTGATTAGATCCAAATTGAGCTTAAATGCTTTGTCGCTACTATTGGTTAACATTTTGTTATTCTTTATTTTCATAATGAAGGATAACTTTGAAAATTTCTTACACCCAGGATAAAGAGGAGAGTTAGCATCTTTTAGTAGTTTAGCTAAGGCTGGATCCAGATTCACTCCCCCAAAACCCTTATTCATAGATTCAAAACCTAATGTACCAAACCTAGCAGCATTAGCTCGGCTCAAATCATTCAACATAGAAGGCATTTCAATGTCAAAACCATGCATATCATTATGACCAGTGTCCTCTAAATTATCAGTTGTCCCGCTACCACCAATATCAGAGTCCTCTCCATGATATATCAACAAACTGTAATCCTCTACCATCCCATTGAGGAACAAGTCAGCTTTCACAATATCTATTGTTTTAAAACAACAATTGTTGCATTTTTTGCACAGACACCTAATTCTACCACTACCATCAGCACATGCTTTGGCAACCCCTAGAAAGTACTCAAAACCCTTCACATAATTAGCAGAAAATCGATTCTTGTGCTTCAACCAACCCCTATCCATTTAGTCTGTGTGCAAAAATTAGGCTAACCTGTTACTTGGTATGATTCTTGGATCACAAAATGCAGGTTGACCTTATAACTTCACTTGAGCAAGCACTTGCAAAATGAAAATAAGAGAATAAATCTCAAATGTTCCCCTAAGGATGTCGAAATAGCAATAGCAAAGCAATCACAACACCGAAGCCATCAAACCTTCTCTAAGAGGGTCGACACAGTGAACAGAACCAAGCATACCAGAACCATAACAACAAGATCCACAAAGTAGAAACCGACAGCTTACAACAACGTCCACAAAACACAAACCAGATAACTCAGCATCCCTACGCAGCTTACAGAAATCAAAGAATTACTGATAACTCAGAGAATAGTGTTCTTAGATCATTACAATCGTCTTAACGAAACGATAAACCCCAAAAAACCCTTAGGTTGCAATTGAATCCAGAAACTAAATTTCCTATCTCTGAGTTACGCATGCAAGAGCACATGTAGGGATTCCATTTATCAAAATCAACCAAATCCCCCACAAAATCGTCTTACAATTGGCAAACACCTAAACTCCCCCAAAAAATCCCCAACGAAAGCTTCTCTCAATCGGCTGAAAACGATGCGACAGAAGTGGAAGAGGGTGATCGAAGAGAGTATAGTTGTCTTACTCGATTATGAAGCGATGCGCTTGCTCGCTGCTGCGGGGAGGATTCGATGCGACAGCGAAGACTGGCTGGTTTCAATTGACAGAGGGTTTTTTGAGCGGCAGGTTTCAATTTTTGGGGAAAAATTTGGGAATGGATCTGGTTTTGGAGCGCTGGAGGGAATTAGTTCTCGCGCCCTATTTCCTCTCTCTCTCACTGACTTTCATTATCTGAACATAAAATGGAAAAGAATAAAAGCACCCCTGTTTTGACTAATCAAACTTTGTCACATTACCAAAATTATGTTACTTAAAATAAAGTGCGAGAACAATATTGTGACAAACTTATAATGACATACACAATTTGTCATAATAAATATGTAATATGACAAAATATTATGACATCATATAAATTCGTCACAATATGGGTCTAATATGACGAATTATTATGACAAAATATTTCTTTGTCAAAAAAATACAACTAATATGACAAATTTTGGTTCTGCCATATTATAGGTTCTATTGTGACAAACCTAAAATGAAAAATTAAAATTTCGTCAGGACATCCCAAAATTGTTGTAGTCAATTAACCAAAACGTTGTAGCAACTACTTCAGGAAAGAAATGCGAGAGAACGTGCGAGGCCAAAAGTAAAGCTCAAGTGAGCTCTACAACATGACGTTTCTTGCGCTCTACCAACCCATTTTGTTGAGAGACCTCAAGATGTGATTTTTTACAAAGGATCAGAGCGATTTATACATATCAAGCAACAATGGGTGAGAACTAAATTCACCACTTGGATCAGAACGAATAATTTTTACGGGCGCCCAAATTGAGACGAAATCATGGTTAAAAATTCTTTGGCAACCGATAATAAATATCATTTAAAAGCGGAGGAAATAAGCCCATCTAAATCGAGTTGCATGGTCAATAAACAGGGCAAAATAGCAAAAACCATGTCAAGAAACAACAAGAGAGGGTCCTCGGATATTCATATGAACAATAGCAAAGGGTTCAGAAATAACAGTAGTGCGCGTTTGAAAAGCGTTGCTCGTTCTTTGGCATCAACATAACTAGGGCGATGATGCTGGGGCAAACGAATACCAGTATGACTACCACGAATTTTTTTTTATATTTAAAAGATGAGACGAGACGCTCGACATAGACCGTTGTAAGTGGTTGAGCAACAGGAAGCTTCTGAGCGCGAGGTGGAGAAGGTACATACTCAACTACCGGAGCTGCATAGGCAGGCTGGACCATGGGATGCTGGCCAGGCGGCAATGTTTTTTGCAAATGGCTCTTTATCTCGGCAATGATGGCATTAAAGCTCTACCACGACAATGAGTTGCTGATATTAGTTTACACTACAAAATAAAGAAGATTTGGGGACCAATATAAGGGACGGTTCTTTTATCTTGTCTTAGAAAATAGATTTTTAAGTGTTATTAGGGACAAGCATATTAAATTGTCTTCATAGAATAAGGAATGTAGTTTTATTAATTTCTAATTTAATTTAGTTGTCCCCAGAAAAAAGAAACCACGGAAATATTAAATTTAGGTGGTGGGTTTTTAAGCCGCTGATTAATATTTGATTGTTTTTGTCCCCAAAAGTAGGAAAGGCTTGCGTATAGGAGTTCAAGTGATTATTTGGATTTTTTTCCTTTTAAAATCTTGGAGTTAATTCCTTTTAAATATCAATTGGTACGATAGTAGTTTTTATGTATTTAATAGTTAACAATTACTTATTTGTACTATTGATATTTACTCTATATTTATAAGGGACGATTTTCCCTATTTCCGGGGACGACTTTTGTCGTCCCCAAATCTCCATTTTTTTGTAGTGTTAGTTTGGCCCTGCAGTAGCTTTTGCAGAAGCAGCTTCTGGCTGCAGCTTTTACACAAAGATTATGTAAGGTCGATTACTTTTTACATAACATTTTAATAAAATGTTATAATTTTCATAACTTAATTATTTTATTATTACCCAACATTTCTTTATTTTTATCTATAACATTTATCATCTCATAATTTTATATTACGCATAAGTTTTGTATGGTAAGTTAACATTTAAATCAAATGTGTATCTTACCTAAACTATTTATTTAATTATTTAATTGCAACTACATCTATAAATAAGTAAATATAGCTTTATAAATTAATTAATATCTTGCCGCAGTGAAGTGCGGACAGCAAACTAGTATATGATAATGGAGAAATTTTACAATGCTTGAAATAAACTACTTTAATTAACTTTGGACTCTAGGTTGATGTCCATTTTTTCATTCTCTATTATGCAAGTCCTATACTTCTTCACAGCTTTTCATTGAACACTATATGTGTTTCTATGTGTATGCTTTCCCCGATTCTGCGTCGATTTTCCATTACGACAACTAAAGATTACACAAGTCAAACGTATCCCGCAGCAAAGCGCGGGCGGATTACTAGTAAAATGTATTATATAAGTTTCAGTAATGATCAATACACTAGACAAAGCATATGGTTATCGATATTGGATAGATAGTCATTCCTTATATATCAGTTGAACAAACATATTACATAATTCTTTCAGAATATAAGTTTGAACGTAAATTTCTTTATTATTAATTAAATTGTTGACCATCTCATCTATGTGCATTACACAAATATTATGTAAGGTCGATTACTGTTTACATAACATTTTAAAAAAATGTTATAATTTTCATAACTTAATTATTTTATTATTACCCAAAATTTCTTTATTATTATCTATAACATTTATCATCTCATAATTTTGTATTACGCATAAGTTTTGTATGGTAAGTTAACATTTAAATCAAATGTGTATCTAACATAAACTATTTTTTTAATTATTTAATTCCAACTACATCTTTAAATAAGTAAATATAGCTTTATAAATTAATTAATATCTTGCCGCAGTGAAGCGCAGCAAACTAGTGTATGATAATGCTCATAGTTGTTAAGTAAAATACAATTTGACATAAATTCTACCTATCTTAATTTAGAGGCAACTTCAAAACACAAATAAAAATAAAGGGTTAATATATTTGTATGGCCTGGAATTTGACCATAATAAACATTCTACCCAATCTTTTCGATCTGTAATATCCTGGCCTAAACTATACATAAAAGTAACGACATTGGCCAAACCCGATGTTTGACTGTTATCTTGGACGGTCAAACGCGGTTACTAACGATCAACATGCTAAGTCACCATCCGGTCATGATAAAAATCTTTAAAAAGTTCATAATTTACACATATTTTCTAATTTAAAATTATTACAATTAAATTAATATAAATAAAAATTGAGACCCCTACCGTCGAAATTCCGAGCACACGCCAATTGGTATCTGAGTCAAGTTGGCGCTAAAGTCGATCGCTATGTCGATTTTCATGCAACATCAAGGGTATTACAGGCCGCCACCGTTATGGGCACAAACTACGAGTTCCTCGTCGAGCCCTTGGCTACCCGAGCTATCTGCCGCCACTACACCCACCGCTGCCTCGGTGATAGGAGCTTTGTGCAATTGGTTGTTCGCAATTGGAAATATCGCAAGCGCAGGCTGCACCAGTGTCCGCCCATTGTCATCGATAATCAATGGGGAAACTTCTTCTACATCGATCCGGGTTGAGATAAGGTATGAACTTCGCGGACGAAGTTCTTCAAATGGGGAGGTTTGGTGTATTATAGCACCTGTTTGACATGGTGGTCGATTCTAGGCTTTGTAATTTGAGACTTATTATTAGTTAATTGTTAGATTAATATGGTTATTTAGGATATTCGTATTTGCTTATTGTATCTTGTTTGGAAAGTTATTGTTTATCACGAAATAGCTCCGTTCACCTATTAGTACTGTTCATTAAAGAATTTATTATCATGTGCACAAGACTATGGTAAAACTCTATTCCTTCCCTATTAAACAGGTTTTCGGTAGCTGCTAGCCTGCTACCAAACATCTTCCTATTCCTATTTGGCTATTTTTACCTTCCACTTTGCTCTTCTCCTTTTTCTTCTTTTTTTTTTTTTGGAAATTCAAGTCGCCAAATTAGAGCTTCAAAGCAGAGAGTATTTAGTAATTACACATAACAAAAGCTATCTTTACATAAAAAAAATTAGATCTTAAAAACAGAGAATTATTACACATATATTTTTTTAAACTAATTATTTACTTTATAAGATATCTTTTACATAAAATTTGATCAGATATCTTTTACATAAATTCATTCATTTATTACTAACTAAATTTTATTCGTTATTGTATTCGCCATGTATATCAATTAATTTTCTATTAAACAAAATTCCTTCATTATTTACCTGTGTATTCACCGTGAGATCAATTTGAATAAGGCAAAGATTTCATAAGATTAGTTAACTTTCATATAATGACTTAATCAAATGTGATACTTTTGATAAGTTTATTTTATTATTAGACCACACATTACAAAAAATTTAATATTATGACTACACATTTTTTTTATTAACAAAATTTCATTCGTTATTGTACTCAAACATGTATATCAATTCATTTACTATTAAACAAAAAAATTTCATTACTAACCTATGTATTCAACATGGCATCAATTTGAATTGCGCAAAAGTTTCATAAAGTTAGTTAACTTTCACATAATAGTTTAATCAAATATGATATTTTTATATGTTTATTTTATTGGTAGACTGCATATTACGAAAGATTTACATAATTATATAAATTAAATTTCATGACCGTGCATTTTTCAAATTAATGATATAAATTACAAATATATTAGGTAAAAATTATGGAGAGATAGTTATTCATAGCTCATCTATTAAAAACATATTAAATAAGCCTTCTCTAATTATTAAGACATTATGTAAAACTTATGAAAGGATAATCATTTCTGATGTATCAATTAAGAAAATATTACGTAAGTCTTTCATAATGAAAGACAATTATGTAAGTGAAGACATAGATAATAATTGCATTTAATTGATAGATAAGAATTAACTATTTCTCCATAAATTTTACGCTGAGTCTTAATCATTACAAAAAACTAACAAATTTTATCATGACCCCGTTATTCCCTTATAGCGACCTGTCTAGGTAATTTTTTGTTTCTCATCCCTTGCACCCGATTTCACTGTAAAGTCATTTACTCTATAGCCAATTGTACCTTTTTGTTTCCTAAAAAAATTTATTACAAATTAGGAAAGATTTACATATTACAAATACATTACGTAAATTTTATGAAGGGATAGTTATTGCTTAAAAATCAACTAAACAAACGTATTACATAAGTATTTCGCATTGACTAATACACTATGTTAAGCTTTACACTGGATAGTTATTGTATAAAGTAAGTTTTTCATTATATAAGTTTGAACAAAAAAAGTAATTATCAACTAAATGGTATCTTCCCATCAATTTGCATTACACAAAGATTGTATAAAGTGATTTGTTTTTTATATAATAATTTAATTAAATGTGATACTTTTCATACTTGATTTTTTATTGTTAACTACAATAGTCACAGTCTCATCAACTTTCATTACACAAAGGTTTCCGCAAGGTAACGTAACTTCTATATAATAATTTAATACAACATGATACTTTCCAACCTTGATTTTATTATTGGATCGTACATTACAGATGATTTATGCAACACTATTCTATAACAGTTATTTAAATTACAAATACATTACGTAAAATTCATGAAGAGATAGTGATTCTTATGTACCAATCAAACAAAATGTATTACATAATTCTTTTGTAGTTATTAAGACACTACGAGTAAAAATTGTGGAGATATATTATCCAAATTTTTTGTGGACTATTTGATTTCAAATAAATCATTAAATGCGTTGCTGAAGTTTTTAATATAAATAATTTATTGTTGCCGCTGCGAAGCGCGGGCAAAAAACTAGTTAATTTATTAATAGCGCAAGTTAGCTCTTAATTGGTTTTCTGTTCCTTACGAAATTTTAGCCATCTCTAATTTTAGTAAGTAATCATTTATTTGTATATGCTGAGCTGTGGCAGCTAGGGTGTTCAAACAGATTGGTTACTGTGGTAACCATATTAACCAGTAGCATTCGGTTAATTTGGATAATTGGTTTGGTTTGATTAAACAATTTAGCTTATTTGGCTTAGTTGGTTTGGTTTCGTTTCAACGCTGCTAACCAGCGAAACCGATTAACCAATTAATGATGCACCTAATATACAAAATTATTTATACTTCCATGCAACTAACCAAACCAAACTTTGTGATTCCCTCGTTTATTTCCATGTGCACAACAAACCAAAACATTATGGGTAAAAAATTAAATGGGTCTGCCTATTTACGAAACCAAAACATTTTTGACAACTACTAGACTTTAGGATTAACTTTGGACTCTAGGTTGATGTCCATTTTTCATTCTCTATTATGCATGTCCAATACTCTTCACAGCTTTTCGTTGACAATATATATGTTTCTATGTGTACGCTCTCCCGACTCTGCGTCGATTTTGCATTACGACAACTAAAGATTACACAAGTCAAACGTATCCCGCAGCAGAGCGCGTGCGGATTACTAGTAAAATGTATTATATAAGTTTCAGTAATGATTAATACACTAGACAAAGCATATGGTTATGGATATTGGATAGATAATCATTCCTTATATATTGGTTGAACAAACATATTACATAATTCTTTCACAATATAAGTTTGGACGTAAATTTCTTTATTATTAATTAAATTGTTGACCATCTCATCTATGTGCATTACGCAAAGAATATATACGGTCGATTACTGTTTTCATAACATTTTAATAAGATGTTATAATTTTCATAACTTAATTATTTTATTATGACCATCTCATCTATTTTATCATAATTTTGTATTACGCATAAGTTTTGTATGGTAAGTTAACATTTAAATCAAATGTGTATCTAACCTAAACTATTTTTTTAATTATTTAATTCCAACTACATCTTTAAATATGTAAATATAGCTTTATAAATTAATTAATATCTTGCCGCAGTGAAGCGCGGACAGCAAACTAGTATACGATAATGCTCATAGTTGTTAAGTAAAATACATTTTGACAAAATTCTACCTATCTTAATTTAGAGGCAACTTCAAAACACAAATAAAAATAAAGGGTTAATATATTTGTATGGCCTGGAATTTGACCATACTTAACATTCTACCCAATCTTTTCGATATGTAATATCCTGGCCCAAACTATACACAAAAGTAACGACATTGACCAAACTCGATGTTTGACTGTTATCTTGGATGGTCAAACGCGGTTACTAACGATCAACATGCTATGTCACTATCCGGTCATCATAAAAATCATTAAAATATTCATAATTTACACATATTTTCTAATTTAAAATTATTACAATTAAATTAATATAAATAAAAATTGAGACCCCCACTGGCGGTCCCCCTCCGTCTACTCCCCCAATCTCTTCTTCGATAGAGAGCCCCAACCTTTTCTTCTTGGATTGGGATTAGTTTACCAGGGAAAGGGTTCGTGAGATTAGTTCTATAAATATGTAAGTTTTTCTATAGTTTTAATGAATGAAGAAGAGTAAAGTTATTTGGTAGAAAAAAGTTGTAGTTTTATCGTGTTTCCTTTGTTCGTAGAAGAGTTCTACATCCACAACGCGTGATTTCCGAGCACACGCCAATTGGCATCAGAGTCAAGTTGGCGCTAAAATCGCTATGTCGATTTTCATACAACATCAAGGGTACTACACGCCACCGGTGCTATGGGCACAAACTACGAGTTCCTCGTCGAGCCCTTGGCTACCCGAGCTATCTGCCGCCACTACACCCACCTATGCCTCGGTGATAGGAGCTTTGTGCAATTGGTTGAGCGCAATTGGAAATATCGCAAGCGCAGGCTGCACCAGCGTCCGCCCATTGTCATCGGTAATCAATGGGGAAACTGCTTCTACATCGATCCAGGTTGAAGAATGGGCAGGTTTGGTGTATTATAGCACCCGTTGGACATGGTGGTCGATTCCGGGCTTAGTAATTAGAGACTTATTATTAGTTAATTGTTAGATTAATTTGGTTATTTGGATATTCTTATTAGTTTATTGTACCTTGTTGAGAAAGTTATTGTTTACTTCCTGGGTTGGGATTAGTTTACCTTGTTTGAGGGAAAGGGTTTGTGAGAGTAGTTCTGTAAATATGTACGTTGTTCTATAGTTTTAATGAATGAATAAGAGTAAAGTAATTTAGTAGAAAAGAGTTGTAGTTTTTTCGCGTTGCCTTAGTTTAATGTAGAAGAGTTCTAGATCCACGATGCGAAAATTTTGCGTACACGACAGACACTTCCAAACTCCTTATGTGGTGTCTTAATTATTATAAAAGACTTACATAACACATTTGTTTGATTAATAACTATGATAGAATGAGGTTGTGTAATCTTCCTTAATCTGTAGTCTCGTAATAAATTCAAGTTAGATTAAACTATATAATGTATAACATTAAATTAATTTGCCATAAATTTTAATATGCATGATGCAAATTGATAAGACGTTGAATATATATGGTATTATAAATAAATTTATTTGATTAATAAGTGAACTAAGTTATAAAAATTATTACATTTGATTAAAGTATTATGTGAATAGTAACTTTCCTTACAAAATTCTTTTGTAATGCATATTGAAGAAATCGTCATTTTAGTCAATTTAGAAATTTTCTTTCAAACTTAATTGAGGAAAGACTTAATTAATATTTTTTTTTTAATTGATACATTTCCCTCAATAAAAGTTTTTCTGCTGTCTAATTGTCTTAGTCCTTGCAAAGTATTATATTTTATGTTTTCTATAATTGATACATTAGAAATAATTGTTTCTCTGTAAGATTACATAAGGTATTTGTAATTTACGTAATTGTTGTCTAAAGGAATAAAAAAAAAGTTATGATAAAATTGAGTGTAGGAGATAGAAAACAAATAATTGCATATACAACTACATGTGGGGAAAAGAGTTATGCTGAAATTAGGTGTAGCGTATAAAAAAAATATAGGTGAACAATACCCTAAAAAAAGGAAGCAAATTTAAGGGAACGGATCAGGTCAGTAACCTTATGGTGAGTAACCAGCCCACATCAGCATAACATCAGTATCCCTCTCTCCTGAAAAGCCTTTAATTTTCTCCTTCTTAATCCTTGACGAACGATTTCTCACTCGTTTTAAGTCGAAATTTAATTTTTTTTGCACAGTTAGATCAGATTAATTGTGCTCTTCAAAATGATATCCACTTTGATATATTTTTCGAACAAAAAAAAATTGAGCCATTTTTTACCAGTCTATACCATATGGTATTGACTGGTATTGAAATAAGAACATACCTATGGGTTAAAAGCGTCCCATGGTGGTATGAACAAACCAAGACTATAGGATGGTTGAATACATGATAGTAGAAGTATATTAACTGTCATTTATGACTTTTGTCATTGTGTACCATAATATACCACCCCGTACCAGGGTGATATTGTATGGTATTGTGTGGTATTTTTTGGTCATGTAATTTGTTCACCCAGAAATTTGTAGATCCGATAGATCATGATGAACTCGTCCCTTCTGTGCAAACGTTTTCAAAAACGAATTAAAAACGAAGAAAATACCATAATATACCATAATATACCACCCCGTACCAGGGTGGTATTGTATGGTATTGTGTGGTATTTTTAGGTCATATAATTTATTCACCCAGAAATTTGTAGATCCAATAAATCATGATGAACTCGTCCCTTCTGTGCAAACGTTTTCAAAAACGAATGAAAAACGAAGAAAATACCATATGGTATGCAGTTGGTATCGAGAGGCCATAATTTTTTTTTTCCTAAAAAAATATTGAAAATTGATCTCATTTTGTAGAGCAAGATGAACTCGTTTCATCTGTGTAAAAAAAATTAAAATTCGAGTTAAAACGAAAAAGATATGAGCCGATTAAAAAATCTAGGGAAAATAAAAATGGTCTTTAATTCTTCATCCTTAGATCTGGATTTTCTAAATGAAAGGTCCAGATTTGGTTATTGATAGGTGCATAACCCATGGTTATGCACCCTATCTTGACCCCAAATTTAATGAGCCCAAATTTTTTAAGCTTATGTAAATCTTTCGTAATATGAAATAAAAAAAAATAATAAGATAGTTTTGTAAAGAGAATAAATCCGAGGGTAAAAAATTATTTTAGCCAATCTTTCATAAATTTTAAAACATTAGTCAAACCTTTTAAAAATACGAAATTATAATCATTTTCATTCAAATATGTGGACTGACGATTAGCTCATGTGAAATTATGTTAAAACTAACATGAACTTTAATGGAAAGTAACTATAATTTTATAGTTTTATTAGAGATTTGACCAATATTTCGTATTCTCAAATGTTTGACTAAAAAATAGTAGCCACCCTAAATCTTATGGTGAAACTTTTCCATTTTGTGTGGCTTGGGACATTTGTTGTTAAAGTGAATTTGATTGTTAGAAAAACTTATCATGGACCTTAATATATGAGATATGACACTTACGTAATTAAGGAAAAATTAATTTTTCATCCTTGGTTACTTTACTTGCGCTATTATAATATAAAATATAATTTTGCTTATGTCGCATTTTTCGATTGGGTTTACGTGTAATCGTTGTTTCATGACACGTATCAATGACTGAATTGTTATGAAAACTAAACTGAAATAAACGACACCGAATTAACGTGGTATCCTTGATGTTTTAAAGATTAAGACTAATCTACGACACAAAGCGTACGTTCTTTTTCTCTTATTCAGCTCAAAAGCTACCGAACCCCAATCACACCATATATATACAATTAACAACCCTAATCTATCACACGTCATCAATCATATATGTGCTAGGGTAAGTCAGCATTACCATGCAAGGCTCACGTGGGCTCAATATAGTTAAAAGTCCATTAAACATAATGATACATACAAAATACATGGGTTGCTTCATAATGATCGTCTGACAGCCTCCCCAAATTTCTGTGGGGTACCCACCATCAATTTGAAAGACAGATACCAGTGACAACTAGTAGAGAAGAACTTGGTCAAAAGATCCGCAATCTGGTCCTCAGACTTGACATACTGCAAGCGCATTGTCCCATCCAGCACAAGCTCCCGTATATACTGCACATGCATCGCAATGTGCTTAGTACGATCATGAAACACTAGATTAAGGGGAATCTGGATGGCTCTAGTGGTGTCAAAAAATCAATCCACCGGTGGGTAATAGGTGACTCTGAAATCTTTCAACAAACGTGAAAGCCATACCAACTCGGTGGCCACATCGCACATGTCTTGATATTCAGCTTCTTTAGACGAATTTAAACTTTATCCTGCTTCTTGCAACGCCATGAGATAAATGCACCACCAAACAGGATCATGTAGAAGAACGCCGATAGTGTATTAGCATCTAGCAAAGTCTGCATAAGAAAAGGCATGAATAGAGCGAGGACCACTAGCCGGGAAAAGTATCCCGACATCTTGAGTACCACGAAGATCATGCAGGATTAGATGAATTGCAGCTAGATGATCAACACAATGAGTGACAAACTAGATAAGACTCCCAACAATGCTCCTATGGGATGAACCATTGGCCAGAGGAGTACCTGATTCCCGGTGAAGCTTAAGATTACATTCCATAGGGGTTCGAAAAGGAGTGCACTGATCAAACTGGTGATCAGCCAAAAGATCAGAGATATTTACGCTGAAAAAGAAGAATGCCACGATCTGTGCTAGTGATCTCAAGCCCAAGGAAGTAAGAAAGATGTCCAAGATCCTAGAGATAACGCAGCATGAAGACCCTCTTTAAGAGACTGAATGGCGGCCATGTCACTCCTAGTAATGATAATAACATCCACATATATCAAAAGACCAACGATACTAGTAGAAGTGAGTTTGGTAAACAAAGAAGGGTCATTTATGCTCTCCTGATAACCAAGATGCATGATAGTTGCCTAAAATGTCTCAAACCAAGCTCGAGGGGATTGTTTCAAACCATAGAGAGAACAGTGAAGAAGACAAACCTGATCGGGCCGCCCAACCGTGTACCCAGGAGGACGCTTCATATACACCACTTCCTTCAGCTCCCCGTGCATGAATGCGTCTTTTACATGTAGCTGAAACATGGGTCATTTAAGCATTGGCAGCTACTACCAAGAGTATTCGAACGGTCGACATCTTGGCGATAGGAGCAAAAGTCTCATCATAATCCACCCTTTGCTCCTGTGTGAACCCGTGAGCAACTACACTAGCTTTGAAGTACTCTACGTACCTATAAGTGCATCTTAATATCATAAACACATGGATTTCCCAACTCAAGGGGACAGAAAGTGGTGGACGATCAACAACTGTTCAAGTCTGTTTATTATGCAATGCATCAAATTCTTCATGCATAGCCCGAACCCCCAAAGGATTGCTCTGTGTTTATTTAAACTGAGTAGGAATAACTACAACATCAACACCATAACTATCAAAATCAAGAAGCCGAGCAGAAGGGACTCCTAGAGAGCTGCGAGTAGAGCGATAGAGCATGAGCTCCAGCGGTGGAGAGACAAACCCTGGGGAGCTGCTTTCGGACCCAGGAGTCTCCGGCTTGGCGAAGGCTGGGGCGGAAACGGAGGAGGAGATCGATCAACGTCATCCTCATCAAAGAAAGGCCAAGTAATTCGAAATGGACCAAATTGAGTCGAAATCATGGTTAAAATTCTACTTTATCATAATTCTACCTAACAAGTCAACTTGCACAAATGTATGGTCATGCTAAGGTTACTCGGCCAACCGGCCGAGCCCAGTGCTAGTTCCAAATAGTTTGAAACTCATATACTTAATTAATAAAGTAATATTAATTAATAATAAATATCAAATTGGTAAAATATGTGACATTGTTTATGAAGTGTTGCTTAAAATATAAGAATATGTAATGCAAATTATTTTATTGCACAAGTGTTGCAGGACGAGTGTTGTGTAAAGCCACTTTTTTCCTAGTGACTTTTGGAATTGGTTGAAATAACGGGTGACGTCCCGTGGGCTAGGGTAAGTCTGCGTTACCATGCAAGACTCACGTGGGCTCACTATGGTTCAAGTCCACTAAACATAATGATACATACAAAATACATGATAGATACAAAATCCACGACACAAAGCGTTCTTCTGTTCTTACTCAACTCAAAGGCTGCCGAACCTCTATCACACCATACATATACAATCAACAACCCTAATCTATCCCATGCCATCAATCATATGTGGGCTAGGGTAAGTCTGCATTACCATGCAAGACTCGCGTGGGCTCACTATGGTTCAAGTCCACTAAACATAATGATACATAATACATAATAATGGACTATAAAAAGTAGTAAAAATGGATCTTGTTAGATTTCTCTTATATTAAATAATGGATCTTGAAGTCAAAAAATACTTCTAAAAGCCGGGCCAAACATATGCATTGTGTTCTCTCAACAACAAACACGACAACCATTGATTCCTTAGAAGTAGCAGCAACAAGGATGGATTAGCCCTCACCAAGACGAATGACAAGCTGGGATTGGGTACGGAGACGTGTCTTCTCTCGAAGCAGTTGGCCGAGCACTCCATCAAATGGAAGGTTTTAATGATTAAGCAGGCTGGACCGAACGAATTTAAAAGCCGGATTAAGGCGGCTCAAAATCTGCAGAAGACGGCTCTGTTGACGATCTGGTAGCACCTCTGCCAAGGCCTCTTTGGAGAGGAGCGATATGTGGGCTAGGGTGACGTCCCGATCACCCTAATCTATCCCATGCCATCAATCATATGTGGTCTAGGGTAAGTCTGCGTTACCATGCAAGACTCGCGTGGGCTCACTATGGTTCAAGTCCACTAAACATAATGATACATACAAAATACATGGGCTGCTTAATAATGATCGTCTAACATGAATAGGGGCCAACTTGCGTAAATATTAATAACCAATTTTGATCTTTTAGGAACCAATTTGTTTGGCTGGAAAAATCCGTTTTTCTCTTGTAGTGGTTGGGATAATTTTAATCGGTGGTGTTAATAATCCTGGTTAAGAAACACTGAAATATATGGGTTGGTAAGAAGAAGCTAAGTCATACAAAGAAAAACTAAAAATGATCCCAACCAAAAAGAAATTAAGAATTTTACTACGAAAGGAATTGTTCATCCACGTTGGTTTAATTTACGTACAGTTATTGATAAACACATGTATATATATATTATTAATAGTCTGGATCGGATATAACAATTAATTCCTGGTAGATAGATTAATAATCACGTTGTTTTGATTTACACACACTTATTGATAAACACGTACACATATGAATGTGGTAATGGAGAATTGGGGGGTTTAGGTGTTTGTGCAATCTGTAGGCTTGAAAGATAGAGTTTGCTTTGGAAGGTCATATCCAATGAGAAAGTTTTGTTGAGCAACGTTTCCATAGATGCTGAGTTGGTCGTTGGCGTAGAAAGCCAAACAAACCACTTTATCGTTGACCTGAATGAAAATGTGGTCGGAAGTGAGCACGACATCGGCTCCCTTGAGAAGAGGAGGAAGGCGGGCGATCCATGGACGCGCAAGGGGTCCCAGGAATGTAGTGGCGACAACAAATCTCCATGATGACTTCGACGTTCGCGTTGTTCCCAGGCGTCTACAAGGCGATTAATGGATCAGGGGAGACGGAGAGGATGCATGTCTACCTTCCGAAGCGACCGAGAGCGTTTGCAATCCGGAGCTGGCCTCCCAATTATGGGCCGAGGAAGAGCGATGGGCATGGCGGTGGCGGAGTTTCCACGGAGACCATCGCCGGAGCACGGCTGTTCGAGGAGGAAGAAGATGAGGACGAGCCGGAGGAGGGGCCGGAGCCGGAGCCGGAGGAGGAACTTGACGGTGGCCGGGATTTGGAGGTGGATGACAACGGCGGGATTGAGGTAACAACCTCCCGTTTTGTTGGAGTTCAAGGGCAGGGTTTCATAAATTTGATGAATAGTTAGGGGCGTACATGTCTTTTAGGAGTTGGAGCAATTTGGTAAATTTAATAAGTTTGGGTGTCGTAAAGTAATTGACCAGGCCTTGGGGTGAGTTGCAATTAGTGAATGTTTGCGTGTCGGATTGGAAATAAGCCGTTTGGACTAAAATGTTTAAATCAGAAAGTGGAAATTGGTATGGAGGACTGAATTGAGCAATTCTGGAAATTTGGGGCCGAATTGTTAAGACCCAGGAATTCCGAGTACCATTTAATAAATTGCCATTTGGGGCAAAAAGATAATTTTCCATAATTTTAAAGAAAGGTCTAGGAAAGGTTAAATGGAGGAGTTGGGTTTTGGAATCAACCAAATTTGAGGTCGTTTGATTAGTTACGCTTGTAGAAAGGAGTATTAAGTTTTGCCTAAATACTTAATAGGAGAATTTGCAAAAGAAGATGATTGAGCATGGAATCTCGGACGATGGCATGGATCAACCGGCAATAAAGAGGGGTCGTTTTGATCGATCAGGGTCGGCTAATAAGGTGAGTGTAAAGGGGGTAAAATCTCCGTCCAGGTCTTTTAGTTTATGTTTTTTTTTTATTCGGTTATATTTGTTATTTTCAGGTAAGCGTGATTATGTGTGTGAGGCATCCCACCGCCTATAAGGGTGGAGGTACGCGTTGTGCTATTTATGTGATGTATGATTGATGGTAATTGAACCCCCGGGGGGTTGGGCCACTACTGGACGCGGTAGATGGTCAGGTCACTACTGGACGACGATACGTAACGCAGTAGTTGACCGGGCATGGACTGGACGGCGATACGTAACGCAGTACCATTGCCTAGAGGATAGGGACACTGGACGGCGATACGTAACGCGGTGATTCCCTAGTAATAAGTATATAAGTTAAGGTAGTAGTAGAGAACTTCTATGATTTAAGGGTAAAAGTTGAGAACCTCTATGAGTTAAAGTTGAAATGAGTTATTAAGGATGAAAGTGAGAACGACTTTCATCTAAGGAAAGGAAACGCTAATAACGTGTTTTAGTAAGGAGATTTCTAAGGGCAGAGACCTTAGGAAGTAACGACGAGACTGAACCCTTCTCACTCACCAGGTTGAGGTTGGGTTAGCGGAAGTGGATCCCGAGAAGAAGTAAGATGAGGCGAGCGGCCATGCCAGTACTGGTGAGATGTCAAGGAGCTGGGTGAAGAGTTAGAGTTAAAATTTGGAAGTTATTTTATGATTATGATTATGAGCATATGTACTTGTGATTCCAGGTTCAAGATTCTGTGTTAAGTCGTTTCGAGTGTTTGAGTTTGAGATTTGGCCCAAGTGTTGGGGCTTTTCGTTTAAAGTTCTTAAATAATGTCAGTTGTTTATTTCAAAGTGTGGTTTGGGTTGCTCCGGAGTAACCGGTTTGTGGGTTTGAGTTGTGGTTTGATTTTCGAAAAAGGTCGGGACGTTACATAGGCTTTGCATCAGCCTTTCTCATCAGGTAGCGAATCGCCGAGTGGTCAGTGTAGACCACCACATGAGAGAGCACCAGATATGGTCGAAACTTATCAAATGCATACACCACAGCAAGGAGCTCCTTCTCGGTGGTGGTGTAATTCTCCTGTGCGTCGTTCAAGGTCTTCGACGCGTAGTAGATGGGCTGGAAGTTCTTCACGCGTCTCTGACCCAGAAAGGCTCCGACTGCATAGTCACTCGCATCGCACATCAGCTCAAAGGGGAGAGACCAGTTAGGAGTCACCAGGATGGGTTCATGGGTAAGCTTCTCCTTCAACGTCGCGAATGCTGCTGTGCACTCAAGAGTGAACTGGAATGGTGCATCCTTCTCCGGCAGCTTGGTCAGAGGCAGGGCAATCTTTGAGAAATCTTTAATGAAGCGCCGGTAGAAGACTGCATGACCCAAGAAGTTGCGAATCCCCTTCACAGAAATGGGAGGAGGTAGCTGACTGATCGTCTCAATCTTCGCGCGATCCACCTCAATCCCTTGCTTGGAGATCTTGTGCCCGAGCACAATCCCCTCACGTACCATAAAATGGCACTTCTCCCAGCTAAGTGCCAGATTAGTCTCCTCGCACCTCTTTCGAACGAGTTCCAGGTTATGGAGACAATGAGCGAAGGAGTCTCCATAAACCGAGAAGTCATCCATAAAGACTTCCATGATCTCTCCGACCAGTCGGTCGAAGATCGCCAACATGCATCTCTGGAAGGTCGCCGATGCGTTACACACCCTGAATGGAATCCTCGGGTAAGCAAATGTACCGAAGGGGAAAGTGAATGTGGTCTTCGCTTGATCCTCTGGTACGATTGGAATATGGAAATAAACAGACATGCCATCCAAGAATCAATAAAACTCATGGCTAGCCAACGTCTCCAACATCTGATAAATGAAGGGTAGGGGAAAATGGTCTTTCCTGGTGGCATCGTTCAGGCGCCGGTAATCGATGCAGACTCTCCAACCGGTCACGGTCCACATCGGGATCAACTATTTCTTCTCATTCAGGACCACAGTCATCCCGCCTTTCTTCGGGACCACCTGAGTGGGGCTGACCCACTTGCTATCAGATATAGAAAAGATGATCATGCATCCATGAGCTTCACAATCTCTGCTCGGACCACTGCCTCCAAGTTGGGAGACAATCTCCGCTGTGGCTGCCTGACTGGCTTAACCTCATCCTCCATCAGAATTATGTGGGAGCAAAAGGATGGGCTAATGCCTCTGATATCTGTGATCTTCCATGCCATGGCCCGGGCATACTTCTGCAGCAGAGCCACCAGCCTGCTCTTCTACTCGGGTGTCAGATCCGAGCTGATAATGACCGTGAGCTTATTCCCCTCCGGCAGAAATGCATACTCCAGGTGAGAGGGGAGGGGCTTAAGCTCCAACTCTGGCGGATCCTCCAATGATGTAGCGATCCGGCGCAAGATAGGGATCGGCTTGAATGGTATCTCTTGCACCTCAATTGCGGCCTCGTCTTACTCCGCGAGCTGCTCCTCCAGCTGCACATCCTATGATGCCTGTTCCCATAGCAAAAGACAACGCTGAAGGAAATCGTCAGTACCCGCACTCGTGATGGCAAGTGCGGTCTCAAAATCAGCAACAACATCACAATAGTCTAGATCATCATGGAGCTGGGGGTGTTTCATATTATCAGAAACAGGGAAGGTGATTTGTACACCCCCAGCTCGCAAAATCAATGTCCCATCATTCACATCAATGAGCGCCTTGGCGGTGGCGAGAAAAGGTCTACCAAATATTAAAGGCACATCCACATCCTCATTTATGTCCAAAATCACAAAATCAACGGGATATGAGAATGGCCCTAGGATGCACAATGGATCTATCAACAAGTTTAATGCTCATCCTAGAATCACTGGGTTCACCTAGGCCTAGCTTTTTAAACAGTTTATATGGCATGACATTTATGCCAGCGCCTAAATCCGCCAAGGACTTCCCTATATGCAAACTACCAATCATGCAAGGGATAGTAAAACTCCCTGGGTCTTTTCGCTTCTCTGGTAGTTTGTTCTGTAGGATGGCAGAACACTCCTCGTTGAGCATCACCGTTGACAGCTTCCCAAGCTTCCTCTTGTTGGTGAGGAGATCCTTCATGAACTTGGCATACTAGGGCATCTTCGATAATGCCTCCACGAAGGGCATGCTTATGTGTACCTGCTTCAGCATTGCCATGAATTTGGCAAACTCAGTCTCCAGTCGGTCCTTGTGCAACCGAGTAGGAAAGGGAAGTTGGGGTACATACTCCTTCACCACTGGTTGCGGTTTAGGAGCAGGTACAAACTCTCTTTTGCCCGAACAGGTGGATCAGTAGTCATCTTGCCACTCCTGGTGGTAATGGCCTTGCAGTGCTTGATAACGATGGAATTGCACATATTTGAACCCCTAGTTCTTATCCGTTAGTGGGGCATAGTCGTGTATTCTTGGCCTATTTTTCGACGGGTTGTGCTACTTTGTCATATTTCAGGTCCCAAGCGTCGAAGGAAAGGCTAAGCACGAGTTTCGGGGCATTCGGAAGTCATTCGGTCGAGCTGGAGCCAAAACACGGGCACGCCTAAATCAAAGCACGGCCGTGTTCCTGGACCGTGTTTTTACTGCCGAGGCTTGATCCAAGACTGTCAAACACTAGCTCAAAACACGGGCGGGACTGGCCCAACACACGGCTGTGTCCATCAAAAAGCATGCCCGTGTTTTCCCCAAAGTCTGGCCGTGTATTTACCACGTGGCAAGGGCACGGGCGGGCTGGAGCAAAACACGGCCTGCCCTCGACCGTGTTTTGCCCAGTGCCGTCCTTTTAGGCAGATTTCAGCCAAAAGAGAGGGGGATTCGAGTTTTAGAGAGACAGAGCGATTCCTAGAGAGAGAAAGCGACGAACAAGAGTTCCCAAGTGCCCTAGCTTGATCTTCATCACCATTGGAGCCCGACTTGAGCTTGGAGAAGTGCCGATCGACAACCAGGAGCTGAAACCCATCCTTCACAGTATGGTTTCCACATCTGAATCTGCTTTTGCTTCTTTCTCCATGGAGTAGTTCTCCCATTCATCTGGGTATGGGAAACCCTAGATTTGTATGTTAGGTCTGATTGTATGAACCCAAGTACAGATTCTATGATTTGATTATATTCAGTTGAGGTTTGAATGATTGAATGGCATGAATCCTGATCAAATTCCTGTTGTTTCTGCTTTAACCTAGAATGAGAATATCTGCCTACGTTGATAGAGCATCCTTAATTGAAGGTAGTGAATTGGCGACTTTAGTCGAGGAGCCAATTCAATATCATGTACCGAATTTACTTCGGTAGTGGAGGTTTTGTTCGTTAGGGCCTCAATCTGTTTACTCCGGTGGAGGTTAGTCGCCCGCTAGAGACTCAGATTAAGAGGGTCTAGACACCTTTAGTCGAGACTTCAGACTGTTTAAGAACCTTCCGCAGTATAACTATCATAGAAATTGAACTTGGTAAATTGCAATCCGGCATAACTGTAGTCTAGAGGGAACCATATCCGGGTGACCTCTCTCGACTTGAAAACAAAGTTTAACTTGCTTGGTTTGTTTGTTAATTTCGATTTGCACTAAAGTTTCACTGCTAGATAACAAGAATTCACCGAGTAGTCATCAAATCTACGACCCGGGTTGACATTAAAACCCAAACCCTCTATACTACGCTTTAGGAAGTGGTTACACTTGGCCAATTTCTAGAGTGACAGTAGGAGTGAGTCAGTGCTCATTTGGGTCCTGCGGATGAGGGATGGCCTGGCCGGTAGAGTAACAGGAGTCCTCTGAGATACAGCCTGAGCAACCCTCCCAAGCTGGGTCTGGATATCCCGCAGCACAGCCTCCGTGTTTCTCTGACCAACTTCTAGCTCCAAAAATTTACCTGAAGCTTTCTCCATGAACTGCTCGATGTTATTGCACTTGTTTGCACAGGATGTGGCGAGAGAACCCACCAGATCTCGCAATTCTGCCATCGAGTCACACTGTACTGGGGCTGCAGGTGCTGGCCCCTGTCTGGGCGGGTAGAAAAGCTGCTGCGGCTGTTGAAATTGCCCTTTTCTGGGCTGGTAAGGAGGCCTCTGGAAGCCAGGTGGTCCCTGGGGGACTGGTGGTCTAGAATTTGCCCCACCCCAGGAGAAGTTGGGATGCTGGCGCCACCCCTCGTTGTAAGTGTTGCTGTAGGAGTCTAAGTGCCTGACATTGCCAATGAAGTCCACCTACTCCTGGGGGGTGGAAGACTCCCTCATCGCCTGACAATCCTCCACGGTGTGATGGGAACTCTCATATCACTGGCAATGCATCACCTGCTGCTGTCCTGTGCCTGCAATCATCCCAGAGCGATCGATGGCTGAAACTAGTTTTGAAACCACCTGCATCAAATCAGATTACTGGGTGGCTACAACATGGACACCCCACCCTATGGCTCATCTCGATCTCCTCGCAGTTCCCCAGTCATAGCCCTGCTCCGCCATCTCTTCAAAGAGTTGATTCAGCTGTGGTGGTGTTTTGGTGGGCATATTCCCGCCACAGACCGAGTCAATCAGCTGCTTGTCCTCCGGGAAGAGTTCATGGTAGAAGGTGCCCAAAACCATGGTTGGGACACTTGAGAAAGAGACTGGTGTATCTCTCCAAGCATCCCGAATGGTCTCATCTTCGTCTTGAGCAAAGTGGGTAATTTGCTTCTACAGGTCCGCCATCTTGGACGGAGGATGGTAGCGAGTGAGGAACTTGTCTGCCAGGTTGGCGAACGTGGTGATCGATCCAGGGGGCCTGGTTTCCAGCCACTCCTTGGCCTGCCCCTCCAAAGTGAATGGGAAGTACCTCAGCTGGATGGCATCGGCTGGGACCCCATTTATCTTGATTCCATCGATGAGCTCGTGGAATCGCCTCAGATGTGATCGGGGCATAGTGAATGGGAAATACTACCGAGCTGCGCAACATAGTGATGAACGGGGTTCTCACCTCAAAGTTGTTGAATGAGGGTGCTGAATGGGTGACCTCATGTCCGCGGCTCTGGCGGTCCAGTAGTACTTCATGGTCTGTTCCTTGGGAATGACCACATCATTGTTATGTGGGTCACCCATCTCTTCTTCATCGACGATTTGCAGCTGTGCTAGTGCCTCCTCCGCAGCCAATCGCGCCTTTAGAGCCCGCTTGAAGTTCCTATAGATTCGTTCAATCTCCTGGTCTAATGGTAGTAAATCTCCCGACTGGCTACAGGTCATGCACTACCTGCACACAATCAGCAAAAGCAACCCGTGAAGGCACATACGTGGAAGAGAGAAAATGCAGTAAAGAAAAAGCTAGAGTAACAAACTTTCACATTTCCCCAATAACTTAGAGGGTCCCCGGCAACGGCGCCAAAAACTTGACACGCTAAAACACAACACCAAACTGCGACCAACTGTAATTGCAATCCAGAAATGCAGTAATATGCAAGCTTTAATGGTCAACCCGGGGTCTAGATCTATTGCCTACTCCGTGTAAATCTATTATCTAGCAAACTAAGTTGAGTGAATGTGATTTTAACTAAAAGCAGTAAGAAAGCAGGAAATGGTTCGGTTTTCTAAAGCAAAGGAAGAGTCACTCGGGAATGAGTCCCCCTAGCTACTTAGTTAGGTCACAGTTGTAATTACTTTTGGTTGCTTTACTGCTGATTATACTGCGGAAGATCCGACAGTAGCTTGGAATCTCTTAAGCTGACCAAGCCCTCTAGTCAAACTACCCGGCAGCAGACGACTAGTCTTCACTGAGATAGAACGCTGAGGCAATGAACACAGAACTCTACTAGTGGAATTAGATTCCAGTACAAAGCAGTGAATCGACTAACTCTCGTATAATCGATTCACTACTACCAATTGAAGAAGCTCTAACAACCTAATCAGATTCTATCAATTGACTCAATCAAAACACTTCAATCGATTATAATTAAGCAATATCACAATCCAAACGTAATTACAATCAAGATTCCTAACACATGGAATTAGGGTTCTTCATACCCAAGTGAGAGAAAGTTCTACTGCATAGAGAGAGAGAGAGGGGGAAACAGAATACAAAGCAGTCATACTCATAACAATGGGAAGAATCTGCTCTGGGATGTCAATCTTTACTCCTGGGGATGCAATATGGGCTTCAATGTTGAGAAATCCACTCCAAATAGCTTCTAGGGTTTGTTCTTCGCACTTTCTCTCTCTAAAACTCTGTTTTGCTCCAAAAATTCGACTCCCTCTCCTTTGGCTTGAATCTGCCTCAAAAACCCGATTCTGGGCGAATTACGGGCTGAATTACGGTCGTAATCATGGTCTGCCCGTAAATCGCCCAAAACGCGTGTTTCACTTAACTCAGAAGAAAGGATTTACGGTTGTAATTACCCAATAACTCCCAGTAATTATGGAATTACGACCGTAGTTACTTTGACTCTTGCCCGTAATTGTCTCTACGACAGGAGTTCTGAAGAATTAGGCTCGGCATTGCATTTACGGGCATGCCAGGAGCAATTACGCCCGTAAATGGGCAGGGGCTGCCCGTAATTTGCTCTTTGAATCGCCACCTGACCTCCAAATGACCCGAAACTTGCGCCTATACACCTCTTTACTTGCTAGGACCTGAAATACAATAAAACAACACAACTAGCGTAAAATAGGCCAAGGAACAACAAATTCGTGCTAAAATGGTCAGGAAACAAGGGTAAAAACATGTGCAAATACGACGCTATCACACGCCGTGCACATTTTGTCATAACAGGCATCTTGTTATGACAAAATGTTTTGTCAAAATACAGTAATGCTTTGTCACAATATGTTATTAATTTTTGTCACGATAGTTACCACTTTTGCTACGTTGTTGTGGCAAATATATAGTTTATCATAGAAAACCTATATTGACAAAGCCATGTGACTATCATAATATTCAAACTCAGATTCCACCTGACATTTGTCCTGATGAAACTTGTTTGTCATAACCTGATTCATATATGACAACTTGTGGGCATTATTATGACAACCTATTTTCCAAATATGATGCTATTCATACCATAAAGAAAACGGTACATCATTCAAATGTATCAAAAGCTACATCATTCATTACCGAATCAAAAACTACATCATTCATAGTTACAATCTGTTCCAAAAACCTATTGATCCATCCAGACACCGAAACAAAGTCTTCCAAAGCGACATAGGTTCGTCTTTCAAAAGAGAGTACTAAATAACAAAAGCTAACAGACTTCCAAAGGTACTAATACTCATGATGATGTGGTCCTTGAGCATCCAAAATGCATACCTACTGCCATATACCTTGGTACCTGCGTAATACAACGATCAAAGTTTGAGTAAAACTTATGAAATAAAATTCAATTGAGTAGTAACACCGATGACAGTATAAGTACAACTTATGAGACTATAATTTTACCTTCAGCTAAACTTGTCTTCCATCAATTTTTGCAGCTAGTGACATGACATATTTAGTTAGGGTCTCCTGTGATTCTTGCAACCCTTTGATAATACCGTTCTGACTGTGTATCTTCTGTTGCTGGTTTTCTATCTGCTCCTGTTGTGCATGAATCTAGTCCTCAAATTCTTTCCACTGCCTCTCCCCCGCAGCAAGTGTCTCCTCCAGTTGTGCCTCCAGTTCTTTCTCTCTTTGGGAACTCGAGCTGACTTTTCTGGTATCGCTGTGTGCTTTTTCCAGTACCATAAGAACAATCTCAGCACCGGATAATATTTTCCCTTCTGCCACTGCTTCAGCATGGATTCTTTTCATTTCCTCCTATGAACACAACAGTGGAGTCAGAGTACTTGCTAGGTCCTCTAACATCCAAGTAGTAGCTAGGTTTGTTAACAACCAAGTTCATTCACTTACATGACTAACTTAGCAACAATCAGACCCTATATATGTCACACATCCAAGTACTAGAACCATCCCCTAATTAAAGAAAGGAAGAAACACAGCCGGTTGTGTTCATTTATATAGTTTTTTTGAGGTTTCTCATTGACCCAAGTCCCATTTTTTCTCTTATGTGTATTTGCATAAACTCTTATTTCCTTGGGCTCTACCTCACCTTCATCAGATTTATTATCATTGTTCTCCGTATCTGCCTCATTGCTTGCTTCATCGGTTATTTCCTAATAACAGTCCAGATTATAGAATGTTAGTAAGGTCCATTCTAGTATTGGCAGTATAATGGAGGAGAAACCTTACCATTACCTTCGTTAATTAGCAACACTTTGCCTCTGCATCAGCGTATAAGACAACATTCATTAGCACCTTATCCATATCTAACCTAGGATAACAGAACTGCCTAATTAAATGCGTATCAGACTCAATCTATTCTTCAAGGCAGATGGCTTACCTTGAACCTATCAGACTCAAAATGCTCACACAGCTTTATCCACTCCTCCATCTGCACATTTTCAGGAGGGGTCTGTCTAGCATCGGCTCCTAACGCCAGATAATGCTTATGATAATCATACTTGAAGTTAATGAACCTCTTAGAAAGTGAATAATCCACAGCCAACCTCATAGCCTCATTAGTCATTGAGATATCAAACTCACTCTGCAGTCGTGAAAGTATGTTAGTGTGTAAAAAGTGAAGATACTGACCAGCAAGCATGCAAATATAGGTATATGATTTGTTTTACCACTAATTTGGCAAAAAGTGGTTGCTTTAGCTCCTCAGTCACATCTGACCAATAGAACATACCAATGGGAGCCATGAGTTTACATATAACTCCTATCTCCATCTTAAAGATCCTCTCATTACGACCAACAACTTTTTTTGCTCCCCTAGCAACTACCAGCCCTGAAATCTTACTACCATCTCGTGTCATCTTCGCTACCTCTAGCCCTTTACCCTTTCCACGTTTTTTTCTTATGTGGTGGACCTAGTTATGTAGTTATCAATACCAGGTTACACAAGTGCAATCCCTTGTAAGCAAATCAGATTACATACAGAGACCAAAGTCATGGAGAAAACTTACTTGGTGGATTGGGAGCAGAGGGGGCAGTCTCAGTAATGTTTGTTTCCTCACCACGCATCCCATTGCTTCTTTCCTTAGCATTCATCACATTCACCTCAAGGTTCAAACTTTGAGCTGACAATGAGCCATCTGCTGGTGTGGTGGAGTGCAACTGGGCTGTACTTCTGGTTGTTCTACTTGTTGCTGCTGAGCGTCTAGCATCTGCCTTCTTTCTTAGTCGACCACCACCACTTGGACCAGGAGCCATACCTGAAATAAGATGTTGATGAACTAACTAGAACAACAAGAAGAAACCATCAATAAAGAAAATAAAAGAAATTGTTCGAACACCATAAGAAATTGTTATGTAAATATTTATTTGAATCATGTATATCTCATTCTGTACGTGTATGACAAGGAAATGTTCGAACACCAAAAGAAACCATCAATAGAGAAATGTGACTTATATATTTCAAAACTGGACTTAGTTATCATCTTCCATGTCATCCTCTGCCTCCTTTCCTTCCTCGTCCTCGTCCTCTTCCATGTCATCCTCTGCCTCATTCCCCTCATCATCCTCGTCTTACTCCTCCATCTCCTCTTCAAAATCTCCACTTACATCCAAGTCCAATGCTGGTGGGATTAGATTGTCTCTTTGGAGCAAGTTTTCCATATGTAAAATCTGGTCTTGGCTTAGAGTAATTGGGGCCTCATCCGGCAAACTTGAAAGTTGGATGTCTCCATCATCCGATTCAACTGGAGCTATGTCGATGCCTTCATCTAGTTGGAATGGATCATCATCATATACCGGATCTGTGCTATCATCTGATTCCATCTCAGGAACATCATACACAGGCCTATGAGACACTTTTTGAACTATACGCCAATTCCAACCATTTTTCATATCTTCAGTGTAAAATACCTGATTGGCCTAACTAGCTAATATATATGGATCATGTTCATACCATGTTCGTCCTATATTGACACTAGTCAGAAAGCGATCTGACCTTATGTCGTTTCTATTATCTCCTACATCCCACCAATCACATTTGAAGACAAAGACATGGCAGCCATAGCAATACTGCGGCTTTAAAATATCCACCAGCACACCATAAAAGTCAATCTCACATCTGTACCAAGACCTAGACTATAAAGAGAATCATTTTTTCCAAGTTATCCAACCAAGAACAGTCTCGTGACCTATACCATAACACAAACCAACACGCAAGTTAATATTAGGAGTTTTCAAAGTATACAGAAACATGAGGAATCTATCTCCTATAAAGATGGAAGCAGATCTTACATATGATTTCAACCATTTTGGAAAGTTTTCTTCAATGGTATGAAAACTAATATTAGGAGTTTTGGCCTTGCTGTCCTCTGAAAAGATACTGCACCAAGCTGCAAAGTCAGAATTTATTTGTTTTGTCTTATAATTAAACATGTACTTTAAGATTGTTTTTTCCACTTACTTGAAATACTTTTCAACCTCTTCATAGTTTTTCAATATGTATCTTTCAATCTTATTGAAGTCAGATGGGGCTAGAGTCACATAAGTTGCCCCTCCTAATTGTTTAGTCTTGTGTGCAAAAATAGAAATACAAGTAGAATCCATTACTTGACACCCTTCATCGTTTCCCTCTAGACGGGCTGTTCGTGTCTCAACCCCATGTAAGTATCTACCGCAAAAATCATTACATTCCTTTGCTACATATTTTCAGCAATGGACCCCTCGGGACGAGCTCTATTTCTAACAAGATTTTTCAGAGAGCCTAAAAACCTATAAATATGCCAAGACAGAAAACCAGAATTTTTTTTTCCATCTATATCAGTTCAAATAGAAAACTGAATCAAACAAGAACTACTTAGTACTAATTAAGTACCTTTCCATGGGATACATCCACCTATACTAAACCGGCCACCAAGCTCGAGTTCACTGGGTAGATGAATGGCTAGATGCATCATGACGACAAAGAAAGATGATGGATATACCATCTCAAGCTTACAAAGTACGAGAACTATGTTCGTTTGCGTCTTTTTCAGTGTAGCCTTTGTTATGGTTTTAGCACACAAATCTTGAAAAAATAGACTTAACTCGGACAGAATTACATAGACCTCTTTCTTCAACAACCCTTGTCCCACAGCTGGTAAGACTCATTGAAAGAAGACATGATGGTTGTGGCTTTTCATTCCACAAATAGATTTCCCATCACTGGTGACACATCGAGAGATAATGGACGCATAAGCATCCTGAAACTTAACGGTTTGTAGCCAGTTACGCAACTGAATTTGGTTGGTAGTGGTTAGGGAGTAACAGGCCTGCGGTAAAGATGGTTTGACGCCATCACTATTAACCCAAAGCTCCTTTCTAATATCCAATCTCTCTAAATCCAATCTAGCATTCATGCTATCTTTTGTTTTCCCCTCGATATGCATCAATGTTCCCAAAACATTCTCACTAATGTTCTTCTCTACATGCATAACATCTAAGTTATGCCTCAACTCAATCTTTTCCCAATAGGGCAACCTCCAGAATGAGGCTTTCGTTTTCCAGTTATGATTAGGGGTAGAGGGATTTCGTTTCCTTTTGCGACTCATATTAGGCATTTTATTTGAATTTAAAGCTAAATTCAATTGGTTGAGTATTTCTGAACCACATAGAATTTTAGGCTTCTCTCTCAAATCTGCCTTTCCATTGAATTTCCTAATTCTCCTCCAGGGGTGATCTGTTTCTAACCATCTACGATGACCCATGTAACATTCTTTGTTACCAAATTTCAAACGAAGGGAGTCTGTCTCACTATTGCAAACAGGACATGCTAGTTTTCCGTTAGTACTCCAACCACACAACATTCCATAAGCAGGAAAATCATTTATGGTCCATAACAAGGCAGCATGTAATTGAAAAGTTTGTTGAGAATATGCATCATAAGCTGTCACCCCATCCCTCCATAATTCTTGTAAAGCTTCTATTACTGGTTCTAAATACACATGAATGTTATCACCTGGAGATTTCTTTCCAGGTATTAGCACACTTAGAAACAGAAAAGACTCCTTCATACATAACCATAGAGGTAAATTGTAAGGGGTTAACACAACCGTCCACATGCTATAACTAGAACTGAAGTTCCCAAATGTATTAAAACCATCACTAAGAAGTGCAAGCCGCACATTTCTAGGATCGGCAGCAAACCAACTATGGTCCCTATCAAAAAATTTCCATGTTTCTGCATCCGTTGGATGCCTAAGCACATCGTCATTAATTCATTTTTCTTTGTGCCACCTCATGTCCTTGGCAATGTCCTTTGTCATGAACAGCCTAAGTAGCCTATCCTTTATAGGGAAATACCTAGTTGTTTTAATGGGAATATCCTTCCCTTTGCCTGGTTTATACCTAGATTTCTTACACTTGAGACACGTCTTTTCATTCTGGAAAGGACCTCGGAATAAGACACAGTTGTTAGGACATGCATCTAAAATGGTATAACCAAACCCGAGGTCATGAATTTACCTCTTCATCTCATAATACGAATTAGGGAGATTCTCTCCATTTGGTAAAGCTTCCTTGATTAGATCCAAATTGAGCTTAAATGCTTTGTCGCTACTATTGGTTAACATTTTGTTATTCTTTATTTTCATAATGAAGGATAACTTTGGAAATTTCTTACACCCAGGATAAAGAGGAGAGTTAGCATCTTTTAGTAGTTCAGCTAAGGCTGGATCCAGATTCACTCCCCCAAAACCCTCATTCATAGATTCAGAACCTAATGTACCAAACCTAGCAGAATTAGCTCGGCTCAAATCATTCAACATAGAAGGCATACCATGCATATCATTATGACCACTGTCCTCTAAATTATCAGTTGCCCCGCTACCACCAATATTAGAGTCCTCTCCATGATATATCAACAAACTGTAATCCTCTACCATCCCATTGAGGAACAAGTCAGCTTTCACAAGATCTATTGTTTTGAAACAACAATTGTTGCATTTTTGCACGGACACCTAATTCTACCACTACCATCAGCACATGCTTTGGCAACCCCTAGAAAGTACTCAGCACCCTTCACATAATTAGCATAAAATCGATTCTTGTGCTTCAACCAACCCCTATCCATTTAGTCTGTGTGCACAAATTAGGCTAACCTGTTACTTGGTACGATTCTTGGATCACAAAATGCAGGTTGACTTTATAAATTCACTTGAGCAAGCACCTGCAAAATGAAAATAAGAGAATAAATCTCAAATGTTCCCCTAAGGATGTCGAAATAGCAATAGCAAAGCAATCACAACACCGAAGCAATCAAACCTTCTCTAACAGGGTCGACACAGTGAACAGAACCAAGCATACCAGAACCATAACAACAAGATCCACAAAGTAGAAACCGACAGCTTACACAACGTCCACAAAAACACAAACCAGGTAACTCAGCATCCCTACGCAGCTTACAGAAATCAAAGAACTACTGATAACTCAGAGAATAGTGTTCTTAGATCAGTACAATCGTCTTAACGAAAATATAAACCCCAAAAAACCCTTAGGTTGCAATTGAATCCAGAAACTAAATTTCCTATCTCTGAGTTACGCATGCAAGAGCACATGTAGGGATTCCATTTATCAAAATCAACCAAATCCCCAACAAAATCGTCTTACAATTGGCAAACACCTAAACTCCCCCAAAAAATCCCTAACGAAAGCTTCTCTCAATCGGCTGAAAACGATGCGACAGAAGTGGAAGAGGGTGATCGAAGAGAGTATAGTCGTCTTACTCGATTATGAAGCGATGCGCTTGCTCGCTGCTGCGCGGAGGATTCGATGTGACAGCGAAGACAGACTGGTTTCAATTGACAGAGGGTTTTTTGAGCGGCGGGTTTCAATTTTTTGGGAAAAATTTGGGAATGGATCTGGTTTTAGAGCGCTGGAGGGAATTAGTTCTCGCGCCCTATTTCCTCTCTCTCACTGACTTTCATTATCTGAACATAAAATGGAAAAGAATAAAAGCACCCCTGTTTTGACTAATCAAACTTTGTCACATTACCAAAATTATGTTACTTAAAATAAAGTGAGAGAACAATATTGTGACAAACTTATAATGACATACACAATTTGTCATAATAAATATGTAATATGACAAAATATTATGACATCATATAAATTCGTCACAATATGAGTCTAATATGACGAATTATTATGACAAAATATTTCTTTGTCAAAAAAATACAACTAGTATGAAAAATTTTGGTTCTGCCATATTATAGGTTCTATAGTGACAAACCTAAAATGAAAAATTAAAATTTCGTCAGGACATCCCAAAATTGTTGTAGTCAATTAACCAAAACGCTGTAGCAACTACTTCAGGACACTTCTAAAAGTCTGGCCAAAAATATGCATTGTGTTCTCTCAACAACAAACACGACAACCATTGATTCCTTAGAAGTAGCAGCAACAAGGATGGATTAGCCCTCGCCAAGACGAATGACAAGCTGGGATTGGGTACGGAGACGTGTCTTCTCTCGAAGCAATTGGCCGAGCACTCCATCAAATGGAAGGTTTTAACGATTAAGCAGGCTGGACCGAACGAATTTAAAAGCCGGATTAAGGCGGCTCAAAATCTGCAGAAGACGGCTCTGTTGACGATCTGGTAGCACCTCTGCCGAGGCCTCTTTGGAGAGGAGCGATATGTGGGCTAGGGTGGTGTCCCGATCACCCTAATCTATCCCATGTCATCAATCATATGTGGGCTAGGGGACTAGATACTATAACAACACCCCTTGTGTTGTTATTGTAACAACACTAGCCTCCAACAAATAGAAAGCTAGGATTGTGATGACTTTTTATTAGATGAGTTGACCTAGTGTAAAATCAAAGCAGGGGTATAATTGTCATTATGAAAAATATGTTTAAATAATAAAAAAAAATATAAAAAAAAATTTATTTTCGGCCCAAAATTTTGGTCGCCGGAATTCGGCCACCGGTCGTCGAAATCTGGCCGCCGGTCACCGGAATATGCTTTTTGTCGCCGGAATATGCTATTTTGTCATCGGAATATGCTTACCGACGCCGGAATATGCTCACCGCGGTCGGAATATGCTTACCGGCGTCGGAATCTAGTCATCGGGGCCGGAATATGCTTATCGGCGCCGGAATCTGTTGACTGACAGTCACCGGAGTTCGGTCAACGAACTTCGTTGACCGGTCATCGGTCTTCGTTGACCGGTCAACGACCACCGGATGTATGGTCTACATTGTGAGATTTATGGTTTGGTTTCTCATATTTTCGTACGCCTTTTGTGGTTTGCTTTATCGTGTTTGTGGTTTGCATTGAGAAGTTTCTGGTTTGCTTTCAAAAATTTGTGGTTTGCATTGAGGGGTTTCTGGTTTGTTTTAATATACTTGTGGTATGCATTAGGACGTTTATGGTTTGCTTTTTGTGGTTTGATTTACTGTGTTTGTGGTTTGCATTATGAGGTTTCTGGTGTGCTTTCGCAAATGTTGTGGTTTGCATTGTGGGGTTTCTAGTTTGTTTGAGGAGATTTGTGGTATGCATTAGGAGGTTTCTGGTTTGCATTAAGAAGTTTCTGGTGTGCTTTCGAAACTTTTGTGGTTTGCTTTGCGAGGTTTCTGGTTTGTTTTAATATATTTGTGTTTTGCTTTGCGAGGTTTCTGGTTTGTTTAAATATATTTGTGGTCTGCATTAAGACGTTTTTGGTTTGCTTTACCGTGTTTGTGGTTTGCATTAGAGGGTTTCTGGTGTATTTTTCAAAATATTTAGGGTTTGCTTTGTGAGATTTCTGGTTTGTTTTAGAGAATTTGCGGCATGCATTAAGAGGTTTCTGGTATATTTTTTGTTTTTTGTTTTATCAAACTTATTGTCTCCATTAGAAGGTTTCTGGTGTGCATTAGAAATATTTGTGGTTTGCTTTGTAAGTTTTCTGGTATGTTTTAGGCGATTTGTGTTCTGCTTTGGGAAGTTTCTAGTTAGTTTTTTGTGGTTTGTTTTACCGTCTTTATGGCTTGTATTAAGAGGTTTCCAGTATGCTTTCTCATAACACATAAATTCATAATGTTTAGGTCATTGCCACTCTCAGCTCTAGTACTAGCGTTGAAATGACAATTACATACGGATATTCACCAAAATACCTATATACGTAACAAAGTCATATTCCTATATCTACTAACTAAAACAACAAGCACATTAATTCTCTTTAAGACGGGAATACTAAGAAACAACCTACTAGTGCATTAAGGATGAATAATAGGTGATGAGTTTTTGGACACATCACCAAGATACATTGCATAGAGATGATTGCCATCTCATCCACTACCAATTAACAACGAAGAAACAATTAACAACAAAAAGAAATCAGACGAAGGAAGGAAGGGATAAGGGAGGGGTCGGGATTGGGAAGAATAAACAAATTAACAAATTCACTCCCTTCTTTCATCTTTTTTTTTTGGCCGCGCAGAATAAGGTAGACCACCTCTTTCTCCAGGGATCGAATTTCACGAGTCTGTTGAACAGCTGTGAGTCTGTAAACAGCCTATAAACATGGAAGAGTTGAAATTGCCGGAGGAGGAAGCTCCACAGATGGTGTGGGAAAGCAAGGCGGAGGAGGACAAACGAGATCTGAATTTTTTGTTCCGGCAGGAGATGGGCGATGTAGGTCCAGTCGTCGAGGAGGTTGGAGTTGGAGCGCTCTTCTCGCGGTTAGTCGACGGCGAGACAGGAAGTGAGAGAAGAGGAACCTGATTTTTCGCCGCCGCCGCTACGGTTGTTATGATGGATTGCGCTCCAACGGAGGATGGGGATAGACGGAGTGGAGGTGTTCGAGGTGGAGAATGGGGGATGGTTTCCATTGGAGGAGAAACACCGCGCGCGGAAGAGCGGTGGGCGGAAGAAGACGCGTGTGATAATGATTTGATTTTTGTTTTATAATTTAATTGTAATTTTACTATGTTGCCCTTGTTGTTACAGTAACAACAAATAGGCTGTTGTCATAGTATCCGCACCCGTGGGCTAGGGTAAGTCTGCGTTACCATGCAAGACTCACGTGGGCTAGCTCACTATGGTTCAAGTCCACTAAACATAATGATACATACAAAATACATAGGCTGCTTAATAGTGATCGTCTAACATGAATAAATCTCTAAAAACAATGCCATCCCTAGGAAATTTTCAATTGAAAGCCCCACATTATAAGCCATATTTTAGGTTCATTTTTTCAAACTGGGGGAACGGTGAGTTTCGCTTCTAACGATCAGAAAAATTCTCCTTGACTCCAATCAAAGACAATGATAAGATTCGATTGGTAGAGGTTTTCTAATGGGTGCATGCTTTCAATTTAAAGGTCGAAGCGCACTCTCTAGTCAATCCTAACAAGGCCAAGTATAAGCAAGTTAGTAATTTTGTAAATTGGCTCGATCGTATTCCAAGGGTCACTGTTTCCTAGGCTACTTAGGCTCGATCATCATCTAAAAACAATGAAATCAACTAGATAAACACATTCATTCATAAAAATCCTAATATATCCATACATTACATAATAGCCCTATAATTACGATTTTAGGATATAAACTCCTAGTACATTGGGTGATCACCCCATGTAGGGGAGAAGGAAAGACATACAAAGAGCAAAATTACAAGAAAAACTGAACAAAGTAAAGGGCCGCAAGACATCCTCAAGAAGATCTCGACTAACCTTATGAGCCACCTACCCGTCCCTCACTCGTGGAATCACCAACTGAGAAGCCTCACGAATATTCACAAACAAATACCAATTCACGACAGAAATAAACGACACCATATATATCACAATCAGCTCAAAGGCTGCCGAACCTCTATCACACCATATATATACAATCAACAACCCTAATCTATCTCATGTCATCAATCATATGTGGGTTAGGGTAAGTCTGCCTACCATGCAAGACTTAGTCGGTCGGTTTCGATTTAACCGAAAACCGAAAACCAAAAACCCAGTTATCGGTCAAATCGAGCCACCCTCTATAGCTGCCGACCACCGACCGTGAGAGAGGTCAGGGTTAGCCGGCCAACCGACCGGTCAGTTTCGGTTTTAGGCTCGGTTAGCCGGCCAACCGAAAAAATATCTTTTTCTACAAAAAAAAAATATTATTATTAAAAAAAACAAAATATCTATACCACTCCTTATCTCCTTCCTTCCTCCTCTCTCCTTATCTCCTCCTCTCTACTTCCTTCCTCCACCACCACCAGACCACTTCTCTTCTCTTTCCCTCCATCCTCCACCATGTCGGGGCTCAGGAGGTACCGCCTCCTCGATTTCCCGACGTAGACGGGCTGCAGGTCCCCGGCGCTGTCGACGGAGTAGGAGGAGGATGTGGAGGAACCAATTTGTTTAGCTGCAAAAATCCGTTTTTCTCTTGTAGTTGTTTGGATAATTTTAATCGGTGGTGTTAATAATCCTGGTTAAGAAACACTGAAATATATGGGTTGGTAAGAAGAAGCTAAGTCATACAAAGAAAAACTAAAAATGATCCCAACCAAAAAGAAATTAAGAATTTTACTACGAAAGGAATTGTTCATCCACGTTGGTTTAATTTACGTACAGTTATTGATAAACACATGTATATATATATTATTAATAGTCTGGATCGGATATAACAATTAATTCCTGGTAGATAGATTAACAATCACGTTGTTTTGATTTACACACACACACTTATTGATAAACACGTACACATATGAATGTGGTAATGGAGAATTGGGGGGTTTAGGTGTTTGTGCAATCTGTAGGCTTGAAAGATAGAGTTTGCTTTGGAAGGTCATATCCAATGAGAAAGTTTTGTTGAGCAACGTTTCCATAGATGCTGAGTTGGTCGTTGGCGTAGAAAGCCAAACAAACCACTTTATCGTTGACCTGAATGAAAATGTTGTCGGAAGTGAGCAGGACATCGGCTCCCTTGAAATGCGCTGTGACGGGAGGAAGTTTGAGACTGGAGTCTGGCACGTAGCAGAGGCTGAAAAAGCCTTCGGGGTCGCTGGTTTTGGTGCCGCCGGTGACCTGAGTCTCGACGGCATCAGAGAGCTGGGAGAAGAAATCAGTAGGCACAAGGGTCAAAGTCGTCCCTGAATCAATGATAATGTTGCCAGAGCCTCCAATGGAGGAGCCTTGGAAGGCAATCTTTTTGCTCCCAACGCTAACGGCTTCAAGTTGAAGGAAGTAAAATGTGGGTTGGGATGGATCCGAAATCAAGGGGGTGGAAAGGACACCATTTCCTGAAACCACGGCGTTGGTGCCAAAGTTCATCGTACTGGTCGGCTTGGCAGCTGCGTAGGGGACCATGCAGTAGGAGAATTTCCCGCCAATGGATGAACCGAGTTGGCTGACAAGGGATGCAGGTCCTCCTCCAAGACCAACGATGCCAGAGCCTTTGGGGCTAAATGTTCCTGCATTGTCATGCCCGCAGCCAATCACAGTTTTCGGAAGGGCCACAGGGTTGCCAGTCTTGGACTCCAAAGTCAGTGTTTCAGCTGCTACATCTCCTTGGGTGTGAGATTGGTCCCCATAACTCACCTGGTACTCGCAAACACTGCCGTCGGAGGAGCAAGAGCTTCCTTCACTCTGGAGCGAATTACAAGCGTTGGATGAACATGACACTGTTCTATAACTACTCGACGACTTGGGGTCAAATAAGGGCGCATCCTGCTTGTAGCAATCGGTGCAAGGCTTACATTGTGTCCATATAATGTCGCTGCCAGTGTCAGCAATCGCAACGATCGGAAATGGTGGCGTACCAAGGGAGATGTTCACCAGGTATTCGCCATTGTTGGCCGTCAACTGAGCATCAGGATCCGAAGGGTCCGAAATAGACCTCGAACTGTTAAGGTGAAGCATGTGACTGAAACGATGCACTCGCCCAATGGATCGCCTACCCGCATTCCCAACGCGCCGAGCTGGCGTTTCCTTGGGATTATACAAAGGCGAACCTTCCGAATCGCGATGGACCAGATTGATACTAAATCCACCGCTCTGCGCATCCACAAATGCGGAGATAATTATACAACAAAAAGTAGCTAGTGCAAGTGTGATCGGGAAAGACATGGTTGGTTTTGGCTCCATGATGTATGTCAAGATTGAGAGATGATTGATGAGTGGAATTAATGGATCACAAATGCATTCTATATATAGTGTCTTCTTCAAATCAATTATATTATGCTGCTTGTCATTATATACATATATTCTTTTTTCATTAATTGATTGATGCCTAGTTTGTCACACTCATTTCCCCCTGACAAGAGGCCGCACAGGCGTTGATGAGTCGCATTGGCCAAAATATTAGCTTCATATATATGTAATTATAGTTGAGTTCACACATGACAAGTTTGAAATAAACTACTTTAATTAACTTTGGACTCTAGGTTGATGTCCATTTTTTCATTCTCTATTATGCATGTCCTATACTTCTTCACAGCTTTTCGTTGAACACTATATATGTTTGTATGTTTACGCTCTCCCCGACTCTGCGTCGATTTTGCATTACGACAACTAAAGATTACACAAATTAAACGTATCCCGCAGAAGGGCGCGGGCGGATTACTAGTAAAATGTATTATATAAGTTTCTGTAATGATTAATACACTAGACAAAGCATATGGTTATGGATATTGGATAGATAGTCATTCCTTATATATCAGTTGAACAAGCATATTACATAATTCTTTCACAATATAAGTTTGAACGTAAATTTCTTTATTATTAATTAAATTGTTGATCATTTCATCTATGTGCATTACACAAAGATTATGTAAGGTCGATTACTTTTTACATAACATTTTAATAAAATGTTATAATTTTCATAACTTAATTATTTTATTATTACCCAACATTTCTTTATTTTTATCTATAACATTTATCATCTCATAATTTTATATTACGCATAAGTTTTGTATGGTAAGTTAACATTTAAATCAAATGTGTATCTTATCTAAACTATTTATTTAATTATTTAATTGCAACTACATCTATAAATAAGTAAATATAGCTTTATAAATTAATTAATATCTTGCCGCAGTGAAGTGCGGACAGCAAACTAGTATATGATAATGGAGAAATTTTACAATGCTTGAAATAAACTACTTTAATTAACTTTGGACTCTAAGTTGATGTCCATTTTTTCATTCTCTATTATGCATGTCCTATACTTCTTCACAGCTTTTCGTTGAACACTATATGTGCTTCTATGTGTACGCTTTCCCCGATTCTGCGTCGATTTTGCATTACGACAACTAAATATTACACAAGTCAAACGTATCCCACAGCAGAGCGCGGTCGGATTACTAGTAAAATGTATTATATAAGTTTTAGTAATGATTAATACACTAGACAAAGCATATGGTTATGGATATTGGATAGATAGTCATTCCTTATATATCAGTTGAACAAACATATTACATAAATCTTTTACAATATAAGTTTGAACGTAATTTTCTTTATTATTAATTAAATTTTATATTATCTCATCTATGTGCATTACGCAAAGATTATGTAAGGTCGATTACGGTTTACATAACATTTTTAAAAAATGTTATAATTTTCATAACTTAATTATTTTATTATTACCCAAAATTTTCTTTATTATTATCTATAACATTTATCATCTCATAATTTTGTATTACGCATAAGTTTTGTATGGTAAGTTAACATTTAAATCAAATGTGTATCTTACCTAAAATATTTTTTTAATTATTTAATTCCAATTACATCTTTAAATTAGTAAATATAGCTTTATAAATTAATTAATATCTTGCCGCAGTGAAGCGCGGACAGCAAACTAGTATATGATAATGCTCATAGTTGTTAAGTAAAATACAATTTGACATAAATTCTACCTATCTTAATTTAGAGGCAACTTCAAAACAAAAAAAAAATAAAGGGTTAATATATTTGTATGGCCTGGAATTTGACCATAATAAATATTCTATCCAATCTTTTCGATCTGTAATATCCTGGCCCAAACTATACATAAAAGTAATGACATTGGCCAAACCCGATGTTTGACTGTTATCTTGGACGGTCAAACGCGGTTACTAACGATCAACATGCTATGTCACCATCCGGTCACCATAAAATTTATTAAAATATTCGTAATTTACACATATTTTATAATTTAAATTTATTACAATTAAATTAATATAAAAATTTTTTGAGACCCCCACATCGGCTCTCCTCCGTCTACTCCCCCAATCTCTTCTTCGACAGAGAGCTCCAACCTTTTCTTCTTGGATTGGGATTATATAAGTTTTAGTATTATATAAGTTTTAGTAAAATGTCCTATACATAACATTTTAATATAATGTTATAATTTTCATAGCTTAATTATTTTATTATTACCCAACATTTCTTTATTATTATCTATAACATTTATCATCTCATAATTTTGTATTACGCATAAGTTTTGTATGGTAAGTTAACATTTAAATCAAATGTGTATCTTACCTAAACTATTTTTTTAATTATTTAATTCCAACTACATCTTTAAATAAGTAAATATAGCTTTATAAATTAATTAATATCTTGCCGCAGTGAAGCGCGGACACCAAACTAGTATATGATAATGGAGAAATTTTACAATACTATATAGTATTGGTGCTATAAGGTTTTGCCTTTATGATACAACTTAAAATTGTACATTTACGTTATGGTACAACTTCAAATTATACCTATACTTTTCGTACATATTCTTTTATGGCACAACTTGAACTTGTACCTTTATGTGATGGTACAACTTCAAGTTGTAAAGTTGTACCATAACATAATGGTACAAATTGCTTTATGGTACAACTTAAACTTATACATTTAATGTTTTGGTACAACTTTAAGTTGTACATTAAAGCACCAATACTATATAGCATAGTAGAAGTGCTCATGATAATGCTCATAGTTGTTAAGTAAAATACAATTTGACATAATTTTTACCTATCTTAATTTCGAGGCAACTTCAAAACACAAATAAAAATAAAGGGTTAATGTATTTGTATGGCCTAGAATTTGACCATAATAAAAATTCTACCCAATCTTTTCGATCTGTAATATCCTGGCCCAAACTATACATAAAAGTAACGACATTGGCCAAACCCGATGTTTGACTGTTATCTTGGGCGGTGAAACGTGGTTACTAACAATCAACATGCTATGTCACCATCCGGTCATTATATAAATCATTAAAATATTCGTAATTTAAACAAATTTTCTAATTTAAAATTATTACAATTAAGTTAATATAAATAAAAATTGAGACCCCCACCGGCGGCTCCCCTCCGTCTACTCCCCCAATCTCTTCTTCGATAGAGAGCTCCAACCTTTTATTCTTGTATTGGGATTAGTTTACTAGGAAAAGGGTTCGTGAGAGTAGTTCTATAAATATGTAAGTTGTTCTATAGTTTTAATAAATGAAGAAGAGTAAAGTTATTTGGTAGAAAAGAGTTGTAGTTTTATCTCGTTTCCTTAGTTTATCATAGAAGAGTTCTAGATCCATAATGCGTGAATTCCGAGCACACGCCAATTGGTATCAGAGTCATGTTGGCGCTGAAGTCGCTATGTCGATTTTCATGCAACATCAAGGGTATTACATGCCGCCGCCGCTATGGGCACAAACTACGAGTTCCTCACAGTTGCTCCATTGCCGATCCTCCAAATTAGTCCACTCATCAAAAAATCTTGTGCCCCCATCAAACTCCTCCATACATAACTAGGCCGATATCCAATACTTGCATCCAAAATACTATCATTCTTATGATACTTTTCTTTTAGCATCCTCGCTATGAGTGAGTCTGGTCGTTGGTAGAGTCCCCAGAGCTGTCGTGCCAGGAGGGACAGGTTGAAACCCCGCAAATCACGGAAGCCCATACCCCCTTCTGACTTCGGTCTGACTAAGGAAGCCCTTGCAATCCAAGGAATTTTGTGTTCCTCTCCTTGCTGCCCCCACCAAAAGCGCATGATCATGCTATGGATTTCGTCAATGATCCCGTCAGGGACCTTAAAAACAACCATCGTATACGTTAATTGAGCCTGCGCTACTGATTTAATTAATACCTCCCTTGCCGCTGCTGACATCGTTCTTTCTTTCCAGCCCGATAATTTTTTCCTCACTCGTTCCTTCAAGTAGACAAAGAGAGCTTTCTTTGATCTTCCCACCTGTGTCACTAATCCCAGGTACTTGTCATGTTTATCAACACCCCGCATCCCCAAAGTCGAACTGACCAACAGCTTCTGATGAGGCTTCACGTTCTCCCCAAAACTGACTTCCGATTTCTCAAAACTCACAAGTTGGCCAGACTCCAGTTGATAGTCCCCCAAAATTCTCTTCAACTCCTTACTCTCCTGGACAGTGGCCCTAGCAAAAAGATAGAATCATCATCAAAAAATAAGTGCTAGATCACCGGAGCTCCTCGCGCAACTAACAGCCCATGGATCCGTTTCTCGTCGGACTCAGCTGTTGTGATCGATGTCCATTCACCAAGATGGAGTACGTAACAGACGTATCGCACATCAAAATAAGGTGCGTCCATTTTTCCGAGAAACCCAATCTCTGCATAATCCCTTCCAGAAACCACCACTCCACTCTATCGTAGGCTTTAGCCATGTCCGTCTTTGCCGCAAAAAAGCCCGTTTTATTCTTTGTTTTCTTTTTCATAGTATGGAAACACTCAAAAGCTGCCATAACGTTATCCGCAATGAATCTCCCGGACAAAAAAGCTGACAGCTCCGGGGAAATAATCTTATCCAGTAGGGTTTTGAGCCGGTTCGCCAGCACCTTAGCAAGTATCTTATACAGAACATTGCACAGAGCAATTGGGCGAAACTCTTTTGACATCTTCGGATCCTTCACCTTAGGAATTAACGCAATTAGAGTATGATTCATGGACTCTGGCATTACCCGCGTCTCAAAAACTGTCGTTATTAACTCGCGCGTCAACACCTCACCCGTGGCTTCCTTCCATTCCAAAGCCTTCATAGCCCTTCTGATTTTTGCTTTCTGCTTCTGGAAGTTAGGGAAGGAAACTCTACTCCATCCACCTAGCTTCTCCTGAACCCGAGCAATCTTGTTAAACACATTCCCACCTCCCTCATTCCAAGCTCCAGCCACTTGGTCCACACATTCCACATGCTTGATCCAATGTGGTTCAAATCAGAAGGACCATCCCCATTTTATTTCCTCATCATCTTCCCCCGTAGTCTCGCAAAGGATCGGGCGATGGTCCGAACAATTGCTATCTAAATGAGATACTCGTGCTAGAGGCCACATGCCTCTTCATTCCTCATTAGCGGTGAACCTGTCCAACCTCTCCTCAATGTATCCGCCTACCATCCGACGATTCTCCCAAGTGTACGGGTACCCCTAAAAACCCATGTCCTCCAACCCCGCTTCCGTAAGGCAGTCAGCAAAGGCAACCATCTCATTCTCGTCAGCTAGATTCCCTCCCTTCTTCTCGTGAGCCGATAGATATTGGTTGAAGTCACCTCCACATATCCAAGGACCAGACCACCTTCCAGCAAGATTACGGATCAAATCCCACGACCGTTGTTTTTCTCTACCTTCCGACCAGCCGTAAAAACCCGTGAACCGCCATGACATGTTTAGCGGGTCCTCAATCTTAGCATCCAGATGATTAGCAAAATCGGACATCACCGTAAGCGACACTTCCTCCATCCACCAGATGCTAATACCCCCAGCTCTACCTCCACGTGAAACATCACATGGCCAACTTCGGCCATCATAGTAACCCATACTCTGTCGAAGCTCATCATTCTCATCACACAGTTGCTTTGTTTCCATAAAAAAAACAATATGTGGGGAAACTTGTCGCAAGAGCGACCTTAAAGCACGAACTGCACGTGTGTTTCCCAGGCCACGGCAGTTGAAACTAAGTATCCTCATTTAAACACTGGAGGGGATCGGTTCCCCGCACCATCAGCTTTCTTCGTACTAGTTCCTTTTGTATCTTGTTGGGTTGACTGGGTTGATCTCACAATGTCAGGCGGTCGTCCCTGCTTCTTCTAAACTTGCTTACTCGCGGCCGCCGCAAAATCCCCATGTAACCCATACCGGTTATCATTCACCACTTTGGAATGCCTCTCCTTCACGTTAGGCTGTGTGGTAGGCCTTTGCTTTTCAATGGCATTTGCCATTTGTATATTTGATGGCGGAGTTGTAGTCTCCTCCACTTATGCATGGGACGAATTACGTACCGGATCGGCCATTTGTGGGGGAACAGGAGTCTTGGACAAGTCCAACGTGCTCTGGATGGGCTCACCGCCTGCCTTCCCTTCATCCGTCTCATCTTGCAGTACATGGAAACGATTATGTTTATTTTGGCCGTCCCCCGCTAGCTTACCAGGACCCTCCCCTCAGCCGCTACGTCGATCCTTTTTTCTAACCACCATCCATTCCCCGTAAGTTTGACCTTTAGTAGGGTCTTCCACCTGCACTTCTTCTTGCCGAGTAGAATCTGTGTCCATGGATGGATCAACCGTACTGCACTCACACTTCTCCGCAGGTTTGCCATACTTCCCGCAGTTTGTACAAATATAGTCAAGGCCCTCATAATGGATGAGGTACGTTACACCTTCAATCTTGTATTGGGATAGTAATGGGAGGGTTAGGTCTACCTCAACACAGACCCGCGCATATTTCACTCTAGCTCCGAGTTCAGTGGCTCGATCAACACGAACGGGTTTTCCTATTTGTTCAGCAATTCTCATCACATCTTCCTTGTTAATGAACTCGATTGGAAGTTCAGGAAGTTGGGCCCATATCATGGTAGAAGTAATGATCGTTTTCCATGGATTAAATCCCTTAAACCATCTGTGCACCGTTAGGTACGTATCACCCAGTAGCCATAGTCCCCCCATAGTAGCATAGTCATAGTCCTTTTGATTTCTGAATCTGACCAAAAAACAACCGTTCCTCATGTCGGAGATCTGAAGCTCTCCGTTTCGAGCCCATAATGAATTGAGTCTTCTGGCAAATGGGATATACGATACTCTTCTTCCCAAACCTTTTACCACTAGTGTCGAACGCCACTCTCTTCTCCAATGGATCTTCTCTGCTGCCGTAAAAAGAATAGTAGGGCACTTAGGATCGTATGTTTCTTCATCCAGCAAATCATCCTCCTCCTTTTCCGCTAGGGCAACATCTTCGGAATCAGACTCGGCTATGTACCTGTTGTCCTCTTGTAGGACTTCACTAAAACGCCTGCCTTGTCCACCCTACCACGTCGAAGCAGAAGGAGGTATGGTTCTCTCAGTTTCCATCTCAACAGTCGTCCCACCCTCAACATCATTGTTTCTCTCGTCCGCCTCAAAGTCTAAGGCTTTGGCTTTCTTCTTCGGTTGAAACGTCTCTCGGGCGCTCTTTCCATCCGGAGTAGATGAAGCCTCAGGGGGGCGTCAGGCTCCACTCATTCCATCCGGCGGTTTATCTTTGCCTACCGGAAGTACCGGCAACCCAGTCGCCGCCATCGCACAAGAAAACTCTAGGGTTCCGCCGCTAGATGCAAAAATCGCAAGCTCCGAGAAAACCTACACAGAAATTTGTAGATCCAATAGATCATGATAAACTCGTCCCTTCTGTGCAAAAGTTTTCAAAAATGAATTAAAAATGAAGAAAATACCATAATATACCACCTCGTACCAGGGTGGTATTGTATGGTATTGTGTGGTATTTTTTGGTCATGTAATTTGTTCACCCAGAAATTTTTAGATCCAATAGATCATGATGAACTCGTCCCTTCTGTGCAAACGTTTTGAAAAACGAATTAAAATCGAAGAATATACCATATGGTATGCAGTTGGTACCGAGAGGCCAGAATTTTTTTTTCTAAAAAAATATTGAAAATTGATCTCATTTTGTAGAGCAAGATGAACTCGTTCCATCTGTGCAAAAAAAATTAAAATTCGAGTTAAAACGAAAAAGATATGAGCCGATTAAAAAAACTAGGGAAAATAAAAATGGTCTTTACTTCTCCATCCTTAGATCTGTATTTTCTAAATGAAAGGTCCAGATTTGGTTATTGATGGGTTATGCACCCTATCTTGAGCCGCAGCTAGGGGTGTTCAAACAGATTGGTTACTGTAGTTTGGTTTGGGTTGATTAAACAATTTAGCTTATTTGGTTTGGTTTCAACAATGCTAACCAGTTAAACCGATTAACCAATTAATGATGCACCTAATATACAAAATTATTTATATTTCCATGCAACTAACCAAACCAAACTTTGTGATTCCCTCATTTATTTCCATGTGCACAACAAACCAAATCATTATGGGTAAAAAATTAAATGGGCCTCCCTATTTACTAAACCAAAACATTTTGGACAACTACTAGACTTTAGGATTAACTTTGGACCCTAGGTTGATGTTCATTTTTCATTCTCTATTATGCATGTCCTATACTTCTTCACAGCTTTTCGTTGAACACTATATATGTTTCTATGTGTACGCGCCCCGACTCTGCGTCGATTTTGCATTACTACAACTAAAGATTACACAATTCAAACGTATCCGCAGCAAAGCGCGGGCGGATTACTAGTAAAATGTATTATATAAGTTTCAGTAATGATTAATACACTAGACAAAGCATATGGTTATGGATATTGGATAGATAGTCATTCCTTATATATCAGTTGAACAAACATATTACATAATTCTTTCACAATATAAGTTTGAACAAAATTTCTTTTTATTAATTAAATTGTTGATCATCTCATCTATGTGCATTACACAAAGATTATGTAAGGTCAATTACTGTATGGTAAGTTAACATTTAAATCAAATGTGTATCTTACCTAAACTATTTTTTAATTATTTAATTCCAACTACATCTTTAAAGAAGTAAATATAGCTTTATAAATTAATTAATATCTTGCCGCAGTGAAGTGCGGACAGCAAACTAGTATATGATAATGGAGAAATTTTACAATGCTATATAGTATTGGTGCTATAGGGTTTTGCCTTTATGGTACAACTTAAAATTGTACATTTACGTTATGGTAGAACTTCAAATTGTACCTATACTTTTCGTAAAAATTCTTTTATGGCACAACTTGAACTTGAACCTTTATGTGATGGTACAACTTCAAGTTGTAAAGTTGTACCATAACATTAAATGTACAACATAATGGTACAAATTGCTTTATGGTACAACCTAAACTTATACATTTAATGTTATGGTACAACTTTAAGTTGTACATTAAAGCACCTATACTATATAGCATAGTAGAAATGCTCATGATAATGCTCATAGTTGTTAAGTAAAATACAATTTGACATAAATTCTACCTATCTTAATTTAGAGGCAACTTCAAAACACAAATAAAAATAAAGGGTTAATATATTTGTATGGCCTGGAATTTGACTAAAATAAACATTAGACCCAATCTTTTCAATCTCTAATATCCTGGCCCAAACTATACATAAAAGTAACGACATTGGCCAAACCCGATGTTTGACTGTTATCTTGGACGGTCAAACGCGATTACTAACGATCAACATGCTATGTCACCATCCGGTCATCATAAAAATCATTAAAATATTCGTAATTTACACATATTTTGTAATTTAAAATGATTACAATTAAATTAATATAAATAAAAAGTGAGACCCCCACCGGCGGCTCCCCTCCATCTACTCCCCCAATCTCTTCTTCGACAGAGAGCTCCAACCTTTTCTTCTTGGATTGGGATTAGTTTACCAGGGAAAGGGTTCGCGAGAGTAGTTCTATAAGTAGTGTTGCAGTCTGGCTTAGAAATACTAACATGATTGTGACTTCCTTCGCTCTTGTGCTCTAAAGAACTTGAGTAATACAGAATGGTAGAAAGAAAGTAAGTGGTTTGAATGGCTATGAATGTGTTTGGTTTGGAACTGTGGAACCTTGTGTTATGAATACTTCACCACCAAAAAGGTATTTTCCCCATGTCCAAGACCCTAGCAAATCTTCTGAACCTGTGTCTAAGACCTCCATATTAGTTAGTAGTACACCCGATATGTGAACTCTAACATTTAGAGGTTGCCGTCATGGTGAAGAGACGTTAGAGATTGAGAGTACGAGTATGCACATCTTGCATCAAAATTTGTCCTGACCCCACTGGTCGAGAGTGAGTGATTCAATGTTTTATTATATACCCCAGTGAGGACCTAGATTGGTCGGTCTTGAATCTGATGTCTTGAGTTTTATGAATGAGGTGATTGTCTTGGATAAGTGGTTGAGTAAAGTCTATGTTGGTTGGTGAACAGAAGGTAGAATATTCCTTTACCCAATTTTGCTGCACTCGAATGTCCTCTGTGGTGGTTATCCAGGTTGCTGTTGCAGTTGTTCGTGTGTCGATGACTAGTAGCCAGTATGATTCACATATTTTGTGACTATATGATATGTCCCCGAAGGTTGCATGATTAAAATGTTTTGAGCTTACCTAGTGTTTGATTTGGTTTGCTTGGGGACAAGCAAACAGTTAAGTGTGGGGGAATTTGATAACACCGTATTTGCACATGTTTTCCCCTTCATTCTTGATCGTTTAGCTTAGTGATTGGTCATTCCTTGGCCTATTTTACGCTAGAACACCAATCACAAGACATCACTGCTCTCTTTCCTTGCTTCTTGTCCTCAAGGATCAGTGGTGGGAGCAGCTGTAGTGGTGGGAGCAGCTGCAGCTTCGCCAACGACGGAATAATCAGAATCCGGTCGCGACCTGGGATGAGCTACATGGAATTATGAGAGATAGGTTCGTACCTTCCTATTACCAGCGCAAACTCTATGAATCTCTGCAGGGGATTAAATAAGGGTCAAGGAGGCCGGAGGAGTACTTCCGAGAACTTGAATTGCTGATGATGCAGGTCGATGTTAGGGAAGATCGAGAAGCGACAGTGGCACAATTTCTTCATGGATTGAACCGCGAGATTCGTTAGGAAGTGGATCTTCGATCGTTTGTCGACCTGGAGGAAGCCCTTTGCCTCACAATTAAGGTTGAAAAGTAGCAGAGATCATCGAGGAAGTTCACACCAGTAAACAAGGCGGCCGCAGAGTCAAGTTCCGACTCTAATTCCCAGCAGACATGACCCGAACTTGGCAAATTGGTACCCAGGAACACAAATCCAGTACTTGCTGGTCGCCATAAAGGTTTTGTCCGTGATCATGGACAGTGGCAGCTGTGCCAACGTTGTTAGTCCAGAGGCAGTGGACAAGGTAGGACTGCACACGACGAGACACCTTGATCCATACAGCTTGCACTGGTTTAACGACTATGGTGTCGTTCGTGTAACAAATCAAGCTAGGATAAACTTTGAGATCGGAGCGTACAAGGATGCGCTTGAATTTGATGTCGCACCCATGCAAGATACTCACTTACTTCTCGGAAGGCCTTGGCAGTTCGATCGCGATGTTTGCCACTATGGAGACTCGAATTGCTACAAAGTTCGTCACAATGGGAAAGCTATTCTTTTAAAGACACTGTCACCAAAGGAGGTTCGAGCAGATCGGCGACAACTTGAGGCTAGCCGTCGACGAACCAAGGGGATGCAAGACGAGGGATCCAATTCGTCCACTCTCTTCACTCAGCGTTTTATGCTTAATGGGTATAAACGACCAAGAGCATCGCGACGATGTCGCCCCGACAAGCCTTCATCGAAACAGAGCTGGATAGAGGGAGAATTGGGGGGAGCTACTCAGGAAGATTCAGCACCGGGGGAAGACGTCAGCACATTCCATGGAGTTCAGGGAAGCTATACCATCGAATGGATTGGACCGAATCAACCCAGACCCACGAATCCAATTAGAGTAGAATCTGCTCTGAAATTTACCAACTTCGAGCTAAAATCAAGTCTATGGGTTGAATCGATTGGTGACTGCAGAATCATTCAAGGCAACCCCAGGAAACTCTCAGCTTATTCAATTCGACGTAGAGAGCACAACATCAAAAACGCCTAAATCACGATTGAAGTTCCTGGGTTTGGAGAACTTGAACTGCGGCCATGGCGGGAAAGTAAATGGCAACGACTCGGTGACCTTGGATTGCCTAGTGGATGTATGAATAAAAAAGCCCCAATTTCCTATTGAACGAACACTCCCTGGGTTCTTCAGAACATGAAACAAGAGAAGCTTTACTACGACCCGATTTGAGAAGGATTTCTTGAGGATTTCGAGATAAAGAGGGCCAAAGCTTTGAGGGCAAAGCTTTTTTATGAGGGGGTGGGGCCTGATATGATCCCATTTGGCTCAATCTACAAGCTAGAATGGATTGAATCAAAATCAAACCCAAATTTTGCCCGAGTGTTTTATCCGTTTCAGGTACCTTACTTGGATCAATGGAAATGGGCAAATGAAGTCTTGTTTTGAAGCTGGTGAGTTTCTCTTGAAGATAGAGTATTTTGTAGCTCAAAAAACAGGCAAGAGGGTCATTGTTAAAGCATCTCAAAAAGCTACGTTGAAACTGGAATTCTACCAAAAATTGGCTAAGTGTCAGAACCAGTTTGAGAACCCTACTTTGGAGGACTATTCGAAGCACATGGGGGAGAGTCGAGGCTGGATCTTTGTGCAACATGAAAGTAAAGATGATTTGCTACAACGACACGGAGTTGGTTGATCGAAACACTACTTTGAAGTCTTCAAACGAAAGCCTGCAAGATTGTATGAAGACTAACCAAAACTGCCTTGCAGCCCAATAATCCAAGTCCTTTGCGAATTAGGATTTCTTTAAGCCTTGTTCTGTTTGCATTAGAATTCCGTGTTTGTTTATGTTTTGGACTTTCGTAGGAGATGTTTAGCTAGCATATTTCTATTTAAAGCTTTCAATTACATTGTAATCGTCAGATTTTATTGAATTGAATTGAATACAAACATGAGTTTGGTTCACAAAGCTTGTTGCTTCGTGAGTTTGAGAGTTCTTTAGGGGGTCGTTTGGATTAGTGAATGTGATGAGAGATTTATGAGTGATTTTAAAACAATCTCTCGTTGTGCAGGATTTTAAAACAATTCTGCGTTTGAAAAGGTGAGAGATTGTGGGCATGAGGAAATTCTAAATATCTCATATGAGAGTTTTTAAATAGCTGATGGGGATCAGCTATTTCACAATCATTCATTTTTTCTCATTCTTTTCCAAACTCTGCCCCTCCTTTTGTTCTTCCTTTCTTATTCTTCCTTAGGGATTAGGGATGTGTATAATTGTAACTTTAATTTTTAATTTAAATCCTTCATCTATTCCCAAACATGTAATTTGGATCAAATCCCACGTTTAAAATACCTGGGTTTTTAATTGAGAGATTTTAATCCAAATTCCTCATTTACACATTCCCTAATCCAACGACCCCTAGAAGGATTTCTAAGCATCTTGAGTGCTTGTATCGTTCAGCTAATCACGTTGTTCGTGGCCGAGCTTCTTTCTATAGTTTACGAGCCTTTCTCCCTTCGTGAGAATTCCACGAAACTTCCACCAACACACATTCAAACCATACCCTGTTTGTGGAGTCTTGCTCGAAAGAACTCTTGGATTCCTTAGTTGTGCTATTCTGATCAATAAACCTCATCTAGGGGTTCATCAATAAGGCTCGTGTTGTGGTGCATGGGTTTTCTCAAAAGATGGTATCGACTTTGAGGAGACCTTTGCCCCGGTGGCAAAGATGGTTTCTGTCCTTTCTCTCCTGGCCGTAGCCTCTATTTGACAGTGGCTCAATGTCAAGAATGCCTTCTTGCATGGTGTCCTCAAGGAGACAGTTTATATGGAGATTCCGCTGGGGTATCCTCACAGGAATCGGGCCGACCAAGTGTGCTTACTCCATCGCTCTCTTTATGGTTTAAAACAGGCTCCACGTGCATGGGTTGAGAAGTTTCAGTAGACTATTTTAAGTCTTGGATTTCAATAGAGTCTTAATGATCCCTCTTTATTCACTCGACGTTCTTCTCGTGGCTTGGTCGTGGTTCTCTTATACGTGGATGACATGATTGTTAGTGGGGATGATGCATAAGGAATTTCGGCCCTCACCAAGGGTCTTCATGAGTCCTTCTGCCTCAAGGAGTTGGGTTCTCCTTCATACTTTCTTGGCCTAGAGGTTCACAGGTCGTCTACATGTATTCTTCTTACCCATTAGAAGTATATTGACGATCTTCTTGATTCATCGCGATTTTCCGACTGTACACCCGGTTCTACTCCTATGGAATTTCATCTCAAGCTGGGGAGGGAAACGTGTACTCTTTTATCTGATGGAGGTAATCTTTATCAGATAAAGCTATATTTACTTATTTAAAGATGTAGTTGGAATTAAATAATTATAAAAATAGTTTAGGTAATATACATCCATACAACTTTATGTAAAAATCAAAATTTACGGTTTAGGATAGGATCAGTAACCATTGGTTACTGACCTATGAGTAACTAAATCTGGACCTTAAGATCTAAGTGGGTCCATAAAATTCAGATCTAAGGGTTGTCAATTAAAAACATTTTATTTTCCCTAGTTTTCTTAATCTGCTCTTATCTTCTTTGTTCTAACTCGAATTTCAATTTTTTTTGCACAGATTGAACGAGTTCGTTGCGCTCTACAAAATGAGATCAATTTTCAATATATTTCGAGAAAATTTTTTTTTACCAACTACATACCATATGGTAACTTCTTCGTTTTTAAGTCGTTTTTGAAAATTTGCTCAGAAGGAACGAGTTCATCATGATCTATTGGATCTATAAATTTTTGGGTGAAAAAAATACTGGATCAAAAATTACCATACTTTACCATTATGGTATGTGGGTGGTAACTTGTGGTAAGCAATGATGAAAGTCGTAAATGACAGTTAGTATACTCCTACTATCATGTATTCAACCTTCTTACCATATTGGTATGTTCATACCATCATGATACGCTTTCTTACCATATGGTATTAAATAGGAGCATATCATATGGTAACGACTGGTAAAAAATTATTCAATTGTTTTTTGTACTAAAAATATATCAAAGTGAATATCAATTTAAAGAGCACATTTAATCTGATTTATCTGTGCAAAAAAATTAAATTTCGACTTAAAACGAGAGAGAAATCGTCTGTTAAAGATTAAAGGGGAAAAATAAAAGACTTTACAGGAGAGAGAGGATACTGGTGTCATGCTCATGTGGACAGGTTACTAATGGTTACTGACCATTGAGTTACTGACCTGATCCGTTCCCAAAATTTGCATATATATTTGTTTAATTAACACATACGTAAGAACTATCTCTCCTTAAACTTTATGTAATGTATTTCTAAGTTATGAAATTGTAATAGAATGATATTATGTAAATATTTCATAATTTTTTATTCAAAAAAAATCAAAGTTACGAAAAAGTATCACATTTGATTTAAATGTTAACTTACCATACAAAACTTATGAGTAATACAGAATTATGAGATTATAAATGTTATAGATAATAATAAATAAATTTTTGGTAATAATAAAATAATTAAGTTATGAAAATTATAACATTTTTTATTAAAATGTTATGTAAACAGTAATAATAAAGAAATTTATTTATTAGTACCATATATATTCAACGGGTGCTATAATACGCCAAACCTCCCCATTTGAAGAACTTCGTCCGCGAAGTTCATGCGTTATCTCAACTCGGATCGATGTAGAAGAAGTTTCCCCATTGATTATTGATGACAATGAGCGGATGCTGGTGCAGCCTGCGCTTGCGATATTTCCAATTGCGCTCAACCAATTGCACAAAGCTCTTATCACCGAGGCAGGAGTGGGTGTAGTGGCAGCATATAGCTCGGGTAGCCAAGTGCTGGACGAGGAACTCGTAGTTTGTGCCCATAGCGGCGGCGGCGTGTAGTACCCTTGATGTTGCATGAAAATCGACATAGCGACTTCAGCGCCAACTTGACTCTGATACCAATTGGCGTGTGCTCGAAATTCACGCTTTGTGGATCTATATCTCTTATACGATAAACTAAGGAAACGCGATAAAACTACAACTTTTTTCTACCAAATAACTTTAGTCTTCGTCATTCATTAAAACTATAGAACAACTTACATATTTATAGAACTACTCTCATGAACCCTTTCCCTGGTAAACTAATCCCAATCCAAGAAGAAAAGGTTGGAGCTCTTTGTCGAAGAAGATATTGGGGGAGTAGACGGAGGAGAGCCGCGGTGGGGGTCTCAAATTTTATGATTAGCGGTTGGTGACATAGCATGTTGATCGTTAGTAACCGCTTGACCGTCCAAGATAACAGCCAAATATCGGGTTTGGCCAATGTCGTTACTTTTAAGTATAGTTTGGGCCAGGATATTACAGATCGAAAATATTGGGTAGAATGTTTATTATGGTCAAATTCCAGGCCATACAAATATATTAACCCTTTATTTTTATTTGTGTTTTGAAGTTGCCTCTAAATTAAGATAGGTAGAATTTATGTCAAATTGTATTTTACTTGACAACTATGAGCATTAACATATACTAGTTTGTTGTCCGCGCTTCACTGCGGCAAGATATTAATTAATTTATAAAGCTATATTTACTTATTTAAAGATGTAGTTGGAATTAAATAATTAAAAAAATAGTTTAGGTTAGATACACATTTGATTTAAATGTTAACTTACCATACAAAACTTATGCGTAATACAAAATTATGAGATGATAAATGTTATAAATAATAATAAAGATATTTTGGGTAATAATAAAATAATTAAGTTGTGAAAATTATAAAATTTTATAAAATGTTATGTAAACAGTAATCGACATTACATAATCTTTGTGTAATGCACATAGATGAGATGATCAACAATTTAATTAATAATAAAGAAAATTACGTTCAAATTTATATTGTGAAAGAATTATGTAATATGTTTGTTCAACTGATATATAAGGAATGACTATCTATCCAATATCCATAACCATATGCTTTGTCTAGTGTATTAATCATTACTGAAACTTATATATTACATTATACTAGTAATCCGCCCCCCGTGCTCTGCTGCGGGATACGTTTTACTTGTGTAATCGTTAGTTGTCGTAATGCAAAATCGACGCAGAGTAGAGAATGAAAAAGCTGTGAAGAAGTAGAGGACATGCATAATAGAGAATGAAAAAATGGACATCAACCTAGAGTCCAAAGTTAATCCTAAAGTCTAGCAGTTGTCCAAAATATTTTGGTTTGGTAAATAGGCAGGCCCATTTAATTTTTTATCCATAATGTTTTGGTTTGTTGTGCACATGAAATAAATGAGGGAATTAGTTGCATGGAAGTATAAATAATTTTGTATATTAGGTGTATTATTAATTGGTTAATCGGGTTCACTGGTTAGCAGCGTTGAAACCAAACCAAACCACCTAAACCAAATAAGCTAAATTGTTTAATCAAACCAAACCAATTATCCACATTAACCGAATGTTGCTGGTTAATATGGTTACCACAATAGCCAATCTGTTTGAACACCCCTAGCTGCCACAGCTCAGCATATACACAGGCGAACAGTAATCCGGAATAAATGATTACTTACTAAAATTAGAGATGGCTAAAATTTCGTAAGGAATAGAAAACCAATTAAGAGCTAACTTGCGCTATTAATAAAATAATAATAATTAATAACTTAAGCTATGTATATTGTTGGTTAAATACCACTTATATTCATGTTTTAAAGTTGTTCTTTGCCAAATCTATCCATTTCCCAATATATTGTTGGTTAAATACACTTGTATATCCAAAAACACCGTTAAAGAATGTGAAGGAATTGGATATAAGTGGTATTTCGGGAAATTTGGATGTTATTAGCACAATCGTGAAAGTTTTGGATATATAAGTGTATTTAACCTTACTTATATAAAGATGTAATTGGAATTAAATAATTAAAAAAATAGTTTAGGTAAGATACACATTTGATTTAAATGTTAACTTACCATACAAAACTTATGCGTAATACAAAAGTATGAGATGATAAATGTTATAGATAATAATAAAGAAATTTTGGGTAATTATAAAATAATTAAGTTATGAAAATTATAACATTTTTTTAAAATGTTATGTAAACAGTAATCAGTAATCGACCTTGCACAATTTTTGTGTAATGCACATAGATGAGATGATCAACAATTTAATTAATAATAAAGAAATTTACGTTCAAACTTATATTGTGAAAGAATTATGTAATATGTTTGTTCAACTGATATATAAGGAATGACTATCTATCCAATATCCAAAACCATATGCTTTGTCTGGTGTATTAATCATTACTAAAACTTATATAATACATTTTACTAGTAATCCGACCGCGCTCTACTGCGGGATACGTTTGACTTGTGTAATCTTTAGTTGTCGTAATGCAAAATCGACGCAGAGTCGGGGAGAGCGTACACATAGAAACATATATAGTGTTGTGCACATGAAATTTTTTTAGGAAACAAAAAGGTACAATTGGCTATAGAGTAAATGACTTTACAGTGAAATTGGGTGCAAGGGATGAGAAACAAAAAATTACCTAGACAGGTCGCTATAAGGGAATAACGGGGTCATGATAAAATTTGTTAGTTTTTTTGTAATGATTAAGACACAGCGTAAAATTTATGGAGAAATAGTTAATTCTTATCTATCAATTAAATGCAATTATTATCTATGTCTTCACTTACATAATTGTCTTTCATTATGAAAGACTTACGTAATATTTTCTTAATTGATACATCAGAAATGATTATCCTTTCATAAGTTTTACATAATGTCTTAATAATTAGAGAAGGCTTATTTAATATGTTTTTAATAGATGCGCTATGAATAACTATCTCTCCATAATTTTTACCTAATATATTTGTAATTTATATCATTAATTTGAAAAATGCACGGTCATGAAAATTAATTTATACAATTATGTAAATCTTTCGTAATATGCAGTCTACCAATAAAATAAACATATAAAAATATCATATTTGATTAAACTATTATGTGAAAGTTAACTAACTTTATGAAACTTTTGCGCAATTCAAATTGATGCCATGTTGAATACATAGGTTAGTAATGAAATTTTTTTGTTTAATAGTAAATGAATTGATATACATGTTTGAGTACAATAACGAATGAAATTTTGTTAATAAAAAAAATGTGTAGTCATAATATTAAATTTTTTGTAATGTGTGGTCTAATAATAAAATAAACTTATCAAAAGTATCACATTTGATTAAGTCATTATATGAAAGTTAACTAATCTTATGAAATCTTTGCCTAATTCAAATTGATCTCACGGTGAATACACAGGTTAATAATGAAGGAATTTTGTTTAATAGAAAATTAATTGATATACATGGCGAATACAATAACGAATAAAATTTAGTTAGTAATAAATGAATGAATTTATGTAAAAGATATCTGATCAAATTTTATGTAAAAGATATCTTATAAAGTAAATAATTAGTTTAAAAAAATATATGTGTAATAATTCTCTGTTTTTAAGATCTAATTTTTTTTATGTAAAGATAGCTTTTGTTATGTGTAATTACTAAATACTCTCTGCTTTGAAGCTCTAATTTGGCTAGTTGAATTTCCAAAAAAAAAAAAAAAAAATAAGAAAAAGGAGAAGAGCAAAGTGGAAGGTAAAAATAGCCAAATAGGAATAGGAAGATGTTTGGTAGCAGGCTAGCAGCTACCGAAAACCTGTTTAATAGGGAAGGAATAGAGTTTTACCATAGTCTTGTGCACATGATAATAAATTCTTTAATGAACAGTACTAATAGGTGAACGGAGCTATTTTCGTGATGAACAGTATTTTGGGTGTTTGGCTTCTTGCGCTTTTAATTAAATAATTAATAACTTAAGCTCTGTAGTTTACCGGGAAAATGAAGTCACTGTATGTTTAATCGATAATTTGGAGTGGCCAGGAACTTGAGTGCATCGTTAGCACATAGAAACATATATAGTGTTGAACGAAAAGCTGTGAAGAAGTATAGGACATGCATAATAGAGAATGAAAAAATGGACATCAACCTAGAGTCCAAAGTTAATTAAAGTAGTTTATTTCAAGCAAATGTGAACTCAACTCTAATTATATATGAAGCTAATATTTTGGCCAATGCGACTCATCAACGCCTGTGCGGCCTCTTGTCAGGGGGAAATGAGTGTGACAAACTAGGCATCAATCAATTAATGAAAAAAGAATATATGTATATAATGACAAGCAGCATAATATAATTGATTTGAAGAAGACACTATATATAGAATGCATTTGTGATCCATTAATTCCACTCATCAATCATCTCTCAATCTTGACATACATCATGGAGCCAAAACCAACCATGTCTTTCCCGATCACACTTGCACTAGCTACTTTTTGTTGTATAATTATCTCCGCATTTGTGGATGCGCAGAGCGGTGGATTTAGTATCAATCTGGTCCATCGCGATTCGGAAGGTTCGCCTTTGTATAATCCCAAGGAAACGCCAGCTCGGCGCGTTGGGAATGCGGGTAGGCGATCCATTGGGCGAGTGCATCGTTTCAGTCACATGCTTCACCTTAACAGTTCGAGGTCTATTTCGGACCCTTCGGATCCTGATGCTCAGTTGACGGCCAACAATGGCGAATACCTGGTGAACATCTCCCTTGGTACGCCACCATTTCCGATCGTTGCGATTGCTGACACTGGCAGCGACATTATATGGACACAATGTAAGCCTTGCACCGATTGCTACAAGCAGGATGCGCCCTTATTTGACCCCAAGTCGTCGAGTAGTTATAGAACAGTGTCATGTTCATCCAACGCTTGTAATTCGCTCCAGAGTGAAGGAAGCTCTTGCTCCTCCGACGGCAGTGTTTGCGAGTACCAGGTGAGTTATGGGGACCAATCTCACACCCAAGGAGATGTAGCAGCTGAAACACTGACTTTGGAGTCCAAGACTGGCAACCCTGTGGCCCTTCCGAAAACTGTGATTGGCTGCGGGCATGACAATGCAGGAACATTTAGCCCCAAAGGCTCTGGCATCGTTGGTCTTGGAGGAGGACCTGCATCCCTTGTCAGCCAACTCGGTTCATCCATTGGCGGGAAATTCTCCTACTGCATGGTCCCCTACGCAGCTGCCAAGCCGACCAGTACGATGAACTTTGGCACCAACGCCGTGGTTTCAGGAAATGGTGTCCTTTCCACCCCCTTGATTTCGGATCCATCCCAACCCACATTTTACTTCCTTCAACTTGAAGCCGTTAGCGTTGGGAGCAAAAAGATTGCCTTCCAAGGCTCCTCCATTGGAGGCTCTGGCAACATTATCATTGATTCAGGGACGACTTTGACCCTTGTGCCTACTGATTTCTTCTCCCAGCTCTCTGATGCCGTCGAGACTCAGGTCACCGGCGGCACCAAAACCAGCGACCCCGAAGGCTTTTTCAGCCTCTGCTACGTGCCAGACTCCAGTCTCAAACTTCCTCCCGTCACAGCGCATTTCAAGGGAGCCGATGTCCTGCTCACTTCCGACAACATTTTCATTCAGGTCAACGATAAAGTGGTTTGTTTGGCTTTCTACGCCAACGACCAACTCAGCATCTATGGAAACGTTGCTCAACAAAACTTTCTCATTGGATATGACCTTCCAAAGCAAACTCTATCTTTCAAGCCTACAGATTGCACAAACACCTAAACCCCCCAATTCTCCATTACCACATTCATATGTGTACGTGTTTATCAATAAGTGTGTGTAAATCAAAACAACGTGATTGTTAATCTATCTACCAGGAATTAATTGTTATATCCGATCCAGACTATTAATAATATATATATACATGTGTTTATCAATAACTGTACGTAAATTAAACCAACGTGATTGTTAATCTATCTACCAGGAATTAATTGTTATATCCGATCCAGACTATTAATAATATATATATACATGTGTTTATCAATAACTGTACGTAAATTAAACCAACGTGGATGAACAATTCCTTTCGTAGTAAAATTCTTAATTTCTTTTTGGTTGGGATCATTTTTAGTTTTTCTTTGTATGACTTAGCTTCTTCTTACCAACCCATATATTTCAGTGTTTCTTAACCAGGATTATTAACACCACCGATTAAAATTATCCAAACAACTACAAGAGAAAAACGGATTTTTGCAGCCAAACAAATTGGTTCCTCCACATCCTCCTCCTACTCCGTCGACAGCGCCGGGGACCTGCAGCCCGTCTACGTCGGGAAATCGAGGAGGCGGTACCTCCTGAGCCCCGACATGGTGGAGGATGGAAGGAAAGAGAAGAGAAGTGGTCTGGTGGTGGTGGAGGAAGGAAGTAGAGAGGAGGAGATAAGGAGAGAGGAGGAAGGAAGGAGATAAGGAGTGGTATAGATTTTTTGTTTTTTTTAATAATAATACTTTTTTTTTTTAGAAAAAGATATTTTTTCGGTTGGCCGGCTAACCGAGCCTAAAACCGAAACTGACCGGTCGGTTGGCCGGCTAACCCTGACCTTTCTCACGGTCGGTGGTCGGCAGCTATAGAGGGTGGCTCGGTTTGACCGATAACTGGATTTTCGGTTTTCGGTTTTCGGTTAAATCGAAACCGACCGACTGAGTCTTGCATGGTAGGCAGACTTACCCTAACCCACATATGATTGATGACATGGGATAGATTAGGGTTGTTGATTGTATATATATGGTGTGATAGAGGTTCGGCAGCCTTTGAGCTGATTGTGATATATATGGTGTCGTTTATTTCTGTCGTGAATTGGTATTTGTTTGTGAATATTCGTGAGGCTTCTCAGTTGGTGATTCCACGAGTGAGGGACGGGTAGGTGGCTCATAAGGTTAGTCGAGATCTTCTTGAGGATGTCTTGCGGCCCTTTACTTTGTTCAGTTTTTCTTGTAATTTTGCTCTTTGTATGTCTTTCCTTCTCCCCTACATGGGGTGATCACCCAATGTACTAGGAGTTTATATTCTAAAATCGTAATTATAGGGCTATTATGTAATGTATGGATATATTAGGATTTTTATGAATGAATGTGTTTATCTAGTTGATTTCATTGTTTTTAGATGATGATCGAGCCTAAGTAGCCTAGGAAACAGTGACCCGTGGAATACGATCGAGCCAATTTACAAAATTACTAACTTGCTTATACTTGGCCTTGTTAGGATTGACTAGAGAGTGCGCTTCGACCTTTAAATTTAAAGCATGCACCCATTAGAAAACCTCTACCAATCGAATCTTATCATTGTCTTTGATTGGAGTCAAGGAGAATTTTTCTGATCGTTAGAAGTGAAACTCACCGTTCCCCCAGTTTGAAAAAATAAACCTAAAAAATGGCTTATAATGTGGGGCTTTCAATTGAAATTTTCCTAGGGATGGCATTGTTTTTAGAGATTTATTCATGTTAGACGATCACTATTAAGCAGCCTATGTATTTTGTATGTATCATTATGTTTAGTGGACTTGAACCATAGTGAGCTAGCCCACGTGAGTCTTGCATGGTAACGCAGACTTACCCTAGCCCACGGGTGCGGATACTATAACAACAGCCTATTTGTTGTTACTGTAACAACAAGGGCAACATAGTAAAATTACAATTAAATTATAAAACAAAAATCAAATCATTATCACACGCGTCTTCTTCCGCCCACCGCTCTTCCGCGCGCGGTGTTTCTCCTCCAATGGAAACCATCCCCCATTCTCCACCTCGAACACCTCCACTCCGTCTATCCCCATCCTCCGTTGGAGCGCAATCCATCATAACAACCGTAGCGGCGGCGGCGAAAAATCAGGTTCCTCTTCTCTCACTTCCTGCTTCGCCGTCGACTAACCGCGAGAAGAGCGCTCCAACTCCAACCTCCTCGACGACTGGACCTACATCGCCCATCTCCTGCCGGAACAAAAAATTCAGATCTCGTTTGTCCTCCTCCACCTTGCTTTCCCACACCATCTGTGCAGCTTCCTCCTCCGGCAATTTCAATTCTTCCATGTTTATAGGCTGTTTACAGACTCACAGCTGTTCAACAGACTCGTGAAATTCGATCCCTGGAGAAAGAGGTGGTCTACCTTATTCTGCGCGGCCAAAAAAAAAAGATGAAAGAAGGGAGTGAATTTGTTAATTTGTTTATTCTTACCAATCCCGACCCCTCCCTTATCCCTTCCTTCCTTCGTCTGATTTCTTTTTGTTGTTAATTGTTTCTTCGTTGTTAATTGGTAGTGGATGAGATGGCAATCATCTCTATGCAATGTATCTTGGTGATGTGTCCAAAAACTCATCACCTATTATTCATCCTTAATGCACTAGTAGGTTGTTTCTTAGTATTCCCGTCTTAAAGAGAATTAATGTGCTTGTTGTTTTAGTTAGTAGATATAGGAATATGACTTTGTTACGTATATAGGTATTTTGGTGAATATCCGTATGTAATTGTCATTTCAACGCTAGTACTAGAACTGAGAGTGGCAATGACCTAAACATTATGAATTTATGTGTTATGAGAAAGCATACTGGAAACCTCTAAATACAAGCCATAAAGACGGTAAAACAAACCACAAAAAACTAACTAGAAACTTCCCAAAGCAGAACACAAATCGCCTAAAACATACCAGAAAACTTACAAAGCAAACCACAAATTTTTCTAATGCACACCAGAAACCTTCTAATGCAGACAATAAGTTTGATAAAACAAACAACAAAAAATATACCAGAAACCTCTTAATGCATGCAGCAAATTCTCTAAAACAAACCAAAAATCTCACAAAGCAAACCCTAAATATTTTGAAAAGCACACCAGAAACCCTCTAATGCAAACCACAAACACGGTAAAGCAAACCAAAAACGTCTTAATGCAGACCACAAATATATTTAAACAAACCAGAAACCTCGCAAAGCAAAACACAAATATATTAAAACAAACCAGAAACCTCGCAAAGCAAACCACAAAAGTTTCGAAAGCACACCAGAAACTTCTTAATGCAAACCAGAAACCTCCTAATGCATACCACAAATCTCCTCAAACAAACTAGAAACCCCACAATGCAAACCACAACATTTGCGAAAGCACACCAGAAACCTCATAATGCAAACCACAAACACAGTAAATCAAACCACAAAAAGCAAACCATAAACGTCCTAATGCATACCACAAGTATATTAAAACAAACCAGAAACCCCTCAATGCAAACCACAAATTTTTGAAAGCAAACCAGAAACTTCTCAATGCAAACCACAAACACGATAAAGCAAACCACAAAAGGCGTACGAAAATATGAGAAACCAAACCATAAATCTCACAATGTAGACCATACATCCGGTGGTCGTTGACCGGTCAACGAAGTTCGTTGACCGAACTCCGGTGACTGTCAGTCAACAGATTCCGGCGCCGATAAGCATATTCCGGCCCCGATGACTAGATTCCGACGCCGGTAAGCATATTCCGACCGCGGTGAGCATATTCCGGCGTCGGTAAGCATATTCCGATGACAAAATAGCATATTCCGGCGACAAAAAGCATATTCCGGTGACCGGCGGCCAGATTTCGACGACCGGTGGCCGAATTCCGGCGACCAAAATTTTGGGCCGAAAATAAATTTTTTTTTATATTTTTTTTTATTATTTAAACATATTTTTCATAATGACAATTATACCCCTGCTTTGATTTTACACTAGGTCAACTCATCTAATAAAAAGTCATCACAATCCTAGCTTTCTATTTGTTGGAGGCTAGTGTTGTTACAATAACAACACAAGGGGTGTTGTTATAGTATCTAGTCCCCTAGCCCACATATGATTGATGACATGGGATAGATTAGGGTGATCGGGACACCACCCTAGCCCACATATCGCTCCTCTCCAAAGAGGCCTCGGCAGAGGTGCTACCAGATCGTCAACAGAGCCGTCTTCTGCAGATTTTGAGCCGCCTTAATCCGGCTTTTAAATTCGTTCGGTCCAGCCTGCTTAATCGTTAAAACCTTCCATTTGATGGAGTGCTCGGCCAATTGCTTCGAGAGAAGACACGTCTCCGTACCCAATCCCAGCTTGTCATTCGTCTTGGCGAGGGCTAATCCATCCTTGTTGCTGCTACTTCTAAGGAATCAATGGTTGTCGTGTTTGTTGTTGAGAGAACACAATGCATATTTTTGGCCAGACTTTTAGAAGTGTCCTGAAGTAGTTGCTACAGCGTTTTGGTTAATTGACTACAACAATTTTGGGATGTCCTGACGAAATTTTAATTTTTCATTTTAGGTTTGTCACTATAGAACCTATAATATGGCAGAACCAAAATTTTTCATACTAGTTGTATTTTTTTGACAAAGAAATATTTTGTCATAATAATTCGTCATATTAGACTCATATTGTGACGAATTTATATGATGTCATAATATTTTGTCATATTACATATTTATTATGACAAATTGTGTATGTCATTATAAGTTTGTCACAATATTGTTCTCGCACTTTATTTTAAGTAACATAATTTTGGTAATGTGACAAAGTTTGATTAGTCAAAACAGGGGTGCTTTTATTCTTTTCCATTTTATGTTCAGATAATGAAAGTCAGTGAGAGAGAGGAAATAGGGCGCGAGAACTAATTCCCTCCAGCGCTCTAAAACCAGATCCATTCCCAAATTTTTCCCAAAAAATTGAAACCCGCCGCTCAAAAAACCCTCTGTCAATTGAAACCAGTCTGTCTTCGCTGTCACATCGAATCCTCCGCGCAGCAGCGAGCAAGCGCATCGCTTCATAATCGAGTAAGACGACTATACTCTCTTCGATCACCCTCTTCCACTTCTGTCGCATCGTTTTCAGCCGATTGAGAGAAGCTTTCGTTAGGGATTTTTTGGGGGAGTTTAGGTGTTTGCCAATTGTAAGACGATTTTGTTGGGGATTTGGTTGATTTTGATAAATGGAATCCCTACATGTGCTCTTGCATGCGTAACTCAGAGATAGGAAATTTAGTTTCTGGATTCAATTGCAACCTAAGGGTTTTTTGGGGTTTATATTTTCGTTAAGACGATTGTACTGATCTAAGAACACTATTCTCTGAGTTATCAGTAGTTCTTTGATTTCTGTAAGCTGCGTAGGGATGCTGAGTTACCTGGTTTGTGTTTTTGTGGACGTTGTGTAAGCTGTCGGTTTCTACTTTGTGGATCTTGTTGTTAAGGTTCTGGTATGCTTGGTTCTGTTCACTGTGTCGACCCTGTTAGAGAAGTTTTGATTGCTTCGGTGTTGTGATTGCTTTGCTATTGCTATTTCGACATCCTTAGGGGAACATTTGAGATTTATTCTCTTATTTTCATTTTGCAGGTGCTTGCTCAAGTGAATTTATAAAGTCAACCTGCATTTTGTGATCCAAGAATCGTACCAAGTAACAGGTTAGCCTAATTTGTGCACACAGACTAAATGGATAGGGGTTGGTTGAAGCACAAGAATCGATTTTATGCTAATTATGTGAAGGGTGTTGAGTACTTTCTAGGGGTTGCCAAAGCATGTGCTGATGGTAGTGGTAGAATTAGGTGTCCGTGCAAAAAATGCAACAATTGTTGTTTCAAAACAATAGATCTTGTGAAAGCTGACTTGTTCCTCAATGGGATGGTAGAGGATTACAGTTTGTTGATATATCATGGAGAGGACTCTGATATTGGTGGTAGCGGGGCAACTGATAATTTAGAGGACAGTGGTCATAATGATATGCATGGTTTTGACATTGAAATGCCTTCTATGTTGAATGATTTGAGCCGAGCTAATGCTGCTAGGTTTGGTACATTAGGTTCTGAATCTATGAATGAGGGTTTTGGGGGAGTGAATCTGGATCCAGCCTTAGCTGAACTACTAAAAGATGCTAACTCTCCTCTTTATCCTGGGTGTAAGAAATTTCCAAAGTTATCCTTCATTATGAAAATAAAGAATAACAAAATGTTAACCAATAGTAGCGACAAAGCATTTAAGCTCAATTTGGATCTAATCAAGGAAGCTTTACCAAATGGAGAGAATCTCCCTAATTCGTATTATGAGATGAAGAGGTAAATTCATGACCTTGGGTTTGGTTATACCATTATAGATGCATGTCCTAACAACTGTGTCTTATTCCGAGGTCCTTTCCAGAATGAAAAGACGTGTCTCAAGTGTAAGAAATCTAGGTATAAACCAGGCAAAGGGAAGGATATTCCCATTAAAACAACTAGGTATTTCCCTATAAAGGATAGGCTACTTAGGCTGTTCATGACAAAGGACATTGCCAAGGACATGAGGTGGCACAAAGAAAAATGAATTAATGACGATGTGCTTAGGCATCCAACGGATGCAGAAACATGGAAATTTTTTGATAGGGACCATAGTTGGTTTGCTGCCGATCCTAGAAATGTGCGGCTTGCACTTCTTAGTGATGGTTTTAATACATTTGGGAACTTCAGTTCTAGTTATAGCATGTGGACGGTTGTGTTAACCCCTTACAATTTACCTCTATGGTTATGTATGAAGGAGTCTTTTCTGTTTCTAAGTGTGCTAATACCTGGAAAGAAATCTCCAGGTGATAACATTCATGTGTATTTAGAACCAGTAATAGAAGCTTTACAAGAATTATGGAGGGATGGGGTGACAGCTTATGATGCATATTCTCAACAAACTTTTCAATTACATGCTGCCTTGTTATGGACCATAAATGATTTTCCTGCTTATGGAATGTTGTGTGGTTGGGGTACTAATGGAAAACTAGCATGTCCTGTTTGCAATAGTGAGACAGACTCCCTTCGTTTGAAATTTGGTAACAAAGAATGTTACATGGGTCATCGTAGATGGTTAGAAACAGATCACCCCTGGAGGAGAAGTAGGAAATTCAATGGAAAGGCAGATTTGAGAGAGAAGCCTAAAATTCTATGTGGTTCAGAAATACTCAACCAATTGAATTTAGCTTTAAATTCAAATGAAATGCCTAATATGAGTCGCAAAAGGAAACGAAATCCCTCTACCCCTAATCATAACTGGAAAACGAAAGCCTCATTCTGGAGGTTGCCCTATTGGGAAAAGATTGAGTTGAGGCATAACTTAGATGTTATGCATGTAGAGAAGAACATTAGTGAGAATGTTTTGGGAACATTGATGCATATCGAGGGGAAAACAAAAGATAGCATGAATGCTAGATTGGATTTAGAGAGATTGGATATTAGAAAGGAGCTTTGGGTTAATAGTGATGGCGTCAAACCATCTTTACCGCAGGCCTGTTACTCCCTAACCACTACCAACCAAATTTAGTTGCGTAACTGGCTACAAACCGTTAAGTTTCAGGATGCTTATGCGTCCATTATCTCTCGATGTGTCACCAGTGATGGGAAATCTATTTGTGGAATGAAAAGCCACAACCATCATGTCTTCTTTCAATGAGTCTTACCAGCTGTGGGACAAGGGTTGTTGAAGAAAGAGGTCTATGTAATTCTGTCCGAGTTAAGTCTATTTTTTCAAGATTTGTGTGCTAAAACCATAACAAAGGCTACACTGAAAAAGACGCAAACGAACATAGTTCTCGTACTTTGTAAGCTTGAGATGGTATATCCATCATCTTTCTTTGTCGTCATGATGCATCTAGCCATTCATCTACCCAGTGAACTCGAGCTTGGTGGCCGGTTTAGTATAGGTGGATGTATCCCATGGAAAGGTACTTAATTAGTACTAAGTAGTTCTTGTTTGATTCAATTTTCTATTTGAACTGATATAGATGAAAAAAAAATTCTGGTTTTCTGTCTTGGCATATTTATAGGTTTTTAGGCTCTCTGAAAAATCTTGTTAGAAATAGAGCTCGTCCCGAGGGGTCCATTGCTGAAAATATGTAGCAAAGGAATGTAATGATTTTTGCGGTAGATACTTACATGGGGTTGAGACACGAACAACCCGTCTAGAGGGAAACGATGAAGGGTGTCAAGTAATGGATTCTACTTGTATTTCTATTTTTGCACACAAGACTAAACAATTAGGAGGGGCAACTTATGTGACTCTAGCCCCATCTGACTTCAATAAGATTGAAAGATACATATTGAAAAACTATGAAGAGGTTGGAAAGTATTTCAAGTAAGTGGAAAAAACAATCTTAAAGTACATGTTTAATTATAAGACAAAACAAATAAATTCTGACTTTGCAGCTTGGTGCAGTAACTTTTCAGAGGACAGCAAGGCCAAAACTCCTAATATTAGTTTTCATACCATTGAAGAAAACTTTCCAAAATGGTTGAAATCATATGTAAGATCTGCTTCCATCTTTATAGGAGATAGATTCCTCAGGTTTCTGTATACTTTGAAAACTCCTAATATTAACTTGCGTGTTGGTTTGTGTTATGGTATAGGTCACGAGACTGTTCTTGGTTGGAGAACTTGGAAAAAATGATTCTCTTTATAGTCTAGGTCTTGGTACAGATGTGAGATTGACTTTTATGGTGTGCTGGTGGATATTTTAAAGCCGCAGTATTGCTATGGCTGCCATGTCTTTGTCTTCAAATGTGATTGGTGGGATGTAGGAGATAATAGAAACGACATAAGGTCAGATCGCTTTCTGACTAGTGTCAATATAGGACGAAAATGGTATGAACATGATCCATATATATTAGCTAGTCAGGCCAATCAGGTATTTTACACTGAAGATATGAAAAATGGTTGGAATTGGCGTATAGTTCAAAAAGTGTCTCATAGGCATGTGTATGATGTTCCTGAGATGGAATCAGATGATAGCACAGATCCGGTATATGATGATGATCCATTCCAACTAGATGAAGGCATCGACATAGCTCCAATTGAATCGGATGATGGAGACATCCAACTTTCAAGTTTGCCGGATGAGGCCCCAATTACTCTAAGCCAAGACCAGATTTTACATATGGAAAACTTGCTCCAAAGAGACAATCTAATCCCACCAGCATTGGACTTGGATGTAAGTGGAGATTTTGAAGAGGAGATGGAGGAGTAAGACGAGGATGATGAGGGGAATGAGGCAGAGGATGACATGGAAGAGGACGAGGACGAGGAAGGGAAGGAGGCAGAGGATGACATGGAAGATGATAACTAAGTCCAGTTTTGAAATATATAAGTCACATTTCTCTATTGATGGTTTCTTTTGGTGTTCGAACATTTCCTTGTCATACACGTACAGAATGAGATATACATGATTCAAATATATTTACAGAACAATTTCTTATGGTGTTCGAACAATTTCTTTTATTTTCTTTATTGATGGTTTCTTCTTGTTGTTCTAGTTAGTTCATCAACATCTTATTTCAGGTATGGCTCCTGGTCCAAGTGGTGGTGGTCAACTAAGAAAGAAGGCAGATGCTAGACGCTCAGCAGCAACAAGTAGAACAACCAGAAGTACAGCCCAGTTGCACTCCACCACACCAGCAGATGGCTCATTGTCAGCTCAAAGTTTGAACCTTGAGGTGAATGTGATGAATGCTAAGGAAAGAAGCAATGAGATGCGTGGTGAGGAAACAAACATTACAGAGACTTCCCCCTCTGCTCCCAATCCACCAAGTAAGTTTTCTCCATGACTTTGGTCTCTGTATGTAATCTGATTTGTTTACAAGGGATTGCACTTGTGTAACCTGGTATTGATAACTACATAACTAGGTCCACCACATAAGAAAAAAACGTGGAAAGGGTAAAGGGCTGGAGGTAGCGAAGATGACACGAGATGGTAGTAAGATTTCAGGGCTGGTAGTTGCTAGGGGAGCAAAAAAAGTTGTTGGTCGTAATGAGAGGATCTTTAAGATGGAGATAGGAGTTATATGTAAACTCATGGCTCCCATTGGTATGTTCTATTGGTCAGATGTGACTGAGGAGCTAAAGCAACCACTTTTTGCCAAATTAGTGGTAAAACAAATCATATACCTATATTTGCATGCTTGCTGGTCAGTATCTTCACTTTTTACACACTAACATACTTTCACGACTGCAGAGTGAGTTTGATATCTCAATGACTAATGAGGCTATGAGGTTGGCTGTGGATTATTCACTTTCTAAGAGGTTCATTAACTTCAAGTATGATTATCATAAGCATTATCTGGCGTTAGGAGCCGATGCTAGACAGACCCCTCCTGAAAATGTGAAGATGGAGGAGTGGATAAAGCTGTGTGAGCATTTTGAGTCTGATAGGTTCAAGGTAAGCCATCTGCCTTGAAGAATAGATTGAGTCTGATACGCATTTAATTAGGCAGTTCTGTTATCCTAGGTTAGATATGGATAAGGTGCTAATGAATGTTGTCTTATACGCTGATGCAGAGGCAAAGTGTTGCTAATTAACGAAGGTAATGGTAAGGTTTCTCCTCCATTATACTGCCAATACTAGAATGGACCTTACTAACATTCTATAATCTGGACTGTTATTAGGAAATAACCGATGAAGCAAGCAATGAGGCAGATACGGAGAACAATGATAATAAATCTGATGAAGGTGAGGTAGAGCCCAAGGAAATAAGAGTTTATGCAAATACACATAAGAGAAAAAATGGGACTTGGGTCAATGAGAAACCTCGAATAAACTATGTAAATGAACACAACCGGCTGTGTTTCTTCCTTTCTTTAATTAGGGGATGGTTCTAGTACTTGGATGTGTGACATATATAGGGTCTGATTGTTGCTATGTTAGTCATGTAAGTGAATGAACTTGGTTGTTAGCAAACCTAGCTACTACTTGGATGTTAGAGGACCTAGCAAGTACTCTGACTCCACTGTTGTGTTCATAGGAGGAAATGAAAAGAATCCATGCTGAAGCAGTGGCAGAAGGGAAAATATTATCCGGTGTTGAGATTGTTCTTATGGTACTGGAAAAAGCACCCAGCGATACCAGAAAAGTCAGCTCGAGTTCCCAAAGAGAGAAAGAACTGGAGGCACAACTGGAGGAGACACTTGCTGCGGGGGAGAGGCAGTGGAAAGAATTTGAGGACTAGATTCATGCACAACAGGAGCAGATAGAAAACCAGCAACAGAAGATACACAGTCAGAACGGTATTTTCAAAGGGTTGCAAGAATCACAGGAGACCCTAACTAAATATGTCATGTCACTAGCTGCAAAAATTGATGGAAGACAAGTTTAGCTGAAGGTAAAATTATAGTCTCATAAGTTGTACTTATACTGTCATCGGTGTTACTACTCAATTGAATTTTATTTCATAAGTTTTACTCAAACTTTGATCGTTGTATTACGCAGGTACCAAGGTATATGGCAGTAGGTATGCATTTTGGATGCTCAAGGACCACATCATCATGAGTATTAGTACCTTTGGAAGTCTGTTAGCTTTTGTTATTTAGTACTCTCTTTTGAAAGACGAACCTATGTCGCTTTGGAAGACTTTGTTTAGGTGTCTGGATGGATGGATCAATAGGTTTTTGGAACAGATTGTAACTATGAATGATGTAGTTTTTGATTCGGTAATGAATGATGTAGCTTTTGATACATTTGAATGATGTACCGTTTTCTTTATGGTATGAATAGCATCATATTTGGAAAATAGGTTGTCATAATAATGCCCACAAGTTGTCATATATGAATCAGGTTATGACAAACAAGTTTCATCAGGACAAATGTCAGGTGGAGTCTGAGTTTGAATATTATGACAGTCACATGGCTTTGTCAATATAGGTTTTCTATGATAAACTATATATTTGCCACAACAACGTAGCAAAAGTGGTAACTATCGTGACAAAAATTAATAACATATTGTGACAAAGCATTACGGTATTTTAACAGAACATTTTGTCATAACAAGATGCCTGTTATGACAAAATGTGCACGGCGTGTGATAGCGTCGTATTTGCACATGTTCTTACCCTTGTTTCCTGACCATTTTAGCACGAATTTGTTGTTCCTTGGCCTATTTTACGCTAGTTGTGTTGTTTTATTGTATTTCAGGTCCTAGCAAGTAAAGAGGTGTATAGGCGCAAGTTTCGGGTCATTTGGAGGTCAGGTGGCGATTCAAAGAGCAAATTACGGGCAGCCCCTGCCCATTTACGGACGTAATTGCTCCTGGCATGCCCGTAAATGCAATGCCGAGCCTAATTCTTCAGAACTCCTGTCGCAGAGACAATTACGGGCAAGAGTCAAAGTAACTACGGTCGTAATTCCATAATTACTGGGAGTTATTGGGTAATTACAACCGTAAATCCTTTCTTCTGAGTTAAGTGAAACACGCGTTTTGGGCGATTTACGGGCAGACCATGATTACGACCGTAATTCAGCCCGTAATTCGCCCAGAATCGGGTTTTTGAGGCAGATTCAAGCCAAAGGAGAGGGAGTCGAATTTTTGGAGCAAAACAGAGTTTTAGAGAGAGAAAGTGCGAAGAACAAACCCTAGAAGCTATTTGGAGTGGATTTCTCAACATTGAAGCCCATATTGCATCCCCAGGAGTAAAGATTGACATCCCATAGCAGATTCTTCCCATTGTTATGAGTATGACTGCTTTGTATTCTGTTTCCCTCTCTCTCTCTCTCTCTCTCTATGCAGTAGAACTTTCTCTCACTTGGGTATGAAGAACCCTAATTCCATGTGTTAGGAATCTTGATTGTAATTACGTTTGGATTGTGATATTGCTTAATTATAATCGATTGAAGTGTTTTGATTGAGTCAATTGATAGAATCTGATTAGGTTGTTAGAGCTTCTTCAATTGGTAGTTGTGAATCGATTATACGAGAGTTAGTCGATTCACTGCTTTGTAGTGGAATCTAATTCCAGTAGTAGAGTTCTGTGTTCATTGCCTCAGCGTTCTATCTCAGTGAAGACTAGTCGTCTGCTGCCGGGTAGTTTGACTAGAGGTCTTGGTCAGCTTAAGAGATTCCAAGCTACTGTCGGATCTTCCGCAGTATAATCAGCAGTAAAGCAACCAAAAGTAATTACAACTGTGACCTAACTAAGTAGCTAGGGGGACTCATTCCCGAGTGACTCTTCCTTTGCTTTAGAAAACCGAACCATTTCCTGCTTTCTTACTGCTTTTAGTTAAAATCACATTCACTCAACTTAGTTTGCTAGATAACAGATTTACACGGAGTAGGCAGTAGATCTAGACCCCGGGTTGACCATTAAAGCTTGCATATTACTGCATTTCTGGATTGCAATTACAGTTGGTCGCAGTTTGGTGTTGTGTTTTAGCGTGTCAAGTTTTTGGCGCCGTTGCCGAGGACCCTCTAAGTTATTGGGGAAATGTGAAAGTTTGTTACTCTAGCTTTTTCTTTACTGCATTTTCTCTCTTCCACGTATGTGCATTCACGGGTTGCTTTTGCTGATTGTGTGCAGGTAGTGCATGACCTGTAGCCAGTCGGGAGATTTACTACCATTAGACCAGGAGATTGAACGAATCTATAGGAACTTCAAGCGGGCTCTAAAGGCGCGATTGGCTGCGGAGGAGGCACTAGCACAGCTGCAAATCGTCGATGAAGAAGAGATGGGTGACCCACATAACAATGATGTGGTCATTCCCAAGGAACAGACCATGAAGTACTACTGGACCGCTAGAGCCGCGGACATGAGGTCACCCATTCAGCACCCTCATTCAACAACTTTGAGGTGAGAACCCCGTTCATCACTATGTTGCGCAGCTCGGTAGTATTTCCCATTCACTATGCCCCGATCACATCTGAGGCGATTCCACGAGCTCATCGATGGAATCAAGATAAATGGGGTCCCAGCCGATGCCATCCAGCTGAGGTACTTCCCATTCACTTTGGAGGGGCAGGCCAAGGAGTTGCTGGAAACCAGGCCCCCTGGATCGATCACCACGTTCGCCAACCTGGAAGACAAGTTCCTCACTCGCTACCATCCTCCGTCCAAGATGGCGGACCTGTAGAAGCAAATTACCCACTTTGCTCAAGACGAAGATGAGACCATTCGGGATGCTTGGAGAGATACACCAGTCTCTTTCTCAAGTGTCCCAACCATGATTTTGGGCACCTTCTACCATGACCTCTTCCCGGAGGACAAGCAGCTGATTGACTCGGTCTGTGGCGGGAATATGCCCACCAAAACACCGCCACAGCTGAATCAACTCTTTGAAGAGATGGCGGAGCAGGGCTATGACTGGGGAACTGCGAGGAGATCGAGATGAGCCATAGGGTGGGGTGTCCATGTTGTAGCCACCCAGTAATCTGATTTGATGCAGGTGGTTTCAAAACTAGTTTCAGCCATCGATCGCTCTGGGATGATTGCAGGCACAGGACAGCAGCAGGCGATGCACTGCCAGTGCTATGAGAGTTCCCATCACACCGTGGAGGATTGTCAGGCGATGAGGGAGTCTTCCACCCCCCCAGGAGTAGGTGGACTTCATTGGCAATGTCAGGCACTTAGACTCCTACAGCAACACTTACAACGAGGGGTGGCGCCAGCATCCCAACTTCTCCTGGGGTGGGGCAAATTCTAGACCACCAGTCCCCCAGGGACCACCTGGCTTCCAGAGGCCTCCTTACCAGCCCAGAAAAGGGCAATTTCAACAGCCGCAGCAGCTTTTCTACCCGCCCAGACAGGGGCCAGCACCTGCAGCCCCAGTACAGTGTGACTCGATGGCGGAATTGCGAGATCTGGTGGGTTCTCTCGCCACATCCTGTGCAAACAAGTTCAATAACATCGAGCAGTTCATGGAGAAAGCTTCAGGTAAATTCTTGGAGCTAGAAGTTGGTCAGAGAAACACGGAGGCTGTGCTGCGGGATATCCAGACCCAGCTTGGGAAGGTTGCTCAGGCTGTATCTCAGAGGACACCTGTTACTCTACCGGCCAGGCCATCCCTCATCCGCAGGACCCAAATGAGCACTGACTCACTCCTACTGTCACTCTAGAAATTGGCCAAGTGTAACCACTTCCTAAAGCGTAGTATAGAGGGTTTGGGTTTTAATGTCAACCCGGGTCCTAGATTTGATGACTACTCGGTGAATTCTTGTTATCTAGCAGTGAAACTTTAGTGCAAATCCAAATTAACAAACAAACCAAGCAAGTTAAACTTTGTTTTCAAGTCGAGAGAGGTCACCCGGATATGGTTCCCTCTAGACTACAGTTATGCCGGATTGCAATTTACCAAGTTCAATTTCTATGATAGTTATACTGCGGAAGGTTCTTAAACAGTCTGAAGTCTCGACTAAAGGTCTCTAGACCCTCTCAATCTGAGTCTCTAGCGGGCGACTAACCTCCACCGGAGTAAACAGATTGAGGCCCTAACGAACAAAACCTCCACTACCGAAGTAAATTCGGTACATGATATTGAATTGGCTCATCGACTAAAGTCGCCAATTCACTACCTTCAATTAAGGATGCTCTATCAACGTAGGCAGATATTCTCATTCTAGGTTAAAGCAGAAACAACAGGAATTTGATCAGGATTCATGCCATTCAATCATTCAAACCTCAACTGAATATAATCAAATCATAGAATCTGTACTTGGGTTCATACAATCAGACCTAACATACAAATCTAGGGTTTCCCATACCCAGATGAATGGGAGAACTACTCCATGGAGAAAGAAGCAAAAGCAGATTCAGATGCGGAAACCATACTGTGAAGGATGGGTTTCAGCTCCTGGTTGTCGATCGGCACTTCTCCAAGCTCAAGCCGGGCTCCAATGGTGATGAAGATCAAGCTAGGGCACTTGGGAACTCTTGTTCGTCGCTTTCTCTCTCTAGAAATCGCTCTGTCTCTCTAAAACTCGAATCCTCCTCTCTTTTGGCTGAAATCTGCCTAAAAGGACATCACTGGGCAAAACACGGTCGAGGGCACGACCGTGTTTTGCTCCAGCCCGCATGTGCCCTTGCCACGTGGTAAATACACAGCCAGACTTTGGGGAAAACACGGGCGTGCTTTTTGATGGACACAGCCGTGTTTTGGGCCAGTCCCGCCCGTGTTTTGAGCTAGTGTTTGACAGTCTTGGATCAAGCCTCGGCAGTAAAAACACGGTCCAGGAACACGGCCATGCTTTGATTTAGGCGTGCCCGTGTTTTGGCTCCAACTCGACCGAATGACTTCCGAATGCCCCGAAACTCGTGCTTAGCCTTTCCTTCGACGCTTTGGACCTGAAATATGACAAAGTAGCACAACCCGTCGAAAAATAGGCCAAGAATACAGACTATGCCCCACTAACGGATAAGAACTAGGGGTTCAAATATGTGCAATTCCATCGTTATCAAGCACTGCAAGGCCATTACCACCAGGAGTGGCAAGATGACTACTGATCCACCTGTTCGGGCAAAAGAGAGTTTGTACCTGCTCCTAAACCGCAACCAGTGGTGAAGGAGTATGTACCCCAACTTCCCTTTCCTACTCGGTTGCACAAGGACCGACTGGAGACTGAGTTTGCCAAATTCATGGCAATGCTGAAGCAGGTACACATAAGCATGCCCTTCGTGGAGGCATTATCGAAGATGCCCTAGTATGCCAAGTTCATGAAGGATCTCCTCACCAACAAGAGGAAGCTTGGGAAGCTGTCAACGGTGATGCTCAACGAGGAGTGTTCTGCCATCCTGCAGAACAAACTACCAGAGAAGCGAAAAGACCCAGGGAGTTTTACTATCCCTTGCATGATTGGTAGTTTGCATATAGGGAAGTCCTTGGCGGATTTAGGCGCTGGCATAAATGTCATGCCATATAAACTGTTTAAAAAGCTAGGCCTAGGTTAACCCAGTGATTCTAGGATGAGCATTAAACTTGTTGATAGATCCATTGTGCATCCTAGGGCCATTCTCATATCCCGTTGATTTTGTGATTTTGGACATAAATGAGGATGTGGATGTGCCTTTAATATTTGGTAGACCTTTTCTCGCCACCTCCAAGGCGCTCATTGATATGAATGATGGGACATTGATTTTGCTAGCTGGGGGTGTACAAATCACCTTCCCTGTTTCTAATAATATGAAACACCCCCAGCTCCATGATGATCTAGACTATTGTGATGTTGTTGCTGATTTTGAGACCGCACTTGCCATCACGAGTGCGGGTACTGACGATTTCCTTGAGCGTTGTCTTTTGCTATGGGAACAGGCATCATAGGATGTGCAGCTGGAGGAGCAGCTCGCGGAGTAAGACGAGGCCGCAATCGAGGTGCAAGAGATACCATTCAAGCCGATCCCTATCTTGCCCCGGATCGCTACATCATTGGAGGATCCGCTAGAGTTGGAGCTTAAGCCCCTCCCCTCTCACCTGGAGTATGCATTTCTGCCGGAGGGGAATAAGCTCACGGTCATTATCAGCTCGGATCTGACACCCGAGTAGAAGAGCAGGCTGGTGGCTCTGCTGCAGAAGTATGCCCGGGCCATGGCATGGAAGATCACAGATATCAGAGGCATTAGCCCATGCCATGGCACCCGAGTAGAAAAAAGTCCCGACCTTTTTCGAAAATCAAACCACAACTCAAACCCACAAACTGGTTACTCCGGAGCAACCCAAACCACACTTTGAAATAAACAACTGACATTATTTAAGAACTTTAAACGAAAAGCCCCAACACTTGGGCAAAATCTCAAACTCAAACACTCGAAACGACTTAACATAGAATCTTGAACCTGGAATCACAAGTACATATGCTCATAATCATAATCATAAAATAACTTCCAAATTTTAACTCTAACTCTTCACCCAGCTCCTTGACATCTCACCAGTACTGGCATGGCCGCTCGCCTCATCTTACTTCTTCTCGGGATCCACTTCCGCTAACCCAACCTCAACCTGGTGAGTGAGAAGGGTTCAGTCTCGTCGTTACTTCCTAAGGTCTCTGCCCTTAGAAATCTCCTTACTAAAACACGTTATTAGCGTTTCCTTTCCTTAGATGAAATTCGTTCTCACTTTCATCCTTAATAACTCATTTCAACTTTAACTCATAGAGGTTCTCAACTTTTACCCTTGAATCATAGAAGTTCTCTACTACTACCTTAACTTATATACTTATTACTAGGGAATCACCGCGTTACGTATCGCCGTCCAGTGTCCCTATCCTCTAGGCAATGGTACTGTGTTACATATCGCTGTCCAGTCCATGCCCGGTCAACTACTGCGTTACGTATCGCCGTCCAGTAGTGACCTGACCATCTACCGCGTCCAGTAGTGGCCCAACCCCCCGGGGGTTCAATTACCATCAATCATACATCACATAAATAGCACAACGCGTACCTCCACCCTTATCGGCGGTGGGATGCCTCACACACATAATCACGCTTACTTGAAAATAACAAATATAACCGAATAAAAAAAAACATAAACTAAAAGACCTCGACGGAGATTTTACCCCCTTTACACTCACCTTATTAGCCGACCCTGATCGATCAAAACGACCCCTCTTTATTGCCAGTTGATCCATGCCATCGTCCGAGATTCCATGCTCAATCATCTTCTTTTGCAAATTCTCCTATTAAGTATTTAGGCAAAACTTAATACTCCTTTCTACAAGCGTAACTAATCAAACGACCTCAAATTTGGTTGATTCCAAAACCCAACTCCTCCATTTAACCTTTCCTAGACCTTTCTTTAAAATTATGGAAAATTATCTTTTTGCCCCAAATGGCAATTTATTAAATGGTACTCGGAATTCCTGGGTCTTAACAATTCGGCCCCAAATTTCCAGAATTGCTCAATTCAGTCCTCCATACCAATTTCCACTTTCTGATTTAAACATTTTAGTCCAAACGGCTTATTTCCAATCCGATACCCAAACATTCACTAATTGCAACTCACCCCAAGGCCTGGTCAATTACTTTATGACACGCAAACTTATTAAATTTACCAAATTGCTCCAACTCCTAAAAGACATGTACGCCCCTAACTATTCATCAAATTTATGAAACCCTGCCCTTGAACTCCAACAAAACGGGAGGTTGTTACCTCAATCCCGCCGTTGTCATCGACCTCCAAATCCCGGCCACCGTCAAGTTCCTCCTCCGGCTCCGGCTCCGGCCCCTCCTCCGGCTCGTCCTCATCTTCTTCCTCCTCGAACAGCCGTGCTCCGGCGATGGTCTCCGTGGAAACTCCGCCACCGCCATGCCCATCGCTCTTCCTCAGCCCACAATTGGGAGGCCAGCTCCGGATTGCAAACGCTCTCGGTCACTTCGGAGGGTAGACATGCATCCTCTCCGTCTCCCCTGCTCCATTAATCGCCTTGTAGACGCCTGGGAACAACGCGAACGTCGAAATCATCATCGAGATTTGTTGTCGCCACTACATTCCTGGGACCCCTTGCGCGTCCATGGATCGCCCGCCTTCCTCCTCTTCTCAGGAATCGCGTCGTCTTCTTCGTCGCAACGTCCTCGTTCAGCTCTTGCAATTTGAGCCCTGCTTTTCCTCAGCCGCCGCAGAGCGCCTTGTTCTCTATCCCCTCCCTTTTGTTTTGCTACTGAGCAAACGACTCCCATCTCCAATTAGAATCCCAAATAATTTCCACTTATTCCATCATTAATTGATACTTACGACCCCAAGTAATTGCTTCCGTTACTTCCATTTCCCTCGGTGACCTTCCGCCCCTGTTTGCCTTCCGCCGCTGCTCTGCCTTCCCCTCTTTCTTCTGTTGTTGATCGAACTCCACAGAGGAACAACCTCCTCCATTCTTCGCTTGGGCTTGGCCTGCCCCCTCCTCTCCTTTGTTGCGACCACGAGAACTGGGCTTAAGCCCCTATTCTCTCTCTTTTTTTTTTGTTTTTTTTATCCGGTCGAATTCCCCAGAGGAGAAACAACTCCTCCGTGCCAGCGGCCCTAGGCTCGTCTCTCTCTCTCTCTCTCTCTTTCTCTCGGGCCAAAGCCCTACTTCTTCCTTCTTCCATTTCGGACGGCAGGCCAGCCCCGTCCTTCCTTTCCTTCTCCGGGCCGCGAGTCCAGTCCACTCCTCCTTCCTCTCTTTTCTGCTCTCTAGACTGGGCCGCCAGCCTACTCAGGCCCATTCCTTTCCTTTTCCTCTCTTCTCCATCTCCTCCAAACCTCTCACTTAAGCCCACCTCCTCTATTTGCAAATGGGCCGCCCATGACAACCAAACCCAGGCCCACTCAGCCTAACTCTTTAACTTGGTCTTGTCCCAAGCTCAACACTTCGTCATTTTACGTCGAAATTCGACACCGTTCGAATCGATGGTTCACGCTTTTAGTCCTCATCAATATTACGGTGAAGCTTGACGAACTAATCCAAGGGTAAAATAGTCATTTTAAAATTTAGAAGGAGCGGGGTGTAACATTTCCCCCACCCTTATAAAAATTTCGTCCCTGAAAATTGCTCGGACTCACTCTCCCATACTCCTCATTCTTGTACTTCCTTGCCTCAAAAAAAAATTTACCCGTTATATGAACTTTGACGATGTCTGCTGCCTGTATCGTATAGTTTACCTCGCTTATCCTATTCCCTCTTGACCATAAGGGTATTCTCACCAAACTCGTTAGCATCGAGTAGCTTCGAATGGCTACTTGTCCCTCTTTAATTCCCAAGTTTGGGTCCAAGCGTGATTGGCCAAAATTTTAATCCAACTTATTGATGCAGCTCATTCAGTACTTACTATTGGATCTTAAATCGAAGACGTCGATGCATCACATTTCCTCCCCCCTTAAGAAAAATTTCGACCTCGAAATTTGTTCGTCGCGTTAGCTCAAAATCTTACCGGTGGTAATCCTTCTACTATAGGGATTTACACTTCCTTTACTTTCACAAGTCCTTTATCGATGCTTGGTTCTTGCTTTGATGCTCGAACTCAGTTCACTAGCTCCTCGTCATTCCTTCTCAAAAGTTCTACTTGCCTTCTTTGACATTTATCAGAACTCCCCTTTAACGTTCTACTTTCCTATCGTTCCTTGCCAGGCTTGATGACTTTCCTTAGACAAGTTTCGAGATTGTAACTCTTAACCTACCCGATTCCGGTGATACTCCTTGTGTCCCTTGTATTTTTGACCTCCCGTGGCTACCGTAAGTTGTAGGGTCTCTCGAATCTCTCCTCATTCGTTACATCATTTTTCTCGATGGTGGTCTCCTTCTTTCCCAAGTTTTATCATCATATCAGTTCCCCAGGTCCATTGTCCCTCTTCTTACAGGCCTGCCCCCTCCTCTCCTTTGTTGCGACCACGAGAGCTGGGCTTACGCGATTCCTGAGAAGAGGAGGAAGGCGGGCGATCCGTGGACGCGCAAGGGGTCCCAGGAATGCAGTGGCGACGAAAAATCTCGACGGTGACTTCGACGTTCGCGTTGTTCCCGGCGTCGACAAGGCGATTAATGGAGCAGGGGAGACGGAGAGGATGCAGGTCTACCCTCCGAAGCGACCGAGAGCGTTTGCAATCCGGAGCTGGCCTCCCAATTGTGGGCCGAGGAAGAGCGATCGACATGGAGGTGGCGGAGTTTCCACGGAGACCATCGCCGAAGCGTGGCTGTTCGAGGAGGAAGAAGATGAGGACGAGCCGGAGGAGGGGCCGGAGGAGGAGCCGGAGCCGGAGGAGGAACTCGACGGTGGCCGGGATTTGGAGGTCGACGACAACGGCGGGATTGAGGTAACAACCTCCCGTTTTGTTGGAGTTCAAGGGCAGGGTTTCATAAATTTGATGAATAGTTAGGGGCATACATGTCTTTTAGGAGTTGGAGCAATTTGGTAAATTTAATAAGTTTGGGTTCCGTAAAGTAATTGACCAGGCCTTGGGGTGAGTTGCAATTAGTGAATGTTTGGGTATCGGATTGGAAATAAGTCGTTTGGACTAAAATGTTTAAATCAGAAAGTGGAAATTGGTATGGAGGACTGAATTGAGCAATTCTGGAAATTTGGGGCCGAATTGTTAAGACCCAGGAATTCCGAGTACCATTTGGTAAATTGCCATATGCGGCAAAAAGGTAATTTTCCATAATTTTAAAGAAAGGTCTAGGAAAGGTTAAATGGAGGAGTTGGGTTTTGGAATCAACCAAATTTGAGGTAGTTTGATTAGTTACGCTTGTAGAAAGGAGTATTAAGTTTTGCCTAAATACTTAATAGGAGAATTTGCAAAAGGAGATGATTGAGCATGGAATCTCGGACGATGGCATGGATCAACCGGCAATAAAGAGGGGTCGTTTTGATCGATCAGGGTCGGCTAATAAGGTGAGTGTAAAGGGGTTAAAATCTCCGTCGAGGTCTTTTAGTTTATGTTTTTTTTTATTCAGTTATATTTGTTATTTTCAAGTAAGCGTGATTATGTGTGTTAGGCATCCCACCGCCTATAAGGGTGGAGGCACGCGTTGTGCGATTTATGTGATTTATGATTGATGGTAATTGAACCCCCTGGCGGTTGGGCCACTACTGGACGCGGTAGATGGTCAGGTCACTACTGGATGGCGATACGTAACGCAGTAGTTGACCGGGCATGGACTGGACGGCGATACGTAACGCAGTACAATTGCCTTGAGGATAGGGACACCGGACGGCGATACGTAACGCAGTGATTCCCTAGTAATAAGTATATAAGTTAAGGTAGTAGTAGAGAACTTCTATGATTTAAGGGTAAAAGTTGAGAACCTCTATGCGTTAAAGTTGAAATGAGTTATTAAGGATGAAAGTGAGAACGACTTTCATCTAAGGAAAGGAAACGCTAATAACGTGTTTTAGTAAGGAGATTTCTAAGGGCAGAGACCTTAGGAAGTAACGACGAGACTGACCCCTTCTCACTCACCAGGTTGAGGTTGGGTTAGCGGAAGTGGATCCCGAGAAGAAGTAAGATGAGGCGAGCGGCCATGCCAGTACTGGTGAGATGTCAAGGAGCTGGGTGAAGAGTTGGAGTTAAAATTTGGAAGTTATTTTACGATTATGATTATGAGTATATGTACTGGAGATTCCAGGTTCAAGATTCTGTGTTAAAGAAATTTTGAGTGTTTGAGTTTGAGATTTTGCCCAAGTATTGGGGCTTTTCGTTTAAAGTTCTTAAATAATGTCAGTTGTTTATTTCAAAATGTAGTTTGGGTTGCTCCGGAGTAATCGGTTTTTGGGTTTGAGTTGTGGTTTGATTTTCGAAAAAGGTCGGGACGTTACAGCCTAGACTCATCCGCTGGATCCTGCTTCTGTAGGAATTCGATATAGAGATCCGGGACAAGAAGGGAGCCGAGAATGTTTCTGCAAATCATCTTTCACGGTTTGAAGCCCCTCCGGTGGAGAACTTCGTGAAGGAGATCGATGACTCCTTCCCGAGTGAGCTATTGCTGGCGATGACATTGGTGGACAGCGTGGCCCCTTGGTATTCTAACTTTGCCAATTATCTGGTGGGCAAGCAGTTACCAAAGGGGATGGGCACTCATGCAAAGCGCAAGTTATTCTCTTACCTCTTTAGGATCGGAGCAGATGGCGTGATCCGGCGCTGTGTCATGGAGCACGAGAGACCGACTGGAGGTCACCATGGAGGAAACCGCACGGCGGGGAAGGTGCTACAGTCGGGCTTCTATTGGCCCTCATTCTTCAAGGATGCAGACACCTTCGCACGACAGTGCGACCGCTGCCAAAGGACAGGTAAAATTTCTTCCCGGGATGAGATGCCCCAACATATTTTTGTCATTTGTGAAATTTTTGATGTTTGGGGCATCGATTTCATGGGCCCATTCCCTCTATCCTTTGGCAATTTGTACATACTAGTTGCAGTGGACTACGTCTCGAGGTGGGAAGAAGCTCAAGCCATGCCCACCAATGATGCAAGACGGGTCTGCTCATTTCTGAAGCAGTTGTTCTCCCGGTTCGGGACACCTCGTGCCATCATAAGTTAAAGAGGAACCCATTTTCAAGGGCAATTCACTAACTCCTCTCTCGCTATGGTGTTAAGCATCAGGTGTCGGTGGCTTACCATCCCCAGTCGAATGGGCAAGCCGAGCTGACGAACCGGGAGCTGTCGAGCTACCAGAGCTGCTGATCAAGCTCGAGGACACTTAGTTCCTCTACTGGCATCCAGCTAAAAGACGGTAAAGAAGTGCTTGTGGGGAGGCAACCTCACCACGGTTTGCATTTCTGTCTTTTTTTCCTTTTCATTTTTTGTCGGTTTTTGAGTCTTTGAGTATGTCTGGAGTCTTTCTGGAATGTTTTTCGTGCCCCGGATGGTCTTTTTTTGTCTATGGTAGTGTCTATTTTCGAGCCGGGGCACGAATGGTTTCCGCTAATCGAAATTGCGGTTTAAAAATTGGAGAAAAGGGCTCTCGGCAGTTTAATTACGCGCAAGGGGGGACCAACTACTGTCATAATTTTCATGCCCCCTGCCCGTAATTATGCCAGAGGAGGAGAAGAGCCTCAACAGTGCAATTACGACCAGGATCCGACTAATTACGATCGTAATTTTGCCCGTAATTAGCATAGGGGGTAGTTGGCACGCGGGCCGCGGCCTTGCTATTACGGGCTGGAATGGGGAAATTACGGTCGTAATTCTGCCCATAATTGCCCCCTGATCTTTAAAAATCGGGCGACGCCCGTAATCCCCCTCTCTCTCCTCATTTTTTCTGGTCTCTCTCTCTCCTTCACCGGAAAATCGGCCTCCTCTCCTTCTCAGGTGGTTTTCCGGCCATAACTCAATCACCGAACCTCCAAATTAAAATCCGAAAGCACTCCCGTGCTCCTCTCGTTGATGCGCACAAGCCTATACCAGTAGGGTCGCATTTGGAGGTGGTTTGGGACGCTGGAAAACCGCGACCCTTTGCTGTTCTTCCGGCCCGATCTCCCTCCTCTGACCTCCAATCGACAAACCGCGACCACCACTGCGTTCCTGGCATCCGAGCCCTCATTCCCCAGTGTTTTTGGTCAGTTTGGCGGTGGTGAAGTCACCGGCGACGAAACTCCGGCAAGCCTCCCGGCGATTGTCGTGGAGTCTCACTTTTCCCTGACCTTCCCCGCGATACCTTCTTGTGCCTCCAGGTGTGCTTCTCTATTTTTACTTGTGAATTGTGGAGGATTGATATTAGACAGTCTAATCGGGTAGGGTAAAACCCGAACCCGAATGACATTTAGTGGGTACGGGTAAAATCCGAACCCAATATTGCGGGTAATGGGTGGGTATGGGTTTCTCACTATCCAACCCGAACCCGCCCGATTATACACATGCATATGTATTTTGTCTAGAAATAATCAATATTTTTCTCTAACATATTTTATATTTAGCATATAAATATAATATTTTCATGAAATTGTGTGGTTTTAATTAATTTTATTCATCCTAATGAATTATTGTCGTACTTTTCCTCTTACGTAATGTGAGAATACATATGAATGTTAACATATTGGTTGAAGTTATGAAGAGAAATTATTACCCATGGATAACCGTGGATACCCGAAACCCGAACGGGTATGGGCATGGTTTTGATTTTCTACCCATTTCACATGTGGGTATGGGTATGGGTAAAACCCGAACTACTATGGGTAGGGTAACGGATATGCACTATCCACGCCCAACCCGACCCATTGCCATCCCTAGATATTACGCGTTTAAGTGAGGGAATTGGGTTGTGCTAGAATGAATTCGGTAGGCCTACGGTATTGCATGCTTTGTTTGTTACTACTTTGGTTGGCCTACCGGGCAGCATGTGTTCGTGATTGTCCCACTTGGAGCCTAATTTCTTGTCCGGGTTTATTATCCGAACGCTCCAAGTGCGTTTAATCTTGTGTGGATGGTGAATGGTTTTGAATGTTTTTCCTCCCTTGGGGCCTAGTCCACTGTCCGAATTTTATGATTTGAGGTCTTCGAGGAGCTGGGTGCTCGCGAGGCAATGGAGGCTGCCATCCGTGCTTACTCTTGGCGCCGCCTCCTCTGCCTCGCTGAGCCGATTAATCAGGAGCTACTCTGGGAGTTCTATGCCACCTTCGTGCACTTCCAGACCCACACGGGCGCTCACGGCAACGCCATTCAGTTCCGACTTGGCGGGGATTCTTATTCCCTACGCTATGATGACTTTGGCCGGGCACTGGGGCTCCTTCCACCATTCGACTACCACCTGGCCACCGAACAGAATGCCATTTCACTGCCTGCACTCCATCAGCCAGGAGGAAGACAACCTCAATTTGGCTCTCATCGCCAGGACCGTCACCAAGGCTTCTCGCTGTGATCGTGCTCTCGCTTGTGGGCCGGTGGTCACTTCCCTGGCCCGATACTTCAACATCGACCTCTCTGGGTTCATTGTCATCCTGCCAATGAAACCCTTCTCCAGGGAAACCCTACGGTGCCAGCTGATATTGCAGCGTGACGGGGACGTGACCTGGATCCGGGGAATTCCTCGACCTATTCCTCGTGCACCAGAGGGCGAGGATCTCCCCGAGGCGAGCGATGCTGCCACTCGTCGGACCACTCGTCATACCACACCTTCTGCAGTTGGCGCATCCACTTCTGCTGCCGGCCCGTCTGCTGCTGCACCCACCTCCTACATTGCTGAGCAGCTGGCAGCCATTTACCGTCAGAACGAGCAGATCCTTGCTGGCCATGACACATCAACGCCCGACTCGACCGTGAGCGCGAAGGTCGTCGTCGCATCATTTCGGCTGAGCATTACAGGATGAGCTACTGGGACATGGACCCTGCTGCTGTTAGCTACCCTTGGGACGCTTCCCCGGGGCATGAGAATTTCTACCCTCCTCCAACTGGCGACGGAGGCGATGAGAACTAAGCTGGCTCTACCTGCTGACCCATCGAGTTGGGCTCTGCATTTGTCTTTCCTTCCAGACTATGGCTCCATATTGTGTTTCCTTTTCTCTTGTCTTGTTTCTTTGGCTTGTAGACTTGGATCTATGATTTCTTCACCCAATGTGTGTGTTTTGCTGACTCTATCTCTGTACCCGTTGGACTGGTCCTTGTCCAGTCCTCTGCTATTGATTGATCCGCCCTCTAGTCACCATTCCTGACCTCTTTTTCACGGTAACATCGTTCCCCTTCCCTCTGCTCCATTGAGGACACTGTCTCATTTAAGTGTGGGGGGGGGGAGGTTCTTTGTATTCATTGGAACGTATATATGTGTGCTTGGAGCCTAGTTCGCTGTCCAAATCTCGAGATTTGAGGGCTCCATGCACTGCTGTTTGCTTGATCATATTGGCACTGTGGAGTTATTTGATGAATATTATGGCTTTCGAAGTGATGCATGACAACTGGATTATGACTAGGACAGCCTATAATGATGACTGAGACGTGCAGTAGAATTGTGTAGGGGTTCAGTTTTTCAACTGTTTGCTTACCAACTGTGACTTGGATTTATCACTTGTTCCTGATAGTCATTTGTGCATCTAGTTCAGGGAATCAGAATGAGAGACAGAGCATAAAGGTAGTCATGTGAGATTTGAGCCTGCTCGTTTCTTTCTTGTGCGATAGATCCCTCTTTCCATGATGCGTAGCATTCACGTTGTCATTAGCTAAGATGATGGAGGAATAGGATTAGCCCACGAACAAATTGACTGTCCTGATGTGTTATACCCCCTAGTCAGCCCTTTGAGCGGTGTGTTATCCTTTCTTTCGGTCTACACTCGAAAATCACCCTTTTACATCTCTTAGAAGGTTCCACAGAGTGGTTTTTGCATGTTTTCTGCTATTTATGTGACATAAGCTAAATAATTATTATATTTTGATATTTTATATTATAATAGCGCAAGTAAAGTAACCAAGGATGAAAAATTAATTTTTCCTTAATTACGTAAGGGTCATATGTCATATAGTAAGGTCCATGATAAGTTTTTCTAACAATCAATTATTAGATTTTTTACAATCAAATTCACTTTAACAACAAACTGTCCCAAGCCACACAAAATGGACAAGTTTCATCATAAGATTTAGGGTGACTAATATTTTTTAGTCAAACATTCGAGAATACGAAATATTGGTCAAATCTCTAATAAAACTATAAAATTATAGTTACTTTCCATTAAAGTTAATGTTAGTTTTAACATAATTTCACATGAGCTAATCATAAGTCCACGTATTTGAATGAAAATGTCTATAATTTTGTATTTCTCAAAGGTTTGACTAATGTTTTAGATTTAATGAAACATTGGCTAAAAATAGTTTTTACCCTCGGATTTAATCTCTTTACAAAACTATCTTAGTATTTTTTTATTTCATATTACGAAAGATTTACATAAGCTTAAATTACTATTCCTCACTAAAAAGTTAAGGGCGCATCAAATTTGCTTCCTTTTTTTAGGGTATTTTCACCTATATTTTTTTATACGCTACACCTAATTTCAGCATAACTCTTTTTCCCATATGTAGTTGTATATGCAATTATTTGTTTTCTATCTCCTACACTCAATTTTATCACAACATTTTTTTATTCCTTTTGACAACAATTACGTAAATTACAAATACCATAAGTAATATTACAGAGAAACAATTACTTCTAATGTATCAATTCTAGAAAACATATAATATAAGACTTTGCAAGGACTAAGACAGTTAGACAACAGAAAAAAATTTATTGAGGGAAATGTATCAATTAACAAACATATTACTTAAGTCTTTCCTGATATAAGTTTGAAAGAAAATTTCTAAATTGACGAAAATCACGATTTCTTCAATATGCATTACAAAAGAATTTTGCAAGGAAAGTTACTATTCACATAATACTTTAATCAAATGTAATACTTTTTATAACTTAGTTCACTTATTAATAATATAAATTTATTTATTAGTACCATATATATTAAACGTCTTATCAATTTGCATCATGCATATTAAAACTTATGGCAGATTAATTTAATCTTATACATTATATAGTTTAATCTAACTTGAATTTATTACGAGACTACACATTAAGGAAGATTACGCAACCTCATTCTATCACAGTTATTAATCAAACAAATGTGTTACGTAATTCTTTTATAATAATTAAGACCCCACATAAAGAGTTTGGAAGTGTCTGTCGTGTACGCGAAATTCTCGCATCGTGGATCTAGAACTCTTCTACAATAAACTAATGCAACGCGAAAAAACTACAACTATTTTCTACTAAATTACTTTACTCTTATTCATTCATTTAAAACTATAGAACAACGTACATATTTACAGGACTACTCTCACAAACCCTTTCTCTCAAATAAGGTAAACTAATCCCAACCCAGGAAGTAAACAATAACTTTCTCAACAAGATACAATAAACTAATACGAATATCCAAATAACCAAATTAATCTAACAATTAACTAATAATAAGTCTCTAATTACTAAGCCCAGAATCGACCACCATGTCTAACGGGTGCTATAATACACCAAACCTCCCCATTCTTCAAACCGGATCGATGTAGAAGAAGTTTCCCCATTTTTTTATCGATGACAATGGGCGGACGCTGGTGCAGCCTGCGCTTGTGATATTTCCAATTGCGCTCAACCAATTGCACAAAGCTCCTATCATCGACGCAGCGGTGGGTGTAGTGGCGGTAGTTAGCTCGGGTAGCCAAGGGCTCGACGAGGAACTCGTAGTTTGTGCCCATAGCGGCGGCAACGTGTAATACCCTTGATGTTTCATGAAAATCGACATAGCGACTTTAGCGCCAACTTGACTCTGATACCAACTGGCGTGTGCTCGGAATTCAGGCGTTGTGGGCTATTCCTATGCCTCCATCATCTTAGCTAATGACAACGTGAATGCTACACATCATGGAAGAGGGATCTACCGCACAAGAAAGAAACGTGTAGACTCAAATTTCACATGGCTGCCTATATGCTCTATCTCTCATTCTGATTCCCTGAACTAGATGCATAAACGACTGTCAAGAACAAGTGATCAATCCAAGTCACAGTTGGTAAGAAAACAGTTGAAAAACTGAACCCCTACACAACTCTACTCCACGTCTCAGTCATCATTATAGACTGTCCTACTCACAATCCAGTTGTCATGCATCAAGTCTAACAACCATTTGATTCACCAAATAAACCACAGTGCCAATATGATCATGCAAACATCAGTACTTGGAGCCCTCAAATCTCGAGATTTGGACAACGAACTAGGCTCAAAACACACATATATACGTTCCAATAAAGACAAAGCACCCCCCCCCCCCCACACACACACTTAAGTTCAACATTGCCCTCATTGGAGCAGAGGGAAGGGGAACGATGTTACGAGGAAAGGATGAGCGGGAACGGTGACTGGAAGGCAGACCAGTCAAGAGAAGTAGACTGGAAGTGGACCAGTCCAATTGGCACAGAGCTAGAGTCATGAAAACACACACACTAGGTGATAGAAACCAAAGTTCCAAGTGGAAACCGAAAACAAACAAAATAAAAACAAACCGTGGTGGGGTTGCCTCCCAACAAGTGCTTCTTTTACGTCTGAGCCGGACGATGGCTCCTAAGTTTGGGTCCACCCCAAAACCTCCTTGAAGTTGATGATCTCATTAATGAGGTGGAGTCTCAAGTCACGAGCATGTGATGTGATAGGTGATGAAGATGGCTCGTGGCCTTGAGGAATATAAAGTTTCCACTCTCTCTCCTTCACGTCTGCTCTTGTCTCATTGCCCCAAACCAGATAAGATATATTCGATTGACCACCATCGCATCCACCAAGAGCGATTGATGTTGATGTGGTCTTGGTCTGGCATAGAGAATTGCAAATGGGTCCTTGCCAAGCAGCTCTTCAAAGTAAAGTTTGGTGGAGATATCACATGTAACATAGGGCCGGTGCAAGCCTCTTCCACCTCAACTTCATCCTCAGCCTGGACGCCAATTGCTTCCGCAACCCCCCTTCCTTCTTCAAAAAGTGGACTCTCCCCTTGGAAAAGATCAAGAACTACCTATTCTTTGCTTTCTTCATCATCCGCCACAACTTCTTTCCTCACCCTTGCTCTCTCTTCTTCTTCCCGAACATATTGGAGAGCAAGTCGCCAAGCAATTTCTTCACTGGGATCATCTTGCATCTCCCCGGCAACTGCGCCAAAAACTTGACTCGCTATGATACAACTCCTAACAAAGGTCAAGTGTGACCAATGAAAGGGATCATCTTGCAACCTGTGAAACCTGCGCCTAAACCAAACCACCTAAACCAAATAAGCTAAATTGTTTAACCAAACCAATTTTCCAAATTAACCGAATGCTACTGGTTAATATGGTTACGACGGTAACCAATCTGTTTGAACACTCCTAGCCGCCACAGCTCAGCATATACATAGGCGAACAGTAATCCGGAATCCATGATTACTTACTAAAATTAGAGATGGCTAAAATTTCGTAAGGAACAGAAAACCAATTAAGAGCTAACTTGCGCTATTAATAAATTAACTAATAACTTAAGCTCTGTAGTTTACCGGAAAAATGAAGTCACTGTATGTTTAATCGATAATTTGGAGTGGCCAGGAACTTGAGTGCATCGTTAGCACATAGAAACATATATAGTGTTGAACGAAAAGCTGTGAAGAAGTATAGGACATGCATAATAGAGAATGAAAAAATGGACATCAACCTAGAGTCCAAAGTTAATTAAAGTAGTTTATTTCAAGCAAATGTGAACTCAACTCTAATTATATATGAAGCTAATATTTTGGCCAATGCGACTCATCAACGCCTGTGCGGCCTCTTGTCAGGGGGAAATGAGTGTGACAAACTAGGCATCAATCAATTAATGAAAAAAGAATATATGTATATAATGACAAGCAGCATAATATAATTGATTTGAAGAAGACACTATATATAGAATGCATTTGTGATCCATTAATTCCACTCATCAATCATCTCTCAATCTTGACATACATCATGGAGCCAAAACCAACCATGTCTTTCCCGATCACACTTGCACTAGCTACTTTTTGTTGTATAATTATCTCCGCATTTGTGGATGCGCAGAGCGGTGGATTTAGTATCAATCTGGTCCATCGCGATTCGGAAGGTTCGCCTTTGTATAATCCCAAGGAAACGCCAGCTCGGCGCGTTGGGAATGCGGGTAGGCGATCCATTGGGCGAGTGCATCGTTTCAGTCACATGCTTCACCTTAACAGTTCGAGGTCTATTTCGGACCCTTCGGATCCTGATGCTCAGTTGACGGCCAACAATGGCGAATACCTGGTGAACATCTCCCTTGGTACGCCACCATTTCCGATCGTTGCGATTGCTGACACTGGCAGCGACATTATATGGACACAATGTAAGCCTTGCACCGATTGCTACAAGCAGGATGCGCCCTTATTTGACCCCAAGTCGTCGAGTAGTTATAGAACAGTGTCATGTTCATCCAACGCTTGTAATTCGCTCCAGAGTGAAGGAAGCTCTTGCTCCTCCGACGGCAGTGTTTGCGAGTACCAGGTGAGTTATGGGGACCAATCTCACACCCAAGGAGATGTAGCAGCTGAAACACTGACTTTGGAGTCCAAGACTGGCAACCCTGTGGCCCTTCCGAAAACTGTGATTGGCTGCGGGCATGACAATGCAGGAACATTTAGCCCCAAAGGCTCTGGCATCGTTGGTCTTGGAGGAGGACCTGCATCCCTTGTCAGCCAACTCGGTTCATCCATTGGCGGGAAATTCTCCTACTGCATGGTCCCCTACGCAGCTGCCAAGCCGACCAGTACGATGAACTTTGGCACCAACGCCGTGGTTTCAGGAAATGGTGTCCTTTCCACCCCCTTGATTTCGGATCCATCCCAACCCACATTTTACTTCCTTCAACTTGAAGCCGTTAGCGTTGGGAGCAAAAAGATTGCCTTCCAAGGCTCCTCCATTGGAGGCTCTGGCAACATTATCATTGATTCAGGGACGACTTTGACCCTTGTGCCTACTGATTTCTTCTCCCAGCTCTCTGATGCCGTCGAGACTCAGGTCACCGGCGGCACCAAAACCAGCGACCCCGAAGGCTTTTTCAGCCTCTGCTACGTGCCAGACTCCAGTCTCAAACTTCCTCCCGTCACAGCGCATTTCAAGGGAGCCGATGTCCTGCTCACTTCCGACAACATTTTCATTCAGGTCAACGATAAAGTGGTTTGTTTGGCTTTCTACGCCAACGACCAACTCAGCATCTATGGAAACGTTGCTCAACAAAACTTTCTCATTGGATATGACCTTCCAAAGCAAACTCTATCTTTCAAGCCTACAGATTGCACAAACACCTAAACCCCCCAATTCTCCATTACCACATTCATATGTGTACGTGTTTATCAATAAGTGTGTGTAAATCAAAACAACGTGATTGTTAATCTATCTACCAGGAATTAATTGTTATATCCGATCCAGACTATTAATAATATATATATACATGTGTTTATCAATAACTGTACGTAAATTAAACCAACGTGGATGAACAATTCCTTTCGTAGTAAAATTCTTAATTTCTTTTTGGTTGGGATCATTTTTAGTTTTTCTTTGTATGACTTAGCTTCTTCTTACCAACCCATATATTTCAGTGTTTCTTAACCAGGATTATTAACACCACCGATTAAAATTATCCCAACCACTACAAGAGAAAAACGGATTTTTCCAGCCAAACAAATTGGTTCCTAAAAGATCAAAATTGGTTATTAATATTTACGCAAGTTGGCCCCTATTCATGTTAGACGATCATTATCAGGCAGCCCATGTATTTTGTATGTATCATTATGTTTAGTGGACTTGAACCATAGTGAGCCCACGCGAGTCTTGCATGGTAACGCAGACTTACCCTAGACCACATATGATTGATGGCATGGGATAGATTAGGGTGATCGGGACGTCACCCTAGCCCACATATCGCTCCTCTCCAAAGAGGCCTTGGCAGAGGTGCTACCAGATCGTCAACAGAACCGTCTTCTGCAGATTTTGAGCCGCCTTAATCCGGCTTTTAAATTCGTTCGGTCCAGCCTGCTTAATCATTAAAACCTTCCATTTGATGGAGTGCTCGGCCAACTGCTTCGAGAGAAGACACGTCTCCGTACCCAATCCCAGCTTGTCATTCGTCTTGGTGAGGGCTAATCCATCCTTGTTGCTGCTACTTCTAAGGAATCAATGGTTGTCGTGTTTGTTGTTGAGAGAACACAATGCATATGTTTGGCCCGGCTTTTAGAAGTATTTTTTGACTTCAAGATCCATTATTTAATATAAAAGAAATCTAACAAGATCCATTTTTACTGCTTTTTATAGTCATTTTACACAATTAAAAAGCACTTCTAATAGTTTTACAGCCAAACACTAAACTGCTTTTTTTGAAAAGTACTTATCTAAAAGCTGCAGCCAGAAGCTGCTTCTGCAAAAGCTACTGCAGGGCCAAACTAACACTACAAAAAAATGGAGATTTGGGGACGACAAAAGTCGTCCCCGGAAATAGGGAAAATCGTCCCTTATAAATATAGAGTAAATATCAATAGTACAAATAAGTAATTGTTAACTATTAAATACATAAAAACTACTATCGTACCAATTGATATTTAAAAGGAATTAACTCCAAGATTTTAAAAGGAAAAAAATCCAAATAATCACTTGAACTCCTATACGCAAGCCTTTCCTACTTTTGGGGACAAAAACAATCAAATATTAATCAGCGGCTTAAAAACCCACCACCTAAATTTAATATTTCCGTGGTACCTTTTTTCTGGGGACAACTAAATTAAATTAGAAATTAATAAAACTACATTCCTTATTCTATGAAGACAATTTAATATGCTTGTCCCTAATAACACTTAAAAATCTATTTTCTAAGACAAGATAAAAGAACCGTCCCTTATATTGGTCCTCAAATCTTCTTTATTTGGTAGTGTAAACTAATATCAGCAACTCATTGTCGTGGTAGAGCTTTAATGCCATCATTGCCGAGATAAAGAGCCATTTGCAAAAAACATTGCCGCCTGGCCAGCATCCCATGGTCCAGCCTGCCTATGCAGCTCCGGTAGTTGAGTATGTACCTTCTCCACCTCGTGCTCAGAAGCTTCCTGTTGCACAACCACCTGCCCAACCACTTACAACGGTCTATGTCGAGCGTCTCGTCTCATCTTTTAAATATAAAAAAAAAAAATCGTGGTAGTCATACTAGTATTCGTTTGCCCCAGCATCATGGACCTAGTTATGTTGATGCAAAAACAACGAGCAACGCTTTTCAATCGCGCACTACTGTTATTTCTGAACCCTTTGCTATTGTTCATATGAATATCCGAGGACCCTCTCTTGTTGTTTCTTGACATGGTTTTTGCTATTTTGCCCTGTTTATTGACCATGCAACTCGATTTAGATGGGCTTATTTCCTCCGCTTTTAAATGATATTTATTATCGGTTGCCAAAGAATTTTTAACCATGATTTCGTCTCAATTTGGGCGCGCGTAAAAATTATTCGTTCTGATCCAAGTGGTGAATTTAGTTCTCACCCATTGTTGCTTGATATGTATAAATCGCTCTGCATCCTTTGTAAAAAATCACATCTTGAGGTCTCTCAACAAAATGGGTTGGTAGAGCACAAGAAACGTCATGTTGTAGAGCTCACTTGAGCTTTACTTTTGGCCTCGCACGTTCTCTCGCATTTCTTTCCTGAAGTAGTTGCTACAGCGTTTTAGTTAATTGACTACAACAATTTTTGGATGTCCTGACGAAATTTTAATTTTTCATTTTAGGTTTGTCACAATAGAACCTATAATATGGCAGAACCAAAATTTGTCATATTAGTTGTATTTTTTTGACAAAGAAATATTTTGTCATAATAATTCGTCATATTAGACCCATATTGTGACGAATTTATATGATGTCATAATATTTTGTCATATTACATATTTATTATGACAAATTGTGTATGTCATTATAAGTTTGTCACAATATTGTTCTCGCACTTTATTTTAAGTAACATAATTTTGGTAATGTGACAAAGTTTGATTAGTCAAAACAGGGGTGCTTTTATTCTTTTCCATTTTATGTTCAGATAATGAAAGTCAGTGAGAGAGAGAGGAAATAGGGCGCGAGAACTAATTCCCTCCAGCGCTCCAAAACCAGATCCATTCCCAAATTTTTCCCCAAAAATTGAAACCCGCCGCTCAAAAAACCCTCTGTCAATTGAAACCAGCCTGTCTTCACTGTCGCATCGAATCCTCCCCGCAGCAGCGAGCAAGCGCATCGCTTCATAATCGAGTAAGACGACTATACTCTCTTCGATCACCCTCTTCCACTTCTGTCGCATCGTTTTCAGCCGATTGAGAGAAGCTTTCGTTGGGGATTTTTTGGGGGAGTTTAGGTGTTTGCCAATTGTAAGACGATTTTGTGGGGGATTTGGTTGATTTTGATAAATGGAATCCCTACATGTGCTCTTGCATGCGTAACTCAGAGATAGGAAATTTAGTTTCTGGATTCAATTGCAACCTAAGGGTTTTTTGGGGTTTATCGTTTCGTTAAGACGATTGTAATGATCTAAGAACACTATTCTCTGAGTTATCAGTAGTTCTTTGATTTCTGTAAGCTGCGTAGGGATGCTGAGTTATCTGGTTTGTGTTTTGTGGACGTTGTTGTAAGCTGTCGGTTTCTACTTTGTGGATCTTGTTGTTATGGTTCTGGTATGCTTGGTTCTGTTCACTGTGTCGACCCTGTTAGAGAAGGTTTGATGGCTTCGGTGTTGTGATTGCTTTGCTATTGCTATTTCGACATCCTTAGGGGAACATTTGAGATTTATTCTCATATTTTCATTTTGCAAGTGCTTGCTCAAGTGAAGTTATAAGGTCAACCTGCATTTTGTGATCCAAGAATCATACCAAGTAATAGGTTAGCCTAATTTTTGCACACAGAATAAATGGATAGGGGTTGGTTGAAGCACAAGAATCGATTTTCTGCTAATTATGTGAAGGGTTTTGAGTACTTTCTAGGGGTTGCCAAAGCATGTGCTGATGGTAGTGGTAGAATTAGGTGTCTGTGCAAAAAATGCAACAATTGTTGTTTTAAAACAATAGATATTGTGAAAGCTGACTTGTTCCTCAATGGGATGGTAGAGGATTACAGTTTGTTGATATATCATGGAGAGGACTCTGATATTGGTGGTAGCGGGACAACTGATAATTTAGAGGACACTGGTCATAATGATATGCATGGTTTTGACATTGAAATGCCTTCTATGTTGAATGATTTGAGCCGAGCTAATGCTGCTAGGTTTGGTACATTAGGTTTTGAATCTATGAATAAGGGTTTTGGGGGAGTGAATCTGGATCCAGCCTTAGCTAAACTACTAAAAGATGCTAACTCTCCTCTTTATCCTGGGTGTAAGAAATTTTCAAAGTTATCCTTCATTATGAAAATAAAGAATAACAAAATGTTAACCAATAGTAGCGACAAAGCATTTAAGCTCAATTTGGATCTAATCAAGGAAGCTTTACCAAATGGAGAGAATCTCCCTAATTCGTATTATGAGATGAAGAGGTAAATTCATGACCTCGGGTTTGGTTATACCATTATAGATGCATGTCCTAACAACTGTGTCTTATTCCGAGGTCCTTTCCAGAATGAAAAGACGTGTCTCAAGTGTAAGAAATCTAGGTATAAACCAGGAAAAGGGAAGGATATTCCCATTAAAACAACTAGGTATTTCCCTATAAAGGATAGGCTACTTAGGCTGTTCATGACAAAGGACATTTCCAAGGACATGAGGTGGCACAAAGAAAAATGAATTAATGACGATGTGCTTAGGCATCCAACGGATGCAGAAACATGGAATTTTTTTGATAGGGACCATAGTTGGTTTGCTGCCGATCCTAGAAATGTGCGGCTTGCACTTCTTAGTGATGGTTTTAACCCATTTGGGAACTTCAGTTCTAGTTATAGCATGTGGCCGGTTGTGTTAACCCCTTACAATTTACCTCCATGGTTATGTATGAAGGAGTCTTTTCTGTTTCTAAGTGTGCTAATACCTGGAAAGAAATCTCCAGGTGATAACATTCATGTGTATTTAGAACCAGTAATAGAAGCTTTACAAGAATTATGGACGGATGGGGTGACAGCTTATGATGCATATTCTCAACAAACTTTTCAATTACATGCTGCCTTGTTATGGACCATAAATGATTTTCCTGCTTATGGAATGTTGTGTGGTTGGGGTACTAACGGAAAACTAGCACGTCCTGTTTGCAATATTGAGACAGACTCCCTTCGTTTGAAATTTGGTTTCAGGATGCTTATGCGTCCATTATCTCTCGATGTGTCACCAGTGATGGGAAATCTATTTCTGGAATGAAAAGCCACGACCATCATGTCTTCTTACAATGACTCTTACCAGCTGTGGGACAAGGGTTGTTGAAGAAAGAGGTCTTTGTAATTCTGTCAGAGTTAAGTCTATTTTTTCAAGATTTGTGTGCTAAAACCATAACAAAGGCTACACTGAAAAAGACGCAAACGAACATAGTTCTCGTACTTTGTAAGCTTGAGATGGTATATCCATCATCTTTCTTTGTCGTCATGATGCATCTAGCCATTCATCTACCCCGTGAACTCGAGCTTGGTGGCCGGTTCAGTATAGGTGGATGTATCCCATGGAAAGGTACTTAATTAGTACTAAGTAGTTCTCGTTTGATTCAGTTTTCTATTTGAACTGATATAGATGAAAAAAAATTATGGTTTTCTGTCTTGGCATATTTATAGGTTTTTAGGCTCTCTGAAAAATCTTGTTAGAAATAGAGCTCGTCCCGAGGGGTCCATTGCTGAAAATATGTAGCAAAGGAATGTAAAGATTTTTGCGGTAGATACTTACATGGGGTTGAGACACGAACAACCCGTCTGGAGAGAAACGATGAAGGGTGTCAAGTAATGGATTCTACTTGTATTTCTATTTTTGCACACAAGACTAAACAATTAGGAGGGGCAACTTATGTGACTCTAGCCCCATCTGACTTCAATAAGATTGAAAGATACATATCGAACAACTATGAAGAGGTTGAAAAGTATTTCAAGTGGAAAAAACAATCTTAAAGTACATGTTTAATTATAAGACAAAACAAATAAATTCTGACTTTGCAGCTTGGTGCAGTATCTTTTCAGAGGAGAGCATGGCCAAAACTCCTAATATTAGTTTTCATACCATTGAAGAAAACTTTCCAAAATGGTTGAAATCATATGTAAGATCTGCTTCCATCTTTATAGGAGATAGATTCCTCATGTTTCTGTATACTTTGAAAACTCCTAATATTAACTTGCGTGTTGGTTTGTGTTATGGTATAGGTCACGAGACTGTTCTTGGTTGGAGAACTTGGAAAAAATGATTCTCTTTATAGTCTAGGTCTTGGTCCAGATGTGAGATTGACTTTTATGGTGTGCTGGTGGATATTTTAAAGTCGCAGTATTGCTATGGCTGCCATGTCTTTGTCTTCAAATGTGATTGGTGGGATGTAGGAGATAATAGAAACGACATAAGGTCAGATCGCTTTGTGACTAGTGTCAATATAGGACGAAAATGGTATGAACATGATCCATATATATTAGCTAGTCAGGCCAATCAGGTATTTTACACTGAAGATATGAAAAATGGTTGGAATTGGCGTATAGTTCAAAAAGTGTCTCATAGGCATGTGTATGATGTTCCTGAGATGGAATCAGATGATAGCACAGATCCGGTATATGATGATGATCCATTCCAACTAGATGAAGGCATCGACATAGCTCCAGTTGAATCGGATGATGGAGACATCCAACTTTTAAGTTTGCCGGATGAGGCCCCAATTACTCTAAGCCAAGTCCAGATTTTACATATGGAAAACTTGCTCCAAAGAGACAATCTAATCCCACCAGCATTGGACTTGGATGTAAGTGGAGATTCTGAAGAGGAGATGGAGGAGGAAGACGAGGAGGAAGACGAGGATGATGAGGGGAATGAGGCAGAGGATGACATGGAAGAGGACGAGGACGAGGAAGGGAAGGAGGCAGAGGATGACATGGAAGATGATAACTAAGTCCAGTTTTGAAATATATAAGTCACATTTCTCTATTCATGGTTTCTTTTGTTGTTCGAAAATTTACTTGTCATACACGTACAGAATGAGATATACATGATTCAAATAAATATTTACAGAACGATTTCTTATGGTGTTCGAACAATTTCTTTTATTTTCTTTATTGATGGTTTCTTCTTGTTGTTCTAGTTAGTTCATCAACATCTTATTTCAGGTATGGCTCCTGGTCCAAGTGGTGGTGGTCGACTAAGAAAGAAGGCAGATGCTAGACGCTCAGCAGCAACAAGTAGAACGACCAGAAGTACAGCCCAGTTGCACTCCACCACACCAGCAGATGGCTCATTGTCAGCTCAAAGTTTGAACCTTGAGGTGAATGTGATGAATGCTAAGGAAAGAAGCAATGGGATACGTGGTGAGGAAACAAACATTACTGAGACTGCCCCCTCTGCTCCCAATCCACCAAGTAAGTTTTCTCCATGACTTTGGTCTCTGTATGTAATCTGATTTGTTTACAAGGGATTGCACTTGTGTAACCTGGTATTGATAACTACATAACTAGGTCCACCACATAAGAAAAAAACGTGGAAAGGCTAAAGGGCTGGAGGTAGCTAAGATGACACGAGATGGTAGTAAGATTTCAGGGCTTGTAGTTGCTAGGGGAGCAAAAAAAGTTGTTGGTCGTAATGAGAGGATCTTTAAGATGGAGATAGGAGTTATATGTAAACTCATGGCTCCCATTGGTATGTTCTATTGGTCAGATGTGACTGAGGAGCTAAAGCAACCACTTTTTGCCAAATTAGTGGTAAAACAAATCATATACCTATATTTGCATGCTTGTGGTCAGTATCTTCACTTTTTACACACTAACATACTTTCACGACTGCAGAGTGAGTTTGATATCTCAATGACTAATGAGACTATGAGGTTGGCTGTGGATTATTCACTTTCTAAGAGGTTCATTAACTTCAAGTATGATTATCATAAGCATTATCTGGCGTTAGGAGCCGATGCTAGACAGACCCCTCCTGAAAATGTGAAGATGGAGGAGTGGATAAAGCTGTGTGAGCATTTTGAGTCTGATAGGTTCAAGGTAAGCCATCTGCCTTGAAGAATAGATTGAGTCTGATACGCATTTAATTAGGCAGTTCTGTTATCCTAGGTTAGATATGGATAAGGTGCTAATGAATGTTGTCTTATACGCTGATGCAGAGGCAAAGTGTTGCTAATTAACGAAGGTAATGGTAAGGTTTCTCCTCCATTATACTGCCAATACTAGAATGGACCTTACTAACATTCTATAATCTGGACTGTTATTAGGAAATAACCGATGAAGCAAGCAATGAGGCAGATACAGAGAACAATGATAATAAATCTGATGAAGGTGAGGTAGAGCCCAAGGAAATAAGAGTTTATGCAAATACACATAAGAGAAAAAATGGGACTTGGGTCAATGAGAAACCTCAAAAAAACTATGTAAATGAACACAACCGGCTGTGTTTCTTCCTTTCTTTAATTAGGGGATGGTTCTAGTACTTGGATGTGTGACATATATAGGGTCTGATTGTTGCTATGTTAGTCATGTAAGTGAATGAACTTGGTTGTTAGCAAACCTAGCTACTACTTGGATGTTAGAGGACCTAGCAAGTACTCTGACTCCACTGTTGTGTTCATAGGAGGAAATGAATAGAATCCATGCTGAAGCAGTGGCAGAAGGGAAAATATTATCCGGTGCTGAGATTGTTCTTATGGTACTGGAAAAAGCACCCAGCGATACCAGAAAAGTCAGCTCGAGTTCCCAAAGAGAGAAAGAACTGGAGGCACAACTAGAGGAGACACTTGCTACAGGGGAGAGGCAGTGGAAAGAATTTGAGGACTAGATTCATGCACAACAGGAGCAGATAGAAAACCAGCAACAGAAGATACACAGTCAGAACGGTATTATCAAAGGGTTGCAAGAATCACAGGAGACCCTAACTAAATATGTCATGTCACTAGCTGCAAAAATTGATGGAAGACAAGTTTAGCTGAAGGTAAAATTATAGTCTCATAAGTTGTACTTATACTGTCATCGGTGTTACTACTTAATTGAATTTTATTTCATAAGTTTTACTCAAACTTTGATCGTTGTATTACGCAGGTACCAAGGTATATGGCAGTAGGTATGCATTTTGGATGCTCAAGGATCACATCATCATGAGTATTAGTACCTTTGGAAGTCTGTTAGCTTTTGTTATTTAGTACTCTCTTTTGAAAGACGAACCTATGTCGCTTTGGAAGACTTTGTTTAGGTGTCTGGATGGATGGATCAATAGGTTTTTGGAACAGATTGTAACTATGAATGATGTAGTTTTTGATTCGGTAATGAATGATGTAGCTTTTGATACATTTGAATGATGTACCGTTTTCTTTATGGTATGAATAGCATCATATTTGGAAAATAGGTTGTCATAATAATGCCCACAAGTTGTCATATATGAATCAGGTTATGACAAACAAGTTTCATCAGGACAAATGTCAGGTGGAGTCTGAGTTTGAATATTATGACAGTCACATGGCTTTGTCAATATAGGTTTGCTATGATAAACTATATATTTGCCACAACAACGTAGCAAAAGTGGTAACTATCGTGACAAAAATTAATAACATATTGTGACAAAGCATTACTGTACTTTGACAAAACATTTTGTCATACCCAGATGCCTGTTATGACAAAATGTGCACGGCGTGTGTTAGCGTCGTATTTGCACATGTTTTTACCCTTGTTTCCTGACCATTTTAGCACGAATTTGTTGTTCCTTGGCCTATTTTATGCTAGTTGTGTTGCTTTATCGTATTTCAGGTCCTAGCAAGTAAAGAGGTGTATAGGCACAAGTTTCGGGTCATTTGGAGGTCAGGTGGCGATTCAAAGAGCAAATTACGGGCAGCCCCTGCCCATTTACGAGCGTAATTGCTCCTGGCATGCCCGTAAATGCAATGCCGAGCCTAATTCTTCAGAACTCCTGTCGCAGAGACAATTACGGGCAAGAGTCAAAGTAACTACGGTCGTAATTCCATAATTACTGGCAGTTATTGGGTAATTACAACCGTAAATCCTTTCTTCTGAGTTAAGTGAAACGCGCGTTTTGGGCGATTTACGGGCAGACCATGATTACGACCGTAATTCAGCCCGTAATTCGCCCAGAATCGGGTTTTTGAGGCAGATTCAAGCCAAAGGAGAGGTAGTCGACTTTTTGGAGCAAAACAGAGTTTTAGAGAGAGAAAGTGCGAAGAACAAACCCTAGAAGCTATTTGGAGTGGATTTCTCACCATTGAAGCCCATATTGCATCCCCAGGAGTGAAGATTGACATCCCAGAGCAGATTCTTCCCATTGTTATGAGTATGACTGCTTTGTATTCTGTTTCCCTCTCTCTCTCTCTATGCAGTAGAACTTTCTCTCACTTGGGTATGAAGAACCCTAATTCCATGTGTTAGGAATCTTGATTGTAATTACGTTTGGATTGTGATATTGCTCAATTATAATCGATTGAAGTGTTTTGATTGAGTCAATTGATAGAATCTGATTAGGTTGTTAGAGCTTCTTCAATTGGTAGTAGTGAATCTATTATACGAGAGTTAGTCGATTCACTGCTTTGTACTGGAATCTAATTCCAGTAGTGGAGTTCTGTGTTCATTGCCTCGGCGTTCTATCTCAGTGAAGAGTAGTCGTCTGCCGGGTAGTTTGACTGAGAGGGCTTGGTCAATTTAAGAGATTCCAAGCTACTGTCGGATCTTCCGCAGTATAATCAGCAGTAAAGCAACCAAAAGTAATTACAACTGTGACCTAACTAAGTAGCTAGGGGGACTCATTCCCGAGTAACTCTTCCGTTGCTTTAGAAAACCGAACCATTTCCGGCTTTCTTACTGCTTTTAGTTAAAATCACAATCACTCAACTTAGTTTGCTAGATAACAGATATACACGGAGTAGGCAGTAGATCTAGACCCCGGGTTGACAATTAAAGCTTGCCTATTAATGCATTTCTGGACTGCGATTACAGTTGGTAGCAGTTTGGTGTTGTGTTTTAGCGTGTCAAGTTTTTGGCGCCGTTGCCGGGAACCCTCTAAGTTATTGGGGAAACGTGAAAGTTTGTTACTATATCTTTTTCTTTACTGCATTTTCTCTCTTCCACGTATGTGCCTTCACGGGTTGCTTTTGCTGATTGTGTGCAGGTAGTGCATGACCTGTAGCCAGTCGGGAGATTTACTACCATTAGACCAGGAGATTGAACGAACCTATAGGAACTTCAAGCAGGCTCTAAAGGCGCGATTGGCTGCGGAGGAGGCACTAGCATAGCTGCAAATCGTCGATGAAGAAGAGATGGGTGACCCACAGAACAATGATGTGGTCATTCCCAAGAAACAGACCATGGGGTACTACTGGACCGCCAGAGCCGCGGACATGAGGTCGCCCATTCAGCACCCTCATGTCCCAGCCAACAACTTTGAGGTGAGAACCTCGTTCATCACTATGTTGCGCAGCTCGGTAGTATTTCCCATTCACTATGCCCTGATCACATCTGAGGCGATTCCACGAGCTCATCGATGGAATCAAGATAAATGGGGTCCCAGCCGATGCCATCCAGCTGAGGTACTTCCCATTCACTTTGGAGGGGCAGGCCAAGGAGTGGCTGGAAACCAGGCCCCCTGGATCGATCACCACGTTCGCCAACCTGGCAGACAAGTTCCTCATTCGCTACCATCCTCCGTCCAAGACGGCGGACCTGTAGAAGCAAATTACCCACTTTGCTCAAGACGAAGATGAGACCATTCGGGATGCTTGGGAGAGATACACCAGTCTCTTTCTCAAGTGTCCCAACCATGGTTTTGGGCACCTTCTACCATGACCTCTTCCCGGAGGACAAGCAGCTGATTGACTCGGTCTGTGGCGGGAATATGCCCACCAAAACAGCGCCACAGCTGAATCAACTCTTTGAAGAGATGGCAGAGCAGGGCTATGACTGGGGAACTGCGAGGAGATCGAGACGAGCTATAGGGCGGGGTGTCCATGTTGTATCCACCCAGTCATCTGATTTGGTGCAGGTGGTTTCAAAACTGGTTTCAGCCATCGATCGCTCTGGGATGATTGCAGGCACAGGACAGCAGCAGGCGATGCACTACCAGTGCTATGAGAGTTCCCATTACACCGTGGAGGATTGTCAGGCGATGAGGGAGTCTTCCACCCCCCAGGAGCAGGTGGACTTCATTGGCAATGTCAGGCGCTTCGACTCCTACAGCAACACTTACAACGAGGGGTGGCACCATCATCCGAACTTCTCCTGGGGTGGGGCAAATTCTAGACAACCAGTCCCCCAGGGACCACATGGCTTCCAGAGGCCTCCTTACCCGCCCAGACAAGGGCAATTTCAACAGCCGCAGCAGCTTTTCTACCCGCCTAGACAGGGGCCAGCACCTGCAGCCCTAGTACAGTGTGACTCGATGGCGGAATTGCCAGATCTGGTGGGTTCTCTCGCCACATCCTGTGCAAACAAGTTCAATAACATCGAGCAAACAAGCTTCAGGTAAATTCTTGGAGCTAGAAGTTGGTCAGAGAAACACGCAGGCTGTGCTGCGGGATATCCAGACCCAGCTTGGGAGGGTTGCTCAGGCTGTATCTCAGAGGACTCCTGTTACTCTACCGGCCAGGCCATCCCTCATCCACAGGACCCAAATGAGCACTGACTCACTCCTACTGTCACTCTAGAAATTGGCCAAGTGTAACCACTTCCTAAAGCGTAGTATAGCGGGTTTGGGTTTTAATGTCAACCCGGGTCCTAGATTTGATGACTACTCGGTGAATTCTTGTTATCTAGCAGTGAAACTTTAGTGCAAATCCAAACTAACAAAAAAACAAAGCAAGTTAAACGGTTGTTTTCAAGTCGAGAGAGGTCACCCGGATATGGTTCCCTCTAGACTGCAGTTAAGCCGGATTGCAATTTACCAAGTTCAATTTCTATGATAGTTATACTACGGAAGGTTCTTAAACAGTCTGAAGTCTCGACTAAAGGTCTCTAGACCCTATCAATCTGAGTCTCTAGCGGGCAACTAACCTCCACCGGAGTAAACAGATTGAGGCCCTAACGAACAAAACCTCCACTACCGAAGTAAATTCGGTACAGGATATTGAATGGGCTCCTCGACTAAAGTCGCCAATTCACTACCTTCAATTAAGGATGCTCTATCAACCTAGGCAGATATTCTCATACAATCATACCTAACATACAAATCTAGGGTTTCCCATACCCAGATGAATGGGAGAACTACTCCATGGAGAAAGAAGCAAAAGCAGATTCAGATGCGGAAACCATACTGTGAAGGATGGGTTTCAGCTCCTGGTTGTCGATCGGCACTTCTCCAAGCTCAAGCCGGGCTCCAATGGTGATGAAGATCAAGCTAGGGCACTTGGGAACTCTTGTTCGTCGCTTTCTCTCTCTAAGAATCGCTCTGTCTCTCTAAAACTCGAATCCCCCTCTCTTTTGGCTGAAATCTGCCTAAAAGGGCATCACTGGGCAAAACACGGTCGAGGGCAAGGCCGTGTTTTGCTCCAGCCCGCCCGTGACCTTGCCACGTGGTAAATACACGGCCAGACTTTGGGGAAAACACACGCTTGCTTTTTGATGGACACAGCCGTGTTTTGGGCCAGTCCCGCCCGTGTTTTGAGCTAGTGTGACAGTCTTGGATCAAGCCTCGACAGTAAAAACACGGTCCAGGAACACGGCCGTGCTTTTATTTAGGCGTGCCCGTGTTTTGGCTCCAGCTCGACCGATTGACTTTCGAATGCCCCGAAACTCGTGCTTAGCCTTTCCTTCGACGCCTGGGACCTGAAATATGACAAAGTAGCACAACCCGGCGTAAAATAGGCCAAGAATACAGGACTATGCCCCACTAACGGATAAGAACTAGGGGTGCAAATATGTGCAATTCCATCGTTATCAAATTCCCCCACACTTAACCGTTTGTTTGTCCCCAAGCAAACCAAGTCAGACACCAGGTAAGCTCAAAACGTTTCAATCAAGCAGGTTTTAGGGCATATCATATTGGCACAAAACACATGGATCATACTGGCTTTCGATCATTAACACATGGACAACGTCAATGACAACCTAGACAACTACCACAGATGACATTCGAATGCAGTAAAGTCGAGCAGAGGAAGAGTCTCCCTTCTGTTCACCAACCAACATAGACTTGACTCAACCACATATTCGAGACAGTCACTTCATGCACAAAGCTCAAGATATCAGAATTAAGACCGAGCAATCTAGGTCCTCACCGGGATAAAGAGTATAGAGAATATGAGAAAATGAATCGCTCACTCTCGACCAGTGGGGTCAGGACAATTTGATGCGAAAAATGCGCATGCTTATTCTCTCAATCCCTAACGTCTCTTCACCATGAATGCAGCCTTTAAATGCTAGAGTTCACATATGGGGTTGTCACCACTAACTAATTCGGAGGTCTTAGACACAGGTTTAGATGACTGGCTAGGGTCTTGGACATGGGGAAAAGGCCTTTTAGGTGGTGGAAGTATTCATAGCACAAGGTTCCACGTTTCCAAACCCAACAAACTCACAGTCAATCAAACCAATAACTTTCTTTCTGCTATTCTGCATTACTCAAATTCTTCAGAGCACAAGAGCGAAGGAGGTCGCATAAATGCCAGTATTTCTAAGCCAGACTGCTAAGAAACACTACTTAATGGGCACTATTAAGATTTTTGGTGGTGGCTCTCTTTTGCTTTCATTTTTTTCTTTGTTTTTCTTTCATTCATTTTTTTTTCCATTTCTTAAGAGAACCACCACCTCTGCACATTTTTCAAACACCTGCCCAACTTTTTAAGAACTACCTCCAACCCTCACATTAAATTTAGCAGAAACAGCAGAGAACATGTAAAAACCACTCTGTGGAACCTTCTAAGAGATGCAAAAGGGTGATTTTTCATATTGACCGAAAGAAAGGGTAACACACGGCTCAAAGGGGCTGACTAGGGGTATGACACACCAGGACAGTCAATTTGTTCGAGGGCTAATCCTATGCCTCCATCATCTTAGCTAATGACAACGTGAATGCTGCACATCATGGAAGAGGGAACTATCGCACAAGAAAGAAATGAGCAGGCTCAAGTCCCACATGGCTACCTATATGCTCTATCTCTCGTTGTGATTCCCTGAACTAGATGCATAAATGACTGTCAAAAGCAAGAGATCAATCCAAGTCACAGTTGGTAAGCAAACAGTTGAAAAACTAAACCCCTACACAATTCTACTACTCATCTTAGTCAACATAATAAGCTGTCTTAGTCACACTCAAGTCGTCATGCATCAAGTGACAAGCCATTCAATTCACTAATCACATCCACAGTGCCAATACGATCAACCATCAGGCAAACAACAGTGCTTGGAGCCCTCAAATCTCGAGATTTGGACAGCGGACTAGGCTCCAAGCACACATATAAACGTTCCAATTCATACAAAGAACCCCCCCCCCCCCCCCACACACACACACTTAAATGCGACAATGTCCTCAATGGAGCAGAGGGAAGGGGAACGATGTTACCGTGAAAGGAGAACAGGAACGGGGACTGGAAGGCAGACAAGTCCAGAGAAGGGGTACCAATCCAAGGCACAGAGCTAAAGACAACAAAAGACACACACTGGGTGAAAGAACCGGAGTTCCAGGTCTACAATCCAAGATAAAAAAACAAAAAAAAAACAAAACGAAATAACAAAAACATGGAGTCTCAGTCTGGAACACAAATGAGGCACAGAACTAGCCACTCGCCACTAGAATGCATCACCACCATCGCCGGTGGGTGGAGGGTACTCGTCCTCATACCCCGGGGACTGCACGAACGGGTAGTGGACTGCGTTCGGGTCCAAGCCCAGGTAGGACATGATGTAGTGCTGGCCTGACATAAGACGATGCCCTCGGTCCCGCTCACGATCGAGTCGGATGTGAATGCTCTCCTGGCCGGCCAGGATGCGCTCGTTCTGCTGAGCGATGGCCACCAACTGGTCAGAAATAGGCACCACCACGGGAGGAGGAGACCCGGGAGTCGGAGACCTGGGAGTAGGGGATCGGGGAGCAGCGGAGGGGCTCGCAGGGGCCTGGTCATGACGAACAGCGCGACGGGGAACCCGGCGTCCCCCAGCTGCACTCGACTCTGGCTGGTCGCTCGCTGTAGGTAGAGGTGGCTGAGGAAGGCCCGCGATCCAGTGCACACGCCCGTGGCGAGCAACCATGTGCTGGTGGCGGAGGGTGGCCTCGCTGAGCGGGGTTGGTTCGTGGACCAAGGTCATCCCAGTGAAGTCGACCCCGTAGTAGCGGGCCAAGGGGGTGATCACCGGGCCACATACAAGGTTGCGACTCTGGCTGGCGGCGGCTTTGGCGAACGTCCCGGCGAGCACAGAGCCCAGCTGGATGGTGTTCTCAGATCGACCCATCGCATGCATGAAGAACAGTGTCCGGAGTGTGACCCGGTTGGACGAGCCTTTGCTTGGTGTGTAGGACTGGGTGAGCAAGTGGTTGAGGATCCGCCATTCCGGACGGAGGAGAGTGGCTCGCATTTGGCTGGCAACGTATTTCTCATCCACATGGTTCGGCAGGAAAATTCGCTGGAAGTAAGCCTGGGAAGCAAAGTCGGTGGGATCAGTGTGGTCCAAGTGTAGGGGCCGGTCGCTGGAGTGCGGGGAGTTGAGTCGAAGTGCAGAGGCGAACTCCCAGTAACTGACGGAGTGCTGCACCCCGCCGAGTGTGAAACGAACCGCATCAGCATGGTCGGCGGACCCCTTCGAGGCGTGGCTGAAGGAAGCGTAGAACTCCCAGACGAGCTCCTGGTAGGTCGGCTCGGCGAGGCAGAGAAGGCGCCGCCAACCATAGGGACGAACAACGTCCTCCATCTGCGGCCTCGCATGAAGCGCCACGAACACCGCAAAATTGAGGTGCAGGTGCTCGGCGATGGTGCGGTTACGGATGGTCCGCAGCATATAGCGTTGGGTGATGCTCAACTGGTCGAGGTAGCCTTCCATGATCCTGCAAAGCACAAGGAAGTACAAATGGTACACAAGCGAACAGGGTCAATGTTAGGCCAAAACCACACCGGGAGCCCTCATATCGAAAGATATGGACAGTGGACTAGAATCCCAGCGAAACAAGCATACCCATCACACTAGAATCGCACAACAAAACACACCACGGACCCTCAAATCGAGCGATTCGGACAGTGGACTAGGCCCCCGGTGAAACAAACACCAAAGCCACACCAAATAAGCACCAATAGATCCACCACACAAAAACCACACAAGCCCGCATACAATGCAACATGCAAATGGTAGGCCGAATAACTGAAATCCCGAGGCAAAAATAGAACAAGCAAATAGCGTCATCGGCCTACCCAATCATCCCCAAATCATGCCACAATCACAAGTTCTTCACCTAACTCTAGGTATCAATTCTCCATAAATAAAAGAAAAGACAATGAGAACACACCTGGAGACGCAAGTAGAGACCACGAGAGAGGTGAAGAAAGTGGAAGAAAGCACTCTAAGTCGCTGGAAAACACACTGGAGACTCGCCGGAGAACTCGCCACCGGCGACCCAGCCTCGGCTAAACAAGCCCAAACCTTTGGGGATTGTGCTCCTCGACACCAGGAGCATGGGGGTGGTCGCGGTTTGTGATTTGGAGGTCGGGAGAGGGAGTTATGGCCGGAAAATCAAAGGAGAAGAGGGAAAATCCGAGTTTCCGGCGAGAGAGGCGATTAGAATTTTGAAAAAAATGAATCGGGTGGGGAGGGGGGGGGGCCTGAAAATCGACTTTTATAGGGGGGAGGGCAAAACACGGGCTGGCTGGACTGTGTTCACCCCCTTTGAAAACACGGGCGGGCTGGGACCAAAAAACTGCCGTGTTTTGGAAGCCCAGCGCCCGTGTTTTTACTGCCGCGAGCAATGCTGGCTAAAGTCTAAAACACGGGCGGGCAGGAGGGAAAACACGACCGTGTTTTCTTCCCCTGGCGCCCGTGCTTTTAGTGCCGAGCCCAATCTGCATTTTTTCAAAATTGCAATTTCAAACCACCAAGACTCATTCGTGCCCCGACTCTAAAATTTACCCAATCACGCATTAAAAAGAACCGCCCGAGGGACGAAATAATTTCCAGACAGACTCAAAGACTCAAAAACCGACAAAAAATAAATAAATAAATAAAGGGTAGAAATGCAAACCGTGGTGGGGTTGCCTCCCCACAAGTGCTTCTTTACCGTCTTTTAGCTGGACGCCCATGGCGGAACTAAGGGTCCGCGAAGTCCACTGCCAACTCCGCACGTTCGACCTCGCCTCACAAGTAGAGTTTGAGACGATGGCCATTCACTTTAAATGGTTCAGTCTGCGGGTTGGCAATCTCGATCGTGCCATACGGGAACACCTGTGTGACCGTGTACGGTCCAGACCACCGGGAACGGAGTTTTCCGGGAAAGAGCTTCAGGCGAGAGTTATAAAGGATAACTCGATCACCAACCTGGAACTCTTTCGGACCCCCCAACCGTGCATCGTGCAGGCGCTTATTGAGCTCCTTGTATAGCTTGGTGTTCTCATAGGCGTGATAACGCCACTCCTCCAGCTCCAGCATCTGCATTTTGCGCTCAACACCTGCAACACTAACATCCAAGTTTAGCAGCTTAAGGGCCCAGAAGGCCTTGTGCTCTAGCTCCACGGGCAAATGGCATGGCTTTCCATAGACAAGCCGGTACGGTGAAGTACCAATGGGCGTCTTGTAGGCAGTGCGGTATGCCCATAGAGCATCATCGAGCTTGGTGGACCAATCCTTGAGGGATAGATTCACCGTCTTCTCCAGGATACGCTTGAGCTCCCGGTTCGTCAGCTCGGCCTGGCCACTTGTTTGAGGATGGTAGGCCACGGACACCTTATGAGTTACACCATAGCGAGACAGCAACTTATCGAACTGGCCCTGGAAATGGGTGCTTCGGTCGCTTATGATGGCTCTAGGTGTCCCGAACTGGGAGAATAGCTGCTTCAGAAAACCACAAACACGTCTAGCATCATTAGTGGGCAAAGCTTGCGCCTCAGCCCACCTAGAGACGTAGTCAACAGCAACAAGGATATAGGTATTACCAAAAGATGGAGGGAAGGGGCCCATGAAGTCGATACCCCAGACATAAAAAATCTCACAAGTTATAAACACATTCTGGGGCATCTCATCACGGGCAGAGATGTTACCTGACCTCTGGCATCGGTCGCACCTGCGTGCGAAGGTGTCTGCGTCCTTGAAGAGCGTGGGCCATTAGAATCCCGCCTGTAGCACCTTCCTCACTGTGCGGTTTCCTCCGTGGTGACCGCCAGTAGGTCCTTCATGACAGTGAGATAGAATGCCCTCCATCTCACTCTCCATAACACATCGACGGATTATCCCGTCGGCTCCGATCCTAAAGAGATGAGGGCCATTCCAGAAGTAGTGCTTCAGGTCGGAGAAAAATTTCCTCTTGACGTGGGTTGTCATCCCCTTGGGCAGCTGCTGGCCCACCAGATAGTTCGCAAAATCAAAATACCAGGGGGTGACACTCTCCACCAGGCACATCATCATCAGTCTCTCATATGGGAAGGAGTCGTTGATCTCCTCCTCGAGGTTGTCTGCAGGGGGTGCGCCCAACCGGGAGTGGTGATCGGCTGCAACATTCTCCGCTCCCTTCTTGTCCCGAATCTCAATGTCAAACTCCTGCAACAGTAAGATCCATCTTATGTGCCTAGGCTTGGCATCGAATCGCGGAGTGATCTGTATACACGGTCACATGGGACAAGACCACATAAGGACGAAATTTATCGAAGGCAAACACCACCGCGAGCAGCTCCTTCTCCGAGGTGGTGTACTTCTCCTGGGCATCATTCAGGGTCTTCGAGGCGTAGTAGATAGGTCGGAAATGCTGATCTCGCCTCTGCCCCAATACAGCTCCAACAGCAAAGCCACATCAGCTCAAATGGCAGGGACCAGTCAGGAACAACCATGATAGGAGCTTGAGTGAGCTTCTCCTTCAAGGTCGTGAAGGCCGCTGTGCATGCATCAGTGAACTGGAAGGGGGCATCCTTCTCAAGAAGCTAAGTCAGGGGCAGGGCGATCTTCGAAAAATCCTTGATGAACCGCCTGTAGAACCCTGCATGGCCTAAGAAACTCTGGATCCCCTTAACAGATGTAGGAGGAGGCAGCTTGCTGATAGTCTCGATCTTTGCTCTGTCCACCTCAATCCCCATCTTGGAGATCTTATGCCCCAGAACTATGCCCTCGCGAACCATGAAGTGGCACTTCTCCCAACTCAGTGCCAAGTTCGTTTTTTCACACCGTTTAAGGACGAGTTCCAGGTTCTGGAGACAGTGAGAGAATGAGTCTCCGTAAACCGAGAAGTCGTCCATAAACACCTCCATAATCTCGCCGACCAGACGGTAAAAGATGTCGAGCATGCACCGCTCAAAAGTGGCGGGGGCATTACATAGCCCGAACGGGATCCTCCGGTAGGCAAATGTGCCGAAGGGACAGGTGAAAGTGGTCTTCGCCTGGTCCTCCGGTGCAATGGGTATCTGGAAGTACCCGGACATCCCATCCAGGAAACAATAGAACTCGTGCCCCGCCAGTCTCTCCTGCATCTGGTCGATGAACGGCAGCGGGAAGTGGTCCTTCCGAGTGGCGTCGTTGAGACGCCGGTAATCAATGCAGACACGGTACCCATTCACCGTGCACATCGGGATCAGCTCATTCTTCTCGTTAGGCACCACAGTCATCCCACCCTTTTTGGGTACCACCTGGGTGGGATTGACCCACTCGCTGTCGGAAATGGCGAAGATGATCCCCGCGTCCAGCAGCTTCACGACCTCTGCCCCAACCACATCCTTCAGGTTCGGTGTTAGTCTTCTCTACGCCTGTCTCACTGGCCGCATCTCATCCTCCATCGGTATCCGGTGGGAGCAGAAGGAAGGGCTGATCCCCCGGATATCTGTGATCTTCCACGCTAGAGCACGCTTGTGCCGCTTCAGCAAGGCCACCAGTCTGTCCTTCTGCTCTGGTGTGAGGGACGAGCTGATGATGACTGGAAGCTTATTCCCCTCCCGGAGAAATGCATACTCCAAATGAGGAGGGAGGAGCTTAAGCTCCTGCTCTGGTGGTTCCTCCAAGGAGGTAGTGATGCAGGGTGAGGATGAAATCGGTTTGAACACCCTGTCGCCATCCAAAAATGGGTCACTCTCCAGCGCGGCCAACTGCTCAGCTAGCTGCGGCTCCTGCGATGCCTGCTCACCTAGCAAAATACAACGCTCAAGAGCATCGTCAGTACCCGCACTCGTTATAGCGAGTGCGGTCTCAAAATCAGCAAGCACATCACAGTAATCCACATCATCATGCAAATGGGAGTGTTTCCCATTCTCAGAGACAGAAAAAGTAGCATGTTCATTACCAGCACGCAAAATCAATTTACCACTATGCACATCAATAAGCGCCTTGGCGGTGGCGAGAAACGGTCTACCCAAAATCAAAGGTACATCCACATCCTCATTTATATCCAAAATAACAAAGTCAATAGGATATGTGAATGCACCCACATTAACAAGCAAATCCTCAATGATACCCCTAGGATGCACGATAGAACGATCAGCTAACTGAATGCTCATCCTAGTAGCTCTAGGTTCACCTAGGTCTAGCTTTTTAAACAATTTGTAAGGCATGAAATTTATGCTAGAGCCTAGGTCCGCCAAAGACTTTCTTACATGCATGCTGCCAATAACAAGAGGGATAGTTAAACTCCCTGGGTCTTTGCGCTTCTCGGGCAGCTTGTTCTGCAGGATAGCAGAACACTCCTCGCTCAGCATCACTGTCAAAACATCCCCAAGTTTCTTCTTGTTGGTGAGGAGGTCCTTCATGAACTTGGCATACTTGGGCATTTTCGACAGTGCCTCCACGAATGGCATGCTAATGTTGACCTGCTTCAACATTGCCATGAACTTGGCAAACTCAGTCTCCCGCTTGTCTTTATGTAGGCGAGTGGGGAAAGGAAGCTGGGGTACATGCTCCTTAACCACTGGCTTTGACGTGGGAGCGGGTGCTTCTTTGTCACCCCCAACTTCTGCATTATCAGCTGGCAGTGTTGAAGCAGGTAGTGGCTCATCTTGGTTGGCCTAGGCAGGAGCAGCGGATGTGGTCTTGCCACTCCTGGTAGTGATGGCATCAAGCTGCTGGCGCTGGTGAGGATCACGCGGATTCGGAATAGTGGTGGCAGGCAGAGACCCCGGTGCCCTGGTAGTGTTTTGGCGAGCCATGCTACCCATCTGGTTCTGCAGATCTTGCAAAATGGCACCTTGGTTCCTCTAACCTGCCTCCAGTGAGGCTATGCTCTGGTTCAACCTCGTGACAGTTGCCTGGGTAGTAGTCATGAATGACGCTAGAATATTTTCCAGCTTCGTCATCTGATTATCTGGAGCCGGAGCTGCTGCTGGCTCGACATACTGACGCTGGGGCTGCTGGAATGGTTGCCCCTGCCTGCTGCTGTGGGGCTGGCCCCTGTCGAGCCTGGAAGGGCTGCCTCTGCTGAAAGCCACCAGCTGGTGCTGGGAAACCAGGTGGTTTAGTGGTGTTGCTATTCCAAGAGAAATTGGTATGCTGACGTCACCCCTCATTATATGTATTGCTGTAGGGGTCAAAGCGCCGAGCATTGGCGATGAAGTCCAACTCCTCTTGGGGAGTAGTTGACTCCCGCATAGCCTGGCAGTCTTCCACCAGATGATTTGAGCTCTCACACCACTGACATTGAGCTACTGGAGGTGTAGCCAGACCTCTGCCCGGAATAAGACTGTTGGGCTGCTTCAATGTCTGCACTAACTCGGCCACCTACTGCTCTAGCCCGGATCTGGTCTCCATGGCGTGCACACCACGGTCCCGAGAATGTCTTCCTCTACTGCTCTGCCCCCAGGAATGATCTCTGGCAGCCAAGGTACTGATCATCTGGTTCAGTTTGGGTGGAGTCTTAGTAAGAATATCCCCTCCTGGGCATAGAGACTCAATCACCCTCTGGCTGTCCGGAGAGAGAGCACTGTAGAAGTTCCCCACCGTGAATGCATCACTGAAGCCATGATGGCGACACTGCCAGAAATATCCCATGTACCGCTCCCATGCATCACGAAGTGACTCGTCTGGCTCTTGGCGGAAGTGAGTGATCTCCCGCTGGATCACTGTGTTCTTCGATGCTGGGTAGTACCTGTGCACGAACTTGTCAGCCAGATCATCCCAAGAAGTGATGGACAATGGGGGCTGGGTCTCCAACCACCTCTTAGCATTCCCCGCCAGAGAATGGGGGAAGAGGTGAAGGCGGATTGCGTCATCAGGGACACCGTTCAGCTTGAATCCGTTCGTCAGCTGCAGAAAACGGGAAAGATGTACCCTTGCCTCCTCATCCTTCAAACCATGGAATTGGTTAGATGATGTAATGAGTTGAATCCAGCATGGCTTGATCTCGAAGTTGTTCGCTGGAATAGGCGGGTAGAGGATGACCGGGCGGATGTCAGCAATCCGTGGAGTGTAGTAGTACTCCAAGGTGGGACCTGGCGGCGGTGGATGATGATGAACCCCATCTTCCTGGGGTATGGGGTTGTTCCCCAAGACCTGATTCACCGGGGGAGCCTGGTGAGGATTCCCCTGGTGTGGATTGTAATCTCCTTCCATAGCCAGTCTAGCTCGCTATTGTCTCCTGAGTTGGTGACAGGTGCGTTCAATTTCTGAATTCAATGGCAGTAAACCTCCCGACTGGCTACGGCTCATGCCTACCTGCCCACAATCAAGCAAGCAAACCCGTGAAGGCACAAGTGGGACAAAGCAAACAATGCGAAAAGAAAAGCTAAATTAACATAAATCACTTTTCTTCAACAACCTTGCCGTCCCCGGCAACGGCGCCAAAAACTTGACTCACTCCTACTGTCACTCCAGAAATTGGCCAAGTGTAACCACTTCCTAAAGCGTAGTATAGCGGGTTTCGGTTTTAATGTCAACCCGGGTCCTAGATTTGATGACTACTCGGGGAATTCTTGTTATCTAGCAGTGAAACTTTAGTGCAAATCCAAATTAACAAACAAACAAAGCAAGTTAAACGGTTGTTTTCAAGTCGAGAGAGGTCACCCGGATATGGTTCCCCCTAGACTGCAGTTAAGCCGGATTGCAATTTACCAAGTTCAATTTCTATGATAGTTATACTGCGGAAGGTTCTTAAACAGTCTGAAGTCTCGACTAAAGGTCTCCAGACCCTCTCAATCTGAGTCTCTAGCGGGCGACTAACCTCCACCGGAGTAAACAGATTGAGACCCTAACGAACAAAACCTCCACTACTGAAGTAAATTCGGTACAAAATAAGGATGCTCTATCAACCTACCCAGATGAATGGAAGAACTACTCCATGGAGAAAGAAGCAAAAGCAGATTCAGATGGTGATGAAGATCAAGCTAGGGTACTTGGGAACTCTTGTTCGTCGCTTTCTCTCTCGAGGGCACGGCCGTGTTTTGCTCCAGCCCGCCCGTGCCCTTGCCACGTGGTAAATACATGGCCAGACTTTGGAGAAAACACGGGCGTGCTTTTTGATGGACACGGCCTTGTTTTGGGCTAGTCCCGCCCGTGTTTTGAGCTAGTGTTTGACAGTCTTGAATCAAGCCTCGGCAGTAAAAAAACGGTCCAAGAACACGGCCGTGCTTTGATTTAGGCGTGCCCGTGTTTTGGCTCCAGCTCGACCGAATGACTTCCGAATGCCCCGAAACTCATGCTTAGCCTTTCCTTCGACGCATGGGACCTGAAATATGACAAAGTAGCACAACCCGGCGTAAAATATGCCAAGAATACACGACTATGCCCCACTAACGGATAAGAACTAGGGGTGCAAATATGTGCAATTCCATCGTTATCAAGCACTGCAAGGCCATTACCACCAGGAGTGGCAAGGTGACTACTGATCCACCTGTTCGGGCAAAAGAGAGTTTGTGCCTGCTCCTAAACCGCAACCAGTGGTGAAGGAGTATGTACCCCATCTTCCCTTTCCTACTCGGTTGCACAAGGACCGACTGGAGACTGAGTTTGCCAAATTCATGGCAATGCTGAAGCAGGTACACATAAGCATGCCCTTCGTGGAGGCATTATCGAAGATGCCCTAGTATGCCAAGTTCATGAAGGATCTCCTCACCAACAAGAGGAAGCTTGGGAAGCTGTCAACGGTGATGCTCAACGAGGAGTGTTCTGCCATCCTGCAGAACAAACTACCAGAGAAGCGAAAAGACCCAGGGAGTTTTACTATCCCTTGCATGATTGGTAGTTTGCATATAGGGAAGTCCTTGGCGGATTTAGGCGCTAGAATAAATGTCATGCCATATAAAATGTTTAAAAAGCTAGGCTTAGGTGAACCCAGTGATTCTAGGATGAGCATTCAACTTGTTGATAGATCTATTGTGCATCCTAGGGCCATTCTCATATCCCTTTGATTTTGTGATTTTGGACATAAATGAGGATGTGGATGTGCCTTTAATATTTGGTAGACCTTTTCTCGCCACCGCCAAGGCGCTCATTGATGTGAATGATGGGACATTGATTTTGCGAGCTGGGGGTGAACAAATCACCTTCTCTGTTTCTGATAATATGAAACACCCCCAGCTCCATGATGATCTAGACTATTGTGATGTTGTTGCTGATTTTGAGACCACACTTGCCATCACGAGTGCAGGTACTGATGATTTCCTTGAGCGTTGTCTTTTGCTATGGGAACAGGCATCATAGGATGTGCAGCTGGAGGAGCAGCTCGCGGAGTAAGACGAGGCCGCGATCGAGGTGCGAGAGATACCATTCAAGCCGATCCCTATCTTGCCCCGGATCGCTACATCATTGGAGGATCCGCCAGAGTTGGAGCTTAAGCCCCTCCCCTCTCACCTGGAGTATGCATTTCTCCCGGAGGGGAATAAGCTCACGGTCGTTATCAACTCGGATTTGACACCCGAGTAGAAGAGCAGGCTGGTGGCTCTGCTGCAGAAGTATGCCCGGGCCATGGCATGGAAGATCACATATATCAGAGGCATTAGCCCATCCTTCTGCTCCCACAAAATTCTGATGGAGGATGAGGTTAAGCCAGTCAGGCAGCCACAGCGGAGATTGTCTCCCAACATGGAGGCAGTGGTCCGAGAAGAGATTGTGAAGCTCATGGATGCATGATCATCTTTTCTATATCTGATAGCAAGTGGGTCAGCCCCACTCAGGTGGTCCCGAAGAAAGGCGGGATGACTGTGGTCCCGAATGAGAAGAAAGAGTTGATCCCGATGCGGACCGTGGCCGGCTGGAGAGTCTGAATGATGCTACCAGGAAAGACCATTTTCCCCTACCCTTCATTGATCAGAGGTTGGCTGGCCATGATTTTTAAGTATATAAGTATATAAGTTAAGGTATTTATGTGATGTATGATTGATGGTAATTGAACCTCCGGGCGGTTGGGCCACTACTGGACGCGGTAGATGGTCAGGTCACTATCGGACGGCGATACGTAACGCAGTAGTTGACCGTGCATGGACTGGACGGTGATACATAATGCAGTACCATTGCCTTGAGGATAGGGACACCAGACGGCGATACGTAACGCGGTGATTCCCTAGTAATAAGTATATAAGTTAAGGTAGTAGTAGAGAACTTCTATGATTTAAGGGTAAAAGTTGAGAACCTCTATGAGTTAAAGTTGAAATGAGTTATTAAGGATGAAAGTGAGAACGACTTTCATCTAAGGAAAGGAAACGCTAATAACGTGTTTTAGTAAGGAGATTTCTAAGGGCAGAGACCTTAGGAAGTAACGATGAGACTGACCCCTTCTCACTCACCAGGTTGAGGTTGGGTTAGCGGAAGTGGATCTGAGAAACAGTAAGATGAGGCGAGCGGCCATGTCAGTACTGGTGAGATGTCAAGGAGCTGTGTGAAGAGTTAGAGTTAAAATTTGGAAGTTATTTTATGATTCTGATTATGAGTATATGTACTGGAGATTCCAGGTTCAAGATTCTGTGTTAAGTCATTTCGAGTGTTTGAGTTTGAGATTTTGCCCAAGTTTTGAGGCTTTTCGTTTAAAGTTCTTAAATAATGTCAGTTGTTTATTTCAAAATGTGGCTTGGGTTGCTCCGGAGTAACTGGTTTTTGGGTTTGAGTTGTGGTTTGATTTTCGTAAAAGGTCGGGATGTTACAGCCTAGACTCATCCACTGGATCCTGCTTCTGTAGGAATTCGATATAGAGATCCGGGACAAGAAGGGAGCCGAGAATGTTGCTGCAAATCATCTTTCACGGTTTGAAGCCCCTCCGGTGGAGAACTTCGTGAAGGAGATCGATGACTCCTTCCCGGGTGAGCTATTGCTGGCGATGACATTGGTGGACAGCGTGGCCCCTTGGTATTCCAACTTTGCCAATTATCTGGTGGGCAAGCAGTTACCAAAGGGGATGGCCACTCATGCAAAGCGCAAGTTATTCTCTCACCTCTTTAGGATCGGAGCAGATGGCGTGATCCGGCGCTGTGTCATGGAGCACGAGATGGGAGACATCTTGTCTCAATGCCAGGAGAGACCGACTGGAGGTCACCATGGAGGAAACCGCACGGCGCGGAAGGTGCTACAGTCGGGCTTCTATTGGCCCTCGTTCTTCAAGGATGCAGACACCTTCGCACGACAGTGCGACCGCTGCCAAAGGACAGGTAAAATTTCTTCCCTGGATGAGATGCCCCAACATATTTTTGTCATTTGTGAAATTTTTGATGTTTGGGGCATCGATTTCATGGGCCCAGTCCCTCCATCCTTTGGAAATTTGTACATACTAGTTGCAGTGGACTACGTCTCGAGGTGGGAAGAAGCTCAAGCCATGCCCACCAATGATGCAAGACGGGTCTGCTCATTTATGAAGCAGCTGTTCTCCCGGTTCGGGACACCTCGCGCCATCATTAGTTAAAGAGGAACCCATTTTCAAGGGCAATTCACTAAACTCCTCTCTCGCTATGGTGTTAAGCATCAGGTGTCGGTGGCTTACCATCCCAAGTCAAATGGGCAAGCCGAGCTGACGAACCGGGAGCTGTCGAGCTACCAGAGCTGCTAATCAAGCTCGAGGACACTTAGTTCCTCTACTGGCATCCAGCTAAAAGACGGTAAAGAAGCGCTTGTGGGGAGGCAACCCCACCACGGTTTGCATTTCTGTCTTTTTTTCCTTTTCATTTTTTGTTGGTTTTTGTGAGTTTGTCTGGAGTCTTTCTGGAATTTTTTTCGTGCCCCGGATGGTCTTTTTTTGTCTATGGTAGTGTCTATTTTCGAGCCGGGGCATGAATGGTTTCCGCTGTTCGAAATTGCGGTTTAAAAATTGGAGAAAAGGGATCTCGGCAGTTTAATTACGCGCAAGGGGGGACCAATTACGGTCATAATTTTCATGCCCCCTGCCCGTAATTAAGCCAGAAGAGGAGAAGAGCCTCGACAGTGCAATTACGACCAGGATCCGACTAATTACGGTCGTAATTTTGCCTGTAATTAGCATAGGGGGCAGTTGGCTCGCGTGCCGCGGCGTTGCAATTACGGGCTGGAATGGGGAAATTACAGTCGTAATTGTGCCCATAATTGCCCCCTGATCTTTAAAAATCGGGCGACGCCCGTAATCCCCCTCTCTCTCCTCATTTTTTCTGGTCTCTCTCTCTCCTTCACCGGAAAATCGGCCCCCTCTCCTTCTCAGGTGGTTTTCCGGCCATAACTCCCTCACCGGACCTCCAAATTAAAATCCGAAAGCACTCCCGTGCTCCTCTCGTCGATGCGTATAAGCCTATACCAGTAGGGTCGCTTTTGGCGGTGGTTTGGGACGCCGGAAAACCGCGACCCTTCGGTGTTCTTCCAGCCTGATCTCCCTCCTCCGACCTCCAATCGACAAACCGCGACCACCACTGCGTTCCTGGCATCCGGCCCTCATTCCCCAGTGTTTTGGGTCAGTTTGGCAGTGGTGAAGTCACCGGCGACGAAACTCCGGCGAGCCTCCCGGCGAGTTTCCCGGTGATTGTCGTGGAGTCTCACTTTTCCCTGACCTTCCCCGTGATACCTTCTTGTGCCTCCAGGTGTGCTTCTCTATTTTTACTTGTGAATTGTGGAGGATTGATATTACCCGTTTAAGTGAGGGAATCGGGTTGTGCTAGAATGAATTCGGTAGGCCTACGGTATTGCATGCTTTGTTTGTTACTACTTTGGTTGGCCTACCGGGCAGCATGTGTTCGTGATTGTCCCACTTGGAGCCTAATTTCTTGTCCGGGTTTATTATCCGAAGGCTCCAAGTGCGTTTAATCTTGTGTGGATGGTGAATGGTTTTGAATGTTTTTCCTCCCTTGGGGCCTTGTCCACTGTCCGAATTTTATGATTTGAGGTCTTCGAGGAGCTGAGTTCTCGCGAGGCAATGGAGGCTACCATCCGCGCTTAATCTTGGCGCCGCCTCCTCTGCCTCGTTGAGCCGATTTATCAGGAGCACTCTGGGAGTTCTATGCCACCTTCTTGCACTTCCAAACCCACGCGGGCACTAACGGCAACGCTATTCAGTTCCGACTTGGCGGGGATTCTTATTCCCTACGCTATGATGACTTCGGCCAGGCACTGGGGCTCCTTCCACCATTCGACTACCACCTGGACACCGAACAGAATGCCATTTCACTGCCTGCACACCATCAGCCAGGAGGAAGACAACCTCAATTTGGCCTCTCTCATCGCCAGGACCGTCACCAAGGCTTCTCGCTGTGGTCGTGCTCTAGCTTGTGGGCCGGTGGTCACTTCCCTGGCCCGATACTTCAACATCGACCTCTCTGGGTTCACTGTCATCCTGCTACTAACACCCTTCTCCATGGAAACCCTACGGTGCCAGCTGATATTACAGCGCGACGGGGACGTGACCTGGATCCGGGGAAGTCCTCGACCTGTTCCTCGTGCACCAGAGGGCGAGGATCTCCCCGAGGCGAGCGATGCTGCCGCTCGTCGGACCACACCTTCTGCAGTTGGCGCATCCACTTCTGCTGCCGCTCGTCGGACCACACCTTCTGCAGTTGGCGCATCCACTTCTGCTGCCGGCCCGTCTGCTGCTGCACCCACCTCCTACATTGCTGAGCAGCTGGCAGCCATTTCCCGCCAGAACGAGAAGATCCTTGCTGGCCATGAGCACATCAACGCCCGACTCGACCGTGAGCGTGAAGGTCGTCGTCGCATCATTTCGGCTGAGCATTACATGATGAGCTACTGGGACATAGACCCTGCTGCTGTTAGCTACCCTTGGAAGGCTTCCCCGGGGCATGAGAATTTTTACCCTCCTCCAACTGGCGACGGAGGCGATGAGAACTAAGCTGGCTCTGCCTGCTGACCCATTGAGTTGCTCTCTGCATTTGTCTTTCCTTCCAGACTAAGACTCCATATTGTGTTTCCTTTTCTCTTGTCTTGTTTCTTTGGCTTGTAGACTTGGAACTATGATTTCTTTCACCCAATGTGTGTGTGTTTTGCTGACTATAGCTCTGTACCCGTTGGACTTGTCCTTGTCCAGTCCTCTGCTATTGATTGATCCGCCCTCCAGTCACCATTCCTGACCACTTTTTCACGGTAACATCGTTCCCCTTCCCTCTGCTCCATTGAGGACACTGTCGCATTTAAGTGTGGGGGTGGGGGGGGGGGGGGGTTCTTTGTATTCATTAGAACGTATATATGTGTGCTTGGAGCCTAGTTTGCTGTCCAAATCTCGAGATTTGAGGGCTCCATGCACTGCTGTTTGCTTGATCATATTGGCACTGTGGAGTTATTTGACGAATATTATGGCTTTCGAAGTGATGCATGAAAACTGGATTATGACTAGGACAGCCTATAATGTTGACTGAGACGTGCAGTAGAATTGTGTAGGGGTTAAGTTTTCAACTGTTTGCTTACCAACTGTGAATTGGATTTATCACTTGTTCCTGATAGTCGTTTGTGCATCTAGTTTAGGGAATCAGAATGAGAGACAGAGCATAAAGGTAGTCCTGTGAGATTTGAGCCTGCTCGTTTCTTTCTTGTGCGATAAATCCCTCTTTCCATGATGTGTAGCATTCACGTTGTCATTAGCTAAGATGATGGAGGAATAGGATTACCCACGACCAAATTGACTGTCCTGATGTGTCATACCCCCTAGTCAGCCCTTTGAGCGGTGTGTTATCCTTTCTTTCGGTCTACACTCGAAAATCACCCTTTTACATCTCTTAGAAGGTTCCACAGAGTGGTTTTTGCATGTTTTCTGCTTTTTATGTTAAATATATTGTGAGGGTTGGAGGTAATGCTTAAAAATTGGGCATGTGTTTGAAAAATGTGCAGAGGTGGTGGTTCTCTCAAGAAATGAAAAAAAATCACCCTTTTAACTATATTGAGCCCACGTGAGCCTTGCATGGGAATGCTGACTTATCTTATCACATATATGATTGATGACATGTGATATATTAGGGTTGTTAATTGTATATATATGGTGTGATTGGGGTTCGGTAGCCTTTAAGCTGAATAAGAGAAGAAGAACTCTTTGTGTCGTGGATTAGTCTTAATCTTTAAAACGCCAATGATACCACGTTAATTCGGTGTCGTTTATTTCAGTTTAGTTTTTATAACAATTCACTCATTGATACGTGTCATGAAACAACGATCAAACGTAAACCCAATCGAAAAATGTGACATAAGCTAAATAATTATTATATTTTGATATTTTATATTATAATAGCGCAAGTAAAGTAACCAAGGATGAAAAATTAATTTTTCCTTAATTACGTAAGGGTCATATGTCATATAGTAAGGTCCATGATAAGTTTTTCTAACAATCAATTATTAGATTTTTTACAATCAAATTCACTTTAACAACAAACTGTCCCAAGCCACACAAAATGGACAAGTTTCATCATAAGATTTAGGGTGACTAATATTTTTTAGTCAAACATTCGAGAATACGAAATATTGGTCAAATCTCTAATAAAACTATAAAATTATAGTTACTTTCCATTAAAGTTAATGTTAGTTTTAACATAATTTCACATGAGCTAATCGTAAGTCCACGTATTTGAATGAAAATGTCTATAATTTTGTATTTCTCAAAGGTTTGACTAATGTTTTAGAATTTATGAAAGATTGGCTAAAAATAGTTTTTACCCTCGGCCTTATTCTCTTTAACAAAACTATCTTAGTATTTTTTTATTTCATATTACGAAAGATTTACATAAGCTTAAATTACTATTCCTCACTAAAAAGTTAAGGGCGCATCAAATTTGCTTCCTTTTTTGAGGGTATTTTCACCTATATTTTTTTATACGCTACACCTAATTTCAGCATAACTCTTTTTCCCATATGTAGTTGTATATGCAATTATTTGTTTTCTATCTCCTACACTCAATTTTATCACAACATTTTTTTATTCCTTTTGACAACAATTACTTAAATTACAAATACCATAAGTAATCTTACAGAGAAACAGTTACTTCTAATGTATCAATTCTAGAAAACATATAATATAAGACTTTGCAAGGACTAAGACAGTTAGACAACAGAAAAAAATTTATTGAGGGAAATGTATTAATTAACAAACATATTACTTAAGTCTTTTTTTTTCGTTAATTTATCCTTCTCATTAAAGCTCACTCTTGGCTAAAAAACAGCACAAGAGTTCGAAAAAACACAAGTCAGAAGCCTCACAGCCTGTACAGAGGCACCCAAAAGCCGAAATACTACTCTGCTAAACAGTTACTACAAGCAGAATTGGTCAGAAAAGATTGGAAATCAGGGCGCGCCACTGTGTAAAGTCTCACATCTTCCATGATCTGTTCTGCCAGCACTTTTGCAGTTTTCTGCTGTTCTCCAAAAATCCTTCTGCATCGTTCTTTCCAAACTGCACTAATGCACCAACACCAAATTGTAGCCTCAATCCCACCACAGCCTCCATTCTTCTTCACTCTATGCACCATCACAGCCAGCATTTCATTCCAGTTTGCAGGAAAGGATACCTCTCCTCTTAGTAGAATCTGAACCACCTCTTGAATGAATATGCAGTGACAGAACAGATGATCTCTAGACTCCTCTGAAGCCCTGCAAAAAACACATGTACTATCATTCACAACTCCCCATTTTATGAGCTTGTCTTTGGTAGGGAGCCTATCCATGATAATTAGCCAAACTTGGACACTATTCATAGGGATCCTGAATTTGTTCCAGACAACTTTCCACCAGTCAACTCGAGGTTGTCTCCTCCTGATGGTGTTCCAAACAGTAGAAACTGAATATTTTTCCAGCTTTCTTCCCAGCCAAGTCACACAGCCCTGAGTCCCCTCCATTCTAAACTGTAACCAAGATCTGATCTTCAAAACTTGTTTCCAGATCCAAGATCCAGATTGTGCTTTCTTCACTTCCCCAATAGAGGCCCCTCTTAGTCTGTACCTCCTGATCCAGGCCACCCAAAAACTGCCTCCCTGCATGATGAGCAACCAAACTAGCCTAGCCATGGCAGCCACATTCCAAGTTATGAGGTCCTTCAATCCCAATCCCCCTTCTTTTTTTGGCATAGCTAACGTTTCCCAAGCCACTTTAGCTCTCCCCTTCTTATCCCCATGCCATAAAAAATCAGAACAGATTTTCTGAATGCACTTAAGGACCTTCTTTGGCAAAAGAAAGATGGCCATCCAGTAGTGGACCAATGAGTATAACACTGAATCAACCAACTGCAGCTTACCAGCATAGGAAAGCTTATTGGCTCTCCAACTTCTAATTTTACTAGTAATTCTATCTATCACTGCAGTGCATTCTCTACTAGATAACTTCCCAGCAAGTAGAGGGAGACCAAGATACCTAACAGGCAATGTCCCCTCTCTAAAACCAGACATCCTAAGAGCATGATGCTTGAATTGATGTGCAAAACCCCCAAAAAAGACCTCACATTTGTCAGGGTTACATTGGAGCCCCGAGAGTCTTTCCTGATATAAGACGTTTAATATATATGGTACTTAAGTCTTTCCTGATATAAGTTTGAAAGAAAATTTCTAAATTGACGAAAATCACGATTTCTTCAATATGCATTACAAAAGAATTTTGCAAGGAAAGTTACTATTCACATAATACTTTAATCAAATGTAATACTTTTTATAACTTAGTTCACTTATTAATAATATAAATTTATTTATTAGTACCATATATATTAAACGTCTTATCAATTTGCATCATGCATATTAAAACTTATGGCAGATTAATTTAATCTTATACATTATATAGTTTAATCTAACTTGAATTTATTACGAGACTACACATTAAGGAAGATTACGCAACCTCATTCTATCACAGTTATTAATCAAACAAATGTGTTATGTAAGTCTTTTATAATAATTAAGACCCCACATAAAGAGTTTGGAAGTGTCCGTCGTGTACGCGAAATTTTCGCATCGTGGATCTACAACTCTTCTACAATAAACTAATGCAACGCGAAAAAACTACAACTATTTTCTACTAAATTACTTTACTCTTATTCATTCATTTAAAACTATAGAACAACGTACATATTTACAGGACTACTCTCACAAACCCTTTCTCTCAAACAAGGTAAACTAATCCCAACCCAGGAAGTAAACAATAACTTTCTCAACAAGATACAATAAACTAATACGAATATCCAAATAACCAAATTAATCTAACAATTAACTAATAATAAGTCTCTAATTACTAAGCCCAGAATCGACCACCATGTCCAACGGGTGCTATAATACACCAAACCTCCCCATTCTTCAACCCGGATCGATGTAAAAGAAGTTTCCCCATTTTTTTATCGATGACAATGGGCGGACGCTGGTGCAGCCTGTGCTTGCGATATTTCCAATTGCGCTCAACCAATTGAACAAAGCTCCTATCACCGAGGCAGCGGTGGGTGTAGTGGCGGTAGATAGCTCGGGTAGCCAAGGGCTCGACGAGGAACTCGTAGTTTGTGCCCATAGCGGCGGCGCGCGTGTAATACCCTTGATGTTTCATGAAAATCGACATAGCGACTTTAGCGCCAACTTGACTCTGATACCAATTGGCGTGTGCTTGGAATTCAGGCATTGTGAGCTATTCCTATGCCTCCATCATCTTAGCTAATGACAACGTGAATGCTACACATCATGGAAGAGGTATCTACCGCACAAGAAAGAAACAAGTAGACTCAAATTTCACATGGCTGCCTATATGCTCTATCTCTCATTCTGATTCCCTGAACTAGATGCATAAACGACTGTCAAGAACAAGTGATCAATCCCAGTCACAGTTGGTAAGCAAACAGTTGAAAAACTGAACCCCTACACAACTCTACTGCACGTCTGAGTCATCATTATAGGCTGTCCTACTCACAATCCAGTTGTCATGCATCAAGTCTAACAACCATTTGATTCACCAAATAAACCACAGTGCCAATATGATCATGCAAACATCAGTACTTGGAGCCCTCAAATCTCGAGATTTGGACAACGAACTAGGCTCAAAACATACACATATACGTTCCAATAAAGACAAATCCCCCCCCCCCCCCCTCCACACACACACTTAAGTTCATCATTGCCCTCATTGGAGCAGAGGGAAGGGGAACGATGTTACGAGGAAATGATGAGCGGGAACGGTGACTGGAAGGCAGACCAGTCAAGAGCAGTAGATTGGAAGTGGGCTAGTCCAATTGGCACAGAGCTAGAGTCATGAAAACACACACACTGGGTGATAGAACCAAAGTTCCAAGTGGAAACCGAAAACAAACAAAATAAAAACAAACCGTGGTGGGGTTGCCTCCCAACAAGTGCTTCTTTTACGTCTGAGCCGGACGATGGCTCCTAAGTTTGGGTCCACCCCAAAACCTCCTTGAAGTTGATGATCTCATTAATGAGGTGGAGTCTCAAGTCACGAGCATGTGATGTGATAGGTGATGAAGATGGCTCGTGGCCTTGAGGAATATAAAGTTTCCACTCTCGAGACCTCTCCTTCACGTCTGCTCTTGTCTCATTGCCCCAAACCAAATAAGATATATTCGATTGACCACCATCGCATCCACCAAGAGCGATTGATGTTGATGTGGTCTTGGTCTGGCATAGAGAATTGCGAATGGGTCCTTGCCAAGCAGATCCTCAAAGTTTGGTGGAGATATCACATGTAACATAGGGCCGGTGCAAGCCTCTTCCACCTCAACTTCATCCTCAGCCTGGACGCCAATTGCTTCCTCAACCCCCCTTCCTTCTTCAAAATGTGGACTCTCCCCTTGGAAAAGATCAAGAACTACCTCTTCTTTGCTTTCTTCATCATCCTCCACAACTTCTTTCCTCACCCTTGCTCTCTCTTCTTCTTCCCGAACAGATTGGAGAGCAAGTTGCCAAGCAATTTCTTCACTGGGATCATCTTGCATCTCCCCGGCAACTGCGCCAAAAACTTGACTCGCTATGACACAACTCCTAACAAAGGCCAAGTGTGACCAATGAAAGGGATCATCTTGCAACCTGTGAAACCTACGCCTAAACCAAACCACCTAAACCAAATAAGCTAAATTGTTTAACCAAACCAATTTTCCAAATTAACCGAATGCTACTGGTTAAACACTCCTAGGGATGGCATTGTTTTTAGAGATTTATTCATGTTAGACGATCACTATTAAGCAGCCCATGTATTTTGTATCTATCATGTATTTTGTATGTATCATTATGTTTAGTGGACTTGAACCATAGTGAGCCCACGTGAGTCTTGCATGGTAACGCAGACTTACCCTAGACCACATATGATTGATGACATGGGATAGATTAGGGTGATCGGGACGTCACCCTAGCCCACATATCGCTCCTCTCCAAAGAGGCTCGGCAGAGGTGCTACCAGATCGTCAACAGAGCCGTCTTCTGCAGATTTTGAGCCTCCTTAATCCGGCTTTTAAATTCGTTCGGTCCAGCCTGCTTAATCGTTAAAACCTTCCATTTGATGGAGTGCTCGGCCAACTGCTTCGAGAGAAGACACGTCTCCGTACCCAATCCCAGCTTGTCATTCGTCTTGGTGAGGGCTAATCCATCCTTGTTGCTGCTACTTCTAAGGAATCAATGGTTGTCGTGTTTGTTGTTGAGAGAACACAATGCATATGTTTGGCCCGACTTTTAGAAGTGTTTTTTTACTTAAAAAGCTGAAGCAGGGCAAAACACCTCTAAACACTCGGCTTTTCACGCTTTTGTATAACGTAAAAGCAGAAGGTCCAATTTGGAGTTTCTGCGAAAAAACTATTTTGAAAATACAAGATTATCCTTACCATATTTTAATTTTATTTCAGAAAATATAATTTTCTTTCATTTATATCATTTTAAAAATAAAATTAATTATAAAATCGTATTATTTAATATAAAAGAAATCTAACAAGATCCATTTTTACTACTTTTTATAGTCATTTTACACAACCGCTCATATTAAAAAGCACTTCTAATAGTTTTACAGCCAAACACTAAACTGCTTTTTTTGAAAAGTACTTATCTAAAAGCTCAATCCAGAAGATGCTTCTGCAAAAACTAGGCCAAACTAAACTAATATCAGCAACTCATTGTCGTGGTAGAGCTTTAATGCCATCATTGCCGAGATAAGAGCCATTTGCAAATACGTTGCCGCCTGGCCAGCATCCCATGGACCAGCCTGCCTATGCAGCTCCGACAGTTGAGTTTGAGTATGTACCTTCTCCACCTCGCGCTCAGAAGCTTCCCGTTGCCCAACCACTAACAACGGTCTATGTCGAGCGTCTCGTCAACTCGGCACTTCAACTGTCCCTTCCCAATGCTATCTGTGAGTGTATTGGATATTTGGAATTCTCTTTTTGTTCATCCCAACTCTGCTCATCTTTTAAATATTAAAAAAAAAAAATTGTGGTAGTCATACTGGTATTCGTTTGCCCCAGCATCATCGCCCTAGTTATGTTGATGCCAAAACAACGAGCAACACTTTTCAATCGCGCACTACTGTTATTTCTAAACCCTTTGTTATTGTTCATATGAATATCCGTCTCCTGTTGTTTCTTGACATGGTTTTCGCTATTTTGCCCTGTTTATTGAGCATGCAACTCGATTTAGATGGGCTTATTTCCTCCGCTTAAAATGATATTTATTATTGGTTGCCAAAGAATTTTTAACAATGATTTCGACTCAATTTGGGCGCCCTTAAAAATTATTCGTTCTGATCCAAGTGGTGAATTTAGTTCTCACCCATTGTTGCTTGATATGTATAACTCGCTCGGCATCCTTTGTAAAATATCACATCTTGAGGTCTCTCAACAAAATGGGTTGGTAGAGCGCAAGAAACGTCATGTTGTAGAGCTCACTCGAGCTTTACTTTTGGCCTCGCATGTTCTCTCGCATTTCTTTCCTGAAGTAGTTGCTACAGCGTTTTGGTTAATTGACTACAACAATTTTGGGATGTCCTGACGAAATTTTAATTTGTCATTTTAGGTTTGTCACAATAGAACCTATAATATGACAGAAATAAAATTTGTCATATTATTTGTGTTTTTTTTACAAAGAAATATTTTGTCATAATAATTCGTCATATTAGACCCATATTAAGACAAATTTAAATGATGTCATAATATTTTGTCATATTACATATTTATTATGACAAATCGTGTATGTCATTGTAAGTTTGTCACAATATTGTTCTCGCACTTTATTTAAGTAACATAATTTTAGTAATGTGACAAAGTTTGATTAGTCAAAATAGGGGTGCTTTTATTCTTTTCCATTTTATGTTCAGATAATGAAAGTGAGTGAGAGAGAGAGAGAGGAAATAGGGTGCGGGAACTAATTCCCTCCAGTGCTCCAAAACCAGATCCACTCCCAAATTTTGCCCCAAAAATTGAAACCCGCCGCTCAAAAAACCCACTGTCAATTAAAACCAGTATGTCTTCGCCATCGCATCGAATCCTCCCCGCAGCAGCGAGCAAGCGCATCGCTTCATAATCGAGTAAGACGACTGTACTCTCTTCGATCACCCTCTTCCACTTCTGTCGCATCGTTTTCAGCTGATTGAGAGAAGCTTTCGTTGGGGATTTTTTGGGGGAGTTTAGGTGTTTGCCTATTATAAGACAATTTTGTTGGGGATTTGGTTGATTTTGATAAATGGAATCCCTACATGTGCTCTTGCATGCGTAACTCAGAGATTGGAAATTTAGTTTCTGAATTCAATTGCAACCTAAGGGTTTTTTGGGGTTTATCGTTTCCTTAAGACGATTGTACTGATCTAAGAACACTATTCTCTGAGTTATCAGTAGTTCTTTGATTTCTGTAAGCTGCGTAGGGATGCTAAGTTATCTGGTTTATGTTTTGTGGACGTTGTTGTAAGCTGTGGGTTTCTACTTTGTGGATCTTGTCGTTATGGTTCTGGTGTGTTTGGTTCTGTTCACTACGTCGACCCTGTTAGAGAAGGTTTGATTGCTTCGGTGTTGTGATTTCTTTGCTATTGCTATTTCGACATCCTTAGGGGAACATTTGAGATTTATTCGTAGATGGTTAGAAACTGATCACCCCTAGAGGAGAAGTAGGAAATTCAATGGAAAGGCAGATTTGAGAGAGAAGCCTAAAATTCTATGTGGTTCAGAAATACTCAACCAATTGAATTTAGCTTTAAATTCAAATGAAATGCCTAATCTGAGTCGCAAAAGGAAACGAAATCCCTCTACCCCTAATCATAACTGGAAAAAGAAAGCCTCATTCTGGAGGTTGCTCTACTGGGAAAAGATTGAGTTGAGGCATAACTTAGATGTTATGCATGTAGAGAAGAACATTAGTGAGAATTTTTTGGGAACATTGATGCATATCGAGAGGAAAACAAAAGATAGCCTGAATGCCAGATTGGATTTAGAGAGATTGGGTATTAGAAAGGAGCTTTGGGTTAATAGCGATGGCGTCAAACCATCTTTACCGCATGCCTGTTACTCCCTAACCACTGCCAACCAAATTCAGTTGTGTAACTGGCTACAAATCGTTAAGTTTCCGGATGCTTATGCGTCCAATATCTCTCGATGTGTCACCAGTGATGGGAAATTTGTTTCTGGAATGAAAAGCCACGACCATCATGTCTTTTTACAACGACTCTTACCAGCTGTGGGACAAGGGTTGTTGAAGAAAGAGGTCTATGTAATTCTGTCCGAGTTAAGTCTATTTTTTCAAGATTTGTGTGCTAAAACCATAACAAAGGCTACACTGAAAAAGATGAAAACGAACATAGTTCTCATACTTTGTAAGATTGAGATGGTATATCCACCATCTTTCTTTGTCGTCATGATGCATCTAGCCATTCATCTTGGCATGGATCAGTAGGTTCTCTGAAAAATCTTGTCAGAGTATGCCAAGTTCATGAAGGATCTCCTCACCAACAAGAGGAAGCTTGGGGAGCTGTCAACGGTGATGCTCAACGAGGAGTGTTCTGCCATCCTACAGAACAAACTAATAGAGAAGCGAAAAGACCCAGGGAGTTTTACTATCCCTTGCATGATTGGTAGTTTGCATATAGGGAAGTCCTTGGCGGATTTAGGCGCTAGCATAAATGTCATGCCATATAAACTATTTAAAAAGCTAGGCCTAGGTGAACCCAGTGATACTAGGATGAGCATTCAACTTGCTGATAGATCCATTTTGCATCCAAGGGGCATTGCAGAGGACTTGATAGTCGCAGTAGGGCCATTCTCATATCCTGTTGATTTTTTGATTTTGGACATAAATGAGGATGTGGATGTGCCTTTAATATTGGGTAGACCTTTTCTCGCCACCGCCAAGGCGCTCATTGATGTGAATGATGGGAAATTGATTTTGCGAGCTGGGGGTGAACAAATCACCTTCTCTATTTCTGATAATATGAAACACCCCCAGCTCCATGATGATCTAGAATATTGTGATGTTGTTGATGATTTTTAGACCGCACTCGCCATCACGAGTGCGGGTACTGACGATTTCCTTGTCTTTTGCTAAGGGAACAGTCATCATAGGATGTGCAGCTGGAGGAGCAGCTCGCGGAGTTAGACGAGGCCGCGATCGAGGTGCGAGAGATACCATTCAAGCCGATCCCTATCTCGCCCCGGATCACTACATCATTGGAGGATCCGCCAGAGCTGGAGCTTAATCCCCTCCCCTCTCACATGGAGTATGCATTTCTCCGGGAGGGGAATAAGCTCACGGTCAGTATCAGCTCGGATCTGACACCCGATCAGAAGAGCAAGCTGGTGGCTCTGCTGCAGAAGTATGCCCGGGCCATGGAATGGAAGATCACAGATATCAGAGGCATTAACCCATCCTTCTGCTCCCACAGAATTCTGATGGAGGATGAGGTTAAGCCAGTCAGGCAGACACAACGGAGATTGTCTCCCAACTTGGAGGCAGTGGTCCGGGCAGAGATTATGAAGCTCATATATACAGGGATCATCTTGGCTATATCTAATAGCCGGTGGGTCAGCCCCACTCAGGTGGTCCCAAAGAAAGGCGCGATGACTGTGGTCCCGAATGAGAAGAAAGAGTTGATCCCGATGCGGACCGTGGCCGGCTGTAGAGTCTGCGACGATTACCGGTGCCTGAATGATGCTACCAGGAAAGACCATTTTCCCCTACCCTTCATTGATCAGAGGTTGGCTGGCCATGATTTTTATTGCTTCTTGGATGGCATGTCTGGTTATTTCCAGATTCCTATCGCATCAGAGGATCAGGCGAAGACCACATTCACTTGCCCCTTCGGTACTTTTACTTATCGGAGGATTCCATTCGGGGTGTGTAACGCACCGGCGACCTTCCAGAGATGCATGTTGGCAATCTTCAACCGACTGGTCGGAGAGATCATGGAGGTCTTCATGGATGATTCTCGGTTTATGGAGTCTCCTTTACTCATTGTCTCCATAACCTGGAACTCGTTCGGAAGAGGTGCGATGAGACTAATCTGGCACTCAGTTAGGAGAAGTGCCATTTTATGGTCCGTGAGGGGATTGTGCTCGGGCACAAGATCTCCAAGCAGAGGATTGAGGTGGATCACGCAAAGATTGAGACGATGAGTCAACTACCTCCTCCCGTTTCTGTGAAGGGGATTCGCAACTTCCTGGGGCATGCAGGCTTCTACCGGTGCTTCATTAAAGATTTCTCGAAGATTGCCCTTCCTCTAACCAAGCTGCTGGAGAAGGATGCACCATTCCAGTTCACTCTTGAGTGCACTGCGGCATTCGAGACGTTGAAGGAGAAGCTTACCCATGCACCCATCATGTGACTCCTTACTGGTCTCTCTCCTTTGAGCTGATGTGCGATGCGAGTTACTATGCAGTCGGAGCCGTTCTGAGTCAGAAACGCGGGAAGAACTTCCAGCCCATCTACTACGCGTCAAAGACCTTGAACGACGCACAAGAGAATTACACCACTGAGAAGGAGCTCCTTGCTGTGTTGTATGCATTTGATAAGTTCCGACCATATCAGGTGTTGTCTCATGTGGTGGTCTACACTGACCACTCGACAATTCTCTACCTGATGAGCAAGGCTAATGCAAAACCTAGACTCATCCGCTGAATCCTGCTTCTGTAGGAATTCGATATAGAGATCCGGGACAAGAAGCGAGCCGAGAATGTTGCTGCAAATCATCTTTCACGGTTGGAAGTCCCTCCGGTGGACAACTTTGTGGAGGAGATCGATGACTCCTTCCCGGGTGAGCGATTGATGGCGATGACATTGGTGGACAACGTGGCCCCTTGGTATTCTGACTTTGCCAATTATCTGGTGGGCAAGTAGTTACCAAAGGGGATGGCCACTCATGCAAAGCGCAAGTTCTTCTCCGACCTGAAACATTACTTCTGGGAGGATCCTTACCTCTTCAGGATCAGAGCAGATGGCGTGATCCGGCCGCTGCCAAAGGTCAGGTAACATTTTTTCCCGAGATGAGATGCCCCAACATATTTCTGTCATTTGTGAAATTTTTGATGTTTGGGGCATCGATTTCATGGGCCCATTCCCTCCATCGTTTGGAAATTTGTACATACTGGTTGCAGTGGACTACGTCTCGAGGTGGGCAGAAGCTCAAGCCATGCCCACCAATGATGCAAGACGGGTCTGCTCATTTCTGAAGCAGCTGTTCTCCCGATTCGAGACACCTCGCGCCATCATTAGTGATAAAGGAACCCATTTTCAAGGGCAATTCACTAAACTCCTCTCTCGCTATGGTGTTAAGCATCAGGTGTGTCGGTGGCTTACCATCCCCAGTCATTGAAAAGATGGTGGATCAGTCCTGCAAGGATTAGTCCACCAAGCTCGATGATGCTCTTTGGGCATATAGGACAGCCTATAAGAACTCGATTGACACTTCCCCCTATAGGCTTGTTGATGGGAAGGCGTGTCATTTGCCAGTAGAGCTAGATAACAAGGTCTTCTGGGCCCTTAAGCTGCAGCTGCTGGAGTTGGAGGAATGACATTACCACGGCTACGAAAACACCCTGATCTACAAAGAGCAAACCAAGCGTCTCCATGACTCTCGACTAAGGAGCCCGAAAGATTTTCAGGTAGGTGATCGCGTTCTGCTCTTCAGTGCAAGCCTGAAATTCTTCCCGGGCAAGCTACGTTCGAGGTGGTAGGGACCCTTCACGGTCACCCAAGTTTTCCCGCACGGTGCGGTGGAGATCAGCAATGCTCAAACTGAGCCATTCAAGGTGAATGGCCACCTCCTAATGTTGTACTTGGGAGGTACTGTCGAGCGAGCAGAGGTGCTGATCAAGCTCGAGGACGGTAAAAAAGCGCTTGTGGGGAGGCAACCCCACCACGGTTTGGATTTTTGTCTTTTTTTACTTTTCATTTTTTGTCGGTTTTTGAGTCTTTGAGTCTGTCTGGAGTCTTTATGGAATGTTTTTTGTGCGCCGGATGGTCTGTTCTTGTCTATGGTAGTGTCTATTTTCGAGCCGGGGCATGAATGGTTTTCGCTGTTCGAAATTACTGTTTAAAAATTGGAGAAAAGGGCTCTCGGCAGTGTAATTACGGGCAAGGGGGACTAATTACGGTCGTAATTTTCATGCCCCCTGCCCGTAATTAAGCCAGAAGAGGAGAAGAGCCTCGACAGTGCAATTACGGGCAGGATCCGACCAATTACGGTCGTAATTTTACCTGTAATTAGCATCGGGACAGTTGGCTTGTGGGCAGCGGCGTTGCAATTACGGGCTGGAATGGAGCAATTACGGTCGTAATTGTCCCCATAATTGCCCCCTGACCTTTAAAAATCGGGCGACGCCCGTAATCCCTCTCTCTCTCTCCTCATTTTTTCTGGTCGCTCTCTCTCTCCTTCACCGGAAAATCGGCCCCCTCTCCTTCTCAGACGGTTTTCCGACCATAACTCCCTCACCGGAGCTCCAAATTAAAATCCGAAACCACTCCCGTGCTCCTCTCGTCGGCGCGCACAAGCCTATACCAGCGGGGTCGAGTTTGGCGGTGGTTTGGGTCGCCGGAAAACCGCAACTCTTCGGTGTTCTTCCGGCCAGATCTCCCTCCTCCAACCTCCAAACGACAAACCGCGATTACCACTGCGTTCCTGGCATCCGGGCCCTCATTCCCCAAAGTTTTGGGTCAGTTTGGCGGTGGTGAAGTCGCCAGTGACGAAACTCAGGCGAGCCTCCCGGCGAGTTTCTCGTCGATTGTCGTGGAGTCTAACTCTTCTCTCACCTTCCCTGTGATACCTTTTTCTACCTCCAGGTGTGCTTCTCTATTTTTACTTGTGAATTGTGGAGGATTGATATTACGGGTTGAAGTGAGGGAATTCGGGAATTGGGTTGTGCTTGAATGAATTCGGTAGGCCTACGGTATTTGCATGCTTTGTTTGTTACTACTTGGTTGGCCTACCGGGCAGCAAGTGTTCGTGATTGTCACACTTGGAGCCTAATTTCTTGTCCGGGTTTATTATCCAATGGCTCCAAGTGCGTTTAATCTTGTATAGATGGTGAATGGTTTTGAAGGTTTTTCCTCCCTTGGGGCCTAGTCCACTGTCCGAATTTTATGATTCGAGGACCCCGGGTGCTGATGATTGTGTACTCACCATTGACAAATTTCCATGTATGTTGTTGTGTTTTTGTTTCTTTTTGGCTGCAGGACCATTAACACTTACCTGAACATGCTCGACGCCAACCAGAGGAATATTCTGGGGAAAATCTGACGCATCAAAGTCGTTAAGCACCATTACCTCGATTTTGAGGTCTTCGAGGAGCTGGGTGCTCGCGAGGCAATGGAGGCTGCCATCCGCGCTTACTCTAGGAGTTCTATGCCACCTTTGTGCACTTCAAGACCCACGTGGGCGCTCACGGCAACGCCATTCAGTTCCGACTTGGCGGGGAGTCTTATTCCCTACGCTGTGATGACTTCGGCCGGGCACTGGGGCTCCTTCCACCATTCGCCTACCACCTGGACACCGAACATAAGGCCATTGCACTGCCTGCACTCAATCAGCCGGGAGGAAGACAACCTCCATTTGGCCTCTCTCATCGCCAGGACCGTCACCAAGGTTTCTCGCTGTGGTCGTGCTCTGGCTTGTGGGCCAGTGGTCACTGCCCTGACCCGGTACTTCAAAATCGACCTCTCTGGGTTCACTGTCATCCTGCCACCGACACCCTTCTCCAGGGAAACCCTACGGTGCCAGCTGATACTGCAGCGTGACGGGGACGTGACCTGGATCCGGGGACTTCCTCGACCTGTTCCTCGTGCACCAGAGGGCGAGGATCTCCCCGAGGCGAGCGATGTTGCCGCTCGTCGGACCACTCGTCGGACCACACCTTCTGCAGCTGGCGCATCCACTTCTGCTGCCGGGCCGTCTGTTGCTGCACCCACCTCCTACATTACTGAGCAGCTGGCAGCCATTTCCCGCCAGAACGAGCAGATCCTTGCTGGCCATGAGCACATCAACGCCCGACTCAACCGTGAGCGCGAAGGTCGCCGTCGAATAATTTCGGCTGAGCATTACATGATGAGCTACTAGGATATGGACCCTGCTGCTGTTAGCTACCCTTGGGAGGCTTCCCCGGGGTACGAGGATATCTACCCGCCTCCAAGTGGCGACGGAGGCGATGAGAACTAAGTTGGCTCTGCCTGCTGACCCATCGAGTTGGGCTCTGCATTTCTCTTTCCTTCCTGACTAAGACTCCATATTGTGTTTCCTTTTCTCTTGTCTTGTTTCTTTGGCTTGTAGACTTGGAACTATGATTTCTTTCACCCAATGTGTGTGTGTTTTGCTGACTATAGCTCTGTACCCGTTGGACTTGTCCTTGTCCAGTCCTCTGCTATTGATGGTCCGCCCTCCAGTCACCATTCTTGACCACTTTTTCACGGTAACATCGTTCCTCTTCCCTCTGCTCCATTGAGGACATTGTCGCATTTAAGTGTGGGGGGTTCTTTGTATTCATTGGAACGTATATATGTGTGCTTTGAGTCTAGTCCGCTGTCCAAATCTCGAGATTTGAGGGCTCTAAGCAATGCTGTTTGCTTGATCATATTGGCACTGTGGAGTTAATTGATGAATATTATGACTTTCGAAGTGATGCATGACAACTGGATTGTGACTAGGACAGCCTATAATGATGACTGAGACGTGCAGTAGAATTGTGTAGGGGTTCAGTTTTTCAACTGTTTGCTTACCAATAGTGACTTGGATTTATCACTTGTTCTTGACAGACGTTTATGCATCTAGTTCGGGGAATCATAATGAGAGATAGAGCATATAGGTAGACATGTGAGATTTGAGTCTGCTCGTTTCTTTCTTGTGCGATAGATCCCTCTTCCATGATGCGTAGCATTCACGTTGTCATTAGCTAAGATGATGGAGGCATAGGATTAGTCCACGACCAAATTGACTGTCCTGATGTGTCATACCCCCTAGTCAACCCTTTGTGCCGTGTGTTATCCTTTCTTTCGGTCTACACTGGAAAATCACCCTTTTGCATCTTAGAAGGTTTCACATAGTGGTTTTTGCATTTTTTCTCCTGTTTATGTTAAATATAATGTGAGGGTTGGAGGTAATGCTTAAAAATTGGGCATGTGTTTGAAAAATGTGCAGAGGTGGTGGTTCTCTCAAGAAATGAAAAAAAAATGAATGAAAGCAAAAGAGAGCCACCACCACAAATCTGAATAGTGCCCAATACGTAGTGTTTCTTAGTAGTCTGGCTCGGAAATACTAACATTATTGTGACCTCATTCGGTCTTATTCTCTAAAGAATTTGAGTAATGCAGAATGGCGGAAAGAAAGTAAGTGGTTTGATTGGCTGTGATTGTGTTGGGTTTGGAGTTGTGGAACCTTGTGCTATGATTACTTCCACCACCAAAAAAGGCCTTTCCCCATGTCCAAGATGCTAGCCAGTCATTTGAATCTGTGTCTAAGACCTCCGGATTGGTTAGTCATGACACCCATTTATGTGAACTCTAACATTTAGAGACTGTCGTCATGGTGAAGAGACGTTAGGGATTGAGAGAATAAGTATGCGCATTTTTCGCATCAAATTGTCCTGACCCCACTGGTCGAGAGTGAGCGATTCATTTCCTTGTTCTTTACACTCTTTACCCCGGTGAGGACCTAGATGGCTCGATTTTGGTTCTGATGTCTTGAGTTTTATGCATGAGCTGACTGTCTTGAATAAGTGGTTGAGTCAAGTCTAGGTTGGTTGGTGAACAGAAGGGAGACTCTTTGATGAGGATGACGTTGATCCATCTTCTCCTCCCTTTCCGCCCCAGCCTCCCCCAAGCCGGAGACTCCTGGGTCCGAAAGCAGCTCCCAAGGGTTTGTCTCTCCTCCGCTGGAGCTCATGCTCTATCTCTCTACTCGCAGCTCTCTAGGAGTCCCTTCTGCTCGGCTTCTTGATTTTGTGAGTTATGGTGTTGATGTTGTAGTTATTCCTACTCGGTTTAAATAAACCCAGAGCAATCCGTTGGGGGTTCGGGCTATGCAGGAAGAATTTGATGCATTGCATAGTAAACAGACTTGAACAGTTGTTGATCGTCCACCACTGTCTGTCCTTGAGGTGGGAAATCGATGTGTTTATGATATTAAGATGCACTGACAGGTATGTAGAGTACTTCAAAGCTAGTGTAGTTGCTCACAGGTTCACACAGGAGCAAAGGGTGGATTATGATGAGACTTTTGCTCGTATCGCCATGATGTCGACCGTTCGAATACTCTTGGCAGTAGCTGCCAATGCGTAAATGACCCATGTTTCAGCTTCATGTAAAAGACGCATTCTTGCATGTGGAGCTGAAGGAAGTAGTGTATATGAAGCGTCCTCCTGGGTACAAGGTTGGGCGTCCCGATCAGGTTTGTCTTCTTACTGTTCTCTCTATGGATTGAAACAAGCCCATCGGGCTTGGTTTGAGACATTTCAGGCAACTATCATGCGTCTTGGTTATCAGGAGAGCTTAAATGACGCTTCACTGTTTACCAAACTCACTTCAACTGGTATCGTTGGTCTTTGATAATGTGGATGATATGATCTTTATTGTGGGTGACATGGCCGCCATTCTTCTTTTTGCGTTATCTCTGTAGGACCTTGGACATCTTTCTTACTTCCTTAGGCTTGAGATAACTCGCAGATCGTGGCATTCTTCTTTTTCAGCGTATATATATCTATGATCTTTTGGCTGATCACCAGTTTGATGAGTGCACTACATTTTGAACCCCTATGGAACGTAATCTTGAGCTTCACCCGGAATCAGGTACTCCTCTGGCCAATGGTTCATCCCATAGGAGCATTGTTGGGAGTCTTATCTATTTGGCCACTCATTGTGTTGATCATCTAGCTGCAGTTCATCTAATCCTGCATTATCTTCGTGGTACTCAAGATGGGATATTTTTCCTGGCTAGTGGTCCTAGCTCTATTCGTGCCTTTTCTTATGCAGACTTTGCCAGATGCTAAGACAATAGGCGTTCTTCTACATGATCGAGTTTGGTGGTGCATTTATCTCATGGCGTTGTAAGAAGTAGGATTAAGTTCAAATTCGTCTAAAGAATAAGCTGAATATCGAGCCATGTGCGATGTGGCCTCCGAGTTGGTATGGCTTTCACGTTTGTTGAAAGATTTCAGAGTCACCTATCTCCCACCGATGGATTGGTTTTGTGACACCACTAGAGCCATCGAGATTCCCCTTAATCTAGTGTTTCATGATCGTACTAAGCACATTGAGATTCATGTGCAGTATATACGGGATCTTGTACTAGATGGGACAATGCGCTTGCAGTATGTCAAGTCTGAGGACCAGATTGCGGATTTTTTTACGAAGTCCTTCTCTACTAGTCGTCACTGGTGTCTGTTTTCAAATTGGGAAAAAATCCCACTGTACACACGTTCTTAAAAAAAATTCCCAAAATACATGAGTTATAAAAAAATTTCCCAAAGTACACATGTTTGAGCATCACCGTTTTAGACAAAAGCGGTGAAGGTCATCACCGCGTTTGACAAACACGGTGAATACTTCATCGTATTAAACAAAAACGGTGAAGTATTCACCGTTTCAAACTAAAACGGTTAAGTTTTCACCGCGTTAATTAACAACGGTGAACACATCACCGTTTTGGTCAAAAACGGTGAACCCATTCATCGTTGTTAAGTAACGCGGTGATAATTTCCCACGTTTCCCACCCCTGGTAGGTCAAAATTAGGTCGCAGCTACCACCTATTCACCGTTTGAGACAAACGCGGTGATGGTGTTCACCGTTTTCGACAAAAACGGTGAATAGTAGGCAGATTTTCCTATAAATTGCACACCACCAGCAGTTGTAAAAACATAACCACTCCCCTTTCTTCAAATTTCAGCAGCCAAAATCGAGCATAATACACAGAACAGAAATTTTTCGGTATGTTGAGACTTTTCGTATTATAGTCTAATTATGTTTTTAGTAGTTATAGTATGATTTAATTTTCGTATTATGTTGTTGTTAGTTAGTTGAACTTATGTTCGTTAGTTATAGTATGATTTAATTTTCGTATTATGTTGTTGTTAGTTAGTTGAATTTATTTTCGTTAGTTATGGTATGATTTAATATTAGTTGTACAATATGATTTTGGTTAATTTTACTGTCTTTAAGCTAATAGATACTTATTGTAAATTGTAGATATGGGTAAATTCAAGAAGTTTCATCTTACTATTCGGTGGAATGGAAGGGTGACAAACTCTGACATAGGCATTGATTATGAGGACGGCGAATCCATTATGCTGAAAATTGATTCCCGATTCAATTTTCAAGAACTCTGTGATCTTTGTGCAGAAAGGGTTTGTACGAGCGGACAGACGAGACTTGGCAAAATTACTTACCGGTATCCAGACATGAGTGCTGGCGGGGTCGTGTTCCAAGAAGTTGTCATAAACGATGATGACGCGGTTATGATGATGTTACAGTTCCTAAGCGATAACCAAGTCCGGCTTGCAGAGGTGTATGTTGAGACCGAGGCGCTCGGTGAATCTCATTCTCACCAGTATTCTTATGATGATGGTTTTGCAGGAGGGTACGAATGGGGTGGTAGTTCGAGCAACTACCAAGGCGGTGGTTATACAGGAGGTTACGGGGAGGGTGGTGGTTCAATCAACTACGGTGGATCGAGTAGTGCAGGATGGGACAAATACTCGCAACCTCCTAAACCAGCCCCATTTGTTGAGGCCGATGGTGTTCAATGGCCTGCTTGGGGGCCAGAGTGGTATGGAATCGAGAATACCATTCGATCAGGGCGTACTTCACATGAGCGAGAGGACGATGTTGGCGATCGTGGTCATGTTGATCCTTCTAGCCCGAGCTATCCATTCGAGTCGAGCGACGAGGATACTAAGAAAGATTTGATATCAGTGAGAGAGGAGGAGGAAGATACTGATGATAACGAGGATGAGGCGGCATTTCGTGAGGCACGCACGCCATATTACACACAAGTTCCAACTCAATTTTTACATAGTCAGAATGATCCCCCCGACTTTGTCCCTATGCCAGTGTACAATCCGACGGCCAATTTGGAGGTGGGTATGGCGTTCACATCGAAAGACGTTGTGCAGGACGCTTTTACAGAAGAGGCGTTGAGGCGCAATTTCGAGTGGAAGGTAAAATATTCTGACAGAAAACAACTACATGTCATATGCAAGCATGATGCAGAGGGTTGTACGTGGCAACTGCGGGCTGCAAATATGAAGAGAAAGGGTGCTTGGGTGATTCGCAAAGCTGAGACGATCCACACATGCTCCTCTTCTATACTTTCCCAAGATCACAGGCAACTAAAAGCAAAGAAGGTTGGGAGAACTATTAAGCACCTTATAGAAGCACAACCAGATATCAAGGTGAAAGCTATCATGGCAGAGGTGAAGGATCGACATTCTTACACGATAAGGTACAAAAAAGCCTGGCATGGTAAGCAGAAAGCCATGGCTGAGGTGTATGGTGATTAGGAGGATTCGTATGCTTTACTCCCTAGACTTATGGGAGCAATGGAGGAGTCCAATCCTGGGACTGTTTTCGTCCCAGTATACAACAATGTATACACTGAGGATCAAGTTCGAGTACAGGATAAGCTGATGTTCCATCGTCTTTTTTGGGCTTTTAAACCATGCGTTGACGGTTTTGGGTTCTGCATACCGGTTATTCAGGTATTTTACCAACTAGTTCCGGTTTTAAATGTTGTATTATTTGCTGTTAAGTATATTTCATACTAATTATATCCTAAATTTTTATTCAGGTTGACGGAACTTTCCTTACTGGGAAGTACAGAGGATGTCTTCTAATTGCCACTGGCGTTGATGGAAACAGGCGGATTTTCCCGCTTGCATTTGCATTAGTGGAAGGGGAGAACAGCTTAAGTTGGGCTTGGTTCTTTGACCAACTGCACGAACACGTGACACAGCGGGAAGATATTACGATTATATCCGATCGACATGCGGGGATAAGGAATGTTGTTGCTGGTTTTCCCGACGAGTGGGGGTGGAGGTGGAGATGGTGTATTCGACACTGGCTCGCCAATTTCCAACACAAATTTGGGAAGAAGAAAGACATCAAAAATCTACTTTGGAATGCAGGTACTAATGTTTTTCTTATGCGATTTAAGTTTGTGTTTATTAAGCTGATAAGCTGATGTTATTCATCATGTATTGACCAGTTAGTCTTTTGTTCACCTTTTAGCGGTTGCACATCAACCAAAAAAGTACGAGCAGAAGATGAAAACGATCTGTCAGACCCACCGAGCTGGAGCAGTATGGGCTGAAGGTCAAGAGTTGCCCATGTGGACGTTCCATATGGACAACGGGGCCAGATGGGGTATTGCAACTACCAACCATGGAGAAAGTATAAATAATGTGTACAAGGGTCTTCGAGCGATGCCTATTTCTGTCATCGTGGAAATGTCTTATTGGAAGGTCAACGAGTGGCGAGTTGCTCGGCTATAGCTAGCTATAGGGAGGGAGTTGCAAGGTCATTCAGTAGCACATGACGTATTCGCTCAAATGCAGAAGAACGATGAAAAATCAAGTAAGCATAAGGTTGTTCTTTTTAACCGCAGTGAAGGAATATTTGCTGTCGAAACAGGTATATGGGGTGGAGGGAGACGTGGTCACAATCGTCAAACGGTCAAATTGCACTACGAATTAGGGGAGTGTTCTTGTAAAAAGTATCAGAACGAAAGGATACCCTATTCACATGCAATGGCGGTTGCTAAGTCAATAACCATGAACAGAAACAGCCTGGTGAGTCCTTACTACACTGAACAAGCGATACGGAACTCATATAATGCAGCTTTGAGCCCCATGCCAGATGAAGCGTATTGGCCTATATACGCTGGAAAGTTGATTATCCCACCGTTGCACCTAAAACGCACCAAAGGCCGTCCTAGAGTTGAAAGGATACACAATGAGATGGATCAAGTTGAACGGACGAGAAGGGGACCGAAGCGATGCTCTAAGTGCAGATAACCTGGTCACGACAAGAGGCGTTGCCCAGGACAACTATCAACTTAATTTGCATTTACTTGTATTCTGCTACTAAATTGATCGCTTGTTTAAATTTTCATTACCGTTTGCATTTGAAGTCCAAGTATTTTGTTAACTCTAAAATGTTTTCCTTGTCGATACGATCGCGCTGCCGCAAACGGCTCGTTATTTCGACCTCAAACGAATAAGATACGCGCGTTTTAGTTTTTAGTACACAAAAGTTACTTTAACGATACGATCGCGCTTTGACGTCACTTATCTCACTCGTTTGGACTCAGAATTGGGATCTGTAAAATTCTATGCGATCGTGGTTGAGTTTCCCAACTTTTTTGTGTTGAGGGAAGATACTGATTCTTGATAAAATGATCCAGAAAATTCATTCGACAACTTAAGTGCGTATGATAGTTTTTAGACAATGCCAACTCAAATAACAACACCTAAAAAGCACCAAAACAACATGGATAGATCACTACTGCAGGATAAAACGATAAATTCACTCATTTGCTTCATTTTGGCCCCCATCTCCACCTCTTCTTCCTCCTCGTCCTCCACGACGTCCTCGACCCCTTCTTCCCCCCTCCGCCGCTGCTTCTTGGCGGGCTCGCTCAACGGCTGGTCGCGGATTTCTCTTGACCCGAGCCCCAACTGGGGTTACATATGGTGGTGGTGGTGGCTGAGTTGGACCGGTAGCTTGACGAATGATCGGAGGGTTTGGAGTTTGTTGTTGCGGGGTCTGATACATCGAACTTTGTTGCTGATGTTGGAATTGAGAGAACCCATGAGAGAAAGTGTCCCATTCCTGAGATCCTCCACGACTCGATGACCCTCCACCAGCATCCGCTGCAGGTGCCCACTGGTACTCGAACGGTTCAGGGAGCTCGGTTGCTTGAGTGGTACGCACCTCTTCGAACGTAGGCAAAGGCCTGCGTTTGCTCCTTCGTGGGGGCTCAACCGGGGGCACAATGGCTGCATCATCACGGAATGAGGGTCGTGCCGGGGCAGGAACGGGAGGATAGGCCACGACATCCCTCCTTTGCTCTCTGGTGCAACTCAGGAGGTTATTCATAAGACGGGTCAACCAAGTAGTCTTCCGCTCATCCATGGTTGGAGTACTTTCGAGAGTGTACTTCGCCTGTTCCAAACCATCAACCTAAGGAAAGCACAAAATATATCAAATTAACTAAACCTTAAAATAAATATATTTTAGAATGAGGGAGATTAGGATGACTTACCACCGAACCCATCACTACACCTTGCTTTGACACCCATCTCAGGGTGAACTTCCGATACCACTGCATGTACCCATCGTGGTAGCCCATCGGTCTCGTCTCCGGCATCCCTTGCACCACCCATTGGGATCGATTCTCCCAGATGTTGATGTAGAATCCATGCTTTAGCTGCCAGTTTGCATTGTTTCGGAGGTCCATAGCATGTAGCTCCCTGAAACCTGCTGGCGGGTCTTGTGGAATTGGTTGCTCCATTCGATATTGCCTCAGGGATCGATCGGGTAGGTGCCATTCCACAATGTGCCAGCAGATCAATGGCACCTTGCACAACCACGTCTCGTGATCCAGAGGGTGCCTAAGATGATGCAGCTCAACCACTTCACGTGGATATGGATCCCATATAACCTATATTCATTCAAAAATTCGGAATTAACGACCATTTACTTTGATAAAATTGAACTTGTTCAAATATGGACAAAACATGATTACCTGATTCCACCATGGTTTATCTAACTCGGAACGATAAAACAGTAACGAATGCTCAGGTTGATGGTCATTCGTATTTGCTCCTATCCACCTTGTAAGTAAAAGTACGGAATCAATTTAATTGAAATATCGCTAAGCATATAATAAATTAAATTGGTCTAAGTACGGAATAAATTCAATTTAAATCTAGTTAAGCATGTAATCAAAATTAAATTGGGCTAAGTACGGAATAAATTCAATTTAAATCTAGCTCAAGCATGTAATAAAATTTAAATTGGGCTAAGTACGGAATAAATTCAATTTAAATCTAGCTCAAGCATGCAATAAAATTTAAATTGGGCTAAGTACGGAATAAATTCAATTTAAATCAAGCTCAAGCATGTAATAAAATTTAAATTGGGCTAAGTACGAAATAAACTTACTTGACACCGTAGGGGAGATTTTGCAGAAGGTTGAGCTCATCATCGTTTCTCCGGTATGGACGTGGGTCGAGAGGTGCGAACATTGGAAGATGCTCCCATACCCACAGTTGAACGATGAACATCGCAGCACCAGCTTGCTTTGCCCCAACCTTCGAGCAAGTACACAGCTCCCGGTATACGCCCGCTAGCACGGCCGATCCCCAACTCTTCTCTCCAATTGCATCCCAGTCACCGGTGAGCAATGGCAACCATATGCCTTGAATCCACCGGTTGGACTTGTCGGGGAACAAAAATCCACCCACCAAACCGATGAGGTAGATGCGGGCGTAGCGCTCGACTTGTTCTTCCGGTGTCTCGTCATTGATTTCCACCTCTTGCTGGATGTGAGATACCAGCCACGGGACCGACACTTGCCCCGCATTCAACGGTGGATGCCCCCGTCCTTGATTTGGTGTGGTGGTCGGCATGTCGAAGCCCAAACGATCACGGATGAGCGGCCCCCAACCTCCTCCGGGTTTGGTCGTGGAACCAATGATGGCATCTCCAGATATAGGAAGCCCGGTGAGGATCGCCACGTCTTTCAGGGTGATCGTCATTTCCCCCTCCGGAAGGTGGAATGTATGGGTTTCGGGACGCCATCGTTCCGCCATTGCCGTAAGCAGCTCGTTGTCGATCTCGATCCGCAAGAAATGGTGCAACATTCCCAAACCGGTCCTCGCTATATAGGGCTCCAACCTTGGATGCCAAGCGGGCAAGTTATGGGTCCTTTTATGAACCACGGGAACAAGAGATTCCTAAAAAAAAATAGGAAAAACATCAATTTATTAGATTAAATAAAGCAAAATAAAACATTAGAAAATAATAAAATAAAGCAAGTCAGTTCATCAAATTACCGGATTGTTATCCCAAATGGCACGGGAGCGATGAGCTTGTTGATCAGTTAAGAGACTCGCATCCCTTGGGCCATAATGGATATACAATCGAGGATCGTATATCTCGGCACCCATCTATAAAAAAGTAATGAAATCAGAGATTGTTTTGATAAAAAAAAAATCAAATTGTTTCGATTAAAAAAAATCATAAACCAAAAACCTACACGAAGAGCCTCTTCGTCCATTATTGGCGGAAGCCGGACAGAGGTTCGACGGGTTTAGGTTTGTAAGGGACGGGAACTTAGCGGGACGGGGGCTTTAGGGTCAAACTCTAGTAATTCTTTCTGATGTGGAAGATCGGACTTAGCCGCAACCACAGAGCATACTTAGAACGAGACTAGAGCGGATAAATTGAGGGAGAAAGAAGTGAAATGTTTGTGGTGTGAGTTGAAAGTGAAAGGGGAAGGGTTATTTATAGTTGGGGGAAGGGGGGAAGGGATCTGCCGAGAATTAAATTCTCCCAGCCTTCACCGCGTCCGTCAGAAACGGTGAAGGCACCGCTTTTCTCAAACACGGTGATGAGGCGCGGATCGAGCGACGTGGCTCAGCGTGAGGCGTCGGATCTGGAAAGAAAACCACGATCCGCGCCTCATCGCATCCAACGGACACGGTGAACCCGCCAGCGACGCGGATCGCTGACGCAAACAAACACGGGTATTCACCGTGTTTGTCTAACGCGGTGAATACCCAGCGTTAGTCCACGTCAGCGCCTTCACCGTGGATGTCTAAAACGGTGAGGTGTTCACCGTTCTTAACAAACGCGGTGAACCCTTCACTGTTTTAGTTTGAAACGGTGAATACATCATCGTTTTAGTTTAAAACGGTGAAGTATTCACCGTGTTCGTCAAATGCGGTGATGACCTTCACCGTTTCAAACCAAAACGGTATCGTCAAACATGTGTACTTTTGGAATTTTTTTTATAACTTATTTATTTTGGGAATTTTTTTTAAGAACTAGTGTACTTTGGAATTTTTTCCTTCAAATTGATGGTGGGTACCCCACAGAAATTTGGGGAGGCTGTCAGACGATCATTATGAAGCAACCCATGTATTTTGTATTTTGTATGTGTCATTATGTTTAGTGGAGTTTAACTATATTGAGCCCACGTGAGCCTTGCATGGGAATGCTGACTTACCTTATCATATATATGATTGATGGCGTGTGATAGATTAGGGTTGTTAATTATATATATATGGGGAGTTCTACCGTACCCCGGGTGAAATCCAGGGTACCGCATAACTTGAGTAAGAAAACGTTATCCAGAACTTGAATTGACTGATCTTTCGGACATGATACTATACTCTAACCCTTAAAGATCAAAATCTAGGTCTTAATTCTCTAAATCTTATACCCCAAGATCAATTTAATTAGAAATAGTAATCGACGGTTATGATTCGTCCAAATATAGGCAAAAAAAATGAAGGCACCATCTTAGAGTATATAGTTTATGATTTAGATAATTAGGACCTAGGGTTCACTCATTAAGTGTTAGGGTATAGTATAATGCCCAAAAATCCTGCGAATTCGAGGTCTAGATGGCCTTTTCATACTCAATGTATGCGGTACCCCGGATTTCACCCGGGGTACGGTAGAAGGCACCATATATATATATATGGTGTGATTGGGGTTCGGTAGCCTTTGAGCTGAATAAGAGAAGAAGAACGCTTTGTGTCGTGGATTAGTCTTGATACCACGTTAATTCGGTGTCGTTTATTTCAGTTTAGTTTTCATAACAATTCACTCATTGATACGTGTCATGAAACTACGATCAAACGTAAACCCAATCGAAAAATGCGACATAAGCTAAATAATTATTATATTTTGATATTTTATATTATAATAGTGCAAGTAAAGTAACCGAGGATGAAAAATTAATTTTTCCTTAATTACGTAAGGGTCATGTCTCATATAGTAAGGTCCATGATAAGTTTTTCTAACAATCAATTATTAGTTTTTTTACAATCAAATTCACTTTAACAACAAACTGTCCCAAGCCACACAAAATGGAAAAGTTTCATCATAAGATTTAGGGTGACTACTATTTTTTAGTCAAACATTCGAGAATACGAAATATTGGTCAAATCTCTAATAAAACTATAAAATTATAGTTACTTTCCATTAAAGTTAATGTTAGTTTCAACATAATTTCACATGAGCTAATCGTAAGTCCACATATTTGAATGAAAATGACTATAATTTTGTATTTCTCAAAGGTTTGACTAATGTTTTAGAATTTATGAAAGATTGGCTAAAAATAGTTTTTACCCTCGGATTTATTCTATTTACAAAACTATCTTAGTATTTTTTTTATTTCATATTAAGAAAGATTTACATAAGCTTAAATTACTATTCCTTACTAAAAAGATAAGGGCGCATCAAATTTGCTTCCTTTTTTTAGGGTATTGTTCACCTATATTTTTTTATACGCTACACCTAATTTCAGCATAACTCTTTTTCCCATATGTAGTTGTATATGCAATTATTTGTTTTCTATCTCCTACACTCAATTTTATCATAACATTTTTTTATTCCTTTGACAACAATTACGTAAATTACAAATACCATAGGTAATCTTACAGAGAAACAGTTACTTCTAATGTATCAATTCTAGAAAACATATAATATAGGCAAAATACACTTGCATAGCCAAAACTTTCACGTTTGCGCCAATAATAGCCAAATTTGGCGAAATACCACTTATAGCCAAGTCCATACAATTCTGTAACGCTGTTAACGTTAAATGTGACTGGGCAAACGGAGCAGCTTATGTGGACCGCATGAGATTTCCACGTGGACAATAATTAAAAAAAAAAATCAGAGCCACTCATTTTTACTCACCCACCTTTTGTTCTCTCTTTCCTCATTCCTTATCGTCTTCATCGAACCCGCCCTGATTGCCATCGACGAAGGCGAAGGCGACCACGAAGGCGACGATCTTCCTCCGACGAACCCCGTACCCACCGCTATTCCTTCCTTCATTGATCGAGCTGAACCTACCGCATCCTTCCTCGAGAAACACATACAGAGGATGGGTTGACAGCGAGCCCTTCTTCTCCAATTTGAAACCTTTTATATTTCTTCCCTGAGTTCCGCCGCACCCATGCATTGCCCCACACCCATTCGCTCTGCAGTCTGCACCATCCATTCCCCAACACCTATCCATTCGCCTGTCGCTCCGTCCATCTCTTCGATTGCTCCAGTCGATTTGTCGGGAGTCAACGAGATTGAATCAAAGCAATCCCTAAAATTACCCATTTTCGCAGGGCCGAAATTGATTGGCTTCGCCTGCTAGCCGAACTCCAACTCGACTACCGGCGATTTCTTCTTCACTGGAATCACCAACTCGGGTCGTCAACAACTTCGTCGGGTCCCTCGTCACCGCCGCCAACGTCGAGAAGGTCCTCGGCCGTCGACGTCGAGTGACGTACATGGAATGGCAGGGCAGAGAGTATCAATCGAAGGGGAAAGACATTAGCAGCGGGAGGCGACTAGAGTGAGTGAATCAGAATTTTTTGAAGGGAATGATTGGGTGGGCGTCGGATCGAACCTCCGAGAAGCGAATCTCGGCAGAGGATATGGAGAAGAGGAGGGTGAGGAGGAGAGGGAAGATAAGGAATCAAACTATTGATCTTGAGAGAGATTTAGAGAGCTCAGAGGAGGAGTAATCGGACCTCCCAAGAGATCTGGTGGTTCGCACAATGGTGAAGAAGAGTGTTGGTCCACGACGTCGGCTGGAGAACAGGGGAAGAAGAAGCACAGCAGGGAGTTAAATTCTCAATGGCTTTTTTCTATTAATATATTTTTAATAGGTTTTATTAATTTATGATGTGTAATTATTAAATAATATTAAATTATTGACGTGTCACTTTTTCTTATTTTGTGCTGACGTGTAAGATGATTAGTTGGCGCTTAGTCAGCGAACCGTCAAAGAAGTTCATGGTGTCACTAACATCGTTAAAGTATCTAACGGAAATGGCTAAATTTGTCAACGACAAGTTTAAAAGCTAGATATCAGTGGTATTTTGCCAAATTTGGCTATTATTGGCACAAACGTGAAAGTTTTGGCTATACAAGTGTATTTTGCCAATAATATAAGACTTTGCAAGGACTAAGACAATTAGACAACACAAAAACTTTTATTGAGGGAAATGTATCAATTAACAAACATATTACTTAAGTTTTTCCTGATATAAGTTGAATTTTTTTATCTAAATTGACTAAAATGACTATTTCTTCAATTTGCATTACAAAAGAATTTTGTAAGGAAAGTTACTATTCACATAATACTTTAATCAAATGTAATACTTTTTATAACTTAGTTCACTTATTAATAACATAAATTTATTTATTAGTACCATATATATTCAACGTCTTATCAATTTGCATCATGCATATTAAAACTTATGGAAAAATAATTTAATCTTATACATTATATAGTTTAATCTAACTTGAATTTATTACGAGACTACACATTAAGGAAGATTACGCAACCTTATTCTATCACAATTATTAATCAAACAAATGTGTTATGTAAGTCTTTTATCATAATTAAGACACCACATAAAGCGTTTGGAAGTGTCTGTCGTGTACGCAAAATTCTCGCATCGTGGATCTAGAACTCTTCTACAATAAACTAAGGTAACGCGAAAAAACTACAACTATTTTCTACTAAATTACTTTACTCTTATTCATTCATTAAAACTATAGAACAACGTACACATTTACAGGACTACTCTCACAAACCTTTTCCCTCAAACAAGGTAAACTAATCCCAACCCAGGAAGTAAACAATAACTTTCTCAGCAAGATACAATAAACTATTACGAATTTCCTAAATAACCATATTAATCTAACAATTAACTAATAATAAGTCTCTAATTACTAAGCCCAGAATCGACCACCCTGTCCAACGGGTGCTATAATACACCAAATCTCCCCCATTTGAAGAACTTCGTCCGCGAAGTTCATGCGTTATCTCAATCCGGATCGATGTAGAAGAAGTTTCACCATTGATTATTGATGACAATGAGCGGACGCTGGTGCAGCCTGCGCTTGCGATATTTCCAATTGCGCTCAACCAATTGCAAAAAGCTCTTATCACCGAGGCAGCGGTGGGTGTAGTGGCGGCAGAAAGCTCGGGTAGCCAAGGGCTCGACGAGGAACTCGTAGTTTGTGCCCATAGCGGCGGCGGCCTGTAATACCCTTGATGTTGCATGAGAATCGACATAGCGACTTCAGTGCCAACTTGACACTGATACCAATCGGCGTGTGCTCGGAATTCACGCGTTGTGGATCTAGAACTCTTCTACGATAAACTAAGCAAACGCGATAAAACTACAACTTTTTTCTACCAAATAACTTTACTCTTCTTCATTCATTAAAACTATAGAACAACTTACATATATATAGAACTACTCTCACGAACCCTTTCCCTGGTAACCTAATCCCAATCCAAGAATAAAAGGTTGGAGCTCTCTGTCGAAGAAGAGATTGGGTCTCAATTTTTATTTATATTAATTTAATTGTAATAATTTTAAATTAGAAAATATGTGTAAATTACGAATATTTTAATGATTTTTATGATGACCGGATGGTGACATAGCATGTATTGTTAGTAACAGCGTTTGATCGTCCAAGATAACAGTCAAACATCGGGTTTGGCCAATGTCGTTACTTTTATGTATAGTTTGGGCCAGGATATTACAAATCGAAAAGATTGGGTAGAATGTTTATTATGTTTAAATTGCAGTCCATACAAATATATTAACCCTTTATTTTTATTTGTGTTTTGAAGTTGCCTCTAAGATAGGTAGAATTTATGTCAAATTGTATTTTACTTAACAACTATGAGCATTATCATATACTAGTTTGTTGTCCGCGCTTCACTGCGGCAAGATATTAATTAATTTATAAAGCTATATTTACTTATTTAAAGATGTAGTTGGAATTAAATAATTAAAAAATAGTTTAGGTAAGATAGACATTTGATTTAAGTGTTAACTTCCCATACAAAACTTATGCGTAATACAAAATTATGAGAGGATAAATGTTATAGATAATAATAAAGAAATTTTGGGTAATAATAAAATAATTAAGTTATCAAAATTATAACATTTTATTAAAATTTTATGTAAACATTAATCGACCTTAGATAATCTTTGTGTAATGCACATAGATGAGATTATCAACAATTTAATTAATAATAAAGAAATTTACGTTCAAACTTATATTGTAAAAGAATTATGTAATATGTTTGTTCAACTGATATATAAGGAATGACTATCTATCCAATATCCATAACCATATGCTTTGTCTAGTGTATTAATCATTACTGAAACTTATATAATACATTTTACTGCCCCGGTCTCAAAAACAAGCATGGAAACAACAGTCAATCAGAAAGATAAGTTGAAGTTGCGTAAACTCACTCTACTTAAAGGTTTTATAGGTACTTATTCAAGTATGGGAGGGAAGATGACTCTACAAACGAAGACAGAGAGGGGATACTCCAGTGAAGGGGAAAGACGTTAAGTTGCCAGTTATGCTTGAAGTAATAGGGACCGCCGACGCTCTCCTGCGGGATACGTTTGACTTGTGTAATCTTTAGTTGTCGTAATGCAAAATTGACGCAGAGTCGGGAAGAGCGTACACATAGAAACATATATAGTGTTGAACGAAAAGCTGTGAAGAAGTATAGGACATGCATAATAGAGAATGAAAAAATGGACATCAACCTAGAGTCCAAAGTTAATTAAAGTAGTTTATTTCAAGCAAATGTGAACTCAACTCTAATTATATATGAAGCTAATATTTTGGCCAATGCGACTCATCAACGCCTGTGCGGCCTCTTGTCAGGGGGAAATGAGTGTGACAAACTAGGCATCAATCAATTAATGAAAAAAGAATATATGTATATAATGACAAGCAGCATAATATAATTGATTTGAAGAAGACACTATATATAGAATGCATTTGTGATCCATTAATTCCACTCATCAATCATCTCTCAATCTTGACATACATCATGGAGCCAAAACCAACCATGTCTTTCCCGATCACACTTGCACTAGCTACTTTTTGTTGTATAATTATCTCCGCATTTGTGGATGCGCAGAGCGGTGGATTTAGTATCAATCTGGTCCATCGCGATTCGGAAGGTTCGCCTTTGTATAATCCCAAGGAAACGCCAGCTCGGCGCGTTGGGAATGCGGGTAGGCGATCCATTGGGCGAGTGCATCGTTTCAGTCACATGCTTCACCTTAACAGTTCGAGGTCTATTTCGGACCCTTCGGATCCTGATGCTCAGTTGACGGCCAACAATGGCGAATACCTGGTGAACATCTCCCTTGGTACGCCACCATTTCCGATCGTTGCGATTGCTGACACTGGCAGCGACATTATATGGACACAATGTAAGCCTTGCACCGATTGCTACAAGCAGGATGCGCCCTTATTTGACCCCAAGTCGTCGAGTAGTTATAGAACAGTGTCATGTTCATCCAACGCTTGTAATTCGCTCCAGAGTGAAGGAAGCTCTTGCTCCTCCGACGGCAGTGTTTGCGAGTACCAGGTGAGTTATGGGGACCAATCTCACACCCAAGGAGATGTAGCAGCTGAAACACTGACTTTGGAGTCCAAGACTGGCAACCCTGTGGCCCTTCCGAAAACTGTGATTGGCTGCGGGCATGACAATGCAGGAACATTTAGCCCCAAAGGCTCTGGCATCGTTGGTCTTGGAGGAGGACCTGCATCCCTTGTCAGCCAACTCGGTTCATCCATTGGCGGGAAATTCTCCTACTGCATGGTCCCCTACGCAGCTGCCAAGCCGACCAGTACGATGAACTTTGGCACCAACGCCGTGGTTTCAGGAAATGGTGTCCTTTCCACCCCCTTGATTTCGGATCCATCCCAACCCACATTTTACTTCCTTCAACTTGAAGCCGTTAGCGTTGGGAGCAAAAAGATTGCCTTCCAAGGCTCCTCCATTGGAGGCTCTGGCAACATTATCATTGATTCAGGGACGACTTTGACCCTTGTGCCTACTGATTTCTTCTCCCAGCTCTCTGATGCCGTCGAGACTCAGGTCACCGGCGGCACCAAAACCAGCGACCCCGAAGGCTTTTTCAGCCTCTGCTACGTGCCAGACTCCAGTCTCAAACTTCCTCCCGTCACAGCGCATTTCAAGGGAGCCGATGTCCTGCTCACTTCCGACAACATTTTCATTCAGGTCAACGATAAAGTGGTTTGTTTGGCTTTCTACGCCAACGACCAACTCAGCATCTATGGAAACGTTGCTCAACAAAACTTTCTCATTGGATATGACCTTCCAAAGCAAACTCTATCTTTCAAGCCTACAGATTGCACAAACACCTAAACCCCCCAATTCTCCATTACCACATTCATATGTGTACGTGTTTATCAATAAGTGTGTGTAAAATCAAAACAACGTGATTGTTAATCTATCTACCAGGAATTAATTGTTATATCCAATCCAGACTATTAATAATATATTATACATGTGTTTATCAATAACTGTACGTAAATTAAACCAACGTGGATGAATCTGAAATGTTTATGCTTGAGAAGTGGTTGGTAGCCATAGTGGCATGGTTTGGGTTTACTTTTTGTGTATAATCCGTAAAAACTTTTAACCATGCCTCGTTGTGCTTGAGCTTAATTGTTTTGATTAGCATGGGCCCGTAGTGGAAACATAAGTGTGGGGGGAATTCCTTTTTCCTCCTAATGCGTTGAGATTGACAATTATTTCAACGTATGGTGCATATTTGTTGGTTTTGCAGGATGTTTATCGAGGAACATGAGTATTTCAACTACTTGGAGAACCAAGCACGGTTCGGAACCAAGTTGGCATACTAGCGGGACAATGCGATGTCAAGGGTCACCAGTCCCCCTTAGTTGCGCCAGCTGTTGTCATTGGACAAACTCATCTACCATGAGCTCTGCGTGGAGTTCTACTCCACCTTTGCCCACGTTGTCCCGACCGTCAAGATGAGTCGGCCCTACGTGGAGTTTATGTTGGGCGGTCAGCCACAGGTGTTGACTTATGATGCATTCGCCCAAGCCATGGGGCTCGACACGAGATACATGATGATGGAGCGACAGTACACCATCAACTTCCACTACCAGGCCGCATTCCAGGCCCTCTTCTGCTCCGAGCACGAGCAGGACGAGTTGGAGGCTGGACGCATCAATGCGGTGAAGTTGAGGACCCCTTGGAGGATCATGCACATGCTACTCACCTAATCCGACGTCCCCAGCTCGCAGTCGGGCCACTTGATCACGAACAGAGGGTTGTTTTCTCTCTTCTCTATGAGGCACCCAGCAGAGCCGATCCATCTGGGATAACTAATTGCCAACTCTTTCGCCCGGTGCCTGGGGCAGAACAGGATGGACACTATGCAAATAGGGTGCATCATCACGAGGTTGGCTCGACACTTTCATGTGGATCTGGAGCGGTGCTCCATCATTGGTCGGACAAAACCCTTCACAATAGCGACTCACTAAAACCAAAAGCTAGTGCTTTAGGGCGAGTGGGGGATAGAGTATCTCGAGGGCCTACGACCCTCAGGAGTCATGAGGCTAGTAGTTGACCCGGATCCAGTGGAGCCCGATGCATAGGTTCCCCCTTTAGAGAAGCCACCTGCTAGAGCTCCCGGCCGCCGTCAGCGGCGCCGCACCACCACCACCACCACCACCACCACCACCGTCCGGTGCCGGTCTTTCCACTTCACGGGTACCCCTCATGGAGAGGATGGACCGTCCAGAGACCTACGTCGTGGGTGTCATTTCCCGGCTTGACCGGCAGAATGACTTGCTCTAGAGGATCGGGCGTCACCAGGGCCTCCTTCCAGATGATGAGTTGGGACCTTCGACTTAGTGAGAGGTAGCCTTCAAGTGAGACATGTGGCAGAGCCAATTCCTTTCGCCCCACTTCTCCACTTGGAACTGTAAACTGTGTTGTTTTATTTTTTTCTTTCTTTTACTTAGTATGTGTGAACAACTATTACTATCGTATTTTTTTGTGTAATAACCTCACCTCGAATGAGTATGTGTTGTGTTTGTGTGTGTGTGTTTTCTTTTCATTGAACCTAAACTCTCCTACCCTGGAAAAATTCCAACTTTCACTCACCAAGCCAAGCGGTAACATCGTTCTACCCCTATCTTATGCCATTGAGGGCAATGTCGAACTTAAGTGTGTGTGTAGGGGGTGTGTGTGGGTGGGGGGGGGGGGGGGTAGTTTATTCTTATGCTTGTGTGAGTGTGATTGATGCCTGGAGCCTTGATGTATTCCCAAATTTGAGGGCTCCAAGTAATGTTTTGCATGATCAAAGTGGTCGGTTTGTAGGAGAATCAAGTGTTTCTTGGCATTGACCTTGAATTGTTGCTTGTCATCGAGTGTGTCCTATGATGATGACTAAGAGGTGAATTTGGATACTGGCAAAAGTTTAGTTCTCATGTGTGCGAAAATGAAGAGATGTCTTGACTCGATTACTTGTTGATTATAATTGCCATGCATTGTGTTTTGTGAAATTGGAATGGATGATTCGGTGACTACGTAGCCATGTGATTTTTGAGCCGATCGTTTTTTTATTGTGTGCTTAGATCCCACTTACCATGGCGAGTAACATCACATTTGTCACTAGTGAGTATGATGGCCCACGCCCAAATGTTCATTGTCCCGAAATATTTTATCCCCTAGTCAATCCCTTTGACCCTTGTGACTTTGGGAGTCGTTATCTTGTAGGAGCTTTTTCTTGTGAGCTTAATTGTGTTTGATAGAACGACCCCCCATCCTTTCTTCGCGTCTATACGTGAGTCATCCTTGTGTCCCGGATCTCTCGCTTCTGAGTTCCATTGAGGTTCTACATAGGAGGATTGTGTGCGGTTCTTGCTATGAATGAAAGCGAAAAGAGTAGTGTTGGATTGAGTTCTCTAAAGAGAGCATTGGTTGTTAAAGATAATATGGCAAGTCTTTAACTCTCTACCCCCCCCCCCCCCTCCCCCCCTAAAAAAGAAAAGAAGAGAGAAAAATAAAGGAAAGGAAAGTAGAAAGGAAAAGAAAGGAAAAAAGAGGTAATAAAACGGGATAAATAAAGTAGAGAGTGCCACAAAAAATCAAAGAGTATGCTCTAGGCGGGGTTTCTTGGAAGTCAAGCCCTTGAAATCCCCACATTATTTTGGAACTCCTTCACTACCAAATCGAAATGTGATAGTAAGAGTAGACCGAGGAAGAGCGCTTTAAGGTAATTCATGATGGGTGATAGTTTGGAATTGAGAAGCAAGGTTTTCGGCTGATACTAGTGGCCATTTTTAGTAGGGAAAGTTCTTAGTAGAAACCATAGAACCTTCGGGTTTAGGGTGAAGATGTAGGATCTCAGGATGTGTTTGCCACCACCCAAAAAGCCTTTTTCCTATGTCCAAGACAATTTCCAGTCATTTGAACCTGTGGGTAAGACCTCCGGACAAGCTAGTGATGACAACCGTCCCGTGAACTCTAACATTTGGAGGTTGTCGCCGTGGTGAAGAGACGATAGGGCCGAATCTTGATGATTGTGCACATTCTATGCACCAAAAAGGTCCCGACCCCACTGGTCAAAAGAGTGAGTGATTCGTTCTTGCTTTGCATGTCATATCATACCTCGGTGAGGACCTTTGTTGCACCTTCGTTTGTTCCTTGGACTTGAACTCTATGCATGGTTAGTTGTGGTTGATAAGTGATATTGTTGAGACTTGCATTGATTCATGAACAAGGTGAGAACTTTTCGTTTGCCCATTTTTGGTGACCTCGAATGTCGTTTCTGGTGGATGTCGGTGTTGGTTGCATTGGTCCATGTGTTAATTGCCAATAGCCATTGAGATTCACCACTTTGTGCCCTTTGATTGGTCCCCATAGTATTTTTATTAGGTTGAGAGATTACCTTGTGTGAAATGGTTTGCTTGGGACAAGCAAACGTCTAAGTGTGGGGGAGTGATCCAGGCCTAATTGTACATGTTTTATCCCCGATTATCTTGGACGTTTTATTAATTGAGCTCCGAAAGTGGTGGTTTTACGCGAGGTTAGCTTGTGTTTCAGTGTGTTTCAGATCCTAACAGGTGAAACCATCCCCGGAGTCGAGAGTTGGAAGATAATGAGCGAAAAATGGGCAAAGAGGAGAAGATAGCCTATGTTCACGGTCCGCCATTGGTGTTCACGGTCTCCAAGACCGTGACTGGAACCACAACCCGTGAATCAAGGCGTGTCCAGAGAGGGTTTTGAAGTTACTGACGCCAAGGTTGTTCGCGGTCGCTAAGACCGTAAACAGAAGCCACAAACTGTGAACCCTAGGATGCGAAGCAGTGCGTTTTCGTCCAGACACTGAGTTCACGGACGCGTTTTGATGTTCACGGCCGTGAACTTAGGCCGTGAACTGGGCGCGATATCAACTTAAAAGTCCAACTTAAAGGAAAAATAGGGGGAGAGACCTAGTGTGAGAAACTACTCCTTCAGATTTAAGAGTGGGAAAATGTCGAACCAAAGAAGAGGAGAAGCTAGGGTTTCATCTCCAAGCAAGGATTTGGGAATTCCTCCCCCAAAGGAGGATCTCTTCAACACAAGGAGCAAGGCTAGCATCTTCTTGATGGTTTCCCTTTTCCTCTCTTGTGTTTTCCCTTCTCCTACAATGGAGTAGTACCTTCTTCCACTTGTCATCCCCCATGAATTAGAACTTGCTTTCAATTACATAGCTGCGACATAGAAGGTAGCTTACCTTGTCGCTTAGAAGGCTTCCGTTGATCTCTTTCCCCCCCCCCCCCCCACCTCCTCATCGTTGCTAACCTAAGAGCTTAGTCAAGCCCTTACCTCACTGCAATACACTATTCTGCTTGACATTCTGGTCCACGAGCGATGTCTCCATCGTCTTCTCTGAAGCCATTATTGATCAAGCCCAATCTTGTCCATTTGCGTTTTCGTCTCAAGGAAAATGAAGACCACCCCTCTTGTCCCACTCTTTGCTTTGCTGCTGCCCATCAGTCTCTATTCCCATCCCTCTTGTCCTCTTTTATTTGGTTCCATCGACACACCTAGTTGAGATTAAGAAATCGATGGGGAAGCGTTGCTGCTATTGGTTTTCGGTTACCAGGGGGTTTTTGACGTATCACGTTTTAGGTTTAGGCTTAATATGTCTAAGTGAAGCCGAGTGGGGTTGGGGGTGTTTAGGGTTTATTTTCCTAGGGTTATTTTGGGCATTTCACAATTACATATGATTCTAATTCGAAACTCAGTTAACGTCCGTAGTTTTCTCGTTTAATGTCAAAACTCATTACCGATTAAACCGAGAGTTAACATTTTAGTCCTCATCGATAATACGGTGGAATTTGACAAATATTCCCTTGGGTATAACAGTCATATTGACTTAAAGGAAAGGGCGGGGTGTAACAGTCACTATCTTAATTGTTTCCTTTTGATTTTTTGCAAGGATGTACTATTGATCCTTCATTGGTAGCATGAGCCAAAATTTCCTGGTCCTAAGGCCAATATCGTATCTTCTTGGGGTCCCTCACAGAACCCTTACTGCAGAAGCGAGGTAAGTCTTTCTTGACGTTTTTCATATTAAGATGATCTTGCCACGCCGCATAGCATTTTTTTGTTCTACTTTATACGCAAAAGTTGGTTTGTTTTGCCATGTACTTTGGTACTTAGCGATCCTGATCAAGCAAGAGCGCTTACTCCTTTTCCTCGATTATGTGGAGGGTCAATGAAGTCAAAGGGTGTCGGAAGCTCTATATGTGCCATCAAAAACACATCCCCAAGTTGGCAATCCTATCATACATGTGGAAATTACTTGTACTAGAGAGGAACTAGCATCATCTCATAAGCCTGCCCCACCAAGACTCAACTAGTGTCTCTTCCAAAACTTGGGTTTTTCCAACGATAGTACGCCTCACACTTGGATTTTACCCCACACTTTATTTGTGACGACATCATCTATTGATGTAGACTTGACGTGGTATGATATCGATTGTGCGAAGCTACATATTGACCCGGCCCATTGCTTTAAGCACAGAAGACTCCTTCCTTTGAGGAGGAGTTCGAGAACTCAAAAGTCTCATGACAAAGAAATCCTTCGTAACCCTTACACTAGCCTCCCTTAAATCATGTATCAATGCAAAGACTAGCAATTAAAAGTATTACAAACTTGAAATTTTCTTTGAGGTGTGGCATTATTTGAAAATTTCAAATTTTATGCACAATACGCACACAAAATTCTTTCCCCATACACATAAGTATATGAATAACTTTGGATGGTCATCCTCACGGCTCACCTCACGACTGTGAGCCAACCCGTGAAAATTAGATGAGAATTTCTAGATTTGATGATTGGGGATCAAATTTGCCAAGAGATTCACGGCCGAAATCAAGGCCGGCCATGAACCGAGTCATGAACACGCTCAAAGACTTGATCTATGGCTATGACCTATAGGAAGCAACATTTCCCATATGCATGAACATTCATAAACATTATACATAAGATGAAAAACAATTTACCTTAATCTCACCGTACACATTAAATGGGACAATGTTCTCATCGAACCGAACTAGGAGCATAAAAAAACATAGAACGAAGTTACCATCTTCACGTCATTCCAAGATGTGTGGTACTAGGTACGACCCATAAAAGCAGGGGTCGATGAATTTTGTTGATGACATGTTACTATTTGGAATCAAATTATGTAAAATGGTTGATGTTTTCCTTTTTGACCAATTTGGTGGAGCAAGGTGAAAGGATATCAGCTTAGTTTGCCCCTGTTGTAGCTTTTGCAGAAGCAGCTTCTGGCTGGAGCTTTTAGATAAGTACTTTTAAAAAAAAAAAGCAGTTGAGTGTTTGGCTGTAAAACTATTAGAAGTGGTTTTTAATATAAGAGGTTTTGTAAAATGACTATAAAGGACTTATAATATAAAATATGAATAAAAATTCTAAACAATAAAAAGTAGTCAAAATGGAAAGTAGTCAAAATGGATCTTGTTAGATTTCTTTTATATTAAATAATATGATTGTATAATTTATTTTATTTTTAAAAAGATATAAATGAAGGAAAATTATATTTTCTGAAATAAAATTAAAATATGGTAAGGATAATTTTGTATTTTCAAAACAGCTTTTCGCAGAAGCTCCAAATCGGAACTTCTGCTTTTATGTTATACAAAAGCGCTTTTCGGCTTTTCAAAAGCCGAGCTTTTACAGGTGTTTGGCCCTGCTTCATCTTTTGAACCCGAAAGCACTTCTAAAAGCCGGGCCAAACATAGGTATCGTTTTGGTCTTCCCAAAATCGTTTGACTGATAGACCGATGTGTCCCCAGGGCCATCGTTTTTGCCTCCTTTTTTTGGGGTCGATTTTATTTGTTGTTCTGAAGCATTCACATTGGTATGGATAAGCTCATTCAAACAATTCACAAAAAAAACTTTTAATTCAAACCAATCAATTCATCTTAAAAAAAGGATCAAATGCCACAAATTAAGAAACCTGGGTTATCTCCCGTTAGTACAGTTGTTTTAGATCCTTAAGTAAGATGCTAAACACGGGCTGCCACCCATGGAGCGGTCTCTCTTTAATGCCGTTGAGTAAGGCAGTGTGGTAGGTCTTAGGAAGCAATTCGACACTCCATTCTTCTTGCTTGTCCACAACTTTATGGAAGAACTCGTGCGGGAAAGCGAAAAAATCCACTTCCACACTCGCTAAGATCCGCTGATCTGGGTTGTCATTCTTTTCCTTCCTAACCATTATGAGGTTCTAGTTTTGAGCTGCTCGTTAGAAGGCCCCATGAGGTCCTGCCATATCGGTCAGGAAGGGATTATATATAGTACGTAAAAGATTCGATGGATCCTATATCTTCACAACCCAAGGTGGCATATTTATCATGATGTGGTGTTCAACCTCCCCGACTCTTTGGGTGATTATTCTTTTATTTTACGTCGATAATGGCTTTGGCTAATTCTAGAAAGGTGTGCTCTAGGAGTGCTCCATTCTTTAGTTTGGTTGCATTTTGACTGCCTGACTCTGTTGCGTATAGAATTCTTATCATTATTATTTCCCTTATTTGGATTAGTCTTATTATTAGTAGTTATTAGAGTTGGATTAGGAGTAACTAAGAGGGGTTTGGAGTGGCGGCCAAGTATATGGCCGAGTAGCCTTTAGGGTTTTGAGAGTCGTTTGTTATAAATATGTATTTTGTGGTTCCGTTATGATTATCGAAGAAGAAGAATATTTAGTTTATCGTAACCTTTATCATTCGTATCTTAGGAGTAGACGTAATTTAGCTATTTTCGTCATGGTTGCAGAAATTTATACGCAACAGACTCACACAAAACACCACACTAGAAATCCCATATAGAGCCCAAGTTTTTAAAGTCTAGAGAAGTGCAGCATAGGGCAAGTAAGTTTTAATTATCAACCCGGTCCGATCCATGTACCCCTACTTCAATCGCTTAAGTTGTTATCTAGCAAGCAACTTTTGGGTTTAGAAATAATGGAACTACAAACTAAACAAGCAAAGAAAAGTAAATAAAGGAAACTTCTAACTAAGGGAGCTTGACCCAGGAGTTGCTTCCCCCTAACTAGCTACCATGACTCGTTGAATTGATTGGAGTTGTGTGGTGTAGGAGGTTTTGAACGGCAAGGGTGAGCAACTACTGATTGATTTGTCACGGGATCGATCCACTCACGACCTCTAGGGGAACCGCTAGGAGGAGCAACTAGTGATCCATTTGTTACGGGATGGATTCACTAGAGATTGATTTGTCATGAAATCGATCCTCTCACTCAGTCTCTAAGGGTCTCCTAGGTCTCTCCCTCAAATCGGAGTTTGATCGGCTTAATCACGACCAACCTAGATGCAAACTTGAGTCAAAGGGGACGCTCATCTCTAACCTATATAGTAGGCACAAAGTGCCCAGGATAACCAAGCTTGTCAAGCCTACCTAAAAAGGTGAGGTTTTCCTCTAATCTACGTTAGGCAAGCACACAAGATTTGGAATGTACAACTAAGCACAATCACCATGAAAACACCTCTAATACTCAAATTGATGCAAACCCATACAAAATCATTCAATCTAAACAAGTAATTGCAATGTACTAGTTAGGCATCTACAACACCCAAGAGAAAAGAGTGAGTCTCTAGAGAGAGAAGAGAGGGATTACAAATTTGAGCTCAAGATCTTCTTCTTTTAGGCTTGAATCCTTGTCTTCGAGATCCACCCAAGCCTCCAATGATGCTCCAAGATCACTCTAGCACTCTCTCTCTCTCTCTCACTAGAACTCACCTTTGGTGTTTTTGGGCAAACCCTAGATGAGGAATTGAATTTCTCTCCAAAACCAGCTCCCCCTTTCTCTCTCCTCGCTGTTGTCTTCATATTTTCCCAAAAGTGACCAGGTCACTGACGCGTTGGCCAGTTCAAGGCCGTGAACACCTAAACACGCCCATGAACTCAGTGTCGTCCATAACGCACCGCTTCACTCTCCTGGGTTCACGGTCAATGGCCCCATTTCACGGTCTTAGAGACATGAACTGCCTTGTTGTCAGTATCTTCTGGAACCTCACTGGACACCTCGGTGTTCACGGTTTTTGGTCCATGTTCACGGTCTTAGGAGACCATGAATTTCCTTGTCCGATCGTGAACTGCAGCTGTTTTTAGGATGCCTTCACTTCACGGTTACGGGGCAATTTTCCCAAAACTCATCCTCGACCCTTCCACACGTGCTAGGACCTGAAATATATCAAAACAAGCACAACCTTGTGTGAAACATGTCAAGGAACGATGATATACTAAGCTAAACGAATAAGAAATGATGGGTAAAATGTGTACATTTGTGCCCGAATCACTCCCCCACAGTTAGACGTTTGCTTCTCCCCAAGCAAACCATTTTCTACCTAGGTAATATTTCAACCTTCAGAGATAGCTAGGGGACATTTCAAAAGGCACAAGGCTGTGAATCTCAAATATCTCTTTGGGCATCGACACTCGAACCGTCTCAAACCAATCCGACATCCACCACTAATGACATTCAATTGCATAAAAAATGGGCAAATGAAAAGTTATCATTCTATCCACAATGAATGCAAGTATCAGTCGGGCCACTAATCAATCACAACCAACCTTGCATAGAACTCAAGTCAACGGAACAGACAACAGGGAACATAGGTCCTAACCGGGATAGATATGAACATGCAAGAACAAGAATGAATCGCACACTCTCGATTAGTGGGGTAAGGACCTTTTTGGTGCAGAAGATGTGCACAATCGTCACCAATCATCCCTACCATCTCACCACCACAGCGGAAACCTCTAAACGCTAGAGATCACGGGATAGTTGTTGTCACTAACTTGTCCGGAGGTCTTAGACACGGGTTCAGACAACTGGCAATTGTCTTGGACATGGGGATAAAAGCTTTTTGGGTGGTGGCAAACACAACATGAGGTTCTACATCTTCAACCAAAACCCAAAGGTTCTATGGTTTTGACTAAGAACCTTCTCCACAAACAAAGGCCACTAGCATCGACCAAAAGCCTTACTTCTCCCTTCCAAACTATCACCCATCATGAACTACATTTAAGCACTCTTCCTCGGTCTACTCTTGCTATCACATTTTGGCTTGGTAGTGAAGGAGTTCTAAAAAAATGCAGGGGTCTCAATGGCTTGAGTGCCAAGAAACCCCTCCTAGAGTATACACTTGGAATTTTGTGGCACCTTCTACTTTATTTACCTCGTTACCTCTTTTTCGATTCCTTTTTCTTTTTTCTTTTCTCTTTTTACTTTTCTTTTTGAGGGGGTTACTAGAGAGTAAAACACTTGCCACCTATACATTTAATGACCAGTGCTCTCTTTGTAAGAACTCACTCCAACACTACACTTCACTTTTCATTCCTAACAAGAACCGCACATAATCCTCCTATGTAGAACCTCAATGGAACTCAAAAGTGAGAGCTCTAGGATACAAGGATGACTCATGTAATGACACGAAGAAAGACTTGGGGCTGTTCTATCAACACCATAAAGCTCATAAGCAAGAAGCTCCTAACTTAAGAACGACCCTCGAAGTCACAAGGCTCAAAGGGGTTGGCTAAGGGGTAAGACATTTTGGGACAACCAACATTTGGGCGTGGACTAATCCTATGCCTCCACCCTACTCGGTAATGACAACCGTGATGCTACACACCGTGGTGAGAGGGAACTATCACACCTGAAAAAAACGATCGGCTCAAAACTCACAGGCTACCTAGCCGCCCTATCGTCTATTGCACTTTCACAAACTCGATGCATGGCAATTGTAACTGAAGAGTAACCAAGTCAAGACATTCCATTCATTTAAGCACACATGAGAACTAAGCCTTCGCACAATCCTAATGTACTCTCAGTCATCTTAATAGGATGCACTCGACTATATGAAACAATTCAAGAACGATGCCAAATAAGCACGAAATTCATCATCCAACCGGCCATTTTTAGCAACCATTGCTTGGAGCCCTCAAATTGTTTCAAATTTGGGCATACATCAATGCTCCAAGCATTCAAAATCACACCAAACATTCACGCACACATGCATAATGGACTACCCCTCCACACTTAAGCTTGACATTGCCCTCAATGGCGAAAAGTAGGGAAGTAGAACGATGTTGTTGATGTGACTTGAATCGGACTATCAGCCGCTACGAGTGGTAATCGGGGGTCTCGCTGTAATCTGTAATCTCCTCGATATAGTGAAACTGGCTCTCTCTCGCCCATGGACGTAGCTAACACACATCGTGTTAGTGAACCACGTAAATCGTGTGTCGTGTTTTCGATTCTCGCTTTCGTATTCTTGCTTTGTCGATTCCGGCGATTTCCCGATCCGTAGCAGCGGCTGGAAATCAGGCTATGGTTTTCGATTCAGAAGAATGACGTCGGTGAACATGAAGATCGAAAAGTTCACGCGGAAGAACAGCTTCGCTATATGGCAGATCAAGATGCAGGCTTCATTAAAACAGCAAGGGCTGTGGGGGCCGCTGTCTGTGAAACAGAAGAAGGCAGCGGTCGATGACGATGAGTGGAATACCCTGGAGGAGAAGGCCCACTCGACCATCATGATATCGTTGGCTGATGACGTCATCATTGAATTCGCTGCTGAGAATACTGCCGCGAGCTTGTGGTTGAAACTAGAGAGTCTGTACATGACTAAGTCTCTAACCAACAAGCTGCATCTCAAGCAACGGTTTTTCAACTTGAGGATGCAAGAAGGTACGCCTTTGAGGGAACATCTCGAACAGCTTAACTCTATTTTGCTGGATCTGCGTAATATAGGTTTTCAAGTTGATGACGAGGATGCTGCCCTAATCCTACTGGTTTCTTTGCCGAGTTCATATGAGAATTTCGTTGATTCTTTTATTGCTGGTAAAGAAAGCGTGTCGTTGGAGGATGTCAGGTCTGCTCTTCATACGAGAGAGATCAGGCATAAGGCGTCCGGATCTGCTACAGGTGGTGAGGCATCGGGTTTGGCTGTTACAGGTGGAAAGGGAAAGAAGAAATCTGGTAAAGGGAATTCGAGCAAGGATTCCAAGGATCCGGGTCCACAGCCAGGTGATGCTTGTCACAACTGTAAGGAAGTGGGGCATTGGAAGTAAAACTGTCCCAAGAGAAGAGGGCAACAGAAGAAACAAGGTTCAGTTGCCGTGGCAGAAGTGGACAACAGTTCTGAAGACGATCTCGCCTTGGCTGTAGATGAGAAGGCATATCGTGGGGATGTGTGGTTTCTGGATACTGCAGCCTCATACCATAGGTCTCCGAACAGGGATTGCATCACAACCTACGAGCAGATAGATGGTGGTAACGTGGTCATGGCTAATGGAGCTATCTGCAAGGTTGTTGGAATCGGGTCCATAAAAGTTCGGACACATGTTGGTTCGTTCTGTACCGTGAATGATGTCAGGCATGTTCCACAAATGACAAAGAACCTGATCTCCTTAAGTCTACTCGACAGCAAGGGTTTCAGTTTCAAAGGAAAAGGTGGAGTTGTGTATGTCTGCAAAGGTTCAAGGAAGGTGCTGAAGGGCGTGAAGCGTGGGACCTTGTATGCATTACAAGGGTCTGTGTTGTCTGGTTCTGCTGCAGTTACATCGTCTCAGGTTCATCAGGAAGATATGAACACTCTCTGGCACATGAGACTGGGGCATATGAGTGAACGGGGGATGCAAGTTCTGTCGAAGAGGGATCTTCTTTGCGGGCACAAGATGCAGAATTTGGAATTCTGCGAGCATTGTGTGTTTGGGAAGCTACATCGCAGCAAGTTTCCCATGAAGGGTATCCAACGGACGAAGGGGATACTAGATTACCTCCACTCCGACTGTTGGGGTCCTTCACGAGTTGAATCCATTGGAGGCAGCAGGTATTTTCTATCTATTATTAATGATTATTCGAGATTTACTTGGATTTTCATGATGAAGCAGAAAAGTGAGGCTTTCACAAAGTTCAAGCAGTGGAAGACATTGGTGGAGAATCAGACCGATAAGAAGATCAAGAAGCTGCGAACGAACAATGGTCTGGAGTTCTGTAATTCTGAGTTCAACGAATTCTGCAAGGATGAAGGGATTTCCCGTCATCGGACTGTGAGAGATACACCCCAGCAGAATGGCGTTGCAGAAAGGATGAACCAGACATTGTTGGAGAGAGCACGGTGCATGCTCTCTAATGCTAGACTAGAGAGAAGATTCTGGGCAGAAGCAGTGAACATGGCGTGCTTCCTGATCAACCGTGGACCTCACACAGGTATCAAGTTGAAGACTCCTTATGAGGTGTGGTATGGTAAGCCTGCTGATTACTCTTCACTGAAATTTTTTGGGTGTCCTGTTTATTATCATGTGGATGAGGCTAAACTGAACCCAAGGGCAAAGAAGGGTGTATTTATGGGTTACGGAGATGGAGTTAAGGGATTTCGACTCTGGTCACCTTCTGAGCATCGAGTTATACTCAGTAGAAATGTGATATTTGATGAGAAGTCTATGTTTAACCCCATGTTGAAGGTTACTATTGTTGAAGGTAGCAGGAATGTTGATAAACAGGTGGAGCTGCAAACTCTCAAAGAGAGTGAGTTTGAGCACCAAGGTGGAGAAGATCAACATGATGAGGATGTCTCTGCAGAGCCAGAAATTTCAGAGTCCAGTGCACGAGCTCAACAGTCTATTGCTTCCGGTAGACCGAAGAGAGCGATTGCAGGAGTACCTCCACAGAGGTATGGCTTCGAGGACATGGTGGCGTATTCATTTCAGGTTGCTGAAGAAGTGGATGCAGGAGAGCCACAGTCCTATAGAGAAGCAGTTTCGGGTGGTGAAGCTGATCAGTGGCTTGCCGCAATGGGAGATGAGATGGAATCCCATGACAGGAATCAGACTTGGGAGCTAGTCAAACGACCTCGGGGAAGGAAGATTGTTACAAACAAGTGGATCTATAAGAAGAAGGAAGGAATCACTTCTAAAGAGGGCATAAAATTTAAAGCTCGGGTGGTTGCATGAGGTTTCTCGCAGAGGGAAGGAGTTGACTACAATGAGATTTTCTCACTAGTGGTCAGACATACTTTGATCAGAGTGCTACTAGCAATAGTGGCACATTATGACTTGGAGCTCGAGCAGCTAGACGTGAAGACAGCTTTCCTACATGGAGAGTTGGAGGAAGAAATTTACATGACTCAGCCAGAAGGATTCGAGGTTCTGGGAAAAGAAGACTATGTTTGTAAGCTGAAGAAGTCCTAGTATGGACTTAAGCAGTCTCCGAGGCAGTGGTACAAGAGATTTGACAATTACATGCTTGAGCTGGGCTACAACAGAAGTCCATATGATTGTTGTGTATATCACAACAAGGTAGAGGATGGTTCGATGATATATCTAGTTCTGTATGTGGATGATATTGCTCATAGCTGTGAGGTCAAAGTCTGATATCCAGAAGTTAAAGGGGCTTCTCAGTGCTGAGTTTGAGATGAAGGATTTGGGAGCTGCTCAGAAGATCTTGGGTATGGAGATTTACAGGGACAGATCGAAGAAGAAGCTTTTCTTGTCACAAAAGAGCTACATCCAGAAGATACTGTCGAGGTTTGGCATGTATTCAGCAAAGCCCTTAAATACTCCTAGTGCTTCAAATGTTCATCTATCCTCAGCCTATGCACCGCAGTCAGAGGCTGAGAAGGAGTACATGTCGAGAGTCCCATATGCTAGTGCAGTAGGTAGTTTGATGTACGCTATGGTATGCACTAGACCTGATCTTGCACATGTTGTTAGTGTTGTCAGCAGGTTTATGATACAACCTGGGAAGGAGAATTGGCAGGCTGTGAAGAGGATCTTCCGGTACCTTAAGGTACACCTGATGTGGGGATTAGCTTCGGAAGTGATACAGAGTACTTGGTGTCTGGGTATTCTGACTCAGACTATGCTGGAGATGTTGACATGAGGAGATCGATGACCGGTTATGTATTCACTCTTGGGAGTTCTATAGTGAGCTGGAAGGCAACTTTGCAGTCGGGGGTGACATTGTCTACTACTGAGGCAGAGTATATGGCATTGAAAGAAGCTGCTAAGGAGGGAATATGGTTGAAGGGATTGGTTGGTGATTTTGGTCTACATCATGATCAGGCAGTGGTGTATTGCGACAGTTTGAGTGCAATATGCTTGGCCAAGGATCAAGTCCACCATGAGAGGACTAAGCACATCGATGTGAGGTATCATTTCTTGAGGACAGAGAAGAGGATTAAGTTGAAGAAGGTTGGCACCGCGGATAATCCTGCTGATATGTTCACGAAGCCGGTTCCACATGGCAAGTTCCAACACTGCTTGGACTTGCTGAATGTCTTGAGTGGGTGACTCCGCCCTACGGGGCATTGATGGCGGGAGAAAGATAGAAGGAGCAGAGTACATCAGAGATTTCAGAGGAAGAGGATTCAAGTCAGTGGGTGATTGTAACCGTTTCCTTTGCCAGATTGGATTAGGTTTAGACCCACATGGAGAAGTACTATAAATACTTCTCATACTCCTCTGTAATCTGTAATCTCCTCGATATAGTGAAACTGGCTCTCTCTTGCCCGTGGACGTAGCTAACACACATCGTGTTAGTGAACTACGTAAATCGTGTGTCGTGTTTTCGATTCTCGCTTTCGTATTCTTGCTTTGTCGATTCCGGCGATTTCCCGATCCGTAACAGCGCGTTTATAACAAATTTTACCTGATAGTGGTGAATGTTGGTGTTCGGGAGCGGAGGGCGGGTGAGATCCGGAAGAGCAAGGAGGTGGCAAAATAAAAGGTCGACTTATTGAATCCAAAAGAAAACACACCGTTGATGGTTTGGTTGCCTCCCACCAAGCGCTTCTTTAAAGTCGTGAGTCGGACGGTTTCTCTTCAAGTTTCGGTCCACCCAAGAACCTCTTTGAAGTTGAGGTTCTCGTCGGTGAGATGAAATCTCAAGTCACGAGCATTGGACGAATCCATGATTGAGGGCTCGTGAACTTGTTCGGCTTTGAGGCTCCACCCACGAGACCTCTCCTTCTTTCCTTCTCCTTCCTTCTCTTTGCCCCACACCATGTAATGCATCATCGCTTTGCTTCCATCGCATCCACCAAGAGGGATCGCCGATGGTTTGGCATTGATTTGGCAAAGAGCTACAAATGGGTACTTCTCCAAAATCGCATCGAGGTCGGGTGGAAAGCTTTGTTCGCACTTGTAACTTTTTGAAGCTTCATCCACCACGAACTCATCTTCATCTTGGCCCCCACTTTCTCTTTCTACTTCTTCCTCAACCTCCCTTCCATCTTCTTCAATTTCCTCCCCTTGGGAACACTCTAAATCTTCCCCCTCTTCAATGCTTTCTTACTCCTCTACAACCTCTTCTTTCTCCTTCTTCTTCATGTCTCCAACCACGAATTTGAGGGCAAGATGCCATGCAAGGTCATCTAAGGGATTCTCTTAATCCTCTACACTCGTGTCTTGATCTTCAAAGTTGCTTTCGGGAAGGGGAAAGAGATGGGAGTTATCAATGCAACCTTCTTGTTCATCCTCACCACAAGAGCTCTCCGGGGTGAGTTCTTCTTGCTCCACGCGGTCGTCATTGATCGCTCCTTCAACCTCCTTCTTCTCCTCCAATAATGAGAGGCGATAGCTTTCACAAGCTCGTGCCACTTTCTCTTCTAGTGAAAAACCGGGAGGAGGGAGGGTTGGAAATCCATGTCGGAGCTCGTTCTACAAAAATTCTAATGGCTCGCCTCTTCGACTTCCTCTCTTTCTTCCAATGGTATGAGACAATTGTGAGCAAGTTGTGAACATGCTAGCTCTACAAGCCTTCCTAGCCTCTCTGCCCGTCGACGGAGCTCCCCTGCCTCCGGAAGACAAATTGAGTCGATAGGGTTGGCGACTGGGAGGTCCATGCTAGAGCACCCTTCATTGGTGCCCCAAACAAATCGCTCCACCATGAGCTCTAATTTGCTCTTTGGCTTCGGTTGTGGAGAAGCACATGGTTTTGAGGTTTTTCCCATGATCGATTTGTCACAGAATTGATCCTCTCACTCAGTCTCTAGGGGTAGCCTAGGTCTCTCCCTCAAACCAGAGTTTGAGCGGCTTAATAACAACCAACCTAGATGCAAACTTGAGTCAAGGGGGATGCTCATCTCTAACCTAGATAGTAGGCAAAAAGTGCCCAGGAAAACCAAGCTTGTCAAGCCTTCCTCAAAAGGTGTGGTTTTCCTCTAATCTAGGTTAGGCGAGCACACAAGATTTGGAAAGCACAACTAAGCACAATCACCATGAAAATACCTCTAATACTCAAATTTATGCAAACCCATACAAAATCATTCAATCTAAACAAGTTATTACAAAGTATTAGTTAGGGATCTACAATACCCAAGAGAAAAGAGTGAGTTTCTAGAGAGAAAATAGGAATTACAAATTTGAGCTCAAGATCTTCTTCTTCTTCTAGGCTTGAATCCTTGTCTTCAAGATCCACCCAAGCCTCCAATGATGCTCCAAGATCACTCTAGCATTCTCTCTCTCTCTCTCTCTCTCTCTCTCTCTCTCTCTCTCACTAGAACTCATCTTTGGTGTTTTTGGGAAAACCCTAGAGAGGGAATTGAATTTCTCATAAAAAACCAGCTCCCCCTTTCTCTCTCCCCGCTGTTGTCTACATATTTGCCCGATCGATTGATTGATCGAGACAAATCCACGGTGAGCTCATAAGAGCTCACGACTGATCTCTTATTAGGATTACATCTTGACGGCTTGCTTACGACAATCTCGTAGCTAAGCTTATATAGAGATAGACTAGGGTTAAAACCCTAATGAGAAGAGTCGAGTACGGCCACACATCCGTACCTACTACAACTCGGACAAGGCCCAATAAGGCCCAATACTAACACGGTTTAAGTAACCGCAACACTCCCCCTCAAGCGAAGACATGAATGACAAGAATGTCAAGCTTGAAGAAGTAAATGTGAAGAACAAGCATGACAAGCTTGAACAACAAAACTCGAGATGAATAACATCTCGGACGAGGTTGATTTGGAGACGACCAACTCTCTCCCTTGAACGATGAGATGAAGATGGTTGACTGCATTATCTTGAACGTCGTGACGAGACGGTTGATTGCGTCTCTTCGAACGACCTGACGGAGACGGTTGACTGCGTCTCTTGAATGACTTGACGAAGACAATTAACTACGTCTATCCGTATGACATGGTGGTTGACTGCATCTTCTGAACGACTTGCCTGCCTATTCTCCCCCTCAAGCCGACTCATGAATGATGTGAATGCCCAGCTTGAAAGTTAGAATGGTGAACACTCAACATTGACTGATGCTGAATGCTGAGGGGACGATCGCTATTGGGATCGTGACTGCCTAACTTTATGACTTGACAATTTTGTTGACGAAAGCTGTAACTCCCCAACACTTGCTATTGAAGAGATGACCGCTGCCGATCATGATTGCCTCAATGCCATGACTGCGATGTTGGTGAAGAAAAGCCTTCTGAAACTGAATTGACTTTGCAGCAGGGAGTGACCTTGATGAAAATGACCCGACCACAATGACGACGAAACTTGTCGAAAAAAACACAACTACTATGACTTGACCTTTGTGCTGGAGACGCATAGTACAAAGGGAACATGAATGGAATGAGCTTGTGGAATTTGAACAGGAGCCACCATGCAGGCTACATAGCAGTTGTTTTGAGGATAAAACCCTTCACAAGACAGAAAATCAACAACCACAATTGCTGAATCTTGAGCTTGAGACCAACGGTAGGACACAAAGTGAACATCCAAGAACTTCGTAAGACTGAGCTAAGCTTGAGGTTGACTATTATATATGCAAACAAGATGAACTGGTCCTGGGCGGTGATTGGAGGCAGAACGAAGAGCTAGAACGGATACGGATCACCAAAGCGGCAAACGGCAAGACTGAATGATGCTGGGCAACTTCGTGACTGCAATAAAACAACACAACCAATCTCCAACACGAACTGATTTTCAACCATGACCATGTAATTACTTTGACCGACAAACTCCTACCAACCGTGATCCCAAGCTGAATTGACCAAAGGATACCACAAAATGACAAAACAGACCCAGACATGGAATTTTGGGGGGGTGCACAGAACTTAGCTATTGAAGTTTTCCCATCATGGAGTTCACGTGAGAGTCTGGCTATTATGTGGAGGAGACATCCACCAAAGAACATGGACAATTTAACCAAACCTTTGTTTTTGTGATAATGGATGCTGCGGCAAGAGATGAAAGCCGCCACTCGATGGGTGAAAGCCGTGAGGTGAATTCGTCAAACTTTAGGAGTTCTCCGTGACCTTGATGAAGAGATCCCCGCTGACCCGAGCAATAATGGACTTTGACTGGCGATCTGGAGACGGACAAGTCCGCGTGATTGACGACAAGGTCATCGTTGCTGAACATGACGCGAAGGCGGCTCGATGCAAGGCGACGCCGCAACGAAAGCTTCGACCAACGATGATGACAACTAGCCGTGGCAAGGACGACGATTGATAACAAGTGCACAATCAATGATGATGACACTGGCGGACTAGAGATCTCATTCTTAACAGCGGGAAGGACTTCGCCGACTATGATACCGGATCCGGAGTAGAAAGCCGGAGTGGACATTGGCTCTTCTTTCAACGGCAACCGTGACTATCGAGAGAACTCCTGGATGATGTTCGAGGGACGCCAACATTGAATTGACTACCGGCGGTGGCTACTGTGAAGGTAGCTTGGACTTCGCCTTGACTGCGGAAGCTCAAAACCATAGACAAGGGATCGAGTTTCGCTCTGATACCATGAAGAATTTGACGATGCGGAAGATGAAATAACAAGAACACGAGACAAGGGTTTTACGTGGTATCCTCGATCGATTGATTGATCGAGAATAATCCACGGTGAGCTCATAAGAGCTCACGACTGATCTCTTATTAGGATTACATCTTGACGGCTTGCTTACGACAATCTCGTAGCTAAGCTTATATAGAGATAAACTAGGGTTAAAACCCTAATGAGAAGAGTCGAGTACGGCCACACATCCGTACCTACTACAACTCGGACAAGGCCCAATAAGGCCCAATACTAACACGATTTAAGTAACCGCAACAATTCTTTCCCGGGGGATCAAGGCTGAGGACTTTTCTTCTGGGAGGATTTCGTACAGAGACGTCGGCGAAGACAGATTCCACCAAGAGATAGACGGCGGCAAGAGCTCGGCAGTGGGGATTTGCTGCTGACTCGATTCAGGGAGTCCCCGACTTCCCCTATGCCTCTGCTTCTTCTTATGGACTCTTTTCCACTGGAGAATTCCGACACTTGATCTCTTGAAAAGAAAAGGATGGGAATTAGCCAATCGCTGTGAACTCTGTTATTCAAAGGAAGAATCTGCTAATCATATTCTCATTGAGTGCGATTATGCTCAAATCATATGAAGTTTCATTAGTCAAAGATGCAGGAGTATTGAGCGGCCTCAAGGTGATATCGTCAACACCATTCGCAGATGGCCCTCGCAGATCCCGGATGATATCGATGGCTGTTTCTATTTCTGTGCTTTACACTCGATATGTTGGCACATATGGCTAGAACGTAATCGGCGGATTTTCAATGATCAGCATCTGCCGCCTGCCATCACTGCTCGAAGGATAATTAAAAATGCTATGGAATAGTTTATAGCACATGGGAAGGCTGATAAACATATTTGCTCAGAGTGGTTGAAGACTCGTCTTTCTTGATCTGTTGCTCGGAGATCTTGTTGTTTCCTTTCGTCTGGTTACCTGCTGTCGCTCTTTGCCCTATGTTTTGCTTTTTGCTGTTTTTCTCTTCTTGTGCAAGGATACCTCGTTGTACTCGTTTGCTTGAGCGCTCTTTGCTTTTGCTTTCTGATCTTTTCCCTCTGGCGCACTGCTTGTGCTGCCTTTCTTTGTATGAATATTTTTCAGTTTATATATTTTCACCATTATAAAAAAAGTAACCACTAACTAATGAGTAGTATGATTTCACGAAGTCGATTGGTCAAGTCTCAGGTAGGACTTGCAAGTTTCTTTGTTCAAATTTATCGTTAAAATCGCTTGATGATTGGTAAGCAATCTAGAAGTAGTACCGAGCTTTGTGAAGCCGTAAGCCCGTAACTGTGAAGTGGTATTAGAGATGCCGTAGAGTGTATGAAGTCAAGAAAGGACATGGAAGTTATTGATAAAGGAGTGGGAATATGTGTAAGTGACTCGAATTTATGGAGTGTGCGTGGAGGAAAATAGTAAGGAAATGTCGAAGCAGGAATACTGAAGACTATCAAGAAGCATTAGGTTGACTACCAACGGAGAACAAGTGATCCATAGGAAGTCCATCAAGAAATTTTGGCCAAGTTTAAGGTGGAATCAAAGTCGTCAAGAATAGTGGAAGGGAAAACTTTGTAGGCCAAAGTACATAAGTGATAAGAGGATATAGGAACCTGGAGGACTACGTCGCGGACAAGTGACATTTAAACCTAGAAAGGAACAACAAGAAGAAGAGTCATGAGTAATGAAGTAAGAGGGATATAATTTTAGGGAACCTGCTAGAATACCCCAAAGTGAAACCAAGATCGCCTATACTGGTGAAAGGAGTCAATCTCTTGGGTAAGTCTCCATTGGACGGGGAAACCGTACGAGAAATTTCATCTAGGGTCTAAGAGTAGCAGAATGTATAGTACAAGGGTTTCAAATTCACATGCGATAAGGAAGTGCTAAGTTAGGCGCCAGGAGTGAACAAGTAAGCCAACGGGAAGATCATGACTCTTGAAGGGAGTCATAAAGTTGTTAGCAAGCTAGAGAAAGATGTAACATATGCCTTTAATGCATACAGGAAGTAAAAGCAATAGTGTGAGGTTTCAAGGTTAAGCAAGAAGTAACGAGGAGATAACCACTCAGTTTGTGGTTAAAGGATAAGACGAGCCATCAAAGAAGAAAGTAAGAGATGCAAAGTTAGGAGATACAAGCACCTAGGTGACCTATGAGGTCAACCCCAGACGAGAGTTACGTTAAAAGAGTTTTACCATCAGACTAGATGGAGGAGAAGCCGCCATCAGTGACCTTGGGGTTGGAGAGGGGCATTAACTTCTCATGTACCGAATAATGGATAGTTATCGTTCCGATATATGTACAAGGTGCTGCCTAGGTAATGTAAGGGGTTAAGAAGCCACAACAAATTGAAGTTGCAGGAAATGGAGAGAAGGATTTTAGGTCATGTCGTATAAGTTAAAGGAAATACAAATCCTCGAAGTGAAAAGGATTACCACTAGCGATGCTTAGGGTAATCAGAGTGGACAAATTTCGAGGGAAAGTTTTCTATAAGTGGGGAGGAAATGTGATACCTCGACTTCAATAGGTTCAACATCAAGGACTGAATCAATTGGACCAAATAAATTGAGCCGAAATTTTGTCCCATCACACCCTCTGCCCAAGTTGGAAAATTTTAAAAAGGGCAATGAGTCACTCAAACTTATTCGATGCTACCGAGCTAGATTAGAATACCTTTATGGTCAAGAGTACATATAAGAACTATAGTAAACTATTCAAGACAAGGTAAGGGTACGCCATTGAAGTTTATATAGCAAGAATAAAATTCTTGAGCAAAGGGGGGGCGGTACAAGGATGGTGTTGGCAGAGGAATGGGTTTTCAGCAAATTTCGTGGACGAAATTTTTCCAACTGGGGGAGAAATGTTACACCCTGCCCTTTTCTTAAGTAAAAAATGACCATTTTGCCCTTGGTCAAAAATTATCAAATTCCACCAAGTAATAGTGACGAGGACAAGAAAAAAAAGTGTGCTCTTGGTTCAAACGGTGTCGAGTTTGACATAAATCGAGTAAGTTACGGATGTTAGTTGAGTTTCGGATTAAACTCACTCATTAATATATCAAATGCCCAAATTACTCCTTGAACTAATTAACATAAGCTAACCCTTTACCCCACTCGCTAGCGCCGATTAGCCCCCCGCTAGCGGCTGTCCCCACTCCCCCCTTGTAACTGTTCTTTTCGTTTCTCACTATTCTCCCCTCTACGATGAGACCTGCCTTCTTAAGCATGTAGGAGGTGGACATAGACGAGCTCCGTATGAGACCTGCATGCTTAAGCAAGCAGGAGAGGGACAACCACTTCGTGTCGCAAGTCGGTGGGATAGAACAGGGGATGAGCTTGCACAAAACGAAAAGGGGAGAGGATTGATTTGAACAGGAGAAGTTTGCCAGCCTAGGGCCTAATCCAAAACGTGGCTGATGACTTGATATATACACATGTTTTTGTCCACCATTCTTATATCGTTTGAGCCTCATTTCTCGAATCTTAGGTCGATTTCACGCTAGGTTGCTCTTGTTTGTGATATTTCAGGTCCTAGTACGTGAATAGAGGTTTGGGAATGAGTTCGGGGTCGATTGGACGAAGATTGGACATTTGGCGAGAAGCAGGGAAACCACACGACCAGACCTAAAAACCACACGGCCGTGTAATGTGGCAGTGTGGAGTCCTTTCGTGCGGGCCAAGTGCACTGGCTGTGTAGTGGACCATTTGTGGCCATGTGGAAATCACCGAGACCATCACACGGTCAGGCCGAGATTCCACACGGTCGTGCAGCGTGTATGAATCCTCTTAAGTGGAACGCCGCGATTTGCACTTTCACACGGGCAGCTGGGAACTCTACACGGTAGTGTGGCCTGAACGTGTAATCGGGAAATTCTGGATTTTAACCCAATTTTGGGTCTTTTCAAGGGGAATCGAGTTTTTGAGAAAAAAAAACAGAGATTTAGAGAGAGAAAGTGCGAAGAACAAACCCTAGGAGATATTTTGAGTGGATTTCTCACCATTGAAGCACATATTGCATCCCCAGGAGTGAAGATCGACATCCCAGAGCAGATTATCCTCATCTTTATGAGTATGACTACTCTGATTTCTATTTTCCTCTTTCTCTCTATGGAGTAGAAATTTCTCTCACTTGGGAATGAAGAACCCTAGTTTCATGTGTTAGGGATATCGATTATAATGACTTTTGATTTGTGATACTGCTTGATTATTATCGATTGAAGTGTTTTGATTGGGTCAATTGAAGCCTGATAAACTTTTCCTGATTTCTGCTGCAACCGAAGATAGATAGAATCTGACTAGGTTGTTAGAGCTTCTTCAATCGGTAGTAGTGGATCGATTACACGAGAGTTAGTCGATTCACTGCTTTGTACTAGAATCCAATTCCAGTAGTCGATTTTTGTGTCTATTGCCTCAGCAGTCTATTCCGGTGAAGGCTAGTCGCATGCCGGTTAGTCTCTCTGAAAGGGCTTGGTCAACTTAAGAGACTCCAAGCTACTATCGGATCTTATGCAGTTTACTCTACAGTAAATCAACCAAGGGTAATTACAGATTTGACCTAACTAAGGAGCTAGGGGGACTCATTCCTGAGTGACTCTTCCCTTGCTAAAGAACTTCGAACCAATTCCTGCTTTCTTAGTGCTTTTGCTTAAATCCCAATCACTCGACTTAGTTTGCTAGATAATAGATAATCACGGAGTAGGAAGTAGATCTGGACCCTGAGTTGACAAATAAAGCTTGCCACTTTACTGCATTTCCGGACTGCGATTACACTTGGTCACAGTTTGGTGTTGTGTTTTAGCATGCCAAGTTTTTGGAGCCGTTGCCGTGGAGCTTAGAGGTTATTGTGGAAACGTGAAAGTTTGTTACTCTAGCTATTTCTTTACTGCATTCTCTCTCTTCTACCTTTATGCCTTCACGGGTTATGTTTGCATTCTGTGTGTAGGTAGTGCATGACCCGTAGCCAGTCGGGATACTTACTGCTATTAGACCAAGAGCTTGAACGGACTTGTAGGAACTTCAAGCGAGCTTTAAAGGCGCGACTGGCTGCGGAGGAGGATCTAGCACAGCTGCAAATCAATCAGGAGGAAGACATGGGTGAGCCTCCCAACAATGATGTGATTTTCCCCGATGAGCACACCATGGGGTATTACTGGACAGCCAGAGCACACCACGAGGTCGCCCATTCAGCACCCTCAAATTCCAGCTAATAACTTTGAGGTTAGCACCTTTGTCATCGCCATGCTGCGCATCTTGGTGGTATTCCGTGGCAAGGAGGGGGAGTGCCCCCATCACACCTGAGGCGATTCCCCAAGTTGATAGATGGGATCAAGATAAATGGGGTCCCAGCCGATGCCATCCAGCTGCGGTACTTTCCATCTACTTTGGAGGGGCAAGCCAAGGAGTGGTTAGACACTCGACCTCCAGGCTCGATCACCATGTTCGCCAACCTGGTGGACAAGTTCCTCACCCGCTATCATCCTCCGTCGAAGACGGCGGACCTGTAGAAGCATGTCACCCACTTTGATCAGGATGAAGACGAGACCATTCGGGATGCTTGGAAAAGATACACAAGTCTTTTCCTCCAGTGTCCCAACCATGGTTTTATTGACGCCTTCAAGGTGGGTACCTTCTACCATGCCCTCTTCCCAAAAGACAAGCAGCTAATTGACTCATTTTGCGGCAAGAATATGCTCACCAAGACATCGCCACAGCTGAATCAACTCTTTGAAGAGATGGCAGAGCAAGGATATGATTGGGGAACTGCAAGGAGATCGAGACGATCACCCGGGCGGGGTGTGCATTTTCTTGCCACCCAGTCGTCTGATTTGGTACATGTGGTATCTAAGCTGGTCTCAGCCATTAATCGTTCTGGGCTGGTTTCAGGAACAAGACAGCAACATGCGATGCAATGCCAGTGGTGCGAAAGCTCCCGTCACACTGTGGAGGACTGTTAGGCGATGAGGGAGTCGACTACTCCCCAGGAGCAGGTGGACTTCATTGGCAATACCAGGCGTTTCGACCCCTACAACAACACTTACATTGAGGGATGGTGCCAGCATCCCAACTTCTCCTTGGTGGGACCAATCCTAGACCACCAGTCTCCCAGGGACCACCAGGCTTCCAGAGGCATCCTTACCAGCCCAGACAAGGGCAATTTCAGCAGAAGCAACCTCTCTACCTGCCAAACCTGGGCCAGTTCCTCCTCAGTCACAAATGCGGCCATTTCAGCATTCAGGTGCAGCCCCCGCAGCCCAGTACAAAGTGATCCGATGGCTTATTTGCGCGATCTGGTGGGATGTCTGGCCTCTTCCAGTGCTAATAAGTTTAGTAATATCGAGCAGTTCATGGAGAAAGCCTCTGGTAAATTTATGGAGCTTGAGGCTGGCCAGAGAAACACGCAGGTTGTGTTGCAGGATATCCAGGCCCAGTTAGGGAGTGTGGCATAGGCTATAGCACATAGGACTATTGGTACTTTACCTGGTCAGACCATTCCTCATCTGCAGGACCCAAATAAGCATTGCAAGGCCATTACTACCAAGAGTGGCAAAGTGACTGCAGACCCACCTGTCCAGGCACGACAAGAGAGAGAGAGAGAGAGACGCCTTCTTCAACACTTCCGGCTAATGAAGAGGAAATTGAGAAGGTGGTTAAGGTGCCTGCTCCTAAGCCACAACCAGTGGTGAAGGAGTATGTACCGCAGCTTCCATTTCCTACTCAGTTGCACAAAGAACGACTAGAGACTGAGTTTGCCAAGTTCATGTCAATGCCGAAGTAGGTAAACATCAGTATGCCCTTCGTGGAGGCATTATCAAAGATGCCCAAGTATGCTAAGTTCATGAAGGATCTCCTCACCAACAAGACGAAGCTTGGGAAGCTGTCAACGGTGATGGTCAACGAGTAGTATTCTGCCATCCTACAGAACAAGCTACCAGAGAAGCGCAAAGACCCAGGGAGTTTTACAATCCCTTGCATGATTGGTAGTTTGCATATAGGAAAGTCCTTGGCGGATTTGGGCGCTAGCATGAATGTCATGCCATATAAACTGTTTAAAAAGCTAGGCCTAGGTGAACCCAATAATACTAGAATGAGCATTCAACTTGCTGATAGATCCATTGTGCATTGATAACACCCTGGGTGGGTGTTTTATCAGATTTACGCAGCTCACACAAAGGAATCAAACTCCTCGGCTAAGAACTCAAGAATAGGGTAGTCAAACGAGCTTGTGAAAGCTTGTTTTAATCGATGGTGGAAACGAGAGGGAATCCTCACACCTGGAAGGATGCACAATCGATACAAGGTTACCTTCGAGTAATCGAGTGGGATTGCTCGATCAATAGGTTGCACTTCAGCAAGTTTTGATCGCAATCAAAACCAAGACAACTCACAACTCAAAAAGTTGGGAATTTTGGGGTTTTCTTCATAAATCAACTCTGAATGTTACAATACAAGAATGGGGCCTTTTATAGGCTTAAACAACTACAAATAACCTAGAATAAGGACTGAAATTAACCTAACTAAGCAAGGAAACTGAATTACAAACACAATCCAAATGGAATTAGTAATCCTAGTGGGACTCGGATTACTGGCGGTGCAAGGTAGCTTCTTTGAAGCCCTCGAAAATGGTCTTCCTTGTTGATTCGATCTCATCCAATACCTTGTTGTTGTAGAAGGAAACTCCCTCTTTCTCCTCCAACTTGAATGAGATCATCTTCCAAGGCCTCATAGTTGAGATACCAACTTTGAAGGCCTATATCAGGAGATTGGAGCATGATCTCGGGCTGATTTAAGTTGGAGGTGAAAGAGGAAGTTTTCTTCTACAAAGGAAAGTGATTGGTTTATCTCGAATTAACCTAGAAGACCATTTTCGAAGGGCTCAAAGATGCTATGAATCATGTTTTCCTAAGCAGACTTGCTTGTGTTTTAAGTCAGTTTCTTGGCTTGAAAGTTAGCTTGTTTTACACAAATTCTTTAGCCTTTTCCTGTTATAATTAGTTTCCTTGTTCATGTAGGGTTGTATTAGGGTTTATTGGCTTTAAGTACCTTTCAAATTCATGCTGTAAAGAAGAGTTGATTGAATAGAAAAGAAACCGTTTGGTTTGTGCAAGTTGCGACTTGTTTTGGGTTTGGTGGATTCCAATCTTGCTGAGCTTGTGTATCGATTGAATAGTCACTTCAATCGTGGTCGAGCAACTACCCTTTTATATCATTCGAGCTATCCCCGGGTGTGGATTTGTCCTTTTGGTTCCGTTTTATCCAAGTTCGTATTAAGAACGCTTCGTTCTTGATTCGAGCTCAATCGATTCTTCGATTGATTCGTTAGCTGCGTGACTTTGATAACATACAACCCCCCAAGGTCGTATTAAGTGGTATCAGAGCCCCGTTCAACACAAGGGAGAAGAAAAAGGCGAAAACGTGTTGTTTCGTACAAGCATAATTCGTCGACAAACAGGGAAGAACAACCCCCGTTTCAAGCAGCCACAATTGCTATTTTGGTGATTTAATCTCGATGGAAAACACAGGTAAGGTGAAGGAGTGTGTTGGAGACAGTAGAGAGGCCAAGGCGCTGCAAAATTGTGGCCAACAGAAGCAGCCAACAATCGTCTTTAAGCATCGAGAATCCGATGAGCAGCGTGATAATCTATTTCACAGCCGATGTTTTGTCGAAGGCAAATTAATTTCGTTCTTGATCAATGGAGGCTGCTGTGCGAACATCATCAGCCTGGAAGTCACCCAAAAGCTTGGATTGACGATGCAAAGGTATCCTGAGCATTACCAACTCAGCTGGATCAGTGAACATGGTACAACCAATGTAACGAAACAAGCTTTGGTTCGTTTTCAACTCAACAGTTACGAGGATGAGGTAATTTGTGATGTTGTTTCGATGAATTATGTTCACTTGATTCTCGGAAAGCCTTGGCAATTCTATCGCAACGTTTCCCATGATGGTCGGACCAATCGCTACAAATTCATTCATCATGGCAAGAAGATAGCATTGAAGCCTTTGTCTACGGATGACGTTTATGAAGATCAAAAGCAATTGGACGTCAACAGAGTTACAGAAAAGGGTCATCTAGCACAACTGTGGGTTCAAAGGCGTGTTGGATTCAGTTTTATGAGCTTTCGAAAGCCCCATAACGAAGTGTTGGTGAAAAAACCACATCCTGCACAGCTTCCTGTTTTTCCGTATGAAACAGAGTACTGATTTTTGCAGCTCTGCCGACGATAATGAAGGGAAATCGGAGGACGAACCAGTCAAAGAAATCTTTCTAGAGGATGAAGCAAGGTCGGATAAGAGAGGGGAACGACTGAATCAGACTGACGATGGAGGAATCGTCCCAGTGACGAGCGTCGCATAGTTCCCATCCGTCCCGTTGACGAATGTGCAGAGTAGGAGAGAGGGGCAATTGGTCGGAGCAGCTCGCGAAGCATCGGGCCAATCCAATACCGACGTCACGCTCCAAATGGCTTCAGCAAGCTCTCCCCATGATCAAAAGGAAACAAATCCTTCTCTTTTGCTGAATCAAGAATGCGCTCACACTCCCTTGGAAACGCAGAAACGCGAGGAAGGTTTGCTGGAATTGGTTGGGATGACAGGAGATGATTCAAAGGAGTCCATCTTTTCATAACCAATCCATAGTTATCCATGAGTGAATTCGTTAAAAAAAATTGAGGCAAAGCTTTTTGCAATAGAAATACCAAATTCGCAATTTTTGGTCCGAGACGAGAAGACCAACGAACAAAATTGGCGAATCCGTTGGCGTGATTGAGGGAGATTCGATCAAGAAGGAGGCCATGGACAAGTTTCTGCAGGGCCAAGTAATCGTCCCTAGTCGTCAATTTGTTGCGGAGAAGCCAGAATCCAAAAAAAAAAATTTTTGAAGGAGCTCGCCGGTTTCTGGGTTTATGTCGCCAGAAACTTGGAAATTTGAACTTCCGACGGCGGGAAACTCGGTGATGACGATTGGCAACGTTTCGGGCAGGTTCGAAGCCGGGAATTGGATGGGATCACTTCCTGGTATCAAGGCAAACACGATGATAGCCTAAATGCCCAAATTCGAAGAAGTCGCCAGAAAACTCAAAGTCACCAGAATCTGCAAAATTTTGGCCGGAATTTGGGAATTTATATGAAGCAGTTCTTGGTCAAATTTCTTTCAATTCTTTCATGGGAAAGATCATTTGGAGTCCCATGAATCTACTGGAACGGATTGAGTGTGAATTTGAAGCTGCCACAGCTATGCCAAAGATTGTGTTTGAGCAGCCCACTTTCGAGCAAATTTGGGATCAATTCTGTGAACGGTTTGAGCAACGAAAGGCCAAAGTGTTGAGGCCAACACTTTTTCAAGAGGGAGGGCCTGATATGATCCCAAATTTCCAACCATTCACGTCGCAATTACTTGACAAAGAAACTAACGAAGTCAAAATCCGTGTTCAGTGTACATACTTTGGAGGCATGGTCCTCTCAAATGGCTTGGTGGAAATTCAAGTTTAAGGGTTTTTTTTTTTCGCAGATAAAGATTCCATCTTTCCAATGGTATGCTTTTTGGAGCCAGATGATGTCATTAAGGTTGTTTTCCAAGGCCTCAAAGTTGCTACCTCAAAACTGGAAAACTATCAGAAAATGACCAAGGTAGAAAACTGTTTTGAGATACCAACTTTGAAGGCCTATATCAAGATATTGGAGCATGATCTCGGGCTAATTTAAGTTGGAGGTGAAAGAGGAAGTTTTCTTCTACAAAAGAAAGGGATTCGTTGATCTCGAATCAACCTAAAAGACCATTTTCGAAGGGCTCAAATATGCTATGAAGCCTATTTTCCTAGGCAGACTTGTTTGTGTTTTTAGTCAGTTTCTTGGCTTGCAAGTTACCTTGTTTTACACGAATTCTTTAGCCTTTTCCCGTTATAATTAGTTTCCTTGTTCATGTAAGGTTGTATTAGGTTCTATTGTCTTTAAATACCTTTCAAATTCACGTTGTAAAGAAGAGTTGATTGAATAGAAAAGAAACCGTTTGGTTTGTGCAAATTGCGACTTGTTTTGGGTTTGGTGGATTGCAAACTTGTTGAGCTTGTGTATCGATTGAATAGTCACTTCAATCGTGGTCGAGAAACTACCCTTTTATACCAATCGAGCTATCCCTGGGGGTGGATTTGTCCTTTTGGTTCCGTTTTATCCAAATTCGTATGAAGAACGCTTCGTTCTTGATTCGAACTCAATCGATTCTTCGATTGATTCGTTAGCTGCGTGACTTTGGTAACATACACCCCCCAGGTCTCGTGCTTCGAATCATCATGTGCATCAACGACGATCTCATTCTTCCTTTCCCGCCATCGTCGTTGTTTAAATTTTCAGAGCCCTGAAATCCCAATCGAAAATTGGGGCTTTTCGATTTGGGCATTGTTTGACTGATTGGTTGACTCTGAAAGCTTCCCATGACACAGGAGAACGTTTTGGCATCAACCACCTGCGTCGAATCCTGCCCAATCGTCCCAACCAATTCGCACAATTTTCGGTCATGTGTTACTCGTGTTTAGGGCACTTCTGGCTCGAATCTGATGTTGCAATCCAACTATCAAATTGGGACGTGCCTGCAGATTACTCGGTCTTCCAACCAACTGGTTTTTGAGCTTCCCGACACAATTTGGAACGTGCCTGCAGATTACCCACGCTTCAAATCTTCACCAGATGCTCCGACGAGATGCCCCTGTCTCTTGCTCTACTATGCCGCCAACATAAGTCAAGACTGACTTTCTTCCGCCGAAATCTACACTGGCGCTCGTCTCAGGGCAGTCACCCTAACCTCCAAGTTATCAAACTTGCGCCTTCATCTTTTCCCTACTTTTCTTTGTTCCGATTCGCGTCCAATTGTGATGGATCGGCTCTGGCTTCTGCCTGTGATAGTCGACTCAACTTCTGTTTCATTCCGTCGAGCTTGAATGTGTACCAATTTGTCTGGCCATGTTGAGTTACACCTCGGTCGTATTGCCACGGCCTTCCCAGAAGAAGATGCGCCACGTGCATCAGAGCCACATCGCACACAATGCGATCCTTGTACTAGTCAATTTGGAAATCGTCCCAGGCTTGTTTTGTTACCTTCACCGTGCAGTGATCGTTGAGCCAGTGAAGGACATACGGCTCGTGATGCTTCAGGGTGCTCAGACCGAGCTTCTTCACTGTCTCCAGGCTGATGACGTTCATGGAGCTGCCGCCTTCAATCACTAGAGAAGTTGTTTTCCCCTTAATGGTACCACGGGAGTGAAACAGATTGTCCCATTGCTGGGTTTCTGTCGTTGCTTCCATCATGAGAGCTCGTCGATTGACAAGCAAGGACCCTCATGAAGTTTCCATTTCGATCGATTCATCGACCTCTTCATCTGTCTCTTCCCGTTCGCGCGTCTTGTCCTCCTCTTCATCTTCCCATTCTCCTTCCCTCATGATCATAGATTTCGGATTCAGACTTTGAAAGGATTTATGCCCCTTCACTCCGCACTTGAAACATTCAATCTTGCTCGCAGGGCCTCCACCACGCTCTTGGCCGATTTGGGACACCATCGGTCTCGGATTTGATGGGTGAATTGTGGCCGGAGGCACAATAGGAGTCGACTCTGCCGGACTGCTCTGTCTAGGTGCTAAAAACCGGCATCCAACGTTCTGCTTCGGGTGCCTCTCGATCTTCATTGCCAAGTGGATGGCTTCATCCAAATTGACAAAATGCCTAAGCTCTAGCTTATTGATAACGATGTAATTGCACGTATTTGCACCCCTAGTTCTTATCCGTTTGAGGGGCATAGTCGTGTATTTTTGGCCTATTTTACGTTGGGTAGTGCTACTTTGTCATATTTCAGGTCCCAGGCGTCAAAGGAAAGGCTAAGCGCGAGTTTCGGGGCATTCGGAAGTCATTCGGTCGAGCTGGAGCCAAAACACGGGCACACCTAAATCAGCACACGGCCGTATTCCTAGACCGTGCTTTTATTGCCGAGACTTGATCTGAGTTTGGCAAACACTAGCTCAAAACACGGGCAGGGCTGAGACAGATGACGGCCGTGTCCACCAAAAGCACGGCCGTGTTTCTCTCAACAGGCTGGCCGTGTAATTAACCCTTGGCAAAGCACGGCCGGGCTGGAGTAAAGCACGGCCGTGCCCTCGACCGTGTTTTGCCCAGTGATGCCCTTTTAAGCAGATTTCAGCCAAAAGAGAAGAGGATTCGAGTTTTAGAGACACAGAGCGATTCCTAGAGAGAAAGCGACGAACAAGAGTTCCCAAGTGCCCTAGCTTGATCTTCATCACCATTGGAGCTTGGCTTGAGCTTGGAGAAGTGCCGATCAACGTCCAGGAGCAGGAATCCATCCTTCACAGTATGAATTCCGCATCTGATTCTGCTTTTACTTCTTTCTCCATGGAGTAGTTCTCCCATTCATCTGGGTATGGAGAACCCTAGATTTGTATGTTAGGTTTGATTGTATGAACCTAAGTACTGATTCTAAGATTTGATTATATTCAATTGAGGTTTGAATGATTGAATGGCATGAATCCTGATCAAATTCCTGTTGTTTCTGCTTAAACCTAGAATGAGAATATCTGCCTAGGTTGATAGAGCATCCTTGATTGAAGGTAGGGAGTTGGTGACTTTAGTCGAGGAGCCAACTCACTATTCTGTACCGAATTTACTTCAGTAGTGGAGGTTTTGTTCGTTAGGGCCTCAATCTGTTTACTCCAGTGGAGGTTAGTCGCCCGCTAGAGACTCAGATTGAGAGGGTCTGAAGACCTTTAGTCGACACTTCAGGCTGTTTAAGAACCTTCCGCAGTATAACTATCATAGAAACTGAACTTGGTAATTGCAATCCGGCTTAACTACAGTCTAGGGGGAACCATATCCGGGTGACCTCTCTTAACCCGAATACAACCGTTTAGTTGCTTTGCTTGTTTGTTAGTTTAGACTTGCATTAAAGTTTCATTGCTAGATAACAAGAATTCACTGAGTAGTCATCAAATTTAGGACCAGGGTTGATATTAAAACCCAAACCCGCTATACTACGCTTTAGGAAGTGGTTACACTTGGCCAATTCCTAGGGTGACGGTAGGAGTGAGTCACTTATGCCTGATCTCTTTGTTCAGCCCGCAGAGGAATCGTGAAATGGTTGCCTCAGAGTCTTCTCGGACGTCTACTCTGGTCAGAAGCAGTTCGAGTTCTTTGTAGTTGACTCACTCCTACTGCCACCCTAGAAAATCGCCAAGTGTAACCAATTCCTAGAGCGTAGTATAGCAGGTTTGGGTTTTATTGTCAACCCGGGTCCTAGATGTGATGACTACTCAGTGAATTCTTATTATCTTGCAGTGAAACTTTAGTGCAGTTTCAATTAAGCAAACAAGCAAACAATTAAATGGTTGTTTTCAAGTCGAGAGAGGTCACCCGGATATGGTTCCCCCTAGACTGCAGTTAAGCCGGATTGCAATTTACCAAGTTCAGTTTCTATGATAGTTATACTGCGGAAGGTTCTTAAATAGTCTGAAGTCTCGACTAAAGGTCTCCAGACGCTCTCAATCTGAGTCCCCAGCGGGCGACTAACCTCCACCGGAGTAAACAAATTGAGGCCCTAACAAACAAAACCTCCACTACCGAAGTAACTTCGGTACAGAATAGTGAATTGGCTCCTCGACTAAAGTCGCCAATTCACTACCTTCAATTCAGGGTGCTCTATTAACCTAGGAAGATATTCTCTTTCTAGGCTAAAACAAAAATAACAGGAATTTGATCAGGATTCAAGTCATTCAATCATTCAAGCCTCAATTGAATATAATCAAATCATTGAATCTGTACTTGGGTTCATACAATCAGACCTAACACACAAATCTAAGGTTCTCCATACCCAGATGAATGGGAAAACTACTCCATGGAGAGAGAAGCAAAAGCAGGTTCATATGCAAATATCATGTTGTGAAGGATGAGAATCTACTCCTGGTCGTCAATCGGCACTTCTCCAAGTGTAAGCCGAGCTCCAATGGTGATGAAGATCAAGCTAGGGCACTTGGGAACTCTGATTCATCGCTCTCTCCCTCTAGGAATCGCTTTCTTTCTCTAAAACTCGGAACTCCCTTCTCCTCTGCTGAAAATTGGCTTAAAACAAGAAAATCCCGACTCACACGGCCAGGCCACAGGGCGGTGTGACATCCCCAGCTTTCCGTGTGAGTTGTGCAAACCGTAGCGTTTTGGTAAGTGGCTTCAGGCTTCCTACACGGCCACGACCCACATGGCTGTGTGGCTTCCCAGGGTGCGCGTGTGAGTTCCCTTGAATTTCCACACGGCCATGTGGCTTTACGGCATGCCCGTGTGGCTTCTCAGCTTCTCGCCAAACGTCCAAACTTCGTCCAATCGACCCCGAACTCGTTCCTAAACCTTCATTCACGTACTAGGACCTGAAATATCACAAACAAGAACAACCTAGCGTGAAATCGGCCTAAAACGCGAGAATCGACATCTCAAACGGCTCAAGGATAGGGGTAAAAATATTTGTAATCAATGGTCTATCAGTAGTATTCATCGACAGATCGACTTCCTTGGTGCAGTTCCCTCTAGTAATATGCAGGCACAAACTTCTCTCGCATCATCACTCTCAAGTCCTCCCAATTCGTCATCGGTCCTTGCAAGTTTCGTCGTCGTCGGACTTGGACCTGTTCCCACCAAGTTGCGGCGTAGTCCTGATCTTTTTGGGAGAACAGCAGGATTTTGCGTTCCCAATCCCGATAAGCCGAGGCACTACTGGTCCGTGGAACGGGGGAATTGTCAGTTTAATTCCCAGGAGCTCCGAGACCGGAGTTTCTTCCGTCTCGCGATTCAATCGTGGAGAGCCTGCTCGATGTCGATTGAGTGGTCAACGATCCTCAGCGTTGATCTCCAGCATCATTAACTACCTTTCTAGATCATGGACTCGATCAACCGGGGTTTGTTCTGTCTCCTGGTGTCTGTTTTCTGGCGGGTCACCAAAATTCTCCGGCGGTGGGAGGTTGGCTTCCCGATGAGTCCTGATTCTTGCAGGACTGGTATCCGCCACTCTGTCTTGCTGATTAAAGCTTCCAACTTACCGAGACAAATCGTCGTCCTGCTAATTTAGTTGCACCTGTAACAGAGCAACAACTTGCTCTTGAATAAACTGCTGCAATGTCGCCATCGTAACGGGCTGTTGATCACCCATTGTTGCATCCTCGTTGCCTCCAGTGGTCGTGTTGCCTTTCTCAATTACTTGAGCCACCACTATGGCCACCGGTTTCTTCTTCCTCTTCTTCTCTGATAGCAATTCAGGGGGCGGTTCTGGAGCAGGTCCTGTTGACCTCGTCCAGTGAGCAATTCCGGCACCGTTAGCATACTTCGAGCTCGTCGTTCTTTGCCCTGTGTAGAACATGGCTTTGATACCACTGATAACACCCTGGGTGGGCTATTTATCAGAATTACGCAGCCCACACAAAGGAATCAAACTCCTCGGCTAAGAACTCAATAACAGGGTAGTCAAACGAGCTTGTGAAAGCGTGTTTGAATCGAATTTTGGTGGAAACAAGAGGGAATCCTCACACCTGGAAGGATGAAAAATCTCTATAAGGTTACCTTCGAGTAATCGAGTTGGATTGCTCGATCAATAGGTTGAACTTCAGCAAGTTTTGATCGCAATCAAAACCAAGACAACTCACAACTCAAAACGTAGGGAATTTTGGGGGTTTCTTCATAAATCAACTCTGAATGTTACAATACGAGAATGGGGCCTTTTATAGGCTTAAACAACTACAAACAAACTAGAATAAGGACTGAAATTAACCTAACTAAGCAAGAAAAATGAATTGCAAACACAATTCGAATGGAATTAGGAATCATAGTGGGACTCGGATTACTGGCAGTGCTTCTTTGAAGCCCTCGTAAATGGTCTTCCTTGTCATTGTAGAAGGAAAATCCCTCTTTCTCCTCCAACTTGAATCGGCTCGAGATCATCTCCCAAGCTCCAGTTATGGCACTTCAAAGTCAGCATCCTGAAACAGTTTCCTGTCGTAGACAAATTCAGACAGTTTTCACGATTCTTCATAGCATCTTGTTGGACTTGAAAAATACTCTTCCTGGTATCTCCTTGAGCTCCACGACCTACCAATCAAAAGATAAAGTTTTGAACTTCAAATTGAGACCTTGAACACACATTTTCATCGATTGGTTTGAGAGATATGAGCTCCCAAAGAGCTACCCAACACTTAGCCATTTTCCCTCCTTCTTCCAAGCTTCACTTCTTTCTTCCCCAATCAATTTCATTTTCAAGATTTATCCAATTGGGATCATATCATGCATCCTAGGGGCATTGTAGAGGAATTGATAGTCGTAGTAGGGCCATTCTCATATCCTGTTGATTTTGTGATTCTTGATATAAATGAGGATGTGGATGTGCCTTTAATACTGGGTAGACCTTTTCTCGCCACCGCCAAGGCGCTTATTGATGTGAATATGAAATACCCCCAGCTCCATGATGATCTAGACTACTACGATGTTATTGCTGATTTTGAGACCACACTCGCCATCACGAGTGTTGGTACTGACAATTTCCTCGAGCGTTGTCTTTTGCTAGAGGAACAAGCATCGTAGGAGTTGCAGCTAGAGGAGCAGCTCGCCGAGCTAGATGAAGCTGCGATCGAGGGGCGAGAGAAACCATTCAAGCAGATCCCTATCTCGCACCGGATCGCCACATCATTGGAGGAGCCACCAGAGATGGATCTTAAGCCCCTTCCCTCTCACTTAGAGTATGCATTTCTCCGGGAGGGGAATAAGCTCCCGATCATTATTAGCTATGATCTGACACCCGAGTAGAAGAGCAGGCTGGTTGCTCTGCTGCAGAAGTATGCCCGGGCCATGGCATGGAAGATAACAAACATCAGAGGCATTAGCCCATCCTTATGCTCCCACAGAATTCTGATGGAGGATGTGGATAAGCCAGTCAGGCAGCCACATCGGAGATTGTCTCCTAACTTGGAGGCAGTGGTCCGGGCAGAGATTGTGAAGCTGATATATGCCAGGATCATCTTTGCTATATCTGATAGCAAGTGGGTTAGCCCCACTCTGGTGGTCCCGAAGAATGGCAGGATGATTGTGGTCCCAAATGAGAAGAATGAGCTGATCCCAATGCGGGCCATGACCGGCTGGAGAGTCTGCATCCATTACTGGCGCCTGAACGACGCCACCAGGAAGGACCATTTTCCGCTACCTTTCATTTATCAGATGCAGGAGAGGTGGCTGGCCATGAGTTCTTACCGGAGGATTCCATTCGGGTTGTGTAATGCACCGGCGACCTTCTAGAGATGCATGCTGTTAATCTTCGACCGACTGGTCGGAGAGATCATGGAAGTCTTCCTGGATGACTTCTCAGTTTACGGAGACTCCTTCACTCATTGTCTCCATAACTTGGAACTCATTCTGAAGAGGTGCGGGGAGACTAATCTGGCACTCAGCTGGGAGAAGTGCCATTTTATTATTCGTGAGGTGATTGTGCCCCGACACAAGATCTCCAAGCAGGGGATTGAGTAAGATCGCGCGAAGATAGAGACGATCAGTAAGTTAACACCTCCCATTTTTGTGAAGGGGATCCACAGCTTCCTGGGTCACGCAGGTTTCTACAGGTGATTTATTAAAGTTATTTCTCGAAGATTGCTCTGCCTCTGACGAAGCTGCTGGAGAAGGATGCACCATTCCTGTTCACTCCTGAGTGCACAACTGCATTCGAGACATTGTAGGAGAAGCTTACCCATGCACCCATCATGGTGACTTGATAACGATGTAATTGCACGTATTTGCACCCCTAGTTCTTATCTGTTTGAGGGGCATAGTCGTGTATTTTTGGCCTATTTTACACGGGTTGTGCTATTTTGTCATATTTCAGGTCCCATGCGTCAAAGGAAAGGCTAAGCACGAGTTTCGGGGCATTCGGAAGTCATTTCGTGGAGCTGGAGCCAAAACACGGGCACACCTAAAACAGAACACGGCCGTTTTCCTAGGCCGTGCTTTTACTCCCGAGAGCTGATTTGAGTTTGGCAAACTCGAGCTGAAAACACGGGCAGGGCTGAGAAATTACACGGCCGTGTCCACCAAAGCACGGCCGTGTCCACCCAAAAGCACGGCCGTGTTTCTCCCAACAGGCTGGCCGTGTAATTAACCCTAGCCAAAGCACGGGCGGGCTGGAGCAAAGCACGGCCCTGCCCTCGACCGTGCTTTGCCCACTGATGCCTTTTTAAGCAGATTTCAGCCAAAAGAGAAGGGGATTCGAGTTTTAGAGAGACAGAGCGATTCCTAGAGAGAGAAAGCGACGAACAAGAGTCTTCCAAGTGCCCTAGCTTGATCTTCATCACCATTGGAGGCCAGCTTGAGCTTGGAGAAGTGCTGATCAACGTCCAGGAGCAAGAATCCATCCTTCACAGTATGAATTCCGCGTCTGATTCTTCTTTTGCCGCTTTCTCCATGGAGTAGTTCTCCCATTCATCTGGGTATGGAGAACCCTAGATTTGTATGTTAGGTTTGATTGTATGAACCCAAGTACTGATTCTATGATTTGATGATATTCAATTGAGGCTTAAATGATTGAATGGCATGAATCCTGATCAAATTCCTGTTGTTTCTGCTTTAACCTAGAATGAGAATATCTGCCTAGGTTGATAAAGCATCCTTGATTGAAGGTAGGGAGTTGGTGACTTTAGTCGAGGAGCCAACTCACTATTCTGTACCAGATTCACTTCGGTAGTGGAGGTTTTGTTCATAGGGCCTCAATCTATTTACTCCGGTGGAGGTTAGTCGCCCGCTAGAGACTCAGATTGAGAGGGTCTGAAGACCTTTAGTCGAGACTTCAGACTGCTTAAGAACCTTCCGCAGTATAACTATCATAGAAACTGAACTTGGTAATTACAATCCGGCTTAACTGCAGTCTAGGGGGAACCATATCCGGGTGACCTCTCTTAACCTGAAAACAACCGTTTACTTGCTTTGTTTGTTTGTTAGTTTAGACCTGCACTAAAGTTTCGTTGCTAGAAAACAAGAATTCACCGAGTAGTCATCAAATCTAGGACCCGGGTTGACATTAAAACCCAAACCCGCTATACTACACTTTGGGAAGTGGTTTCACTTGGCCAATTCCTAGAGTGACAGTAGAAGTGAGTCATGATTCCTGACTGGTCTCTTCCTTTTGAGCTGATGTGCGATGCGAGTGACTATGCAGTCGGAGCATTTTTGGGTCAGAAACGCGAGAAGCACTTCCAGCCCATCTACTACGCGTCGAAGACCTCGAACGATGCACAGAAAAAAATACACCACCACTGAGAAGGAGCTACTCACTGTGGTGTATGCATTTGATAAGTTCCGACCATATTTGGTGCTCTCCCATGTGGTGGTCTGACACAAAGCCTAGGCTCATCTACTGGGTCCTGCTTCTGCAGGAATTTGATATCAAGATCCGGGACAAGAAGGGAGCCGAGAATGTTGTTGCAGATCATCTATCACGGTTGGAAGCCCCTCCGATGGACAACTTCGTGGAAGAGATCGATGACTCCTTCCTGGGTGAGCGATTGCTGGCGATGACATTGGTGAACAGCGTGTCCCCTTGGTATTATGACTTTGCCAATTATCTGGTGGGAAAGCAGCTACCAAAGGAGATGGCTACTCATGCAAAGGGCAAGTTCTTCTCCGACCTAAAGTATTACTTCTGGGAGGATCATTACCTCTTCAGGATCGGAGCAGATGGCGTGATTCGGCGCTGCGTCATGGAGCACGAGATGGGAGACATCATGTCTCAACGCTACGAGGGACCTACAGTCGGGCTTCTATTGGCCCTCACTCTTCAAGGATGCAGACACCTTCGCAGGACAGTACAACCGCTGCCAAAGGTCATGTAACATTTCTTCTCGGGATGAGATGCTCCAACATATATCTGTCCTTTGTGAAATTTTTTATCTTTGGGGCATCGATTTCTTGGGCCCATTCCCTCCATCCTTTGGACATTTATACATACTGGTTGCAGTGGACTATGTCTCGAGGTGGGCAGAAGCTCAAGCCATGCCCACAAATGATGCAAGACAGGTCTGCTCATTTTTGAAGCAGTTGTTCTCCCGGTTCGGGACACCTCGTGCCATCATTAGTGATAGAGGAACCCATTTTCAAGGGCAATTCACTAAGCTCCTCTCTCGCTATGGTGTTAAGCATCAGGTGTCGGTGGCTTACCATCCCCAGTCAAATGGTCAAGCCGAGATGACAAACCGGGAGCTGAAAAGAATTATCGAAAAGATGGTATATCAAACCCGCAAGGATTGGTCCACCCAGCTCGATGATGCTCTTTGGGCATATAGGACAGCCTACAAAAACCCGATTGGTACTTCACCCTATAGGCTTGTCTATGGGAAGGCGTGTCATTTGCCAGTAGAGCTAGAGCACACGGCCTTCTGGGCCCTTAAGCTGCTAAACCTGGATTTGAGTGTTGCATGTACTGAACGTAAGCTGCAACTACTGCAGTTGAATGAATGGCGTTACCACGCCTACGAGAACACACTGCTCTACAAGGAGCAAACCAAGCGTCTCCACGACGCCCGGTTGAGGGGCTTGAACGAGTTTCATGTAGGAGATCGTGTTCTGCTCTTCAATGCACGCCTGAAACTCTTTCCGCGCAAGCTATGTTCATGGTGGTCGGGACCCTTCACAGTCACCCAAGTATTCCCGCACAGTGTGGTGGAGATCAGCAATGCTTTAACTGAGCCGTTCAAAGTGAACGACCACCTCTTAAAGTTGTATTTGCGAGGTGATGTCGAGCGCGCAGAGCTGCTGATCAAGCTCGAGGACCCTTAGTTCCACTACTGGTGTCCAGCTAAAGGACGGTAAAGAAGCGCTTGTGGGGAGGCAACCCCACCTAGGTTTGCATTTCCTTTCCTTATATTTTTAATTTATTTTTAAGGTTTGAGGTATTGTCCAAGGTTCGAATGTCGCTATTGCGCGAAAACTGGTGAAAATCGGGGCTCTGGAATTCCACACGGCCACGCCTAAATTCTGCACGGCCGCGTGGAATTGCCCTTTGGCCGTGTGAAGGCTCGGTGATTTCCACATGGGCAAAATTTGGTCCACATGGCCGTGTGGACCAGCCTGTGTGGTGACCCGCGCGGCTATAAATTGACACACACGGCTGCGTGTGGTCAGAAACTGAAAAACCATCGCCGGAAAACTCTCCCCTTGCCAGAAAACCGCGAAATTTCACTTTTTGGCGATTTTCCGTCCATTTTTAGTCGGTTTTTACCAAACCGATATCATACCCAACCTTCCCTCCTCCTCTTCGGCCTTTCCCTTGATTTTGGGGCGATTTGGGCCGGATTTGGGTCACTGGAGGCGATTTCCGGCGAGACTCCAGCGAGGCTCTGACGAGTACTTTCCGGGCAGAATTTCATGTTTTCGTCGATTCCATTGACTTCCTCTCATTATCCCCTACACCTCTACTTGTGTCTCTAGGTTTGATTTTGCTCTTTACCTTGTGAAATGTGGGGAATTGGGTGTTAGGGTGTGCATTTAGAGAACTTCATTGAATCTAGCCATTTGATTGAAATTGATTGAGGGGAAGGCTTGGTTTATGTGTGGATTGTGTTGGGAAATGTTCCCCTTGCTTGATTGAACCCTTGTGTGCTAGGAATTTTCTCATTCTTTGCTTAACTTAAAAGTGCACACAAGGTGTTCGATGAAATGCTAGTTTTTCATACCATTTTGTGGGAGCCGGTTGGGGCCCTTCATGATGTGTTATGATGGTGTGTTTTCTATGGATGTGAACCTTAAGTTGTCTACTTTATTGTGAATGTGCACCCCCGCCTTGATTGCGCCTGTTTGTTCAAGTTATTTCCCTCCGAACTATGGATGAAACTATGGTTCAGTTGTTTTTCTTCTATTAAGTGTGGGGGTTTGATTGACCGTTCTTGTGGATATTTTGGCTCCTCTTTGGTTTGGTTTCTTGCAGGAATATGTCTAAACCAGATCTTAAGCATCGGTTTATCCGTGATTTGAAGAGGGGCCCCCACAAAGACCACTTTAAGCGCGTCCTGGCAGCTAGGTTTGGGAAGCACCACTATTGGTCCAGGAGGGAGTTTCAGAAGCTGAATTGCTACGATTACTTCCTGAGTATTGCTACGAACCGCGCATGGCGCCGACTGTTTTTTGTGCGCGAGAAGGTCTACCACGAGATGGTGGTCGAGTTCTACATGACCTTCAAGCACGAGGAGACCACCTATTGGGCGGACAGCGAGGCAGTCAGGTTCAGGCTAGGCTGTGAACCTCGCTCCATGAGGCTTGGCTGTCGGTCTCGACCTCGAACTCGACATGGATGATGACGAGGATTATGTCACTAAGCACACTAATCTAGTTGGTGTATCCTTCAAGGCCTTGTACACCCGGTTAGGACCCCTTCACAACGGGGCGGACGAAGGCTCGCACTTTGCAGCTCGAGAATCGCATACTCCACCACCTAGCCTGATCAGGCGGTCCATGTACTTCATCCACTCCATCCGCACTGCGGACTATGATCTCCACCTAGGTTCTGTGGTGGCGAGGACTGTGGATAAGAGTGTTACTACTCTGGGGACCCTCCACTGCACTCCATATCACCCGCCTGGCAGCCTATTTCCAGATCCCCTATCAGGATTGCACAGAGCAGGGGAACACTTGGGTTTTCAGAGAGGAGACGATCTCGAAGATGCACCTGTTGTGAGTCGAGCGCAACGTCACGAGGATTGAGGAGTTCCATGCCCCACCACCAATTCAGTCAAAATCGGGATTTTGATCGTAAAATCGTAGGATTTTAGGATTTTACATAGGGATTCCGATCCAAATTTTAATATAAAACCAGTGGACCTTAAAATCGTTCAAAATCCTGATTAAAATCGTTAAAATCGTACCAAAATCAGTATTTTGATCCTATGTGAACAAAATAGGCAGCTTGAGTCAATTCACAAGAAGCAGAACTGTTTCGGTGGAAAGGGGAATGATGAGGGTCTTCTCAGATATTTTTCCTATTAAAAGAACATTTGAAAAGAAAAAAAATAACCTAATTAGGGTTTGGTCAACCACTTTCTCTTCCCCTTGTTTAACTCATCAGAAAATAGTTGTCATAATATTGTAAGTACGAAAGAATTAACATCATTATTAACAAATTAATTGATTAATGAACATATTTGTACCAAACCAATAGTATTAAAATTCTTATTGGAGTTCACTTATTTTTAGTTTTAAATCATGCTTATTAGACGATGTGAGAATACTACTTTAAGTTAAACTACCTAGACACAACATGAAAAACAAGAGCAAAACCCCATGAGCTCTATCCATTCCTCATAAATTATTTTGAGTTACATTAAATAACAATTAAATGAGGATTTTTGGAAAATTAATCTTGAAAGTTATCACCTTAAATGTTATATGTTTTTGTGTTATTAATGATCTACCTTATTAATATTATTATATGTTAATTTCTATGTGGTACTTAAAATCCTAAGATTCTACGATTCGATTTTATGATTCCGATTTTACCCACTTTTCGATTTTAGGTAAAATCCCGATTTTGACTATTTTGCCCACCACTCCTTGCGGAGGATCAGCAAGCAGTTCCTGAGGATGCTAGCACCAAGGATGTCCTCCCCGATTATTTTCGCATCAAATTGTCTTGTCCCCCACTGGTCGAGAGTGAGCGATTCATTTCCTTGTTCTTTATACTCTTTACCCCAGTGAGGACCTAGATGGCTCAATCTTGATTCTCATGTCTTGAGTTTGATGCATGCGATGACTGTCTTGGCTAAGTGGTTGAGTCGAGTCTATGTTGGTTGGTGAACAGAAGGGAGACTCTTCCTTAACCCAATTTTGCTGCACTTCAATGTCCTTTGTGGTGTTATCTAGGTTGTTGTTGAAGTTGTCCCTGTGTTAATGATCAAAATTTAGTATGATTCACGTATTTTGTGCCTATATGATATGTCCCCAAAGTTGGTATGATTGAAATATGTTGAGCTTACCTTGTATCTGACTTGGTTTGCTTGGGGACAAGAAAACGGTTAAGTGTGGGGGAATTAGATGACTTGATATATACACATGTTTTTGTCCACCATTCTTATACCGTTTGAGCCTCATTTCTCGTATCTTAGGCTGATTTCATGCTAGGTTGCTCTTGTTTATGATATTTCAGGTCCTAGTACATGAATGGAGGTTTGGGAATGAGTTCGAGGTCGATTGGACGAAGATTGGACATTTGGCGAGAAGCAGGGAAACCACATGGGCATGTGATGTGGCCGTGTGGAATCCTTAAGCGGGCAAAGTGCACTGGCCGTGTAGTGGACCATTTGTAGCCGTGTGGACATCACTGAGACCATCACACGGTCAGGCCGAGATTCCATACGGTCGTGCAGTTCTGGTCGTGCAGCGTGTATGAAGCCTCTTAAGTGGAACGCCGCGATTTGCACTTTCACACGGGCAGCTGGCAACTCTACATGGCTGTGTGGCCTGGCCGTGTAATCGAGAAATTATGGGTTTTAACCCAATTTTGGGTCTTTGAGCAAAAAAACAGAGCTTTAAAGAGAGAAAGTGCAAAGAACAAACCCTAAGAGCTATTTGGAGTGGATTTCTCACCATTGAAGCCCATATTGCATCCCCAGGAGTGAAGATCAACATCCCAGAGTAGATTATCCTCATCTTTATGAGTATGACTACTCTGATTTCTATTTTCCTCTCTCTCTCTCTCTCTCTCTCTCTCTCTCTATGGAGTAGAACTTTCTCTCACTTGGGTATGAAGAACCCTAGTTCCATGTGTTAGGGATATCGATTGTAATGACTTTTGATTAGTGATACTGCTTGATTATAATCGATTGAAGTGTTTTGATTGAGTCAATTGAAGCTTGATCAACTTTTCCAGATTTCTGCTGCAACTTGAGATTGATAGAATCTGATTAGGTTGTTAGAGCTTCTTCAATCGGTAGTAGTGAATCGATTATACGAGAGTTAGTTGATTCACTGCTTTGTACTAGAATCCAATTCCAGTAGTGGAGTTCTGTGTATGTTGCCTCAGCAGTCTATTCCAGTGAAGGGTAGTCGCCTGCCGGTTAGTCTGTCTGAGAGGGCTTGATCAGCTTAAGAGATTCCAAGCTACTGTCGGATCTTCCGCAGTTTAATCTACAGTAAATTAACCAAGGGTAATTGCAACTTTGACCTAACTAAGGAGCTAGGTGGTCTCATTCCCGAGTGACACTTCCCCTGCTATAGAACATCGAACCATTTCCTGCTTTCTTACTGCTTTTGCTTAAATCACAATCACTCGACTAAGTTTGCTAGATAATAGATAATCACGGTGTAGGCAGTAGATCATAACCCCGCGTTGACAAATAGAGCTTGCCACTTTACTGCATTTCCAGACTGCGATTACACTTGGTCGCAGTTTGGTGTTGTGTTTTAGTGTGTCAAGTTTTTTGGTTGACGGGGAACGAACCCGTGTCACCCGCGTGACAGGCGGGAAACCACTATACTACAAGTTTGTTAGGGATATCGATTGTATTGACTTTTGATTTGTGATACTACTTGATTATGATCGATTGATGCATGATTAATTGAGTCAATTGAAGCCTGATCATCTTTTCCTTATTTCTGCTGCAACCTGAGATGGATAGAATCAGATTAGGTTGCTAGAGATTCATCATAGAATCAGATTAGGTTGCTAGAGATTCATCAATCGATAGTAGTAGTAGTAGATTGTTTATACGAGAGTTAATCAATTTACTGCTTTGTACTAGAATCCAATTCCAGTAGTGGAGTTTTGTGTTTATTGCCTAAGCAATCTATCCCGATGAAGGTTAGTCGCCTGCCGGTTAGTATGACTGAGAGGGCTTGGTCAGCTTAAGAGATTCCAAGCTACTGCCGGATCTTCTGTGGTTTAATCAACAGTAAATCAACCCAGGGCAATTACAACTTTGACATAACTAAGGAGCTAGGGGGACTCATTCCCGAGTGACTCTTCCCTTGTTAAAGAACTTAGAACCATTTCCTCCTTTCTTACTGCTTTTGCTTAAATCACAATCACTCGACTTAGTTTGCTAGATAATAGATAATCACAGAGTAGGCAGTAGATCTGGAACACGGGTTGACAAATAGAGCTTTCCACTTTACTGCTTTTCCAGATTGCTATCACACTTGGTCGCAGTTTGGTGTTGTGTTTTAGCGTGTCAGTTGCCCCTCTCCATAAATTCCACCGAGAAGCAGAAATTGAAGGCGTATGGTTTTGGGTAAGTTACCTAGACTACTCGCAGTTAGTTCGTAGATGAATATAAAGTGAAATGGTTTAGTAAATATGTACGTATATGGGAGGTGCTTAACATGGCTTGGGTGATTTGTTTTGGTTGATTTTTGGTGATCGAGACGAATAGAGTTGGTGGGGGAGCAGCGTCGATTAATTGCTAAGCTGTTCCATGACATCTTTTGGAGTACCTAGTTCATGAAGCCGATGAATTTCAACTATATAGTCAGGTCAGTGTAAAGTGGGTAAATTGTATTCCTTACGTATTTTCAAGTATTTATCTTACGATTGTTAAGTAATTTTGTGAAGTAGTTGCTATGGTTGTCTATGTTTATGGTTGATGATATGTACTTTTATTTGAGCTATGATGTGAAGTGAATAGTTATGAGTTATTGTTCAATTTTAAGAACAAATCATTGTTAAGAAGTAATTCACATTCAAAGAAGATGAAGTAGTTTTCCGTGTCAGGGTGATTATGGACACCATAACCTTTCTCTAAGATTATTTATCATGAGAAGGTGACTAGTCTATTGCTTCTTACCATTTTTTATTTATTTTCTATCTAATTCTATATACATAGCTCGCTCTAATCAAAATGTGGGAGCGGATATTATTAATAAAAATTTAATATACTAGAAAAGATAAGAAGACACGAGAAATAGAAAATATAATATGTATTTATCTTATCAAAATATAATATACTAGAAAAGATCATGATAAAAAATTATTTTTATACCAAATTGTTCTTTGACTGTTAAGGTGATTATGGACACCATAACCTTTCTCCAAGATTATTTATCATGAGAAGGTGACTAGTCTATTGCTTCTTACCACTTTTATTTTATTTTCTATCTAATTCTATATACATAGTTCGCTCTATTCTATTCTAAGGGAGCGGATATTATGCTAATTCTAATATATAATTTTGGAAGGAAGCGAACTGTAGCTAAGGAGGAGATCCTCCCCTGCAGACGCGACTAGGTGAGCTCCCTCTTATTTTGTCCTCTTGTATTCAGTATGAAAGGGACGTATATTATGCTTGGGTCGTCTTCTCTATTTTATCTTCTTGTATTCAATATGAAAGTGACGTGCACTATGCTTGGGTCCCTATAGTCGGTGTGCACTGTTGTTTCCCCGTAATTGCTTTATTGGAGGCTTGTAATCTCGTTGCATGTACTTGTACCGTCACATAGCTGCCCATTTCCTTTCCTATATAACCGTCCATATCTTTGAAGGAGAGTCTCACAATTTCTTCCTTTCTCGAGCCATTATGTGTTCTTTCATTCTTTTTTTCCGTTCTACTTGTTTCTTTCACAGTTGCATGTTTGTTCATGGGATGGTCATTTCATGGAATTCCTCGACCGCATGGTTGATGTTCTCTCTATCCATTTTGTGTGGTTTCTCAAAAGTTGTATCCTTCCTTTTTAAGTAATGATGCGACTGATTGGGTAGGGTGAGATATTTGTTGCTGCACAAAAAGATGCATATTCCTACTGCTGCTCTGTCATTATTTCCACCGCCGCCGCCAGGTTTACCACAATGGCTCGTTGGAAAGGACCATTCTCATAAGTCCATTGTTGGTTTGTTTATCTTCTGTTTAGATGAGAAAGTTACCATTTTTTAAAAAGGAAAATGGTTCCATGGTGGATTGCAATTTCAGGTGTAGCACCATCTGTCCCCTCGCTTTCCGAGGTGCCAGCTTTTAAAGGTGTCTCCATTTGTTTAGGAGGTTTGCAAGAAGCACAATCTGACCTACAACTGTACCTCGTTCTGGATGGCGAATGTCTACACCTACAACACACTCGGAGCTGTCGCGTTGCAAGCCAAGGACGTATCAAACCCTGTGCCAACGAATCTGGTGTGGGAAGCTCTCAACACTCATGGTTGACGATGACGATATGGGGATCTTTGAAGTTTTTTTCTGGGATGTTTTCGGCTTATGCGGCTCGCTGTAATTGTTCCCATGTGTTTGTGTGGCATTAATTCTTGCATTTTGTTGTATCACCTTGTACGCTAGATTTGGTTTGGTTGAGATTGAACTCTAGGAAAAACAGAAGCACTGAGATTTTGATCTAAGCTGGAAAAATGAGTAAGGAAGTTGGATATGCTCACTAGACACTAGACACTAGCTTATGTTTATGTATTATTACCTTTGCTCCCATTTCTCAACCATTCTCAATATGCCATGCACTAATGCAAACCTCTGTTCAAAAATGAGAGGCGCCCCCAACACTTCAGACTAGCCGACTCAATTATAAGGTGTGATATTGCAAGCGATCCACCAACCTATATCACCTTATCCAGATTCGATGGATTTGCCAGTTTAGCCGTACTTGTAGCGAGCGGGGATTCATAGCTGTTTTTAATAAACGTGTTAGTGTTTTATCTGAACTACTGTGCACGTACACGTATGGCTCTACAGGAGTCTTTATGAAGTTGGACTTCGTTGTCGAGTGTTCTACATAGAAGAGGATCAGCACATGTCATGCGCCATGAACTGCAAAATTGACCAATCCCTGACGTCAACTCAAGTGTGTCAAGAGTGTTGAATGTCTTCGCTAAGATATCCGAATCCATTTCCTCCCATTTCCTTTCTTAAGAACCGCTTTCGTTCATCCTTTGCTTTTTTTATTTCAATGCAATCGTGGTTCTTCATATGTCTAGCCATTGTCTTAAATAAAGGACATAATGCATGGCATTATGTGACTGTTAGCTTTTCACATTTTCACTAAATTGCATGTTTTTAGTTTTGGTGTTTTATTGATGGACACAGAATATGAGTCATCTATATCTGTTACAATCATCATCCGTCCCAATTCAGACCAAGCAAAAAGGGGTGAAACAATAGTGTTCATGTAACTATCTAACAATATCATATTTTTTGCTGGAATTCTAATTTTTTTATTGGGATATGCATACAGACAAATAAAATGAGAACCCTAATTGTGTATGGAACATTATTGGTCCAACCTTGTCATCATGCATGTGTAGATGTTGGGAAATAAAAGATGAATTAGCAATTATTTATTTTAAACTTTGTGTATTATTTTATGAAGGATTTGTATGGGAAACTTGTACATAATAAAACAAAATAAGTCATTCAAATATGTGAATGTAATGATATATGTATGTATGTATTAAGATTTATATAAATTTTGAACTCATGATCTTGAGATAAACGCTTAGCAATTACAACAGATAACTTTTGTATCTAAAATGAATTAGTATTAGTAATTCCTTTTATCTGGCCCATGTACAAGGTTACTGTACACAATTATTTTCTTCAAAATTATATCGTGAACTGTACAAAAAGATCAGTTCAAATCCAACATGAATAAAGTGATAACTGTACCGATTTGGTTACAATAAATTCAAGGCAAGAAGATGCATGGCAGGTATCGTCCGTCAAATAATAGTTAGTAAAAGAAAGCAGAAGCGACTGTGTAGAAGAAACCGATGTAACCTAAACTCTAAACTGTGGTTGTCACTTTTTTGTTACTATAAGAAACAAATGCCATTAGAATGTTAGTATTTTTCACCTATATATCTATGGCTGCAAGTGGATGGACAGTCTTTAATCTGTACACGGACAGGGCAACAACTAACCAGTAATTAATGGCTACAAATCAAAATGGTCAAAAGGTCTTGATCGGTCGGACCCATCAATATGTGAAACCATACATCGCATATTCTTTCTGCTTGAATTTTCAAACTAGGGCCTTTGATACAGGCGTACATCAAGTTGAAGGCAAATGTTGGCCCATTAAATAGTGAAGAGAAATGGACGGGTCCGAAAGAGAAGAGATATGAAATAATTTGGCTATTTCGGGAAGTTAACGTCGGTGTTCAATTATTATGTTGTCAGTTGCAAACTGCTTATAATAAGACAAAACAGGCATCATTTTCAAACTTTGTAGCTAAGGAGGAGATCCTCCCCTGCGGACGCGACTGGGTGATATTCCTCTTGTTTTGTCCGCTTGTCTTCAATATGAAAGGGACGCACACTATGTTTGGGTCGTCTTCTCTATTTTATCTTCTTGTATTCAATATGAAAGGGACGTACACTATGCTTGGGTTCATATAGTCAGTGTGCACTGTTGTTTTCCCGTACATGTATCTATTCGATATGAAAGAGACGTACACTATGCTTGGACCGTTCTTCTCTATTTTGTCTTCTTGTATTCAATATGAAAGGGACGTACAATATGGTTGGGTCCTTACAGTCGGTGTCCACTATTGTTTTCCCGTTCATGCATTGTTTTATCTGCTTGTACTCAATGCGAAAGAGACATATACTATGCTCGGGTCCCTATGGTTGGTGTATGTTGTACACTACATGTATTAATGCCATTGTATGTGCTTGTACCGCCAAATAGCTGTCCATTTTCGTTCCTGTAAAACGTTCCTATCTTTGAAGAAGATTCTCACAATTTTCTTTCTTACTCGAATCGGTATGTGCTCTTTTGTTCATATTTTTTTCTATTTATTCTTTCTATAGTATCATGTATTATTCCTCAACTGCATCATTGTTATTCTTCCTAACCATTTCATGTGGTTTTCCAGATATTGTTGCTGTGATGTTTGATATAGATATGATCTGTACATTCGTGGGGTTTCGGGGGCTTCGTATTGGCATCTATGTTGATGTTATCATAGCTCAGCTTCTCAAAATATGGATTGAGCATAGTGGAAATCCTACATGCCTCAGACGAACAATACAGACATTTCATTCTTGTATGTTTTACCTGTTTAATTATTGTTTTGCAGAAACGTTTGCTTGAAAGTTATGCTGAAGAAGATAATATTGAAGAAATGAGTATTAAACTTAATGTCAACCGCTTAAAACACGGTTCTCAGACGTCCCATTACAGTCACAAACTATTCTACATTATTCAAGTAATGATGTCTATATATTTATTTGTTCATGTGATGATTGTAATTCATAACATAACTATCAATTAAATTCCAAATGTAGCAGGATGTGTTTTTCACCTTACTATCCCAGAATGTACTGCCGGCGGACTTACTCAATTTGAACTTGTGATGGAAGATTTTAGGTATCCTACATTACTGAATTTTGCAAGGACTTTCACCGTTTAGATATAATGTTAACCGTTTTTATGGCGCTTATGCCAAGCCTCAGTTTCACCTAAAGTGCGTGTATGCTATATATGGGATCCATTGTTTATATCTTTATCGTCAACTTAGACATGGTATCCAGATGATTAATCGTGTTAGACGGTACTATCTTGATGTAATATCTCATTCTCTATGGTTGTGTGTTTTTGTTATGTGTTATATTGTAAGCGGTTGTTGTTTTGTGTTTTCTGTCTAAATTGGTGACCTTGTGTTTTTATGGCATTTTTTTACCAAATGTTACATGTATTAGGAGATGATCCTCTTTTTATAGTTGTAGTTGAGTTTTATTGCGGATGGTCACGTTAAAAGTTAACGTGAACTTACGTTGATATTTTACAACCTACCGTGGATAATTATTGATTTTGTGGTTATTTAAATATTATACGCGTTATAATATTGTTAATTCATGAATTTTCATTTTAACATTATAACAAATATTGATGGATCGAAAAGTAGATTTAGATCTATATGGGTTGTCAGTTTTGCATGGTTGACAAGGGTGCATGTGGTGCACTTATTGTGGTAGCTATTTTTTTGTAATGATGAAATAATTTAGTAAAATTTAGTAAAGTTAGTGGAAAAGGATCGCATCTATTTGGGGGGGGGGGGGAGAAAGAGAAGAAATAGCAGAGGAAAGGATGTAAAGGAGAAAGAGAAACAAGTATGCCGGGGAAGCTATCAGGCATCTCATGTAAAAAGTACTGCTACTGTTCGCTGTGAGTCTATGAGCTACATGGGAAAGACTATATAGACTAGGGTTAAAAAAATAATGGCTATAATTATTTGATTAAAGTATCTTATCGAATATGTAAAATCATTCATCTTTATTTGGATGGCCAATTGCATGTACGTATTGCTATATAATAATGTTCATTTTGCTCGAGATCTTGAATTGTATCTCAGAGTAACCAATCTGTCTGTTTGCAGTAAAAAAACACTTCGTTTGCCAATCTGAAACACCAAAATGTCATTGTTTTCTTGCATGAAAGAGCTAAAAGGCTTTGTGCAATCTATGGTAGATGAGGTACGCATCTTTGTTTGGTTTAGTTCCTCGTTCTATCATTTATTCGTTTTTCCAATTTTTGTAAGTTCTTGTTGTGTTGAAGGGCATTTTGGACAATCAGTTTTCTCAAGTTCAGGCTCTCCAAGATGCTACTAATCCTGAATTTGTAACTGAAGTTATCAGTTCTTTCTGTCGCGATGGTGATAGGATCGTCAGGGAAATCAACAGGGATTTGTATGATATTTGCCTGTTTTTCGTTCCCAGTATTGTAATCCCGCCTATTTATCTATGTCATTCTGGTCTCCGAAATTAAATACGCTGGCTATTATTTTTTTTGTCCATGTGTTTTGCAGAGGTGCTATTGACGTGAATTTTTCTCAAATTGAAGAATCCTTGCATAAAATTAGAGGCAGTAGCTCCACGTCGGGATCTTGAACTTTTTCTTATGTTCATGGTTTTTCACAAGTGTTTTGGTGTGTGCTGTAAAGTTTAATTTGTATTGTTTTGTATTTATAGCATTGGGGCACGACGACTAAAGGTTGTTTGTGACGAACTTCTTCAAGCATGTGTTGACAGAAACAGAGATAGGTTAGCCCACAGTATAACTTAAATATCAGATCAATTTTCTTGGATTGTGGGTTGCATAGTTCATTCCTTACTGCATCTTGTGTTTTTTCTACAGGAGTATACGTTCTGCTAATGATGTCACTCAAGAATATTGCATTCTTCGCAACAAGTTGGGAAGTATACTTGAGGTAGAAATTTTCGTTATATAATTTTTTTAACACTTTTTAGAGTATAGACACAATTTATTGATCTCGTATTTTTATTTTTCAGATGGAGAATGCAATTTTTGCATTAAAAAGATCTTAGAACTAGAGGACGGTTGGATGGGGTTTTGTAGTACGCGATTCTGTTGTTTAATATTTATCTTGGGGTTCTGTAGTACGCGTTATATAACATTAAAAAGATATTAGAACGATGATCTACTTGTTTGAATTGTTTTGTTGGGAATTGACTTTTTACTTTTTTGCTTTGTTTCTCCATTATGTGTGTGACGACTATGGTTAGTTATTTAACCATAATGTTAATAGGTGTTGGAAATCATTCACGTGTCTTCAAAAGTAGTGTGTTGATGTGCGCACGATTATCTTCACTATGAATTGAGCTTGATGTTAGTATTCTGTAAATTTTTCTAATTTTGATTGCCAAATTCAAGTGTTATTTTTTTGGATTTATTTTGATAACTTGAACTCTATTTATAATATAAATAAGGGCTTGCTTGGAGAATTGGATTATATTTTATTGGATTGTAAACAATCGAAAGGTTCTGCATCTTCGAATTATAAAAAATACCTTTTAAAATTTTCACTGTTTGTTAACCGTGATTGTTAACATATAGAAAGACAAATTCTAGTTTTTGCATATGATGTAGTCTTAACCAACAAAATTACAGTGGTTAAAAAATTGAGAACTAATTGGTAATGATATTCGGTGGGACAAATATAAAAAGATATAAAGTAGGAGGAACAAAAATCTCTCAAGGCAATTTATAGAATCTCTCTACGTATAAAAGATCTATGTCTTTAAATTTTGGATTTCGAAATATCTGAAGCTAAATTCCACTCTACAATAGGAAAAAAATAGCTTATGATAAATCTATCGATTTAATTAACCTGTACTCACAAATCTTGTCTCCAAACGAACCCTAGAAGCAACTTTCCAAATTTGTTTTGATAATATGTATTATTTTTAAAATACATATTAAAGTAAACAAAGCCTAATCATAAGATAAAATCAGAAATTACTTACTGTTTATTGAGAACTTGAAAAATTTCTTGATAAATTATGAATCATGTACTCAGTCTGTTATATTAGCAGTAATTATTTGATCCCTGAGTAAATAATCTATACAGACCACACATACTATTCTTTATCAAAGCCTTTTAACGGACAAGATTCTGAGTCCGGACTTAGTATTAGTTGTAGCAAGAAACATTGTACCTTTAAGTTGCTATCTATTTCTTTCAAATGACCAATATTTTATACAAGGGTTGTAAAAGCAAACTCCTAAATCTCAAATTACATGTCACTGATAAGTGTTGGAAGTGAATATGGGTTTCAATAAAAAAGGACTGTTCTTTCTAAATGCATCATACACAATCCTTTGTGTAGAGAAAAATATCTTTCTGGTGATATGAATCGCCATCAACTTATCCGATAGATTGTGCGGAACAATTTGTAAGTCATGCCAAAATTGGTTTGTTCAGGCCCCCACCGCGGTAAACACCTAAGACCAAAAACAATACATTGAATATGTATCAATAACAATAATAATGGTGGATCATTTATCCACCACATACATTGGTCCCATTGAATAGCATGTGTCTATGTAGGTGAACAGAGGGAAAATGCACAAGGACACTTTTGACAAATTGTTATTGGTCAGATCCGTTATACACCGTTGTATAATTGATAGATTTGTCCTTGTAATAAATTCTATATCGTTCTTATTTGTTTGTTTTCCAATATTCATTCAATGATGCGCTATTATTTAGCATACTCTGTACGTTACTACATGTACTGAGTCAAGCTCTACAATTTATTTGATTGTTCGGTGCAATTGCACTCTATTATTGAGGTTTAACTGTTACACCACCATTGTTCTTTCTTTTTTCCGTACATGGCATTGTGAGTAGATAAGTGGAGACCTAAATTTTCTTATTTGTTTCTTCAGTGTCATTTCACTCTATTATTGGAAGAACCTATTATAACAGTTGTACTTTCTTTCTTGCGTGTATTGTGTTGTGGGTAGATGAGTGGGGATCTGAATTTTCTTATCTTTCCATGCATTATGGGTGCTTTTGTTTGTCTTCCTTAATAGTCTACTTGTTTAACCTGATGTACATATTATTTGATTGTATGTAAGAGGCATTACATAAGGGTTAGGTGATGTATGTTTACCTTAAGTAACAATTATGGAAGGTCGTTACATAAGTCCTATGTAATGAATGATTCTTTATGCAATGAATGTTAACTTTCCGTTACTTAAAATAATAAGTTGGTGTAGATTTCGTACATGGTGCTTCTGGCCTGACTGTTACGTACATATTAACTATAATTATGTTACATTTACTAAATGAATGTGTATTTTATGCATTAACTGTCATGTGGTGTGGCCAATTTTACGTAATGAATGGTCCTTCACTTTGAATAATTAGTTTTGTTTTCCATAAAGTATTACGAAATTCTTACTTGACACTTATTAATCCGTCGGTCCATTTTTTTACGTAATGAATGTGATTTTTCCTAATGGTTATAAATGGTCAATGAGCAAAACCCTTCTACGTTGGAACTTCGATGCCACTTTTTTATCAATCAATGATATAATGGATTTTAATGTGTTTAAATAATCAAGATTAATGTAAGTTTATTAACTTTATATTTTACTCAATTTACTGTAGTATATATCAGCATTCTAAAAAAAAGTATGTGTATCGGCATTTTACCATTGATTGATTATTATCTCTATTGTAATAACGGATCGGATCGGATCAGTGAACCAAACCAGGAAAACCGCTAACATTAGTGGTCGTGCTTCACTTTGTACAGTATGTTGCAGTAATTTTCTCTACTTTATTATTCTTCAAATTATTTTACCTATGGTCAACAAACCATCATCATCTTTCCATCCGACTGCTACACCACCTAGTGATTTTTACTCCTATCCATTAGTTATGCATTTGCTTTAAAGAGCTATATCTTTATTGGTCATATGCTATACACCGATGCTTCTCTTCTGGCTAAAAATTGTACGCATATATCCACTATCTATCTTTGGTGATAGAATATATAAAATTTTATTATTTATATTTGATAAGAATTTCAGTTTGGAACTATTATATATCTTTTATTTTACGTGTGAGCGGTTTTATAAATAATTCATCGACAGTTTTATATCGGTTAATCGCTAAATCATGAACCATTCGATTTTCCTGATCAACTTTCGTTTCAGTTTTGTAAATACTAGCTATTATAGTATTTAGGTGGAGTTTTCCGGAAATAATCTTTATATCATTTTGTTGTCGCAATAAACTATAAAATTTGTAAATGCAATTGAATGCTTTGTGCTAGAATATGGGATCTTGAAAACATTTGTCCCGTTTGCTAAAAAAATGCGTCGATCTGATGAAAATTAATTTTGACATGACTGTTGTTGTTTTGTATGTCTATATTGGCATCCATCTTTTCCATCATTTTGGTCTGAGGTATTGATTGTAATCACGACATTTTGTGGATGTGTATGTACATGTACGAGTATAAATGATCAAACAACCATGGTATTGGCTTTAGCCTTTTCGACCAGTGAAAATTATACCAGTTTATCGTAGTGGACTACAACTGTTTGTAAAAAAGTTTAAACAATTAGTTATATTTCTTGAGATAAACATTTTAAATTATCAAGATTGTGTCATAATATGTTATCTAAAATTTTCCTCAGCTATTACATAAATATGCGTGACAGGAATGGTACATACTTATGCATCATATTTTTTTGCAAGCACGTAAAGAGAATGGTATTGTATACTATTGTAACCGACATAACTTTTGAACCAGACACACCAAACCACTACAGATCTCTGTTCATGCGCTGATGAATTATATGCTAAGCATGAAAAATGTTAACTTCCAAAATAAAATCAATGGAATCCACTTTTTGGAATAGACAAACGTCGCCAACTTGTAGTGAATGCTCGTAGCAAAATGAAAGCCAGTTTCTGCCAATGAGTCTTAAACTGTACTTGCTTCTTCTCTTCAATCTTATGTTATACTTGGTACCCCTTGCAACGAGGAATACATTGTCGCATTCGTCTGTAATGTACTTTTTTACGAAGTCATGAGGCACGAGCTACACCAATGAAGTATAACTTATTAAATTAATTCAACGTGTGCAATTGATAATAGTTGATATGATGTAGAGTAATTGTATTACGGGTTTTGTGCGGCCTGTGATTTGTGTATGGGTCATGACTGTCATGTATGACGGATATTTGGGTTCTGATAGTATTGCTTCTATTATTGGCCTCCTACACCTTAAGAGTGGATCGTACATTGATAGACTCAGGATTCGAGTTGAGTAGATTCCCTTCTCTGTTCCAAGTTTCATGACCGCGCTAAAATGTTCTGTAATGTATTATTTCAAAACATTAATACATATATAATTGTGGGGATGAAGATGTGTCGTTATTGAATAGTAGTTTAAAAATCAAGAGAAATATGGTTGAACCATAGTGATAGTGTACTTACCATCATCTTGTTGTCGTATTCCTTCTGTACCTTTTACCGCCAACTTTATCGAATGACGTGTAGTAGCGCCAATATCTTTTGGATTGCTGCTTAGAGTGGCCACATTTTTTTCGCTGATGACTTCTGTGTTATTCTTTTTTCCAATATCGGAGTTAAAGAACGAGCGACCATTGAGGTTGAATATATTGACTGTAAAATTACTCATGCCAGTGTATTTAAAATGGAGTACACAACCAATAGTTACTGAATAATGTTGCATAAATTGGTGCAAATTATCAGTGAAAAATAATGATTGTGTATCTGCTTCCCTGTTAACTCCGATTATCCAAGAATCTCCCGTTGGTAATTGAAAAATTGTGGGTGATGAGAGCTCCGACCCATATTTGTGAGTAAAATTCAATGGAATATCCTGGTGTCACAAAATCAGACGATTCAGAGTTATAATTTTACCAATTATGGAAGTTTGACGTCATGGGTGCGTTGCTATAGAAAATGATATAACATAAAATAACTTACCATTTTATGTTGGGTGAGGAACTGGGGGCTTATGGTTACAAAAAAGCACGAGCATGGAACGGTGATTGTGTAATCCTTCATCTTGAAAGGATCTGCTTCCTCTGCCGTGCTTGCTATAATAAAGTGGCTCTTCAGATCCTCCCACACTTCCATGGCAGATTCAAACCATGGCAAGCTTTTTACGATGCTAGGATCAATGGACTGGTATATCCATGCTCTTACCATTGCGTTAGCTTCATCCCATGCAAGAGACATCGTGTCGATGACTAACGGTCTTTCGGAGCTTCCATCAATGAATGAGATTTTATTCTTCGAGCACAATGATGTTTGCATTGAAGTAGACCAATATCCATAGTTTTCTCCATTAAGAGTCGTGGATATCAACACCATAGAATGATTATCATTTAGGTGGAGGCAGTAAGGGTGACCCTCCTGAATATCTGACATCCTGCGACACGAGTGGTTGAAGTAATATGTTTTTGTTGGTTTATCAAAGATTGTGCTGGCATAGGTATAAGATGTTTATGATACTTGTACAATGAATTTGCTAATAATATATAGATATAGATTTGTTCGTTTCATTACAAAGAAAAAAAACTAAATTATGTTCTGCACGAATTCCAATGATATTCAATGCAACACTATTTATTTTATTGAAGATCAAATGCAATCTTGTAATGTTCCTACTTTTACCTATTTCAAAATAATTTTTTTTAATTCTAGGTACCAATTTGTCATCTTACTGTGAGCGCATGTTACATTTTTTTGGTATAAAAAACAATCTCATCTTGAGGATTTGTTTTGTGGAATTGAAGACTCCGCGTGGAGTTGGAAAACTAAGGGTCGATGTCATGAACCATGGTTTGTTACTGTGTGCGCACATTGGTTTTTGTTTTGTTGAATAATCATATCAGGTAAAATATGTATTGGTAAATTGTTAATGATGTTTTTTGTCGGTAAATTCATATTCATAATAATTGCAACTTTTTTTTTCCTTTTGTCAATACACAATTGTGACATAGAAAGTATTATTATGTATATGCCATCATTGTGTGTCGTATAGTTACAGAGAGAATCCATTATCCCAACTTAATTAGAGTTAATTAATATTGTATCTGTCGTCGTACGACAATTAATAAGCAAAATGAAAATATCAAGTTGGAACCATTGTGCAACATGAAACGATGATGTAGCTATTGATTTTATTTTAATAACAAGAATAACATAATTATGATTAAATTCAGTTTAAAACTTTTGTCAACTCTTTCGAACCTAGCTCGTCGTTCCCGTACCGAACACTTGCTCCGTTTATCGCTTACATGGATAAGAGACTGTTCATTTATGTCATGCAAAGATTAATTTTAATTAATGATAAGGTAATCGACTAATTCATCGTCAATTTTAAAAACAAAAAAATTTCTGGACATGTATCTCGCTTGTAATTACGTGGATAAGAGACTGTTCATTTATCTTGCTTGTACAATTTTAAAAACACAAAAAAATTTGGACAGAAATTAAATTAGTATACATCTCGCATGACAATACACGTTATGCTGACGTGTAATATTTCAGCTTACCTTTAGGGTGTGAATGTGACCATATCTTATAATTTAATGAGAATTTTAGTATATAATTAAGCCTCAATTTCATTTGGAATCCTTCGACGATAAAGGGGTATCTACATGTTTCACAGTTGAGTGACTTTAGGCATAGCTCATGGCAATTTGAATTTCAAACTCACAGAAAATGTGATAGGGTCACATAAAATACATATACGATTAAAGTGTGATTAATCATGTTCTTCTTATATAAACTCTATTGGGCTAAAAGAAACTAGCATTGGTTGCAAATGCAAATATGCAATTGTAGTGCTTATGAATGTAAGGGTGTCAAAAAAAAAATTATGAATGTAAGGGGATGTTTGGTAGTTGAGATTTTATAAATTGATGCTTTTATTCAATTTATGCATTCTAATTAGACATATTGTATTAATTTGTGAAATTTAAAAATATATTGTTTGAAGACGGAAGACGAACGAACCCTTATGTTTGTATATATTGTACGAATCTTGCTAAAAGGATGGTATCAACGTTATTTTTATTCATTGATAATTTAATTCTTAATTTAATGTACTATACAAGTTTTGTATGTTATATATCGCGAGTTGTTATATCAGCGGTTAATCACTGAACACTAAATGACTAATTTTTCCAGTTCATTCGCCAGTACAGTACTGAAACATAGGACTTTCACTTTTGCTTTCATCATGAAAAGAATAGTAAGACAAATACTATTGATACTTGTAGGTCACAATGGTAATAACATAGTGTCCTTTTTAGCAGGACAAATTTATCACAATAAATATTTTTGGATGGTGACTAGCTAAGACAAATTTCTCACAATAGAAATTTTTGGATGGTGACTAGCTATTGAACATTTATTATACGGACAATTAAATACTGGTGCCATGAATTGTCCCTATCAGTTCTAATATTATAATTTTCCTGGGTTGTTGTATTGTGTTTGTTACGTGTCGTGAGCGTGTAGTCATTGTGCGATGGTGACTTTGCATAATTCGTATATACACACAAAAGAAGAAGGAGAATAGAGTATGGTTGGCCAATGCCATCTAAAACGTCTTCTTTCTTTCCAATATTAGACGAGCAGCTGATTGTAGAAAAGGACATAGAGGGGGAAGTAAATTGTTTTTTGTATTCTTTCCTTATTTCCTTCTTCGACTTCCTTCCGTTCTTTTGCTCTGTTCGATCTCAATATTGAAAACTCACTTGACATGCTCTCTATTGTTTTCGGTTTCTATACTCAGTGGTTACTGGTGGTTTGTTTAAGTTTCTCTCTGCTACCTGGCTGCTCCAAGTTTTTTATCGGTAATTATTTTGATGAATTTTTTTATTTATATTTTTTGCACCCACATCCATTTTTCCTGACATTAATAAGTTGGCAGTGATATTGGTTAATGGAAAGTGATGTCGTTGCCTTTATAATAATCGTTGGGACTATCTTTTTACAATCAGGTGTTATTCTTACAATTGAGCAAAGAGAGCAAATCCGGTCACCGTTAATGACCCACACAAGGTAAATATTCTCTTGCGCTCATTAGAAGCACGACAAAAACTTCACGGCGACGGAAACAACAACGTTTACTTTCATCCTGTTCCATAGGTGTGTGCCACGATCCACCTATTTTAGTTTTGTGTAAACACCACTATATAACTACTCTCTGAATGTCAACATAAACAGTAGATTTAAAGGGATCATTCACGAATATTGTCTATCTTAAAACAAATATTATTAATAATTTATCACTACATTTTTTAACAAATGCATGTAAGTAGTATTCCTTTTGTCAATATTTTCATTGTTATTAAAAAATCACATGTTATTTGTCAAACTATTATAATGTGTTGGTGTTTATTATTTTAAAATGTTATCTTATGTTATCATCAGTCTTGGTTAGTTTATATATCAGTATAAGATGATGGGTTTTTAGCAAAATATAAGGAGCAAAGCATTGAGAGATCGTAGGATTTAACTATGTTTTGCTTTGCTATAGTTTATGTGGGTTGGTTGACGACGCCAACATCAGATTTTTTTCCGGTGGTGGAATAAGAGTGAATATGTTATTGCGATAAAATGAGTACTTATATTTATATAATTGATCTCCCATAAAATTACTATTTATTTTGGTAGCTGATGATAAATAGAGGGTGAAAAGAAGTAAAGTGTACAGAGGTACACTAACGGCAAGCTCCATCATATAGGTACAATGACTCTCGATAAATGAGGGTTAAGGCCGACTCTAACGTCATCGGCATTTATGGTATATTCGTCATTAATGGCGATAATCATCGTTTAGGTAGCCAATTGTGGGGAAGGGAATGCTGATTCCCAGGAAAATGGGGATGCGGATATCTGGTAGCGGGGGCCATTAATTAGGAGTTTAATGTTTTTTTATTCTTTGTAATCAATTCTGGATTAGTTAGAGGGTCTAATTAGGTATTGTTTTATGTAATTAATATGATATTAAATAGAGATTTATTTATGATAATTTATCATTATATTTAAAAATTCAGTATCAAAATTAAAAACTTTCTATTGAAAGATTCATATCTAAAAATGATGACAAATTATACAAAAATTAATTTTAACAAATTATGTTAAGCTGATAATAAGTATATTTTTTAGTAAACAATAACTTAAAAAAAAGGAAGATCCCTAAATTTGGGGATGGTAGCATTGGAACCACAATGAAGAAAATAGGGACAATCCCCAAAATTTGGGGACTTTCATTGAAATTGGACTAAGGTGACGGGATTTTTGGGTTTAAATTGAATAAGGGAATTTAATTATTGTACTAAATGCGACAGAGACGTATACTATGTTTGCGTCCATTTAGTTGGTTTGCACTGTTTATGTGCAGTACATGTATTATTGAATACATTCAATGTCGTATATGTGAGCTCTTTTCTATTTTGTCTGCTTGTACTCAATGTGAAAGAGACTTATACTATGTCTATAGTTTGTGTATATTGTTTCTGTTTTCTCACTCCCGCTATAAATTCTCTATCTATCTAACGTATCCTCTTCTGTATTATCGTTCCATTCTTCTTATTTGCTTCTGCTTACTTGGTATTGCTATTATTGTCCTTGTCACTGGTAGATATGGCACCACCAACTTGCCGATGTGGTGACGCTGCAATCCTTCGCACTTCTTGGACTGCAGCCAATCCAGGGCGTCGATTTTACGGTTGTAGTAATTACGGTGTAGGTGTACTCACGCATTACCTTTTCGATATATATCAGAGAACATAGGTATATTGTATTCTTCCACTAATTGTTTGTTCATTGTCTATAATGTGTAGGATTTGGGTTCGAGTGGCTTCTTCAATTGGGTGGATCCCATCCTAGATGAATCTATGAAACAGGTTATCAATGGTCTACATAGGCGGATTGTGGTTTTGGAGAAAGGGAATAATCGCCCTTATATTTTCGTTGGAGGAGTTAGGCTTCTGTTCGTAGTGTTGCTATTTAATGTATTTTATTGTATATTAATTTAAGAATCTATCACAATATTAGTAATGTAAAGTCAAAACATGGGATTTATTACACGTTAGTGCATTATTTGGGTCATTCAATATAAACTCTCATTGCTGCTAACTGTCGGTCACTGTAAATAAAATTGATTTATCGTTAGCGTTGTTATACATTAGAAAAATATATAACATGGCTTTATATTAGGGGTGGTTACACGGTCCGGTCCGGTTAAATTGGACCGAATTGATCCGGTACCAGTCCGGTCTTTTCGGGAATATAAGGACCAAAGATTGGATTGGATACAGTTCGGTGTTGATCCGGTCCGGTCCCAATTTTATCTTGATTTTAGGTGATGGGGGTCTCTTATCCGGTCTTTATCCGATTTTTTACCTCAAATCTAAGCCCGAATATGAGATTGCATTGTTTGCCATCCGGTCTCGGTCCGGGTTATACGGTCCGGTTTCGGGTAAAACCAAACAGTTCGGGACCAAATAGCCAGCCCTACTTTATATCGGTGTATACGCCTTTTGTTTCTATCCAGCTTTAAAATCCTAAAACAAATATGAATATGGTTGGTTATGTTTAATTTTCCAAACTTCATATATCATTGTAGGAAGGATTGCACTATAAAATCGGACATAATAAATTGAAATAAATCATTTAAATACACATGGTTATCATCCATGTATATATTAACATTAGTATAAATTTTGATATCACGTCAATATCATACACATATGTATCATTTAAATACATGTTGGCCCAGTAAATAATGAGAAGAAAAAGGACAAAACTGAAAGGGTAGATAAAGAAAACAAAGTTGGCTATTTCGGAAAGTTAACATTGGTGGCCAATTATTATGTTCCATATTGATGTACGGGAAAATAATAGTGCACACCGACTATAGGGACCCAAGCATAGTGCATGTCTCTTTCGTATTGAATACAAGAAGACAAAATAGAGAAGAACGACCCAAACATAGAGTACGTCCTTTTCATATATAGCACATGCATGTATGGGAAAACAACAGTACACACCGGCTATAGGGACCTAAACATAGTGTATGCCACTTTCATATTCATATTGAATACAAGAAGACAAAATAGAGAAGAACGACCCAAGCATACGTCATTTTCGTATCGAACACATGCATGTATGGGAAAACAACAGTACACACCGACTACAGGGACATAAGAATAATTGGACGAGGGGTGGGGAGAGGGCGTTTCGTTCATATCCTTTATTTAATCCTTGGATTGTATGTAAATTTTGTTTTTATTTCCAAGTATAGAGATTTTTTCATTGGTATAAGAATCGAACTCGATCAACAATTGAGTCAGTAGAACCACAATCACTTAAAATAACGGTATAGTTAACCTTTTATTGTTTTTGATAGACCAAATGATTTTTCACAGTTCAACATAAAACCAAATGAACCACTACAGTTTAACTAGTTCATTGACTCATTATTTAACCAATTTTTTTAAACAAATACTTTAACGTATACTAACTCCATCGAACCAGATTTATTAATTTTATGTATGCTTTATCTTCTCATTTTTAACCTCATTATCAACTTACTATTGATAGTCGTATGACACAATGAGCAATGATATGATGTCCATTTTGGCAGGACATATTGATCATGATAGAGATTTTTTACTATGGTGAATAGCTCTTAAACATTTATTGTATGTACAATGGAATAATGGCGACATGAATTGTCCCTGTCAGTACTAATGTCATAATTGTATTGTATTTTTTTAATGTTTGTCACTTGTTGTGACGGTGTAGTCACTGTGGGATGGTGACTTTACACAAATAGTATATAGCATCAAAGAAGAAAGAAGAATATATATTGGTGAGCAAACTCCATCTATATCGTCTTCTTTCCACTTCAAGTTCAGAAGAGCAGCTGATTTAATAGAAGAGACAAAGAGGAAGTGTGATATTGCTCCTGTATTCCTTCTTTCTTGCTTTCTTTTACTTCGTTCTTGTCCTTGGCTCTGCTCAATCACGATATTCAAAACTCACTTCGCATGATCTCTCTCGTCTCTGTTTTATTGCCTAGCAGTTAGCGGTGGTTGGTTTGAACTTTTCTAAGCCATGTGAGTTTCTTCTTTGTGATTCTTTCTTGGTGATTTTCTTAGTGGCTGTTTAATTTACATACAAACTCAAAATTTGAGATTTTGGGTTGGTGAAGTGAATTGATCATTGGTGTTAAAAAAAATTCACAGAGGAAGGCGATCAAGAGAAAAAATTGGATCAAGAGAAGGCAATTGATAGTGAAGAAGTGTACGTGAGCAACCATGTTGAGACCGTATATAATTAGAAGATGAGTAGTTTCCTCCCGTAAATCGTCCTTTCATGGGTCAGATATATAAACCAAATAGGAGACACCCTTCATAATCTCCTCTTCTGCCATTTCAATCTACTCTCATAGGCAATGATTAGGTGCGCTTCTCGCGTGAGGTAGAGTTATCCTACAAACATAAACCATCTTGGAGATCGCCTGTGGGGATGGAATGACTTCCTGCGATTTGATGTATAGTCAATGGCCCTTGACTACCTTGCTAAAAACTCCATTAACGAAGTTCAAAAATCTTACAGTTGGTGACAGGCATCGTCTAATGAAGTTAGCAAACGATCAAGTATTCACTGCAGAGATGGAAATAGTTGCACCTGGATCACCTCTCTCTGGTTTTATCAATGTTACCTGCTTATTGCATCCATTGGCATATGCTTTGCCGGATATGTAATAAAGTTGTCAATGAACGTTATTTTTTTTAGTTATAAACAATCCGGTCCATTAATAATGATTATTTCATGTGCTATTTCTCGAATTTATTGGAGTGCATTTTTTAAATATTTTCGTTGTTTTGTTAATAATTTATTGTGTTTCTATTTAATGTTAATGTAAAATGGTTTGTACTTTGCATATATGTATTTATATGCATTTGCTTCTCAATTATTCTAATTATTTGTTATGTTAATTTATTAATATTATGATATTAATTAAAATGTTTACGTTGATGTTTGTCAAATCTGTAACTAATTATAATTTTCATATGGTAACTTGGAGTCACTCACGCATTCTCCGCAGCGGAGCGCGGGCTTAGTTGCTAGTACCTTTAAGTCTTAACACCTACTAACATATTCATTAAGGGTATAATTGTAACTACTAACTAACCCCTCCTCCTTACTCTGTCTCCTTCCCTCTTCCCTTCTCGTTCCTCAATTCCTCCTTCTTCCACCTTCTCTTCCTCATCGTCAATTGCTGTATGTTTCTTTTAGTTGAGTTTCATATACAAATTACAGTTTTGTACCTAAAATTTATCGTTCTTAATATTTATTGTCATAAATTAATTTTTGTACGCATAAGTTCTCAAAATATTTATGAAAATTATATTTTAGTACCTAGACTTTTGTGTTACATTTTGCGTTTTCTTAAATAAACTTGTGGTTGTTTTAATTAATTGTGGTATGCTTCATAAGGTTTCTAGTGTGCTTTAGCGGACTTGTGGTGTCCTTTTTGTCAGGGTTTTGGTGTGGTTTAGAAAAATTGTGTTTTGCTTTAATAAACTTGTGGTATGCTTTATGAGGTTTCTGGTGTGATTCAGTGGACTGTGGTATGCTTTGTCAGGGTTCTTCGGTGTTTGTGGTTTGCTTAAATAAACTAATGTTTTTCTAATAAACTTGTGGTTTCTTCTATGAGGTTTCTATTATGCTTCAATGGACTTGTATTATGCTTTGTTAGGGTTCTGATGTGTTTTAAACAACGTGTGGTTTGCTTTAGTACTTAATTTATTTTTTACATATGAGTCCGAATAATTTATGGAAAATTACATTTTACTACCTAAATATTTTCTTCTTACATTTTGGTACATGAACTTTTAAAAGTTTACAAATAGTTCCACTATTAAGAAACTTGTAGTATGTTTTATGAGACTTGTTGTCTGTTTCATAAATTTGTGCTATAGACTTGTGGTTTGTTTAATAAACTTGTGGTCTAGGTTTTGTGATGTGGATTTTGTGATTTTTTACCCCTTCCCCATGTAATTGCACAATACACGTGGATCTTCCATCTTTGATTGTTGTCAACACATTCAAACTAAAAAGTCATCCAAACGAAATATTTATATTTAGTGAAAGTAGTGTTAATTAGCACCATGTTAGCAACAAAAAAATGTCAACACTTAGCACACTAGCCCCTCCCTTTACTCAAACTAGAGCTCGAATTCCCAATTCCCAATTCCCAATTCCCATTTACAAAGAAAACCCATATTCTCGCGAGATTTCTTCCTGTCTATCCCAGATTCAATTAGCCCAATAATGATCGACAAGAGAGAAGTAGGACGATCTAGGAATTGACCGATAAGGCAATTAGCCCAACGGTTCGCTCCTTTCTAAACCCCAACTTTATAGATGTGAAGAGATTTGTTGATTATCTTCGATTCATGATAATTGAGCTAAGTATCTGGCGTAATTATGCACTGACAGGCCCAACTTCGGCATCACCAGAAGTCCTTGAGCTAGTTCCACCGGTGATGGACACCATTGACCAGAAAGAAAAAAAATCTATTAATTAGACTAATTGATCAATTTCTTTTAATTCAAGGAATAATTCATTATTCTTAACATTATGATAATGATTTTTTAAAATCTTGTAGAAATAAGTAAAAAATGTGACCAACCTCATTAGGATGAAATTCAGTAAAGAAAGTTTTCATATTGTGCATAGAAATTCATCTCTTGACGACTAGAGTAGGGCAGGAACGACGAATTCCTTCCGGAATATCACAACCCTCCAGAGAGAGATTAACCGAGAGAAGCAGGCCCACCCTATTAATTGAGATACGATCAGGGAGCTGGAGGTAGAACTCAGTCACTAGTGGGATGCGAAAGATATCTATTGGCAGAAGTCGAGGGTTCATTGGCTCAAGAAAGGTGACCAAAATTCTTCGTACTTACACACAGTCACAATGGCTCGTAGGAAGAGGAATTTTGTGGCTGGCCTCTTTGATGAGGCATGGAACTGGATAACGGAGGAGAATGGGAAGGCAGTCACTGTTACTAATTTTTATCAGAATCTTTTCCCTCTGAGAATCAGATTGGGAATATGGCTGATCGAATGGCCGCCCTCCCGATTGGGTCAAAAGTACGACTGTGATGAATGAGGTTTTGACGGTAGATGTCCATCCTCTTGAGGCTCGCTAAACTTTCTTCTTGGTTGAAGTTGTTTGTGTTTTCTTTAGAACGGAGCGAATGTTGCGAATTTTAAACATATTTGGTTGAAGTGGATAATGTTGAAAATATGAGTCAATTGAGGCCATAAGTCTGTGTCAGTTAGTATACAAGAATATTTGCTAAAATTATGTCTGAATGTTTGGCACAATTCCTCTGCCAGATCATTTTTCCGGGCAGAAATGCTTTCATTCGGAAAAGGAAGATTGTGGATAATCTCTTGATAGGACATGAGTTGATGCAGTACCTTAAAATTAAGACCAAGGGTAAGAAGTGCTATATGTATCTAAAGATTGATATGGAGAGGGCCTATGACAAAGTCGAATGACCTTGCTTACTCGTGGTTCTAGAAAAAATGGGATTTGATCAGAGATGGGTTCGGTGGATTAAGGGATGCTTGGCTTCATCATCCTTCCGGTTCTTCCAACCTTCATGTGGATTAAGACAAGGTGACCCTTTTGTCTCCCCTAATGTTTGTTATTTGTACGGAGGGGTGGCGACACTTATCCGAAAGGCCATTGTGGAGAAGAAGCTAGCGGGTGTCAAGGTGGCCCCAAGGGCTCCGCGCGTGTCACGTCTATTCTTTGTGGATGACTCATATTTATTCATACGAGGATCAGTTAAAGAATGTGAGAATATGAAGGACACTAGAGGGTTAAGTGGTTAGAGGGCGAACCTTACTAAATCTGCAGTTTGCTTTAGTAGAAACATTTTGCCATCAAACTAGGACACTCTCGCTAAGATCCTGGGTGTAGGGATGGTGGGAGTTCAATACAAATATCTGGGCCTCCCGACCCTTCTCGCTCAGTCTAAGATGGAAACGTTCCGCTTTATGGAGGAAAATTGGTTCAAAGACTACAAGGATGGAAGTAGGGGACTTTATCGGCGGCAACAAAAGAGACGTTGATAAAGTCAATTGCGTGCTCGCTCGCACACCATGGGATGGCTGCTTCAAGCTCCCGTTATCCCTTTGTCGTATCTTAGACAAACATGTCACAATGTTTAAGTGGAGGGTTAAGGGGGGTCGGTCACGTATCCGGTGGATGTCCTGCCGTAATATGTGTCGGAACAAGCATGAGGGGAGATGGATTTTCGTAGGTTCGAACACTTCAATTAAGCACTTCTGGCCAAAATTGGGTGGCAAATCCTTAATGAACCTCAATACCTCTTGGATCGAGTCTATAAAGAAAGTATTTCCCTTTGAGATCGTTTCTCACCGCAACGGCGCAGTCTTGTCCTTCATGGGGTTGGCAGAGTATACTACATGGGCGCCTCTTGTTTCAGTATGGACTACGTTGGCAGATAGGGAACGGTTAAATTATATCCATTCAGAATTTCAGTTGGGTCCCGTGGCTACATCCGCATGCTCCCCCTACTACCCTGAGGTGATTTCAGAAGGAAATGATCCAAGAGTGGCTGATTTGTTATGGCCAGGGAAAGGCATGTGGAATGAGGAAGCTCTTAATCACTTGTTTCCACTAGAGGTAGCATGTGCGATAAGAGAAATCTCATTACCCTGTCATGATGTCGGGGATTCTTTACTTTGGCATGATACTAGTGATGAGATTTTCATCGTTAAATTTGCCTATCACTTAGTTGTCCAGCTTATTCGTGCGCAAGGCAGATGGCGCAAATCTGTGAGTTGGATGGATGAATCGAGCTGGATTCGAGTATAGGGGCTCCCTATCCCTCCGAAGATGAAGGTCTTTCTCTAGAAAAAATTTAATTGCATTTTGCTAACCATGAAAGCTCTGATTGAGAAGGATTTTAGGTTTTGCCCCGTTGCTTGGTTTGGTGGCCAACTGAGGAGACTATGGAATATATACTTTTTTATGGAGTGCCTAGTGGTAAGGGCAATATGGGATTATGTTGGCCTAGAGACTTTAGGCCTTGGGCTCCCTCGCCGAAACTTCCCGCTCTTTTTAAGAGGTTGATTTTAATTCTTACTCAGCCCCATCAGATCATGGTTGTGGTTGCGGCCCTATGGCGGGTCTTGAAATCCAAAAATTGAGTTTTCTTTGAAGGGAAACAATTCGGTGTTATATCCTTGATGCGACAATATCATCAACAGGTCTATGATTGGATGGGGCTACCAGCGGCCAGAGTGACTTAATTCCCCGACCCCAGTGGCAAATACGTAAGTTTCAACCCCGACCATGGTCACCTCCATGGGGAATGGTGTCATAAGGAGAGGTTCACATTCTCCAGGGGGAATAGATATCGAGGATTAGAGTGCTTTGATTATCTTGGCTTGTGGTATTCATATTGCGGATATCGATGACCAGCTTACAGTTAAACTTTTAGTGCTCCGCGAGGCCATCCATTAGTGTCTGAATTGCGTTCTCTCGCAAGTTCGGTTTGAAGGAGACGCAAAGGTGGTCATTGATAAGGTAATTTTGATAGGTGCTCAAGATAACTGCTTTAGAGTCATTCTTGCGGAAGTCTGTGGTCTGCTTGGAAATTTTTATGGTTTTAGTGTATGATTTGTAAGTCGGAATAGCAATCGGGTAGCCCACTTACTGGCTAGAAAGGCTATTTCTTTGTATCCGGCTACATGTCGCTCTTTTTTATTTCCTCTCTTGGTTGTATACGAGAATGTAATTTGTTCGAACTCTTTCTAATCAATATAAGATCGTCTTTTGTAAAAAAAAAATGTCGATGACAATTTATGAAAATTATTGTTTAATTGGACTTTATTTGAGATTATTTTTATATTTATTATTGATGTGACTTAAATCGGACTATCAGCCGCTACGACTGGTAGTCGGGGGTCTCGTTGACCGGGTTCTTGGCCCGCGGTGTATGGGCTCAATGTTATTTTGGTTCGGGTTCTAGGCCTGGTCTGTAACGGTTTCCTTTGCCATATTGCATTAGGTTTAGACCCACACGGAGAAGTACTATAAATACTTCCCATACTCCTATGTAATCTGTAATCTCCTTGATATAGTGAAACTGGCTCTCTCTCGCCCGTGGACTAGCTAACACACATCGTGTTAGTGAATCACATAAATCGTGTGTCTGTGTTTTTCATTTCTCGCTTTCGTATTCTTGCTTTATCGATTCCGGCGATTTCCTGATCTTTAGCAGCGTGTTTATAACAAGTGGTATTAGAGCCGCAACTGGAAATCAGGCTAGGGTTTTCGATTCAGAAGAATGACGTCGGTGAACATGAAGATCGAAAAGTTCACGGGGAAGAACAGCTTCGCTATATGGCAGATCAAGATGCAGGCTTTATTAAAACAGCAAGGGTTGTGGGGGTCGCTGTCTGCGAAACAGAAGAAGGCATCGGTCGATGATGATGAGTGGAATACCCTGGAGGAGAAGGCCCACTCGACCATCATGCTATCGTTGTCTGATAACGTCATCATTGAAGTCGCTAATGCGAAGACTCCCGCGAGCTTGTGGTTAAAGTTGGAGAGTCTGTATATGACGAAGTCCTTAACTAGCAAGCTGCATCTCAAGCAACGGTTGTTCAGCTTGAGGATGCAAGAAGGTACGCCTTTGAGGGAACATCTCGAACAACTTAACTCTATTTTGTTGGATTTGCATAATATAGATGTTCAAGTTGATGACGAGGATGCTTTCCTAATCCTATTGGTTTCTTTGCCGAGTTCATATGAGAATTTCGTTGATTCTTTTATTGTCGGTAAAGAAAGCGTGTTGTTGGAGGATGTCAGGTCTGCTCTTCATACGAGAGAGATCAGGCATAAGGCGTCCGGATCTGGTACAGGTGGTGAGGCATCAGGTTTGGCTGTTACAGGTGGAAATGGAAAGAAGAAATCTGGTAAAGGGAATTCTAACAAGAATTCCAAGGGTCCCGGTCCACAGCCAGGTGATGCTTGTCACAACTGTAAGGAAGTGGGGCATTGGAAGTACAACTATCCCAGAAGAAGAGGGCAACAGAAAAAACAAGGTTAAGTTGCCGTGGCAGAAGTGGACAACAGTTCTGAAGACGATCTCGCCTTGGCTGTAGATGAGAAGGCACATCGTGGGGATGTGTGGTTTCTGGATACTGCAGCCTCATACCATCTGTCTTCGAACAGGGATTGCTTCACAACCTACGAGCAGATAGATGGTGGTAATGTGGTTATGGCAAATGGAGCTGTCTGCAAGGTTGTTAGAATTAGGTCCATAAAAGTTCGGGCACATGATGGTTCGTTCTGTACCGTGAATGATGTCAGACATGTTCCAAAAATGACAAAGAACCTGATCTCCTTGAGTCTACTCGACAGCAAGGGTTTCATTTTCAAAGGAAAAGGTGGAGTGGTGTATGTCTGCAAAGGTTCAAGGAAGGTGCTGAAGGGCATGAAGCGTGGGACCTTGTATGCATTACAAGGGTCTGTGTTGTCTGGTTCTGTTGGAGTTGCATCGTCTCAGGTTCATCAGGAAGATATGATCACTCTCTGGCACATGAGACTGGGGCATATGAGTGAACGGGGGATGCAAGTTCTATTGAAGAGGGATCTTCTTTGCGGGCACAAGGTGCAGAATTTGGAACTCTGCGAGCATTGTGTGTTTGGGAAGCTACATCGCAGTAAGTTTTCCAAGAAGGGTATCCACCGGACGAAGGGGATACTAGATTATCTCCACTCCGACTGTGTTGGGTCCTTCACGAGTTAAATCCATTGGAGGCAGCATGTATTTTCTATCTATTATTCATGATTATTCGATATTTACTTGGATTTTCATGATGAAGCAGAAAAGTGAGGCTTTCACGAAGTTCAAGCAGTGGAAGACATTGGTGGCGAATCAGACCGGGAAGAAGATCAAGAAGCTGCGAACGGACAATGGTCTAGATTTTTGTAATTCTGAGTTTAACGAATTCTGCAAGGATGAAGGGATTGCCCGTCATCGGACTGTGAGAGATACACCCCAGCAGAATGACGTTGCAGAAAGAATGAACTAGACATTGTTGGAGAGAGCACGTTCCATGCTCTCTAATGCTAGACTAGAGAGAAGATTCTGGGTAGAAGTAGTGAACATGGCGTGCTTCCTGATCAACCGTAGACCTCACACAGGTATCGATTTTAAGACTCCTTATGAGTGTGGTATGGTAAGCCTGCTGATTACTCTTCACTGAAAGTTTTTGGGTGCCTGTTTATTATCATGTGGATGAGGGTAAACTGAACCCAAGGGCAAAGAAGGGTGTATTTGTGGGTTACTGAGATGGAGTTAAGGGATTTCGAGTCTGGTCACCTTCTGAGCATCGAGATATACTCAGCAGAAATGTGATATTTGATGAGAAGTCTATGTTTAACCCCATGTTGAAGGTTACTGTTGTTGAAGGTAGCAGGAATGTTATTAAGCAGGTGGAGCTGCAAACTCTCAATGAGAGTGAGTTTGAGCACCGAGGTGGAGATGATCAACATGAGCATGTTTCTATAGAGTCAGAAACTTCACAGTCCAGTACAGGAGCTCAACAGTCTATAGCTTCCGGTAGACTAAAGAGAGCGACTACTGGGGTACCTCCACAAAGGTATGGCTTCGAGGACATGGTGGCGTATTCATTTCAAGTTGCTGAAGAAGTGGATGCAGGTGAGCCACAGTCCTATAGAGAAGCCGTTTCGGGTGCGAGGCTGATCAGTGGCTTGCCGCAATGGGAGATGAGATGGAATCCCGTGACAGGAATCAGACTTGGGAGCTAGTCAAACGACCATAGGGAAGGAAGATTGTTACAAAAGAGTGGATCTACAAGAAGAAGGAAGGAATCACTTCTAAAGAGGGCATGGAATCACTTCGATCAGAGTGCTACTACCAATAGTGGCACATTATGACTTGGAGCTCGAGCATCTAGACGTGAAGACATCTTTCCTACATGGAGAGTTGGAGGAAGAAATTTACATGACTCAGCCAGAAGGATTCCAGGTTCCGGTAAAAGAAGACTATGTTTGTAAGCTGAAGAAGTCCTTGTATGGACTTAAGCAATCTCCGAGGTAGTGGTACAAGAGATTTGACAGTTATATGCTTGATCTGGGCTACAACAGAAGTCCATATGATTGTTGTGTGTATCACAACAAGGTGGAGGATGGTTTGATGATCTATCTTGTTCTGTATGTGGATGATATGCTCATAGCTGCGAGGTCGATGTCTGATATTTAGAAGTTAAAGGGGCTTCTCAGTGCTGAGTTTGAGATGAAGGATTTGGGAGCTGCTCAGAAGATCTTGGGTATGGAGATTTATAGGGACAGGTCGAAGAAGAAGTTTCTCTTGTCACAGAAGAGCTACATCCAGAAGATACTGTCGAGGTTTGACATGTCTTCAGCAAAGCCCTTAAATACTCCTAGTGCTTCAAATATTCATCTATCCTCAGCTTATGCACCGCAGTCAGAGGCTGAGAAAGAGTACATGTCGAGGGTCCCATATGCTAAAGCAGTAGGTAGCTTGATGTACGCTATGGTATGCACTAGACCTGATCTTGCACATGTTGTTAGTGTCGTTAGCAGGTTCATGATACAACCTGGGAATGAGCATTGGCAGGCTGTGAAAAGGATCTTCCGGTAGCTTAAGGGTACACCTAATGTGGATTGGTAGTGTAATGAATAACATTTTATCTAATAATTATTGTTATATGAGTTTGAATCATAAAGACAATCACTTTTTTTTTCTTTCTTTTATTTCAGATTCAAATTACTACTATGATATCTCCAAATTTTATTGGTGTCCAAAGACATTCCTACGAAACCATGAATTTGTGCCTGCCCTGCCCCGCCTTAAACTCAAACTAGTAGCTGAGATTATTAATATTCCCCGCAAATTTTGGAGGTATCAAGGCCTCGGTCCACCCTGAACACATCGAAGTTGGAAGAGAAATAGAATACATAGATAGTAAAATCAACAATTTCATAAGCAGTACTATTAATTACTTGTTGACAACAATAACCACATAACAAGAATCAGCATCCAGACGCCAAATTACGTGCAGCGTCCAGTTATTCATCGTAATTAACAATACAACAACCATAATGGGACCATCTTCAATTCTTGGTGCAATCCGTAGGCTTGAAAGACACCGTCTGCTTCAGAAGGTCATAGCCAACGAGGAAATTCTGCTGCGCGATGTTCCCGTAAATGCTTATCTCATCGAAACCATAGAAAGCCAAACAAACCACAGTATCGCTCATCGGGACCAGAATGTTGTACGGTCTCAGCGCCACGTCACCTCCCTTAAAGTGCGCCGTGACCGGCGGAACATAGTTGAGAGTGGAGTCTGCCACGTAGCATGGGCTCAACAGACCTTCCGGGTCGGTGGCTTTGGTTCCGTTGACTTGGCTCTCGAAGGCAGCAGACATTTGGGCCAAGAAATCGGTGGGCACGAGCGTCAACGTGGTGCCAGAGTCAATGACGATGTTCCCTGAACCGCCAAGAGAAGCACTCTTGAACGGGATATTCGTACTTCCGACGCTGACGGAGTCAAGTTGAAGCATGTAGAAAGTCGGCACTACGGCGGAGGACGAAAACGGCGAGGTAACCACGCCGTTCCCTGAAACGACGGCGTTCTGGCCGAAGTTCATCGTGCTGCTGGTATGCTCCGGCGCCTCAAAGTAGGGAACCATGCAGTAAGAAAATTTCCCTCCAATGGATGGGCCCATCTGGGTGATAAGGGAGCCCGGCCCGCCTCCCAGCCCAATGATACCGGACGCCTTTGGGCTAAACGTACCGGAACTGTCGTGACCGCAGCCAATCACGATGTCTGGGAACGCCACGTATCCAGCCGCGGCGTTAGTCAACCCCAGGGTCAGCGTGTCAACTGCGACATCTCCGCTCGTGTGTGAGCCGTCACCATATCTCACCTGGTACTGGCAGACGTCACCCTTCGGGGAGCAGAAACTTCCATCGTGGGCGAGAGAAACGCAGGGTTTTGATTGACACGGCGCCGTTCTGTAAGTGGCGGAAGCGTTGGGCTCGAACAGCGGAGCGTCCTGCTTGTAGCAGTCGGCGCAAGGCTTGCATTGCGTCCAGATGATGTCGCTGCCGGTGTCGGCAATCGCCACGACTGGAAACGGCGGCGTGCCGATGGAGATGTTCATCAGGTATTCACCGTCGCCGGTGATCAGTTCGGCCCCGGCGGTGGTGTTGGAAAGGCTAGAGGAAGAAGAAGTAGCAGCGTCAAGGACGTTGCTGAAACGATTTGCTCGAGAGATGGATCGCCTAGCGGCTTTTCCCATTCGTTGAGCTGACGTTTCTTTTGGGTTGTAAAACGGGGAGTTTGTGGAATCGCGGTGGGTCAAACGGACGCTGAAGCCATGGCGGCTGTTCGCAGCGTGGACTGAAGTGGAAGTAGTACTGATTATGCAGAGGAATACGGCCAGTGAAGTTGCGAGAGCAAAAGTTGGGACGTGAGTAGCCATGTTGTTCTTTGAGTTTAATGAATGTAGAGCTGAGAAGATGGGCGATGAAAGGAAGAAGAGCCAAGATTGGTCCCATATATAGCTAGGGAGTCTGGTGAAAACACCAAGAATGGAACAAAGGCCAAACTTCGCAGCTGGGCGCCACAATTGATAGATTGAAATTGAAATTCAAACAAGACCAGTCCTACAAGATCATCAACCTAATGCTAGTACATCTTGATTGCTAGTACGTACGTAGTATCGACACATTTACCGTCCTATACATTTTTTGTATCAATATACTAATGGTATGTAGATATATTGTCATAATTTCTACGTTAATAATGGGGATTTCTATGTTACGTTAATGAGGAAGTGATGTACTATGACCTAGATTCAAACTCGATCATAACCATCATGTTGTTGTTGATACTAGTAAACCAATGATATGCGTGTCTTTTCTTGTGGTTAATATAATGTTTCCTGCCGGTTACTCTTCGTCTTTAGGTACAAAGTTGAATCAATTGGAAGGGGAAACCAAGAACTTGGTTGTCATGCATGTTCAGAAAACGAGCTTTGTGATCAAAGGTTTGATTTGTTTTGTTTGTACACATATGACATCCAGCCTTGGTGTATCTTGTCCTAGGTGCTGAGAATGGTGGACAAAAAAAAAAAAAAAAAAGAGACGGAAATGTAGAAGTTGGTGATTAGCAGCACCATCCTATCGTTGAGAATAATGCGACGCCACACCACATTGGTCCACGAAGGCGGAAAAAGGAATCATATGCTATGCGGACCTGATGAGGTAGACATTCGCCCGGATTGCTCCAGCAACGTTACTGTCGAGAAGCTAACTAAAAACAAAAGAACAAAGATACACCAACGAGGAATTTTCAGAGCCGGCTCATTGTATTTGGAGGCCCTGTTTGAAAATTAAAATTGTGGCCCTAACTAGAATTACCTGATTCAAAAAAAAAATTTTCGTTGAATAAGATTCTTTCGTATTGAAGAAGTGAAAAAAGCCAATACAACGAGAAGAGCCAAACGCTCAAAATTGTCTCTCACAAATCGACAAGGACCACCCGCCTATACAATACTACATTTCGATGCTATATGCAAATGTATGTGTAAACTGTCTAAAGGTATCCTATCTTCTCCAGCTCCTTGCGGATCACCACATTTCCTGCCACCAGAAAGCATAACTCAGTTTTGATCAGAGAAGCAATTTCCTCAGGCTCCCTTCTATTCTCTCCATGCACCAGCAGACAACGTTCTTTCCAAATGAATGCTAGCAGCATGCACCAAATCGTCCCATGCCAACTTCCAGAAGTACCTTGGCGAGCCATAACACTAACCTCAGATAACATGCATTAAGTCCCAATCCCAAAAATTCAAGAGTTTGCACCTCAGAATAACTGCAACTCTGCGCGTGAACATACACTGCAGAAATAAATGCTCTATAGTTTCGGCTGCAGACCCACATAGAACACAGGAAGAATCAGTGATTTTCCCCCACTGCTGTAGTTTTGTCTTAGTCACAATGGCATGCTTAACAATAAGCCAAGCAATTAGACTATAGCGAGGAGGACATGGCACACCCCAGATAAGTCTATACCACTGGACCTCTTGCTGCCTGCTACAAAGCAAATCCCATACTGTTTTGACTGAGAATGTGTGCATCAGGCGAGATCCCCTGTAGACTCCATCAGTTTCTCGTCGTAGCCAAGGACTGACAGTGTGCCTCAGTTTTAACAGCTTCCTCCAAGTCCAAGAACTGCTAGCCTGGAGCTTCATCGACCAAAGATTTCCCTGCTTACACTTATAGTCATACATCCAGGCCACCCAGAGAGTACCTGAGTTAAGGAGAAACAACCAAAGCATTCGCACAGTACAAGCCTGGTTCCGGGCCAAAAGATCCTTTACCCCCAGACCACCTACTCTCTTTGGAAGGGCAATTTTATCCCAAGCCACCTTTGCACGACCTTCATCAGTACTATGCCATAAAAACTGAGAGCAGAGTTTCTGCACCCTCTTGAGAATCAATTTGGGTAAGACAAAAATCTGCATCCAGTATTGAACAATCCCCAATAAAACAAAACTAATCAACTGCAATCTTCCAGCATATGTAAGCTTCTTAGCATGCCATGATCGAATTCTTTTAGTTATTCTATCAACCAGAATATCCACTTCTCTTGAAGATAGCTTCCCTGTGAGTAGAGGTAAACCCAAGTACCTAACTAGCAAGGAACCCTCCTGGAACCCCGAGAGAGACAAAGTACTGTTCTTGAAATTAACAGATTCCCCTCCAAAATATATTTCACATTTTGAGGGGTTGCATTTAAGTCCAGAGATGATGTAAAATTCTTGCAAAACAGATTTGACTTGAAGAATGGCTTGGGCAGATCCAGAGGTAAACATAAGGATATCATCCGCAAAACATAGATGATTCAATCCTATTCTTTTGCACTGGAGATGATAAGGAATTCTACCTGCTTGACTAGCCTGCAACAGTAATGTGGAGAGACCCTCCATGGCAATAGTAAAGAGGTATGGGGACAGAGGATCCCCCTGCCTCACTCCTTTCCGAGCTCTAAAAATTCCACACTAACTCCCATTCACATTAATATTGTAGTGAGCTGTCTGCACACAACACTTGATCCAATTAAGAAATCTTTCTGGAAATCCCATAGCCGCCATCATTAGGAAAAGGTAATTCCAATTGACAGAGTCAAAGGCTTTCATTACATCTATCTTTATAGCACATCCAGATGATAGTCCAGACCTATGATAGCCACTGACCAATTCTTGAGCTAAGAGAATGTTATCCATGATACTTCTACCCTTAATGAAAGTAGACTGTGTAGGGTTGATAATCAAAGGGAGAACCTCCCTAATCCCGTTTGATAGAATTTTTGCTATAATCTTATATAGAAGGTTCACACAGGAAATAGGTCTAAAGTTCTTAAGGTGCTCAGCATTAAAGATCTTAGGGATTAAAGAAACAGCTGTGGAATTAATTCCACCAGGAAGATTACCCCTTTGAAAGAAATCCAGTACTCCTCTTGTAACATCTACACCGATAATATGCCAGGTCATCTTATTGAAACCTGCAGAGAAACCATCAGGGCCAGGGGCCCTTTGAGAGTTCATTCCAAAAACAACACTTCTGACTTCCTCAGCAGTGATAGGCTTCACCAAGACATATTTGTCAGGTTCAGGAATCTGCACTCTGACCACAGATTCCACCTTTGCTCGGGTTGGGAGAATTTCTGCATTGACTTCCCCTAATAGTTTCTTGTAATAAGTGGCCACCTCATCTACAATCTGCTCTGACTGAGTTAAGGGAACCCCCACATAATTTACTAGCTTCCGAATTGCCTTTTTGGAGTTTCGAATTTTTACTGCTTGGTGGAAGAAACCAGAACTTTTATCCCCACGATTGAGCCATGAAATTCGTGATTTTTGCCAGCAAAAGCTCTCATAAGCAGCTGATATCAGCTCATACTTCTCCTCCATCAAACGCACTTCAGCAAAATGCTCCCCAGTGGGGTCCGAATAGGCAAGCAAATGTGCTTGCTTCAGGTCTTTCTTAGCATCCCTTACCTGATCCTGAAGCTCACCATATACTTCCTGATTGAATTTCTTCAAGGCTTTCTTCACTTCCTTAAGCTTACCATGAACTACCTGCAAGGGAGATCCTCTAACTTCTTTTTTCCAGGCATTCTCAACTGTTGGCAGGAATAATGGGTGCTCCGCCCAAAATTCAAAGTATTTGAACGGTTCAGGCATCGATTTGATAGGCGCTTCTGTGCATACTTGGATACCACAATGATCTGAGAAAGGAGCAGGAAATGCTTCCATAGAACAATCCTTAAAAACCTCCACCCATTTCATGTTTACTAGAGCCCTATCCAACCTTTATGCAATAGGATTATTTTGCTGCCGGTTTGTCCACGTGAACTGAGGTCCTGTGGTTCTATAATCTAACAACTCCAGCATATCTATCCACTCATTAAAGTCAATCATACTAGCAGTGACATTTCTAACATTAGAAGTTTCTTCAGAGGTACGAACAACATTGAAGTCACCCTCAATTAGCCATGGATAGTCCCCAACCTGAATTCTCCCAATTTCAGTATATGTCTGTTTCCTCTCCACCTCATCATTTGCAGCATAGACTACTGTTAAAAAGAACCTCTCATTATTGTATTCTTCCACTACTGAATGAACAAAATTCTTCCCTGGCTGCAAGACTGTAAGATTAATGTCTGGATTCCAGAACAACCAAATCCGCCCAAGATTTGAATCTTTACAATTCAAACATTTCTTCCACCCCTCAAATACTTCCTCCAATGATTCATCAGCTTTATTCGCTTGTATTCTAGTTTATAGTACCGCTACTACATCTACTTTATTCCTACAGTGGAGGTTTTATTTAACCCCCTCACTTTCCAAAATAAGACAATCATTTGGAAGTAGAGGGCTTAACCCCTCCCCTCCTCCTCCACCCTTCTTACCCTCCTTCTTAGAATCCTTCGTCTTTGGAGCATCCTGCAGCTTTGTTGACTCTTCATCGAGTTTGCTCAACACACTAAAAGGAGATGCAGAAACCTGAAATCCCGACGGGCATTGCGGCGACCAGACTCGAGGCTTGGCACCATGGACCACTCGTTGAAATTCTGTTTCCGACGGCAAATTAGGAGATGAAGACCCAGCCACTTCACAAAAGGATTTCTCAAGGTTCTGAGAGAGAGCTTTTATAGATGCCTCTTTCTGCGGAGTAGCAAGATTACCAACCACAGGACTTAATTGAGGATCCTCTTCAAATATCACAATTTCCTTACCCTTATCCCTAACTCCAGCATCCACCTGCACAACTGGCCTTTCATCCTGCTGCTGCAGAGATGGTGTAGAGCTCTAGAAAATTCGTCTGAGAGATCTGCCGAGCTTCTTCAAAACAACCAACCCAGAAGAACCTTTGTTTCACCACCATATGGTAGGAGCCGACGCCACGCCCAAGGTTTCGGCTCTGCTGCTTCACACGTTCGACGCCCTCGAGCCAGACGTCCTCGCCGCCCTCAACACAATGTACCCTAACCTTGTCTACCCGGTTGGACCAATGCAACTCCTCCTGAATCAAACCGAATCTGCCCACCCGACCCTCGACTCGATCAGCTACAGCCTGTGGAAGGAAGAGCCGCAGTGCCTCCGCTGGCTCGACACCAAACCGCCCAATTCCGTCATCTACGTCAACTTCGGAAGCATCACAACAATGTCGAAGCAACATCTAGTCGAATTCGCGATGGGATTCGTCAACAGCGAGGTTTCCTTCCTCTGGGTGATACGGCCCGACCTGGTCGCCGGTGAATCGGCGGTTCTTCCGCCGGAGTTCAAGGATAAGGCGGACAGAATCGGGTTCATCTCCGGGTGGTGCCCGCAGGAGGAAGTACTGAACCATGCCGCGGTGGGAGGGTTTCTGACCCACTGCGGGTGGGGTTCGATGATGGAGAGCTTGACGGCGGGAGTTCCGATGCTTTGCTGACCGTTCTTCGGCGACCAGCCGATGAACTGCAGGTTTGCTTGTACGGAGTGGGGGATCGGGATGGAAGTGGAGAAGGATGTGAAGAGGGCAGCCGTGGAGAAGCTGGTTAGGGAGCTAATGAATGGGGAGAAGGGGGAGAAGATGAGGAACAAGGCGGTGGAGTGGGCCAAACTGGCCCAGGAAGCAACTGGACCTGGTGGGTCTTCCACCATCAATTTCGATAGACTGGTTAATGAAGTCCTATTGCGGATATGAGAGCTTGGACCTTGACGGGATTGGTATTAGTAAAGGTAAAAGTTCTCTTGTTTGTGCTTTATTCCTTCATTTATCTTTTTTACGCTTATAAAATCACCGGGACTTAGTTAAGAAGGATGAACCTCTAAGACTCTCTTTAAAGACAAAGTATCTAAAGTCAACTTTTTCATGTATTTTTATACATTCATGTTATTTGGTTCTTATTCACGTAATACTATAGTTATTTACATAGGAGTGTAAGTTATTCATGTAAATAGAAAATCCGACTTTTTCCTCTTAAAAAGTTGTATTCACTATAGTATATGAAATTAAATTTGAATTCTCAATTAATCTTAAAAATGTGTTGTCTTGATCATAATCTACACAATAACATTTATTTTGATATATTTTAAAAATTAAATTTTGATTTTACAATTTTGTGATTAATCAACACTCTTACATACGTAAATAGCGAAAATAGATCTTGAATAAACTCAAATTTAATTTATGTGAATGAATGAAAACATGCGTGAATTATGTGTTTTGTCTCCACTCCACTGGAGGTGTCAAGAGAAGAGACTTTGATTGTCAGTAAAATGATAGTCGGAATAAAAAAAAAACAGAAGAAAAATGCTTGAAATTTAGAGTTGCTGCTTTTCACCCTCTTCACCTAATGACGATATCACGTAAATAAAGCGACTCCACCTATTGTAGAGAGAGAGAGAGAGAGAGTCATACTAGTCTTATTCTTTGTCACTACTCCATTACCTAAAATGCCGATAAGTCCAGATGCTTTAATTAACTACCACAACATCACCAGAAAAAGCCAAAAGCAAAACTTGGTCGACCCTCGGTCGCGGCCTGACTCGGAGAAGGAGCGCCGGCGGGTGCCAAGATGGATCGGGGTCTCACAGTTATGGCCAGCTTTTGTCCAAGCTCCGCGCAGTGACTCGCCACGCCGCAGAAGTAGTACTTGTTCCCTGGGCTCTCCAGCACAACGGTGTCGTTTCCAGAAGTGAGAAGGTCGTCCCGGCCTTGTGGGACGGTGCACGTCATGAACTCCGTCCGGTTTGCCTTCATCACGTTGTGGGCGCCCCTTGGATAGTTGAAAACTGTTTCCAAGCAGAAGAAGATACATCGATGACGAGAATGTAATTTCTTTTTAATGTAAATTATTTTCGTATATAAATGAAGGATATTTATGGGGTTATAAATATTAAATAAAGATATATATATATATATATACCAAGTGAATCTCCAACGCGGAAGTCCTTGCCACTGGCCCAACGCAGATAGTTGAAATTGACAGTCCAGCCAGCCTGGCCCCCAACCGCATACTGCCTCGGAGACCTCTGTTGAGCCACAACCACGGTGGCCACCGCCATCGCCAACAACGCCACCAACAAATACGGCCGGCCGGAATGATTAGAAGCCATATTGTGATATTGATGACTTCTTCTTCTTAATTAGTGTCAGACAGTTGAGGCTTTGCTTATTTCGATTTGTATGGATACTCAATCCAAGGACTCTTTTTATATGCACTTTCTCTGGCGTTATATATTTTGTGTATCTAATGTGGAGCAGGCACTCGACGGCAACAGTAGCGGCAGCGGCCGGCCGGTCGAAGTAAATCCAAGAATTAATGGGCGGGGAATTAAGTATGAGTTAATCAACTACTTGGAACTCTTTATTTTGGGAGGAATTTTACTAATGCTTAGTGTTTTAGTTTTTAATTTTATAGTACAACTTCAAGTTGTATTTTTAACGTTACGGTACAATTTCAGATTATATTTATACTTTTCTGTAAAATATTTTTATGGTACAAACTAAATATCTACTTTTATATTATGGTACAACTTGAATTGTACCTTAATATAAATGTCAAATTCTATCATAGTACAATTTCAATTTATACCTTTAACATTATGTTACAATTTCAAGTTGTACTTTAACGCACCAATATTTTAGAGGATAATAATAGTGCTCTTCTTTTGGAGGATCACTTAATATCCAAGAATGCCGAATTTTCATTCAGAGGGTTAAATTATTATAAGAAGTCTAGTATTTCACATTTAATTCTAGTTAACGCCAATTAGCTAGATTGGTTTAAGATGATGGCAAATTTTCTTGGGTACTTCACATTTATTTTGTCCACTCAGATATGCCCAACGCGCAGAAGATGGGAAGTACACGGTGACAATCCCGATGGGTCGAACTTTTTGCCGGTGGATCAAACATCTAACTGGTTACACATGGCTGGATTTTATGGTTTGTAAAACTGTAGGTGATATACAGTAAAGTACCGCACCAAAGTAATTCCACAATAATACTTGAAATGTCCTAAATTAGTAGGATACCAAATAATTATAAAAGACCGGGTTAATAGTATTTTGTGCCCTTCTACTATTGTAAATTAATAAACATAACTTTTTATTAAATTTTTATACAAATATATCCTTCTATTATTAAAAATATAACGAATATATTCTTTCATCTTATTATCTGTTAAGTGATGGAAATGATGCATTTACCCCTCATTAGCTCCTTTTTAGTTATTTTCTATCCCAAATCAATTAAAAATTAAAAGAAATTCCTAAACTAATCCACTCAAACCTTCCATCTCCTTCAGCAAAAGAAGCAATGAAGCCTACTGCACAAGAAACAAACAAGGAAGAAGGAAGGAACATCAAGGCAACCTGGAAATGAAACCTTGCTTGACAAGGAGATGGTTTGAAGCTGCTATTTAGTTCAAGCCAGCTATTTTTGGAACCACAGCTAAGGAAAGATGCCAAAGCCTCTGCCAGCTGGGTTTGGGAGACAAAGAAAGCGATCTCTGTACTTGTTTCTCAATTTATGTTTGTCTAGTGGTTTGGTAAACCAAAAATCTGCATAAGGTTGTGCAATGTAGCCTATAAAAGGCACTTGTAAGCTCAGAAGGTGTAAGTCTGTGAATCTGAATGAAATTGAATTAAAACTAATGTTCATTTGAGGTTCAACAAACATGAGTTCGTGGGTATGGAGCATTTCTTTGTTTTCTCCTTTTTTCTCGATTCTTACACGGTTACATTGAACTTCTGGTGCGTTTGTTCATTGTTCTGGTGTGGGATCTAGTTTTTTTTACACGAGGCATCTAGTTCTTCTTGATACTTCAAGATATAATACAGGTGCTTATAGTTTTTTCAATGTTTTGATATTGTAATAGTTGAATTTCAAATTTAAAGTTCGTTTTTTAGCTTAATGTTTAAGTTACTCATTGAAGAAATTATTAAATCCCCTAAATAGGTGTTACATTTGGAGCAAAATTTTGAACTTATAACGAGAAAGAAGGTTTTGATGATGTGAAAAATTGTACAAAATCAACTTTTGTACTATTGAGGTAAGTGCTCTAACGAAAAAAATGAGGGAAACCGTCAATCAATGCGAAGTGAAGCAATGACGGTCACACCCGCCACCTCACCGCCGCTGCCCTAGGATCTAAAAAAGGGGCCACTTCGGTCACCACTCAACACCCCCACTTTATTTTCACTTGCCTTCCTCTTTTCTTCTTGAACTTCCAATTCACTTAAAAAAACTCAAAATTTGATCCTCAAATTTTGAATACAACCTATACGTACATTGTTAGAGATCGATTAGGAATAATCTTATATTTCCTTGTCCTTCTAGTTGAGCCTTAGTATTTCCGTGCTCTTCTAGTATTACAATTATTGTTGCTCTCTTATTTATTGTCCAAATCTTATAATCTATATAAACTACTTTGAGATTTCATAATAATACAAGGTACAAATTACACGTTACTATTCATAAAACTCCTATATGATATCAGATGCGATTTAACAGCCTACTTATCTAAGAACCCTTAAGTTTTTTTCCCCAGATCGGCGGGATGAGTCCCCAATCTCCAGGCTAATTAGCATTCCCCTTCATCTCATCTCATCTCATCTCATCTCCATTCACAATTTTATTGTCATCTTCCTTATGATTTATTTTTATTTCCCGTAGCCTTAAGGTTTACTAGTTTATGTTTTTCTTTCTTTCTTTCTCAATCCCAATCAACCTGATCCCCATCCCTTTATCTCGTCCCCAGCAAAGTCCAAGAATCCGGTTGCCATTCCCCAAATCAATCTTTCATCGCTTACTTATCCCTACTATCCCTACTTTTCTTTGTCGCCGACTCTGCCAAATTTTTGTACTATGAAGATCGATCACTACCGCCTTACTTCGGAGACGATGACGTTCCGGCTTTTACAACTGATTGCTCAAGAGTATGTATGGTATGGAACAGAATCAATCTCCAACCATCTCTCCTCTGTGTGTATGGAACAAAGGAAGTTTCTCTGACCACAGTCATTCGGATGAATTCTTTGTGTCCTACACCAGTTTACGTTTATTGGTATCGTTAAAACCAAATGATTATTGTTCATCTCGTTTCCGGTCCATTTCTGACGACGAGTGAGTTTCGTTGCAACATTTGAATTTCAAGTTTGATGATTTCTTCCCCTCCAAGATGACGATTAGTTGGCTTCGTTCTTCAAGCACAGGAGTTCGATGAGTTTGCATCACATTCCACAACATTACATTGCGCGGGCGTGTTCTTCAAGATTGGCATATTTAGTCAAGATTGATGTAATTCTTCACACCATCATCTTGTGGGGGCGTGTTAGAGATAGATTAGAAATAATCTTATATTTTCTTGTCCTTCTAGTAGAGTCTTAGTATTTTCGTTTCCTTCTAGTATTACAATTACTAGTTTTCATTCTCGCGCTCTGCGCCGGAATTTGTGGCACATTTATAAAAACAAAAAGGGTAACTACGTGTTTAATGTGATCTTTACACACACAAAATTAATTTGTTAATTAAAATCCAAGGAAATGGAAGGTAGTATTAGTAAACAAATGGCAAGTCATCTTTTATTTTTATGAATGTACAATAATTTCGTTAACGCAAAGCTAAAAGGTTTGTTACCGATAAGCCAAAATGTAGAATTGATATGCTGATATGCGTCAATATATAAATATCCTAATTCAAATGCATCAACGTAAATTTTTGTTATATCACAACATTGGACCCATTAAATATGTGTGGGCTGGGCACACCAAAATCCGAAAGAAGCATGGCATAGCAGTAAATATTGGAAGACCATGTGAAATGGCATTTTAAACAATATATTTAATTACAGGGTATCCAAAGGGACCGAACCATTAAATTTTAAGGTTTCCTCACTACGAACTTGCCAAACTAACTACGGCAAAACTGCAGGGTATTTAAGTGGATTCAACTGATCTACAATTATTAGAGAAGAAAGTTCTCTGAAGCAACAATTCATCTGCAAACTTCTGATGGAACTACAATGTGAATTGGACCTTACAACCATTTAAAAGACCATTAGAAAAGAGAAGATACACGCATGCGAGAGATCGAAAAAATAATGGAAAGAAAGAGCCATAATAAAGCGAAGGTCGAATCTTTGGCCAGTACTTCAGTTGGCATTTGCCTAAGTCGAAAAATTCCAATTCGTGGATCGACTTCTTCACCAGAACCTCCATGTACCTTTCAAATCAATTGAGCAACCTGAAGTTCTACTTTCTCTCAGTGGCAAGTGAAGAAAATAGGACAAATCAGCGAACCGCCTTTCCGGTCTGGAGAGAAAAAGAAAGAGAGAAAGGAAGCAGATCAGTGATCGAAAAAGAAGGTAATACTTATCATCGCAGAGGAGAGAGATAATAGCCAGCAAAAGAGTTCCTCCCTATAACATAACTCCATGACCTGCTACTTAATCCTCTCATCGTTCGCCCCAAAAATAATTTCGCCTTCAAAAGCAGCAAAAAAAAGTCAGATAAAGTAATAGAAAACTGGGTAGATAAAAAAAGGGAAGAGGGTGGGGGGGGGGGGGGAGAGATGGAATCTCAGACCACAACCTTGACTGAGCATGGCGATGAAGATGCGAACCTTCGTTAAGTCCACCCTAGCAGCAAATCTTGAATAGAGAGTAGAAGAAGAGCGGCAGGGGACAAAACAGGGAATTCCGATCCACTGAACCAAAAGAAAGAAACCTCTACCGTTCAGAAGTACCAAAATATAGTGAAATCCAAAGCATCCAAAGAATAACTTTAAAAAGCCAACATCGAAAATGAAGGATACATGAACTAAGATGCAGAGCTGGGGCCCTTCTGTTCCACGGGAGGCCAAATACGATGAACAAACCTGCAAAAAGAAATCAAAGACACCCTTTCAGAAACCCACAATCAACCCCATATCATATTTTACATGAGAACCCTAAGAAAACAAAAAAGTACCTGGGATTTGTAGCCTTTGAATCTGAAAAGTATTCTAGCAAAGAATTTGAGACTTGCGAAAATCAAAGTCGACGGGAGTGTTCGGCAGCCCTCTGGTGACCACTGGGAGTGGCCATTTGAGAGAAAAGATGGAAAAACTTCCGAGATGTATTGAGAGAGGGAGGGAGGTTTGTTTGTGTTGAGAGAGATGTGTTAGAACTTAGATGAGGAAGAGAGATTTCCTATTTTCAAGAGGGCTTCTGAGCTATTCTGCTCCACTCAACAAGTAATTATGAGTGAGAAGATAAAAAGAGGGAGAAGATAGAAAATTGTGCCTGTTATGTAAAATGAGTGGACAAAAACCCGAGGGATACGTGGTGCTTCTAAATTTCTCCACACCAAACAACGTTTCTTGATGATCAACGTGGTGTCATCCCAAGCTCCCTCAGGCGCGCCCATCAGAGCAGCCAGCCCAATCAACGCCCCCAAAATTTCCCATCGATACTTTTTTTTCTCCCTGACGTCTCCACCCACTAGCCCTCTCTCTACCAGCGCAGCAACCAAAGCAAGACCTCCAACCGTCAAAACTCATAGCTGGCAAGGGTTTCTCTTCTGTCACTTTTGAACAGTAAAAATTAAGTCATGGAGCCAACCCCAAGAATGCTTCATGGTCAAACAAAAGCTAGTCAGGCTACTTGTGATCAACGCAATTTTTTGCTCAGCTTTCTCCGGATCCACAAAGAAGCAAAAGATAAAAAAAAAAGTAAAAGAGCGGCAAATGAGTATATGAGAAGCCAAAGGTGAGACGAAGGGCCCACCTCAGCCCAACTACCAATCGGAGGAGACTGAACAGGAAATTTGAGTGTGTTTGAACAACAAAAAGGTTTCTGAATGTACAGCTCCAGGTGTATTGAGCTATTATACTTTTAATTGTGGTTCTCTTACTTATTGTCCAAGTCTTGTAATCTATATAAACTCCTTTGAGGTTTCATAATAATACAAGCTACAATTTACATGTTACTATTCATAAAACTCCTATAGACATAACAAAAAATCAAAGCCCAACCTAAGAAATTCCAAAAACCCACCGGAGAATCACCATCAGTGTGGCCTACTGTGCCGCCGTCGCCCTTTCCCTCTCTAAAGTCTTTCGATTTTCTTTCAGTTTTCTGCAACTTTCATTAATCCATGTATGTAACCATATCTTTAGATGAATTTTGGTATTTGAATCACGAATTTAGAGCTTCAATTGATTTTTAAAGTTTAAAATTGCATGAGTTAGGTAGGGCTCTCTTTTGAAAATTTTTGGCCTCTGCTAAGCACGTACAATTCATGTTTCTGAATGATTGATGATAGCTTTTGTGCTTAGGAATGAGAATTCATGGTGCTTATGATGCTTTTAATGAATGCATGTGTTGGATTGATGAATTTTAGCAAAGTTCATGCCACAATTTTCTAAATGTAGCATAGCATCTTTCAAGTTTGAGCTTTCAACATCAAGCTATGCTAAGTTTCAAATCCTTTGGTATAAGTTTTGAAGTTTCGAAATTTCCAATGGTGTACAGTATTGAAAGTTTTCAATCTAAATTTCATTGCTTGGTTGTTTTGTTGGATCAAATGGCATGCCATTTTACTTTTCCAACTTATCAAACAAACATTTGACTAATGGTATAATTTGAGCTTTCAAAGTTATAAAAAAAAATCAAGATAGATGGTTCAAACAATTTCTAAAATTTTAGATAGAATATTTCCTATTATTACATGTGCTTTAATGACATTAGAAATTGGATGAGTACACCATCCAGAGCTATCTTGCTAATATGTTTTAAAGAATTTATGTGCTTAGCTTATGGAAGAAGCCACACTCTAAAGTGTGGGGTTATTCCCCTATTTATCTATACTAACTTGGTTTCTTTTCTATTGAGCAGAAAAATGAAGAACCCACTTCCGAAATGGATGTGAAAATAAAAAAAGAAGGGAGACTATGGTGCTTCTTCTTCTAGAGGACCTATTTTTCCTAGTCCACAATAATAGGATCCAGAGTATGCAGTACGTAGAAGATCTGCTAGACTCAACAAGAGGGGGCCACGGTTGAAGAAGAAGAGGAGGACATTTCGAGGAATTCTGTTCTCATAATCAATTTGTTGGAATCTCCTCCAGTACAAGCAGTGGAAGGCTATCACTTGATAGCGGGAGGTTAGAGAGCAGAAGTGGAGAGCTGCACAAGGGACCAAGGTGCTCGAGACCAATATCGATCTTAAGATTAGAGAAGAGACACAAGAAGCACCCCCTACATCCTTTCCTTCAATTTCCTCACGACAGTTCTAGTACCAAGAAGGTGGCAAAGTGGAAAGACCTGCTAGTGGATCTCCAAGGAAAGCTTCATTGACCGGGCTTCAACCATGGATGGGGCATAGCTACCAGACATAGACTAAATGATGTTGGTCTCATATCATTATTCAGTATCAGAGGAGAGAGCAACGGTATGATTACACAGAAGCTCCTTGCGACATTGAAAGTATCTCGAGCAATGACCTCGATCCTGATCTGCATCTAATATAGACTGCCAGGACAACGATTCAATGAAAATTATCACAACTTTGCCAATAAGCTAAGGATCCCTGCCTTTCATGTGAAGGAACCACTATATGATGCTATCCATGGAGCAATCAAACTATGTTACAATATTGCAGGAGTTGTGGAAGACAATTATGGGGGGACATGGAGGTTGATTTTGCTACTGGATATTCAACACCAACCCACATTCAGGTGCAAATTCTAAGGTTCGTATTCTACTTCGATCGAACCAGCTTTATATGAGGTAGATATGAGATCTTAGGAAGGTAACCACCACTGAAATAATTATGTATCATGCTATTTTGAAAAATGGTGGCTTCATTCAACATGATTAGCAGTTGACAACCTTCTGAGGTGCACGGCCTTCATTTCTCCACGAGGACTTCCAAGAAGAGACTATAATTTGACTATTGCCTAGCACATTGATGATAATAGGGAAGAGTATGGATTTTCTCTTTGGGATGCTTTGGTGATGGAAGGACCAGCTTATAGACCATCAACTTTCATCTTTGGAGCATAAAAGGGTGACTAGTTTATGGTCGCATACCAGACCATAAACTACCAACATTGGGATGATGTTGAGTAGAAGGGATAGATGGAGCTTGAGGAGACTCATACTTGGCACTAGATGATGGAGGTAGATCAATAGTGGAGCCATTCATGGATGGAAGACTTTGGTAGGTCATTCGCACCCTCTTTCCCGGCAGTAGACCACCACCAGGACCAAGCAGCTATAAGTATCAAGACTTTGAGGAAGTTCTTTTATTTTGAGTTGAACATTTTGAGTCTTCTTATAATCATGGAGAACTAGCTACTTTGAACTATTTCAGATTCAGAATGACATTCAAGGTAACTCGTTGCAACCTTACCATGGCTCACTATCTTTGAGTCCATTAAGGAAAATCTCAATTTTAAAGTGTGGGGTGGTAATGTGTTAAGATGCTTTGTCTTGATATGCTTACTTCTTGCTACATCAATTGTCGTTCAAATTTGAACTTTTGAATGCTAAATAGTTATGATATGTGATTTAACGTATTAGAGATTACTAAAGATGTTTTCCATCTAATGAATTTATTCATCCCCTACAAGCATGAACATTCCAAATCTTGCTTTGAATAAATGAGTCTAGCAATCATCACCTGATCTAGGGAGGATGATGTAGTGACTATGAAGGAAGTGTTAGCCAATGGAATATTGACTCAGTCTTACTACACATTCACAATCGAAGGCCAAACATATCTAATGACCAGATGTAACATAAGGTAAGTAGACAAATAAAATTATCGAATCCATAGGTCTCTAAGGTTAACTGTTACTTCAACTTAAGTTAGTTATCTACCCAAACAAGAATAGTATTTAAGAAACTAAGCTTGCTAACCTATTAAAACAACTACTCTAGATAATTACAAGGTTGTGAGCTCGCTTAGGCATGAATCCCACTAATTCTATCATTTGATCCGGTGATGAGTACTACCCTATATTGATTGACTCAATACTTCTACCATAAAGAATTCTAGACTAGATAAGACCCCCTATTCGAGGCATCCGACCCTGCTCAATTGCTCTACCCGGAGAGGCGTACCATAAAACCGACATATGCAAGTAAGGTGTTCAACTCTTGCGATTGGACAAGGCCCAATATGACACTAAGGATCCTATCAAACTCGTTCAAAGACCCACAAAGAATGACCGAAGGTGCTCTATTCAACTTAGCTAGATATTCTCTCTCCTAGTTCAAAGGCTCAATTGACAAGAGAAGGGCCAAAACAAAAGATTCATCATAAGCATCAAACAAATAGATAAAAGGAGTAGTCAATCATAGGATTTGTCACATACACCAACAATCAAACCAACATCTAGACCTAGAGTTCATCAAGCTAAGTGAAGGAAGCTAGTTCATAGAGAAGAGAAGAGAAGAGAAGGAGTACAATAGGCTCCAAGATCTTCAATCTTCATCTTTTAGGGATGATATTCAAGAGCCAATGGGGTTCGACGCCTCTCAAATGGCTACAAGAACCCTCGTATGTCTCTCTCTCTCTATAATCTCTACATGGGTATTTTGGGGTAAAAAACCAGCTCCCTTTTGCTTAAACCCACTGCTGTCAATTTATACCTACAATTGTGCACACTTCACGGTTTCTGTGTAATGTTCACTCCCTTAGGAAGTGAATTTTGCACAAGGCATTGTAGTGCACACTTCACAGTTTCTATGTAATGTTCACGCCCTCAGGCAGTGAACTTTGCACAAGGCCATAATATGTATGCTAGTTACTAGAAACTATGAGAATCACCCTCAACTCAGGAACATTGCGCAGACTCCACCTTTTGGTTAGTTTTGACCTCTGAATGTCCAAGGACTCGTCCCTAAGCTTCCCACACATAACAAGACCTAAAATATGACAAAAAAGCACAACCTAGCATAAAATAGGTTGAGGAACGATAATCACCAAATCAAACAATCAAGATACGAAGTGTAAAACATGTATAATTAGCCTCAAATCACACTCCTCACACTTAATTGGTTGCTTGTCCCAAAGCAAATACACTCAAATCATTAAAACTTGATAGGCAATCACAATGGTATGCACTATAGTTCGTGGGCACACTTTCAATATCAATTAGAGATAAGAAACTTCACTTCCACGTCAATGTGACAACACAAACTCGGATGAGGACCTTGCCCACTAAAAGAGGTCTATACACTTCATATGTGCACTAGAGGACTATCAAGAAAATGTGTCAAAAGCAAGGCACTGCATGGTGGTGCTCTTATTTTTTCAAAAGAGGACTCAACTCTTGAGCCCCAACTTTATGGCTCAAGAGTACCGCATTTTCATTTTTTCAGTGAAAGCTCTCTCCTTTATGGCTAAGAGCCAAAGTAACATTGACTTATCTTTCTCAGCCTAATGTGGGGAAAGAGATAGTTGAGAAGTGGACAATCTCTCAACTACCATTTCCTAGCCCGCACTCCCATCTCAACAACACGTGGGTTGCCACACATGTGAGGTAATAATAAGAAATGAGGTCTATCGACTTGCACAGAGGCACGCTATATCCTCTCGAAAATTCATGTGAGGAGGAGAGGTGCTTGAGGGACGAAAGGTATAAAATGATGATGATTGGACACTAGAAAGCTATTCGATACACAAACACATCCTCAAATGGCATTTCGGTCCAAAAGAAAAGCTATGATCGGTTTCCCCTCATGTGAGAACACTCAATTATCAAAATGGAGGACCTTTTTGAAAAAAAGAAATTGGAGTCCACATTTGAGAGAGTACCCCACATATGTCATATCCTCAATAGTGGATAGTATTAACACATTCATGATAAAATGGAAGAAAGATCCCTCATGTACCAATATCCCTAATAACACCACAATACTCCTGATAATTCACATCATCACTGTAACATCCTGATCCTTTTAACCAAAAATATAAAATTGTTGCTCTGGAGCAGAGTAAAATTTCTTAAAAATCAAACAAGGAAAACAAAAACTGAATCATTCTTATAATTCAAATGTATAGCCCTAAACAATTGGGCAACTCCAATCCAGAAATCATAAAACACAAAATCTGAATATCATGAGAGCTAACTCAAGGTCTCGATTATTAGAGCTACACAACACAGATCAATCAAGAGATTGATCGACTAAAAAAGGTGAGTTAAAACAAGAACAAGGGCTTATGGAATCAATTGTGCAACTTCAACACGAGGGAAGAGGCTTAGTTGGTATGGGTCAAAGCTCGGCTACAATTGATTAGATTATTTAATCGATACGAAGCATAATACTTTACTGGATTAAAACCAACATAAGAAATTGAGGGTATTGGTGACAATGTCACTTTTCATTCAATCAAAAACTGAGCAATTACAACGAAGCTTTGAGCCTTTAAATAAGGACTTACAATCCTAATTCTTCTATCAAACTAACAAGGAATCATAAACTAACTCTAACACTAGAAACGTCACAAAAACCCAAAATAGAAAAAGGAAAGGAATTTCCCTAGAACTAAAGCCTTTATTCACAAGTAACTAACTTCTATTTTTTTATAAGGGTGATATAGGTTTATTTTTTGTGATTAAGGTACTACTTAAGGGATTCGAACCTGAGACCTCCAGGTTCTAGGCTAGTTGTATTACCACTAGACCAAGCCCTTGTTCGCCAAGTAACTAACTTCTTGCCTAAGTAAAGAAGATAGTCAACATAGCCATTTGGAGCCCTTTGTTCGAAGGCTTCCTGTTATGCTCGAGCTCATCGAATTCCTTTAGACTGCTAAAAAAATGTTGTAATTTCACGCACCAACTCCCTTTGGCCTCGACTCCTCCTCCTGATAGAGTAAGCTCGCAAAGTAGGGTTCCCGAACAGAGCTCCATAGCCATATTTGGACAGTTTTTCTGTGACTTCAGAGCAATTTGAGCGACTTGGTTAATGACCTTAGGGACTTTTCCTTGGGTAAACCAATTTTCATATATGTAGATCAAATCAAGTACTTCAACGTCTAACCTCCCAATTTGATTCGGGCCTTATTGTACACTATTTATCCCAGATTCTCTTTGACGTTTGTTGTAATTAAACTCCAAGAAGGTTGGTTTTACGCAAGGTTTCTTGTGTTTTAGTGTGTTTCAGATCCTAATTGTAAAACAAAACCCGGAGTCAAAAGTTGGAATAAAAGGAGCAAAGACCGGTGCAAAGAGGTGGAGACAGTCGCTGTTCACGGCCTTAGATTGGAGTTCATGGTCTCACAAGGCCGTGAACTGGAGCCAGAACCTCTGAATCGAGGAGCAAACAGAGGGGGTTTTCAGGTTATTGACGCCTAGGCAGTTCACATTCGCTATGACCGTGAACATGAACTCGAGCAAATAAAGCAGTGCATTTTGGTCGCAACACTGAATTCACAGACGCGTTTCAATGTTCACGCCCGTGAACTCTGGCCGTGAACTGGGTACGACCTCCATTTAAAAGACTAGCTGAAAGGAAGAAAAAGAGGGAGAGAGACCTAGGGTGAGAAACATCTAATTCTTCAGATTTTAGAGTGATAAAGTGACGAACCAAAGAAGAGGAAAAGCTATGGTTTCTTCTCCAAGCATGGTTTTGGGAATTTTTTCCCCAAAGGAAGATTTCTTCAGCACAAAGAGCAAGGATTGCATCTTCTTGATGGTTTCCATTTCCCTCTCTTGTGTTTTCCCTTCTTCTAGCATGGAGTAGTCCCTTTTTTCACTTGGGCATTTGTAAACCCTACAATTATGTGAATGCTTGTATGAATTTTATGATTTGAGTGTGATTGTGCTTTAATGTGAATGTGGAGGTATTATTCAGAAATGATTGTGTTGTGTGAAAGCCTATCAATCTAATTGCCATTCTAACCTAGCTTAGAGAGGAGACCTCCTTAGGTTAGGAGGCTCATTGGGTAGTCTTGGGCATTTCATGCCTCCTAGGCTAGTTTAGAGAGGAAACCTCCTTTACCCAAGAGGCTCGGTTTCCTTGGGCATTCAATTCCTCCTAAACCAGTTTAGAGAGAACCCTCCTTAACCTAAGAGGCTCATTTCAAGATGGGTTTCCTTGGGCATTCAATGCCTCTTAATCTAGTTTAGAGAGAACCCTCCTTAACTTAAGAGGCTCTATTAGAGATGGGTTTCCTTGGGCATTCTATGCCTCCTATTCTAGGTTAGTTAAAGGGAAAACCTCCTAATTCACATTAGCACTTAGGGTTTGGTTGTGGGTGGCCGTCTGAACTCCAATTCGAGGGTGAAATCTAACCATTCCTTAGTTGATAGGTTGAGAGGGTCACATTAATAGCTTGGATCTTATCCCACTACTCAACCTAGAAGCTAAGAGGGTAGCTTTGCCTGCTTGTTAGACTTCCCTGCGGTTTATGACCCCCTAACCACACATGGTCGTTCGATTCTTAAAGTCATAATTGTTATCTAGGGGGAGCAACACCCGTGTGAAGCTTTCTCAACTAGAGTTAAATCTATTTTACCTTTACAAAGCAATCTAGATTTAGACCTTTGTTTTCACCAAAACCAATCCGCTAGATAATGTTTCAAATAATCGAAGTAGCGGTACATTGAACGGCCCGGGTTGATATTTAAACATACTTGCCCTATATTGTACCCATCTAAGGTTTATACTAGGACCGTAGGTGGGATTTTATTTTGATAGTCAGAGCGAGTCAAATTTGCATTTTAACTTATCCTTGTGTGAGATATGAATCCCCAAAGTAAGCACCATGACACCAGTTTGACAAAACCAAATTCTTCCTCTTTTCTTACCAACTTAGATAACTTCTTTGCCAAGTAATAAAACCTCTTTGGCTTGGCTACTTTCGATCATATAAGGCCCCCCTCTTCAAAAATATTTGCCCTAAAAGCTTCCAACTTCCTTCGCTCAAAACCTTCACTGAACTATTCCCTAATTCGATAAAAAATAGTACACTTCAACATCTTTTTTGTCAAAACCTCGTCAGCTTCATCATTATGCACTATCAATTCAAGGGGGTTTGAAGCTTGTAGTGATGTTAAGCAGGAAATAGGTACACCTCCTGGAGTCGGAATGAACTTGTACTGTCGGCCAATTTTCCCAGAAATCAAACGGAACAATTTCCTGGTCATCGGACATTGTTATCGTACTTCAACCCATTCAGAAAATTTGGAGGTTTTCGATTTAAGGATTCCCAGTCCAATTCATTGTTTCCATGCGCTCTTCTATGCTTCCAATTAAAGTTCTGACTCACTCATCAGTCTTGAATCATCTCCTTCATTGTCAATTCATCCGATCTTCCTTTCCCGCCATCGCCAAATTTCAAATTTCTCGTGCCCAGAATTTCCAATTTGATTGTTGGCGTTTCTGTTTCACGGATCTTTGAGATAACTTGAGCAATCCTACTCTTTCCGCGCACATCCCATGACAATTTGGCATCGGCCGTTTGGATCGAATCAACCTCAATCTCTCCAACCAATTCAGCCAATTTGGTTTCGTTGTTCACCGTTCCTAGGGGAGTTTTGGCTCGATCTTGATTTGTCAATTAAACTTGTTTCGGCTCAATCCAGTCCAACGTAATCGTTCTTGTGTCTTCCTCGAATGTATTGGTGAATTTGGTTTGGTTCAAATTATTCCACAAGTCTCCATCCAATTCATTCTCACTCATACTCTGTTCCAGCGAGGTTGCACAGAGTTGTCCAGCACTGCCACAAGTGTGCATTCTTATCCGTTTTAGCGACGTGAGCATAAACCTTCAGACCATCCCTGTGGATCCCCTGGTTTTCTCTGTATGTGAATTACTGAACTCTTCCCTTTTCTTCACCCGGTTGGCCTCCATCTCACGCTGATATGCACGAACTTCTGCCGGCGACAATGGCTTGAGCAGAAAGATCTTATTCCCATGCTTAAACTTGTAGCAATTGGGGCCTCTGTAGTGACAGATCCCTCGATCAAATTGCCAAGACGTCTAAGCAACAACCGGGCGGCCTACATTTGAGCAACGTTAAACCAAAGTTCATCTTCGTACTTATCAACTTCAAACCTAATCAAAACTTGCTTGTGGACTTTAGTTGATCCATAGTCGTTGAGCTAGTGAAAATTATAGGGCTCTGGGTGCTTGTTTGTGCTCATACCAACTTTCTGTATCACATATGTGCTCACGACATTCGTACAGCTCCCCCCCCCCCCCCCCCCCCCCCCCGATGATGATACAGAGAAATTCTCCATTGATAATGTAGCGATAATGAAATGATTGTCTCATTGATGAAGATAGAGAGCAATTCTTCATTAATAATGCAGCGATAATGAAACAGATTGTCCCTCTACTCGGTATTGGAAATAGCTTCGATGGTAAGGTCTATTTGATTCACACCCATGAGCTTTCCTGTGTTAGGGGCATCGATTTCAATTTCTTTGTCAAGTACTTCGTCATCATAAGAGCTCGGGTCATCTTTCTTCTCGTCAGCGTCATCAATGACGTATTCTCCTTCGCGAATGATTAGGGTCTTCAAATTTGGACATTGGTTTGCTTTGTGCTATCTTCCATGGCAGTTGAAACACTGTCCTCCTAATTGTTCTTGGGTCATGGGAGCAACATTCCAGGCGGCCGATTTAGCACCCTCTCGCTTGGGTTGATGGAAATTGGAGTCGAAGACGGGTTCGGAGGTAGGCCTTGCTGCCGACGAGTACATTCTTCCTTACGTCAACTTGTGCTGCTTCTTGTTGGAGGAAGCTTGTCAATACCTCCGCTCAAACAATTCAACAGGACAAAGGATTAATTTGGAAAGCTTATCAATGCCTCTGCTCAAGCATTTCAACGGGACAAAGGACTGATTTAGGAAGAAATCAAATAAGCTCATCTTACCTTTTCTACTCACAAGTCAGAAATGGTAAAACCATCAAAGAGACGTTGGAAAGTAGTAGTATAAGAACTTACAGGTAGTGAGTTCAAAGGGCACCTTTTTCAAGCAAACGAGAAGAAAAGAGATCAGAATTAGCTAGAAGTCTTGTTGAGAAAAAGAGAGCAGATCAATGTGATTGCTTAGCAAACTAGGAGTGCTTGCTCGTGGTTCTCGAGCAAGAATACAGTTTGGTTAGGGTGATTTACCAGCACAGGCTGAGAGTTCTTGGTTAGAGGTGTAACAGAGAACTTGGAAGTAGAAAACCATTAGTGATACGTTGAAGGTCTCAAGAAGAGGTCCATAAACCGTGGATTAGTCGGTGCAGGGATCCTTATTCTCCCTGTGCCGGATACCACGTAAAAATTCCCTGTGTTGCCTTTGTTTCAGTCTTTAGTTGTTCAATAATCTTGTTGTGGTTTTGTTGAAGTTTTGGCTGATACAGGGGAAGGCGATCAGAATCAGAGTGTGGAAGAAGGAGGTTCCATCTGCATTTTCGTTTCACCTGGGTCAAGGGCCTAACGAACAGGCTTCCCTTAAGATTTTGTCTGGGCCGCCTCTCAAAATTAAACAAACATGCCCATTGTCTATTTTCTACTTATTCTCGATCAAACACCTGACTTTGGCTATTATCCTCCATTCACTTTGTTTAATTACAAATTCTCTCTAGGATTCCTGACTACAGAAGGAAAGAACGTGATTCTACTCTCAGGTCTCGCGCTCGACCTCTGTTTACACGCGGTATCAGAGCCCGGCTCCGAAGTTCAGCGGGTTAACAGCCCATGGAGAAATGAGTTTGAGCTCAGTGAGCGGAACTGGGATATAAATGGCTGATAGCTTTTCACAAACCCGGCCGCCACGGTTTGAGGGAGTGCATTATGGTTACTGGCGGAATAGGGTGGAGTTATTCATCGGATCTACTGATCCAGACCTATGGAATATTGTGATGGATGGGCCGCTAGAAGTCAAGGAAGCTCGAGCAAAACGGACTGAAGAGGACAAGAAGAATTTTCAGCTCAACTCCAAGGCGACGAACCTGATGTATTGTGCATTAGGGCCTGAAGAATACAATCAGGTTACAGGTTGCAAAACAGCGAAAGAGATATGGGACAAGCTGCAAATCGCTTACGAAGGTACTTCTCATGTTAACATCTCCAGAATCAACAGTCTCATACAGGAGTTCGAATCCTTCATCATGAAGCCAGAAGAGTCAATCAAAGAAATGAATGATTGGTTTACAACTATTTTCAATAGTTTGAGGAATTTGGAAGTTGAATACACGAGTGCTAATCTGGTTCGCAAAGTTCTTTGGGCGCTTCCTAAACGATGGACTCCAAAGGTAACTGCTATAGAAGAGTCAAAGGATATCACCAGACTCAGCTTAGATGAGTTGATAGTAGGGGTGGCAGTCGGTCGGTTTCGGTTTAACCAAAAACCAAAATCTCAGTTTTCGGTTAAACTAAGACACGACCAGCTGCTACCGTCGACCAACCGCTCCTCCAGCCTTGGTTAGCCGCAAACCGACCATTCTCCAAAAAAATCTCCATTGATGCCTCGCCTACGTCCTCCATTCCAACTCCTCCTCCTTCTCATTCTCTCCAACGCATCTCACTCCTGCAACTCCAAACATTCCACTCCCTGCCCGGCATTTCCGATTTCCCGTCGCTGCCGCCGTACCCATTCTCCTCCCCCTGGTTGCGGCCACCCTTCCTTCACTCTCAAATGCGCTTCCCCTCACTCCATCCTCTCCCTCGCAAACACCTCCTTATCCGTCCTAGCCTTCCGCCCTAATTCCTCTTCCCTTTCCCTCTCACTCTAAATCATCATTCTAATTCAATCAGCATTTTGCCCTAATTCCTCTCCCCTTATCCGTCCTAGCCTTCTGCCCTAATTCCTCTTCTCTCTTTCCTGATTCTGCTTGGCGCCGAGCTTCTCCCTGGCGGGCGGCACGGTGATGGGAGGCAGGCGATTGGTGACGGCCTGACGGGCGGGCGGCGTGGTGGCACTGTGGATGCGGCGAGACACAGGGGAGGGGAGTCTTCGCCGCGGGTGACGGGCGGCACGGTGAAGGGTGGGAGGTGGAACGAAGTTGCGAGGAGGAGTTCGTCGGGGTGGTAGGGTGGAGGCGAGGCGGTTGGGCGGGTCTGAGGGATTGAGGGAGAAAAGAATGAAGGCCAAGAAGTGCTAGGGTAGGGGGAATTGGAGTGCTTTCCATTAGGCAAAACGAAGTCGTTTTCTTGGTCGGTTAGCTTTGATTAGCCAGTTAACCGGCGTCGGTTTTCCGGCTAACCGCCTAACCAGTAACCGCTCCGAAAACCGACCTCCCCTTCATTTTTTCGGTTTCTAGTTAGCCGCTAACCGGCGATTAACGGTTAAACCGGCCGGTTAGCCGCTAACTGGCGGTTAACGGCAACCGAAATGATAGCCCTAGTTGATAGGTTCCTTGATAACTCATGAAGAGAAACTAAGGAGAGAAGAAGTAGATGAGCCTAAAAAGGAAAAGCGGAATATAGCTTTCAAGGACTCATCATATGAAGAAGACTTGGATGGCCTAGAAGACATGGAAGATGACGAACTAGCATTGCTAAGCAAGTATGTTGCTAGACTGCTAAAGATGCGTAAAGAAAAAAAAGAAAAGGGAATTCACCAAGCAAGCCAGAAGACAATAGAGATCAAAAGGAAAGAAATCGTTTTGGATACCAAAATAGAAGAGAAGGAAGCAATGAGAGGGTCCAATTACAACCAAGCTGCTAAAAATGTGGAAAAATGGGACACATAAAAGCGGACTGCCTACTGACGAAAAAGTCATACGCTGCTACTTGGAGTTGCAGTAAAGAAGAAGAAGAAGAAGAAGTATGCAGGCAAGAGGCATACATGACCATTGGTGAAGAATCAGAGGATGACGATATCGACCAGGTCAAATCCTACTACTCTGATTCCTTTAGTGAAGATGATCAAATGTTAGATACAATTCGAGATATTCAACATGAATTTGCCAATGTAAAACAAAAACACATCAAAACTAAAGAGATCAAGGTCAAGAATTCTTTAAATTTCTCACATGAACACAAAGAATGTATAAAAACTATCAGTCTTGGAAGGAATTCAAGTTAGTTTGGAGACCTAAATATAAGTAATCCATTTCTTTGGCAGACCTGTCTCCAAGTGAGCATGGAAGGCAGTGTTTGGATTCTTGACAGTGGCTGCTCACATCATATGACTGGGGATAAAAAGTTATTCACTGATCTCACCCTAAGAAAGAAAGGTAAAGTCTATTTTGGTGATAATTATAGTACATAAATTCTAGGAAAAGGAACCATAGGTAACTCACCCTCTATAAGTAATGTTATATTTGTAAAAGACTTAAAACACTACTTACTGTCAATAAGCCAACTGTGTAAAAATGAAAACCGAGTCATTTTTGAACCAAACGGATGTGTTGTTGAAAACATTCTAACCAAGAAGATTTTGTTCACTGGAAAACGTAGAGGGAAACTGTTCATCTTTGATTTAAATGACAAAAAGACCCTCAATGAATCTTGTTTCATAACAATTGACAAAGATGATCAACTCGAATGGCATCGTAGGCTAGGGCATATAAGTGTAGGAATTCTGTCTAAATTGGTCAATCTAGATCTAGTCAGAGGTGTCCCTAAGATTCACAGTAAAAAAGGAGTTCTTTAGTGAGGCCTGTGCAAAAGGAAAACATGCTCGCTCTTCCTTCAAAACTAAGCAAATTCTTTCTACTAACAGACCCCTTGAACTTCTACATCTGGATCTCTTTGGTCCAAGTAACGTTATGAGCTTAGGAGGGAAATATTATGCTTTTGTCATTGTTGATGACAACTCTAGGTTTACTTGGGTTTTATTTCTTTCAAGCAAAGATGAAGCCCTTCTAAAATTTAAAATCTTTGTCAACCAGGTTGAAAATGAAAAACTGTCTAAGATAGTAAACATTCGAAGTGACCATGGTGGTGAATTTGAATCAGAAAATTTTGAAGATTTCTGTAATACACATGGAATTTTTCACAAATTTCAGCTCCCATAACACCACAGCAAAATGGTGTAGTTGAGAGAAGGAATAGAACCCTAATTGAAATTGGAAGAACCATGCTTAATGACTATGGAGTTTCAAAGAAATTCTGGGATGAAGCTATCAATACAACATGCTATGTGATCAACAGAGCTTTAATTCGGTTAAACTTAAACAAAACTCCTTATGAGCTTTGGAAGAATCGAAAACCCAATTTGGGATATTTTCATCCTTTTGGATGCAAGTGCTACATCCTAAATACAAAGGATGTGCTAGGAAAATTTGATTCCAAGTCAGATGAATCAATTTTCCTTGGTTACTCTACAAAGAGTAGAGCTTATAGGGTATTTAATAAGAGGACTCTCAAGGTAGAAGAGTCCATTAATGTTATATTTGATGAGTCTGTGAGTAAGAATGCAGAGATAATAGAAGATGATGATGATTTTGGAATCGGTAGCAATCAAGTCAAAGACTCTAGAGTTATAAGTACAGAGACACATCCAATTACTGAGAATACAATATTGGACAGACAAGAAGCACCACCACATATTCAAAAACGACATCCCACCTCTTAAATCATTGGTGACTTAAATCAAGGTATGGTAACTCGTTCCAAGGCTTATCCAGAACATATTGCTTTTATCTCTCAAATTCTTCCTAAAAATATAGATGAATCACTAGAAGATGAGTTTTGGACAGTAGCTATGCATGATGAAATGAATCAGTTTGAAAGAACCAGAGTTTGGGATCTAGTTCCCAAACCTGAAAATAGAACTATAATGGGAACAAAATGGGTTTATAAAAATAAGACTGATGAAGCTGATATTATAATGAAAAATAAAGCTCGCTTAGTAGCTCAAGGTTACTATCAAGAAGAAGGGATAGATTTTGATGAAACATTTGCACCAGTTGCTAGATTAGAAGCTATAAGGCTTCTTTGTGCTTTTGCAGCAGCAAAAGGTGTTAAACCATTCCAAATGGATGTCAAAAGTGCCTTTTTAAATGGTGATCTAAAAGAGGAAGTGTGTGTATCTCAACCCCCTGGTTTTGAAAGCTCAGAACATCCAGACTATGTTTACAAACTAAATAAAGCTTTATGCGGTCTTAAACAGGCTCCTAAAGCCTGGTATGATAAATTAAGACAATTTTTGTCAGATGATGGTTTTCACAGAGGGAAGGTTGACAAAACTTTGTTTATCAAAAACTCAGGTGGTCATACTTTGTTAGTACAAGTTTATGTAAATGATATCATTTTTGGGTCTACCTGTCCAAAACTGTGTTGTGCCTTTGAAAACAGAATGAAGGGTGCCTTTCAAATGAGTCTTATGGGTGAACTTAACTTCTTTCTTGGATTGCAAGTTAAACAAACCACTTCAGGAACCTTCATAAATCAAAGTAAATATCTTCATAATATGCTCAAGCGTTTTAATTATGAGAATCTCAAATCAGCTTCTACTCCCATGGGCTCCTCCACCAAACTCCCTAAGGATGAAACTGGCATTAAATAGATCATAAGCTATATAGAGGAATGATAGGTTCACTCTTATACTAGACAGCCAGCCGCCCTGACATAATGTATAGTGTGTGCGTCTATGCTCGCTTTCAAAGTCTGCCCAAAAACAGTCATTTGTCTGCTGTGAAAGAATCTTTCGCTATTTGGCTGGAACCCCTGACTTAGGCCTGTGGTATTCCAAACACTCTAGCCTAGATCTCAATAGTTACACAGTTTCAGACTATGCAGGTTGTATAGTTGATCGCAAAAGCACCTCTGGTGCGTGTCATTTCCTTGGATCCTCTCTCATCTCTTGGTTCAGCAACTAAAGTATCAACTAATTTATTATGGCCTCTCCTTAGGATCGTTACCTATCTTCTGTGACAATAATAGTGCTATAAACATGTCCAAAAACCCTATTCAACACTCTCGGACTAAACACATTGAAGTCCGCTATCATTTCATTCGAGATTTAGTCCAAGATGGTAAGATACATCTTGATTTCATTAGGACAAAGTGTCAATGGGCCGATATTTTTACTAAACCCTTGCCTGTTGATCAGTTTCTACATATTAGGAGTGAATTAGGGCTCTTCTCTCTCCAGGATCTGCCTAATTATAAGTAGAACCTTTTCTTGCCTCATCTGATCTCTAATTGATCTTTCTTGTCCTCTTCTACTCAGCTAATGGATTCTTGCCACTTAGGCACATTACCATGTCTCTTCCTCTCATTCCTATAAGTTTGTCAGGGATCCTTTTCTTTCACCATCAAACCTATTCTCTTCGAAACACTTCTTTCTCAGTATCCATTCAGTCATGGTGCTAAACAATGCCCAACTTCATCCTGCCGTTACCTTCTCCAACAAGGTATTCATAAAAGACAAGGAATACTCTAGATATGTGTGTTGCTTCCGCAATTGTGCAATCTATACATCCTTCACCATCCAACCCTCTGCCTTTTCACGATATGACATGGATATCTCTTGCTTGATTCGCAACCTTGGTTGGCAATCTCTGTTCGAAGATCAGCGTTTTACGTACTTTCCGGAGGCTGTGAGATTGTTCTATGTCAATCTCAAGCGTGGGTCAGGACCAGATCTCTATTCCTTCAAAAAAACTATTGGGAACTTTGAGATTATGGTCACTGCAGATCTGCTTGCCATTGAACTTGGGTCCCACATGACAGCCTCAGGGCAGGTAATGATGGACAATTTCGTGACCATGATTTCGATTACTGCCATGTCCTGGATGATATTGCTCACGATATTGGTCGTTATTTTCCAAATCTGCACGCTGCTGGCCGTCTCCCTGATGAACTGCGCGTTCTTCACTTCTTCATCACCCTCATTCTCCTTCCTAGATCCCTCTCGAGTGCGACCTTGCTTCATACCTCCGATCTCTGGATCCTTCATCATGCCCATTCAGGACAATGCATCAGCTATGCATCACTGGTATTCTGCCACCTGGTCCAGTATGGAGATGACAACAACGATGGGTGGTTGCCTGTGGCACCTCTTATCACTCAGCTGCTCCGAAAATTGGGCATTGATCTTCGCGATAAGGTCACTCTCTGCAATGTTCATGATGATCTGAAGGCTCCACATGTCCTTGCTCGTTTGGATGCCAGAGTTGGTCCCCGAAAGCCTGTCATTGCCTCAGGGGGAGAGGCTGCTACATTGATCAAAGCCTTGGTGTCTGCTGCAGAAGTTGTCATCGACCAAGAACTCACTAGTTTTTCCAGTTAGAACTTTAAAGGAAAGCGCAAGATACCTTTTATTACTCTGGCTTCTCTATCTACCCGATTGAAACTACTCAAGGATGGAGGGGGAGCAAGCACTTCCAGAATCAGAGAGGAGGACGAAGCTGTCGAAGAGCCTGAAGACAATGCTGGCATCTCAGATTATGATTCACCTCCTCACTATCCCTTCTAGATGGGTTTGGAGCCTCCTTAGGATTCTGTCTAGTATCTAGGTCTATGTCACCTAGAGCAAAAACCAGCCTTAGCTGCTCCCTGTATTGTTTTTCAAGTTTCTTAATGAATAAAATGCCATCTTGAGTGAAAATTGAATCATGTTAGTAGAACACGCTGCACCGACTTGTTTGCTGAGTGTGTGCAAGTATAAAAATGGAAAGTAGCAGTAAAAGAGCCATTGACAAGCTTAGGGGGAGCATGTTGGAGGAAGCTTGTCAATACCTCCGCTCAAACTATTCAACGGGACAAAGGATTAATTTGGAAAGCTTATCAATGCCTCTGCTCAAGCATTTCAACGGGACAAATCACTAATTTGGGAAGAAATCAAATCAGCTCATCTTACCTTTTCTACTCACAAGTCAGAAATGGTAAAACCATCAAAGATTTTAGAGTGATAAAGTGACGAACCAAAGAAGAGGAAAAGCTAGGGTTTCTTCTCCAAGCATGGTTTTGGGAATTTTTCTCCAAATGACGATTTCTTCAGCACAAGGAGCAAGGATTGCATCTTCTTGATGGTTTCCCTTTCCCTCTCTTATGTTTTCCCTTCTTCTAGCATGAAGTAGTCCCTTTTTTCACTTGGGTGTTAGTAAACCCTACAATTATGTGAATGCCTATCAATCTAATTGCCATTCTAACCTAGCTTAGAGAGGAGACCTCCTTAGGTTAGGAGGCTCATTGGGTAGTCTTGGGCATTTCATGCATCCTAGGCTAGTTTAGAGAAGAAACCTCCTTAGGTTAAGAGGCGCAATTTGAGACAGGTGTTCTTGGGCAGTTCATGCCTCCTAGGCTAGTTTAGAGAGGAAACCTCCTTTACCCAAGAGGCTCGGTTTCCTTGGGCATTCAATGCCTCCTAAACTAGTTTAGATAGAACCCTCCTTAACCTAAGAGGCTCATTTCGAGATGGGTTTCCTTGGGCATTCAATGCCTCCTAATCTAGTTTAGAGAGAAACCTCCTTAACTTAAGAGTCTCTATTAGAGATGGGTTTCCTTGGGCATTCTTTGCCTCCTATTCTTGGTTAGTTAAAGGGCAAACCTCCTAATTCACATTAGTGCTTAGGTTTTGGTTGTGGGTGGCCGTCTGAACTCCAATTCGAGGGTGAAATCTAACCATTCCTTAGTTGGTAGGTTGAGAGGGTCACATTAATGGCTTGGATCTTATCCCATTCCTCAACCTAGAAGCTAAGAGGGTAGCTTCGGCTGCTTGTTAGACTTCCCTGCGGTTTATGACCCCCTAACCACACACGGTCGTTCGATTCTTAAAGTCACAGTTGATGCAGTTTCTTATATTTTACTTGTCGGGTAGTGTTTTCTCATTTATAAAGATACAGTTCACCCCATCATAAAACCATCAAAACAGAGAGACTCGTTGCAAAATCAAAAGCTCACAATTGATGCAAGTAAGCACGGTATCCAAACATGTCGAATGGTCAATGTTCTCCACCTAACTACTTCACCAAAAGTCATTACACTATCCTCACAAAGAGTGTTGCTAAAAAAATTTTGCTCATTCAAAGCATATCAAGTCAGTTAAAACATTTAAGCTCATTGTGAAGAACTATGCAATTCAACACTAGTGGGGTGATTTCGATGATTTCATTCAAGCACAAACTCATATCACACGCATCACAGTCATTTACATCATGTTACCACAAGAGTACAAGGTTTTGTTTTTAATTTTTTTGATTTTTAGGTGTTTTTTAGCCATTAACTTTGCACAGGCAGCCTGCTTTTTACACAGGCAAACTGCATGCAATTTGGCTGTGCTCAACCTAATGGCAATTTTTTTTTTTGGAATTTTTTTTTTACCGACCACGTGACAAAAGGAACAAATAAACGCTAAGACTCGCCACCCCACACTCAGGATGGAACATTGTCCCTAATGTTCAACTCCTAATCTAAACATGCACGGGTTTGACACAACTAAAAAGAAAAATAAAGAAAAGAAAACTTACCTTGGGTTGCCTCCCAAGAAGCGCTTGTTTAACGTCCTCAGCCTGACGTTCATGGAGCTTTCAACCAATGGGTATGGAAAGGTATCCAGAATACCCTCCCGAGCAATGATAGAACGCATAACCTCCATCCAACATATGAGTCACCTCTGCAGGGCCAGGTGTGCGAAAATTGGGTATGACCTTCTTAGCTGGCATGTTAGACCCTTTAGTGAGGCGTAGGTGGTACTGCAGCGCCTCAAGCAGGTACTCTTCCTGTTTCAATGTCAGTGAAGAAGGAATAATAACATGAAGATTGAAATCCTTACCCAAATATCTATACTTGAGGTGACCTGGCAAGGATTTCTGCCCTTGCTTTGACTTTAGAATCTGAGCAGATAGGATAGGTGATAGTTCTTCGGATGGTCCACTATCATAGGAAGAGGAATTTTTCCTTTCTCGAGATCCACTTTCAAAGTCATCAAATGCATCGTGATTATGGTGAACTTGAAAGACATTAAAAATTTCCTCCTCCTTACCTACTCGGAATGTCAACTTGCCTCTCCCAACATTGATGAGTGCATCGCCGGTGGCTAGAAAAGGTCTACCAAGAATGAGAGGCACTCCCCGATCTTCTTCCATCTCCAGAATAACAAAATATGTCAGGAGAATAAACTTCCCCACCTTCACCAATACATTCTCCACCACTCCCTTTGGAATTTTTACTGATCTATCGGCCAATTGGAGAGTGACCCGAGTAGGCTTAAGAACATCTCCCAATCCCAATTTCTTGTAGACTGAGTACGGCATCAAATTAATTCCTGCTCCAAGATCACAAAGTGATTTATCGAACTCTGTACCTCCAATGACACATGGAATGGTGAAGCTGCCTGGATCATCCCTCTTTTCTGGTAATTTATTCTGAATCACATCATTACATTCAGAAGTAAGGGTTACCTTCTCCAGATCAGCCCATTTGCGCTTCTTCGTCAGCAACTCCCTTAAGAATTTAGCATATGTAGGCATCTGTTCAAGTGCCTCCGCCAACGGTATGTTGATATGAATTTGCTTGAAGATATTCACAAATTTCTTGAAGTTTGGGTCTTCCATGGGCTTCATTAACCTTTGAGGGAATGGTGCGGGAGGTTCATAAGACTTTACCTCTTCCTTCTTCAATTTTTCCACTTTTGGAGTTGCACGGGCGGCATGCTCATGCACAGGCAGATTGCATGCAGTTTGCCTGTGCAAGTCCGATTTTTCAGCTTTTGCACTTTCTTCATCTTCTACCTCTGCAACTCCTTCTTTTTCAGATTTTGTTGACTTCCTTGAACTCTTTGGATCCTCCAAGGCCTTTCCACTCCTCAATGTGACATCTACAACCATGGCATCCTTCGGATTCCTCTCGGTATTTGCTGGTAAAGTCCAGGGAATCCTACCTTGAATATCTGCCAAAGTTTGAGCCATCTGGCCTATTTGCCTCTCCATAGCTAGCATAGATGATTGCATATTATTCTTGATGGCTAGCTGTTGAGTGACAAATTGATCAAGACCCTTGAAATTATTATCTGTTTTCTGCATATGAGCCAAAATCAACTCTTCCAGTTGGGGCTTCTTCTCTGGTTGAGGTTGCTGCTGTTGAAAACCAGGAGGTGGGATGTTTCGAACACCAGCTGGATTATTATTCGACCATGACATGTTGGGGTGATGTCTCCATTGAGGGTTATATGTATTTGAATACATACCACCCTGGCCTTGACTTCGCGGATTATTGATGTATTGGACATCTTCCAACTGAGCAGCTCCCAGTGGACACATATCCATGTGATGAGGACCCTCGCAAAGTTCACATGAAACAACCTCCTCTTGTCTACCCAGAGCAATCTTGGCCAGCCTTCGTTCGAGTGCATCGAACTTGGAATCCAACTTAGCATCAACCTTTGCTTCTAAACTTGCAACTCTGTCTATCTCATACAAGCCTCCTCTCCTTCGAATACTGGTCTCACTACCCCATTCAGTGGCTTCTGAACAGATCTTCTCTACCAGTTCATATGCTGCTGGAGCCTCCATCCTTGTGAAACCATTTCGAGAAGCATTATTTAGGGCATCCCAAAACTCCCTTCTGATTCCATTGAAAAAAATAATGATCACGTTCCAATCTTCAAGACCATGGCTTGGGCATCTCATCAATAGCCCCTTATAGCGCTCCCATGCCTTAGTCAGACTCTCATCATCAGCCTGCTTAAAAGTAACAATATCTTCTTGCCTCTTCATTGCCAAGGCGTGACCCCATGTCGTGATGGAACGGGGTGTTAAGTTCTGGAACCAGTGTGATGCATTCCCTAACAGAGAAAATGAGAACATCCGAAGACGGATTGCATCATCAGACACGGTCGGGCTCTTCATAGTATCACAAATGCTCGCGAACCGGCGAAGATGTTCATGATGATCCTCGGTGCTAGCCGCTGAGAACGTGTACCCATTAGTGATCATATTGATGAATGCTGGGGTAATCTCCATGTTTGCATCCCCAGCCGGAATGACAACACATGAAGCTCGGGCTCCAGTCCTTCCATTCAAACGAGCCCTGATTGATCGATCCTCGTCTGCCATGATGACAGGCTCGATGTCACGAGGTGGTGGTGGTGTAGGGACGACAGGTGATGAAGCCTGCCCTGTCTGTTGACGATTCTTGGTTAGGGAAGGCCTAGGAGTTGTGGATGTGGTAGGCTGCTTCCCTAACTTGACCTGTTTCCTGTTCTGTCGGCAGGTCCTCTTTATCTCTGGATCAAGTGGCAGTAAATTGTCGATCGTCCTCCTTGGCATGCACGAGGAGGATACACCTGAAATTCACATGCACACTAGAACACAGATCAAAATAGTTCACTCACAAAAATCAACAAAAATACGGTATGGCAGTCCCCGGCAACGGCGCCAAAAACTTGATAGGGCAAAAGCGTAATGTCAATTCCTATCTCGTAGTAAACCGGAAATTCCGGGTATCGTCTCTCAGGGACTGGTACAACCTTAAGATTTACCGATTTTATAGAGCAAACTATAGGTGAAAATGGATTAATGAGATTATTAACTACTAGCAAAATAATTAAACTAATTAAGCAAAGTAAAAATGGTCGAGGGAAATTCAATGGGAGAAAGCTCTGGGAGAAACACCGGGATTCACTACCTATCCTATCCAGATTAATTCACATATTCCAATCAATTTAATCCATATCTCTACAGTCAGGATATCGCTAATGTGCTAGCTATCCCTGTCGGGAATTACTACGTACTAAACAATTAAATCAAATCCTACTGTCGTAGCTCAATGACTTAATTATTTAGCCTGAAGATCGATATCCAATTTAAGACCGCATAGCACCTTATTTAATCCACTGTCGCTTCGATAAGTTACTATGTCACATGAAATATGTTCCGTTATTAGGGGTTCACTGTTGCTAATCACCTAATCAACTACAAATCAATGCATTGGTGGCCAGTCAACACAAAGCCTTAAGTAATTTCATGCAATAGAGATCGGAAGAAAAGAATCATGAATCAATCCATCAAATCAAGAAATAGCTATATCCTATGGTGTTTCCCCCAGAAATCGGGGTTTAGTTCATGACGAAATTGAGATAAATCGATAGGGTTTTGATCATCATGTTCTAAATCATTAATATACAACTAGTTCGGTTCAGAGAATCCAACCAACTAATCGCTCTCGTTGAACTCAGCTCAAGCCTTGGGAGAAGTCGATCGTCGCGTTTGCTGCGCTGCGCCCTCTGCTCCCTGTGCTTTTTTCGCCCCCAATTAATTGCCAATCCGCCCGCTCTGCTGTTCGCGCGAGCCAACTTTCTGCGCTTGCTTTTTTTGGCCAAGAATTCGTCCGCTCACTTAATTGCCTCTCGCCTGCTGAGTTCCGTCCTTTTAATTCTTTCTTCCCCTTATAATTACGTCTCCTCTCCCCCCAAAATGAGATTCCGCCGCCCCTGGTATATTTCCCTTCTTCCTTTTGTTTTCTATTTTTTTCCAAAAGAAAGTCCGCCCTGTAGAGATTCCTCTCAAGCCAATTAATTCGGGCTAAGATCAGGTGACTAAGGGGTTTCTCTCAGCCACTCAACCTCATTAAAATCCATGGGTTTCAATTAAACCAATTTAATAAAGGACAATATAGTAATTGTATATATATTTTTTACTTTTAATTATAAAATGAAAAAAAAAAACGCCAGCGTTTCCGTCTAGAGCCTCACGTCTCCGTCGTTAATTGCCGGCGGTCGTTGTTAATTGCCGGCGGTGGTCCAGGGGAACCTCCGCGCCATTATTTTTTAATTGCCGCCCAGGGAATTCTCTCCCTCATGCGCCATTATTTTGTCCAGGGAAATGCCCAGAGAGAGAGATATAGAGAGAGAGCAATTTTCCTGGGGATTTTTCCCCAGCAGGAGAGAGTACTTTTTATGTTATGATTTGTATACTTTGTATTCATTTGTTTGTAATATTTGTTTGTAATGTTTGCTATTTTGTAATGTTTGTTGGTTTCTTTTGTATTGTTTGTAATGTTTGTATGACTATTTTGTATATATTGTAATTTGTAACTTTTGTTATTCAAGTTTGTATACTTTTATGTTATGATTTGTATACTTTATATTCATTTGTTTGTAATACAAGTTTACCAATCTGTATTATGAGTAGTGATATTCTGTACGCGTAGTATGCTTTGTACTGTTTGTCGGTTTCTTTTGTAATGTTTGTAATGTTTGTTGGTTTCTTTTGTATTGTTTGTTGTTATTTTTGTTCACATGTTTGTCATTTTTGTCAACGATGTTTGTAATGTTTTTTGCATCACAAATCAATACATATAAAGTATACAAATTATTTATTTGTATACTTTGTATTCATTTGTTTGTAATACAAGTTTGTAATGTTTGTAATGTTTGTTGGTTTCTTTTGTATTGTTTGTAATGTTTGTATGACTATTTTGTATATATTGTAATTTGTAACTTTTGTACTTTTATGTGATGATTTGTATATTTTGTATTCATTTGTTTGTAATACAAGTTTACCAATCTGTATTGTGAGTAGTGATATTCTGTACGCGTAGTATGCTTTGTACTGTTTGTCGGTTTCTTTTGTAATGTTTGTAATGTTTGTTGGTTTCTTTTGTATTGTTTGTAATGTTTGTTATTTTTGTCCACATGTTTGTCATTTTTGTCAACCATGTTTGTAATGTTTTTTGCATCACAAATCAATACATATAAAGTATACAAATTATTTATTTGTATACTTTGTATTCATTTGTTTGTAATACAAGTTTGTAATGTTTGTAATGTTTGTTTGTAATGTTTGCTATTTTGTAATGTTTGTTGGTTTCTTTTGTATTGTTTGTAATGTTTGTATGACTATTTTGTATATATTGTAATTTGTGACTTTTTTTATTCAAGTTTGTATACTTTTATGTTATGATTTGTATACTTTGTATTCATTTGTTTGTAATACAAGTTTACCAATCTGTATTGTGAGTAGTGATATTCTGTACGCGTAGTATGCTTTGTACTGTTTGTCGGTTTCTTTTGTAATGTTTGTAATGTTTGTTGGTTTCTTTTGTATTGTTTGTAATGTTTGTTATTTTTGTCCACATGTTTGTCATTTTTGTCAACCATGTTTGTAATATTTTTTGCATCACAAATCAATACATATAAAGTATACAAATTATTAGTACTTACAATACAAAGCGACGTGATTTGCAGCACAAATCAATACATATAAAGTATACAAATTAATATTATAAAACATACAAACTATACAAATCGTACTGGCATTTTGTACAAAAATACTAACAATACAAACTAATGTTACAAAACATACAAACTATACAAATCACTGTTCTTCCTTCAGACGACGTATACGATGTTTCTCCACCGCCACCGCCGCTGCCGCCGCCGACTCTCTCTACAGCCGTCGTTACCTCTCTCTCTCCATCACCGCGCCGCTTCTCTCTCCTCCATCGTCGTCGAAGCTCACTCCGCCACTGCCTCTCTCTCTCCGCCATCGCCTCTCTCTCTCTCCGCCATCGCCTCTCTCTAGATCAACTTTCTCTCTCTCCAATGCTACCGCCTCCGTCGCGACGCCTTTTCCCCTCTCCATCAACGCCGTCGAGATCTTCTTTCTCTCTCCATCGTCGCCGTCGGCCCTTCTCTCACCGTCGCCGTTGACATCGCGCATCTCTATCCTCTCTCTCTCTGTGAACGTGAAAGAAGGAGGCGGTTGGAGAGGAAGGAAAAAAATAAAATAAAACAAAACTGAAATTAAGAATTTATGAATTTATGAAAATGCCAAAACTACCCTTTTCATTTAATAATAATTGAACACTTTATCTGGACCATTAGATTAATCTAAAGGCTGAGGGGGGCTTAGGCAAGTGACTAAGGACCCCCACTTAGTCACCAGATCCGCACTCCAATTAATTCCCTTCGTCCAGCAATAGAAGAGCACACGTCCAACATTAGTCCCTGGCTCTCCCGTTCAATTTTTGTCCAAGTAATTCCGGCCCAAGAATTAATTCCCTCCTAACTTCCGGCCCTTTTCTCAATTAATTGCTTGTGTACTCGCCTCTTTTTCGTGCTTTCTCCACCTGTAACATATCAAACTCATGGCACTAGACAGTAATGGTTTTTCAACCATTTCCGGGTTAGCGAGCCCTAAAATAGCACCAATCGACTTAAACATACCATGGGATAAATCACATACAGTTCAAGAAGCCGATATATTAAAGCCGATTATCATGAAGCTTTCCCAACTAGAGTCAAATCAATTTTACCTTTACAAAGCAATCTAGTTTTAGACTTTTGTTTTCACCAGAACCAATCCGCTAGATAATGTTTCAAACAATCGAAGTAGCGGTACATGGACCGGCCCAGGTCGATATTTAAACATACTTGCCCTATAATGCACCCATCTAAGGTTTATACTAGGACCGTAGGTGGGATTTTATTTTGATAGTCAGAGCGAGTCAAATTTGCATTTTTACTGATCCTTGTGTGAGATATGAATCCCCAAAGTAAGCACCATGACACCAGTTTGACACGACCAAATTCTGCCCCTTTTCTTACCAACTTGGACAGCTTCTTTGTCAAGTAATAAAACCTCTTTGGCTTGGCTACTTTGGATCATCCAAGGCCCCCTTTCAAAAATCTTTTCACTAAAAGCTTTCAATTTCCTTCGCTCAAAACCTTCACTGAACTATTCCCTAATTCGATAAAAAATAGTACACTTCAACATCTTTTTTATCAAAACGTTGTCAGCTTCATCTTCATGCACTATCAATTCTAGGGGGTTTGAAGCTTGTAGTGAAGTTAGGTAGGTAATAGGTACATCTCCTGGAGTCGGAATGAACTTGTACTGTCGGCCAATTTTCCGAGAAATCAAACGGAACAATTTCCTGGTCATCGGACATTGTTATCGTACTTCAACCCATTCAGAAAATTTGGGGGTTTTCGATTTAAGGATTCCCAGTCCAATTCATTGTTGCCATGCGCTTTGCTATGCTTCCAATTAAAGTTCTGAGTCACTCTTCAGTCTTGAATCATCTCCTTCATTGTCAATTCATCCGACCTTCCTTTCCCGCCATCGCCAAATTTCAAATTTCTCGTGCCCAGAATTTCCAATTTGATTTTTGGCATTTCTGTTTCACGCATCTTTGAGATAAGTTGAGCAATCCAACTCCTTTCGCACACATCCCATGACGATTTTGCATCGGCCGTTTGGATCGAATCAACCTCAATCTCTCCAACCAATTCAGCCAATTTGGTTTCGTTGTTCACCGTTCCTATGGGAGTTTTGGCTCGATCTTGATTTGTCAATTCAACTTGTTTCGGCTCAATCCAGTCCAACAAAATCATTCTTGTGTCTTCCTCGAGTGTATTGGTGAATTTGGTTTGGTCCAAATTATTCCCCAAGTCTCCACCCAATTCATTCTCTCTCATACTCTGTTCCAGCGAGGTTGCACAGACTTGTCCAGCACTGCCACAAGTGTGCATTCTTATCCCTAGTTTTCTCTGTATGTGCATTACTGAACTCTTCCTTTTTCTTCACTCGGTTGGCCTCCATCTCCCGCTGATATGCACGAACTTCTGCCGGGGACAAAGGACTGATTTGGGAAGAAATCAAATCAGCTCATCTTACCTTTTCTACTCACAATTCAGAAATGGTAAAACCATCAAAGAGACGTTGGAAAGAAGTAGTGTAAGAACTTACATGTTGTGAGTTCAAAGGGCACCTTTTTCAAGCAAACGAGAAGAAAAGAGCTGAGAATTAGCTAGAAGTCTTGTTGAGAAAAAGAGAGCAGATCAATGTGATTTCTTAGCAAACTAGGAGTGCTTGCTCGTTGTTCTCGAGCAAGAATAGAGTTTGGTTAGGGTGATTTACCAGCACAGGCTGAGTGTTCTTGGTTAGAGTTGTAACAAAGAACTTGGAAGTAGCAAACCATTAGTGATACGTTGAAGGTCTCATGAAGAGATCCTTCAACCGTGGATTAGTCGGTGCAGGGATCCTTATTCTCCCTGTGTCGGATACCACATAAAAATTCCCTGTGCTGCCTTTGTTTTAGTCTTTAGTTGTTTAATAATCTTGCTGTGGTTTTGTTGAAGTTTTGGTTGATACAGGGGAAGGCGATCAGAAGCAGAGTGTGGAAGAAGGAGGTTCCATCTGCATTTTCGTTTCACCTGGGTCAAGGGCCTAACGAACAGGCTTCCCTTAACATTTTGTCTGAGCCGCCTCTCAAAATAACACAAATAGGCCCATTGTCTATTTTCTGCTTATTCTCGATCAAACACCTGACTTTGGCTATTATCCTCCATTCACTTTGTTTCATTACAAATTCTCTCTAGGGTTCCTGACTATAGAAGGAAAGAACGTGATTCTACTCTCAGGTCTTGCGCTCGACCTCTGTTTACACGTGGTATCAGAGCCCGGCTCCGGAGTTCAGCGGGTTAACAGCCCACAGAGAATATGAGTTCGAGCTCAACGAGTGGAACTGGGATATACATGGCTGATGGCTTCTCACAAACCCAGCCATTGTGCCGCATAATCCGTAAATTCATATGTGGGAAGGAGTACCTTCTGTGATTCACTATAATTGCCACACCGGAAGAAAAATATCATCTTCCTCCCCCATCCAAGTAAGTTACGACATTGTTGGAACCTAAAAAGGATGGGATCGATAGCTTAATGCCCCTGAGATCCGCAATCGTGTTTTCGGGCCCTGTTTCTGGTAGGAGTCAATCATGATCGCAAAATAGAAGATTGTGAGGGGTGGGTTGTCTCCTAGTACGATAAGCCTTCACTATAGGTTTTGGATGCGTTCAATCAGAGCAGGATCAGTCCCCGTTGGGACTCCATTGTTCATATTTTCTTTTGGATTTAAATTACTGATTGATTCAATCTGTGCAAGTCATTGTCAATAATTAGAACGTTTCAATAACTACCCCCTTCCTAGCCTACTTCGCATGTTGTTGTTATCTAGCCGATCGGTTTAAGGGTTTGTGTTGGAGGATTCAAGCGAAATAACTAGTAAAAAGAGTAAATAAGGATAAAAGTAGGTACTTCGGGGAACTATCTCTCACCCTAGCCTAGGTCTACTATATAATGTCTAGATAAGTAGGGTTTGTCGAATGTGGCGAGTAAGCTCTTTTCCGTGAGCTCTCGTGGTTATCCACACACCTCCGAGTATGCCTCCCCTAAACCCATGTTAGTCACCTCAATCTAGTTTATAGTATCTGGGGCATTAAGAACATAGCTCATTTCAATGGGTACTACCCACCGTCCACACCGAGGTTTTATCCTGAAACGCCCCGATCCTTTTTAACCAAACGAAATACTCATGGCCCGTTTTAAAACAACCTTAAAAATTTCATTAAAACAAATACCATTGAATCATTTTCCAAATAAATTGTGAGAAACATAATTATTGGGGTTTATTTGTTAATTGCGTATTATTCGGATATTGTGCTAGGGCGGGAATTATGAGGGTTTATTCGGTTAGGTTAATTATTCGGGTAGTAAACAGGAAATAGTCGATTTATATATATGTCATGTTATGTTAGGTCAAGGGCAAGCAATAACACAGAATTGTTCTCAAACTCACTTTCTCTCTATCTCACATAGTCGAACCTCCCTCCCCTCTCTTCACCGTCGGCGGCTCCCTCCCGGGAACCCGACTCTGCCTTCTCTCTCATCCAATTCCCAACTCTTTCTCACCTAAATTCCCAATCCCTAATCCGTTCAATCCCTAAATTGCACTCCTAGATCCGTAGTTCTCACAGTGGTATCAGAGCCTGGCTGGCGTGCTGATTTATTGAACCTTGCAGAAGTTGAGGATGTTGAACATGGACTAGCCGCAACAGCAGAAGCAGGGTAAGGATATCGTGACCGTGAAGGACATAACGGCGAACAAGTATGACGTGATCGTCACGATGCTGGAAAGCCTAACGGAGTCCACGGAAAGAGCAGTTGCTGCCTCATGGGACTCGACCGGGCCCATAGAGGCGCTGGGAGGCCGGATCACCATCTCGATTGAGGAGATGGGCAAGTCCGTGACGCAAAACCTGTGCCGAGCCCTCGCAGAAATCATGAGGGAGGTACTTGTCGGCGTCCTGAAGAGCAAGGAGTCGGTGCCAGAAGCTCTGCCGACGGAGGCGAAGGGAGTGAGCGGGGCTAAAGTGGCGGACGTCGTAGGGGAGGTCGCGGCGCAGGCTGGGCCAACAAGCGGCGCGGCAGGAGGCTTGAGCGGGGGCTCGAACGGGGCCTCGGCAGCGGCAGTGGCTGGGCCATCGGGGGCGGCAACCGGTAGAGTGGTCGTGGCGAAGGGGAGCGCGGCAGGCGACTGGGCCGGGGCGGCGGTCACTAACCCGTCAGGGCCGGCGATGCAAAAGGAGGGCCGGGCCTTTGGGTCGAGTGCGGTCGGGGGAACGGGCAACGACGGAGAGGAGCGGGCCGCGCCAGCCTTCTGTGGGCCGGGTATGCTGCCTGTTCCAATGGCCCAGGAGATCGATGAGGCCCGCGGGAAGAAGAAGGTGGTCGAGTTTGAAGAGTTGGGCCCGGAAGATCATGAGCTGAGCTTCGCGGACCAAGAAGATTGGTGGATGGACCTTGGGCCCAATGGGCCTGACCAGAACTAGGTGGCTGACCCAAGGGTGGACCAAGTCGGGCGACCGGTCGGACCAGCACCGGTCGCACCAGGATCGGTCAGACCAAGATGGGTCGAACCAAACCGGGCCGACTTGACCCGAACAGGAACGATTTCCACGGGGAAATGGCTGGAGCAGGTCCAGTGGCAGACCCAGGCGTGAGCGACCAGGTCCCGAGTCAGGCTATCCGCTATGGGGCACTCCGCGAGCAGATCACGGGCGCACAGGGTGTAGGATGGAAGAATGACAGGGGTACGGGACTAAGCCTTGCGACGAGGAAGACTACCAGCGGGAGATGGCTGACTAGGCTTACCCAGGGAGACGGAATACGGATTCCGAATACCGGCACTATGGACCGGGTTGCCCAATGCAACCGTCAGATGGCGGCAGGTATGGATACAAAAACCCTCTGTATGACTATGATGATGAGCTGGTGTTCAGAGCTAAACCTCCGGTTATTGAATTTCCAAAATTTGATTGTATGGGTAACGTTGGGTTGTGGCTATATGCGACGGAGCGGTGGTTCAAGAACCACCCGATCAGGGCAGAAAGGAAGGCGCATCAGGCGTCCTTCTATTTGGAGGGGATGCCCTCCAGTGGTGGGATGGTCGTTGTTTCAATTGTGATGAGAGGTATAGCGTGGGACATCAGTGCGCCAAGGGGCACTTAATGCTTCTGGTCGGGAATTGGGAAGACGAAGGAGAGGAACTGGAGTGATATTCGGCTTTAATATATCGGATTCTTGGACTTTATGTGATTATTCATGGTATGTTTTAGCCAATTGGTGCTATTTTAGGGCTCGCTAACCCGAGAATGGTTGAAAAACCATTACTGCCTAGTGCTATGAGTTTGATGTGTTACAGGTGGAGAAAGCACGAAAAAGAAGCAGTGCACAAACAATTAATTGGGCCCAAATCACTTTGTCTCAGGGAGAATTAATTTGGGCCGGGGATCAATTATTGGGCCAGGTCCAACTGAATTGGACAAGAGCTGGGCTGGTGAATTTTTGGGCCGAAGGAATTCTTGGCCAGGGGAACAAAATTTGGGGACGGAACTGAATTAAAAGGAGGGAGGCGGAATAATTAAAGAAGGAAAAGCAAAAAAGGAGGGACGGAATGAACCAGAGAGTTTTTTTGGTTGGTTTTTGGTGAACGGAAATTCTTTTTGGCGGGGGCAGCTGGAGAGAAAAGAAAGCAGCGGAGAAAGGCAGCAGGGCGCAGCAGAGAGCGTATCGGGCAACGAGCAGTTTTTTTCAAGCGGCTTGAGCTGATTTCAACGAGAGCGATTAATTGGTTGGATTCTCTGAACCAATTTAGTTGTTTTTTGTTGATTTAGAACATGATGAACAAAACCCTATCGATTTATCTTAATTTCGTCATGAACTAAACCCCAATTTCTGGGGGAAACACCATAGGATGTAGCTATTTCTTGATTTGATGGATTGATTCGTGATTCTTTTCTTCCAATCTCTATTGCATGAAATTGCTTAATGCCTTGTGTTGACTGGCCACCAATACAATGAATCGTAGTTGATTAGGTTATTAGCGACAGTGAAACCCTATTAACCGAGCCTATTTCATGTGACATAGTAACTTATCGAAGCGACAGTGGATTAAATAAGGTGCTATGCGGTCTTAAATAGGATATCGATCTTCAGGCTAGATAGTTAATTCATTGAGCTACGACAGTAGGATTTGAATTGATTATTTAGTACGTAGTAATTCCCGACAGGGATAGCTAGCACATTCGTGATATCCTGGCTGTAGAGAATTGGATTAAATTGATTGGAATATGTGAATTAATCTGGATAGGATAGGTAGTGAATCCCGGTGTTTCTCCCAGAGCTTTCTCCCATTGAATTTTCCTCGACAAGTTTACTTTGCTTAATTAGTTTAGTTAATTTTGCTTTTAGTTAATAATTTCATCTCTTAAACATTTTCACATATAGTTTGCTCGAAAGAATTGATAAATCATAAGGTTGTACCAGTCCCTGAGAGACGATACCCGGATTTCCGGTTTTACTACAAGATAGGATTAAGGCATATACGCTTTTGACCTATCAAGTTTTTGGCGCCGTTGCCGGGGACTGCCATACCTTATTTTTGTTGATTTTTGTGAGTGAACTGTTTTGATCTGGGTGTTAGTGTGTAGGTGAATTTTCAGGTTTATCCTCCTCGTGCATGCTTAGGAGGACGACTGGCAATTTACTGCCACTAGATCCCGAGATCGAGAGGACCTGCCGACAGAACAGGAAGCAGGTCAAGTTAGGGAAGCAACCTACCACATCCACAACTCCTAGGCCTTCCCTAACTCAGAATCGTCAACCGAGAAGGCAGGTGACACCACCTGTCATCCCTACACCACCTACACCACCGCCGCGCGTCATCGAGCCTGTCATCATGGCTGAACAGGATCGTTCGATCAGGGCTCGTCTGAATCGGAGGACTGGAGCCCGAGCTTCATGTGTTGTCATTCCGGCTGGGGATGCAAACATGGAGATTGCCCCAGCCTTCATCAATATGATCACGAATGGGTACACCTTCTCCGGGGGAAGTACCGAGGATCCTCATGAACATCTCCGCCGGTTTGCAAACATTTGTGACACAATGAAGAGCCCGGCTGTGTCTGATGATGCCATCCGTCTTCGGATGTTCTCATTTTCTCTGCTAGGGAATGCATCACACTGGTTCCAGAACTTGACACCCCGTTCCATCACAACATGGGGTCAGCTTGAGAAGACCTTTTTGGATAAGTACTTTCCTCCTGCCAAGGCAATGAAGAGGCAAGAGGAAATAGTCACTTTTAAACAAGCTGAGGATGAAAGTCTGACCGAGGCATGGGAGCGCTATAAGGAGCTTCTAATGAGATGCCCGAGCCACGGTCTTGAAGATTGGAATGTGATCTCCATCTTCTTCAACGGAATCAGAAGACAATTTCGAGATGCTCTGAATAATGCTTCCCGAAATGGTTTCACAAGAATGGAAGCACCAGAAGCATATGAACTAGTGGAGAAGATATGCTCTGAAGATACTGAATGGGGTAGTGAGACCGGCATTCGAAGGAGAGGAGGCTTGCATGAGATAGACAGAGTTGCAAGCTTAGAAGCAAAGATTGATGCTAAGCTGGACTCCAAGTTCGATGCACTCGAACGAAGGTTGGCTAAGTTGGCTCTTGGTAGACAGGAGGAGGTTGTTTATTGCGAATTATGTGAAGGTGCTCATCATAGGGATCTATGTCCACTGGTGGCTGATCAGGTGGAAGATGTGCACTATATCAACAATCAGAGAAATCAAGGCCAGGGTGGTATGTATTCGAATACCTACAACCCACAATGGAGGAAGCATCCTAACTTTTCCTGGGCAAACAACAACCCAAATGGTGCTCGCAACATTCCACCTCCAGGCATGCAGAAACAACAACCTCCACCTCAACCAGAGAAGAAACCACAACTTGAAGAATTGCTTCTGGCTCACATGCAGAAAACCGACAATAATCTGAAGGGCCTGGATCAGTTTGTCACTCAACAGCTAGCCATCAACAATAATTTACAATCTTCTATGCTAGCTATGGAGAGGCAGATGGGACAGATGGCTCAAACTCTGGCGGATATGCAGGGCAGGATTCCTGGGACATTACCGGCTAATACCGAGAGGAATCCAAAAGATGCTAAAGTTGTGGCAGTGACATTGAGGAGTGGTAAGGCCTTGGAAGACCCTAGCAGCTCGAAAAAGGCACCAGAGGCAGAAGAGGAAGCACAGGGAGAAAGATCTTGTGCAGAAAATGAAGAATCAGCCTTGCACAGGCAAAATGAAAGCGGTTTGCCTGTGCAAAAGCATGCTGCCCGTGTACCTCAAAAAGAGGAAAAAGCGAAGAGGGAGGAGCTAAAACCTTATGACCCACCCGCACCATTCCCTCAAAGGTTGATGAAGCCCCTGGAGGACCCGAACTTCAAAAAAATTTGTGAATCTCTTCAAGCAATTGCACATCAACATTCCGCTAGCTGAAGCTCTTGAGCAAATGCCCACATATGCCAAATTTCTTAAGGAATTGTTGACAAAGAAGAGAAAGTGGACTGATTTGGAGAAAGTAACACTCACACCAGAGTGTAGTGCTGTTATCCAAAATAAATTGCCAGAGAAGAGGGAAGATCCAGGGAGCTTCACCATCCCATGTATTGTTGGTGAGACAGAGTTTACAAAGTCGCTTTGTGATCTTGGAGCCGGCATAAACCTCATGCCATATTCTATTTATAAGAAGCTGGGACTCCAAGATGTGATCAAACCGACTCGAATTACTCTACAGCTGGCTGATCGGTCAGTAAAGGTCCCCAAAGGCGTGGTGGAGAACGTGCTAGTGAAGGTGGGAAAGTTCATCTTCCCCGCCGACTTCGTCATTCTGGAGATGGAGGAGGACAGGGAAGTACCTCTCATTCTTGGGAGACCCTTCCTAGCGACGGGGGGTGCTCTCATAGATGTCCAAAAGGGCGAGCTGACATTCAGAGTCTGTGGGGAAGAGGTAAAATTCAATGTATACCATGCAAGTAAGTACCCTAGTGACTCTAGTGATGTGTTTGTTGTGGATGTCATAGAATCATGCACTGATGCTGTTTTGAACAATGATTATGATGCTGATTCTGAGTTTGATGATTCTGATAATGAACTTGATGAGCTAACCGTGTCAAAGAGGGCACAAATGCTCGAGGCATTGCCTATGCAGGTGGAAGGTGATGAAAAGGCTAAGTTTCCAGAGAAAATGGTTCCATCTCGGATCCAGCCTCCGGAATTGGAACTAAAACCATTGCCTAGTCACCTTAAGTATGCATATGTGGGAGAAAACTCCACTTTACCTGTGATTGTTTCTGCTACACTGACTGATTCGCAGGAACAGGAGCTCTTGAAGGTCTTACGCCAGCACATACAGGCTTTAGGTTGGACTATTGCCGACATCAAAGGCATTAGTCCAACATTTTGTATGCATAAGATCCTTCTAGAGGAGGAGTCCAAGCCCTCCGTCCAGGCACAACGGAGACTAAACCCGCACATGAAAGAAGTGGTGCATAAGGAGGTAATGAAACTATTGGATGCAGGTATTATTTACCCTATCTCTGATAGTACTTGGGTTAGTCCCGTGCATGTTGTCCCTAAAAAGGGAGGAATGACAGTAGTGAGAAACGATAAGAATGAGATGATATCTACCCGAACTGTTACGGGCTGGAGAGTATGTATAGATTATAGGAAGTTGAATGAGGCGACCCGAAAGGATCACTTCCCTCTTCCTTTTATTGATCAAATGCTCGAACGGTTGGCGGGTCATTCTCACTACTGTTTCCTAGATGGTTACTCTGGTTATTTTCAGATCCCAGTAGCACCGGAGGATCAAGAGAAAACTGCTTTTACATGTCCTTTTGGTGTTTTTGCATATCGTAGAATGCCTTTTGGATTATGTAACGCACCAGCAACCTTTCAGCGGTGCATGACTGCCATATTCTCTGACATGTTAGAATCGAGTCTTGAAGTTTTCATGGATGACTTCTCGACTTTTGGTACTAGCTTTGAACATTGCTTGGCTAACCTGTCTAGAGTTTTGCAGAGATGTGAAGAGACTAATCTAGTCTTGAACTGGGAAAAATGTCACTTCATGGTGACAGAAGGTATAGTGCTTGGTCATCGAATTTCGGCGAGGGGGATAGAAGTTGATAGAGCTAAGATTGAAATCATAGAAAAACTTCCCCCTCCCAGCACAATAAAAGGAATTAGAAGTTTTCTAGGTCATGCCGGTTTTTACCGGAGATTTATTAAAGACTTCTCAAAGATCACCAAGCCTTTATGCGATTTGTTGGCCAAAGATACTGTGTTTAACTTCTCTGATGAGTGTTTGCAGGCCTTCAATCGACTTAAGAAGGAGTTAACCTCTGCCCCCATTATCACTGCACCCGACTGGACTTTGCCATTTGAAATTATGTGTGATGCTAGCGACTATGCAGTCGGGGCAGTTTTGGGGCAGAGGAAGGAAGGTAAGTTACATGCGGTGTACTATGCAAGTAAGCTTCTAAATGATGCACAATTGAACTATTCCACTACTGAGAAAGAACTGCTTGCTGTAGTGTTTGCTTTTGATAAATTTCGATCTTATTTGATGGGATCGAAAACAGTTGTGTACACTGACCATGCAGCTATAAGGCACCTTCTTTCAAAGAAGGAGGCCAAGCCGAGATTGCTTCGTTGGGTTCTTCTTTTGCAGGAATTCGACGTTGAAATTCGGGACAAGAAAGGTTCGGCTAATCTGGTCGCCGATCACCTTTCTAGACTTGAGCTTGAGGCCATTCCTAAGGACAAGGTTGAGATCAATGAGTCTTTTCCAGACGAGCAGCTTTACGCTCTCCTTGTCCAACAAGCTCCCTGGTATGCAGATCTTGCGAACTATCTCGCCACAGGTAAGCTCCCTGATTTGTCTTATCAACAGCGCAAGAAGTTGATTACTATTGCCAAGAATTATATATGGGAAGACCCCTTCCTGTATAAGCATTGTGCTGATACCATGGTAAGACGATGTGTTCCTGAATGTGAGGTAAAGTCAGTGCTAAATTTCTGTCATAGTATGGCCGCAGGAGGCCACTTTGGACCTCATAGGACAGCAGCAAAGGTCTTACAATCTGGATTTTATTGGCCTTCTCTATTTCGAGATGCCCGTGATTTTGTTGCTCAATGTGATAGGTGCCAAAGAACAGGGAACATATCTGCAAGGATGGAGATGCCGCAGACCTCGATTTTGGAGGTAGAGATGTTTGATGTATGGGGAGTGGATTTCATGGGGCCATTCCCACCGTCTTTCAACAACAAATATATCTTAGTCGCAGTCGACTATGTATCCAAGTGGGTGGAGGCAGTGGCGTTGCCCACCAATGACTCAAAGACGGTGGTGAACTTCTTGAGGAAGAACGTGTTCACCAGATTCGGAGTCCCTCGAGTTCTCATCAGTGACGAGGGCACACACTTCATGGGAAAGGAGTTGAACACGTTGCTGGCCAGATATGGGGTTAAGCATCGAGTTGCTACACCCTATCATCCACAAACCAGTGGGCAAGTGGAGGTTTCCAACAGAGAACTGAAACACATTCTGGAGACGACAGTGAATTCAACAAGGAAAGATTGGGCAAGGAAGTTAGATGATGCACTCTGGCTATACCGGACTGCTTTCAAGACTCCTTTAGGCATGTCTCCATACAGATTGGTATTTGGAAAAGCTTGCCACTTGCCCGTCGAGCTCGAGCATAAGGCGTATTGGGCTATCAAGAAGCTGAACTTTGATCTAAAAACTGCTGGAGAGAAGCGCCTGTTGCATCTGAATGAGCTCGATGAAATTAGGCTTAACGCCTATGAAAATGCCCGGATTTATAAGGAGAAAACCAAGAAGTGGCACGATCACCACATACGGAGAAGAGAGTTCAAAGTGGGAGAGAAGGTATTACTTTTCAATTCACGCCTTAAACTTTTCCCTGGAAAGTTGAAGTCAAGGTGGTCCGGACCATTCACGGTGACCAAAGTGTACCCACATGGTGCAATTGAGATTCTTGGTGATCAAGGGGCGTTTAAGGTGAATGGTCAGAGGCTCAAGCACTATATTGAAGGGGTTTCCGTCCTGGAAATCTCAACATATCATCTGGAATGAGCTATTTTACGTCAAGCTAGCGACGCAAAACAAGCGCTTCTTGGGAGGCAACCCAAGGTGAGTTTTTCTTTCAATTTTTTTTCATTTTTTAGTTTTAGGGTGTGTCTAGAGGCTCTCCGCCGAAATTCAGCTCAAAAAGCCTTGAGGAAGGTATTATTTTGTGTTTTGTAGGTACACGGGCAGGCTGTTTTTTGCACAGGGAGGCCGCAAAATGAGCACAGGCAAACCGCAAATGTAGGGGGAGGACTAATCTGAAAGTTTTGTGGGGGGAGGACTGATCTGACAATTTTGAGAAGGAAGGGGGGACTGAAAAGGAGAAATTCCGTGTCTCTTAAAAAAAAAAAAAAAAAAAAAATCCGACAGCAGCACAGCGTTTCGGATTCGGATTAAAAAAAAAATATATATATATATATAATTTAGCAGCAGCGCCGCGTTTCAGTTTGAAAAAAAAAAAAAAAAACAGAAAAAAAAAGGGGGTCGGGCTGCTGCCCTTCCCCTCTCCCTTCCTTCCCCGACCTTCCCCTTCCCCCCTTCTTCCCCTCCCTCTCCTCTTCCCGTCGAGCAGCACAGCAGCAGCAGAGCCAACCGGCGCCGACCCCAACCTACCTCCCCGTCGTCGCCCCTCTCCTGCCGCGCGGCGGCCCTCTGACCCACCCACGGCTCCAATCACCCACCTCCCCCCAGGTCTGATTTGAACAACCTAGAGTTGAAGATTCAAGAACAAACAAAAAATTAGGGTTCTTCAAATTGGGGGTTTTGCTCAATTTCGAATTTGAGGTGACATTGGAGTGTGATGATTGCTTGATTGGGCCAATTGAAGTGCAATTACTGTCTAGAAGAATATTTGCAGAAGATTTATGGGTGCATCTTGAGAATTGGTTGATTTGTGGGTTGCAGAATTTGGGGATTTTCTGATTGTGGTAGCAGTGAACTGGAATTTGGGAAGCAGAGTACAGATTTGTGAAACCTTAGTGGTTCAAGAGCAGAGGGGAGGTTTAAGAAGTTTGTTTTCCAGTTTGCACTCTTGGTTGCAGATATGGTACGTCGAAGGTATATCCCTCCACCTCGGCAGTTCAAGGTAACATATCAAAGTGAAGATGGGAAGACTGTTTACCGTTCGTGGATGATTGAAGACAGCCACAAGGTGACCGATAGAGACAGCCCAATTCCAGAAGTTCCCCCACAACTTCAAGCGGTCAACATGCCCGCTCGATTTCACAGGATGATCACCGGACAGGTTGGACCCACGATGCGGTCCCGGACTATTGAGATGACTTCTCCAACTCCATCTCCACCACAGCAGCCTGCTCAAATGCCTACTGAAGAACCTCCATTATCAGATTCAACACCAGTTGTATCACCGGAGAGCAGGCCAGCAAAGAGGAGTCGTCTCCAGCAATCGAGCTCATCTTCACGATCACAGATGTCTTCTTCTTCAGCACCTGCACCATCCACGACACCACGTCGTACTAGCCTAAGTGCAAGCAAGAAGAAGGCTGGCACTCCTCCTCCAAAGGACGTCTCTAAGACGTTCGGTCAGCCTGTCCAGCTCCAGAAACATAAGGAAGAATATGCCGATCTGATGAAACGAGCGGTCACCCCTTCTCAGTTCATGGACTATGCAGCATTGCAGAAGACCGAGCGGGCTGAGGAAGTGATGACATACTTCCGCCGAATGAATTGGGCACGATTTCCGGAGCTGCACTTCCCCACCTATCCACACCTCACCAGAGCATTCTTGGCCACATACAGCTTCGAGGATAATGGGGTTGAGAGCAAGCTTCAGAGTACTTTGGCAGGGAAAACAAAGTCCCTCTCTTTGAGCCAAGTAAACCGAGCACTTCTCTTCGATGGTCCAGCAGATGCAATTCCTGATGAAAAGCAGGACTTGAGTGAGTTTTGGACGACAATTGTGGCAGATGGAAAGGAATTCAATCCTACTTCTTCGAGGAGAGCATCGATCAGAGACCCGATAATCCCACTAGTACATGACTACCTGGCTCGCACTGTCTTGGGAAAGGGATCCAATGCCAGTGGTGTCTACACCACCGATCTCAGGTACATTCACAGTTTTGTTACTGGAACACCATTGTGTGTTGGGTACATGGTGGGTAAGATGCTGGAAAATGATGCACTGAAGACTTGCGGAGCAATTATGTGTGGGGGAATCATTACTGCCTTAGCTCGAGCTTACTGGGGGTTCCCGGAGAACCCTACGGGTTTAGAGATCAGTGATGGCTCGACTCTGCTTGGGGAAGCAACATTAGGCAAATTGGGTTTTCTGAGGAAAGTAGGATCTCGTGGAGAGTATCTATCTATCGCCAAATACAAGGAGTGGGAGACCAAGGTCAATCGGAAAAGAGAAGCAAGAGCTGCTAGAGCAACTTCTGCTTCGGCATCATCTGCTGCACCATCAGTAGCCACTCCGACCACAGCTCCAGCTCCTACACCCACAGCAGCGAGGCACTCGGACTCGAGTGTCAGCCAGGGCCAGCAGTCCCATCCTACTCCAGTTCCGCATCCAGAAGATACCCCACCAGTCGTACCAGCTTCACCATCATCTACAGACGAGCTCAGAGCCAGAATAGCTCTCTTGGAAGCCAGAGACGCAGAGAAAGATAAGAAGATCCAGGAGCTAAACCGGCGTCTAGATGAGAAGCTCGGCACTCCTGCATCGACCCCTCCTCCATAGGAGCTTGTCCCGAGGTTCTTTTTCTTTTCTTTTCTTCTTTTCTTCTTTTCTTTGTGAATACTTCTGATGATGGTCTGTATAATGTTAGTTAGGTGAACCGATTGGTGTGTCGTGTGTAGTTGTAGACATTGTGGACAATGTCCATCCTGAGTGTGGGGTGGATGGTCTGTGTTCTTGTCGTGTTTTGTGTTTTATGTCGAGTCGCAGTTGTCCACAGTGTCTCGTTTTGTGTTTAAAAAAAAAAAAAAAAAACTGCCATTAGGTTGAGCACAGGCAAGCTGCATGCAGTCTGCCTGTGTAAAAAGCAGTCTGCCTGTGTTAATCTAATGGCTAAAAAACACCTAAAAATCAGAAAAATCAAAAACAAAACCTTGTACTCTTGTGGTAACATGATGTAAATGACTGTGATGCGTGTGAAATGAGTTTGTGCTTGAAGGAAATCATCAAAATCACCCCACTAGTGTTGAATTGCATGGTTCTTCACAATGAGCTTAAATGTTTTGACTGACTTGATATGCTTTGAATGAGAAACTCTTTTAGCAACATTCTCTTTTGTGAGGATAGTGTAATGACTTTTGGTGAAGTAGTTAGGTGGAGAACATTGACCATTCGACATGTTTGGATACCGTGCTTACTTGCATCAATTGTGAGCTTTTGATTTTGCAATGAGTCTCTCTGTTTTGATTGTTTTATGATGGGGTGAACTGTATCTTCATAAAGGAAAACACTACCTGACAAGTAAAATATAAGAAAGTTGCCATAACAATTAAAGTGTGGGTAAAAATGCCAAAATCGTGTGAGGCAATCACTCATTGCACATGGGGATGAGGAAAGATTCAATTGAGAATCGGTTCGCGACCGTACGATGTTGCTTATCAAGTACGATCCCCAGTTGAGTGAAGTGCCATTAGAGGATGTGAAATGATCCTCCACACGGACCGAGGAAAAGGAGTTAAAAGAAGCCCTTATGCGAGTGCTAAGAAGCAGAAATTGCTCTTGCTCGGTCACAGGTAGTAAGAAACAAATCCCACTTGTACTAAATACGACTTCTCGGCAAGCAAAAGCAGAAAGAGAGAAAGCCTCTCCTTGTCACAAAAGGTAGTGATGTGCTTAAAGTAAAATCATGTTTGCGAAAGGCTTCCCCCATTAGTTTTTGAGACTCATGCATAATTAATTGCTTATGATTGGTGTGAGTAAGCCAGATTGTACTCACGAGATATGCACCTCACTGATGTGGTTAGATTCTCCTAATAACTGTTGCACCATAAGTTGTTAATCACCCTCTACTGACGATCTAAATTGAGTGTTGCTATTTGAGTTTTTGATGGATTTGAGTCAGTCAATAGTAATGGTTGCAAAGAACTTGAGTGTGGGGTGAAAGGTATGATCATTAAAGCACAACTTGTTCTTGAGAAAGAAACTACTGATTACAACAAGAGTACAAGGAAAATTTTGTTTTGTTTGAGTGTTTGATTAGTGCGTCTGTGGTGTGTCATTTTGTGTTTGTGTATTTTGAGTCGTTGCTTAGGGACAAGCAACAATTGAGTGTGGGGTTGTGATATTCGGCTTTAATATATCGGATTCTTGGACTTTATGTGATTATTCATGGTATGTTTTAGCCAATTAGTGCTATTTTAGGGCTCGCTAACCCGAGAATGGTTGAAAAACCATTACTGCCTAGTGCTATGAGTTTGATGTGTTACAGGTGGAGAAAGCACGAAAAAGAAGCAGTGCACAAACAATTAATTGGGCCCAAATCACTTTGTCTCGGGGAGAATTAATTTGGGCCGGGGATCAATTATTGGGCCAGGTCCAACTGAATTGGACAAGAGCTGGGCTGGTGAATTTTTGGGCCGAAGGAATTCTTGGCCAGGGGAACAAAATTTGGGGACGGAACTGAATTAAAAGGAGGGAGGCGGAATAATTAAAGAAGGAAAAGCAAAAAAGGAGGGACGGAATGAACCAGAGAGTTTTTTTGGTTGGTTTTTGGTGAACGGAAATTCTTTTTGGCGGGGGCAGCTGGAGAGAAAAGAAAGCAGCGGAGAAAGGCAGCAGGGCGCAGCAGAGAGCGTATCGGGCAACGAGCAGTTTTTTTCAAGCGGCTTGAGCTGATTTCAACGAGAGCGATTAATTGGTTGGATTCTCTGAACCAATTTAGTTGTTTTTTGTTGATTTAGAACATGATGAACAAAACCCTATCGATTTATCTTAATTTCGTCATGAACTAAACCCCAATTTCTGGGGGAAACACCATAGGATGTAGCTATTTCTTGATTTGATGGATTGATTCGTGATTCTTTTCTTCCAATCTCTATTGCATGAAATTGCTTAATGCCTTGTGTTGACTGGCCACCAATACAATGAATCGTAGTTGATTAGGTTATTAGCGACAGTGAAACCCTATTAACCGAGCCTATTTCATGTGACATAGTAACTTATCGAAGCGACAGTGGATTAAATAAGGTGCTATGCGGTCTTAAATAGGATATCGATCTTCAGGCTAGATAGTTAATTCATTGAGCTACGACAGTAGGATTTGAATTGATTATTTAGTACGTAGTAATTCCCGACAGGGATAGCTAGCACATTCGTGATATCCTGGCTGTAGAGAATTGGATTAAATTGATTGGAATATGTGAATTAATCTGGATAGGATAGGTAGTGAATCCCGGTGTTTCTCCCAGAGCTTTCTCCCATTGAATTTTCCTCGACAAGTTTACTTTGCTTAATTAGTTTAGTTAATTTTGCTTTTAGTTAATAATTTCATCTCTTAAACATTTTCACATATAGTTTGCTCGAAAGAATTGATAAATCATAAGGTTGTACCAGTCCTTGAGAGGAGATACCCGGATTTCCGGTTTTACTACAAGATAGGATTAAGGCATATACGCTTTTGACCTATCATGGAGCTAGGAGCCGAAGGAGGAGAAATGAAGGAGGAAGACAAGAAAGATGGGCCACCTTAAGGGCAAGGTGGGTTTCAAGGGGGATGGATTGTGAGAAACATAATTATTGGGGTTTATTTGTTATTTGCGTATTATTCGGATATTGTGCTAGGGCGGGAATTATGAGGGTTTATTCGGTTAGGTTAATTATTTGGGTAGTAAACAGGAAATAGTCGATTTATATATATGTCATGTTATGTTAGGTCAAGGGCAAGCAATAACACAGAATTGTTCCCAAACTCACTCTCTCTCTCTATCTCACCTAGCCGAACCTCCCTCCCCTCTCTTCACCGTCGGCGGCTCCCTCCTGGGAAACCGACTCTGCCTTCTCTCTCATCCAATTACCAACTATTTCTCACCTAAATTCCCAATCCCTAATCCATTCAATCCCTAAATCGCACGCCTAGATCCGTAGTTCTCACAGAAATGCCCTAAACACGTGGGCAAACTCAATCCTTAGCCATTAAAACAACACATCTTGAACCTTGAACCTCCAGTGTACACTCATAATCATGAACAAAAATATACCTAACTAACTCTAACACTAGCTCCTCACTGAGCTTCCCTCGATCTCGTCCACTTTGGTGCAGCTTCTCGCCTCGCCTTGCCTTTTCTCGAAATCCTCATCCGTTAACCCTTCCTCAACCTGGTGAGTGAGAAGGGGTCAGTCTCGTCGTTACTTCCTAAGATCTTGCCCTAAGAAAACCCTTACTAACACATTATTAGCAGGTTTCCTTAGATGAAATTCGTTCTCGCTTTCATTCTTAAAAACTCATTTGAACATTAACTCATATAAGCTCTCAAATTCTATCATTAACTAAAAAAACAAAACACTAGGACCACCGCGTCCCGTCTCGCCGTCTGGTGTCCTACCCTAGTATGCCAACCGCGTTACATCTCGCCTTCTGGTTGCATACCCAAACTCCGCAATGGCACTGTGTTACGTCTCGCCGTTCAGTCCATGGCCAATTGCCCATTTAACTACTTCGTTACGTCTTGTCGTCCAATAGTGACCCCAACATACACGATCAACTGTTGCGTTACGTCTCGCCGTCCAACAGTGATCCGACCATCTACTGCGTCCAGTAGTGGCCCAACCGCACGGGGGTTCATCTTAGTAACAACCACACGCATTCACATACATAGCCAACGCGTGCCTCCACCTTAAGTAGGCAGTGGGATGCCTCACACATAATCACACTTACTTGAAAATTAACAAACATAACTTGAAATGAAAACAACATAAACTAAAAGACCACGACAAAGATTGTACCCCCTTTACACTCACCTCGTTAATTAGTTGATGCTCTGCCTACTTGATCGTTGTACCCCCACAGATTCGAACTACAGTACACTAACAGCTGACCTCGCTGTGTCCATAAGCAATACCACATCCTCGGCTTAGGATAGGGTCAGTAACCAATGGTTACTGACCTATAAGTAACTAAATCTTGACCCTTAGATCTAAGTGGGCCCAGAAAATCCAGATCTAAAGGTTGTCAATTATAGACATTTTATTTTCCCTAGTTTTCATAATCGGCTCTTATCTTCTTCCTTTTAACTCGGATTTCAAATTTTTTTTGCACACATGGAACGAGTTCGTTGTGCTCTAAAAAATGAGATCAATTTTCAATATATTTCGAGAAACTTTTTTTACCAACTACATATCATATGGTAACTTCTTCGTTTTTAAGTCGTTTCTGAAAACGTTTGCTCAGAAGGAACGAGTTCATCATGATCTATTGGATCTACAAATTTCTCGGTGAAAAAAATACTGGACCAAAAATTACCATACTTTACCACTATGGTATGTGGGTGGTAACTTGTGGTAAACAATGATGAACGTCGTAAATGACCATTAGTATACACCTACTATCATGTATTCAATCTTCTTACCATATTGGTATGTTCATACTATCATGGTACGCTTTCTTACCATATGGTATTAAATATGCGCATACCATATGGTAATGACTGGTAAAAAATTATTCAATTTTTTTGTACTAAAAATATATCAAAGTGGATATCATTTTAAAGAGCACATTTAATCTGACTTATCTATGCAAAAAAAAAATTAAATTTTGACTTTAAACGAAAGAGAAATCGTTCGTTAAAGATTAAAGGGGAAAAGATAAAAGACTTTCCGGGAGAGAGGGGATGCTGATGTCATACAGATGTGGACAGGTTACTGATGGTTACTCACCATAAGGGTTACTGACCTGATCCGCTCCCCACCTCCTCGTACAAAGCTATTACCCCATGTACACACCATGATGCCACCATGCTTAACCAAGTCCCTTCCTCCAGCAATGAGAAACGTATTGCTGCTCCACCATGAGGTAATTAATACTGCCAACCATACCAATTACATAATGAAAATCAAATTATTCCCACCGTGCGCAGTATAGCCTCAACCGCCCAATTCATCACCAACGAAAGCCTTACCTCCGTGTTGAATAATCATGGTGTTTGGTTGGTCATCGGCACCGTATCCAAGCCAAACTATATCCTCTAGAATGACCACACTTCACATTCCATTCCGAGTCACCTCCTATGGCTGTAACACCATAATAATTGATCCGCTTACATATGGGAAAGAAAGCTAAATCTCGTCGATGGTTAGTATCTACGCATACGAATATTTTCCATCATTCAGAATACGTGGATCGGAGGGACTTCTTACCAATCAACAAGACAGGTCACAACTAATCTATCTCTTTGTTGCCCTCGTCATCATCAATTCTTCGTTGTTCGCCTTCCTGACTCTCTCTGGATTGCTGCCATCGTTGGCAATGGTTTCATCCCCTTCATCTTCAAAGTCCGTAACGGAGAACGTTGGGGTACCCGGGTCTTTAGAAGGAAAGGGACTGCGGCTGAGGGGTTTTGTGTGTAGGGAGAGAGAGAGAGCGCTTGGGTCTAGAGAAGAAGGGTAATGGGTTTTCTTTGGTTTTTAATTACCATTAGATGGCCTAGTTGTAACCGAGGGAGATGGAAGGTAATGGGTTCCTTTTCCTCTCTTTTTTTCTAATTATAATTAAAATCTATTAATCCTTAATTAGGATTGATCCATTCATAGAAACTAATTAAAACAAAATTTCCAACTGAACCGAATCGATTACTGGTCGAACCTAACCCAAAAAGTTGGGGTGCTACATATCCCATGTTCTATCTAGGAATGCATTCATATGGCAGGGTACGGTTGCCTAGTACACCATAAGATATCATTCATACATCTAACCTTAATTTGCTTGATGGCGCTTACTCATCTAACCCTGGAACTCCATACCCAGGGTAGAAGCTCAAGTAGGCTCGTCAAGAAGATTAGGGCGACTAACCCAAACACAATCAAAGCTACAGAAACAATGAAATCAACTAGATAAACACATTCATTCTTAAAAACCCTAAAATATCCATTAATTACATAATAGCCCGAAAACTAGGGTTTGGGGTTTAGAACACCATGTACCTTAGAGGATTACTCCATATATGAGGGAAGAAGATACATAGAAGAAATTGGGGAAGACTAGATGTTGAGGAAGATGACTCATCTCTTCTATCTCCTCCTCTTATCTTTCCTTCAGCTTCTCTCTCTTCTTTATCTCTCTAACTAGAAATTCTCTCTCAAAATCAGCTATCTTGAATGGGGGAAGGGGGTCTTCTATTTATAGCCTTCAAAGGACGGAGAGGTTGACGGCTAGGCAGTGTGGAGATCACAGTCACGATCTGCTTCCTTGAGGTCACAATCTGCCGATGCCACCATTTAGGCCTTTAGGCACGAGGTCTTCGTGGGCTGACTTCACGCTCACGATCCGTGAAGTGCGTCCACGAACTTCCTCGCAGTCAATGTGAACTGTGGCCGTGATCAGACTGGGGAACTCATTGTTTCTCCTCGACTTGCTTCTTCACGAAGTTCGTGCTCGAAGCCTCCAGATTCGCGGTATTGATCATTGGCTTTGAGGTCGTGATCTTCACCTTTAATTTGCAGTATATGTTCTCGGCCGTGATCTCCATCTACAGGCCATGATCATCAGCCTTCTGCCCATTTAGCTACACTTGTGTCCCTTTTTGTATCTAAATCACATCATAATCAAATAGGAACGGAAAAGGGATGAAATTGACTATATTCTAACGATGAAGCACATGAATTAGCACGAAACAAACTAGACATGAAGAGTAAATAACACCAATTTAGGTGTTATCAAACTCCCCCACACTTAGACATTTGGTTTCCCCAATCAAGGTGGAATGCACTCTAGTTCTTCATTGCATAAGGAAGAGTAGATGAAGATGAGAAAATGTTACTATCATATTACTGTGCACGCACAAACTCTTGGGAGAGGGCAATACTTACTACCTTAGGCCAAACATTCAAGTTGTGCACCAGGGGATTTCTCAATCATCAACTAAGCACAAGAACTCTTCAGGGTGCTCTTTATTCTTTCTTTTGATTTAGAAGTTGCTGTTTATTGGTCTCCTTTTTCTACATTGACGTGCATTGCACCAATCTTTTGCAAGATTTCTCGCAAGCAAGCATCTCTCTCTCACGACCACGAGCGGATGCATCATTGCCTTTCCTTTTAAGGTCATATGTGGGAAAGTTTATGGGAGGATTCGTCTTAGCCTGAGGACCACTCCCAGCCTGTACTCCACATTGAGTTGCCACAGTTGTTGGGTACAAACGAGATTTTTAAAGTCTCTTGAATTGTTAAAAGGTTGTACCTTGGCATACGATTCCGTGAGGATGAAAGATGTTTGGCGGATGGTAAGTAGTGAGAGATGGTTATCGCGTGGTAAAGCTATCCAATCCCCAAACATATCCTCAAAGGGCACTCTAAACCTTGAGGGTCGGTTTCCTCTCACGTGAGAACCTCTTTTTAGAAGATTTTGAGTTAACAAATGACAGAGAATCCCGCACACATGTTCTTCGTAAAATAGCAGACTTATCAACTCACCAAAGAGGAAGAAGAGAGTAAAATCCTCAATACACCGCTACTCTAATCATGCAACTACTCCCTAGCGAGCAAAACACATCAATCATCTATCAATTCAAAGCATATTGAGCAGGAAATTGCACGGAACAAGGTATTTTGGAACCCTCAAATTTGAAATTTTTTGGGTAATGCATTCAAGGTTCCAAAACACTATCATTTGGCCACCCAACACCAAAAATCAAACAAAATCGCTGCATACACTCTCATAAGTATTCATAAACGTCTTACATTCATAAACAAGGGAGGATACTAGCAATCCATGGCTCAATCAATCATGAAAATCATTCAAGCATTCACACACACACACACACCCCACACACTTGAGCAACACATTGTCCTAAATGTGGGAGTTCAAAAGATAAGATTATGAAGGTTACCATAGGTTGGGTTGTGAGTTGGTGAAGGTACATGACACGCTAAAACATAACACCAAACTACGACCAAGTGTAATCGCAGTCCGGAAATGTAGAATAGTGGCAAGTTCAATTTATCAACCCGGGGTCTAGATCTACTTCCTACTCCGTGATTATCTATTATCTAGCAAGACTAATTTGAGTAAATGTGATTTTAAGCTAAAGCAGTAAGAAAGCAGGAAATGGTTTGAAGTTCTTAAGCAGGGGAAGAGTCACTCGGGGACGAGTTCCCCTAGCTCCTTAGATAGGTCAAAGTTGTAATTACCTTTGGTTGATTTACTATTGATTAAACCGTGGAAGATCCGACAGTAGCTTGAAATCTCTTAAGCTGACCAAGCCCTCTTAGAAAGACTATGTGGTAGACGACTAGTCCTCACCGGGATACAACGTTGAGGCAATTAACATAGAACTCCACTACTGGAATTGGATTCTAGTACAAAGCAGTGAATCGACTAACTCTCGTATAATCGATTCACTACTACCGATTGAAGAAGCACTAACAACCTAATCAGATTCTATCTATCTGAGGTTGTAGCAGAAATCAATAAAAGATTATCATACTTCAATTGACTCAATCAAGACACTTCAATCGATTATAATCAAGTAGTATCACAATCCAAACGTTATTACAATCGATATCCCTAACACATGGAACTAGGGTTCTTCATACCCAAGTGACAGAGGGTTCTACTCCATAGAGAGACAGAGAGAAGAAAACAGAATACAAAGTAATCATACTCATCAAGATGGGAAGAATCCGCTCTAGGATGATAATCTTAACTCCAAGGATGAAATCCAAGCTTGATTGATGAAACCGAGCTCCAAAATCACCTCTAGAGTGTGTTCTTCGCACTTTCTCTCTCTAGGACTCTGTTTCTAGCTATGAAAATTGATTTCCCATTCAAAAGACCCGAAATTGGGTTAAAACCCAGAATTCCCCGACTATACGGCATGCCACACGGCCGTGTAGAATTACCCAGCTCCTCGTCTGGACTTGTAAAACGTAGCGTTTCACTTAAGTGGCTTCATGCATGCTGCATGACTGTGTGAAATCATGGTCTGCCCGTGTGAGCTCCCTGGGAATTCCACACGGCCACAAAGGACCGTTTACACGGCCAATGTGGGTTGCCCGCGCAAAGGGGTTCCACACGTCCACGTCACACGACCGTGTGGTATTTAGATCTGGTCGTGTGGTTTCCCCAGCTTTTTGTCAATCGTTCCAACTTCGTCCAATCGACCTCGAACTCGTGTCCAATGCTTCCTTCACATACTAGGACCTAAAATATCACAAACAAGAACAACCTAGCATGCAATCGACCTAAAACACGAGATATGAGACTCTAACGGTAGAGGAATAGTGGACAAAAACATGTGTATATATCAAGTCATCAAATTCCGCCATACTTAACTGTTTGCTTGTCCCGAAGCAAACCTGACTCAAACCAATGCAGCTCTTTAGACCTCTATAGCAACATGCAACCCCGATAATCAGCAAAGGATTTTTAGATCATTTAGCAACTTACGAGTTCAACTGGTCTTCTAAGACGCTTATATCTCTCTCAATGCGAGTACTAGACTCAAGCCAGGATCATGACAATCAGTGGAACTAAGAAAACCAATTCATGGATAAGGAGACTCACACCATTCAACAACCAATGACTCATTCTATCGGGTGCTCTTTCATTTCATTTCACTTGTTGGAACCCCTTCTTCTTACTATTTGTTTCTCTTTTTTTTTTCTTTTTTTTTTACTTTGCTGTGTTCCAACTGCAGTTTGTATGCGTAGTTTGCCATTATTGGGTGAGCAAGAGCAATTTCTGTACATCTGCCGCTTGCCAGAGTACTTCTTTTAACTCCTATTCCTCACTTCGTGTGGAGGGTCAATGAAATTAAGGGGGGTCGGAAGCTCTATCCGTGCCCTTAAAAACACATCCTCAAGTAGGCAAACCGTTCAACGGGTGGAAATTTTACTTGTACTAGAGACAACTTAGCTTCACCTTGTAAGCCTACCCCACCAAGGATCACTAAAATCTCTTCCAAAACCCGATTTTGTGCAATGAACGGTGCCATACACGTTGGGCTTACCCCATTTCTCAAGATTTCAAAGTTTTTGACATGGAGGACCAACTACCTTTTCATTTAACATATGAGCACCCTTTTTCAATACACGAGTACACAACTCAACATAAGAGGATTCATCAATACAACATGAATCAACGGTCCTAAATCCACTAATTCACAAAATCAACCGGCACAACAGAGAGACAAATAGGAAAAATCTTATACTTCAATGGCTTTGAGGGAACGATGTTACCGAGATGAAAGACTGCCGAGGGACTGGAAATGGACCAGTCATCGGGGACAGACAAAACGATGGAACAGTTCTGCATGAGGGGAACATGAATAACACACTAGCACACTGTGCATTAGGGATCGGAGTCAGCCCAGATGGGCACGTAACGAAAAATCCACAAAAGAAAAACACACAAAAGACTCAGTTCAAGCTCCTCACACACATGGAGCAAACAAGAAAAATCGAAAGCACACAAACACACTCGAATGGACGACGAGTACAGACTACTCGTCGCCGAGGTTGTTGAAGTCGATGTCATCCATGAAAGCATCGTCACTGGCTGGCGGGGGTGGTAGTGGGGAATACTCCCAAGGAGTCCTCCAGACTGGCGGCTCGCCCGGTATCAGTTGGAGCAGGTACTGCTGGACCTCCTGCATACGACGATCCCAACTATTTTACCTCTCAATGTGAGCAAGGGTGACCCTCTACTGGGCCTCCATGCGGTCAATGTGCTCATCATATGCAGCCATCCAGGTGTTATACGCGGCATGGTGGGCCAAGTACTGTTGCTGGAATAGAAGATGATGCTCGAGGAGTTGCTGATTCTGAAGATTCAACTGCTGGAACTGGTGAGAGAAGTAGTCCTGGAATGGAAACGTAGAGCTACCACCCCCATGCTCATAGGTGCTCTGGTAGGGGGCGGGGTGGTCGGCAGCAACGTCCACATCCTCGGAGGTAGCATCCTCAGGGACCGCGGTCTGATCCTCCGCAGGGTGGTCGGGAATGGGGGAAACAGGAAAGCCCTCAATCCACTTGACACTGCGGGAGACCCTCAACAGGTGCATCTTCGAGAACGTCTCTTCTCCGAAACACCAAGTGCCACCCTGCTTTGTGCAATACTAATAGAGGATTTGGAAATAGTCGGCCAGACGGGTGATGAGTGGGGTGCAGTGGAGGGTCGCCAGAGTCTAAGCACTCTTGTCCATAGTCCTCGCCACCACAGATCCCAGGTGGAGAGCATGGTTCTCAGTGCGTATCGAGTGGATGAAGTAGAGGGACCGCCTGGTCAGTGTGTTGGCACTTTTGCCAGCTAGAGTGAAGGACTTCGCGAGCAAGTGGTGGAGTAGGCAATTCTCGAGCTGCATAGTGCTAGCCTTCGTCCGCCCCGCAGTGAAGGGGTCCTGAGCGGGCTGAGCTAGCCGGGTGTACAAAGCCTTGAAGGACACACCGGCTGGGTTAGTGACCTTGGTGAACCAAATCCGGCTCAAATCGCCCCAAAACGAAGGGATACGCCAAAAAGGAGGATGGAAGATGGGGTATGGTGCTGGTTTGGTGAAAAACCGACCAAAAATGGCCGGAAAATTGCCAAGAGCGCAAAAAGTCGTGGTTCCGGCGAGGGGGAGAGTTTTTCGGCAAGTGAATGTGATTTTCTAGCCTCACACAGCCGCGAGTTTTCCGGCGAGTTTTCCAATGCGCGCGGGTCGCCATACGGGCAGACCCACACGACCGTGTGGGTGCGGTGTTTGCCCGTGTGAGGCCGAGAATTCCACACGGCCGTGTGGGGGGGCCCTTTCTGCCCGTTTGGAAATCCTATGAGCTTCACACGGCCAAAGGTGATTTCCACGCGGCCGTGCATAATTTAGGCATGGCAGTGTGAAATTCCAGAGCCCGGGATTCGACCAGTTTTCGCGCAAATGCGATATCCGAACCTTTGAAAGCACTTCAAGACTAAAAAACACAACATTAAAAAGAAAAAGGAAAGGAAATGCAAACCTAGGTGGGGTTGCCTTCTCACAAGTGTTTCTTTACCATCTTTTAGCTGGACGCCACTAGAGGAACTAAGGGTCCTCGAACTTGATTAGCAGCTCTGCGCGCTCGACCTCACCCCCCAAATACAACTTTAAGAGGTGGTCATTCACTTTGAATGGCTCAGTTTGAGCAATGCTAATCTCTACCGCACCGTGCGGGAATACTTGGGTGATCATGAAGGGTCCTGACCACCTCGAACGCAGCTTGCACGGAAACAGTTTTAGGCATGCATTAAAGAGCAAAACATGTTCACCTACCTTAAACTCCATTGGGCCTTTCAACCGAGTGTCGCAGAATCCTTGTAGAGCAGGGTGTTCTCGTAGGCGTGGTAACGCCATTCCTCCAACACCAGCAGTTGCAGCTTCCTTTCAGTACCTACAACACTTAAATCCAGATTTAGCAGTTTAAGTGCTCAGAAGGCCTTGTGCTCTAGCTCGATGGGCAAATGACACGCCTTCCCATAGACAAGCCTATATGGTGAAGTACCAATTGGGTTTTTGTAGGCTTTCCTATATGCCCAGAGAGCATCATCGAGCTTTGTGGACCAATCATTGCGGTACTGATCCACAGTCTTTTCAATTATTCGTTTAAGCTCCAGTTTGTCAGCTCGGCTTGACCATTGGTCTGGGGATGGCAAGCCACCGACACATGATGCTTAACACCATAGCGAGAGAGGAGCTTAGTGAATTGCCCTTGAAAATGGGTTTCTCTATCACTTATGATGGAGCGAGGTGTCCCGAACCGTGAGAACAGCTGCTTCTTAAATGAGAAGACCCGTCTCGCGGTATTGGTGGGCGTGGCTTGAGCTTCCGCCCACCTCGAAACATAGTATACTGCAACCAATATGTACAGATTGCCAAAAGATGGAGGGAATGAGCCCATGAAATTGATGCCCCAAACATCAAAAATTTCACAAACAATAGATATATGTTGGGGCATCTCATCCCAGGAGGAGATGTTCCCTGACCTCTGGCAGCGGTCGCACTATCGTGCGAAGGTGTCTGCATCCTTGACGAGTGAGGGCCAGTAGAAGCCCGACTGTAGCACCTTCCATGCCATGCGGTTCCCCCCATGGTAACCGCCAGTTGGTCCCTCGTGGCATTGAGACAGGATGTCTCCCATCTCGTGCTCCATGACGTAGCGCCGGATCACGCCATCTGCTCCGATCCTAAAGAGGTAAGGATCCTCCTAGAAATAATGGTTCAGGTCGGAGAAGAACTTGCGCTTTGCATGAGTGGCCATCCCCTTCGATAGCGGCTTGACCACCATATAATTGGCAAAGTCAGAATACCAAGGGGCCACGCTCTCCACCAAGGTCATCCAGCAATCGCTCACCCGGGAAGGAGTCGTTGATCTCTTACACAAAGTTGTCCACCGGAGGGGCTTCCAATGGTGAAAGATTATCTGCAGCAAAATTTTCGGCTCCCTTCTTATCCCAAATCTCGATATCAAATTCCTGCAAAAGCAGGATCCAATGGATGAACCTAGGCTTTGCATCGGCCTTTCTCATCAGATAGCAAATCGCAGAGTGGTCTATGTAGACCATCGCGAGCATCTTTTTTTCAGTGGTAGTGTAGTTCTCATGTGCATCGTTCAAGGTCTTCGACGCGTAGTAGATGGGTTGGAATTGCTTCTCATGTCTCTGACCCAGAACAGCTCCAACTGCATAGTCACTCGCATCGCACATCAGCTCAAAAGGTAGAGACCCGTCAAGAGTCACCTTGATGGGTGCATGGGTAAGCTTCTCCTTCAATGTCTCGAATGCAGTTGTGCACTCATGAGTGAAATGGAATGGTAAATCCTTCTCCATCAGCTTGGTCAGAGGCAAGGCAATCTTTGAGAAATCCTTGATGAAGCCCCTGTAGAACCCTGCATGATCCAGAAAGCTGCGAATCCCCCTCACATAAATGAGAAGAGGCAGCTTACTGATCGTCTCTATCTTTGCGCGATCTACCTCAATCCTCTGCTTGGAGATCTTGTGCCCGAACACAATCCCCTCACGAACCATAAAATGGCACTTCTCCCAGCAGAGTGCAAGATTAGTCTCCTCGCACCTCTTCAGGAACAGTTCCAGGTTATGGAGACAGTGAGTGAAGGAGTCTCTGTAAATTGAGAAATCGTCCATGAAGACTTCTATGATCTCTCCAACCAGTTGGTTGAAGATTGCCAGCATACATCTCTGAAAGGTCGCCGGTGCATTACATAGCCCGAATGGAATCCTCCGGTAAGCAAAAGTACTGAAGGGGCAAGTGAATGTGGTCTTCACCTGCTCCTCTGGCGCGATGGGAACCTGGAAATAACCAGACATACCATCCAGGAAGTAGTAGAACTCATGGCCAGCCAACCTCTCCAGCATCTAATCAATGAAAGGTAGGGGAAAATGGTCCTTCCTGGTCGCGTCATTCAGGTGCCTATAATTGATGCAGACTCTCAAGCCGGTCTCAATCTGCATCGGGATCAGCTCGTTCTTCTCATTCGGGACCACTGTCATCTCGCCTTTCTTCGGGTACACCTGAGTGGGACTACCCACTTGCTATCAGATATAGAAAAGATGATCCCGACATCCATCAGCTTCATGATCTCTGTCTGGACCACTACCTCCAATTTGGGAGTCAATATCCGCTACGGCTGACGACTGGTTTAACCTCATCCTCCATCAGAATTCTGTGGGGGCAAAAGGATGGGCTAATGCCTCTGATGTCAGTTATCTTCCACGCCATGGCCTGGGCATACTTCTACAGCAGAGACACCAGTCTGCTCTTCTGCCCGGGTGTCAGATCCGAGCTAATAATGACCAGGAGCTTATTCCCCTCCCGGAGAAATGCATACTTCAGGTGAGCGGGGAGGGTTTTAAGCTCCAGCTCTAGTGGCTCCTCCAATGATGTGGCGATCCGGGGTGAGATAGGGATCAACATGAATGGTTTCTCTCGCCCATTGATCGCGGCTTTGTCTAGCTCCACGAGCTGCTCCTCCAGCTACAACTCCTGCGATGCCTGTTCACCTAGAAAAAGACAACACTCAAGGAAATCATCAGTATCCGCACTCGTGTTTCATATTATCAGAAACAGAGAAGGTGATTTGTTCACCCCCATACCTCAAAATTAACTTCCCATCATTCACATCAATAAGTGCCTTGGCAGTGGCGAGAAAAGGTCTACCCAGTATTAAAGGCACATCCACATCCTCATTTATATCAAGAATAACAAAATCAACAAGATATGAGAATGGCCCCACTGTGACTATCAAGTCCTCTGCAATGCCCCTAGGATGCACAATGGATCTATCAACAAGTTGAATGCTCTAAGAATTTACCTAAGGCTTTCTCCATGAACTGCTTGATGTTGCTGAACTTATTCGCAATGGAGGTGGCCAGAGAACCCACCAAATCTCGCAAATCGACCATAGGATCGCTGTACTGAGGTTGTGAGGGCTGCACCTAGCTGCTGAAATTGCCTCATCTGTGACTGAGGAGTGGCTGGCCCTTGTCTGTCCAGATAAAGAGGATTCCGCTATTACTGGAATTGCCCTTGTCTTGGCTGGTAAGGAGGCCTCTGAAAGCCCGGCGGTCCCTGGGAGACTGGTTGCCGAGGATTAGGTACATTCCAGGAAAAGTTAGGATGATGGCGCCACCCCTCGTTATAAGTGTTGTTATAGGGGTCGAAGCGCCTAGCATTGCCAATAAAGTCCAACTGCTCCTAGGGAGTAGTTGACTTCCTCATCGCCTGATAATCTTCCACAATGTGATGGGAGATTTCTCTCCACTAGCAATGCATTGCCTGCTGCTATCCTATCCCTGAAACCATTCCAGAATGATCAATGGCTTAGACTAACTTAGATACAACCTGCACCAACTCAGACGACTAGGTGGCTGCAGCATGCACAACCCGACCTGGTGCTCGTCTCGATTTCCTTGCAGTTCCCCAATCATATCCCTGCTCTGTCATCTTTTCAAAGGGTCAATTAAGCTGCGGCGGGGTCTTGGTTAGCATGTTCCCGCCGCAGACCGAGTCAATCAGCTGATTGTCTTCTAGGAAGAGGGTGTGGTAGAAGGTGCCCACCTTGAAGGCGTCATTGAACACATGATTGCGACACTTCAAGAATGGTTTCATCTTCCTCCGGGAAAAGTGGGTGATCTGCTTTTGCAGGTCCGCCGTCTTCGACGGAGGATGATAGCAGGTGAGGAACTTGTCCGCCAAGTTGGCGAACATGGTGATCGATCCTGGAGGCCTAATGTCCAACCACTCCTTGGCTTGCCCCTCCACAGTGAATGGGAAGTACCTCAGCTGGATGGCATCGGCTGGGATCCCATTTATCTTGATCCCATCGATGAACTCATGGAATCGAAGTTATTGGCTGGAACTTGAGGGTGCTGGATGGGCGACCTCATGTTCGTGGCTCTAGTGGTCCAGTAATATCCCATGTTGTGCTCATTGGGGAAAACCACATCGTTGTTTTGAGGCTTACCCAAGTCTTCCTCCTGGTTGATCTGCAGTTGTGCTAGAGCCTCCTCCGCAGCTAGTCGTGCCTTTAAAGTTCTCTTGAAGTTCCTACAAGTTCGGTCAAGCTCTTGGTCTAACGCCAGTAAGTCTCCTGACTGGTTACGGGTCATGCACTACCTGTACACATAATGCAAACACAAACCGTGAAGGCACAAAGGTGGAAGAGAGAGAATGGAGTAAATAAAAAGCTAGAGTAACAAACTTTCACATTTCCACAATAACCTAGAAGTCCCCAGCAATGGCGCCAAAAACATGACACGCTAAAACACAACACCAAACTGCGACCAAGTGTAATCGCAGTCCGGAAATGCAGAATAGTGGCAAGTTCTATTTATCAATCCGGGGTCTAGATCTACTACCTACTCCATGATTATTTATTATATAGCAAGACTAAGTTGAGTGAATGTGATTTTAAGCTAAAGTAGTAAGAAAGCAGGAAATGGTTCGAAGTTCTTAAGCAGGGAAGAGTCACTTGGGGATGAGTCCCCTAGCTCCTTAGTCTAGATCTACTACCTACTCCATGATTATTTATTATATAGCAAGACTAAGTTGAGTGAATGTGATTTTAAGCTAAAGTAGTAAGAAAGCAGGAAATGGTTCGAAGTTCTTAAGCAGGGAAGAGTCACTTGGGGATGAGTCCCCTAGCTCCTTAGTTAGGTCAATGTTGTAATTACCTTTGGTTGATTTACTAATGATTAAACTGCTTTCCTTTAATATAATAATAATATAGCAGTTATTATTATTTATAAACCACAAATGCAACCCCTCGTAAGTAACCGTTAATCCAATCATTCACGTATTAAGGTCAAACCTAAATCCAAAGGTCGGAGTGTTACATTCCTCCACCCTTATAAAAATTTCGTCCCCGAAATTTGGAACCGAAAAGATAAACTTTTGGTGTTTGACTAAAACTTCTCAAGTTAGGATATAACATTTCCCTCCCTCTTAATAAAATTTAGACCTCGAAATTTTGGTCCAAACTAATTTAATTGGTTTTGTACCGAGTACTAAAACTGAAAGAGCATCTTTCGGAGAAAACAACCAACTAGCGGTCTATGCATAAAACAAATAATTCCTCTCCCCGGTCTCCCTATTTGCTCCACATGATTACATCAATGTGTTTGCTCGTCCCCTCCATCGTCACCACGGTCGCCCTCTACCCCTCACATGGAAAATACCCTCGTATGTCCCCCTGCTAGAGGCCCCTGGTCTCTGCCCCGATCAGTATGGTCGAACTTCCCAGTGCGTCCTCCCTGGATCTGGAAGGAGCGGTTTGGCTTGCCGCCAAACCGTGGTCTTGCGTGAGTCCTCGCTCCACCACCCCGGATAGACTGCTCGGACCGAGCCATCCCTTGTCCGTCTCTCTAGGGGAATTCTCTGGCGAAATGCCCAGGCTCGTTACAGTTATAGCAGACCCTGGGGGTCTGGCTACACTCCCCTGAGTGATCCCACCCACACTGGTTATAGATACCTCTGTTGCTGAAAGTTTGACCAGGCCTGACGAGCCGGTCTGACTCTGAGTATCACCAAAGCTAATGGTACTGCTCTGCCTCCTCCTGTACTGACTGGGCTGGCCGGACCACTCTGTCATGTTACTTGCGTTTCTCTTGTTTCCCTCTTGTTGTATCCCTTCTTGATGCACAGTTGTGTCAGCCTTCTCTATCCGAAGAGCCGCCTGATAAATCTCCTCCCGACTGTTCCACGCCAGCATCGAGTCACCAATCAAAACCATTCACGACACTCTATGATGATTGAGGAGTAACCCGAATTTCTCTTAGGGGATTTTCTCCCTCCTAGGTCAATTGGCCCCCAAAGGGAGGGATTTGCTCAAGAACACTCAATTTGCATGAAAATCCCTCGATCAATATATAAATCATAATACCCATCAACACAAAGAGTTCACAAACTACAATCTACAAGACCCTAGACTAGGGTTCATAACATCCAAGTGAATAGGAGAACTACTCCATAGCTAGGAGAGAAACACCAACTAGAATAGAAGAAAAACACATGAGAAAGTGATTCGTCCTCTTTGTAGTTGATTGGTGATGGAATCTTCCCTCAAATTTCCTTGGGTAAGTTAAATTCACCTTCAACTCTTTTTTGCTTGTAGCTCTCTATAGATTAGAAGAACTATTCTCAATTCCCTCTCTAGAACTCTCCTTTTCAAATTCAACCCACTCTCCTCTATATAGTGTGTCAGTGCATACTTCACGGCTTCTCTTCACTCTCGTGAAGTATGCAATGAAACCGCGATCTCAACACAAAATGTGCCATTTCATTTACATATTTCACGGGTTGACTGCTGACTTCATGGTCTATGACTGTGATCCTTACAATCCATCAAATTACACAAAGGCTCCTAGTAGTTTGCAATCTTCACGGTTTCCGCATCAACTTCACAGTTGCAGCTTGTAACAATCTCTGCCTGGTCATGACCCTTTCGCTTTTTTTCCATTTTGCTACCTTTTTTGTCTGACTTACTATCCTATCGCCCATTCGACCTGCTAAGGTCTCCAAAATTTTTTTGGGTAAAGGCAAATACTTTTCTTACCAATATATATACTATGACGAAAAATTATGGTACAAGTAATTCAAAAAATCTTATATAGATAGAAAAAGAATAGAAAGAAAATCAAAAGCCTTATTAACTTTACAATTTTTTTATCATACAGAATTTCCAACAAAAAAAATTCTTTTTCAAAACTGAATATTGATAAATCTTCAGATCTAGAAATTCATTTATGACAATTGAACACAAGACCAAACCTAGAGTAAAATATCTCCAAAGACTGTTCAACCACAAATGTCACAATTCAAGAGGTATAAAGTGTACAATCTATCCCAAACCAAACTACCCCGCACTTGAATGTTCACTTGTCCCTAAGCAAACCTTCTCAAACTGGTACAACTTGTAGGAAAATAGCAATGGTATGCACTATCAATCATCGGTGATGCCCAAAAATTAATCACACTTACGTAAAATTAACTTCCATATCTTCACGCGTGCACTGGGGTACTCATAAAAAATGCGTGAAAATTAAAGGACTCCATGGTGAGCTCCTAATTTTCAAAATGTGCAAAAAAAATTGTAGTCCAAAATTGGGGAGTCTCACACACATGTCCTAACCTCCATAACAAACACGTTCACAATCCGAGAGGAAATAGAACTAAAGCCACCTATATCAAGAATTTCCAAAGCACCACACTACTCCCCATAATGCACACTATCGCAATCATCAAACGATACAGAATACATTAAGTAAGATCATGATTGGGATAACTTTGTTCAGAACCCCTAAATTCCAAAACACATCTCAATTTCAACCCTCAATCAATCATTCATGCACACGTGCTTGGAACCCTCAACTTGTAGAGATTTGGCAATCACAAGGCTCCACAACATTCAAATAAGCCATTCCACTCATTATTCACACGGCAAACACAAATATATGTATACACCTCCACACTTCAGAACGACCTAGTACCTAATGGAGCAAGAATAAGGGTGGAAGGAAGTTACCAAATCATTGGTGAGTGAATGTCGGACTAGAGATGGACTAGCTTCACAAGGAATAAACACACAAATATAAACACATGCTTGCTTAAGGCGAGTTTGTTACACAATCACAATATCTAAACATCACAAGAAAAGAAAAACAACAAAATAGGACTAGTTAAACACACAAAGAGATGGTGCCAACATGGCACTGAAGTGGTGACTGCTCCTAGCGAGGAAATGAAGGATGCCACTCAATGTCCTGGAAGACGATGCCCTGAGCACGGACTAGCTCATCCGCCAAGTGATGTGAATGTCGTCGGGCGTGACACGCTCTCTTTCTATCTTGAATGAGATGCCGCCAAACTAGTCCTCAAGGGTAGAGATTCGAGCCACAAAGTTTCCCATGGATGAAGGACCAGCTCCTCATGATGATGAAGCACTGGCATGGCCACGTTGGCATGGTGGTTGAGCTCGATGGCATGGCTTTGGACCCTCCTCCAACACTGGGTTGGACATGGCATAGGGTCGAACACCATCGATGTACTCGAAACCTCTCGCGATGTGTTGTTGCCACAACTGCTCCCAGATGGAGAGGCTCTCGCGTTCAACCCATCGTGTAAAGTGCCACGATCCCTCAGAGCGCATTCAGTCCCTGAGCTAGCAGAATTTGGACCACAGAGTGGGTCGGCAGCATGTGAAGGATCTTCCATTGGGGCCTGAACTGAGTCACCCTGGTGTGACCCACTTAGAAAGAGTTCTCTCTATACTCTAGGAGGATAATCGAATCATACACCGACTAGGGGTTCGCACCCCTGGTGTAAGCTCCATCATCATGATTTCGCTATGGAGCCCCAAATCGTGAGCTAGGTGTCATACACTATCATATGATGGACTCCACCTAGTCTGAACTCCACATATGGTTGATTGCGTCGTCCTCTAGGCTGCACGTGAACAAATGTGGAGTAGAACTCCAAGCACAACTCCCAGTAGATCGACTCGTCAAGGCTGAGCAATTGGAGCCACCGTGGATGAGAAATGGTTGTTGAGATTGCAGCCTGACAATGAAAAAGATGTAAAAAAAATGCCGAGTTCAAGGCGCTAGTGGGGTCCAATGTCCACATTCCTTCATAACTCAAATCGTGACCCATAGTCGGGTGATCCACCAAGTAATGGATATACTCATGCATCAGATCAACCATCCTGCAAAAATACAAAGCAACAAGCATAATGCATGGAAACATTCATTAGAAAAGCACATTGTGGAGAAAATTCACTCCCCCGCACTTAATTTCTAACATAGGTAACGTGCCTACATAGGTATTGCACAAGGTTGGATGACCAACAATTAAGCTCAATCAAACCAAAAGCACATCGAGCCATGAAGAGTTTCATATATATAAAAAAGGTTGCAAATTCAATCCTATATCATGCCTCAATGACCATTGTTCAACATGCCCAAAATTGTATCAAGGCTAGACAATTCAGTATGCACTTGGTGGGCATTTTTCTATTCCAACATCCTAACATAACAAATATTCCCACCAGGGCACAAATATCTCATCAATCACTTAAGCATCATGAAATCCATCATAGTTCAACTAATCCCTCACCCAATTTCATCATTCATGCAAAAATTCTGAAATCTCCTTATTTTGGCCGGAATTGGCACAACATGGGAATTCTTCTTAGAAAGAATTATTGCAATAGGATAATGGCTAGGAGTATTTGAAAGGCATTATGGCATTAAAATTTCCAAGGTTTATCAAAGGCTTATCTCAAGAATCCACTACTCCCCGTATTTGGTTTGGTATTGCTACCGCGCATGACTTCGAGAGTCATTATGATATTACGGAGGAACGTCTTTATAAGAATATTTTTGCTTCTCACTTTGGCAAATTAGCAATAATATTCTTTGGACTTGTGGAAATATCTTTGGTAGCTTGGCAAGGAAATTTTGAAGCATGGGTACAAGACCCCGCACATGTAAGAGCTATTGCTCATGCAATTTGGGATCCCCATTTTGACCAACCGGACGTGGAAGCTATTATTCGAGGGGGTGCTCTTGGCCTATGATCCAATTCTCCAAAACTTAGTATGTAAAAGTTCAAAACACACCTGAAGGGACAAGTAGGATCAAAGAGGAAGGTTATGAGGCGGCGAGGGTGTTGAAAATCGGCCAAAAACGTTACCAGAGAGGGTCGTTGGAGCTTCTCCTAAAGCTTGGCAGAGTTTCGCTGGAGAAAATCAACGGCGATAAAATCGAGCCCAAATTTACCCAAAACTTTGGCAAATGTGAGCCTTGGGTAGGGAAGAATTTTATTTGTGCTTGGTTTTTGGATTGGGCGCTCAGAAGTAGATCAAATTGACGAAGAACCATACCGGAAAATAATTTTCGACCAATTTTTTTAAGGATTTGGTTGAATTCAAATTTTCACGTTTGTGAACATCACGCCCCTTTTATGTAGCCCAAGGTTGCGCAACATCAATAGTTGGGTCAATCTACTCCCGATGTTAAGCTATAGTCAAAGAATTCGGATTTATCTTTCACCACCTGCTCCTAGACGCCCCCCCACTCGGGCTCCGCGTTTCAAGTTCGTTACCCTAACCGACCCCATTAATACTTTCTTCTAAACCTCCTACATATGCAACCGCTGCTGCAAGATCTCTTCTCGCAATTAATGTAATGGTGATCCTTTTCTTTGATTTGATCCCTCGCCAGCTTTCAAATGTAAGAAGTGCCATTTTATATGTGTTAGATAAATTGCAGCCAAAAGCAGCTTTAAGCAAGAGTTTATCCCGAGGCAAGAACAATGTGCGTTTGGATTCTCTTTTGTTGCATCTCTTCTTTTGGCAAGTTTCTTTAAACCTGGGAATTATGTATCGGGCTAACCTGCCAGAGATTAGTTTAGCCACTTTAATAATAGGGTTGCTCGCCTCTATATTCTTTATTAAGCTCTTTGGTGGAGTCATCACAACCCTTGTCATTCTAGAAGGCGGGCGCTTCCTCTTCACTGTCGCTCGAGCCAACTTACGCTTCACCCTCTCACCGTATCTCTTCACTTGGTGCATGGAACGTCTGAGTCATCTTATTGACGCCCGGGTCCACGATGGATCATGGCATCCTATTCAGCTAACCCGGTCGACTTTTGTCGCACTTATTTTTTGCCAAGATAAGGTTTTGGTGTTGACTTCATCGTAATGGTGAGTTTGGTGCTGACATAACGATACATTTAATATCACGGGTTGTGCCTAGTAACATTACATGAAAACTATGTTGTCTGCACCGGTGGAAAAATCCATGTCTACATTACGCTTTGGTTATAGTCTTTACGGTTTGAGATGGTGAACATTACACCAAAGCCATGATATGTGCAGAAATAGGGGATTTCACCAATTTTCAAACTCGATCGATTCAATCGTGCCCCAAACTCAAACAAAACACATTCATCGACCAAAAACACTTCAACCATGAGCACGCTAATCATTCAAAAGTCACACACTTTACTCTAGTACACACACACAAAAAGAGAAAAATAAGGAAACGAAATACAAACCTAGTTTCCTCCCAACAAGTGCTTGTTTAGCGTCCTTAGCTAGACATTATGGATCTTCATGCTTTGGAGCACAAGGCCAATGATTGTGGATCCGCCACATTCTCACGTTTTTAGCTCCGTTACCGGGGACCATTTTACGTTAACCGTAAAAGACTTTGGTTTGTTACTTTAGCCGTTTTTGTGTTGTCTTCTTTTGTTTTTGTACTTAATGTGTTTTTGTTGAACCACTCTTCGCTTCGGATGGTTGTTTGTGTTTATTTGATTTTATTTTTAGTGTTTGTGTGTTTGTATATTGAATCATGGATTCCAATGTCTTCTCCAACACATGGGATTATCTACCAACACCCGAATGGGGGTACCCCGGAGCTTCATGGAGTAATCAAGATGAAGGAAGCCAAGGAACGGGGTTCTATGATCAACCTCCCTTCATGAAGAACAACCATATTCATAGGAATATCAAGATTATTTCTCATACCAAGAAGACTTCCTTCCACAACCAAAGCCTAAGAGTGGTGCATTTATGACTCTCACACCTTCCCCCTTCCAAAGAAAAACTTTGAAGACCCAATCTCAAAGGTGGCGGAGCAAGATGACCTTGTCGAAGATACATGGATTGGAAACTTGCTATCCGACATATGCTTGATGAAGAGGGAGAAAGGTTGAGGAAAGAGGTTGAAGAGGAGGAAGTGAGCATCAAAGAACATGACGAGTTGTTCCCAATGAGGGGAAAAAATTTGCAAAGAAGGAAAGGTGTTTGAAGAAGCAAATGGTGTCCAGGATGAGGACGAGGTTGGGTGGATGAAGCTTGCACAAGTTAGGAATACACATGATGTACCGTTCCTTCAACATAGGTTTGTTATCTAGGCAAAGAAGAATAGTGATTAAGAAAGGGTGGGAGCTCACATAGGCATGAATCCCCCAAATTCTGTCATTTGGTCATTGTTGAATACAACCCTAGATTGATTGACTCGATACCGCGGAGAATTCTATTTTTACTACTTTTCATACACATATGTTTGGAGTCTTTAAATGGCTCGTGAACTTGGTAAGATTTGAGGGTCCACCACGAGACCTATTCTTCTTTCCTTCTTCGTTATTGATCTCTTTGCTCCAAACCATGTAAATACAACCTTGATTGATGACCATAGAATCCACCAAGAGGGATCGATGATGGTATGGCTTTGGCTTGGTGAAGAAGCCGCAAAAGGGTCCTTCTCTAAAAGTGAGTCAAGGTCGGGTGGAAAACTATGGTAGTTTGTGGTGGATGAAACTTCGACAAGTTACACGTGCTACCATATGTGTGTGTGAACGAATTGTATGGCCTATTCTATGGATACTTTGAAGCCTAGTTAAACCCGTCCCGCCATGTATTACCTGATTTGACCCGTGATGGGAGGGTATTAACTGACACATAGTAGCGTGGGGCAGGGCATGAGTACTACTTTCAACCCGCCATGCCCCACCTCAATCTTGGCCCATGCTATCTCGATTTCTTATAATATCTATTCATATTTCTCCTATTCTGACTTTTCTTCAACTAGTTACACTTGATCTTTCAACTAGTTAGACTAAATTACTCATTCTATTGTTACTATTTTTCATTCATTAAGTGTTTCCCCTTTAATTTTGCATATTATTTTTTCAAATAATATGTAGGAGTGGGTAAACCCACCCGCCTCGTACCTGCTAGAGTAACACTTCATATTTTATTCGTTCCTAAATTACTCCCCCCAACTTCATATTTTATTCACGAAAAAAAACTTCATATTTGTACGCTACATAAGACTCTTAACTTGATTTTTTTTTTGACAACCATACACCTTCCGTCAGCGTATCGTTATTTCAACGTAACGAAACTAGCCAAAGTATGTTTCTTTCATCTGATTTCATTATTACTAACGCGAATGGAACGGGCCAGAAAAATAAGAAATAAACACCTCAGAAAGTATGAACTGAAAGTTAAAACAACAAGAAGATCGAGATAACAACGGCTTGTAGATTCTGAAATTTTGAAAACCGAATGTCTAAGTTACTACTTTGCTTGTCTACACAGACAATAGGATACACTATCTGACACTAAATGGAATATCAATATTCCCACGCATTAACTCAATGCCAACGCTGATCACAATAACAATATAGAGAGAGGGAGAGAATTTTGCCGTTTTACAGTGAATTTAGGGGTACTGTATAATTTGAGGCTAGGCCGCTAGGGAACCATCATTAACTAAATTTGAATCCTTAATTCAGAAAATCTAGATCTAACGATGAAGAATTAAATACATTATTATTTTTTCTATTTTTGTTAATCGACTTATATCTTCTTCGTTTTAACTCTGATTTCATTTTTTTTTTTCCATAGATGGAACGAGATCGTTGTGTTCTACAAAATAAAATCCATTTTCAATATTTTTTGTGAAAAAAAAAATCTTGCCTCTCATTACCAATTGTATACCATATGGTAATTTTTTCGTTTTTATGTCATTTTTTAAAATTTTTGCATAGAAGGAAGAAGTTCATCATGATCTATTGGATCTACAAATAACAGTAATTATCTTTTGATATTTTAGCTTTATATATAGTAATACTACATGGAGAATATTTTTTGTTAGAACGCATCGTAAAATCGACAATATAAGAAAGTAAACAATAAATAAATTTACGTGATTCACTAATACGAGATGTGTTATCTACGTACACACGCACAAGATACTAGTTTTTCTATGATTAAATAGATACATATTATAGAAAAGATTACAAAAACAAGCGTGTATAAACCATGATATCCTGTCAAGTCATAGCAACATTTTCGTTCTAAAAATACAACCAAAAAAAAAAAAAAAACATTTTCTCATTTCTAGCATCGTATGCGTCTCCCAATTAAATAAATATACACCTCCCCGATTTGGCAGGCAATGATGTCGACGCCCGACTGGTATAGCTGTTGTACGTCAATGGACCGTAATGAATCTCTCGTGAAACCCCGGCACCGCTCCTATAATTAATTGGTCCCAATAAAGCTCTATCTATATATATACACCTTCTCCCCGGTCAGATTAATCAAAACAAAAAACAAACAAAAACGCATTGTAATTCATCCGAGAAAAATCAAAACGCAGGAAAATCTCTGGCAATGGTGCGTAAGCCCCGATCCGTGTCTCCCCAGGTTTTGTTGGCTTGGGTCGTTTTGGCGGCTGTTTCGTTCACTCCATGGACGATTCTCGCCACCAAGTCCACCAAGTTCATGGTGGGCGATAGCAGAGGCTGGGACCAAGGCGTCGATTACGTAACTTGGGCAAAGGGCAAGACATTTCACGTCGGGGATAAGCTTGGTGATTAATTACTAATTCATTCATTCATTCATTATTTGAAGTGGGCACAAACATTCATTCCTCCAAGTTATCTCATCGTTTGATTAATTTTATGGTAAACACTAATTATTAGCTAAACTTTTTTTGCTTTCTTTTTTATTAGTTAAACCTATTGAATTACTAATAATTAACCAAATTTTTTGTAATACATCAAAATATTATCCATTTTTATGATACCATAAATGATTTTGTAAATTTTTTATTATTTAAAATATTAAAGTTTTGGATTGTTGACATACATGTGTCTCTTTTAAGTTATTGTCATGTTGCCCGGTCATATTACTATTATATTGCTAACTGGAAGTTACCACCTGACTAACTATTAGTAATTAATAAAAAAGAATGCGGTAAAGTTTGACTAATAATTAATGTTTATCCTTAATCTTATGAGCTCTAACCAATTTTAACGATCACATATTGTTTTCTATTAAATTTATTTTTGGGTTTTAGTTTAGAGAATCGGGGTCTGAGATGTATGCTTTAGAGGTTAGGCTATAGCATTACACCCCAAACTCGGTTTAATTTATATTCTATACAGAAGAATCTCAATAAGAATACCTGGAATTAGGGGTGGCTATACGGTCCGGTCCGGTTAAATTGGCCCAAATTGATCCGGTCCAGTCCGGTCTTTTTGAAAATATAAGGACCGAAGATTTGATTGGATACAGTTCGGTCTTGATCCGGTCCGGTTTTGATCCGGTCCGGTCCCAATTCGGTCTTGATTTTACATTGAGATTGTGGGATTTGAGTGGCCTAAGGCCTTAAAGGGTGAGGAGTTGGTTAAGTTTTGTACTAAGTGCAAAGGTTTGTGACCGTTTATGCAAATTACCCTTAAGTTTTGGGTGTTGAGCTCTCTTATCCGGTCTTTATCCGGTTTTTTACCTCAAATCTAAGCCCAAAGATTGGATTGAATTGTTTACTATCCGGTCCCGGTCCGGTCTCGGTCCGGGTTATACGGTCCGGTTTCCGGTTTTTAACCCGGTCCAGGTCCAAATAGCCACCCCTACCTGGAATATTGTATACACCATGAGCATGACAATTATATATAGTTGGTTCTATCATACAACAGGCGAAACCTAGTGTATGTCGTATACCAGCAAATTTCCACTGTACTCGTCCATTTCAACGATAAGTATATATGTGGGTTCCGTTTTGTGTGGGATTATAAAATAAATTATTGCATTTATATTGGTCCTTTACATGGACGAGAACGATGGATATTGTCTAGTATACGACATGTTTGACTAGGTTACGATACACATCGCTATATGTATAATTTCTATGTAAATACCAATTTCTGACGCATCAGTTTTTCTGATGATTGTTGATTGTGCAGTTTTCCTGTACAGTGAGACTGTACACAACGTTTTTAAAGTGACGAAACACCAATACCAAAACTGTATAATACCGTCGTCGGCGAAGCACGCACTAACCTCTGGATACGACATTGTCAAGCTGACGTCTCCTGGGAAAAAATGGTACATTTGTGGCATGGCCGATCACTGTGCCACCGGTGGCCAAAAGCTTGCTATCGATGTGAAGCCATCAAAGCACCACCACTGAAGAGAGTACTCTTAGCTACGAGTACTTATGACGTTCAAGGAATGCTTGAAATTAGCTTATGGGTCTCTTTCGACCCAAATTATCACACGCGTGGGACAGAAGGAAGAAATAGAAGAGAGAATAGCAAAATAAGTTGGCATTAGGCTCAAAATAAGCAGCTAATAACAGATGGTGCGACTACACATTAGGGTTCGTACGTACTACTGTTGTTTGTTGTTTTTAGAAACAGATGGTATGACCATATAATCAACTTTGACATGTGGTTTGAGAAATTAACATCCTTGCTCGAACTTTGGCATGACCGTTTGTTTGGACGGTCAACACCGTTGACTGTTAGTCAACTATCCAAGTCATCGCCACGTCAGCAACCAAGGAAATAAAAAATTCGAAATTGAATTTTCTTTCTTATTTCCTTTACCTAATTAAAAAAAAAACAAAAAAACAAAAAAAATCTGTCAACCACCCATCGCACCCTTATCTTCTCGCCTCTTTCCTTCTTCCTGCAAAACCAAAAAATCCCTAACCCTATCCACCAATTCTTCTTCTCAGTTCTTCCCCGAGTAAAATGCAGGGGTGGCCGGGCGTTTGAAGACGCCGTTGCTGCTGTCGAAGATCGAAGAGCTCGAGAAGATGCAGTCTAAATTGGACGCCGCCAAGAACAGGGGATCGGCAGCGAGGGCAGCGATCTCGGAATTGAAATCGGAGTTGGGGGCGACTCAACGGCGGGTGAGGTCGAAGGTGGAGGGCGAAGTGAAGGCGATGAAGGCAACGAATGAATTGACGCTGGCCGTCGACCAGAGCTGCAAGGATCTGGAGGCGATCAAGATGGAGGTCGATGAGCAGTGGAGGGAGCGGATGAAGATGAAGCAGGTCCTCCGTGTGCGGCGGCAAAGCCTCTGCTCGCTTCAATTGAAGCTCCGCGCGGTGCGGATCGAGACCGAGGAGTTCGCGACTTCGACGGAGGACGCAGCGGCGGTTATCGCGATGTCGACGGAGGCGGAGTACGGGACTGTTGAATTGACGGTGGAGGAATACGAGGAGCTGACAAGAAGGGCGCAGGAGGAGACGGCGTTGTGCCGGTGGAGAGTCCCCGTTTCGGTGGAGCAGAAGCTCGCGGCGGAGGCCAGCCAGAACATCGCTGTAGCGAAGTTGAAGAAGGTGTATCGTAATTCGATTAATTTTAATAAGGCGGAAGGACGGAAGAGCGGCAGCTGGTCGGCGAATGCGGCGGTTTGGGAGGAGGAGGAAAAGGGGGATGCGATTATGGAAGACGAGGAGGATTGGTGGCGGCAGCGGGAAAGAAAGGAGCGAGGGAGGATATGGTGGAAGAGGAGGAGGCGGGACCCGGGGGCGGGGGGTGGTATTCGAGCAGCAGTGTTGGAGGATGGATTGTGATTCCGAAAGCTAGGGCTCGGGCTATAGCGGCGGAATCGAATTGCAGGAGGCTGGCGCGACCTCCGCCGACGAGGAGATCGTTGAGCCAGGGCAGTAACGCGAGGAAGAGAATGGTGAAGAGGAGAAGCAAGCCGACGATTTTGGCGAAGCTTTCGTGTTTCATACAGGGAATCAAGAATTGGTTCCGGTGATTATGAGTTTGGGGTTTTCCATTCGGAGAATTTCTTGTTAATAAGAAAGAAAATTCATTTCCGAATTTTTTATTTCTTTGGTTGATTACATGGGGATGACCTGGACAGTTGACTAACGGTCAACAGTGTTGACCGTCCAAACAAACGGTCAAACCACGATCTGAGCCAAATGAGTATTTATGGTGCAAAGTTCAGGCCAGGATGTTAATTTCTAAAACCACATGCCAAAGTTGATTATATGGTCATAGTTGGGGCCAAAATAAGGTATTAACCCAAAGATAAACACGTATAAGTTTGCTTGCCTAAAGAAAAAGAACAAGCAAAGAACGAAACAGTTAACTGGAAAAATAAATAAATAAATAACAGATAGTTTGGCAATGGCTTAGTTAAAGATGTTACACACCCATATTCAAATTGCATTTCAAAGTCATTTCAAGAGCATTACATCAAATGAATGACAACAAGTCTTTTATAGGTTGGACATCAAATCCTAAACAAATTTTCTAGGAAAACAACAAATCCAAACAATAATAATGGTTGTCAACAAGTGAAACTTTTACTATTTTTGTCTAGTACAAAGGCAATGGAGCAAAGATTCTACTACTTGATTGATGAAATCCATTATAAAGAAGTGAATCAATTCACTATTCGCGCAATTGATTCACTACTGTCAATTGAAGGTGCTCCATTAACCTAATCAGGTACGAGCTCTCCTATGTTAAAGCAATAATCGAAGAGTGTGATAAAAAACTCAAAGAATTCATGAATAATAGCCCAATTGGATAAATAACGCCGACTTAAACAAACCAAAGATTAAACAACAATCATTTCTAACATTCATATATACTAGGGTCCTTCATAGCCAAGTGAGAAAAAAGATTACTCCACGAGAGAGAGAGAGAGAGAGAGAGAGAGAGAGAGAGAGAGAGAGAGAGAGAGAGAGAGAGGAATACATCAGTAGAAGTAGTCATCGTCATGTAAACACTAGGAATCTACTTCAAAAATATGATCATCACTCTAAAGAGATGGATTTGAGCTCTGGTGGTAATATGACCCATATTTGCTAGAACATAGATCTCTTGCCAAAAATGCAACAACTCTATGTTATACTCGAAGGGAGCAGTTTCTATGCATAACCTTGTGATTGAAAAACAGAGACTTCTGGATTTTAAAGCTGACTTCTACGGGATCCTGGATATGGAGAAAGTTGATGAGGGTAAGATCTTGGTTTCAGCATAGACTTACTAGTCAAGGAGAGGGGCAGGTTCTATGGGAAGGTAATCTGATGCATAAGTACTTGTTAGAGTAGTCAAAGAGTAAAGGAAATACCACATTGGTGGGAGAAAGAAAGTGCAAGTTGTTTTTAAGTTTGCTTTCCACTTTAGTTATTGGATACAGTGGTTAGTGGGATTTTGGAAAAAGTGTGGGCTATTTAATTGGACATATTAAATCGCACTACGCACTTAGCACTTTGTCTAGAGCTTATAACAAGATTTACAATGGTAAGTCTAGACATATTAGCCTAAGACATGACTACGTTAGGTATTTGATTATTAACGGAATCATTTCTATTGTGTATGTAAGGTCGTGCAACAATTTGGCAGATCCTCTTACAAAGGGGCTGCCAAGAGGCATGATCTATGAGACATCCCAAGGGATGGGATTGAGACCTTTTGTATAGTTAGAAGTAATGGAAACCCAACCTTTTCTTTAGATATTCCCTAATTAAAAGGTTCAATGTGGTAATAACAAGTTACTCTAACTGGGAACTAGTTTATTATACAAGTAAATTAGTTGTAAGAAGGGTGAGTTAGAGAACTCTTAATGACGTTCATTTGGAATGTCACCTATGTGAGCATTTGGAGTGGTGCCGCTCTAACAAAAGTAAAGGTCAACTTTTGTATAAGCTCATGAAACAGGATAAGCACATGGCCATAATAGTGCTACCCTTGTTGGTGGTTGTGTTTTAGAGAAGAGACTAGTACGTGTGTGGTGTCTCCGGTTCTAGCTTTGGATCTTGACTCCTAGGCTTAAGCCCGTCATTGATTCGCTATTAACTTTGAGATGCGTTACTTGTTCAAGGCAGGTATTCTCGACTCTTATTGACTAAGTGGGGGATTGTTAGAGTAGTCAAAGAGTAAAGGAAATACCACATTGGTGGGAGAAAGAAAGTGCAAGTTGTTTTTAGTTTGCTTTCCACTTTAGTTATTGGATAAAGTGGTTAGTGGGCTTTTGGAAAAAGTGTGGGCTATTTAATTGGACATATTAAATCGCACTTAATCACTTAATTGGACATATTAAATCGGATTTGAATTTTTGGCTAATTAATTACCGGAATTATTTTAATTAATTTTTCCGGATAATTATTTGATTTTGAGTTTTGTGAAACGACGCAACCCTTCGGAAGGGAACTGCCATTTTCACTATAAAAGTCTTCTGCAGCAGAATTTCTGTTCCAACGTTCTTCTTCTTCTCCTCGTTTTCCTTCTTCAAAAACACAAACACAGAAGTCAAGAAAGGTGCTGCTTTCTGACTTTGATTGGAGGGACTCCTGGGGGTGGTTTGCCTAAATCCTACCAGCAACAAAGTAGTGGGGGCAAATAAACACTCTAAGGAGAGTGATCTAATCACGCCTTCAATCGTTCTCTTCCATACGGTTTCTCTGACAGTACTATGTCAAACAAGTGTGGAACTCTATTAGGGGACAAACAGAATCAGTTCCCTGGTTTCGACTTCTTTGTTCCTTGCTTGTTCATTCTCGGTTGCAGTGTTGCAGCCTTTTGTTTCCAGAATTATGCAGGTTAATCTCAGGTTCTGGCAGCAGTATTTGGAAGTTGCTTGTTTATTGGCACAGCATAACAATGCGCAACTCGCAAGGCAGAGTCTTTGGAGCATTATGGTGTTGGGTGATCAGTTGGACATGGAAGGAAAGGTATGATCGAGTTTTTGGAGCTCATCCATGAAGCAACAGTGCAATTGAGCAGATAATAAGGTAAGAAATCAGACTGCTCAGTATAGGAAATATGCAATTTTGTAATGAGTTGGCAATTAGTCATTTGTTATAAAGTCCATAGCTAGAGAAAGTAACTTGTAAACCGTGCTTCATTTCACAGTTTCGTTTTTTGATGACTTGATCACTTTGATCAAGTGAATGAGCAATAAAAAGCAAAGCCAATTACCGAAGAAAAAAAAAACTATGCAGAACTCAATTACCATCCGTCACATCAGCGGTCTTTCTCTCTCCTAGAAAGCCTTTAATTTTTCCCCTTTAATTTTTTTGCATAGTTAGGTCAGATTAATTGTGCTCTTCAAAATGATATCGACTTTGATATATTTTTTAAACTAGAAAAATTGAGCCATTTTTTACGAGTATATATCATATGGTATTGAATAATAGCATAGCATATGGTATGAAAAAGCTTACAATGGTGGTATGAACCTACCAAAACTGTAAGATGATTGAATACGTGATAGTAGGAGTATACTAACTGTCATTTACGACTTTCAACATAGTGTACCATAAAATACCACCCATACTATGGTGGTATTGGGTTGTATTGTGTGGTATTTTGGGCATGTATTTTGTTCACCCAGAAAATTTGTAGATCCATAAAAGATACCATATGGTATCTTGTTGGTAACGAGCCGCAATAAATTTTTTTCTCAAAAAATATTTAAAATTGATCTCATTTTGTAGAGCACAACGAACTCATTTCATCTGTTCAAAAAAAAATAATTAAAATCCAAGCTAAAACGAAGAAGATATGAGCCGATTAATAAAAGAAAGGAAAATAAAAATGCCTTCAATTTTCCACCGTTAGATCTGGATTTTATGAGCTCACTTAAATCGGATAGTAGAGATTTAGTTACTAATAATGAGTAACCATGGGGTTACTGACAGGAACTTGAGCCATACCCGCGTCCTAGCAAAAGCATGGCGACAAGAAAGGTCGTGGTTTTGGTCTTCATCTCGTGCTTTTTGGAAACTCTCCCTTTCACTTAGTCAAGAGGTGGGAAAATGCACGACCTTGAATGGGAAACTTGCAAATTTTCGATCTTCGAATGACCCGAAACTTGCTAATTCTTGTGGAGGTTAGTCGCACGCGGGATATTCTGACTGGGAAGGTCTGAAGACCTTTAGTCGAGACTTCATACTAAATAAGAACCTTCCGCAGTATTACTATCATTATATATGAACTTTGTGAATTACAGTTTGGCTTAGCTGCAATCTAGGGGTAACCATGTCCGGGTGACCTCTCTCGAACTTGAATCAAAACTTTACTGCTTTGTGTTTGCCTAGGATAGATACTACTTCACTACGTTCAAATTGCTATATAACGAGAACTTCATGGAGTAGTCATTACATTTATGACTCGGGTTGACAAATAAAGCTAAACCCGCTATGCTACGCATTAGTTTATGGTTACACTTGGCCACTTTTTAGTGTGACGGTATTGGCGAGTCAAGTTTTTGGTGTCGTTGCCATGGATGGCTAGGTTGTTGAAGAAACGTGAGTTCTGTAACTTTATATAGCATTTCCTTTCTGCATTGTTTTCTTTTCCTTTTCCCCTTTTGCCTTCACGGGTTTGCATGTAGCTTGTGTGCAGGTAGTGCATAACCCGTAGCCAATCGGGAGGATTACTGACGTTGGATCAGGAACTTGAACGGACCTGTCGTCGGTCTAAGAAAGCACTAAAAGCGAGACTGGCTCTAGAGGAAAAGCAAGTCGACGGCCGGATAAGCAGCGATTCTGAGTAGGTGGACGAAATGGGAGACAAACACAATAGGATGAACAACTTGAACCTGGAGCAAAATCAAACTCTGAACCAAGGGCAGCCTCACCTAAATATGCCTCTCCAAGTTCCTCCACTGAATCAGGCTCCGCCTAACAATAGCAACCCGCAGGCGGACAGGGCCAACCATCAGCTGCCTCCGCATGAGCATACCATGGAGTACTTCTACACTCCACGACTCGGTGATCTGGCTGGCAAATTCGTCCATCGGTACTATCCAGTCTTGAAGACTTTCGAGATTCAACGGGAGATCACCCATTTCTGTCAAGAAGATGATGAATCGTTGCGAGATGCTTGGAACGGTATAATAGACTATCTTGGAAGTGTCCCAACCATGGTTTCAGTGATGCATTCACCGTCGGGAACTTCTATAGTGCAAAAATGCACCACCCCATTTGGTGGAAGACTGTCAGGCCATGCAAAAATCCACCACCCCACATGAACAGTTGGACTACATTGCCAACGCTCGACGCCTCAACGCCTACAACCATACTTATATTGAGGGGTGGCGTTAGCACCCCAACTTCTCCTGGGGTGGCAGAAACAACAACAACAACACCAAACCTCCTAGCTTCGCGCCATCGACTTGTGACTTTCCCCAGAGGCAGCAGTCCCTGACCCGACAGGGTCAATTCCAGCAGCCATTCCATCCCAAACAGGGGAAACCCTTCAGCCGCAGCAACAAAAAATTTAGCAGCCCCAGCACAAGGTGACTAGATATCCGAGCTGAGAAATTTGGTGACGACCTTCATGAGTACCAATACTCAAGTTCGCCAAGATGGACCAATTCATTGATTTTTCCATAAGAAAAATCAATGAACTGGAGGCAGGTCAGAGGAATCAGAATTCCATTTGCATGACCTCCATAACCATATTGGAGGCATAGCCCGAAACAATGCCACTAGACCGTAGGTGACTCAACCTTCCGACCCATCCCAAATCCTTGAGAGCCTCACCAGCAGCTAGATGCCATTACTACAAGAAGTGGAAAGACGACGGTTGCAATTCTCGCTCCTTTTAGGCAGGATGAACCAAGATATGTTTCAGCACTTTTATCCGAAGATGAGTAAGTGGAGGTTGAGAAGGAAGCACCTGCTCTCAAACCACAGCTAGTGGTTTAAGGATCATGTTCCCCAGCTTCCTTTCCCCACTCGTATGCACAAGGACAAGCTGGAGAGTGAGTTTTCTAAGTTCATGACAATATTTAAGCAGATCAACATCAGCATACCATTCGTGGAGACACTGTCGAAGATGCCCAAGTACGCAAAATTCATGAAGGATCTCCTCGCCAATAGGAAGAAACTTGGGGATCTATCGATAGTGATGCTGAGAGAGGAGTATTCTGCCATCATGGAGAACAAACTGCCTGAGAAGCAAAAAGACCCTAGGACTTTTAATATCCCTCTTGTTATGGGCAACATGCATGTAGGAAAGTCCTTGGCGGACATAGCCTCTAGCATTAATGTCATGCCCTATAAATTGTTTAAGAATCTAGACCTAGGTGAACCCAGAACCACTAGGATGAGTATTCATTTAGCTGAACGTTTGATTGTGCATCCTAGGGGTATCATTGAGGACTTGCTTGTTAACGTGGGAGCATTCACATATCTTGTTGATTTTTTTATCTTGGACATAAATGAAGATGTGGATGTGCCTTTGATTTTGGGTAGATCATTTCCCGCCACCGCCAAGGCATTGTTTGATGTGCATAGTGGCAAGTTAATTTGGAGGACTGATGATGAACAAGCTACATTTTATGTGTCTAACAATGCGAATTCCCACATGCATGATGACTTGGTTACTGTGACATTATTGCTGATTTTGAAACGGCTGACGCCATCACGAGTGCGGGTGCTGATGATGCCCTTGAGCGCTGTATTTTGCTAGGTGGCCAGGCATCGCAGGAGCTGCAGCTGGAGAAGCAGTTGGAAGCGCTAGATCGTGGCGAGTTCTTGTAGTTTGAGAATTCGTTCAAGTCGATCTCATCCTCAACCAATATCACCACCTCTTTAGAAGAGCCACCAGAACTAAAGTTAAAGCCTCTCCCTCCTCACTTGGACTAAAGCTAAAGCCTCTCCTTCCTCACTGGGAGGTGAACAAGCTCCTAGTTATCATTAGCTTGACCCTCACACCTTAGAAGAAGACTAGACTGGTGGCTTTGCTTAAGTAGTATGAGCGAGCTCTGGCCTGGAAGATCACCGATATCCGAGGGAGCAGCCCCAATTTCTATTGCCACCGGATCCTGATGCATGATGAGATTCGGCCGGTGAGAAATCCCTAGAGGAGATTGACACCGAATATGGAGGTCGTGGGAAGTAACTCGCACGAAACTACACCACAATATAATTCCGACTAGAGTCCAAGTTTTTAAACTCTAATGGGGTGCAGTATAGAGCAAGTATTTAAATATCAACCCGGGTCGGTCCGTCTACCCCTACTTCAATCATTTTAATCAGTATCTAGCAACAAAGTTTTGGTTTAAAAGTTTGCTAATTATAATAAAATAGGGCAAAGGTAAATGGTTTTGAAAACTCTTTTGTGGAAGGATCAATCAGGTGTCGCTTCCCCCTAACTACTACCAAGATATGTGAATTGGAACGATTGCTTTGGGCAAGGTAACCGCGAACCGCAGAGGGATGCATATATGGTCGGAGACAACAATCTCAATTGCTAAACCGAGGTAAACATCATAGGCCGTGTCACTCGACCCTCTCGGTTTAGGCAATCGGTAGTTGACTTACTCCCTCACTCAACTCAAAGGTCGGACGGCTTAATCGCGATTAACCGATTTGGTTAATTCAACATTGAGGGTTGCCCTAAATTAACCTAGTTAGGTGCCTTAAAAAGATGAAGGAAAACCAACTCGATTGACTCTCCCTTGGAAGGAGGATTTTCCTCTCTAATTAGGTTAAGGTGGCTAATTAGATTGCTAGCCGACGAAGTTTCGCTTTTTCCGGCGAAGATTTGAAATTTTCCGGTGGGATTTGGTCGTGAAGTGAAGAGTCACCGTTCACGCCCCTTTTATAGGCATGGCTCTGAGTTCAAAGATGCGTTGCCCAGTTCACGGTCTTAGAGATCGTGAACACTCAAGCGCGTCGGTGTACTGCGGTTGGTCGACAAGTGGTGATCATGCATAAGTAACCAGTTCACGGATGCGTTTTCATGTTCACGGTTTTATAAGACAGTGAACTCAGCAATCCGTCCGTGAACATCAGTGAAAACAGGGCACTTTTGATAAAATTTTGACTCAGCCTATTCCTCCGTGCCTCCTAATCGATCACAACACAACCATAAACCGCAAAACCACAACACTCGGCACGGGGACACCACTTCACCACTCGAACTCTTCATAAGAAAATAAAACGAAAACTAAGGAAAAGAAAACAAACCTCTGTTGGGTTGCCTCCCAACAAGTGCTAATTTATCGTCATTAGTTTGACGATTGGGGATCGATCACGACTACAAATGTGATGTCACCGAGAGCGAATCCAACACACTCTCGGTGCGAGGCTTGTAGCCTCCCATCTTAGGCTCCTTGAGTTGGCCCTCTTGGTTGGCCAACATTGCTTCGGCCTCCCCCATCTTCCGGGCCAAAGCTCCCTTCATCCTTCGTCTCTAAGCATTCATCCTCGATCCTTTGGGCATAGGACCCTTCTTAACTTCCTGCTCAACATCACCAAAAGAAACACAAGTAATGGTTGGGTTTTCCTTGAGAGGCTCTCCTCCACTCTCATTCACATCATTTGTAACACCCCGGTATTTTGGTTTTAAGTTCGACCTCAATTTGAAATCGATTGGATTGACGGTTACGTACTAAGAGTTATAACCGCAGATTAGGAATAATAATAATAACTATTATTATTATTATTATTATTATTATTATTATATAAAGAGGGGGCCGAGAGGGCCGAGCGGCCCTCATTAATCCCAAACCCCCACCCTAACATTTTCCCCACCATCAATTGTTCCCCCCACGTAGAAATCCCCAAAAACCCTTCCCCTTCCGCTAATTGCCCCGCCGCCTCTCTTTTTGTGGCCATGGAATTAATTCCGCCACCCCTGCTCCCCATCGCGAGCAAGAAGAAGCCGCCCCAACCCCGACCCCATCCCTTTCGTCTAGGTAAGGATCGCGAAATCCTTCGCGGTTTCTAAACTCGATTCATTGATAGTCTAATCCGAAGCTCGTATTTTTTTAGCGGTGACGTTGAGGGTTCGATCAACGAGGAGATCAACATCCCGGGACATCCAACCTAGGCCTAGGCTCGTTCTAGAGGTAAGTGAACTCGATCCCTTTGAGTTAGATCGATCGATTTGGTTATTTTTCGTGAGGGTGCAATTCAGTGTTTTAGCAACAGGCATTACAGGCTTTTAGTGACAAATTTTGAATGGTCACTAAAACTGCTGGGAATTTTCAAAAGCGTATTTTTGGATGTTTTATATGTTTCGAGCCTATTTGAAGGTTGTTTTCTAAATTTAGCAATTTTATAAATCGAACGACGTCTAGGAGATGATTTTAATTTAATTTGGGGATTTTTGGAGATGTATTGCTATTTTTAGAAATTGTTGTAATATTCGTTTTAATTAATTAAAAAGCTTTCCAAGGGGTTTTTAAGGGTTTGTAAATTTTCCAGGGTATAGGTACTCATGATTGACATGGGAAAATTATTTTGCAAAATTTTAAGAAGGTTCAAGTTAGGTGAAAATCCATCCAAGACTAAAATAATTAAGAAAAATGGTCGTTTTTGAAGGGATTAATTCTAGAAAATTTTAAGGAGGGGTTTCTTCGAGGAAGGAGTTGAGGATTCATCTTTTCGAGATGAGTGTAAAGGGGGTAAAATCTTTGTCGTAGGTCTTTTAGTTTCTGCTTTTCGTTCAAGTTATTATTTAGTCAATTTTCTAGCATGCGCGATATGTGTGTGAGGCATCCCACCGCCTGTAAGGAAGGAGGCACGCGTTGTGCTATGTATGAATGTATGGATGTATGAATGTAATAGTTGGTTAATGGTAAGAGGAACCCCCGGGCGGTGGGGCCACTACTGGACGCGGTAGATGGTCGGGTCACTGCTGGAAGGCGAGACGTAACGCAGCAGTTGATCGAGTATGTTGGGTCACTACTGGACGGCGAGACGTAACGCAGTGCCATTTCCGAATTCGGGTATGCAACCGGACGACGAGACGTAACGCGGTTGGCATACTAGGGTAGGGACACCGGATAGCGAGACGTAACGCGGTGGTCCCTTGTGTTGGTGTCTTTGGATTAAGAATTTGAGTAAGGGATTTCTAAAGATAAGATAGGAGTAGAGATCTCTTATAGACTGTTTGATAGAAAAGTTTAAGGGATGAAAGTGAGAACGACTTTCGTCTAAGGAAGGCAGTTCACCTAATAATGTGTTTAGTAAGGAGTTTGTCTAGGGCAAAGACCTTAGGAAGGAACGACGAGACTGAACCCTTCTCACTCACCAAGTCGAGGAATGGTAGCAGAGGCAGATTTTGAGAAGAGGCAAGGCAAGACGAGTACTTGCACCAGCATTGAGGAGAAGTTAAGGAACTCGTGAAGAGTCAGAGCTAGAATAGTTTAATTCCTTTGTTACATAGTTAGGAGTGTAGACTGGAGATTCCGAGTTCATTCATTTTAAGTATCGGGTTTGACATTTTTCCAAGTGTTCAGGCTTTTTGTTTGAAATTCTTAAACATTGTAGGTTTAGTTTATTTTAAAAAAGTGGTTTGGTTGCTCCGGAGTAACCGGTTTTCGGTTTGTGTTGTGGTTTGGTTTTCTAGAAAGATCGGGTAGTTTCATTTTGGTATCAGAGCCGGCATTCCTCTGTTCCTTAGCCTCCAAGGAATACTGGAGTGACGATCTGCATTTTTCAAGGTTTCAGTTGTTAAAAGGAAAGGAAAAAGGGAGTACAGTTAAAAGTTTGGCCAAATGAGTCAGAGTCTTTCAGAAATTTTTAGAATCTCCAGTATACTCTAATCATAATAAGGAAATAACTTTTGGATGCCCATGGGGTTATAATACGTCTTGGGAAGGAGAAGGAGCAGGTTCCTAGAGGGATCGTTTAGTGAAACCCCTTCATGAGTGAGAAGAGGAGGGTCAAGGTAGCTCATATTCTATGGGGCTATGAGCTGATCAGAATAAAGTTCTGGAAGGAGCCAATCAGTTAGTACATCGACTGGTAGACCCAAGGAGGTAGGGAAAATGTAGCCATAATCGAGAGGAAAGGGTGCAAGGAAGGGCCGTGGAGTTCAGGAGAATTGAACATAGGGCTACAAAGAGCAGCTGAAAGTTAGACTTGGAAAAATACTAGGGCCACCTAAGAAAGCAAAGGAAGAACTAAGTATATCATAGGGAGCCTAACAAGATGTCATGGGATCAATACATCAAGGCTAGAAGGACGTACAACTCCTTGCAAAGAGATTATCACAAGTAAAACTTGGAGTCGTCACAACGAACAAATTTCGAGGTCGAAATTTTTCTTAAGGAGGAGGGAAACGTGATGTCTCGATTTTGGATTTAGGTTCAACATCAACTACCAGGAGAATTGGATCAAAATGAAAAGCTGATAAACCGTTAATTGCACATGTTTTCACCCCTTTTCTTGAGCCGTTTGAGATGTTGATTCTCGAGTTTTAGGCCGATTTCACGCTAGGTTGTCCTTGTTTGTGATATTTCAGGTCCTAGTACGTGAATGAAGGTTTGGGAGCAAGTTCGGGGTCGATCGAACGAAGATCCGGCGTGAGCCGAGTCGCTGAGAAAGCCACACGGGCACACACAAAACCCACACGGCCGTGCAAGTAACCAATGTGGCCATGTGGGATTGTGCGAGCCTTCACACGGGCAGGAATAAAACCCACACGGCCGTGTGAAGGAGCAATGTGGTCGTGTGAGATTATGCAAGGCTTCACACGGGCAGACTGGGTGAGCCACACGGTCGTGTGTCCCTGGCCGTGTAGGTAGCCTGAAGTGGAGTTATTTGAAACGCCGTGTTTTGACCTCACACGGGCATCTGGGTATGCCACACGGCCGTGTGGCCTGCCCGTGTGATCGGGATTTTCTTGTTTTTACCCAATTTCGGGCCACAAGTGAGAGAATCGACTTTTGAGAGCAAAAACAGAGCCCTAGAGAGAGAGAAGTGCGAAGAACACATCCTAGAAACAATCTTGGAGCTGGGTTTCATCAAATCGAGCTTGGAGATCGTCATAGGAGTGGAAACCATCATCCCAGAGCAGATTCTTCCCATTGTTATGAGTATGACTGCTTTGTATTCTGTTTTCCTCTCTCTCTCTATGGAGTAGAACCCTTCTCTCACTTGGGTATGAAGAACCCTAGTTCCATGTGTTAGGGATTTGATTGTAATGACTCGGGATGATTATACTGTTTGGTTTTAATCGAATGATGCATGTTTTATTGAATTGATTGAAGTTTGATCAGCTTTTCTTGATTTCTGCTGCAACCTGAGATAGATAGAATCTGATTAGGTTGTTAGAGCTTCTTCATTCGGTAGTAGGAGATTGGCTATACGAGAGTTAGCCAGTTTACTGCTTTGTACTGGAATCCAATTCCAGTAGTGGAGTTCTGTGCTTATTGCTTCAGCTTTCTATCCCGATGAAGACTAGTCGTCTGCCGGGTAGTTAGACTGAGAGGGCTTGGTCAGCTTAAGAGATTCCAAGCTATTGTCGGATCTTCCGCAGTCTAATCAATAGTAAATCAACTCAGGGTAATTACAATTAAGACCTAACTAAGGAGCTAGGGGGACTCATTCCCGAGTGACTCTTCTTTGCTTGAGAAAACCGAACCAATTCCTGCTTTCTTACTGCTTTTGCTTAAAACAACAATCACTTGACTTAGTTGGCTAGATAATAGATAATCACGGAGTAGGCAGTAGATCTAGACCCCGGGTTGAAAATAGAACTTGCCACTTTACTGCATTCCCGGACTGCGATTACACTTGGTTGCAGTTTGGTGTTGTGTTTTGGCGTGTCATGTTTTTGGCGCCGTTGCCGGGGACCCTCTAGGTTATTGGGGAAACGTGAAAATTTGTTACTCTAGCTTTTTCTTTACTGCATTTTATCTCCTCCACCTGTGTGCCTTCACGGGTTGCTTCTGCTGATTGTGTGCATGTAGTGCATGACCCGTAGCTAGTCCGGAGATCTACTACCATTAGACTAGGAGCTTGAACGAACGTGCAGGAACTTTAAGAGGGCTCTAAAGGCGCGACTGGCTGCGGAGGAGGAGCTAGCACAGCTGCAGATCGCTGAAGAAGAAGAGATGGGGGACCCACAGGACCATGATGTGGTCCTTCCCGAGGAGCAGACCATGGGATATTACTGGACCGCCAGAGCCGCGGATATGAGGTCTCCCATTCAACACCCTCATGTCCCAGCCAATAATTTTGAGGTGAGCACCTCTGTCATCACCATGCTGCGCGGTTCGATAGTGTTCCGAGGCAAAGAGGGCGTGTGCCCCCGATCACATCTCAGGTGATTCCACGAGCTCATCGATGGAATCAAGATAAATGGGGTCCCAGCAGATGCCATCCAGCTGAGGTACTTCCCATTCACCCTGGAGGGGCAGGCCAAGGAGTGGCTAGACACTCGACCTTCAGGATCTATCACCACGTTCGCCAACCTGGCGGACAAGTTCCTCACCCGCTATCATCCTCCGTCAAAAACGGCGGACTTGCAGAAGCAGATCACCCACTTCATCCAGTATGAAGATGAGACCATCCGGGACGCATGGGAGAGATACAACAGTCTCTTCCTGAGGTGTCCCAATCCTGGTTTCAACGATGCTTTCAAGGTGGGCACCTTCTATCACGCCCTCTTACCAGAAGACAAGCAGCTGATTGACTCGGTTTGTGGCGGGAACATGCTAACCAAAACACTGCCACAACTGAATCAACTCTTTGAGGAGATGGCAGAGAACAGGTATGATTGGGGAACTGCAAGGAGATCGAGACGAGCACCAGGGCGGGGTGTGCATTTTGTAGCCACCCAGTCATCTGATTTGGTGCAGGTGGTGTCGAAGCTGGTGTCAGCCATCGATTGCTCTGGGATGATTCCAGGGACCGAACAGCAGCAGGCGATGATCTGCCAGTGGTGCAAGAGAACCCATCACACGGTGGAAGACTTCCAGGCGATGAAGGAATCGGGCACACCCCAGGAGCAGGTGAACTTCATCAATAATGTTAGGCGAAATGACCCCTACATTAACACCTACAACGAGGGGTGGCGCCAGCATCCCAACTTCTCCTGGGGTGGGGCAAATTCCAGACCACCAGTCCCCCAGGAACCACCTGGCTTCCAGTGGCCTTCGTACCAGCCCAGACAAGGGCCATTCCAGCAGCAGCATCAGTAGTCTCTCTACCAGCCCATGCAGGGGCATGCGGCTCAATCACAACCGTGACCTTTCCTGCAGCCCCTGCCACCCCAGTGCAGAATGATCCGATGGCTGAACTGCGGGACTTGGTGGGTTCTCTCGCCAGTTATAGTGCTCAGAAATTCAACAATATCGAGCAGTTCATGGAAAAGGCCTCGGGTAAATTCCTGGCTCTTGAAGCTGGCCAGAGGAACACACAGGCTGTCTTGTAGGATATCCAAACCCAGCTGGGAAGCGTGGCTCAAGTAGTGGTGCAAAGGGCTCCGGGTACCTTGCCAGGTCATACCATTCCTAATCCGAAGGACCCGAATGCCCACTGCAATGCCATCACAACCAGGAGTGGCAAGATGACTGCTGATCCACCGGTTCGGGCACAAGAGAGAGAGGCCCCTGCCTCGGCATCTCCAGCCGCTGAAGAAGAAGCGGAGCAGGAGGTTGAGGTGCCTGCGCCTAAACCGCAACCAGTAGTAAAGGAGTATATCGCTCAACTCCCTTTCCCTACTCGGTTGCACAAAGACAGGCTAGAGGCAGAGTTCGGGAACTTCATGTCCATGCTTAGGAAGCTGAATGTCCAAGTACCTTTCCTGGAGGCACTATCTCAAATGCCTAAGTATGCGAAGTTCTTGAAAGATCTTCTTTCAAAGAAGCAGAAGCTGAGCGAGCTGGCCACTGTGGAGCTCAGCGAGGAGTGCTCGGCCATTCTACAGAACAAGCTCCCGCCGAAGCGGAAGGACCCAGGTAGTTTTAATATCCCTTGCTCCATAGATTAATTGCATGTAGAGAGGTCCTTGGCGGATCTAGGTGCTAGTATCAATGTTATGCCATATAAATTGTTCCAGAAACTAGGCCTAGGTGAACCCCGTGCTACTAGGATGAGCCTTCAATTAGCTAACCGATCTATAGTTCATCCTAGGGGCATAGTGGAAGACCTTCTGGTTAAGGTTGGCAAATTCTTTTATCCTGTGGATTTTGTTGTCTTGGACATCAATGAGGACACAGAAGTGCCCCTTATACTGGGAAGGCCTTTCCTAGCCACCGCCAAGGCTCTCATAGATATGCATGATGAGACCTTAGTTTTGAGGGATGGCGAGGAGCGAATAACGTTGACAATTGCTAATACTCTCCCTGCTTCGTGTATCCTTCTGTGCTTCCCATTTTGCAGGATCCGCCTCCCATACCTTCGCCGCCACTCCTGTCAACTCCGTCACCAAAAGAACAGATCAAGGAGGAGTGGCGGTCGAAACTGCAGGCAGCTAAGCCTGCTCGAAAGAAAGCCGGAGACCACTATGAGCTGGTCCCGCCCCCACCTTGGCCATCCGAGTATTCACTCGCTTGCATCCTACCGGATGGCCAAGTCGAGTTGGCGAATGCTGGTGGCCACACTCGTCGGGTGCAGGGCCACCATCTGAAGCTGTACCTCAAAAGCGAGGTGGATCCGCTCTTGAAGGCACCTGCTCCTACACCTCTCTGAGCATCCACCTACTGGCGTCCAGCTAAAAGACGGTAAAGAAGCGCTTGTGGGGACTTACCTTGTGTTCTGTGCCTATATGATTTGTCCCCAATGTTGGTATGATTGAAATATGTGAGCTTACCTTGTGTCCAACTTGGTTTGCTTGGGGACAAGCAAACTGTTAAGTGTGGGGGAGTTTGATAAACCGTTAATTGCACATGTTTTCACCCCTATTCTTGAGCCGTTTGAGATGTTGATTCTCGTGTTTTAAGCCGATTTCACGCTAGGCTGTGCTTGTTTGTGATATTTCAGGTCCTAGTACGTGAATGAAGGTTTGGGAGCAAGTTCAGGGTCGATTGGACGAAGATCGGGCGTGAGGCGAGTCGCTGAGAAAGCCACACGGGCACACACAAAACCCACACGGCCGTGTAAGTAACCAATGTGGCCGTGTGGGATTGTGCGAGCCTTCACACGGACAGGAATAAAACCCACACAGTCGTGTGAAGGAGCAATGTGGCCGTGTGGGATTATGCGAGGCTTCACACGGGCAGACTGGGTGAGCCACACCGCCGTGTGTCCCTGGCCGTGTAGGTAGCCTGAAGTGCAGTTATTTGAAACGCCGCATTTTGACCTCAGACGGGCATCTGGGTATGCCACACGGCCGTGTGGCCTGCCCGTGTGATCGCGATTTTCTGATTTTTACCCAATTTCGCGCCAAAAGTGAGAGAATCGACTTTTGAGAGCAAAAATAGAGCCCTAGAGAGAGAAAGTGCGAAGAACACATCCTAGAAGCAATATTGGAGCTGGGTTTCATCAAATCGAGCTTGGAGATCGTCATAGGAGTGGAAATCATCATCCTAGAGCAGATTCTTCCCATTGTTATGAGTATGACTGGTTTGTATTCTGTTTTCCTCTCTCTCTTAATGGAGTAGAACCCTTCTCTCACTTGGGTATGAAGAACCCTAGTTCCATGTGTTAGGGATTTGATTGTAATAACTTGGGATGATTATACTGTTTGGTTTTAATCGAATGATGCATGTTTTATTGAATTGATTGAAGTCTGATCAGCCTTTCTTGAGTTAGAGCTTCTTCATTCGGTAGTAGGAGATTGGTTATACGAGAGTTAGCCAGTTTACTGCTTTGTAATGGAATCCAATTCCAGTAGTGGAGTTCTGTGCTTATTGCTTCAGCTTTCTATCCCGGTGACGACTAGTCGTCTGTCGGGTCTTCCGCAGTCTAATCAACAGTAAATCAACCCAGGGTAATTACAATTGAGACCTAACTAAGGAGCTAGGGGGACTCATTCCCGAGTGACTCTTTTTTGCTTGAGAAAACCAAACCAATTCCTGCTTTCTTACTGCTTTTGCTTAAAACAACAATCACTTGACTTAGTTGGCTAGATAATAGATAATCATGGAGTAGGCAGTAGATCTAGACCCCGGGTTGATAATAGAACTTGTCACTTTACTGCATTGCCAGACTGCGATTACACTTGGTCGTAGTTTGGTGTTGTGTTTTGGCGTGTCACAAGCCGAATTGGCATTTTGTTTCACCATGTTTGGATCAAGCTGGGAAGTAAAAAGGGCAGTGAGACACTTATGGTTACATGAGTGCTGCAAAGTAAGGAAACTTATTTGAGCAAAGGGTTACCAACGAAGTAGTTATGGTAAGAATAAATGATCATGAGAAGCAAGTATACGAAGGGTGTTGATGGAAGGACGAGTTCCGAGGAAATTTCTGGGGCGAAATGTTTATAAGGGTGGGGGAAATGTAACACCCCGATATTTTGGTTTTAGGTTCGACCTTTATTATTATTATAAAGGAGGGGGGTCGAGAGGACCGAGCGGCCCTCATTAATCCCAAACCCCCACCCTAAAATTTTCCCCACCATTAATTGTTCCCCCACGTAGAGATCCCCCAAAACCCTTCCCCTTCCGCTAACTGCCCCGCCGCCTCTCTTTTTGTGGCCAAGGAATTAATTCTGCCAACCCTGCTCCCCATCGCGAGCAAGAAGAAGCCGCCCAGACCCCGATCCCGACCCCGACCCCATCCCTTTCGTTCTAGGTAAGGATCGTGAACCCCTTTGCTGTTTCTAAACTCGATTCATTGATAGTCTAATCCGAAGCTCGTTTTTTTTAGCGGTGACGGTGAGGGTTCGATCAACGAGGAGATCAACGTCCCGGTTCATCAAACCTAGGCCTAGGCACGTTCTAGATGTAAGGGAACTCGATCCCTTTGAGTTAGATCGATTTGGTTATTTTTCGTGAGGGTGCGATTCTGGGTTTTAGCAACAGGCGTTACAGGCTTTTAGTGACAGATTTTGGGTGGACACTAAAGCTGCTGGGAATTTTCAGAAGGGTATTTTTGGATGTTTTATTTGTTTCGAGCCTCTTTAAAGGTTGTTTCCTAAATTTAGCAATTTTATAAATTGAACGACGTCTAGAAGATGATTGTAATTTAATTTGGGAATTTTTGGAAATGTATTTCTATTTTTAGAAATTTTTCTATATTCATTTTAATTAATTAAAAAGCTTTCCGAGGGGTTTTTAAGGGTTTGATAATTTTCCAGGGTATAGGTACTCATGATTGACATGGTAAAATTATTGTCCAAAATTTTAAGAAGGTTCAAGTTAGATGATAATCCGTCCAAGACTAAAATAATTAAGAAAAAAGGTCGTTTTTGAAGGGATTAATTCTAGAAAATTTTAATGGGGGTTAATTGACCCTTGGAATGAGGTTCAAAGACTGGAGTTTGAGGAGAGGATGTCCTAGTGATTCAAAAGGGGTTTTTAAATCAAGAAAAGGTCGTCTAAGAAAATGGATTCTTATTAAAAGGTTTCCCCAAGAAAATCCGGCTAAGGAGAAGTTTCTTCGAGGAAGGAGTTGAGGATTCATCTTTTCGAGGTGAGTGTAAAGGGGGTAAAATCTCTGTTGTAGGTCTTTTAGTTTCTGTTTTTCGTTCAAGTTATTATTTAGTCAATTTTCTAGTATCCCCGATATGTGTGTGAGGCATCCCACCGCCTGTAAGGGTGGAGGCACGCGTTGTGCTATGTATGAATGTATGGATGTATGATTGTAATAGTTGGTTAATGGTAAGAGGAACCCCCGGGCGGTTGGGCCACAACTGGACGCAGTAGATGGTCGGGTCACTCCTGGACGGTGAGACGTAACGCAGCAGTTGATCGAGTATGTTGGGTCACTACTGGATGGCGAGGCGTAACGCAGTAGTGGACGGGCATGGACTGGACGGCGAGACGTAACGCAGTGTCATTGCTGAGTTTGGGCATGCAACTGGACGGCGAGACGTAACACGGTTGGCATACTAGGGTAGGGACACCGGACAGCGAGACGTAACGCGGTGGTCCCTTTTGTTGGTGTCTTTAGATTAAGAATTTGAGTAAGGGATTTCTAAAGATAAGATAGGAGTAGAGATCTCTTATAGACTGTTTGATAGTAAAGTTTAACGGATGAAAGCGAGAACGACTTTCGTCTAATGAAGGCATTTACCCTAATAATGTGTTTAATAAGGAGTTTGCCTAGGGCAAAGACCTTAGGAAGGAACGACGAGACTGACCCCTTCTCATTCACCAGGTCGAGGAATGGTTAGCAGAGGTAGATTTCGAGAAGAGGCAAGGCGAGGCGAGTAGTTGCACCAGCATTGAGGAGAGTTAAGGAATTTGTGAAGAGTCAGAGCTAGAATAGTTTAATTCCTTTGTTACATGGTTAGGAGTGTAGACTGGAGATTCTTATTTCATTCATTTTAAGTATCGAGATTGTCATTTTTCCAAGTCTTCAGGCTTTTTGTTTGAAATTCTTAAACATTGTCGATTTAGTTTATTTTAGAAAGTGGTTTGGTTGCTTCGGAGTAACCGATTTTCGGTTTGTGTTGTGGTTTGGTTTTCTAAAAAGATTGGGTTGTTTCATCGTTTGAAACTACTCCCTTCACTTCATCACTCCTAACCTTAGTGTCAATTTCAAGCTTGATTCTCACCTTCCCATCCCTCAAAATTAAGGTCCCCTCATTAACGTCTATCAATGTTTGGCGGTGGCAAGAAAGGGACGACCGAGGATGAGTGGCATATCCGAGTCCTCACTTATGTCGAGAATCACGATTCGGATAGCAGAACTTGCCCACTCTCACCATCATGTCATCCACTGTTACACCCCGACCTTTGGGTTCAGGTTCGACCATAATACGTGAACGGTTGGATGAACGGTTACATACTAAGGACTGCAACCGCGGATTAGGAATAATAATAATTATTATTATTATAAAAAAAAAACAAACTGGCCGAGAGGGCGCTCGGCCCTCAATACCCCCCATGCCAAAAATTCCATCCCCATTCACTTAATCCCCATCAAAACCCAAACACCCCCGATCCCCTCCATTTATTTTCCCCTCCCAATTGTTTCACCTGCCGCCGCCTGAATTCCACCACCTCGGTTTCGGCTGCTGTTGTGGCGCCCAGGGCTTTGGCTTATCGACAGGGCGAATAGAAAGAATATAAAAAATAGAGACCCTTGTTCTCCCGAGCATGTGGTGGCTTGTAGCGCTCTGCTCTCGATTTTAAAGCGGAAGGGCTGCGTGGTGGGGACGAAAGAGCTGCTTGGAGAAGCGGTGGAGATGGGACTTGAGCTGAATTCGATATCTTGGAATGGGATGAATGTCGGGTTTAATCACAGCCGACAGTTTAAAGTTTCGGTCTTGATGTTTTGAGATAGGCATTCGGAAGGGTTTAAGCCTGATGGGACCAGCGTGCTTCCAGTAGTTGGTGACGTGGAGATATTACCCTGCGGGGTTCAGATTCATGGCGGTGTGATCAAGCAAGGTTTACCCCAGGATAACTGGGTTGTTAGCTCGCTTGTCGATATGTATGGGAATGCGCACGTCTGAATGAGATGTCGAAAGTCTGCGAGGAGTTTCCTGAGATGGATGTTGGAAGCGAGTATGGAAATTTGAGAGCAAAATCAGAGCCAGTTCCGCTAAGGTGAGTGTAAAGGGGGTAAATTCTACGTCTTACGTGTTCTTTCAAGAGTTACAAGTTTTGAGAAATTTTGATGAAGTGAATGCCGTTGTTTGATTGTGCTTATGATTGATGATATGTGATTTTGTTGAGCTATGCTTGATGTGAATGTGTATGAGTTCTTATTTAAATTTAAGCGTAAGTTTATAAGTGATTGTTAAAGTTAAGAAGCAAGTCCTTTTTAAGAAGTAACTCGCCTTCAAGAAGGTGAAGTCGTTTTAAGTGTTTTTTTTTTTGTCACTAGCGCCAGTCCGTTGCTTTTGAGACAGTTTGAGATAGAGCAGCAGTTATGCTCTTGAGATTTTAAGATGGGCAGCAGTTATGCCCTTGAGAATCGTGGTGAAGAGCCACCACGATAAGTTTAAGATGTTAGGGGGATGAATCGTAACGACTTCCCTAACTAAGTTTAAGTTTAAGGAAAGCCTAGGTGGCTTCTCATACGTATGAGTTGGCAACCGGACTAGCTAGTGAGGGATCCTAGTGTCAGTCAAAATATTTAAGTCAAGTTTTGAGCATTAAGAAGGGAGAGTAACTTTAACTCCCGAAGAATTTTATGAGTTATAAATGTTAAGAGTGGAAGTAGAAAACAACTTCCACTAATAGAAGTTAAGTGTTTAGAGAAGAATACTAAAGTACAGTAAGAATATTAAACGTAAGGGCGTAGACTGACCCCATCTCACTCACCAGGGCTTCGTAAAGGAAAAAGCGAGAACTAGACCGATAGTTGCAGCTAGAGGAGCAGTTAGTGAGCAGCGAGATGGAGAAAGCTGTTCGAGGCAAGCCAGGTAGAGGAGAGTAGTATAAGCATCACAGAGGATGCTTAGTCAAGGTTTTCAGCAGCAACAGTTTCAGAGTTTATTAGTTAATTACTTTTATGATTATGAGTACAGACTAGAGATTATTTTGAGATCAGATTGAGATTTAAAGTTTGAGTTTAATTTGCCCACATGTTAGGGCTTTGCTAGTCAAAGTGTGTGTTTTCAGTATTTTATTTATGAAAATCTTTCCCAATTGTAATTTAAGATTTGAGTATTTTATTTATCAAGGGCATTTTGGTAAAAGTAGTACCCGGCCGGGTTAGGGTGTGTCATCCACAATACCCCTCGAGCTAATGAAATAACGGTTGGCTAAGGTGATGCTAAGCTTTAAGGTCTTAAGTTCACCTACTTCTAACTTTTTGAAAAGCTTGTAGGGCATCACATTAACACTAGCTCCTAGGTCCGCCAAGGCATTGTATATATGATGGTTACCAATATCGAGAGGGATATTAAAGCTACCTGGGTCGGACCGCTTTTTGGGAAAGCGGTCGAGGAGGTAAGCCGAACACTCCTCGCAAGAGTCACGTTGGCGAGGCCTTGAAGCTTTGCCTTCTTGGTGAGGAATCCTTTGTTGTACTTGGCAGATCTTGGCATTTGAGCCATAGCTTAAAGGAAAGGGATGTTGAGGTGGAGGTTGCGGAGAATTTCCATGAAACCTCCACACTCATTCTCCAACCTCTCCTTGTACATACTTGTGGGATAAGGAAGAGGTGGTGTGTATCCATACTCCGGCAATGCCTTCCTTGCCGCCTTCCTCTCATTCCTCGAGGGCTTCCCTTCTCCCTTCTTTGGGTTGGTCTCTTCCTTTTTGGTATCTTCCTTATCCATCACTTCATTAGTGGCGATTTCCGGAATAGCCTTCGCACTCCTCACTTGAAGTGCATTTACCCCGGAATGGTCTTTGGGGTTCGCCAGGGTTTGGAAAGGTAAAGATGGGTCTCTCGGTGAGGTTGCCGATTTGCTACTCCAAGCTTTGGAGGCTCGCTTGATGGCTTCGGAGACCCGCATCAACCGAGGTAAACTTGGTAGTCTCCACATCCATAAATTTCTCTATCTTCTCAAACTTTTGGCTAGTCGTACTCACAAAGGTGTTCACTAGGTCTTCAATCTTAGATAGCTTGTCGGGTTGTTGTTGAAACCCTAGGCCACCTTGTGCTTGGTACGGTTGTTGGAAGCTTGAGCCTTGAACTTGAGTCCTGTGTTGAATGAAGGTTGACAGAGGTTGGAAATTTCCCAAGTCTACACACAATCGAAAAACACACCAAGTCTAGCACAAGCAAAGCACACACAATTGCAAAACTGAAAATTAAAAGCTAGATTAACAACCGACAACTTTTTCAAGATAACAGACTGTTGATTCCCGGCAACGGCGTCAAAAACTTGACTCGCAAGAAACTAGACAACAATATAATCCTGAATAGAGTCCAAATTTTTAAACTCTAGACAGGTACAGTATAGAGGAAGTATTTAAATATCAACTTGGGCCAGTCCGTCTACCCCTGCTTCAATAGTTTTAATCATTATCTAGTAACAAAGTTTTGGTTTAAAAGTTTTCTAATTATAATAAAATCGGGCAAAGGTAAATGGTTTTGAAAACTCTTTTGTGGAAGGATCACTCAGGTGTCGCTTCCCCCTAACTACTACCATGATATATGAATTGGAACGATTTCTTTGGATAAGGTAACCGCGAATCGCAGAGGGATATATATATGGTCAGATACCACAATCTCAATTGCTAAACAGAGGTAAACATCATAGGCCATGTCACTCGACCCTCTCGGTTTAGGCAATTGGTAGTTGACTTACTCCCTCACTCAACTCAAAGGTCGGACATCTTAATCGCGATTAACTCGATTGAGTCTCCCTTGCAAGAGGGATTTTCCTCTCTAAGCTAGGTTAAGGTGGCTAATTAGATTGCTAGCACCAACATGCACAAACCTAAGGGTGCTAATCATAATTATGCACAATATGTAGAAAGATTTGGGAAATCAGAGACAGTCGACAAAATAGCTCGTTGGGAGTAAATCAACATCACTAGAAGCTTGGAAATCAAGTCAAAATCAATCAACTGATTGATTACATAATCAGCTCAAGAATCACTCCCTAAATCAAGCGTTGCAAATAAGGAAAGACGAGGTGTTTCCAACTCACACAAATCTTCACCTCCTCATCTATAAAAGGGACTGAATTGCATTACCTCAAGGCAATTTTGTGAGACAACGGAAAAGGGTTTCGAAACAAAAGGGTTTAGCAAAGGGGAAGAGGTTCTTTGCTAGTGGCTGATACCAATTCCGGAGTTTGGATTTTGGGTTGCTTATTCGTCATTCTACTTTATTTCTAGTATTTCTTTCTTTGAGTCTTTGTTTCAATTTGCTTCTTTTGTATGTGTAAGTTAGATCGTAAAGAAAATAAAAATAGAGTCGTAGGTGTGGACGTAGCCCATTGCACCAGGGTGAACCACGTTAAAAATATCGTGTGTTCTTTAGATTTCTGCACTTTTCTTTTCGTACTTCATCTTCCATATCAATTCTCTGTTTTCCAAGGATTTTTTATCCAAGGAAGAAAACAGACCAAAGTATTCTCTATTGGTCTGCTCGGCTGGGCTCACCAATTCTCAAGCCTATCTCAACGTTGGCTTTCTGCTTATAGATTTCGAGTGGGCTTGAGAAGATCAGGCCCAAACTGAAGGGGAGAATCATAACGAAAACACTGAAGGACTTCTCCTTCATTTTCGATCTTCTTCCCTCTTCTTCTTCTGCTTTACTTTCCCAAACTTACAATCCCTAAAATCGGATCCTTTGATTTCAATTGGTATCAGAGCCAATCCCTTGATTGAGCTACATACTGCCAAGGGAATCGATCATTGGCTCCTCTGTCTTCGGTCATGCATCATACAATCATCCGCCTTTATTCACAGGAACGAATTACACCTCCTGGAAACGCTGAATGGAAACCTTCCTTTGGGGAGTCGATGAAGCTCTCTGGTCGGTATTAAGAGATGGTCCTCTTGCCATGGATCTTTCCCAGCGATCCACCTGGAATGATGCTCAGAAGAAAAGCGCCCAGCTCAACAAAAGGGCGATGCACATTCTTCACTCGGGCATGGCAGCGACTGAGGCGGATAAGATCGAGCACTGCGACACGGCTCAGGAGATCTAGATTTCCCTTGAGAAGACATATGAAGGAACCTCGAACATAAAGGAGACACACATCGATCTCCTAATGCACGAGTACGAGACATTCGCCATGAACCCAGGTGAGGATATTCAATCCATGTATTCTCGCTTTACTATCATTCTAACCAAATTAAAGGGTTTAGGAAAATCTTTCGTAAGTAAGGATATAAATCGAAAGATTCTTCGTTCATTACCTAAGGAATGGTTACCTAAAAGAACTGCAGTCGAGGAGGCGCAAAATCTAAATACTTTACCAGTTGATGAATTGATTGGTTCATTATTGAGCCATGAGCATGTTGTTAGGCAAGTTCATGGTGAAGATAAGAGGCAAAAAAGTCTCGCTTTTCGAACTAGAGTCTATCAGGATGACTCTGCAGATGATTCGTTTCTTGATATTGATAGGGAAACAGCCTTTCTTAGTAAGCGCCTTCAACGAATAATTAAACATAAGAATGAGCAAAAACGGTTCAATACCACCTCCGGAAAATTCACTAGTCATGATAGAACTCACCCTGGTTTCAAGGATAGGCTGCTTTCTAGGCAGACCAGAGATGTGGATGCAGGTACTTCGGCTAAGGAACCACAAGGCTGCTACAAGTGTGGCCAACCAGGCCATATCCGTGCACATTGTCCTCTCACACTCAAAGCCAAAGAAAAAGCCATGATGGCCTCTTGGAGTGACTACGACTCTGAGTCAGATGATGATCAGGTAGACGAGGAAGCATTTATGTCATTTGCCATGAATGTAGAAGGTAACTCTGCCCACTCTTCTGCTGAACTTGCCTTCAAAACAGCAACATTTAACTCAGACATGAATGATGAGCCCCACTGGTATATGGATAGTGGGTGCTCCCATCACATGACTGGCACAAAGCAGTTGTTCTCTTCTCTATCCCCTAGAAACGGTGGTAAGGTTATCTTTGGTGATGATAGTTCTGGAAATATCATTGGTCATGGTACTATTGGCCAAGAACCCTTTCCTGTCATTCATAACGTTTTGCTGGTCGAGGGTCTAAAACATAACTTACTCTCAATAAGTCAGTTATGTAGTAGTGGATATAAAGTGATTTTTGAAGCATCTCATTGTGTTGTTGAAAACTCACAAGATCACAAAACTTTGTTTGTTGGAAACCGTCAGAATAACATGTATGTTATTAATTTCCAGAAATTAGGATCATCCGGTGAAATATGTTTTGTGGCTGCATCACAATTAGAACTCCTTTGGCATCGTAAGTTGTGACATGTTAGTCTATCCATACTGTCTCGTCTGTCTAAATCTGAATTAGTTCGTGGTATTCCTTTATTAAAAGACAAATCAGTTTTTTTCTGCCATATTTGTGTTCAAGGCAAACACACTAAACGATCCTTCAAACCAAAATCTGGAATTACAACCTCTGCAGTTTTTGAACTGCTCCATATGGATCTCTTTGGTCCTTGCAATGTTTCTAGTCTAGGAGGTAAGAATTATGCATTTGTGCTTGTTGATGACTTTTCTCGATATACTTGGGTGTATTTTCTTGGGCATAAGAGTGAAACCTTTTCAAAATTTCAAACTTTTACTCTTACTTTTGATAAGAAAATTTCAACCATCAAAAGTGACAATGGCGGAGAATTTATCTCAAATGAATTTGAAAGCTTATGTGATTCCTTAGGAATTCATCATACCTTCTCTGCTCCTCGTACACCTCAACAAAATGGGGTTGTAGAAAGAAAAAATCGTACCCTAATTGAATGTGCTAGAACCATGCTTCTTGAATATGGATTACCTAAATATTTTTGGGCAGAAGCAGTTAGCACAGCATGCTATATAGGAAATCGAGTTTTAATTCGTAAGCACTTAAATAAGACACCTTATGAAATCTTTAAAGGCAAGAAACCAAGCATTTCTTACTTTCATCCCTTCGGTTGTCGCTATTGTTTGAATACCAAGGATAACTTAGGGAAATTCGATGCCAAGTCTGATGAAGGAATTTTTCTTGGATACTCTATTAAAGGTCAAGCTTATAGGGTTTTTAATAAAAGGACTTAACGGGTTGAGGAAACTGTGAATGTAACCTTTGATGATAGTAATGTAGCTTTGCAGCCTAGCAACCCAGATATGGAAGTATTTGACTTTGCAGAGATGACACATTCATCAAATGCATCGGCCACGACTCAACCTACAGATGCAGACTCCTCGACTCCTGCAACAATTGTCAATTCTGAGGTAGACATACATCAAGAGATCCCTACAACACTCTCTACTGCTTCTGAAGACTCTCTCGAAGTCAACTCGTGTGATCCAGAACTTGACACTCCCAATCTGGATCCGGAAGACACTCTGACAGCTCCAGCACACATCAAGAAACGACATCCCACAAGTCAGGTCATTGGCCAAATAACAGATGGGGTCAGAACTCGAGGTAAGTACACTCCTGGCCAATACGTCTTTGTTTCTCAACATGAACCTAGAAATTATAAGGAAGCCCTGAAAGATGATGAATGGTCTTTTGCTATGATTGAAGAATTGACTCAATTTGAACATCTTCATGTGTGGGATCTAGTTCCATGTCCTGATACTATGACTCCTTTAGGAACAAAATGGGTTTTCGGAATAAAACTGATGAAGAAGGTATAATAATCCGTAATAAAGCTCGTTTAGTTGCTCAAGGATACTCACAAGAAGAAGGGATTGACTATGATGAGACATTTGCACCTGTTGCTCGTCTCGAATCAATCCGTCTTCTCTGTGCTTTTGCTAGTTATATGAACTTTAAATTATATCAGATGGATGTTAAGAGTGCCTTCTTAAATGGTATCATAGAAGAAGATGTCTATGTAACCCAACCCCCTGGTTTTGTAAGTCATGAACACCCAAACTACGTTTTTAAACTAAATAAAGCTCTCTACGGCCTTAAGCAAGCTCCTCGTGCTTGGTATGACCGACTCACGTCGTTCTTACTAAGTCAAGGCTTTGAGCAAGGATCCGTAGACAAAACTTTGTTTATTAAACGTGCTTCTAGTGATCTTCTTTTGGTTCAAGTATATGTCGATGACATTGTTTTTTGATCAACCAATGATCAACTATGTTCTGATTTCTGTGCTTCTATGAAAAGTGTTTTTGAGATGAGCATGATGGGTGAGCTACAATTCTTCCTAGGTCTACAAATAAAACAAACTAGTGAAGGTACTTTTATTAATCAATCTAAGTACATCTCCTCCATGCTTAGTAAATTTGGCTTCAACTCCCTAAATCCTAGCCCTACACCAATGGCTACTACTACTAAGCTTTGTCAGGATGAAACAGGAAACCCGGTAAACGAGTCTCAGTATAGGGGCATGATAGGTTCTTTACTCTATCTTACTGCCAGTCAACCTGACATCCTCTTCTCTGTTTGTCTATGTGCTCGGTTTCAATCAGCACCCAAAGAAAGTCATTTAGCTTCCTTAAAGCGCATTTTTAGGTATATTAAAGGCACATCTGATGTAGGTCTATGGTATCCCCGGCACGATCGCTTTGATCTATTAGGCTACAGTGATTCTGATTTTGCTGGTAGTCTTACTGATCGCCGTAGCACCACTGGTAGTTGTCAGTTTGTAGGAACTTCTCTGGTTTCATGGTCTAGTAAGAAGCAAAGTGCAGTGGCTTTATCCACAGTTGAGGCAGAATATATAGCAGCTGGTAGCTCATGCACTCAGCTTCTTTGGTTAAAAAATCAGCTAGCCGATTATGGTATAAAAACATTAATCATGCCTTTGTTTTGTGATAACACAAGTGCCATCTGCATTACTAAAAATCCCGTACAACATTCTAGAACCAAACATATAGAAGTGAAATACCATTTCATCCGGGATCTAGTCCAAGCTCAAACTGTTGCTCTCCATCATATTCCTACTGAATTTCAACTGGCGGATATTTTTACAAAATCTCTCCCTGTGGATCGATTCATCTTCTGGTGCTATGAACCTGGACTTCGCTCCCATCAGGCTCTCTCCGAGAGCATCACTCGCTAAGTTGTTCTTCCTTTTTAGTTTTTTTTTATTTTTCTTCCTGTTCTGATCTTCATTCATTACCTTCTTTTTGTGTGATAGTTTTCTTCTTGTTTAGTAGTTTCCTTGATTGAGTATGTCGTGTTTATTTAATACCCAGCCCTAGGACGATTCCTTGTACTCTCCATCTGCTCCATCTCTGTCTGGTCTTACAATGGTACTCATCATCACATACACGGGTACATTGTTCCTTGAGCCTATCATCTCAAACTATCATAGTCACATCCAGTTTTTTATCAATTGCCCCTTGATTTCCTTCTGTCTTGTGCCGTTCCCTGCATTAGTAGAAGCTGGCCTTGATATTACTCCCTATGTTCAGAACCTTGGTTGGACCCCTTTCCTTGATGCTTCTCTAACGACCTCGTTGTACCCTGAAATTATTCAACTGTTCTATTCCAATCTTCTATCCCCTGGGCTGTCATCCCGTTCCTTTCACTCTCTGGTCTTTGGCTATGCCTTCGCTATTCATATTGATGATCTCAGCATGCTCTTGAATATTCCTGTTCATGGGGCTACTTTAGCCGATGAATCTGAATTTCCTCTGTTTTCCTTCAACATTGCTGAGGAGTTTCTTGCTATTACTGGCCATCCTCCAGAACCAAATAACACTTTACCTGTCACTGTCCTTCCCCCACCCCTGCGTCTCCTCCACTATTACATTGTTCGAGTCTTTCTTCCCAGAGATCACTCTGTTACGACTATTCTCCCTCTCGATCTTTGGATCATCTCAAATGTTGTCCACGGTACCCCTCTGAATTACTTTCACTTATTTTTTGGGTCCCTACTGCGATTCACTGAACCTGTCCTAGGTGAAGCTCTGCCTTTCGGTCCCCTTGTGTCGACCCTTCTCGTTCACCTTGAGATAAACCTGTCATCCTTTATCACTTCCAATCCTGTGTTCTCCCCTGTGGCTGCGGATATTCTTGAATCTCTGGAGATTGCGATTGAAGGGGAGGAACCTCTTGACGACAACAGTGGAGACGAGGACACTGTCAAGGAAGAAGTCGACAGCAGCACTAGTGTTAGTTCCAGTGAGAGCAGTGACACCAACAACAACACTAGTGATGATGTTTAACTTAGTATGGTTGTTTAGCTAGTCTCATGGTTGTCGGCTTTAATTTTGTAATAGACTATGATTGCTTCGGTTTATTATGATTGCTTCGGTTAAACTGTGTCGGCCTTGTTCTTTATGATAAACTCTATTTTCCTCTATGCGGATTAATTGTGCTTCTTAAAGAGATGTTGTTGCTGAAATAACTATTTCACTTGTTAAAAACTAACTCCTTGAGAAGAGGAAAGGTAGTGTCGTCTTCTTTGTTTCACGCAATCGACAATCTCTGATTTAAGGGGAGATTGTAGAAAGATTTGGGAAATCAGAGAAAGTCGACAAAATAGCTCGTTGGGAGTAAATCAAGATCACTAGAATCTTGGAAATCAAGTCAAAATCAATCAACTGATTGATTACATAATCAGCTCAAGAATCACTCCCTAAATCAAGCGTTGCAAATAAGGAAAGACGAGGTGTTTCCAACTCACACAGATCTTCACCTCCTCATTTATAAAAGGGACTGAATCGCATTACCTCAAGGCACTTTTGTGAGACAACGGAAAAGGGTTTCGAAACAAAAGGGTTTAGCAAAGGGGAAGAGGTTCTTTGCTAGTGGCTGATACAAATTCCGGAGTTTGGAATTTGGGTTGCTTATTCGTCATTCTACTTTATTTCTAGTATTTCTTTCTTTGAGTCTTTGTTTCAATTTGCTTCTTTTGTATGTGTAAGTTAGATCGTAAAGAAAATAAAAATAGAGTCGTAGGTGTGGACGTAGCCCATTGCACCAGGGTGAACCACGTTAAAAATATCGTGTGTTCTTTAGATTTCTGCACTTTTCTTTTCGTACTTCATCTTCCATATCAATTCTCTGTTTTCCAAGGATTTTTTATCCAAGGAAGAAAACAGACCTAAGTATTCTATATTGGTCTGCTCGGCTGGGCTCACCAATTCTCAAGCCTATCTCAACGTTGGCTTTCTGCTTATAGATTTCGAGTGAGCTTGAGAAGATCAGGCCCAAACTGAAGGGGAGAATCGGAACAAAAACACTGAAGGACTTCTCCTTCATTTTCGATCTTCTTCCCTCTTCTTCTTCTGCTTTACTTTCCCAAACTTACAATCCCTAAAATCGGATCCTTTGATTTCACAATACTTAGGTTGCTATGCACCAAAATGCCAACCTAAGGATGCTAAGCACAAAACATGCACACCCCTTAGGTTGCTAAACACAAGCATGCATAATCAACATGAATAATACCTCAATCATTGAATTAACCAATACCCAATGACAATCATTCAATTCACATAAAAGAAACTACATGGTAGAGTTAGGGTTTCACAACACCCAAGTGAAAGGAGATCTACTCCATGCTAGAAATGGGAATGGGAAAAACATAAGGAGAAGAGGTGGAAACCATCTTGGAGGATGCTCCCAATCTTCTTGGCCCTTGTGTTGAACTTTCCTTGGAGGAAATCTTCCCAAAATCCACCTTGAAGCAAAACCCTAGCCTTCTTCCCCTTTTGTTCGTGTTTCTCTCTCTAGAAATCAGAAGAAAGCTTTTCACACAAAATGGGCTCCCCCTCTCTACTCCTTTCAACTCATATTTTAAACCAGAGATGAGCTCGGTTCACCGCCTGAGTTCACGATCGTGAACCATGAAACGCATCCGTGAACTGCTGGCGTGCGCCAAAACGCACTGCTTCGTTCACTTCTGTTCACAGTCAACAGCCTCCCTTCATGGTCTTAGTGACCATTAACTCACCTTGCGTCAGTAACCTCTGTTTTGGCTCTGGACGCCTCGAGGTTCATGGTCAAGGGCTCTTCTTCAAGTTCGTGCAAGACCGTGAACTTCCTGGGATAGCCGTGAACTAGCCCTTTTCCACCTCTTCTCCCGGTTTTCGATCCTTTTCGTCAAACTTTCAACTCCGAGGATGGTTTCACCTATTAAACCCTAAAACACACTAAAACACGAGAAACCTAGCGTAAAAACAATCTTTTAGGAGTGAATTTGCCACAAACACCTAAGTAAAACGGGGCAAAACATGTACAATTAGGCCTGAATCAGGAAAACAAGACAACTGCATTCCACAATCAACCATTGGGAAGAATGATGACTACATCCAATTTAGTAGTAGTAGTTGTAGTAAAATGATGACCCAGTGCGACAGTTCATTTGTCCATATTAAAATGTAATGATCGACTAACTTTTACTAAAGGAATTTTGTTTTTAATTGGCCTGGCCAGGAGCGGACCCAAGGAGTGGCCCGCCCAAAAAATTTGCGAGAAATTTAAGTTTTGTTGTCATAAAACTAGGGATTCGGGACTTACGACTTGGGTGAGCATCCGGTCCGGGCCGGATCGGACCAAATCCAGGACAATCACAGTTCAGTAGTGAAACATATCTTAGGGGTGGGCAACGGGACGGGACGGGATACCTGTCCCATTTTAAACGGGTACCCATTCCCATTTGGAGACCAAAGTCCATCCCATATCCCAAACCCATATGGGAAACGGGTACCCATTACCCATACGGGACGGATAACGGGTACCCATACTACCCATAAATACCCAAAGTTTAAATGACATCACATTACATATCTTAATAATAACATGCTCTTGCGGGGAATAATAAGAACACGATATGATCAAAAACATAAATTCAATCTCTATATACACAAGCATTCATTTCAAAACATGTCCCTAAACCCTGATGACGTTTTAGCTAAAGACAATTACATCCCAAAGGAAAACCCACTGCCATTTTCCCACTGTATCACGGAAAGGTTTTATTACTTCGTGGCCTTAGGGTGCTCCCACACTTTCCTCACTGACTACTTGTCCCCAGCATATGAAGTACCCTCAACAGAGCCCTGATTTGGAGGATTTTATTCTTAAGCCCAAGATCATGGGATACTCACCTGCCAAAACGAAGCATATATTTCTCATAGTATGTTTTCCTTAACTCAATCAATGATGCTAAGCTAGCCGTTATTTGTCTGATTACACAAGCAGTATACCAACTTTTCATGTCTTTAATTTGAACCCTAGCCCCCTTTTTCTTTAGGCAATGCTTACACCTTCCATGAAACGGTCTTTGTAATTTGAATGGGTACAACGAGTACCCATTTTACCCAAACGGGTATTCGCGGGTAACCCGCGGGTACCCATATTAGGACTGTACAATCCCAAGTCCCATCCGTTTAAAATATTACGGGTAATATGGGTACCCGTAACCCTTAAAAAATGGGACGGGTACGGGTATACCAAAATACCCGTTTCCCGTTGCCCACCCCTAACATATCTTATGATCAAGGATTGGATCAATAGTGCATTCGGTTTGCTTTGGTCTGATCAAAATGTCAATTCAATACATTTTTCTTCAGTATTTACAATATTCATAGGACCAAGGACCAAGAACCTGACCATATTATATTCAATTCGGTGTGGTACGGTTCAAACATCAATTCAGTTCGTTGTGGTCTGGTATGGACCAACCCATTGTCCACCCCTACTTACGACAATGTTTAGATAATTGTATACTTTTAGCATCCAACAAACTGAATTCGGGACTTGCGACAATGTTTCGATAATTGTATGTTTTTAGCAACCATCAAACCGCCTAAAAAAATTTTATTCTAATTTTGAAGTGCATCCATGACGAACAACCCCTTAAAAAGAAGAGCAATTACAATTTGCATGACAACGATACACATTAAAATCATCAGAAAAGTAGATTAATTTATAGTCAATCAAAATTCACCGTTCACCTACTTCATATTAATTCTTAATAGAAGCTTCACGTCATATCAAATGTACCAGAAGGGCCACCAACCAGTGCATACAGAGGTCCATTTCAAATTCCCTACATACAGTGCGTTTTGTGGAAGGACAATTTCGGAAATAGTTTATACAATGGGAAGAGAATCGTTGCAGCTGAAATGAAGAAGAATCAGTCGGTCGACATGCATAGAGAATGGACAAACACCGGTGAATCTCGGGACCTCCCTACTGGTAATAGAGGCTTTTGGATTTGCGGCGATAGAGAAAATGATGCGAAGAAGAAAAAAAAAAGACGAGAGGAGTTGTTGTTTATGGAGTAGGGAAAATCGTATGCCGAGCGTATGAAATGAGAGTGTTCAACTACAAGGGTGAGCTTGTGAAGGGGAAAAAATGGAGAGAAGAAAGTGGGTCGAAGAAAACGAGGTCGGACGGAAACCATCAGCGCAATGGGGAGAGAAATGAGTCGGTTTCTCATTTGGGTCGAGAAACAAAAAAAGAGGTCCGAACACCACACCTGCAGCGGCCAGCCAGAAAATGCAAATTTTCCACTTCCCAAACTACCCTTGCAAAAAGCACTCTGGAGGCAGGGATTTTTGAATGGGGTGGCAGTTTTAATATCCTACGATTAATTAGAGTGTATATTATCTTTTAATTAATCAACCTTCCTTTCAGTTTTAGTTTTGGGTGTTTAACATAGCAACTAGGAAAATATTATGGGAGATAATTATACTTATTAATTTATTTGTGGCGAAAGAGAGAATTAATATACACTTTAATTAATAGTAGAAAATGAAAACTAACAGTTTCATTTCAAATTTCCTGCATCCAAAGTGTTTTGTGGAGGTACAATTTGGGAAACATTTTATACTTTATACATGTAGGCTTAAATTCCATTTGACATTGGTTGGAAATAAAGAAAATGTAGAAAATAGAGAAAGTAACTCATTTTGATATTCAGATAAATTGTTCACTATTAAGTAGGATATAGAGAAAGTAGATAAACCTCACCCATTAAATAAATACTAAATGTAACAATATATTAACACTTTATTAATGGTTTGAATATAAAATTCTCTGGAAATAGATGGTGTAGTGTTATTAAGTTCACACTCGAAGCCTAGTGATAATTTGTAAAGACAGGATGGGTAGTGTGAGTTTTGTAGGGCTTCCAATATGTAGGTATCTAAAATCCCTATATAACTGAATTTATGGCTCTTATAGAGGCAATCCAATAGTGATCTTTAAACGATGAAACAAAGGTGGTATTCAGAGGGGGGGGGGGGTGCAGAAGCAGTCATTGATAAGGTACGAGGTCAGGAGATACGTGATGATAGAGGTGGAGTCATTTTCGAGGAAATTGGCCGTTTTGTTGTGGAACTGATAGGCAGATAAAACACCCGAGCAACCAATTTGATGGCTAAAAGGACAATTTCTTTGTGTTCCTGCAAGTGTTAGTGGTTTTGATTTTCGATGTTGACTTATTTTTTGGTTGTAAACTACGGTATCTTCATAGTTCTTGGTAATACAAGTTAGGTAGGCCAAAATCATTTCGAATGGGACAAAATATTTTCATGGGCCCTTCTTTGGCCTCCAATCCGGACAACCCATATTGGCAAAAACAAAACTTTAAATATAAATCTCCCAGATTTCAGCTCTGTTTCTCATTATAAGAGTACATAAATTAAAGTAATCCGGCCAACGGGTCGGGTAAAAGCTAGATTTTATTAAAAAAAAAAAGCAAAATATTTCCGTAGTTTAGTGGGAAGACAACAACAGCCTTTTACAAACCCTACGTATAATAATAAAGAAAATATGGTGAATGTGGATTTGATGGCGTGAGATAGGCTCAATGGGTAATGCGATGATAATCAATTTAGGGTATGATATCTCGTTATTCAATGGGTTGATTTAAATGGTCTTTTAGCAATTCGACTATAGGGTAAAGTAGATCAATGAAATTTTTAGATGAGAATCAATGATAGCAATCAATAAAAGATGAATCAAATATATACTAATTAAGTGCCACATTAAACATTTCATAGATGTTAGGGATGACACATTATGTGGTTATCATCCATCCTTGCCTAATTGAGAGTTCATTACACTATCCGCGCTCCGAAAAGGTTGATGATTACATGAGGCTTTCTTTTGAATGGGCGTGCACACCATATAGATAAAATCCAAAACGATAGACAACTACAACATCGATGCCTATAGGATTGACCAAATAGTTAGATCTCTCTTTCAGGTCGACATATACTACCTAATAAAGAAGTATCGTATTCATTCTCGGTTGTTCCGCTAAAATTTTCAATTTTCTATGACTCTTATTTCCTCTCATTTTTCGAATTGTACACACATTAACCTAGCTAACTATAAACCATAAATCACAAGTACTTTGCCCATCCCTTTTTAAATAATTTGATTTCGTAATATCATAGTTCTTTATGTCACTCGAGTTTCCAATCTACGAACGATTGTACATGTTCCGATAGGAATCACATATTTACGAAAATCCATCTAACTGTGGGATCTAACCAACCCATTTATCAAAGAACCCGACCATCCTCCACCGATCCCACTCAAATGACCTACCATGGGTCCAAGCCCAGCCCAGACTCTGTGTTGGTCAGATCCACAATACATGGTCTCAATATTTTAGGGCCTCAGAATCCAGAAGTCTGTAGGCGGGATTGGACCAATTTGGGCCTCATAGCGGAGCTGCAGCTCCTTGGGGCTGGCAAGGCCTTCCCGAAGGAGGGATATAACCCATCTAGGCTTCATATGGGAGTCGCACCTCCTTGGTAGGGCAATGCCCACGCAAAACAACACCAACCAGCAAAAAAGGCGACCGAACCATGGACCTCCTTCCTATTGAAATGAGATTCAACCACTGAGCTAGGAGTTGCTTTATGAATTTAAACTAATAATTGTAGTATTAACACCTCTCTTCTTCTCTTCCTCCAAAATTTCTCCACTTTCCAAAACCATCCAACGCCTAAATATTAACTAGTTTTTTACCCGCCCATTGGGCGGTGTATTTTGTTTGGTTGTTTTATAATTCGTTATAGTATTCTAATTGTTATTATTATTTATGTTTGCTAAGGTAATATACATGGAATTATAAATCCCACTTACCTTATTTCAGGTATAATTTCATACTTTAATACCTTTTGTTTATTTATGAATATTTTAATTTTATTAACTGAGCTCTTTGTAGACGGTTCTTTATTGATTTAGAATTTTTTTTATCGAACTCGCCCTTTAAGATTATAAACATAAGAGATTATTCATTCTTTAGCACAGAATTGTGATAAAGAAGTTAAAAAAACTTACGGCCACAAAAGAAGAAGTTAGAATAAGAAAATATGCTTCAATTAATAAAAAATAAGCGAAGAGCTTTTTATTTTCTCTCCCTTCTCATATGTCGGTATATGATAAGAGAGAATATTCTGATCTAAATCTCATGAATATCGTGGATTATCACTTATACATACAATTTTGGAATAATGAGGAAACTCATTAGCATCCACGTCCATCAATCTTCCACGTACTTGTTTAATTACCTTGAAATGTTCTAGCAAAACCAACCACAAACAAAACTATCAGCTGTCACTAACTTATTAAAGTAATATTTTCAGCAAATTAAACTGCATATAATTAAACACAATTTATATTTTGTAGAGAGCTACATATCTCCTGCAGAAAAGAATTGTGCTTTATTACCTAATAACAACATAGACAAATAATGAAAAGAGCAGTCTTCAATACCACTCAACTCATTTTATCATTCAGATTCCTCATTCGTGAACTGAATATATGCATCAATCCAAATAGTAGTTTGTAAGAAAACAATCATGTCAAAATCAATCTTTAGTTAGGGATTCAATGCAGAAAAATTCACCTTAATGAAACAAACAAATGTCACCGCAAACATGTAGAAATTAAAAAAACATCGAAATAGACAACCGAGAAACCACCATTATCATTTTCTTTCTTCTTCGCGACCTTTATAAAACCTCAATTATGTTCCCTTCTGCTTATAACCCATTTGCTACCTACTAATTACTAACCAGATCATCATTGTATAGCTAGCTAGAAGTAGCATGTCAATCATGAACATAAAATATAATAAACAATCATCACAACTCTACTTTCCATTTCAACATTCAAGAAATCGGGTTGCAATAGACATTCAAGAAAAATGATCAATTATTCAACCAAAGGAGGTATGCCCTAAGTCCAACCAATTAACCCTTCTAATTATATTTTATATACATGAAAGTATATGGCGACCCTTCTCAGTAAAAAAACAAAGACGAAATATATTCACTCATCGAGAGTGGGAAAATTTACCATCCTGCATTCGTAATTTGGAAGAAATTAAGAAAAGAATGAGAAAAAGAGTATAACTCGGCCAGTCAACCGCAAACAATAACATATCGCTGAGAAAGTGAGACCAGTTGCCAGCTTCAGATCAAGGAGGAAGAGGGTGCAGTCGACAACCCTCGGCTTGGTTCACCTCATATTCACAATGATCAGATTAACTTTTTTCGTCAATAGACAAAAATATGTTACAATTGCTCAAAAAAATCGTATGCATTACCATTTCCTTTTCTATAAGAATACAAATATTAGAAATCTCAAAAAATTAGCAACTAATAAGAGGGCTTTGTTTATTTTTATGGTGGTTGACATACTTTCTTGATTTCTTATTTTCAATGTTGGATTTTATTTCTAGAGAGACCATCAAAATGAGGAAAGGGATAGAAACAAATTAAAAGTTTGCATTAATAATTAATATATTTTCATTTAATAGAAATGAATAAGAAGTTTTAAAAAAAAATAACAATTATTGCTCTATCAAGTTTATATTCAGACATTTTGCTATATAATTTATACTTGTTTTATTTGATAGGTATATACATAAGAAAGAAGTGAGTGTTTGATAGCAAAAAAATATATAGACATATCGTTCATTTCTCAAAGTCGATTGACTGTCAAACGTTTATTTTCTCTTAGACCATCGTTTATATTTTGTATTGAAAAATATTAATATTTATATGTGTGCTTGTTTTTTTTTTCTTCATCAAAATGTAACTTATTATTAAGTTTTAGTAAAAATAAGTAGAAAATTTACTTAATCAGATTTAATCAGCTTGGGTTAAACAAATACAATATATGTTACTCTCTGTTTCCATCTTTATAGTTCGTTTAATCGAAAAAAAATTATTACTTAGGTGTGTGTTTTTTGTTTAAATGTTTTCTAAAAAATTAACTTATTTTAATTTTAGTAAAAATGAGTAGAATTATTAAAATAAGAGAGAGAACTTCATAAATAGATCAATAAATTGTTTTTTGTTTGAAAAAAAATTGTCCACCTTGGCAACTTGTGCATTCACCAAGTGCTTATGTGGCAAGAAGTTATTTTTGAATAGCCATAATATTCATCAAAATGTAACTTATTATTAAGTTTTAATAAAAATAAGTAGAAAATTTACTTAATCAGATTTAATCAATTTGGGTTAAACAAATACAATATATGTCACTCTCTGTTTCCATCTTTATAGTTCGTTTAATCGAAAAAGAAAAATAGATGAAAAATAGGCCTTAGGCCTTGGAACCCTAAAGTATTTCTGTCTTAAGACTTCTCCTCTCCAGGAATTTATACTTGTAGGGGTAACAGCCTCATACTCGTCGAATACCCGTTGAATACCGGTAGAATACCCTCAGAATTTACTCCTAAGCCCCGGTGTAACCCTAAGAATTATCTCTGGATACCCTAAGTATTTGTGTGTTTTTTGTTTAAATGTTTCCTAAAAAATTAACTTATTTTAATTTTAGTAAAAATGAGTAGAATTATTAAAAGAAGAGTGAGAGACAACTTCATAAATAGATCAATAAATAGTTTTTTGTTTGAAAAAAAATTGTCCACCTTGGCAACTTGTGCATTCACCAAGTGTTTATGTGGCAAGAAGTTTTTTTTGAATAGCCATAATATTTAGTATAGATAGATAGATAGATAGATATAGATTATTCACACCCAATTGTAATTAACTCATAATCAATGTACATTCCTACTATCCAGGCTCCTAATCAAGTTGTTTTATGTTTTAACCTTTTTTCTTTTTCTTTTGCAGATAACTTAATATTGATTGGAAATTTGAAATTATTTAATCTTTGGTTATAAATTTTAATTATGTCAACCCAAAATTTTGAAAAGGGTAGTTCTAAGCGTAAAAGAAAATAGAGAATTGAGGAGTCTGGGTACTAGTAGCTGATCTTGATGGAGATTGGAAAATTAGAAGTGAAGTTAAATATTTGGCACAAAAGGAACTTGGTGATTTTGAGTTTATTGTTTCATTTGTTATTTGGTATGAAATATTGCACTCAAAAAATTCGGTTGGTAAACATTTATAATCCAAAGATATGCTTATTGATTATGCTATTTTAGAAATAAATAGATTGATCTCGTTTTCAAAATATATAAAGAATATGAAAGGGCTAGTAGAAGATTTTATTTCAAATAATAATAACTATTGTTACTTTTTGAACAATGATAGATAATATTATTACTTTCCTAATAATTTAGGAACTTATTTAATTTTTATTATTATTTAATAATTATTATTTTTAATATATTTATGGAAAAGAGTTTGGAGTCACATTTTAAATTGTCGAATAGGGCCTTCAAATACCATGGATGGCCCGACATAGATCAATCCATTGACCTACCATTAGATCAAACATCCTGTCCATTCTCCACTCCTAGTGGTACATAGAGGACGGGCAAATGAAGAAGGGAAGAAAAAAAAGGGAGAACGAAGGCGTGTGGCGGGGAGCAGGAAGAGCTAGCTCAACATTATGGCACTTTTAAGTTCTAATTAGTTATTAGTGTACTCTCACTCTCCATGTTGCCCCTCTTTTGCCACCACTCGTCGCTAAAGATCAGCCTACTCTATTTATGATTTTATCTCCCACGCCCCTACTCTGCCTCTTCTATTTATTTGGCTTTGTTTTGCCATTTTTGTTCATTGGTAGTTTGGTCCATACGCACCCATCGACCCCACCTCCCAATTCATAAATTCCCCATAGTACATATACATAGTCAGGGTTGGACGTTCGGGTTCGGGTTCGGTTCAGCGGGTTAACCAAAATCAAAACAAAATTCGTCAATTCATGGGTAATCGAGAAAAGAAAATCGAACAAACTAAATAACTGAATATAACCCGAATTCAACCGAATTTGTGCCTAATCCCCCATGTCATTTCACTACAATGCATCTTTTTTTTATGACATACAATATGTAGATTTTTTTTTTGTCTGATAGGAACAATCATTCATTTTGAACGATTGTACAATTTCATAGATGAGATTGTTTCCTTTTTTTTTCTTCTGGTTTTGTCCTTTATTGTTTGTCTCTCTTCTCATCCGGGAACAAGATAATCGAACACAAGATATGTTAATTTGTCATAAATCCGTCAGTTAAATTGTTTTAAAAGAGTTATGATCTTTAATTTCATCAAGGGTTCCACCATTCCAAACAATGTGTTTTTTTAGTTATTCATTAAAACGGACGAAGGGCGGAAAGATATAGTTATCTCAAGTGAGGTAACCAATCGTATAAACCTAACCCCACTCCAAAATAAATATAAGTATAGCACAAATTGGACGACAGGACGGAAGGACTTAGCAAAGTCAAGTGAGCTAGCTAATCGTATAAACCAAACCCCACTCCGAAAATATAAATATGGGGATACGGAAGGACTTAACTAACTCAAGTGAGCTAGCTAATCGTATAAACCAAATCCCCACTTAAAAAGTAGATATGGGAGTAGGGAGGTAGTCCGTCCCCATTTAACCCACGATAGTAGCAGCGTGAAAATTAAACGCATAAGAGTAGAAAATTACCAAAACCTTGTTCGTTCACCAAGCAGAAGAAACGAGAATAGTGTAAGTATGCTATACCAATAAATTACCTAGAAGTTAAATAAACTTCTTATGGTAATCTATGAATGTAACATATTACCGCTAATCTCAAGAGTTGGAAATTTTATCGTACAAAGCATATGACTTTGGATTGAAACACGACTATTACAACGAAGATTTGGCAGAGTTTCGACAAGGAAGAAATGGAATGGAAACAACAAGAAGAGAAAGGATTCTATTGTCAAATGAGTCTCCCAATTTGCCGTTGTACGCTGTTATTTATAGAGCAAGCTAGCTAGTCCAAATAAATGAACAAGAGCCTTCCTTTGAAGTTTCCAGTTGCTTGTCTTAAATTGTTGCGCCTAACAGCTGCTTGCTTGAGCTAGTTGCTTGCGGAGAAGACGTGGCCTCCGAATTTACCAGCTAGCTTCCCATTCTCCCACTTCACCGGCGCTAATTAATGGCCACCTGGAGTCTAGCTTGCTTGCAGATTCTCGTTCCTGCTCCCAATTGAATAGCTGCTAGCTTCAGCACCCTGCTTGCTTGGAATACCCGTTTAATTCAGCTGCTAACTTACAGTACTCGAATTCGAACTAGCCTGCTTCTCGAATTCGGACCAGCCTGCTTGAGCTGTAAGCTTGTACTCTTCCATTTGACGTGGGCCAATTTCAATTCCATGCATACATAGGTTCGTGGTGGAATGTATAAGCATTGAGCTTGATTGCAAGGGGTACAAATTTGAAAATTTTGAGTACTCATCTCGAGCTCACAATCCTATCTCCAACGTTGGTTCGTCATTTCACTTTTTCAATCATGATTTGAGATGAGTTGACCACTTTCTCTCCTACATGTCTCTGAATATCCTGAAACATCAAAACACACAAAACCAAGCGTAAAACTGGAAAACAAGTGAACTTATTTTGTGTTACAAGCCAATTGGATACTTAAATGTGGGAAAAATATGTGTATTTCTAGGCGTATCAAATTCCCCCACACTTGAGTCTTTGCTTGTCCTCAAGTAAAGCACATAAATCCCGAGTTCAATTGTAAAACCTTTTTACACATAGTGGGAAATAAGGTGAATCACAAGTAACAATCAAAATCGAAACAAAAAATATTATAATATGGATGTTGGCAACCACCACCGTCGACATGTGATCATAACACTCCTGTGACATGGGAAACTCTTACTTAGATGCAAGAACTGCATGAAAACCGGATTAGTTCTCATCATTTTCAATTGTTTAAACATAGGAATCACAAAGCATAGCATGAGAGATAGAGCACGTAGGATCTCACTTTAAATTTTTAGAGATGATTGAAAGTCTCTCTAACTCGACCAGTGGGGTCAGGGAATGAATGTATGCAAAAGTAAAGATGACTTTCACATACATTTTAACGACACTCGGCCTACCATCTCTCTGCCATGAGCATATCATTCGAGTATTCAAATTTGTGCCACCACTGACTTGTCCGGAGGTCTTTAGAATGGGTAAAATTGTGGTTGGGGGCATGGACATGTGAAAGTTCATTTAATCTGGTGGTAAGTTCAAGGTTCCACAATTTTCATACCAAAATAATGACCTTGCTGCTTTTCTAGTAGGATGATTGGAATGGGAGAAAGCATTCAGAGATATTTTGGAGTTTGAAAGTAGCGGAATTTGGCTTTTGAGGAACAACTCCTTTTTGAAACTGCAAGAAATTGATGGCCCACTTTTTTCTTATTATCATGCATATCTGTATTTTTCATTTTTTCTTATAGAGTGGCCAAAATTTATTTTCAAGAACAACACTTTTAGAAACAATTTCTCCCAATTTCCAAAGTCATTTTTATGTAATAAGCAGGAAGTCATTTGTTTAAACCATTCCGATGGAACCTTGAAAAAGGGTTCAAAATAATATGGCTTGAAGAACAGGGATTGGTTTAAAACTGGTTGTCACCAAACAAATAGGTTCGTCTCAACGGGGTTTATCTAGGGGATATGAAGTTTCGGGTAATCATTTGGGCAATGGGGTAAACCTATGCCTCCATCGTCCTCATCAGTGGTTTCACGACTCAAAATTTTGCAATTATCAAGCATATTCGTCATGCTGAGAGGGATCTAAACACACAGTAAAGAAACGATCAGGCTCAAATCTCACTTCGTTTCCTAAATGCTCGGTTTCTCATGCTACGCTTTCCAATGACTATGCAAATACAATCAAAGATGACAATCGACCAATTCAAGATTTCAGAATATATTTTTTTTCTTTTGCCATCTAATGAAGAGTAACACGAGACACATTTATTTTAATCCCTCAGTCATCATAATACATTGCTGGATATCCATATCACAATATTCATGTATCGATAGTAATTATCACGAAATTCAAATCAAAACCAAAGATATCCACTATTAAAAACACACAAAAAAACTTTCCTTTTTTAGTTTTTTTTTAAATCACAATTTTTTTTCATAAAACACAGGTAAATACAATTATGAAATTCACGCCACACAATACACCCCACACTTAATTGGACACTGTCCTCAATGGACATGAAAAACAAGTGGGGGAACACACAAAAACATTTTTTTGTAAACAAAATTCGAAGCACCAAAAAAAATTCGAATACGAAGAATTCACAACAAATAAGGTTAAGAAAATGCAAACCGAGTATTGGGTCGCCTCCCAATGAGCGCTTCTTTACCGTCGTGATAGCTGGACGATGTGGAGCTTAATTTAGGGCAGAGAGGTGGATAACCTCAAGGTTGGAAGGCTGCTCCATTGCCAGGTTGGGTTTCACTTGGTGCCCGTTTACCTTCAAGGTTGAATTGTCCTCACCGAAAAGTTCCACCGTGCCGTATGGATGGATCGTGCAGATTGTGTATGGACCAGACCACCTGGACTTGAGTTTTCCAGCAAAGAGTCGAAGGCGAGTGTTGAACAGAAGCACTTTATCTCCAGACTTGAAATCCTTTCTTTTCAATCTTGCGTCATGGATTCATTTGGTGCGTTCTTTGTAAAGGTGTGTACTTTCATAGGCATGAAAGCGAAACTCCTCCATTTCATGCATCTGGGTCATCCTTTCTTCACCTGCTACTCCTAGATCCAAGTTTAGAGATTTGATAGCCTAGAATGCTTTATGCTCCAATTCCACTGGTAGGTGGCAAGCTTTACCATACACCATCCGATAAGACGAGGTGCCTATTGGATTTTTGAAAGCTGTGCGATATGCCTATAATGCGTCATTAAGCTTAATTGACCAATCCTTGCGAGATTGATCAACTGTTTTCTGGAGTATTTGCTTGAGCTCCCGATTTGTCAGCTCTACTTGACCGCTTGTTTGTGGATGATAGGATGTGGATAGCCAATGTGTCACCCCAAATCGAGCACACACCTTGTCAAATTGACCTTGGAAATGAGTTCCACAACCACTGATTATTGCTCGAGGTACTCCAAATCGGGTGAATAGTTGTTGGAGAAACTTCCCCCACTTTTCTGGCATCATTAGTGGGAAGGGCTTGTGCTTCTGCCCATTTTGACACATAGTAACGACCACCAGGAGGTATTTGTTGCCCGAAGATGATGGGAAGGGTCCCATGAAATCAATGCCCTAGACATCAAAGATCTTGAGGGGTTGAAAAATATGTTGTTGCATTTCATCCCGGCGAGATATGTTGCCAATTCGTTGACAATCATCACAACTTCTAGCAAAGTGGTCGCAATCTCGAAAAATAGTGGGCCAGTAGAATCCTGATTCCAATACTTTTCTTGTTGTAAGATTTCCACTGTGGTGGCCTCCTGCCGGGCCAGAATGGCAATGATGGATGATATTATGTGCCTCGGTGATAGGAACACATAGACGGATTATCCCATCAGAGCCTATCCTGAATAAGAATGGATCACCCCAAAAGTAATGCTTTAAGTCAGCAAAGAACTTTTTCTTTGCTTGATATGATAGGTGTTGGGGAATTCGTCCCACAGCTAGATAATTGGGCATGTCTGCAAACCATGGTCCTTCAGCTTCTTTGATGATGACTTTGAGGAGTTGTTCATCCAGAAATGACTCATTGATTTCGACTGGATCAGAAATAGCAAACTTAGCACCCTCTAATCCAAATAGATTATCACCAGCTACATTTGTGACTCCTTTCTTGTCTTTGATCTCTATGTCAAATTCTTGGAGTAGTAAGATCCATCGAATTAGTCTCGGCTTAGTATCTGCCTTTGATAGAAGGTATCAAAGTGCCTGATGATCTGTGAAGACCACTGCATGAGATAGCACCAAATATGAACAAAATTTGTCGAAGGCGAAAACAATGGCCAACATCTCCTTCTCTGTGGTGATGTAGTTCCTTTTAGCATCATACAAAGTTCTACTGGCATAGTAAATTGGATGGAACCTCTTTTCTTTGTCCCAACACAGTGCCAACTGCATAATCACTAGCATCACACATGAGCTCAAATGGTAGGTTCCAATCTGGAGCCATAAGGATGGGAAAGTTGGTGAGTTTTTGCTTCAAGAACTCAAATGCCAGAAGACATTTCTCATCAAATGAGAAAACTGCATCCTTCTCCAGAAGCTTGGTCAAAGGCTGACTGATCTTGGAGAAATCTTTGATGAAGCGTATGTAGAATCCCGCATGGCCCAGGAAACTACGTATTGCTTTTACAGAAGATGGTGGTGGAAGAGCCGCAATTGTCTCAATCTTTGCACGATCAACTTCAATGCCTTTGTTTGAGATCTTGTGGCCAAGAACTGTTCCCTCTAGCACCATGAAGTGGCACTTCTCCCAGTTTAATGCAAGATGTGTCTCCTCGCATCGAATAAGGACCTTCTCCAGATTTGATAGACAATGATTAAATGAATCTCCATAGACAGAGAAGTCATCCATGAAGACTTCTATAGCATCCTCCACTAGATTCCCAAAGATTGCTGTCATGCCCCTTTGAAATGTGGCAGGTGCATTGCATAACCGGAAAGGGATACGTCTGTACGCAAAAGTACCATATGGACATGTGAAAGTGGTCTTCTCCTAATCTGCTGGATCTATTGGAATCTGAAAGTATCCGGACATGCCATCCAAGAAACAATAGAATTCATGGCCACCCAACCTCTCCAACATCTAATCAATGAAGAGAAGAGGAAAATGATCCTTCCGAGTGGCATCATTCAAACGTCTGTAGTCAATGCAAACGCGCCAACCAGTGATTGTTTGGGTTGGGATGAGTTCCCCCTTGTTATTGGGAACGACAGTCATGACTCCTTTCTTCGGAACGACTTGTACTGGGCTGACCCAAGGGCTTTCAGAGATTGGATAGATTATCGCGGCATTAAGAAGCTTTAGGGCTTCCTTCTTTACCACTTCTCTCATTTTTGGATTTAGGCGACGTTGTGGTGTACAACTGGCTTGTATTCGTCCTCCATAAGAACTTTATGGGTGCAGAAGGATGGACTTATCCCTTGGATGTCTGTGATCTTCCAAGAAATTGCTTTTATGTGTTTCTTCAGTAGAGCCACTAGTTGTTCCTTCTGCTGTGGAGAAAGAGATGAGTTGATGATGACTGGCAATTTGGAGTTGTTGCTTAGGAAGTCATACTCCAAATGTTCTGGTAATGCTTTTAGCTCCAAGGTTGGTGGTTCATCATAGGAAGTTTTCAAGAGAGGGACTTTAGGGAGCTCAACCACCTCCCCCAGTGGTTCTTCCTCTGAAAAATTAGATTCTTCTTTAGTAACTTCTTGTTGTTCCTCAAGATACTCAGAATCTTCCCCTTCTTCTTCAAGATTATTAATTGAGAATACTTCAGACTTGTCTTCCTCCGGGAATATGGTGATGCCCGAAACAGATGCCATTTCAATTTCATCATCAATTGAGTTTAGGTCATCATGAACATGAGCATATCTCATTCCATCATTTAGTTGGAAGGTGGCACTGGCATCTCCAACTCGTAGAGTGAGCCTCCCATCATGAACATCCACTATAGCTCTGGCCGTTGCTAAGAAGGGACAGCCAAGGATTAGCAAAACGTCAGTCTCGTCGGTATCCATGATCACAAAATCTGCTGGAAAGACAAATGGTCCCGCCTTCACGAGCACATATTCTAGGATTCTATGGGGGTGTCGTGTGGATTTGTCTGCATGTTGGATAGTCAACTTGGTCGGAGTGAGCTCGCCTAGCCCAAGTTTTTGATAGAGGCAAAATGGCATTACATTAATGCTTGCCCCGAGATCGGCCAAACTTCTTTCCACTTCTAGTTTAGCGATGATGCATGGTAGAGTGAAACTTCCTAGATCTTTGAGTTTTTCCGGTAGACTCTTGTTGAGGATTACGGCATAGCATTCTTCATTCAGGACAACCGAAGCCACATCTCCCAACTTTCTCTTGTGTGTGAGAATCTCCTTCATAAATTTGGTATATTGAGGCATTTTGGAGATGACTTCAATGAACGGGATGTTGACATGCACCTTACCCAAAAGATCATGAAACTTTTGGTAAGCTGCATCTCTCTAAGCTCCGTGTTCAATTTGACAGGATAAGGAGCTTTTAGTTGGTATGGTGGCAGAGTTGGCACATATGAGGGATTTAGCTCAGTCTTCTCGTTATGCAGGTCGGCTTCCATTATGACATTTTTGGCTGACTTCTTTGGAGTATGTGGACTTGGTTTGGTGATCTTAATGGGTATGGGATCGGTTTCCTTCCCAATTTGAAGGATGATAACCTTTAGTTGCTCCTTGGGATTATTCTCTGTGTTGCTAGGAAGAGTGCCAAGGGGTCTTTCACTCAACATGTTGGCCAGATTGGTCATTTGTAATTCAATGTTGGAGATGGATGCTTGTTGTCCCAACATGAGCTTCTCAAGCCTATCAACTCTGCTAATATCTTCAGTTTGGTTGTTAGAGGCTCCACTAGTTTGACCCTAATATTGAGGTCGTGCTTGATATCCTGGTGGGCCTTGATTTTGTGGCCTTCTATCGAAATCCTTGTTGGGATTATAGTAAGTGAGCTAGGGCCGCTGATTCGGATATGGATGTTGTGGAGGATTTGCCCAAAGTGTGGACGAATAACTGCAGTAGGTGTTGCGCCTGGTGGGTGATAGTTGTTGTTGAGGCGATTATTGTTATTGAAGAACCCTCCTTGACGATTTTGTGGGTACCCCTGTCCCAAGTAGTCAACCTTTTCTTTGCGAGATCGACCAAAGTTGCGGCAGTCTATATTGTTGTGATCTTTTCCATCACACCAATCACACTCAAAGATTTCAGCTACTGGTGTTGAATTTGTGGAAGTCTTCAACTCAAAAAGTTGTTGGGTGATTGCCTCCATTTGTAGCATCATTGTTGTCTGAAAGTCAGATGACTCTTAGAAATTATTTACAGAAACTGCGCGAGGAGCAGTTCTTCTTGCCCAATTTCTTGTCTTGGCTGCTATATCTGCATAATGTGTCATGGCCGCATCGGCTGTTAGTTGAGTAATATCACCATCTGTTGCTTGGTTGATGAGGATTGTTGTGGCATCATCTAGACCTTTTCCGAAGACGTCGGCAAGCTGCTCTTGTCCGAACCCATGGTGAGGGCATGAATGAAGTAATCCTTGGAATCGTCTCCAGGCGTCATAAAGTGGTTCTCCACTTCGCAGGCAAAAGTGAGATATTTTTTCATTGATTTCGTCTGTCGTCCCAGGTGGTGAAGGTTCCTGGTGCTTGAGATTCAAGCCACGACTTAGCTCTTCCTCTAAGTGAGAAAGGGAAAAGTCGTAACCTGATAGCATTTGCTGTGACTCCTTGGTGTTGGACGGAGTCACAAATTTCCAGAAAGACTTGTACATGATGGACGAGGTTGTCAGCGTCCTTTCCTTCGAACTGACCGGCGTTTTGCACCATCTGGATTGTGCTATGGCGTAGTTCGAAGTTTGTTGTTATGATGGGTGATCTGGTAATGCTGGAGGCAATACTAGATGCGCTTGGTTTAGCGAAATCACCCAATGTTCTTTGACGGGATGCCATGATGGTCTTTTCTTCCTTCACCTCCTTATAGTCTTCAAATTTGGTCTCACTATCTCCGACTTCAGAGGGATTGCTCACTGTCTCGTAGACAACTTCTTCAATTTTTCGTTTGTAAAATCTGGTATTTGGTCGATTCATAAAAGGGATCCTGAATGAAAAACTAAAACAGTAAAAACCCGTGAAAAGCAAGGTAGGAAAATAAATAAAATAACTTAGGGAAATAATTCTTTTTCACACAACTATAAAAACTCTCCGGCAAAGGCGCCAAAATTTGATGTCGCTAAAAGCGCATGCAAAAATAATCCAGAAAGTGAAACAGACTGGAGTCATATTTCCCTAGGGTCTTTTCTGTTGTCTTACTCAAGTATTAGTGATCTAATGTATAACAAACTGATTGATTTAATTAGACAATGGTTTGAAAAAGTTGTTTGGATTAGTTTCCCCCTCAATGTTTCATCCCGAATAAACTCAATTCAATTAACAAGTTTTAATACGAATTTCATCCCATCGTATTTTCTAAAATTGAATTCGTGCAATTTCGTACCAATGAATTCGTTCAGCTTCCAATTACTAATCTCGGTTTTCACGTCATAATAAATAATTGAAAGTTGATAGATGAAGACACAAATAACACTCAAGATGGACCAACAAATCAATCCTGATTGCTCATGAATTTTACCTGAATGGTTCTTGTGTTTGGCGATCAAGGAGTCAGAGTGCTGTTTCTAGACAACTCTGTCTTCCAACAATTTCCTAAATGGAGGGTCTCTCTTCTCATCCGGGAACAAGATAAACACAAGATATGTTAATTTGTCATAAATCCGTTAGTTAATTTGTTTTAAAAGAGTTGGGATCTTTAATTTCATCGAGGGTTCCACCATGCCAAACAACGTGTTTTTTTAGTTCTTCATTAAAACGGACGAAAGGAGGAAAGATATAGTTATCTCAAGTGAGGTAACCAATTGTATAAACCTAACCCCACTCCAAAAATAAATATAAGTATAGCACAAATTGGACGAAAGGGCGGAAGGACTTAGCTAACTCAAGTGAGCTAGCTAATCGTATAAACCAAACCCCACTCCGAAAATATAAATATGGGGATACGGAAGGACTTAACTAACTCAAGTGAGCTAGCTAATCGTATAAACCAAATCCCCACTTAAAAAGTAGATATGGGAGTATGGAGGTAGTCCGTCCCCATTTAACCCACGATAGTAACAGCGCGAAAATTAAACGCATAAGAATAGAAAATTTACCAAAACCTTGTTGTTCGTTCACCAAGTGGAAGAAACGAGAATAGAGTAAGTATGTTATACCAATAAATTACCTAGAAGTTAAATAAACTTATACTAATTTACGAATGCAACATATTACCGCTAATCTCAAGAGTTGGAAATGTTATCGTATGAAGCATATGACTTTGGATTGAAACACGAATATTACAACAAAGATTTGGCAGAGTTTCGACAAGGAAGAAATGGAATGGAAACAACAAGAAGAGAAAGGATTCTATCGTCAATGAGTCTCCCAATTTGCCGCTGTACACTGCTATTTATAGAGCAAGCTAGCTAGTCCAAATAAATGAACAAGAGCCCTTCTTTGAAGTTTACAGTTGCTTGTCTTAAATTGTTGTGCCTAACAGCTACTTGCTTGAGCTAGTTGCTTGCGGAGAAGACGTGGTCTCCGAATTCACCAGCTAGCTTCCCATTCCCCCACTTTCCATTCCATGCACACGTAGCTTCGTGGTGGAATGTATAAGCATTGAGCTTGGTTGCATGGGGTACAAATTTGACAATTTTGAGTACTCATCTCGAGCTCACAATCCCATCTCCAACGTTGGTTTGTCATTTCTCCTTTTCAATCATGATTTGAGACGAGTTGACCCTTTTCTCTCCTACATGTCTCTGAATATCCTGAAACATTAAAACACACAAAACCAAGCGTAAAACTAGAAAACAACTGAACTTATTTTGTGTTACAAGCCAATTGGATACTTAAATGTGGGAATAAATATGTGTATTTCTAGGCGTATCACAGTGCCATTGCCGAGTTGGGTATGCAACTGGACGGCAAGACGTAACGCGGTTGGCATACTAGGGTAGGGACACCGGACGGTGAGACGTAATGTGATGGTCCATGGTTTTGATGTCTATGAGTTAAGGATAGAAGTAGAGAACTTCTATGAGTTCAGGATAGAAGTAGAGAACTTATATAAGCTAGTAGAATGGATGATTATTTAAGAGCAGAAAGCGAGAACGGCTTTCGTGCTAGGAGGGAAGCTCTAATAACGTGTTAATAGGGAGTTTGCCTTGGGCAAAGATCTTAGAAAGTAACGACGAGACTGGCTACTTCTCACTCACCAGGTCGAGGAAGGGTTAGCTTAGGTCGACTTCAAAAAGAGGCAAAGCGAGGCCGTCGCCCAAGCAACAGCAGCAGGAGGAAGAAAGCAGCAGCGCAGCCGACTCCCCACCTTGTGCCGACCCCGACCCTGATTCTCCAGCCCATCCCTCTCGTCTCCCTAGGTAAGGATCGTGAATCCTTTCATGATTCTCAACTCGATACATTGGTAGCCTAATCCGAAATTCGTATTTTTGCATTATAGCGTTGCGGTAAGGTTTGAAGGTTCAAACATCGATCAACGAGGAGATCAACATCTCGGGTCATACAATTAGTCCTAGGCACGTTCTAGAGGTAAGACAACTCGATCCCTTTGAGTTAGATCGATCGATTTGTTGATTTTTCGTAAGGGTGCAATTCTGGGGTTTTACTTTTTAGCGACAGACTTTACAGGCTTTTAGTGACAGATTTTGGGTGGTCACTAAAACTGCAGGGAATTTCCAGAAACGTAATTTTAGTTGTTTAAATTGTTTCGAGCCACTTTAAGTGGTTTCTATGGGTTTAACAATTTTATAAATTGAATTATGTCTATTACATACATGTGATTTAATATGGGAATTTTTGAAAATGAATTACTATTTTTAGAAATTAGACGAATGCCCTTTGTATTTAAATAAAAATCCTTTCGAGGTGTTTGAAGAGTTTGATAATTTTCCATGATCTTGGATCGTCTAATTGAAATGAGAAAATTGTTATCCGGATTTTTAAGGGGGTTCAAGTTAGGTGAAAAATTCATCCAAAACGAAGTTAATTAGGAAAAATGGTATGTTTTAAAGAGGTTACTTCTAGAAAATTGTTGAATGAGGTTAAGGGATCTTTGGAATGAGGTTTGAGGATATGACTTTGAGGAGAGAGTGTTTGGGTAAATAAAAACAGGTTTTAAATCGAGAAAGGTCGTCTAAGAAAATGAATTTCTTATCAATAGGTTTCCCAAGATTATTCGGTTAAGGATGGATTTCTTCGAGGAAGAAATCGAGGAGTCATCGTTTCGAGGTGAGTGTAAAGGGGATAAAATCTCCGTCGATGTCTTTTAGTTTAAGCTTTTCATTTCAAGTTATTATTTAGTTAATTTTCAAGTATGCGCGATTGTGTGTTTGAGGCATCCCACCGCCTACTTAAGGTGGAGGCACACGTTGTGCTATGTATGTGAATGTATGGATGTATGGTTAATGGTAAGATGAACCCCCGGGCGGTTGGGCCACTATTGGACGCGGTAGATGGTCGAATCACTGCTGGTTGGCGAGACATAACGCGACATTTGATCGAGTATGTTGGGGTTGCTACTGTACGGCGAGATGTAACGCGGTAGTTGACTGGGCATGGACTGGACGTCGAGACGTAACGCAGTTCCATTGCTGAGTTGGGTATGCAACCGGACGGCGAGACGTAACACGGTTGGCATACTAGGGTAGGGACACCGGACGACGAGATGTAACGCGGTGGTCCCTGGTTTTGATGTCTATGATTTAAGGATAGAACTAGAGAAATTTTATGAGTTCAGTATAGAAGTAGAGAACTATTATAATCTAGTAGAAAGGATGATTATTTAAGAGCAGAAAGCGAGAACGAATTTCGTGCAAGGATGAAAACTCCACAACGTGTTAGTAGGGAGTTGCCTAGGGAAAATACCTTAGGAAGTAACGACGAGACTGACCCTTCTCACTCACCAGGTCGAGGAAGGGTTACCAAAGGTGGACTTCGAGAAGAGGCAAAGCGAGGCGGGAAGCCGCTCCAGAGTAGACGAGATCGAGAGGAGCTCAACGAAGAGTTAGAGCTATAGTTATTTTTATTATTTTTGTTCATGATCATGAGTATATAAACTGGAGATTCAAGGTTTTGAATTTGGGTTGTTTTGTTTACTATGGATTTGGGTCGCCCAACTGTATAGCGCATTTCTTTTTAATTTCTTGTGGAAAATACTTGGAATTATTTGATTTATTGAGTTTTTTTAACACTATTTCGGTCGGCTCCGGAAGCTTGAGTTTTCGATTTGTTTAAAAGTATCGGAATGTAATGTTACATAGAAGGTGTAAAATGGGAATGGGGCTAATGTGTAGAAGGTACTACTTGCGTACAACAATCTCTAATCACTATTCAATCACCTACAAAGGAACCACTAAAACTAAATCAAATCAAACGTCATATGTCAAACCTATAATAGTCCAAATACAAAAACAAATAGCATAATTTTTTAGTGAGATAAAGACATAGATCACTCAAAATTCCAGCATACATCAGTTGTCGTCTTGGCTTTTCCATGATCGAATTCTAAAATAAGCACCATGAAGTGTCCTTACAGTTTCATAAAAAAAGAACACACCTTTGAAATAAACCATACCTGGTCCTTCCATATCCATTGCCTTCTCTAAACTCATATATCATTTTAGGCCTAGCTCACCACCATTTACTGAAAGCTACTTATCAAAAAATAGAAACTTTATAGAAAATTAGATTACCTTTAAGTTCTTCCTTTTTTGCTTTCTCTTATTATAATCCTTCTCTTTGCCGTTACCCTGCCCAGAAATGGCCTTGCGTCATTCCCTTACCCACCTCCCTTCTGCCATTCCCCTCCACACTTCGTTCCCCTAACCAGATACAAAATGAGAAGCTACTTAGCAGAAAATAGAAACCAGTCACTGCGACACCCCCTCAGGTACCACTGCAATGAAAGAAAACATTATTTAAAGTCACGAAGGCAGACAAAGAAGATTGATTAAGAAGCTCACTAATGATGGAGTGTACAGTGATCACTGATCAGAAGACCCTCAACCAAACTAAGCTGCTATATGTCTCAACATACTTTTGAACTCTCTTCAATTGTATAGTTTTAGCCACAAATGAAATCAAACCAGAGCTATAAAAAGATCGGACTAATTTTCGAAAGTTGTCAACCTTTGAGGGATACAATTTGATCCCTTCTCACCTATAATTTCCTTTGTAGTTCGACATCTCCATCAAGAAGAATCCGTCCAATTTTCGCAGCTCATTCATCAACAACCCAATCGAGCAAAAAACATCCTTCTATGCTACCTTCCCACCTTTACTAATCACCGACTCAAGAGGCAAGACCTATAAGAAAGCTACTCAATCCCACACCCGGGTTAGCGTTTGCCAATCGAATCATCTGCAATACATGGAAGTAGATCAAAAGGAAAAGTATGCATGCCCTGGCCGCGTGGCTACCGACTTCTAAGTTGAACGTGAAGATGGATTTAGAAGCTTTCTCCATCGTGACATTTTTTCTCATCTCAAGGTAACGCTTCTCTTGGTTAATTGGGTCTTCAAGCAGCACCATTTTGGACTTTTCTTTCACCCCCTGTGACTGGAATTTGGGTTTAGCTTCTCAAACAACATTCTGCAGGGTTTCACCTCGCATGGAATAAGCCGAACCACTACCAGTCGTTACCCATCGCTGACATCGGTGGCTCATCTTTCATTATCATCGTCTCTTCTTCTTTTTCGCCTTCTCCGCCACCTGCAGTCTTTGTACACCCGTACATTAGAAACAAACACTACAAACCAAACCAAAAAGAATTATGATGGAAAGTTCTACAACTTTAGATCTCTACAAAGGAACTAACTTTTCCTGAATCCAATTAGCCCACCATCATCGGTGGTTGGGTAAAATGCAAGGGGAAAAGAATGAGAAAGTACCTGAAAGCCCACCATTGTCGCCTGGTCCATCGGCGTCCACAGCAGCCATCTTCGTCAATCCCGAACAATGCCAGCCCATGAAGATCATCTTCCTAAGAGATTGGAGGGTTTTATTTTTTTTGGTTTCATAGATCAATATGTTGTTTTGTGGCTATGGCTATCAGTTGCATATGGGGAAAATCGTATGATTGGGAAGAAGACCAGAACAAAATGCAACCAAAAAACAAAAGACCACCAAAGTTTCATTCAATTACAAAATGGTCATGTGACTCTCCCAATTAGTTTTTTCATAAGAAAAATTAAAAAAACAAAGAAGCAATTCTTTCCCAAATAATCCTTCAAACTTCCCAAATAACACTAGGTTTAATCCGTTTTGCTTGGGTCGATTGTTTATTTTTCGGGTGTGGGAATAAATAATAAAACAAAAATGAAAATTCAAATCATCAAGCATTACCCAAATAGTCCTTCAAACTACCAAAAATTTCGCAACAGGTCAAGTTAGATTGAATACCATTGGGGTTCAATTGTCGTTCAAAAAATTAGTTAGAAAACCCAAAATTCGTCAACATCGAGTTTAACTCGCTTTAACCGGGTCGAATGGCAATTGATTTAAGTAATTTTAAAACCAGCAAAGGCAAGTGGGGCGAGTTTTTTGAACAAATTCAACCGACCCAATTAGATCAAATTAGCTCAAATACCCAGTGAGTTCAAATGACTTTAACATTGAGTTCAACTCGCTTTAATCGTGTCGAATAAGGAAAAATATTCATTGATTTAAGTAAGTAAAACTCATTGTCGGGTACAAATCGTTAAAAGATAGCAAAGTATTCAAATTCTACTTGTCGGGTACAACCCGGCAAATACAAAAGCGTGTAAAACCCTTCCTTGACCAAATATTCGTCAACACCGGGTACAACTCGATTTAACCAGGTCGACATTAGGTCGAACACCCATTGATTTAAGCGTGTAAAACTCGTTGTCAACACAAAATTCATCAACATCGAGTTCAACTCACTTTAACCGGGTCGAATACTGATTGATTGAGGCTGAAATCGGGTTCAATTGTAATAAGTTAATTAATTAGAACCATATTGGCACAAAAACACCTCCAAGCTTTGGTTAATTACAGAAAGAGTTTTTTTATTGAAACGTATAAAACTCATTGTCAACAAAAAGTCGTTAACACCAGGTTCAGCTCGCTTTAAGCGGGTTGAATTAGGTCGAATACCCATCGATTTGGGTTGGAATTGGTTCAATTGTCATAAGAAAATTAATTAGAACCTTAATGGCCCAAAAACACCTCCAACCTTTGGTTAATTACAAAAAAGCAACCCTTTGTTGAAATTAATAAAGTTTAATATAATAATACCAAATATCAGAAAATCCTAGAAGCTTGGAGTAAGTGGCGTTGTGTGCAGAATTGTGTAGAAGAAGAAATAAATTGGGTTAGTTGTTAGTTGTAGAATAAAGAAATATGGGAAATGTAAAGCCACAAATGAATGGCAGTTGTGGTCAGATATTTTGAGAAGGAAGGCCTATAAATAGCCTTCTCTATGTACGATTGGAAGCAGAGCAAAACAAAGAAACAACAAATAGCCAATAAAAAGAGTTCTTTCTCTCTGCGGCCTCTCTCCCTTAAAAAAAAAAACCCCCATTCCTTTCCCAATTAAAAGACCACCAAAAATTCATCTTCCCTACAAGCTAACGAGCTCTCCCCACCATAAAAAGCCCACCATTAAAGTTTGAATTATAAGGAAATAATTAATTTATTTCCAACAAAGTGGTATCAGAGCCCGAGTTATTCTTAAGTATGCTCTGTGGTTGCAGCGTAGTCTGAACTTCCACATCAGAAAAGAATTTCTCGTGTTTTTGTTATCACGATTGTCCCATGGCCGAAAAATCCACTTTCCCCATTCAATTCCCCCACCTTACCAAAACCACTTACAAAAATTGGTGCATTCGTATGAAAGCTTTGCTTGGATCCCAAGATGCTTGGGATATTGTCGAAAAAGGCTACGAGATTCCCGTAGAGGATTCTCGGTTATCTCCTACTGAAAAGGAGGTATTGAGAAAAAATAGAAAGAGTGATCAAAAGGCACTCACTCTAATTCATGAATGTCTTGATGAATCGATGTTCGATCAAATAGCAGATGCTACCACAGCAAAGGAAGCATGGGAGATTCTGCAAAAGGAAATGCAAGGAGTGGATCTGTTTCAGATTACACCGCCCGTGTGAAGTCTATCGCTAGCAAACTGAAGTAGTATGGGGAGAAAATTGAAGAGACCAAAGTGGTGGAGAAAATTCTACGGTCATTATTACCGAAGTTCGATTATGTGGTGGTGGCCATGGAGGAAGCTAAGGACGTGTCAAAAATGACAGTGGATGAAGTCATCGGCTCATTGCAAGCACGTGAAGAAAGGCTAAATAAAAGAAATGAAGAATCGTCAGAACAAGTGTTAGCTACAAAAGCTACCACTGAGGAGAAAGAAGGCGCACGAGGAGGAGTTCAATACAGAGGTCGAGGCAGAGGCAACTACAGAGGCAGAGGAAGAGGAAGAGCCCTAGGAGCATATCAAAGCAGAGACGGAGGAAATTTCACCACGAACAATTATGAAACGTCCACCAGAGGCAGAGGTCGTGGTCGTGGATGTGGAAGAGGAAGTTGGAGATCAAATGAAGGTCGTGATAAATCCAACGTCCAGTGCCATAATTGCTCGAAGTACGGGCATTATGCATCGGAATGTTGGAGTCCGCCTAAAGAAGTGGAGGAAACAGCAAACAACGTGCAAGAAGAAGAAGTCAAAGGCACATTGATGCTGTCACATCAAGGAGATGAGAAACCGAAAGACAACATGTGGTATATGGATAATGCAGCGAGCAACCACATGTGTGGAAAAAGAAATATGTTCGTGGATATGGATGAGTCAGTGAAAGGAAATGTCGTATTTGGAGACTCCTCGAAGGTTCCTATCAAAGGCAGAGGAACTATACTCATCCGGCTCAAGAATGGCTCACAACAATCTATCAGTGATGTGTACTATGTCCCGGACATGACTAGTAACATCCTGAGTTTGGGTCAGCTGATGGAGAAAAATTATGAAGTTCATATGGTAAATCGTCAATTGGAGCTGTTAAATGAGAAGAAGCAGTTGTTGGCCAGAGTCCCAATGTCGAGAAACAGAATGTTCACGCTGAACATTCAAACTGAAATAGCGAAATGCTTGAAAGTATGTGTGAAGGATAATACATGGCTATGGCATCTGAGGTATGGCCATCTAAATTTTGGAGGTCTCAAGTTACTCGGTCAGAAGAAAATGGTGCATGGTCTGCCAGTGATCAATCATCCAGACCAATTGTGTGAAGGATGCTTAGTTGGAAAGCAATTCAGGGCAAGTTTCCCGAAGGAGTCCCTGTCACGAGCTAAAGCACCACTTGAGCTGGTCCATGCAGATCTTTGTGGACCGATCACCCCAACATCGTTCGGAAAGAACAAATACTTCCTATTGTTCATTGATGACTACAGTAGAAAGACATGGGTATACTTCTTGAAGCAGAAGTCAGATACATTTGAAGCTTTCAAGAAGTTCAAGATGATGGTGGAGAATGAAAGTGGTCGCTACATCAAAGCCATGAGATCAGATAGAGGGGGAGAATTTATGTTGAAGAAGTTCAGAAGGTTCTGTGAATATCAAGGAATTCGCAGGTTTCTCACAGTTCCATGAAGAAAGTTGGTTTGTTTTTTTAATCGAGGATTTAGTTTTAGATTTTTTTAAAAAAATTTCAAACTCTGATACCACTTGTCAAAATCGGGCTGCTTAATTAGTACGATATTGTCCGTTTTGAGCCAATCATGCACGGTTCTACTCCTAGGTTCCTTCTCCAAAAGGTCTCGTATAGAGATGGCAAATGGATTGGTGGATACATCACTACGGGAAAAGTGGCTTTACGCAACACTCGTCCTGCAACACTTCTAAAAAGTGTTGCATAAAATAAATATAGGCAACAGTTTCATTTTGTGTCGCTTAATATATATCTTATGCAACACTTTCATTTTGTGTCCCTTAATATATATTTTATGCAACACAAATCAGCAGCATGATAATTTTTGTTGCATATTATTAATAATATGCAACACTTGTACAATAAAATAACTTGTGTTACATATTCTAATATTTAGACTAACACTTTGTAAAAAATGTAACATATTGTACCAATTTGATATTTGTTATTAATTAAAATTATTATATTAATCAAGAATATTATTATGTATTAATTAAGTATATGAACTATAATTATAATAATTAATAATATGATTGTATATTAAATAAGTATATGAATTATTATATTTATATTAACTAAGTATGTGAATTTCAAATTAACTTGAACTCTCACTACAATTGAAGAACAAAACATAAAAGAACCTCCACTACAAATGACCAAACCTCGTTATACCTTTATTATTATTAATAAATACTATTGAATTTTTTTCACTTCCCATCGAATCATCCATATCTCGAAGATAATTATGGTAAAATATACTTAATATTGATTTTTATATTCTTCCTAACAAAACAAAAAAGAGCCTATCAATCCGAACTTCCAGCCTTAGCATAAAGTATTTCGCCAAAATAATTATTTGAATGGTTATTTGCCATTTGGCCAATTATATTATCTAATTCTCTCCCTGAATATTTTCTATTAATCCTAGCTAGGAAAAACATTAAAGTGGCATACTTCCACACTTCCACACTTTATATAATGTTTTCCTTGAATAGTTTTTTTTTGGTAGAATCCTTGAATATTTTTAACACAATTAAAATTTGAGATTTTATAATTCCACCTTGAATAAGTGCTAATTTATCAGACCAACGAGTCATGGAGACTCGTATGCATCATGGTCAACCTCTTTGAGAATAGTCATGGAGACTCGTACACATTTCTACGATATTTAATTTTCTTTCGATTTGATAATCATATGGATAAAATGTGACAAAGCATATATTTAGTAAATTAACAACTCTATTAGGTTTACTAAATAATCTTAGTACAGAAGCTTTGGCATAAGAGGCGATATTTATTAATTGACAAACAATGTAACAATTGATAACTAATTAGGTAAGTCTCAATTCCAAGTACTTTATTCTAGTAAATTACCTATTATCATCGTGTACAACCATAAAGTAAAAATTATGGACTGTATTTTTCCTCGTAAAACAATTGTAGGCAATAATATTTTTTATTCGTTCATCTCTTCAATAATAAAAGCTCTTCCCTTAAGTATGATAAATCCAATAAATTTTCCGCAAAAATAGCTCTTTGAGAATCTCCCAACCCATAAAAAGATCTCAACTCTTCCTATTCTATATCAATATAAAATTCACTACTATTAATCCAATCTTTCCCATAGAATAAAAAACCTTCATCTGCCGAAGTCCTTCTTCTGCAAAACCCTGCTCCTGTTCCATCGTCATCTCCTGTTCCTAGATGCCATCCTCGTTACCGTCAATCTCAAGACTCAAGTACACTGCTCTCTCGATTGAAGTTTTTGTTAGTGTTGACATACTGTTAATTAGGTATTGTACAAATCTTCTTCCTAAAACTAATATTATTTTCAGAGTTCTATTCCACGTGCTCTTCTTCTTGGGATACACATTAACTAATTTAAGAAACTACTCCTATAGTCTTCCCCTTATAACAATGAAGCTTTGTTTTGATAGGAATCATGAGCTCCGATTATATTGCTTACTCGGCCAAAAGGGCAAGGGAAACTCAAGAACGACAAGCCAAATCAATGAATTCTAACAGTGATGAGATAAGATCCCAATCGATAGATGAAGTATATCATTCCGATGAGACTCATAATCAGTCAGAAGAATTGTGTGCAAGACTCTCCATTAATATTTTTATTACCATAGTTCTTGTCACTAAATGAGTTATACGTGACAAATTTTATGTAAAATGTATTGTGTTACGAGTCAAATCCACGCCATTGTTGTATTTTGTAATGACAATATTTGTCACAGAAATCACTTTTTGTGACATATCAAATTTATACTATACTATTTGGTACAATGCACAATCGTCACCATTATTGTCATTCGTGACAAAAAAAAAACTACAATGTATCATTATCGTCACTTATGTATCATATATATCATATCGTCACTAATATATACTACTCTTACAATGAATAGACGTCACAAATAGTGTCAGGAGTGACTAAAACATTAATCACAGAAGTGTGCTATTGTGACAGTTACCACTGTCGCAAAAACCTCCTATTGTGATAAAATGATGGCAAAAAACAGGAATTGTTTGTGACAACTAAAAATGGTTACAAGTGAAATAAATGTGGTGACGGCACGAAACTTGTCACAAGTGTAAAGTATTTGTGACACTCAGAAAGTTGTCACAATTGAGTATGTCTTATGTGACGAAACACCCAGTTACAAATAAACCTTATACATGTTAGGTATACATGTCAAAAAGTGTTGCGTATATTTTTTAGAGTGTTGCCTAAAATTGTGTTGTATATGTGAAATTGTGTTGCATATAAGGTATACTTATGCGACACATTTTTTGTTGTTGCAAAAAGTGTCAAAAGTGTCACCTATTACTTTATACAACACCACCTATAGAGGACACTGCTAAAAGTGTTGCATAATACATATACAACACTTTCGGTACTTCTTGCAACACATTTCGAGTGTTGCCAAAGGCCACTTTTTCCGTAGTGCATGAATCAAATGGATTGGTGGATTCATGGATTGGATCAAGTGGATTGGTGGATTATCAACGAATCAAATGACATCCTCAACCAAGGACCAATATGTAAAATGTGAAAAGTTTAGGTACTAAAATGTCATAATGAAAAATTTTAGGTACCAAAACGTAATTTTTCAATGATATTTTTCGTATAAAAAATTAAATTTTGGGTGCCAAAATGTAAAGTATAAAGAATATAGGTACCAAACCGTAATTTGTTATTTGGACAACTCGAATGCTCATCATTGATTTTTCTCTTTTTTGTATGTCTTTCTTATGTGGCTAATTAATGATTTAATGTCGCCGCGTGTCTCATAAGATTACACTAATGTGGGCGTCGCTCTGATACAACGACAAAGTAAAAACTGTCAAGAACCAGTTGCTCCCAATAACCCGAGTTGTTGGGAGAAGGTTTTGCTGGATCTTATACAACATTCTAACACGCCCCCTCAAATGAAAGCCAACCCATGGGCTTGAAGTTTGCACAAGCCCATCATACCATGTGCTTGAAAGACAACGGTTAATATTGGGGGTCGTGGAGATTCGAACACATGACCTTTTGGTTCGAGGCTCTGATACCATGTTAAGAACCAGTTGCTCCCAATAACCCGAGTTGTTGGGAGAAGGTTTTGCTGGATCTTATACAACATTCTAACAAAAACAACGTAACATTATCTTTTATTATATAATAATAATTTGCTTCGACACTACAAAGCCTTGACTTAGATGGAGATCTCCCTAACCGATAGACTTACAAGCTATTCCCATATTTGTTTCACCGAGAAACACACAAACAACACTCAACAACCGGGCAACCAGCCATAACAAAAGCACTAGCTTATTAATGCCGCCTAATGGCCGGCTGTTCCATGATGTGGCTTCACATCAATCACAAGCTTCTGGCAGCCATCGGCGCAGTTCCTGCCCACGCTGCAAATGTAGAAGTTCCTCCCAACAGTCTTGAGTTCGACGACGTCGTTCCCGGTGGCCAGGGCCTTCACCCCTCTTGGAGCGCTACACTTCTGGAACTGGTACTCGTTCACCTTCACCACGTTGTGGAAGCACTTGGGGTACTTGAAAACTGCATGCATATATGGCCAGACCCAAAACATTCATCAGACAGTAGAGTAGAGTTTAAGGAAGGCACGTATGTATGAGTAATTAAGCTACGTGATCGATAGACGTGGGCTCACCAAGCTTGTCGCCGACGCGGAACACCTTGCCCTCGGCCCAGACGGCGTAGTCGACGCGTGCTCGCCAGCCTTGATCGCCACCCACAATGAACACCGTAGCGAAAGTTTTGGAGGGAGTGAATGCTAACACTGCCAGAACCATAAGCGCTAGCAAAGCCTGATGATGAGATACTAGGGGTTGGGAAGCCATTAATGGTTGAGAGTTGAGACAATTAGTATGCTGGGGTACTGTTTAGAAGGAAGATGGGGGCGAGAAGGGCCTAATTTATAGAAGTGGGGTTTATGTAAACAAGAGCTTTGAGTTGTCACAGCTGGTTAGGTTAGTGAGTTATACCTAAACTAATAAAGGGCTCTTATTTTATGTGGGTACAAGTATAGATGTCCTAATTACCGGATACTGAATGGAAGAGTAAGGGAAGAACGTACGTACTTGAGCATAAGGACATGATGATATACGATTAAGTAGCTCTGAGGCTCATAGCTGAGTGTAATGCTGCTGTGATTCATTGGTGAAATTTTCCACGTTGATTATTCAATCAACCAATACTGTTAGTTTACGCAACCTGGTGTTTATTCACGCATATTGTTATTTATTCACGTCATTATAAAATCAAATTTAAGTTTTAAAATATATCAAAATGGATGTCACTGTGTAGATTATGATCAATGAAACATATTCTTACAAATTAATTGAGAATTCAAATTTAATTCCACAAAATATAGTCAGTACAAATTATTAACCAAAAAAGTCTAAATTTCCATTTACATAAATAATTATACTTTTACGTAAATAAACAACAAAAAAAATCCATGCACGTACAATACAAAAGGTCACTCTCTCTACCTTATGGGTCAGCGTCACAGCTCAAAAGGTCACTCTCACCTTCTGGGCTTCATTAACGTTGCATTTATTTCCTTTCTCTAAATAATTCAACGAATCTCCATTTAATAAGAGCTCGGTATAACGACGTCCTGCCTACTTCTTCGATCTGTTTTTTTGTTTTTTTTTTTTTTTCATTGAAATCTCCAATGAATTAGCCCAACAATTTAGTTTCATTCATAATCATATGATTTGTGTTCATAATTCAGCACCTGAACTGTCGCCCAAATTATAAAGAGCTTCAAGGAAGAAAGTTTAGAAACTAAAAAAAAAAACTATTGTATTCACTTATCTTAACTACAAAATACCAGAGTTACTCTGCCGCCAATAAAGCCAATTATAATTTCCGAAAACAAAGAACGTACAAACGATTACAAAAGTAGAAAATTAAAAAAAAGTTGTAATCTCACATATTTGGTCTGGCCGTTTATCATTGGTCACTCTCTTATTATCACCAGGGCTAAATCTGTTGTCTTTGATTAGCTAGTCTAATACCTATGGCCTAGCTAGATACGTGAACTGCTATTTGCCGCCAACCAAAAAAAAAATTGAATTCAAATTTTGAATTTTCCCTTCCTTTCCTTCCTTTCATTCTATAAATTCGGATATCAGGAACATTTGACTCATTCCAACAAAAACTTCTGTTGACGAGCCCAGTGCCTCCGTCGCCGGCACCGTTCTTCCGTCGCCGGCACCGTTCTTCCGTCGCCGGCCAACCTCCCGTCGCCCTCAATCGTCGGAAAACAAGTAAGTTTACTTTTTCCGGCAAGTTTTCCAGTTTTCCGGCGAAAAACACGGTGAGCCGAAAAAAAATTGCGGCCCGAAAGCCGCCGAGCCGAAAAAAATTCGGCCAGGCGGCGCCTCGGCCCTAATTTTTTTCGTCCGGTCGCCGGACACGCCGGCCAAAATTTTTCCGGCTGTGTGTTCGTCGGCCGGCCGAAAAAAATTTTTTCGGCCCGGCAACGCACCGGCCGCAAATTTTTTTCGGCCCGGCGGCGCTCCAGCCGCAAACTTTTTTCGGCCAGGCGGCGCGCCGGCCGCAAACTTTTTTCAGCCCGACGGCGCGCCGGCCGCAAAATTTTTCCGGCCATGACAATTTTTGTATTTAATTTAATTTAATATGTTAATTAATTAGTCAATAAAAAATTACTTAATTAGTTAATAGAAATTAGCAATTAGTGTTAATATTTATTTAAGTTGGTGTATAAATGTTTTTTTTTTTGTAATAGGTGTATGAATGTTTAATTACTTAGATTAGTTAATAGAAAATTAATTAATTAAGAATTGATTTAACAATTAATGTTAATATTCAGTACATTAGTTAATAGAAAATTAATTAATTTGTGATTAATTAACAATTAATGTTAATAGTATATTAGTTAATAGAAATTTAATTAATTAGTGCGCATCTAAGTATGATATTGTGTAAATTTATAGATAATTAGATATGGATGATGCGGGTGGGAGTGAGTTGTATAGATTCAATGGTAGGGTTGTTGATGTATCAACACGAAGGAAGGTGCCTAAGAAGAATAAGGAGAAGAAGCGCTCTCGAGATATTGGGCATCAGTCAGAGGCAAATTTAGGGGAGGATGAGTTAGAGGCTCCTACTGTAGTAGCTCGTTCGGCATCACGGGCGTCTGGTTCCCATGGGAGGAATCAGGGTGCTGCATCGAGAGTGGTCTCGGCTTAGTTTGATGAGGACGATAATGATGAGGATATCGAGGTCCCTCCACCTACACGTGGACATGGACGAGTGCCTTCTTGTACGGCAACATCACGTCCTGCTATGTATAAGGACCGAGCTGGGCGATTCATACCACCTGCTCGTGAGGAGACAGAGAGCTCGGGGACTGGACGAAGTAGGGGAGGACGTTCGAGTGGTCCTCCACCGTGGGAGCTTGTTGGTGAGTGTCCTGGTGGACCTACGGATCCTACCCTCATTAGGAGCTTTCGTGGCCACGCTGTCTATGGCTTTGGATGGGGGTTGGAGATCGAGGGGTCACAGGTGCTACAGCCGTACATCGGCGGTTGATTATCTGGGTAGCTACGTGTTTAGTCATGTTGAGGCGGGGGATCTGGTTCAGCAGTTAGGTCTCCAGCACCTGATCTACTCTATGTTCCGCAAGATAGCGATTGACGAGGCTTTGATCTCAGCTTTTGTGGAGAGGTGGCAGCCAGACACGAACACCTTCCACTTGCCTTTTGGAGAGATGACGATCCTCCTCCACGATGTTCAGTACTTACTGCAGATTCCTGTTGAGGGACGACTGATGAGTAGGAGTTCTGCGCAGCTTGACCATCCGGAGGTGGGTTTGTGTGCGCTTCTTGGGATGAACTCGGAGCAGTTGAGTGGTCGTTCCGAGGCCCCTGGATATGGTAATAGGGGTAAGTGGTACGAGAAGGGTGGTTTTCTTGCAGAGATGGCATGTTTGACTACTTATGTATGTTTGGATCGGATGTTTATGTTTAGATCGGATGTTTGACTACTTATGTATGTTTGGATCGGATGTTTATGTTTAGACTGCATGTTTATGTTTAGATCGGATGTTTGACTACTTATGTTTGGATCGGATGTTTGCACACTCATGATTAAAACATCGAGGGTAGATAATGCAATCCATAATGAAATTCATAAATTCATAATGACACTAGGGCCATTTAAAATACAACTAGAAAAACAACAACATATAAATAGAGCATTGCAACACTATGCATTACTCCTACCCCTAGCTCTTCGGGAGTCTCTCTGCCTGGCTCGCTGCCAACCACCAAGGCTCGCAAACAAATTTTGTCCAACCTCGAGAATAGCTCCCCACTCCGCCACATTAGGATTTGCTAGCCCATGCCAAATTGGATGCAGAAGAGGTATGGAAACTGATCCTGGTTGAAGTACAATCGAATGTAGTGGTTGTTCACATAGTGCAGTGATAAGAACATGGTTGGTGGCAAAGTACCTAGTTCCTCATCAATAGGCAATATAGTATATGCATCATCGTAGCGGTTGGGTAGTGGACGGTTTACATTATTGACATCATACACCTGGTATGAGAAGACCATGACTGCGATGTTGTAGATGGTGGCAAACACGAACAAGTCCTCAGAATCCATCCATCGCCCCGGTGGTGCGGAACCCCCCTCTAGCCAATTGATGCGGTCAATGTGAGCTAGTGGACCACCATTATACAAGTTCTCGTACTTCCAGAAATGTTGTTGGATTTCTTGGACAATCGTCGATCTCATGAGCAGATAGTGATTATCATCCCCATAAATACAATGAGAAAGTGCCCTAAAACCACAATGGTTGTCTGGACTAGGGTTGAAATCGCCTACCAGCAAAGGTCGAACAAACTATGGAAAAAGCTCATCGATGTAAGGGTAAGAATATTGCCCTGGGGGGCTCTGGGATGAGTAATCTACAAAAATATACCAAACGGTCAAAATTACTTGGACAAAATTTACAAACATAAACCAATTACTACTAGATGGACTATAATATTAAACCAATTACTCACCTATATCATGCTCGTCAGATTCACCTCCACTCGATCGGATCTGCCTCCACTCGATCGGGATCTGCCTCCACTCGATCACCCCCTACCTCCACTCGAACCAGGCCTAGTACTCCTCGAACGAGACCGCTCATAATATGAATGAATGCGACTAGTGCTTGTTCGAGGCCGTCCTCTCGGATTCTCATTCACTTCCGGCTCCCTCACATTGTCCTCTGCTGGGTGAAGCCCATAGAATAGGGCATCTCTTGCTTGTCTCACTGCTTCAGGACCTCTTTCTTCCACCTCAATAGTAAGACACCTAAAGTGTTCTCGTTGAAGCTCAATTTCATCACTGACTTGTTGTTGACGTGGGGGGTTTTTATAATCCAAAGTCCTCCAAAATACATGCAACTCTTGAGCATAGAATTGACGTCCTTCTTCCTTATCTTGAACAACCTGGCAAGCACACTTGAGCCCATGTGTCATCTGAAAATGACACGCACAACTGTCCTTCAACTCCGCCGCCCCACCTAACATCAGTTTGATTTCCTCACAACTAACAAACCTCCTCAAAAACGTGCACGGAGGCTCAATTGCCCTACTCAGATTGCGGTTTAGTGACTTATGCAGTTCATTCACCACTTCCAGAAACTGATGTTCCGTGTAATTGTGGTTCTTCGCAAAACAAGTGTCAATCTCTCCTCTACCAGACACAAGGAAAGTCTTGAATGAAGAGTGAGATGACTCAACTCTGTTCGAACTCGTGTTACCAAGATGAAACACATGGTTCGTGTAGCACTTTGCCCAGATTGTCTGATGAGGCAACCACTCACCTCGCATGTAGTCGACCATTTTTATGTTCTTCTCTGTCCAGACCCTCTCAAACTCATTAATCTTTTGAAGAAAACCCTCCTGAGTCCAACTCCATGTAGCTTTGTCGAAATATTTCTTCCATACCGCTTGTGCTACCTCTCTTTTTGAAATTCCACCCAGTAATTGCTCAAACTTTTGCTTCACACAGTTGTTGACGTGCCATAAACATAGTAGGTGGACAGTATGTGGGAGAGGGAAGACCACAGGAAAAGAAGCAAGCAAACCACCTTCTTTGTCTGTCACAATGACATTCGGAACCGTATCACCGAGCAACCCTTTAATACATCGCAGCAGCCACTCATATGTTTCCTTTGTTTCCTGCTTAATAATTGCACATGCAATGTTGAAATTCTTCTTGACTGGAGTAACCCCAATAATCTCAACCCGTGGCCAGCCGTACCTTTTGGTCTTGTAGGTCGAGTCAATGAGGATGACGTACGGCCATGCATGCAACATCTGAATGGACGTCGGGTTCGCAAAAAACAGATTAGTGAGCGCATTATTAGAGTCCTTTTGCAAACAGATATGGTACCCACGTAGTTCAGCTCCGTGAAGCGCAAACTGTATCGCATCCATTTCACCCATCTCATCCAATCTTGTCTTGTAATTTCTGTTGTACATCTATTTGATATCATAATGCACACCCCCTTCAGTATTGAGTGTCGTCTTCTGCTGATTTGGTCTCACCCCCGCCTTCTTCATTAATCTAAACCTCTCTTTTTCAGCCTCACTAAACTGTTTGTTGTGTCGGTGATGTTTTGGATACAACACATTTTCATGGTTGTGAAACCCTCTATTAGCTCCGGTTACACGACTTGTCACTCCCACTATGACCCAAGTGCTTGGACCATTCTCTTGCCATACTTCCTTAATACATATCTTAAACTGGCAACCAGTACCCTTCGAACTAATATTCCCACGCGTCTTCTTCGTAGGGTTTGGTTTATAAGACTTAACGATCCTACTACTTCTGTCGCAATACATACAGAGGGCAGTAACAGGATGTAGTCCAGCAGTATTCGGTTTGCATGCTCCTCTAACAATAAAGAACCCACACTCCTGAGCGATTGCTTTTGCAGCTAACTCAGCTAACTTCACACTTGCATAATGGATCCCATTCTCAAATTCTTGTGTGTAATCATGATCGGCCGGTAACCACTCTGACATTTTTCCTACAATTACAATATAACACATCAATATTCCTGTGAACCTAAACGCTAATTTCAAGTCTTAACCGCTAAATTCAACTCCTAAACTCTAAATTCAATTCTTACACGCTAAATTCAACTCTTAAACGCTAAATTCAACTCCTAAAATCGAATTTTCCGAAAAATTCCAAAAACAAACGGTGGGCCGAAATTTTCCGGCGGCCGGAACCTGGCCGGGCCGAAATTTTCCGGTGGCCGGAGCCAGGCTGAGCCGAAAATATCTTGTGGCTCAGCCTGGCTCCGGCCACCGATTTCTGTCGGCCCAGCCTGGTTCCGGCCGCCGGAATTTTTTCGGCCCGGCCAGGTTTCGGCCGCCGGAAATTTTTGGCCCACCGTCTGTTCGTTTCAAATCATCGGAAAAATTGTTCGAAACTACAAAAAATTGACGCACCTGCTTAGTGATGATTCATGGATGCGTGTACGCAGTATATGTCGAGGATAGGCTTTCCCGATGATTTTCCGGAAACTTTTCCGGCGAGCGTCGAATTTTTCCGATTCAATACGTTCTCTGAAAGTTGGATATGTTGTAGATTGTGAAACTCCTTAACCAAAGATGTACATATATACTTTTTTTTTTTTGGTTGGCGGCAAATAGCAAGCCCCCTAGATAATCGCATTTGAAAGTTGGTTAAGCATAACTACATTTGGGTTGTTACCGTTGGTATATGAATTCAATGGTACGACATAATGTTTTTTATTGAGACGACTCCATAGTAAAACCTTTTTGATGATCTGACGACTCCTTAGTAAAAAGGAAACCCTTTCATGATTATCAAAAGTTGAACTCGAAAAATGGAGTTTTCATGGGACGGACCAGCCCTCCGCCATCCGTGGGCCGGAGAAGGCGCCAGCATCTCACTCGGAGCAGCAGAAGCGGCGGCAACGGCAGATGGGCTCGGAGTTGATTGTCACATTTGTTAGAAATCGAACAAAAAAATTAGGGTTATCGAATCTGGCTGAGTCGCGGACTAGGTCGTTCTCTTTAAGACGTTCGCGGCACTGCTTCATAATTCGCACAGCAGACTATCAGTCGGTCGCCTCCAAGATAAAACAGTCACTCTTATTTATTACCAATCGGTTTTGTGCGAAAACCGGAGCTCTATGAACTCACTCTCTTACTCGTGTTTCTGCTCTCTGAGGTATGTTTAGAGGGTCTGGGGGTCTGCTATTTATAGGAGCATAAAACCCAGAATATTCCCTCTTTCTTTGGGAATAAGTCACATTTTAATTAGGGAGATAATTACTCTCATAATTAAAATATAATTTATTAAGATAATTAATCCTAATTATCTCCATAATATTCCTTTTATTAATTATCCATCTTACTTATGTATTATGTGATAATACTGGATAATTAATTAGGAATTTCATTTATAGCTTTTCAAAGCTATTCACCCCAACAATCCCCCGCTTGAATAGTTTTGAAACTATCTTGAGCATACAAATGTACTTAGTGTGATTGGTTCTGATCTTTGCTTTTCTTTAAGCTCGATTTTGGTGGGGGGTTGAAGCGGGTAGGCCCAGATTTCGATGGATTTCCTGGAGGCGGTTGTGTACTAGCAAGCATGATGGGGGGATGGGGTTTCGACGCTTTGAACATTTTAACCAGGCCCTCTTGGCGAAAATTGGGTGGCTATTTTGAAGGAACCTTATTCCCTCTTGGCCCAGATCTATAAGGGTAAGTACTTCCCGAATGGTACTTTCCTAACTGCTACCGCCAGATCTCGCCCTTCGTGGGGATGGCAAAGTATTCTTCATGGTCGCACCCTGTTGCAAAGAGGTCTCCGGTGGCAGGTTGGGGATGGGGCACTGGTCCCTATCCATCAATCTAGCTAGGTCCCGGCTAGGCACCCTGATCCGCCTCCGTGTAATTCTCATGTCAATTTAGAGGGTAATGAGTCGAAGGTAGCAGAGCTTATCGATCCGGTGAGTGGAGAATGGTGTTGCCAATCCCTTCGACAGGTGTTTCCAGAGGATGTTGTCCGGGACGTGTTGGCAATTCCTTTACCGAGTGGGGGTGGAGGATAGGAGGGTCTGGCATGATACGAGTGATGGTGTGTTTACTGTCAAGTCGGCATATCACCTTGCGGTAATGGTGGATAGGCAGGTTGGGGAGTGGCGCCCTGTGTTTAGTTAGATGGATAGGGCAAGCTGGATGAGGGTGTGGGAGCTCAAGATTCCGCCGAAGCTTAAGCTATTCCTTTGGCAGATCTTCCATCGGATTTTGCCAACGACGGAGGCGTTAATTGGGAGATGGGTCCAGGTGTTACCTAGGTGTCCTGTGTGCTGGGCGGAGTCTGAAACGATGGAGCACCTTTTTTGGGAGTGTCCAGTCGCTACAGCCCTCTAGACACATGCAGGATTGGAGCATCTGGGCCATGATATGCCTAGACAAACCTTTCCTTTCTTCCTTAAAAAGTGCTTGCTTAGGATGACTCAGCCGGCGCAGATTATGTCTCTAGTTGCTTTGTTATGGCGTATTTGGAAGTCAAGGAATTGGGCTGCCTTTGAGGGGAAGCAGTTCTTACTTCCTCAATTAATGCGGCAATATCATCAGCAGCTACATGAATGGGTGAGCTTACCAGAGGATAGACTGAACCCGCATCGAGTCCCCCAGCAGTTGCCTGTGGAGGACGGAACCTCGCGGAGTGTCGTTTGTATGTGGGATGGTGCGGTAAGTGCTAACTCTCATTCAACGGCGGGCCTTATATTGAAGGATGAGGGAGGGAATGTGCTGTTGGCGAAGGGGGTGTTCTTTCCTAACATTGTGGATCCTCTGGTGGCCGAGACTCTTGGTCTTCGGGAAGGCATTCAATGGTGTCAGGCTCTTGGCATCCATCAAGTGAGGTTTGAGGGTGATGCTAAGGTGCTTATTGAGAAGGTTAATGCAAAGGACGCGCGGGATGGGCGTGTGGGGGCCATCATTTCTGAGATTCTAAGTCTGTTGGAGGTTAATGGTGGTTTCCGGGTTCGGTTCGTAGGTCGAAATAGCAATAGGGTAGCCCATTCGATGGCTAGGAAGGCCCTGTCTTTGTCTCAGACCTCGTATCGATTGTATGATTTATGTCTCTGGGTTGGGTCCAGGATCTAACTTGTGATCTTTTTCTATGAATTGAATATCTCTTGTAAAAAAAAACTATCTTGAGCATCAACAATTCCATAAGATCGGACATAAGCTAAGGTATCGCAAAGATTTGAACCTTAGCGTAGTGGTTACACTTCCGATTTCATAAGGGTTACTCGTAGTCTTGAACCCTATCTCACACAATGTAGCACACCGAATCTTTTCATTGAGTGATATTCTCTCATAGGCCGTGCGTTTATGGCCATGCACGTTATCCCGGTTTAGTGAACGATCTAGCAAATTTGTGCCTCCAAAGTTCCATAGGGAGCGGCCCCACTCCCACATTCACATAAGTGAGTTTATCAGGAGTACCCCCAAAGTAAAGTACTCCACCCCACATAGGGTATAGATCTCATTAAGAGTTGTTAACTCAACCTCCATTGCTTTGGGATTCATGCTTCACCATGCATGAACTTTTCGCATACTACTCATGACTTGTTATTACCCATTGAACCCATTTCTTGGGATCTCCAGTCTATTGGGTCGGGTTACCATCACTTGTAGTCCGTGATTCGGTAGGCATAAATCCCATACCCTTGGTGGTATTTTGGAATTTCTCTCTAGATAATCCTTTCGTCAAAAGATCAGCTAGATTCTGTTAGGACCTTACTGGATCCACCCTCATCGCTCCTATCGTTAGGAGTTCTCTTACAGTATTGTGCTTATGACGAATTTGTCGTATATTTTTGTTCTAGAACCGGTTCCCTTCTTTAGTAATAGCTATTGTGCTATCAAAAATGAATCAACTACCGGAGGGATCGGTCTTTCCCATAAGGGAATCTCTAGTAATGACCCTCTCAATCAACTTTTCTCTTTACTAGCCGTTGCTAGCTCTATCATTTCTGATTTATTAGTTGATTGAGCCAGAATCGTTTACTTCTTAGAATTCCAAGACACAACTCTTCCAGTGATGTTTGAAACATGTCCAATGGATGCCTTGGAGTCTTTTATAGACACCCTACCAATACAGCAAGAAACCATTATAACATATATCAAGGTCTACTATTCTCTTAAGGTGTCTCATGACCCCTTTCAATAGCATTTCAATGCTTCATACTAGGACAATCGGTAAGCATGTCAAGTACCCCCCACTAAATCGGGTCTCATGTTTATCAGCTGCCTCTCGCATACTGTAAATACTAGTATATTCTAACTTTCTTACACCGTCTTAGGTGTTCTTTAAATATTTATACTAGCATCATCAAACATGTATGTAGGTGTACATCTTGTATTTTCCTAGTTATTAGGATCTCTAAGCATAACATTTGTTTCATTTAGATCCTTCACATTCAAAATTCTCAACCATCATGGTTTTTCAATATTGACATCACAAGTCTTTGTACCAAAGATCGACGTGTCATTCATAATGCAAGTGTCATTGTCAAATTTGTACTAAATGCACTTGTCATTTTCAATTTTAAAACCATGAGAGAGAATATGATTTTTCACGCCATTGTTTTAGAGTCATTTTCAAATCTTACCATGATTTGTCTAACCATAGACTCCAAAAGTATGTTCAAGAATAACAATCCTTTAGGTTGTCCCATGTAGATTTATTTATCTAAACCACCATTCACAGAAACTTTAATAATCCATCGGACGCACAACACTAGCAATCAAAACATACATGGATGTTATTCTAGATGTGGTGAATAAAGAAATCTATAATTTTTTCCTTCTTCGCCCAATGTTTTAGCTAGTAGGCAATTCTTATACTCATAAACTAAAGTTACTAAACCATCAGGTTTCTGTTTTTCTTTTAGGAATCCATCTATTACCTAAATCATTGCCATGAGGTAATTCTCAAAGATGCCAAATCTTGTTCGCTTCCACCAATATATTACCCAAGGCTTTACAACCAAGAGGTAAAATTACAAGATTGTAAGTCTTACTAGACTCCACATATTCCATTTCGTTAATTATGGATCATCCCACAAATCTGCTTCAAATTTGAACTTCCATAAAGATGCAGATTTGTAGGTTCTTTCGAAGGGTGTAAACAACAAATTCATAACCAAAATATTTTAGTGATTTATGGTTCATTTGTCTCTTCTGAGTTCATACTCAGATTCATCACCCCCACTAGATCCACTATTCTAATAGCGGGCAAGATGTTACCCCCCACTATTTCTTAATTTAAATGGAAGTCTCTTGGCATTAATGGATTCTGTAATACAATGAGTATTTCATTTCATAAGCTAATGTGATATATTATAGCTTATCCAATTAAAACACATTCATATGCTCTACTAGTAATTATATTGCTCTGATTCTTTAATTCTACCATTAGAATTTCAAAAGCATCACATCAATTAAACATACAATTAACTAGGTAAAACATTTATTAACTTCTCATCATGTATACTCATATCAAAACAAATAATATCTAATGTTTTGATTCGTTTATCACATATTTTTGGGTCATTTAACTTTGTTACATAAAACATATATACCACACAAGCATAAGCATATTCCTTCTCTATGGAGCGCGCAAGACATCTTCTAAAATCGTGGTGAGGGCAAATGCCCAACAACACTTTCTTCTTCAATGCGTCTCAATGTATGTTTTGAGCATAACTCTATTATCACACATGCTCTGAGGCATCGGTATCCAGCCACCATTCTTCAGGGTTACTAGTAAGATTAACCTCTGCTCTCATTTTAGTGATCACAACCATCCATCCTCTTCTATTATCAAGCTAACAATGGAACCAATGTTAGACTTGTTCATACACTTTCGCGTCATATGACCTAGTTTCTCACAACTATATTGGAAAAACATAGTGTCATTCTTAGAGGATTGGCTAGTGATCTTTTGGTTACCACGAAGGGTACCATTCTAATTGGTGCGGATCTAGTTCGGCTTGCTACTCTCATTCTTAAAACTTTTAATGCTTTAGAGTAACATGAGTGATTCACTTAGTACTAACAACCAGTACTTCTTTTAAAGTCATTTGTGGCATACATCCCATTTTATTCTCATATATATACTTCATATGCACGCATCCTAACAAAATCGTTCTATTTCACAACATGTATCCAAATTTCATACTCGATGTAACACATCTCAATTCGACATATACATGCATCAATTCTAGTTTTACTTTCTCTCATTCATATGAGTTTCTCAATACCATGCATAGAACTCAATTGAAATAGATTCTAGCTTATCATTCATCAGAGTGATTCATAAAGAAGGTTTTGACTCTTACCTCTTTCCGATGAGTCGATGCATTCTCAATTTGCATGAATAGCTAGTACCATATACATAGCCTCCTCATTTCCTTTCTTTTGTTGCAAAATGCTAGCATACATTTGATCAATAGGCCATGACATACAAATTGGGCCTTGATTGGTCGCAATAGCCCAAAGTCGTTCACAAACAACCCCAAGCTAGGACATCTTTAAATTGTGGATTGCTCTGTTCCACTTCCAATTATTCCACCGGCAGTAGTAACAACATCCTTAGCCTCCCAGCCCATAGCATTAAGTGGACCAAAGATGATATAATCAACAAGGCCATCGATAGAATAATGGCCTGTTAGGAAGGTCTGAATTGTGCCTCTCGGTGGATATGTAAATGTAATCACCCGGGGGATGAGATTCAACCCTTTTCCTGTTCGAGAACAAAAACATAGTGAAATAGGCTTAGGGATTGAGAACAGAAGTTGTTAGCTTCTTCACAGGGGCATAAACCCGGAGTAGCAGAAACTTTCCCCGAGCCTTATTCCTTTCTGTTTGGTCTCACACAGGTCTGTCCGAGGGAAAGTAATTCTAAGGTAGGCAGACGCTAGACTAAAGCCCCAGTATAACCTGTGACATGTGACTATTACTGTCTTCTTCTTATCGCAAACACCAGCATCAGGATAAGTATTCAAATAACAGAAGAATAAAATTGAATAATAAAATGAGAGAAGTCCTCAATCTCGCCGCAATGGCATTTTAGTATTGGTGGTAGCTGAGGCTTGCGAGATGGGTTTGGGGCAGCGACTGTTTCTTACGGCCTGAATTATTCCCTCCGGAGATAATTAATTGGCGTCGAGAGAAGTGAAACCAATCGAATGAGCCATCCGAGAAAGCGATCCAAAGGGCATCGAATCGTGAGGCAAACTGATCCACAGTAATTGACAACGATTGGGTTCAGATGCAGTAATCAATCTGTTCGGTACATATGACAGCAGCACAACGTCTTAAAATTGTTAGAAATCGAACAGAAAAATTAGGGTTACCAAATCTGGCTGAGTCACGGACTAGGTCGCTCTCTGTAAGACGTTCGCGGCACTGCCTCATAATTCGCACAGCAGACTATCAGCCAGTCGCCTCCAGGATAAAACAGCCACTCTTATTTATTGCTCATCGGTTTTGTGCGAAAACCGGAGCTCTATGAACTCACTCTCTTCTCGTGTTTGTGCTCTCTTAGGTATGTTTAGAGGGTCTGGGGGGGTCTGCTATTTATAGGATCATAAAACCCAGAACATTCCCTCTTTCTTTGGGAATAAGTCGCATTTTAATTAGGGAGATAATAACTCCCATAATTAAAATATAATTTATTAAGATAATTAATCCTAATTATCTCCATAATATTCCTTTTATTAATTATCCATCTTACTTATGTATTATAGGATAATACTGGATAATTAATTAGTAATTTCATTTATAACTTTTCAAAACTATTCATCCCAACAACATTGGTCGGCTGCACTTGGATCAGGAGCTTCTGGTTTTGCTGCTCGCAGTGCTTGGCCACGCCGCAGATGTACCATTTTCTCCCTGGGTAACGACGTCGTTTCCAGAATCCAGCTAAAGGCTACTGTTGGACGGGACAATCCAGTTCTAGAACTCGGTTCTGTTCACCTTGAAAACGTTGTGGAAGCCTTTGGGTACCTGAAAACTGTAATTATTACATGTAAAAACCGATTAAATTATAGCTAAGTATCATACATGGATCTCTCAACAGATGAAATTATGAGACGCGCAACCAGCTACTTCAAGACAATCCTAGCTAGCTAATTAAATGTCGAAAGAATTCAATGCTGCAGCTAGCTAGGTATCTGGCATGCACATTTTAGCTAGGTTGTACTCACCAAGCCTGTCCCCAACGTGGAAGTCCTTGCCGACGGCCCAGGATTTTTTGGTAATCGAAGGCGGTGGTCCACCCAGCCTCGTCACCAACCACGAAATCTTTGGCAAAACCGGCAACCCGGAAAGCGAACACGATGGTCAGGAACAGGAAGGAATCGGAAATCCATTTTGCCGATGTAGCTAAGTTTTTGTTATATATGGATTTATACAGCTAGCGAGCTGCTGATTATGAAGTTTGAAACTACTGGAAATGTATTTGGTTAAAAGGGGAGGGGGGCTTGGTTATGATGTAGCAATTAATTCATGAGCCAATCTATAGGATGGTCGCAGATAACTATTAACAGTACTTAGCTGAGAAAAATATTATATTATTAGGAGTTAACTTAATCACAAGGCAAGGTGTGGGTGGGAGATGAACGATGTTTAACATTGTGCCAACTGCGGGACAAGTAATTACTTTTGCTCTTCGAGGTATCAGCCAAACATTTTTGTGGAAACATACATATTTATATATGAAGGCTAGCGTCCGCTAATACCTATTATTTATACTTTTTGATATATATATGATTCAGGCTAGCATATACCTAACGTACGTTATACACCTGTGTTCACACTTATTAATTAATTAGTACCCAAAATCAAAACACGTTTCCATTTTGTACCTAATATTTAACTTTTAACTTAAAACATTTTATTTACCATATAAATCACTCATTTATTGTACACAACACTGGTGGCTCTTCAGCATCGCCTGACCCATACAAAATACAGACATCATTCACACATAACAATGGCGAATCCCACCTTCACTTTCTTCTTCTGCCCGATTTTCTGTTTATTTATTCCTTTCCCCCTGCGTGGGTCATTTTTCAGTTCAGCACGGTTGCTTTGGTTTTCCTTGTTTCCTGACTTGGGTCTGGTGCCCTCTTATCTTCTTATTTTTTTAATTTAATATATATCATCCTTATCAAAAAAAAAAATTACACTATACATGATTACCCCAACTTCCCTCCCTTCTTCTTTTGCCAAGATGAAAATTCAGATAATGATAATGTCACGTGTATTATCTCTTCCCTACCATTATTATCACAATCAAAATAAGAGTAGGATTGGGATAAAGGATGTGGGTTCTTTGTAGGGTAGAATTAGGATGGTTGTGGAGTATTGGCCGAGTATGTCTTGGATTAGTTTAGGGTTATGCCTTATAAATATGTACTTATATACGACGTTAGTTCTATTTAATCTATGAAAAATAATATTTTATTTTATTAGTTGCTAGCTTTTTTCACCTTAATCTTCTTCATTCTAACTCTATTTCTTCCGATTATCGTACGAATCTTACGACGTAAGTTATGAATAGATTTCTACCGGAGAAATTCATGTAACAGATACTTGAAAATAATGTTTCGTTAATTATTTCATTAACGAGAGAACTTGACATATTTTCCTAACGTAATAACCCCACTAATTATATAAGAATGGAAGGAACTGATTTTAACGAAGTTGCGATTAGAAGGTGGGAAAACCAGGTTCCAGAATTAGTCCAACTTGGATGTTGCAATGGATTGTATGGAATAAGCAGATGAAGAGAAGAGACGAGGGAAGATAAAAGACAACTCTGGCGAGATTTTGGATTGCGACGATATATATGCATTGCATAGCGGTTGGTCATTCTCTTTCTCCGATTCAGTTGTCCGGCAAAGACTAAAACACACATAAAGCAAATTGATGGATGTCGTTGGTAACTATAATTGTTATTAATAATTTATAAATTATAAATATTAATTAATCAATAAGTGTGAACACAGGTGTATAGCGTACGTCAAGTGTACGCTAGCCTTTGCTATATATATAGTGGCGTCTTCGGTGCATCCACTTTTTTGGGTGCATTCAGTGCACTCGCTTCATAACCATCATTTTAAACATGTGATTTATGTCAAAATGATGTCAATCATCACTTATAATGTGATGAACAATAACACACATGAATTTGCACAAAAATCACTAAAGATTTACTTTAATTTGAAGGATTTACAGTTTAGAGATTTAGGGTTACAGTTAGGGTTTATAATTTGGGGTTTACGGATAAGACTCAAAATTGGAGGTCTAGGGCTTAGGGTAATCCACTTATTAGTCGTTATCATATGTCATATCATCATATTACACTAATTCTACAAATTAAAATTCAAAATCCGACACTATAAAGACTAGTTTTTGAGTTGGGTGCATTGAACGCACTCATTTTTGTGAGTGCACCGAAGTAGTCACTATATATATATATATGTGTGTGTGTGTGTGTGTGTATCAAAGGCTAGCATACACCCGTCGTACGCTGTGTTCACACTATAAAGTTAATATTAATTTATTTAAATTTAATTATGAGTATATTAATCAATAATAATTATTAGAATTACGATCACATCCATTAAACAATTATTGTGTAAGTTTTAGTCCCCAATCAATTTTCACCATCCATTATGTTCAAATCAAGCATATAACCTTTTTCATATATAAACTCTAGTACTTTATTTTTCCAAATCACAATTTCAAAGTCCTAAAGTTTGTGTTTACAATTACAAATTCTTCAACGCATTTTAGGACTCTTCTAGTCTCCCTTCTTCGTTAATGGGTAGCGGCGGTCAACAGTCGGCGCCACAATACAAATCATACCGACTCCTCAAGACCGCGAGACACCACGAACACGCCGTCTCCAGCGTCAAATTATCCAACAAAGGCAATCTCCTCAATCGGTTCCGCCTACCTCAATAAAACACTAATCCTCTGGTCCACCACCAACATCTCCCTTCGAACGCGCCTCATTGACCAATATAACTTACGGTGAATCAATACTGTGTGAATGACAGGCTAAGCTAGCTTCCATTTCTGTCATGCTCTCTCAGCTTGTGGTGGCGGACGGAGGTGCGGTTTGCAGCAACGATGGATGGGTACGATACAGTGATGCTAATTGGGGGTGAGTACCTGTTAGTGGGGGTGATGATTTGGAGCTTCGCCATTGGAAAGTCCATTCTGGTGTCCATATTCAGGAGGAAGGACTGCCTGATCGACACCAATCCCAACATTGGAGTGGAGTTCGCTTATAGGGATGTCCGGTGAAATAAGTTACAGTTATGTTCATTAATCTGCTTTTGGAGGTTTGATTTCGTAATATTGGTTAGGGGGGTCTATCTCTTTACTTCTAATTACTGTTTTGATTGATTTTGTAATTGTTGACACCTAAAATTAATTTGGCCTAAATTAAATGCCGTATTAATTAGTCTCGGCATTTAATTCGATACTGCGGGTAAAAAACGGTGTCGTTTGGAGTTGAGCGGCGTCGTGGAGAGTTAAAACGGTACCGCGAAAAAGAAAAACGGTACCGCAAGGAAGCTCACCGGTACCGCGACAGTGGAAATGACACTGTTTACCAGAAAACAGGATGGGGTCGCGCGCGTAGTATTGGTGTTGGAAAAGGAGTTATTATTGTTATTATTATTATTATTATTATTCCTTGTGGGAAGGGGAGAAGCGGTACCGCATGGAGACAAGCGGTACCGCATGGAGACAAGCGGCACCGCGGAGAGTTAAAACGGTGCCGCAAGGAGGCTCAGCTGAACCGCAACACTGGAAACGACACCGTTTACCGGAAGCAAGTTGTGGGCCGCGCGTTTGGTATTGGTGTTGGGAAAGGAGTTTTGATTATTATTATTAATTATTATCTTTATTCCTTGTCGGAAGGGGAAAATCGGTACCGCATGGAGACAAGCGGTATCGCGGAGAGTTAAAACGGTACCGCGGATTTAAAAACGATGCCGCGAGAGCCTGATAAGCGGTATCGATTAATTAAACCAAAATTCGCCTAGTCCAATGCGAGCGCCGATTGGCGGCGGTTCCGTGGGATTTTTTGGCTATGTTAGCGGTGTCGTTTAATTAAAAACGGTACCGCGAGTAAGCCCAACGGTACCGCTGTATTAGCAAACGACAGTGTTTAATATAAAACAATGTCGTGGAGTAAAAAAGCAAACAGAGCTGTTTGGGGAAGAAAACGACATCGCGTGAGATTCACACCAACCTGAGCGAAGAGGAGATCAAGACGGTTGAGACACGTGGGAGTTCACAACGGAGCAGTTGAGGAAGCGGTGCCACCTAGCGTGAAGACTACGAAGCGATTTTTCGAATAAAAGCAGTGGAGCAAGGAGAGAGAAGGACAAGCAAATCAACACAGAACAACTCCGTCAAAACTTTACCTTTTCTAGGTAACTCCTTCGCGGAGCTCTCCTTCCAGGAAGGATCTCCATAGTTGTAGTCTTAGTCGTAGTCGCGGAGCTCTCCACAGGAATCTCCATAAAAGTAGCGGTAGTGTAGATTCCTAAAAAAAACCAAAACACCCTCGTTCGAACGTAGTTTGGAGAGGTGCGAACCGTAGTAACGGTCGTTCTTGGTTAGAAGTCAGAGGTGCATCGATCAAATCAACACCGCCCCGCGGTGGATATTTGACGGTTACGGTGATTTCACCATTTAGAGGTGCATCGATCAAATCAACGGCGCCGACACTCGGTGGCGGATATTTGACGGTCGTCTCGATTTCGGCAATCAGCGGTGCATTCGATCAAACGGCACCGCAAGAGTTTCCACCGCGAAACATCAAATCAACATCGCCGGAAACCAAATTCGGCACCGGCGGTGGCATTTGGTTTTCTTGGGAAACAATTTGGCACACCCAGTGGGACACGTGTGTTTGAAATGGCTCTGCGGCGAGAAAAACAAGATGGCGATCTTCCACAACAATTTCTGGACGAGCAAAGGACCAATACTGAAGTTGGTCAGGCGGACGAGGCGGATTGACATATCGGTCGGATGGAGGAGTGGCCTCAATCCATGTCGAGCACTGACGGGCGTGTTGCACTCTTGTCTCTTCGGCGAGCCGTGGAGGAGTATTACCAGCTGGTAAATCTCTATTTTATCTCTTTAAATAAGCCGTGTGATTCTCTTGGAAAATATATGGATAAATTTTTTGAGATGATTGACGGACATGTTTCCAGTATTGTCAATCAAGATTCACTAAAACCTATGGCTAAAACAGTGTCGTTAGAGGCTAGCAAATGTCATGTTGGTTTTTCTATGAACACTATTGTTTTCAATGACATGAAAGTTAGAGCTGTCTTGAGAAAGCCACAACAAAGAACAATATTCAAACGTGTTTATAATAAGTTTAAGGAAATTGGGAAGAACAAGGGTGATATCTTGAAAGATGACAAATTATACAATGATGTTCAATCTAAGCCGCTAGGGGGACATGTCTTCCCATCTCATGGTAAATTGAGGGAGAAACAGCACCGTAAGTGGAAAAAAATAAGTTTGCCACATCCACCTTGTTCTAAGAAAAATCGAAATAGGGTCACCATAGACACTAATCAAGATGGAGAGGGTGACCACGTGAAAGAATTCCCACAAAAGTTGATATGATGAATCAACAGAATCCTCCATGTAAAGTGTCCCTAAAGACTCCACTAAGTGGGCAGGGAGGCAAGCCTGATCAACAACCTGGAGTTGTCACACCAGTGATTATGAAAAACAAGTCTGCCATGAGTGGCGGATTGGGGGGCAAGTACCATGTCCAACAAACTCCAATCTCACGTAAGAGTTCAAAAGATGCAAAGTTGTTGTGTGATAAGTGCAAGGATCAGGGCCGGGGTAAACAAAATACCAACACACGTGTTGATGGAACTCGTAAGTCTCGATGCTCAAACTCCCGGCAACATTGTGAGAGTGTACAACTGACAATACCGGATCAGTCTGAGCAAGCAATGCCGCATGGTCGAATTGGCAAGAAAAATGCGCCAAAAAACAAAAACAAGAATGTCATGCCTCGATCCAAGAACGCTTATGGTTCTCCATTCCGCGAGGCTGAGAGGAGGCCAAATCAGACTCGTGGAGTTTCGAACAAGGATGTTCGAGCGGGACGAACTGGAGAGTTGAAAGCCAACAGTGATTCCAAAACATCAAAACCAACGCGTGTGAAGCCAGTTGTGAGGAATCATGGACTTTATGGATGGCTTGTTGATCCATGGAGTTGGCAGTGGGTGTGGATTTTTGGCATGATGGTTTATGCCAAAGTTTAGCTTGCTTTTATTTGATTATTAATAAATAAAACATGGCTAATTTAAGTCATGGAAATATATATATATATATACACGGAAAAAAAAAGTTTTGAAATGAAGCATATAAGATTTTTTGGCCAAACATGGACACATAGTTGCAAGGCTGGCAACTCAAGTGCACGTGTGAATTGTTTGATAAGGTGTTGGTTTTCTTGTCCAGAAAAGAAAGAAACCAAAGCAATAATGCAAGTCCAATTAAATTGTATAGTTAATCTTAGGCCATGTGGTTTTTGCCAATTGTGGTGGGTTTAAAACCAAATTGTCCTGTGCAACGTTGGACGAGGAAAATATAAAAGAAAGGATTGGGTGTTGATGTGTAAAACTCCTTGTTGTTGGCCGCAAATCCAATTTGGCCGAGTTGAATATATAATAATATTATATTTAAAGAAAATTTATAGGAAAAAAGCAAGCAGGGTTGTTTTGCTCTTCGCGGCTTTGCGGTGTGTGGGGACTAATCCACTGTGTTTTGGTAAAAAAGGCTAGCCACAGCGTTGCAGAGCCAATGCAGTGTTGTGGACGGAATACACAACACCGAGGAGAATTGGTTTGCGTGGCCATCACTTTGTTATGGCAAACCACATAATTTTGCCAACAGGGTTGTTTTGGATTTGGTCTGCGTGGTTCACAAAGTATTTTAGGTGATTTATTTTATGTCAACAATTTGGTTCATAATTCTTATAAACCAAATTGTGGGGGGCATTTGTTGACACCTAAAATTAATTTGGCCTAAATTAAATGCCGCATTAATTAGTCTCGGCATTTAATTCGATACTGCGGGTAAAAAACGGTGTCGTTTGGAGTTGAGCGGCGTCGTGGAGAGTTAAAACGGTACCGCGAAACAGAAAAACGGTACCGCAAGGAAGCTCACCGGTACCGCGACAGTGGAAACGACACTGTTTACTAGAAAACAGGATGGGGTCGCGCGCGTAGTATTGGTGTTGGAAAAAGAGTTATTATTGTTATTATTATTATTATTATTATTATTATTCCTTGTGGGAAGGGGAGAAGCGGTACCGCATGGAGACAAGCGGCACCGCGGAGAGTTAAAACGGTGCCGAACGGTGCCGCAAGGAGGCTCAGCTGAACCGCAACACTAGAAATGACACCGATTACCGGAAGCAAGTTGTGGGCCGCGCGTTTGGTATTGGTGTTGGGAAAGGAGTTTTGATTATTATTATTAATTATTATCTTTATTCCTTGTCGGAAGGGGAAAATCGGTACCGCATGGAGACAAGCGGTATCGCGGAGAGTTAAAACGGTACCGCGGATTTAAAAACGATGCCGCGAGAGCCTGATAAGCGGTATCGATTAATTAAACCAAAATTCGCCTAGTCCAATGCGAGCGCCGATTGGCGGCGGTTCCATGGGATTTTTTGGCTATGTTAGCGGTGTCGTTTAATTAAAAATGGTACCGCGAGTAAGCCCAACGGTACCGCTGTATTAGCAAACGACAGTGTTTAATATAAAACAATGTCGTGGAGTAAAGAAGCAAACAAAGCTGTTTGGGGAAGAAAACGACATCGCGTGAGATTCACACCAACCCGAGCGAAGAGGAGATCAAGACGGTTGAGACACGTGGGAGTTCACAACGGAGCAGTTGAGGAAGCGGTGCCACCTAGCGTGAAGACTACGAAGCGGTTTTTCGAATAAAAGCAGTGGAGCAAGGAGAGAGAAGGACAAGCAAATCAACACAGAACAACTCTGTCAAAACTTTACCTTTTCTCTGTAACTCCTTCGCGGAGCTCTCCTTCCAGGAAGGATCTCCATAGTTGTAGTCCTAGTCGTAGTCGCGGAGCTCTCCACAGGAATCTCCATAGGAGTAGCGGTGGTGTAGATTCCTCAAAAAACCAAAACACCCTCGTTCGAACGTAGTTTGGAGAGGTGCGAACCGTAGTAACGGTCGTTCTTGGTTAGAAGTCAGAGGTGCATCGATCAAATCAACACCGCCCCGCGGTGGATATTTGACGGTCACGGTGATTTCACCATTTAGAGGTGCATCGATCAAATCAACGGCGCCGACACTCGGCGGCGGATATTTGACGGTCGTCTCGATTTCGGCAATCAGCGGTGCATTCGATCAAACGGCACCGCAAGAGTTTCCACCGCGAAACATCAAATCAACATCGCCGGAAACCGAATTCGGCACCGGCGGTGGCATTTGGTTTTCTCGGGAAACAGTAATTCCGTTGTTTATTCCAGGTATTATGGGCAACTATGTTAGTTGTTCTGAGAAACAAAGCATGGAAACTCTGTCAGATTGTTGTTGCCGAAGAGGCGAGAACAGTAGATTTGGGTCTTGTCAAAAGGAGTGAAAATGAGGATCCATAGGCAATCCAAGAACTAGAAACCAATCCAAGCAATCGCCCAAAAATTATTAACAACAACGATTCAAAGTTAGTTGTGTTGGACATACCAGATCAAGGTTTTCCCCGATGAATGACTCTCAGTCTCTCACCCCCTTCGACCTCGACACGGCAAGGTTCTTGAACCTAAAATTGCTCTTATGATCTCCAGAGGCAATAGCGTAGCTCCCACCATGGTCTTCCTCAATTGCGCTCCAACGACGATGATGTCGCTTGGGTTGGAATTAGGGAGATATAGATTGAGAAAATAGGGGAGAAAGTTGGGAGATCATATTCTAGTTAGGAAGGGATAAAAGGATAACTATTAATTGAAGAAGAATTAGATGGATTGGAAACGGAAGAGACTGCTTAGGCTCCTACAGTTTCAAGTGACTGGATACTTCCATTCTAACTTCCAGAGATGACAAGAAAAGTGAAGCAAAACCGATAATGTTGTTTAAGGATAATTAATCAATGAAAGTTCGATTTGAAGAAATTAAAGCAAATCGGATTCTAAATTATTGTTAGGAGATAGAAGGTCTCGGAATTGTTATAATGAATTTTTGAATGCTTGATTAAGCATAACGAATGGTAAACTATATTTTGGGATCATTACACATAGAAAAGTAACTTAATGGATGTGATTGTAATTTATGTTTTTATTAATAATAATTACTTTAATTTTAATTAATAATTAATTTTCAAGTGTGAACACCTGCGTACCACGTACGTCAGATGTACGCTAGTCTGAACCATATATATGTGGTACATAGGGTAAAATCCGGGGTACCGCATACCTTGAGTAAGAAAATGCTATCCGGAACTTGAATTGACTAATCTTTCGGACATGATACTATACTCTAACCCTTAAAATCAACATCTAGGTCTTAATTCTCTAAATCTTATACCCCAAGATCTAGGGGTGTTCAAACGGATTGGTATAGTGGTAACCATATTAACCGGTAGCATTCAGTTAATTGGGTTTGGTTAATTTGGATAATTTGTCTGATTTGGTTAAACAATTTAGATTTTTTGGTTTATGTGGTTTGGTTTGGTTTCAACATTGCTAACCAATGAAACCAATTGACCAATTAATGATTCACCTAATATACAAAATTATTTATACTTCTATGCAACCAAACCAAATTTTCTTGATTCTCTTATTTTCATGTGTACAACAAACCAAAACATTATGGGTCAAAACTTAAATGGGCCAGCCTATTTACTAAACCAAAACATTTTGGACAACTATTAGACTTTAGGATTACGTACAATACCATGACAACCACCTCAAACTATTTATAATTAAAGTGTTTTGCAGGAGAGCTTTAACTTCCTTATGAGTGGTATTGGTATGTATTTAATATTTATGTTAAATGTTTGTTTTGAGCTAACTATATTAGGTGCAGAGATGATGAATGATGTATTAACTCGAATGATGATGATAATTATGGATGGTTAGTCTTATTATTATTGCTTATATATAATGATAGTTTATGATAGTAATAACATATGGTTATGTTTTATTCATTAACAAAATAATTGTTTTCATGTAATGTTATGTTACTTGGTTAATCCGATTATCCGATTAACCAAACCAATTAAACTTTGGTTTGGTTAATTTGGTTTTCGTGTTAATTTGGACAGTTTGGTTAAGACATTTTATTCCATGGTTAATGAAATTTATGCTTAATTGGTTTGGTTATTACCACAGTAACTAGGGGTGAACAAACACACCCGCAAACCGACCCACCCGTCCAACCCGACCCAACCCACCCGTATTTGTCGCTAAATCGAAGGTTTTGGGTTGGGTGAGGGTTTTCTTTTGTACAACCCGCCTCATTTGGGTTGGGTTTGGATTTTAGATTTCACAACCCGTATAACCCGACCCAACCCGTGTTCCAATTATTGGTATGAGTTCGTATCCAAAAAAAATATTTATGTCGTATATAGTCATACTTATGAGAAAATTAAGATATTTCGCCATGTTTTTCTATTAAAGTCTCACTAATCTAATGCATTCTTCGACTTAAAGTTTAGACATATATTTAATATAGCTATTATTCACATATTTTTTTTTCTTGTGTACAATTTTAAAAGAATATCATATTATGGATGCGTTCATTTGTAACCTTTTTAGCATATTTCAACAAATGGCATGAAAAAAACTAGACATAAGTTGAAGTAAATCAAGTTTTATTAAAATTCAAACAATATTTGTGAATTTTGATACCTTTCACCTCGGTTTATTCGTTTGAATTTTTAATTTTTTAAAAAATACTTTTATGATGTAGAATAATTACATATTTTGTGTTGGGTTGGGTTTTTACTTAAAAATATCGCCAACCCGACCCAACCCAATTAGAAACAAACCGTAGGGTTTAGATTTTTTTGGGTGGGTTTGGGTTTAATATTTCCCAAACCGTAGTGCATGGGTCGGGTGATTAAAATGCCTAAACCCGGACCACCCGACCCATGTACACCCCTAACAGTAACCATTTGAACACCCCTACCAAGATCAATTTAATTAGAAACAATAATCGACGGTTATGATTCGTCCAAATATAGGCAAACAAATCAATGCACCATCTTAGCATTTATAGCTTATGATTAGATAATTAGGACCTAGGGTTCACTCATTAAGGGTTAGGGTATAGTATCATGTCCAAAAATCCTGTCAATTCGAGGTCTAGATAGCGTTTTCATACTCAAGGCATGCGGTACCCCGGATTTCACCCGAGATACCGTAGAAGGCACCATATTATGTATGTATATATATGTATTATCTACATATATTATTTATACACTAAAATATATATGTTGTATTATTCGTGCCAATCGGGCGGGTTTGGGTTGGGTTAATTGGGTTCGGGTTAGTCGAGTTGCGGGTCAAGCGAGTTGCAGGTTAATCAGATTACGGGTCAATCGGGTTGCGAGTTGGGCGAGTTGCGGGTCTTTGACTTTTAGTTAAATCGGGTTGCGGACGGGTTGTGGATCGGGTTGATTGGGCGGGTTACTCGGGTCGGTTCATGTTTTGATACCTATAGTTAGAACTCAGAACGGACTTAAATTGGTTGAACTCCAATTCGACCATTAACCGGTTTGACAACATTGACCTGCACAAATCAATTATTCGGCCGGTCGAACCATAGCCGCGCTCTCCCGCTTCCCGGCCGCTTCCTCGTTCTCTCCTTCTAGTCGATTCCCCAAACGATTTCTTCTACCCTCACCCCACAGCTGCCCTGGTTTCCGCATCGTCCGTCTCTCCTGCACGACCAAAAGGGTTTTCACTTTTCATTCGGCACCCCCAACCTGAGAAGTCACTAGGTTAGCCATTGCCCGTGAAGGTTGGAATTCTCTTCGTGAATCGTCAATATTATGAAGTCTGAACTGGAAACGAGCTCCTGGTTTTGAAATTTTTGGATGGAGAGCTAGGGTTTCGATTCTTCTAATTTAAGAAAACGAGTGGCGGAGGAAGGACTGTAGCAACCCCGCACAGCTCCGACACTTCCGCCCGACCCATCCTTCAATTTCATGCTCACGGCTGCTTCTTTTCAGCTTTTCTTTTGGTGTAGCATGGAGCTTGAAGTTCAAATCTCAATTTGGTTTTTAGTGATTCGCTCCTTTCTCCGTCCAATCTTAAGCGGGAATTTATTCCGTGATTATTGTCTCTCTTACCCGTTTCTTTTATTTTTTATGGCAGCTTCTTCGTTGTAGTAAATTGAATTGACTGCAGATTATGGGTGAGGACTGAGCAGCTTGCTCTCTTCGTTTTTGCAGCTCCTTTTTCCGTTCCTTTCAACTTGTTTCTGTTGGAAATCTGTAATTCCAATTCTTTGTGTTGTTGCTACTACAGAGAGGCAAAATGGAGAGAAGTCACGACGAGAGAAGCGTAAAGAAGCTAGAAAGGAGACGAAGCAGAGAAAAAATGATTCTTGGTTGGCACATCAGGTACATTGCTTTTGGTTGCTAAGTGGTTTGGTTGAGAAATGAGGGTGTGGGGATCTCCTGTAATGCTTAGCCCAATGTCCGGTTGTGCAGAAATTGAAAGGCCTCAAGAAAGCTGAGCAATTAAAGACAAAGTCTTCGAAATCGAATAAATCAGAGGCGAAGAGTCTGAAAGAGAGATCAGGTGGAAAGGTAGCTCCTAACTTGTTGATTGAACGGGATTTACAGAGGAAGAGTACGAAAGGGAAGGTGAAAGATTCTGTTGTTGCTCGAGGGAATGTAAAAGAAAAGGATAGTTTGAAGAGAAAATCACAAACAGGGTTTGAAGAGTTTCTTCAAATAGAGATGCAAAATGAGGAACTGTTGGCACATGAAGATTTGGAAGTTGAGAAAAGGCTTGCTAAGAAACTTAAGGTCAAGGATAAAATGCTGAGGGGCATGGATGATGGTCTTAATGATCTTCTCGGAGGCATGCCATCTGCATTTGAATCTTTCAATGAAGAAGATGTCTCAGATGGTGAAGCTTACCCCAATGAGAATATACAGGATGGCAGTTCTGCCAGCGAAAGTGAAGAGGATATGTCCTCTGCAGAAGATACAGAAGAAACCCACTCTGAAGATGTTGCAGAATCTGATTTGTCGGAACCAGTAGACAACGAGGTGGAACATGAAGAAGCTGACTCCGAGATATCTTCACGTAAGAGACGCAGGAGGAGAAAGAAATCAAAGCAGAGCCAAGAAGGTGAAAGGCCAAGTAACACAGAAAATAGAGATTCCGGTGCAGAATCAGTTGACGTAGGGGCTGAATTGAAGGAGGCTGTTGATGTCTCTGCACCACTGGTTGGTGTGAAGTATATTGCTCCCCATTTGAGATCTCGAGCTGGAGATGAGTCTGAAGATCATACTCAAATCCGAAGACGAGTTCGCGGTACGAAGTTGGGCTTTTCTTTTCCTTGCTAAGTGGTTGCTTATGTGCATTGGATCAACATGGGTCTAATCTTATGACTTGTTCCAGGTCTACTGAACAGGTTGTCTGAGTTCAATATAGAATCCATTACTGGGGAAATGGCTACGATATTTAGAGTATGTCCTTCCTTTGTTATTTTGTTTGATTGCTTTTCCACATATATATCACATGTTTGAATCACATTAGTAGAATGGTTCTTATTGTAGTCAGTAGTATTTTAAGTTCTCAATGTTTGGTCCATGGAGGTGTCCCTGATAACAGTTCCTAGAGTAATAACTTCAACTCTTCGGTTTTGCACTTTCCAGTCTCTCAGCCGCAGTGTCAGTACTCAAATTATCAGTGGCGAGGTGTTGGCTGCGTGTTCTGGTGGCCCCCGTGGCAATGAACAGTGAGCTTATGTTTCCTCTTTTTCCTTAAATTTAATGTAATTATGTGTGATACTGTAGAGCCTTGTTCATTCTTTGTTCCTATTCAGCACTTTTGACAGAGCTGCTTGTGCCCCCCCCCCCCCCCCCCCCCCCCCCCCCCCTCTTCTTGTCTTTGAAGGTACGCTGCTGTTTTTGCCGCATTTGTTGCAGGCATGGCCTATTCTGTCGGGCAGGATTTTGGTGCAAAACTCATGGCTTCACTCGCTGCATCTTTTGAGGTTGTGCATCTTACGCTTTAGATGGAGCTACATTGTTACTGTTCTAATGTTTGTCTCTGATGGTTCCCTTATTTAACTAAGTGGTTTGAGCATTGAAGTTTTATTTCGAGGATTCACTTCTCTTACTGCTGAAGATCTAACGTGGTAAATGATGTTGTTCTTGTTGCAGGACGAGTACCGTAAAGAAGACAATCTTTCTTTGAGAAACCTCACTCTATTGCTCTCCTATTTATATATTTTTGGAGTTTGCTCTAGGTGAGTTGTAGACTGGTTCTAAGATAAACATAATAGAACTTGGTTGGCTATACTTAAATAAGAAAGATAACTGTGTCACTTTTAAGGAAGTATACTCTACAGTAGCATGGGATAGGGTCACCGAGTTTGGACAAGTTCAACTATAAAAGTCATGTGTAATGCATGTGTGCATGCTACTCTCTCTTCAGACATTGTAGCTGGCCTCTCCATCCAAGATTGAGAGGCACTTCTAAGGGCAAATATAGACTAATTATATAGACTAAAAAATTAGATGAACTAGTTGCAAGCTCCTGTTGTTTCAATATACTTATGGCCAAATATGTTCTGACACATTGCCTTTGTTCCCCATTGTCTCAGTGATTTGATATACGACTTTTTGATTATGTTGAGCAAGCGGTTGACAGAGGTTGATGTTTCCACCATCTTGACTGTTTTGCAATGTAACTTCCTTCTCTCTTTAGCTTGTCTCAGATGTTCGCTATGGAATTCCATTACTTGTGAATGTCTCAAGTGTTTGACTTCACAGTCCATGAAGTCCCGTTGCTTGTCAGTTTTAACTTCTAATAGATGCATATGTTAGACTGTAGTAGTTGTTGAACATATATGGCCACTGTCGAGCTTAAAGCGGTTTTGTAGCTAGTGGACATCGAAGTCCCCCAAATCACCCTGGATATGTCTCATTGTGGTCTTGGTGATGCTAAATTGCTTTTTTTATTGGAGCATTTTCCAAATGCCTAAGTTCTGTTCACTGTCTATGTAGGCTGTGGGATGAAAATAAGAGGAGATGACCCTGCTGTCATGAAAAACTTCATTCAGACTGTTCAGAATAGGGTTCATGAGCTGAAGGCTTCATCTACTGAAGAACAGGAAAAAATCAACGGCAAAAGGGTGAGTTTTAGTGGCTGAAAATATCTTTTGACAGCCTCAATGCAGCATCCCTACTGGTGTAAAGCCTTAACTGAAACTTTTGCAGATGGAATTCATGCTTGAAACCATATGCGACATAAAAAATAACAAGAAGAGGCTTCATGGTGAAACTTCAGAACACACCCGGATCAAGAAGTGGCTGCAAAAGGTCTTTCGGTTTTCTCCATTCATTTCCACCGGTTTGTTCAATACTTTTTTTTGCCTGTAACTTAGTTCTTCGCCAAAAATGCAATCTTGATGATTTATGATTGATAACCAAAGTAGGCATATACTTTTTCTTTCAACAAGAACTTGTGTTTTGTGATTATAGAATTCTTGTCATGAATTTATATGGCGCATTTTAGTATGCTTAAGCATTTCTTACGTTTTTAGTTGAGCGCTGAAGACATCCTGCTTCGAGGACTTAAATGGAGCAAGCTGCTCGATCCTCACAAGAAGGGTCAGTGGTGGTTGTCCGGTGATCTTGCTGGTAAAGCTGATGATGCTGAAAAAGTTGCAAATACAATTGACAAAGAGTTGCTGGAGGCTCAAAGCATGCTGCAGCTTGCCGCTGCTCAGAGGATGAATACTGATACAAGAAAGGCAATCTTCTGTATCATAATGAGTGGAGAGGATTACGTGGATGCCTTTGAGAAGCTTCTGAGATTAGATCTGCCGGGGAAGCAGGTTTGTCTTTTTCAACTTCCTTAAACTTCTGTGCTGCTGCAATTATTCTTCTTCCTGTCCAACCTTTATACCGTAACTGTGTCGATCTGCTCCAACTTGCATCGACAGGACAGGGAGATTATGCGGGTCCTCGTTGAGTGCTGTTTACAGGAGAAAGTCTTTAACAAGTATTACACTGTTTTGGCCTCCAAACTGTGTGAACATGAAAAGAACCACAAGTTCACATTGCAGGTATCTCCATTTGTTTTTCCTTCTTGCGCATCCTTCTACGGACAAAATGAATACAGTGAACTGCGAACTTTCGTGAACTACAGTACTAGAATTTGAATTTGCCAAAACATTCAGGCAATGTGTCCTCAGAATCATACGATTCACTTATTCGAAACACAGGTGTTCTTAAATATAAACATGCTACCAATCACTGGTTTTCAACGACCCTTAAGACTTTGTTGTGTATTGCCAATTCAACAGTTTTGCATTAGAGACCACTTCAAAGAGCTGGAATCAATGTCGCTTCAGAGGTCAATGCACCTAGCCAAGTTTGTAGCAGAGATGGTTGCTTCTTTTGTGCTCTCCCTTTCAGTGGTCAAGACCATTGACTTTGATGACGCCGCACAGCTAACCCCCAAAAGGATCATGCATTTCCGGATGTTGTTTGAGTCGATATTCGAGTACCCTGGTAATACCGTTTGGAACACTTTCACTCGCTTAGCAGGCGATGAAGAACTGGAACCACTTCGTATTGGAATGGAGTTCTTCATCAGGGAGTATGTAGTGAAACCTAACAAGGCCCTCGCTAGCAAATTCAAACTTGCCAAAAGGGCCCTCAATAATGTGGAAAGGGTTCTCATGTGAGTCTCCAGCATTATGCTTTGTTCTGTTCATGTTCGGTTGCATCGAGTTGTGAATTTCAGATCCGATGAATTATTTTGTGAGGAGATTGTAAAACCTTTATTAATGCCGATGAAAATTTTGTAGAAGATTAATGCCGATGAAAATTTTGGCCATGATATGTTCTGATTTATGCATGATCTCGGTTAGACGGGTAACCAGTTAGAGCCTAACGAATCTCTGATTCCGTTGGATTCTCGGCTTCTCGGTGATCAATGGTAACTCGTTACTCATCAACAACTCTAAAATTAGGTTAGAACACGACAACCCCGGCCAACATTCCGCATGTTGATAACTTGATCTGAAGTAGGGATGGCAATGGGTCGGGTTGGGTCGGGTTTTGTCAAACCCAAACCCATGAGTTTATTCGTGAAAAAAACTCGGGGTAAAACCCACTGGGTTTGAAAAACTCAAACCCAACCCAACCCGCTGGGTATCCGTGGGTTCATGGGTACCCACGGGTTTTTGTCGTAAAAAATTTACAATAACAAGTTCCTATCAAAATTAAAGTCAAATATCAATCTCTCAATACAAATTATCCATATATAAAACACCATTCTAGAAAACTCAAGCAAATCACAAATTAACTATACAAATTGTTCAACACTAATCTAGAAAACTCAAGAAAATTGAAGCAAATCACAAATTATCCATAAATAACATGATTAACTGAAAGCTTCTTCCTTTCAATTAAGTTTCTTCACTCTCCACTCGATAACATCAACTTCATTCTACACAATTTGAAAGAAAAAATTAGACATGTCTCCACAAACATAAATAAGATTATTGTTTAGAATATTAAATATACCGAGAAAATTAACTATATGGGTGTGAGCGGGTACCCATGGGTTGGGTTTACCTAAACCCAAACCCAACCCAACCCGATGAATAGTGAACGGGTTTAAACCCAAACCCGGCCCAAAACCCGTCAACACGGATTTTAACCGCGTTGACCGGGTTGGGTCGGGTGGGTACCCGTGGGTTCGGATTTTGTTGCCATCCCTAATCTGAAGGATTCAATGCAACGCAAAGAAGCTGTCAATCACTGATTCGGTTCAACCTAGTTTTAAGTAGTGAGAGAATGTGTTATGGTTAACTTAATCTATGTGTTACTGTATATATAACTGAATCAACGTTATTGTTGCGACTAATTGATAAGTTTAATCAATTTGGTTCTGAAAACTTATTCATTAACCAATTCGATCAAAATGAAATGGTTAAGACTACTATCTAATACCGATATTAATGGTATCAAATTCAAATATTTGTAAATTGTCAAGGTAAGGAAGTTTGACATCGTTGTTTGGAATAAGTTTCATCTGTGAGAGAGTTGAAATCAGAATTTAAGCATATAAATCCGTGTATTACCCCTACAAAATAGTATAGTTCCATGTAACTATCTATCATTTATAAAAAAAAAAAATATTCTTTGCAATAAGCATTTTTTTCTATATGCACTTCACCATTTCAAATTTATTTGAATTCTTGTGCACATTTCACTGTTCTTTTTTTCTTCATAGTTCTAACTGTTTGAATTGAAAAAGTAGTTACTTTTTATTTAGTTTAATTTTCCTTTTAATTTTTCCGATCCTCCTATTAAAATGTCATCTAACACTCTCTTTTGTTTCTCCTTTGAATTTATATATTTTGTGCCAAGAACTTATATTTTATGTATCCTACACAATAATATCCATTTTTATATATCTTGAAGTTCAAAATTTTCAAATACATTGCCACCATCACGTATTCACGAGTTTCATTCCTATTCGACACCGTTACTAAGCTACAACAATATTATTTAGTTATATACCACTCATATACAACAATTTCATGCATACCAAATAAAAAATTTCATCAAACATAAACCAATTTATCTTTATACGAATAGTTTACACCGAGTTTTTTTTCTTTCAAAATTGACGCTTAATTTCTCTATAGAGAATCGATTTATCTTTATACGAATAGTTTACACCGAGTTCTTTCAAAATTAACCCTTTGTTTCTCTATAGAGGTACCAAGATTGTTTGTGATCGGATAAATGGCTTTGCGAGGAATGAAGAATCAAGTTAGATAGAATTAGAAAGGGGGGATTGCTAATTGTGGCCCTAATTATAATACAATCGCCCTAATTATAATACAATCGGATAAAAGACCTTCACCGACATGGTATACTCAAACTACGACAGCGTTCTTCTAAAGATAAACACATTTTATAAGAAACATCGATTCCAAAATAGATCCCTACACTTAGATTACAACATAAATCCTACCGTGGAGTCTGACACGACTATCACATTCGAGATACCCACTTGTGATGTTTAATTTGGCGACCAAAATACTACAGCATTAGCATGAACATTATGAAAGTAACACTACTTGTTTACAAACGAACCTCTATTATCAACCACATTAAGGGTCACAAAATATTAAAAGATTTTACAAATCCTACACGAGCAGCCTCAGAACACTAGCCAAACCAAGCCATTCTTCATAAGGATCCATGCTTTTCACATGGTTGATTGAGGAGGGCTGCTCACAGCAACCCAATTGGTATCGTTGACCGGTAGCACGGTGCTGCCTGTAGGATAAGTGGGGCTAATGTTGCGTGGATGAATGACAATCCGATTCGGGAGTCCGATGTTGGACCTGATAAGACCACTGATACCTGAACACGATTCGCCATTTGCAGGCATAGTTGAAGGAATGTGAGACGTTGACGGGAGTCTAGGGGTCGGACCATTCTGATGTTGGATGCTTGAATCAGAAGCCACAGCACCACCAGAATGGGTAACTAGAGTGAAAGATGGAGAGGCTGGTGGATGTGAAGCAGGAGGATTTCCAACCACTTCGGTTCTGTCCGCACCGGGGTGTATAACTGAGGGCTCGGTACCTGCTCAGATTGGAACACATGTTTATATATTTGTGCCACAAATAAAAATAGTTCATGTGTACAGTTAAAACATGCATATTTCCTTGGAGATTAATAACTCACGCCAAACAAAGTTCCACTGCATACCTGCAATTGCAGTATCGGTATCTGCAATTTTCTCCTTGAGATTGGATACGGATGATGGGCTGACCAGAGGTGGAGATGGAAGTTTTCCAATTGTTTTGCCGCTAAAAGAACCAGGATTGATGGTGGAAGAATCAGCAGCACCTGAATGCATAGTAAGAGAGTAGGTTTATGAGAGTTACCAGTAACACAGATGCACGCCCACCAATATAATGTCACATCTCACGTCAAGAAATTAATTTCTCTTAACAATGAAGGGTCATTTTGTATTAACAATAGCAAAAGAATAAAAGAGGAAGAAAACATAAGCTATTTTGGCCTTGCATACATTGTTAGATTCTGATGACATGGTGCAATAAAGTTACGGTTCATGAGATAAGCTGCTGGTGCATCAATAGTTTGGTTCATTGCTAACAGAAAATCTAATAAAAGAGTGGATATCCCCCATAAACAAGGTGCTTCCAGCACAAAAGCTGATGATGCAAAATCAAAGTCTCATATAGCTTTGAAGAAATGTTCTTACTTGTAGGGTCCAGCTTTTCGCTTGGAACAAGAAGTTCAGGCGGGATATTCTTATTAGAATGATTGAGGTGACACAACTCAACCTGAGGAGATGACGAAACAAGTTCTTGTCCTTTGCTAGCAGCAACAGGGTGAAGTTTAGGCTGAAAATTCTGATTTAGATGAGCCAGTATGCCAAAGTCAACTTTTGGAGTTGGCAAGCCAAGTTCTTGCTCTTGGCTAACATCAACAGGGCCTGCGGCACTTTCACACGAATTGCCTAATCAAACAGCACATAAATTGAGATATTTGCATGGAAAAGACACACAGAGAAAACTCCTCGCAATAACCTAAGCAATTTAATTCCATAAACAGGAGAAATATGACTGTGGAGAGAAAGAAGCGAACTAACAAAGATATGGTTGCTTGTCTGAAAGCAAACACGAGTTTAACTTCTTTATATGAAGCAACAAACTGTATACTGCCCCATTCACCCTAAACACAAACGACATACATATGTCCAAGTTTCAATCATAGGTAGCTCAAAGAGTAAACCTAGACCTACACAAAATCGAAAATCTATAGGACAAACCAAACAAGAACATACATAAATACAACGGATAACGGTTGATACCTACACTCTTTAAGATTTGTATAAGCAACCTTTGCCGCACTCATCTCTGCCAGTTTCTTAGTTCTTGCTTCTATTCCAGTAAAAACCTGCTGATTTACCTCCACTGTCGAAACAAAAGTAGATGCGTGAACATCACCAGCTCTTGTTGTGACATAAACGGGAAGAAGAAAACACTTCTTCTGAGCCAATTCTTGCAGCAGGTTCTTGTAACTGATTTCCTCCTGGAACGAGCACCAACAACATATCATAAATAAGTAGGGAGCATGTCAGCATACGCTAATGAGAGACATAAAAATACCCTACTAGGTTGTTTCAAAGCTGACCTCTCCACTACCAGTAGGCAACAATGACGTCAATGCAGCCTTTGCTGCTGAATTTTCAGCATCTTTCAATGTAGGGAAGAATCGCTCGCTCGAGTAGGTTTTTCCCTCAATAGCGACAGTAGACTTGAACCTACAAGCATGGCAAGGACCATCCCGCTCATGAGCATACACTGGCAACGGAAGACTTCTCTTCTGAGCATAGATTTGCAACTGAGTTTTGCACAAATGCTGCATATCTACAGAAGAAGCAGGAAACAAAACCATACGTTTATGTCAAGACTCTTAACCAGGTAAGGTGAGATTTGCTTTCTTGCAAATAATAAACTGAGAAGTCGCCATGCAAAGCAAGTACTATATTTTAAGATCAAACAATCATAAGGAAACCACCAAGTATATCTATAATACCCAAGGATTCACACAGTAGCTACAGAAAATGCTCACGTATATTTTGATCATCAACCATAAATTCGTGGTAGAAGTAGAACAATAGGAAGAAGAAGCCACCTATGACGGTCTCTGGCGGTTTACCAGCTGCAGGAAATCCGCTTGCCTGTGGAATTTCATCGATAGCTTGTGATCCCTCACCAGAAACAGCTCCATGGCTTGAATCCAAGGCACCTGCATGGAACATAATCCACCGATCACAACGGCGACAGAGATCAAGATGTACAGAATTATGGTAAGCAGCTCACACAAAGTAGAGGCGGATATAAAATTGAGCTAAAAACCCTCGACTAGAAGTGGAGTTTTTTTTTTTTTTTTACCTGGCGACGGAGAAGCGTCGGCGGAACCGAGTTGTACCAACGCCACTCTGGCGGCCTCATTTTGTGCCTCCTTTGCGGAATTGGCCGCGACTTCCGATGCAAAAGACGTTCCGTTGACGGTGACGGTGGCGAAGAAGTGCGGACGGTGGTCGGGGCCATCTTTGGTGGCGGAGTAAACCGGGAGCAGCCACTTTTTCCGTTGGCAGAAGATCTGAAGGGAGGACTTGTACATATTTTCCCCGTAACACCAGCCGGTTCGTGTAAAAAAAAAAAAACTCCGGCAGATAATTGAAGATTGAAGGCCGAGATAGCACAGGAATGGGAAGGCAAAGGGACAGAGAAGCGACGATAGAGATTTCCCAGCCATTTAGGTGATGATTGGCTGATGCGGGTTTTTTCACTTAGGCACAGAGGTGACTCATTCGTTTATTATTCGACTCGAACTTGCTTCCCTCCAGCTCAATTAGCAATAGCATGTTACGAGTGGTTGCTACTAAGTAGTTTGGACCAAGATTGAAAATGGAATAGTGTATGCGGTTCGACCAGAAATTATTTTAGCGGAGCGGAAACTAAATCGGTTTATAGTATTTAGTGGTATCTAATAGTTGAATCACAATTTAGTATAAAATATTATGTTGTTGACTTTTTCCATACAATCTTCGGTACGGTCTTACAATATTTGGTCTCGACTTTAAAGAATTTGGATCATGGATATAATGAATTTGTAGATTCAATAGAGAGTAATATTTTTTCCTGTTTTTGTATTGTAGATTTTTCTTCAAACAATTTTTTTTATAACTGATGAACATCCCACGCATAGTGATGGCAATGGGGCGGGGTGGGGCGGGTACCTCAATACTCATGCCCTGCCCTACGCTACTACGGGTCAGGGCGGGTAAAACCCGCGCGAGTACGGGGCGGGGCGAGTCGACCCACTGTTACATGTTATTTGAAAAAAATGCACGCAATTTTTACTTTTTAATGATAAAACGAAGGGGAAAACACTTTATGAATGAAAAATAGTGAGAATAGAATGGGTAATTGAGTCTAACCAGTTGAAAGATCGACTCTAACTAGTTGAAGGAAAGTGAAAATAGGAGAAATATGCATAGATGTTGCAAGAAATTGAGCTAGAATGGGCCAAGAACGGGGCATGGCGGGTTAGAAGTAGATACCCATGTCCCGCCCCACGCTACTGCGGGTCGGGTAATACCCGCCCCATCGCGAGTCGGGGCGGGTTCAAATTGCCATCACTACCCACGCACACAGCCTTGAGCGATGGCGGAGCGAGACCAAACCTGGAGGTTCACCTGCTTGAGTCTTTTGTGCCCTCCACTAAGATCCCCTTTTAGTGCCTCCGAGAACACTACAAGTGGGCCTCGAATTGAGTCAAATACAGGACCTCACACTTTCCGATCGAGGATCTCTCGAAAGTTTTATCAATTGGGCTATGTGACCTTTGGCATTTTTCTTCAAACATTTCAAGTCTCTGAAATCTGGATATATCAAATATCTACTAATCAAAAGAGATTATATACTTTATTTTTTAGTTTTTTTTCGTCCAACTTTATCTCGTTCTTTTCTAATTTTCCCGCTAAATATCCTTACTAATAAATCCTCAATATCTCTTAGCAACTTGAATTCTTTTGGTTAAGGATAAACATAACATTATATAAAAATAAAAAATTAATTTTCATTTAATGTTAATAATTGCAATGACTAAATAATAAACATTTTAAAATAAATCCTCAATTTTCATTTTGATTGTTTTGAATCAAGAGAATTAGGCTCGAATCTCCACCCCAATTCTTTATAATTTTTTTGGATTAAAATGCTTTATGTTATTGCAGGGAGGCAGGGAGAAATAGGGGTGTTCAAATGGTTACCATGGTTATAATCAAACCAAATAAGGCTAAATTTCATTAATCATGGAATACAATATCATAACCAAACCGTCCAAACTAATACAACAACCAAATTAACCAAACTAAAGTTTAATCGTTTTGGTTAATTGGTTAACCAGATTAACCAATATAAAATCACATTATCATTGACGATGAAAATTTTCCGGTTAATGCAACAATTCGAAATTTATATAATGAATAAAACATAACAACCAACACGTAGTTATAGTTGACCCTTAACAAAAATACATGCAACTAAGACAATTATCTTACGATTAGTATAGAAGTATTCACCTAACAAATATTTATGACAATGGTATGGGTTAATGAATTGTTGTGTTTGTGTAAATTGACTTAGTCTCTTAGCAATTATCATAGGCTGGAAATGACCTTCCTTTCAAGTTTTCATCCATCATAATGTATGAAATTTATCTAAATTAGGCGTCCATATGTTGTGATCTACATTTTACATATACAAATATACACTATATGAGCAATATTGAGCTTTATATTTTATGAGTCTAAAATGGATGAACGTTAACTCTTGAGTGGTTATGCAAAGTATTAAGTATGTGTATATAATATATGTTAGATATATGACTAATTACTTAACTGATTAATTTGGTTTGACTGGTTAGGAGTGTCTGGAACCAAACCAAACCACCTAAATCAAACAAGCTAAAAACTTTAACCAAACCAAACCAATTATCCAAATTAACCAAACCAAATTATCCAAATAGTACCGGTTAAAACGGTTACCATGGTAATCAAACCGTTTGAACACCCCTAGAGAGAAATGTATGTGATACCACTTACCTTTGCTGATTTTGGAGGTGTGTCATTTAAGTTGAATTAGGGCACTACATAACATTGAATTCATATTTTTGTTTTGGGTAAATAAAATATATTAGTCACAACTATTAAGCAACAGAGAATTATAGTCACAACTATAAAAATACAAATTATTAGCCATAATTATTGTTGCGCGTAAACAGATGGCTAACATTCCGTTAGCATTACTAACTTTGTAACGGAAAAAGCCATGTTAGCAGCCACATCACCTACCACGTCAAATTAATTTTTATTTATAATTTCAAACATAAAAAACCAAAAAAATCTATCTATCTTCTATCTATCTATTCTATACATAATATTATGGCAATTCAAAATTAAATTTTTGCCACATAAGCACTTGGAGAGATCTCAAGTTGCCAAGGTGGATAATTTTTTTACAAAAAAAGTAGTTATTGACCTATTTATGGAGTTGTCCCTCTCTCTTCATTTAATACTTAATTCTCTTTTATCCCATAATTATTTTGTTTTTGTTCTTGCATTATATCTATAAATAATATGGAGAGAAAGGTTATCAAACCAGTTTAGCAAGTGGAATGGTTTTACCAGTAGTACAACCGGTTTGCGTCGGTTCATGCCGGTTAATAAAATATGTAGAAATATCAAAAATTCATATTGATATTTGAATAAAATATGACATTTCAAATAAAATTACATTTACTCATACTTAAATTCACTAAAACTACGTATTTTACTTAGAAATTCGTAAAACGATCATACCGGTCATACCGATTGTGTCATGTCGATTTCATGACCAGTACCGGTTGAATGGTTCAACCGGTGGCATCCGACCGACGTGACAATCATGATGGAGAGTGACATATATCACATATTGTTTTTTGCATTTTATCGATGTACTCAACAGTATACTAATGTTCGTAGTGTGACATATATATATCACACCTTTTAAACCAAAAAATATATGATTAAAGATTACTATATAAATTTCTGCTCATTTTTACTAAAACTTAATAATAATTTACATTTTAATGAATAATTTAAACAAATACACAATAATAATAATATTTTGTCGATAATGTCTGAAAGAAACTTGACCAAGAATAATAGTTATTTATTAAAAAAGCTTCTTATTCATTCTCATCAAGTGAAAACATATGAATCGCATGTGCAGTATTTATAATGTATCCTAAGTTCACATTACTAATATTTTCTCTAGGTCATGTTGATTGAGCAAGCTCTATTGAGGTCTTACATCATATGCTAAGAAATTTTCTTTTCAGACTTGGAGTTATTTATTGTTAAGATTATAAATTGAATTTTCAAAATGACTTGAGTATAATAGTTGATGAACTTTGACTTCATATTCTAGGACGAGACACGAGATCCCTTGAAAAATGAAATGTGTGAAATTTAGAGAAATCTTTGTTAAGGATGTATGTTAAACATCACATTTCATGCTAAGAAAAATCTAAATTCGACGATTGAGGTAATAATAAACATTAAAGTTTTACTTCACATATATAACAAAAAACATTTATAGTTACAATAGTATAAACCGAGCTATTGGGTCAAAAGAAGAATATTTAATAAATATGAGTTTAGTAAGAAAATTGTAACAAGTCTATATAGTTGTGAGCCTGTGATTTCATATCAAATTTTGGCAATAACAAAAAAAAATTGATATCATATTTCACACAAAGTGCCGAGTTCAAAGGTATTAATTAGTGTTGAAATTAAAATAAACTCTCTGTATATATATGTGTAGATATTAACAATAGATGTGTCTACAATACATCTAATAATTTAAATACATGTGAAAAGCAACAATATTTGTATGAACTTTTAAATTTTGTTACAAAATATTTTGTTAAAAAATTATAAGTTAATTATTCAAGGAATACATAATTTTGAATGCACCTGAAATATTGTCTGTCGTATACACACTTTACCAATTATTAATATAAGTAATGAAATTTTTGTTCTATAACAAAAACCAAATATAAAGAAATTTTAGCGAATGGACATTCAAATAGTTGAAAAATTATACATTGAAGGAACATGTTAAGATGAGAACCTTCGATAGTGTATATGAATGCCTTTGATTCAGATTCTAAACAAACATCTAGACAAAAGGCATGGGTTGAAAGTTAGTCCAAACTTAAAATATTAGCAATTGATATATATTGTAAGATAATAATAATAATGTGTATCTTGATAGAAAAATTGTCATAAGTTGCTATACTAAGACTTCATGAACATCAACAATAAAAATGAGTGAGGTTTAGAGAATTTAATCATTATAAGGATACGATGTGTGTCAAATTTTAATTGGTATAAACATAATTTATCCAGTAATCAAATATCTTTTTCCAATAATTTGAACTCTGATTAATTGGCTTAGAGTTCGTACAAACTCGAGAATCATGAATTGATATATGTTGCATAAGATAATAAATTTGAGGGTCATGGTGGAAAGTTTTTTATATACGATCCTAAATGGGTCGTGATAAACCTTTACGACATGATTTGTGATCAGAGAATAAAAACATCACAAGCGAGTGTGCTAACTATTAAATATTAAGAATTTTCGATATAGGCATACCAAATATTAACTTATGAAGCGAGAGCGAAAAATGTATGCAAGATTCAAAAAGTTCAAATATGTAGATAATGTAGATAAATTAACTAATATAAATAATAAAATGAACTTCTCTGGCCAACTGGCCGGGTAAAAAACTAGTTAAAATGAAGGGGTCAAACCCTACTTTTCCATTATCTTCTTCCCCAGCCACACACCAGAGGCCGCCGTGGAAGTGAGCGAAGAGGGCGCGGGGGATGGTGGAAGTTACAACTCTTTGCAAGATGGGATGGGTCAGAAGTTGAGGAACAGCGTTGTGGCCTTCAATTTCGATTTATTTCCTGGGCAGGGCAAGGTCTTGGGAACGGAGATGAAGAAGCCCGGATTAATGAAGGAGGTTTTGGTCGGCAAGATGAAGATGGGGATTTGGATAGCTTTAGGTTTGGTCGTTGATGGTGGTATGCGGAAATTGCAGAGATCCTGTAATGGATTAGGGATTTTACGGGGAAGGGGTATGACTATGTCGAAGATTACAGGGGAATGAGCCTTTTAGTTTTGTATTTTTTTCATATTTTAATGTATTTTTATTTTTGTTTTTAGTCCACGTGGATTGGTGGGGGACGAAACGTCGTCAACTAAGTCCATTTCGTTAGTCCAATCAAACTGTTAATTGACACCGTTAGAGCATTAGATGAAATTGGACATTTTGTGCATTTTGATTTATTTAGTGTCACAAACGTGATACTGTAGATATGGAAGTGTATTTTGCCTTATAAAAGTGTAGCCCTGGGAACCTTATAACTATTATGGGAAACCTAAAGGGAAATAGATGTAGACCCGACGGTAGGGATGTCAACAAAACCCAAACCCACGGGTACCCACCCGACCCAACCCGGTCAACGCAGGTAAAATCCGTGTTGACGGGTTTTGGGCCGGGTTTGGGTTTAAACCCGTTCACTATTCACTGGGTTGGGTTGGGTTTGGGTTTAGGTAAACCCGACCCATGGGTACCCGCCCACACCCATATAGTTAATTTTCTCGGTATATCTAACATTCTAAACAACTAATCTTATTTATGTTTCTGGAGACATGTCTAATTTTTTCTTTCTAATTGTGTAGAATGAAGTTGATGTCATCGAGCGGAGAGTGAAGAAACTTAATTGAAAGGAAGAAGCTTTCAATTAATCATGTTATTTATGGATAATTTGTGATTTGCTTCAATTTTATTGAGTTTTCTAGATTGGTGTTGAACAATTTGTATAGTTAATTTGTGATTTGCTTGAATTTTCTAGAATGGTGTTTTATATATGGATAATTTGTATTGAGAGATTGATATTTGACTTTAATTTTGATAGGAACTTGTTATTGTAAATTTTTTACGACAAAAACCTGTGGGTACCCATGAACCCACGGATACCCAGCGGGTTGGGTTTGAGTTTTTCAAACCCAATGGGTTTTACACCGGGTTCTTTTCGCGGATAAACCCATGGGTTTGGATTTGGGTTTGGCAAAACCCGACCCAACCCGACCCATTGCCATCCCTACCCGACGGACAATAGATGTTCACATAGGTTGCTTAATGAGCAATAGATGTAGACTTAATGGGCAATAAATAAACACATAGGTTATAGAATAAGAGAGCGGGGTAAAAGAAGGACTTGAAACTTCTCCACTTGCACTTGGAGGAGTTTGGAAACCACCAATGAATAGTAACTCCAATGTTAGGCTTTGATATATGATGATGATGTTGATTACATGTAATTTAGGCAAGAACGGGGACAGGTCGGGTCGATGAGGGTACCCATGCCCTCCCCGCCCCAAAACAGTCCAAACAGGTCCGGTAAAACGGGTCAGGTCGAAATTGACATCCCTACCTTAAACCCACAAACTATCCCTTATCCCCACTGTATTCTAACACACTATTTTATGTTAAAGAGTTTGGTCACCTTTCTTATTCTTTTCTTCTACTAGATTTTGAGAACTATTATTATTGTGTAAAAAATCATGAGTTATTTTTTGTATTAAAAAGAACTTATATATTAGCTGAGTTGATGGTGAAGACAAAATTGAATATATCATATACATGAGTCTATTTGTTTCTCAAAGGTGTAATGATTTTACCTGTTGCTACTCCAAGTGTTGAGAGAGTTTTTTCAGCTTTGGGTTACACCAAGAACAAGTTTCAAAATTGGATAGGCAATCAATTCGTGAATGATTGTCTAGTAAGATATAGATTTATTGAGCACGGTAGGTGTGTGTATTTCACTTTTTTTTCAAAACATAATAAAACATAGTGGACTTTTGTTGTAACTTGTACTAATCGGATATTTTCTTATTTAATTTTTTAAAGGATACCCCAATATAAACTTTCTAAGTCCGCAACTGGATTGGGATTGTTAGAGTGGCCAAGAGAATGGGCCTAGCTTTGGACTGTGTCCAAAGGTTTGGTCCGGACTAAACGAAATTCATGAGAACAACGATTAAATAGTAAAAGACATATTAGGAACAAGGATTAGACTAACATTGTATTCGGTCCGCTTTGATTAATTTTTCTTCAGTATTTATAAAATCCATCGGACTAAGAATCAATTCATGTTATATCAATTAAGTATGGTCTGATCTAAGCATCGGTTTTGGCTCGGTACAGACCAACATGTGCACACCCCTATGTTTAGGGTAGTTCTAAGTTAGACTTTTTGGTGGTTCGATTCGGAACATTATTGAAATGAATATAGAGTATTGACTGACACTCTAGTCTCAATATTTGACATTTTGCCCTGTTCACTTCTATTTTCGTTTCCTTTTTTTGTTTTCATGTCATAAATTTGTCAACCGAAACGAGAAAACTTGTTTACTTTTCATTCCGTTTTCTAATCGTTTCCAACTATGAAAACAGAAAGTGGCAACTTCTTGCTGTTTTCGGAAACAACAAAATGTTGTTTTCACCTGCTTTCAACATCTGTTTTCTAAAAAACAGGAAACAAAATGAGCTAGAATTCTATGGAAAAAATCCAAAAGTATCACTGTTTAAAAAAAGAATTGCAAAAATACCACCCAACCCCAAAAAATTCCAAAAATATCACCCTTTTTCAAAAACCGCCACCCCACCATGCGGTTTACACGAAAACCGCTGGGCAGGGGCGCGGTTTTCTATGCAAACCGCTGGGCTAAGGGGCGGATATAAAAACCACTGGGTGGGGCGGAGGTTTTGGGCCAAACCGCCTTCCCACCTAGCGGTTTGGTCCAAATTTTTTTTTTCGATCAACTCCTAAGTTCGACCGAAACTTCAAACGAACGTAACTTTGCACTCGGGTATCCGATCGTAGCGATTTTTTTTAATCCGTATAACTTTTTGAGATCTTGCAAGCCACAAACGGCCGTAGGTAGTTTGGTCCCACCTTCGTCTCGAAAAAACGTCATTTGCTACCCCGAACGAGCCTTTTTTTTATTTCGACAAACTTTGGGCGGCCATAACTTTGTGCTCAAAAATCCGAACGTCATGAAATTTTTTTTTATTCCGCATAACTTTTCAATATCTACAACTTTTAAGATAATCATAATTTCGAAATGTATATGGATTTGTGAAAATTAAAGGTAAAGTTATTCCCAAGGTCCCGTATATCCACAACTAATTCCTGTTTTGAAAATTTCATCCTAGTAAAAGTTGTAGATCTTGAAAAGTTATGCGAAATGAAAAAAAACAATCGCTACGATCAGATACCCGAGTGCAAAGTTACGTTCGTTTGAAGTTTCAACCGAAGTTAGAAGTTGATCGGAAAAAAAATTTTGGACCAAACCTCTGGGTGGGGTGGCGGTTTGGCCCAAAACCGCCACCCCATCCAGCGGTTTTTATAACCGCCCCTTAGCGCAGCAGTTTGCATAGAAAACCGCACCCCCGTCTAGCAATTTTCGTGTAAATCGCAGGGTGGGGTGATGGTTTTTGAAAAAGGGTGATATTTTAGGAATTTTTTTAGATTATGTGGTATTTTTGTAATTTTTTTTTAAACAGTGGTACTTTTGGATTTTTCCTGAATTCTGTTTAGCATAGCGTACAGGGAGAATCAATAGGTCTAGCATACTGACACCAGGAGAGACATCAGCACTTGTTGAAGCCTTGGAGCGATACCCCGTCATCAAAATAAACCCAAGTCCACAGCAAAGGGGAAACATCCTATTAATTTCCATGACATAAAAGGTACACTGCTAGCAATTGACAATTTGACATCTCTTGAAAATGAAATTGGAGGGTACAACAAATTTGAAGGAGCCAGACCAGAACAAAAACAAGAATTTAACAACAAACCCAAAAGAAATAACGGAAAGCAAACTCAACGCCCACTATGGGAACGCATCTGTTTTCTTTTCTCCCTCTACTATACTGGAAAACCACAGTTATTGAGTCGAACAATATTCCCTTCTGTTTTTCTCAGTAAAGAAATATAAAATCCTTTCCCCATTCATCAACAGTTTCCTAAACGACAAACTCTCATCTTCACTTGGCGCTGCCAAGCTGGGTGCGGAGGGTCTTGGCTGCTGCAACCATGGCCTGGAGAGCCGGCTTCACTTCAGGGTACTTGCGGGTCTTGAGACCACAATCCGGGTTGACCCACAAGATGTTCTTCTCCAGCACTGCAAGCATCTTGTTGATCCTGTCGGCGATTTCTTCAGTTGATGGTATTCTGGGAGAGTGGATGTCATAGACACCAGGGCCGATTCCAGCACCGTACTTCACTCCCTCACGGAACACAGAGAGGAGCTTCTCGTCAGAGCGAGAGTTCTCAATGGTGATGACATCAGCATCCATGTCTATGATGGAGTGGATGATGTCGTTGAAGTTGGAGTAGCACATGTGGGTATGGATCTGATAGACATTTTAGCAGTTAATTGTGAGTGAGATCAGTACAAAGGCAGTGGAAGAGAAGAGCCAGCAAATGAGCGTTATAATTTACACACCTGAGTGGTGTCTTGGACGCCAATGTTGGTGATCCTGAAGGAGTGGACAGCCCATTCCAAGTAGAAAGCCTGCTCGGACTTCCTAAGAGGAAGCCCCTCTCTCAAGGCAGCCTCGTCAATTTGGATGACATTGATACCAGCCTTCTCAAGGTCCTCGACTTCATCCTTGATGGCCAAAGCAATCTGGTAGCAGGTCTCGAATCTGCAATATTGCAGAGATCAATCAGTACACACTATCAAACCATCTAGGCAGGGGGGGAAATTACCCATTGCTTTGTTGGTTTTCCCCATTACCTTGGCTGGTCATTTCGGACGAAGGACCAGTTGAGGATGGTGACAGGGCCAGTAAGCATTCCCTTCATTGGGCGAGAAGTCATGCTCTGAGCAGCAGACGACCAGTAGACGGTCATTGGCTTGGGGCGGCTAACATCACCATAGATGATTGGTGGCTTCACACAGCGAGATCCATAGGATTGCACCCATCCATTCACAGTGAAGGCAAAACCTGACAGCTGCTCCCCAAAGTACTCAACCATATCGTTCCTCTACAGAAATAATGAATGAACAGGGTCAGAAACTTGCCTCACAATTCCAAATCAGGCAAAAGCTGACTAAGAATATGCAGAGGAATTTATACTAAACTCACCTCAGGCTCTCCGTGAACCAAAACATCAATGTCAAGCTCCTCTTGTAGTTCGACAACCTTTTTGATTTCCTCCTTGATGGCTTTGATGTATTCCTCTTCCGTAATCCTACAGAAAGCAACAGCAATGTTAAGGACAAAAAAGATATAATGCTTTAAAAAGGTAAAAAGAGGAAACAGGAGAATGAATCCACTCACTTCTTAGCTTTGTACTCACGGCGGACCCTCCTGAGTTCAATGGTTTGCGGGAAGGAACCAATGGTGGTGGTTGGAAGGATTGGCAGGTTAAGCTTCTTCTGCTGAGCATCCAACCTAGCACTCACATTTGTGGCTCGGCGGTGCTCAGAACCCTTCAAACCAGCAGCCTGAGATAATGGGAAGAGATACAAATAGATGAGTTCGGCAAAGAATTAAATAAGAGAAGATGTCAAGAAAAGTTTAGAAAGTTAAAAAAAAAACTTACAGCCTTCTGAACAGCCTCATTGTTCACCCTTGGAGATGACTTCCTTGAGGCCTGGGCAGCAGCATTAGCTGAGAAGAATTGCTGTAACCAAAATGATGGAAGTTGCATCAGAATTATAATGCAGATATAATTCATTAGTGTGCACAACTATGATAGCTGACAACGTAACACTAAATGTACCTCATCCTTCTGCCCAGCCAAGGCCTTGCCCAAAGCATTCACCTCAACAACCTTCTGAGCAGCAAATGCAAGCCATGACTTGATTTCATCGTCCAACTTGGTCTCATTGACAAGATCAACAGCGGTGTGGAGAAGCGAGCACGAAGTAGACACAACAAGCTTGTCTGTTCCAAAAAAAAGGCAATGTACGGATTACATTAGCATATAGTTCAACGACGAAGTCTGGCACTTGATGGAACGTGGATCCAAGCGAATATACCTTTGCCCACAATGCCCTCAAGAGATTCCAAGGTGCTAAGAGAAGAAGCAAGATCATTAGCCCAGATGTTCCTTCCATCAACCACTCCAGCAAACAGATACTTATCCTTGGGGAACTCACTCTTCACCAAGTCAAGGGTCTTGGTTCCACGAACAAAATCAAGACCAAAAGCAGTGACACCCTTCAACGAGGTGAGGGTCTTGAATGCCTCGGCAGGAATATCAGCAAAGTAAGTCTCAACTAGAACATTCAGGCCAGAAAGAGTTGACTCCAAAGCGGAGTAGGCCTCAGTGAATGCCTTCAACTTGTGAGAATCAAGATCCATCACAAGTGTAGGCTCATCGAGCTGAATCCATGATGCACCAGCAGCCTTAAGCTCTGAAATGACTTCCCTGGAGGTAGCCGTTGGGATATGGGTCAGAACTGCTGCTAAACATATCCAGAAACAATAGGAACCTAGGAAGAGCATTGAGTATTACTTGTAAACTGGGAGGATTTTGTCAAGCAGGGAGAGGAGAGAGAATGATTTCTCAACACCCTTGGCAGGCTTGGATAGCAACAAGTAGGAGACTGGACCAACAAGAACTGGAACGGTATCGACTCCAAGCTGAAAATGAAGGACAGAGTCAAGATCACAGAATCCTGAAGAGCATATTCATTGAAGCACTAAAGATAGCAGCTACAAAATTCAGTGATCCAATTTTATTTGCACTTGTACTCTATTGAATTCAACATTTATCTGTTCAAAGCCTTAGTAAGCTCAACATAAAAGGTGGAACAGTATTGACGATTTCAATAACCCTCAAATCATTGCTTTTAGCTACTTTTAAAACTTAACGCCTTGTGAACAATAATCACAAATTTTACAATTATCAACCGGATCTGGAATTTAATGAAACAAAGCAATGAGTACTGGAAAAAAGAACAACATACCGACTTAGCCTCCTTGTATTCATTAACAGCCTTGTGAGAAGCATAAGTGAAGCTGACTTCAGGACCCAACTCAGGGACAATGAAATGGCTGAAACAGAAAATTACGAACTAGTTAGCACATTATTTTATTACAATTTAAAGACAAACTCCAAATCGCTTGATTAGGTAGCATAATAATGTGATGAACAAGTTCCGGACACTTACTAGTTGGTGTCAAACCACTTGGTCATTTCCATAGCAGGGACAGAGGCATTTCCTCTAGCCATGGAGAAGAACACATCAAACCCGATCTCACCACCGTTCCACCCATACCTGGGTGGAACAGCACCGAGCATGGCTGTGGTGTCAAGCACCTGGTCATAGTAAGAGAAAGTGTTGCTGGGGATGAACTTGATGCCAGCATCAGACATCTGCTTCCAGATGGATTTTCTGAGATCAGCTGACACCTTCTGCAAATCCTCAGCACTGCTCTTGCCATCCCAGAAGGACTCCAAGGCAAACTTGAGCTCCCTCTTGGGGCCCATACGAGGATATCCAACAATGTGGGACACCATTTCTTTTTGTCTGTTCACCATTTCATCGCAATCAAACCAAGAATTCAGCCAAGTTTAACAAAATCACAACTGGATCTACAAACAAGGACCAAAATAGAACTGGGTTTACAGAATTAACTGGGTTTACAGTAATTCATCGCAAGATTACATTTTCTCCGACTTGGATATTGCACTAGAGTTATTTAATTCATTACAGAATCAGAAGCACAAGAAAACAAAAAAATGGTCACTCATCAATAATCAACGTTCTGAGATCTAGAAAGTCAGGAGGAAAACAACAAATTGGCCAATACAAACTTCCATAGATCATAATTAAAACATAGCAGGATCCCAGATCCAATTCCCGCAGCTAAAACGAATGGCCATTCCACTTAATGAAAACGGGAATTCTGCCACCCAAAGCTCTGATGCATGAGCATCCATGCATAACAGATTCTACACGTTCAGATTCGGAATTCACGGATTTAGAAACCCAGATCTAGCAATCAACACGCGACCACACACCAGATCTACCGCTCACAAAAGCAAAAACAGAGACACTCACTACGACTAACAAATAACAAAAAAATCGAAATGGAAAGGTTCACATCAATGGCGACCGACACTCACCAGATCTCTACGAATATCAAACAAAAAAGAAACTGCATCTAGTCTAATCAGCATAGAGGGAATTGGATGGAAAGGAGAGTCGGATCAGGGTAAGAAAGCAAGTGGAAAGGAGGAAGAAAAGCAGGGGAGGGGGTAAATACATATACAAACAGAGATTGACGACGACGGGAAGGGAAATTGGACCAAGGAACGGAAGCGTACCTTACGGAGAAGGAAGCGGGGAGAAGATGGGTACCGAGTAAGGAACGGGTTCTCTTCCTTCAGAGTGGAAATACAAAGAGGGATGGGAGAGCAGAACACGAGAATGGCGACTATCGTCTCGAGTTATTTATAGAGGCGATGGGAAGGGAAAGGAATAACTAATCAGTGAAGGACTGAAGAAAATGGCGAAAAAGAAAATTGGAAAATTAAATTCAATTTGAGGGAGTAGGCAGAGATCCAGCCAGCCACTGCAGTGCAAGTAGCGTCTCGCGGTAGATCTGAGATTTGGGATTTTTCTGTTTTTTTCATCCTTTTCTGTTATTTTCTCTTGCCGAGTTTGGTTGGCGAGTGAGTCACGCGCGTCGCGTTTGCCCGTGGTAAGTATTTTGCGGTTGGTGCGCGGGTTCTGGGTCGCTGTTTGATACTTATTATTAGTTAATAATTAATAATATTAAGTGAAATTTTGGGAAATTTCTTTTTTAATAAAACGGTGATTTTCCTTGTTTGTGTTTTTGTTTTCCCAAGCGTTATTTGTGTTATTGCAGAGGGAAAAAGTTCATATTTGTTGGCCTCAAGGTGCAGTAAAATTTTGGAGGAGAAAATGAAATAATTTTTTTTAAGAGTTAATATTTTTGTATGCCCTGAACTTTGACCAAAATAATCATCCTGATCAATCTTTTTGATATATAACATCCTGGCCCGAACTATAAATTAAAATAAACAATTTGGTCAAATCCGACTTTTGTCCGTTAACTTGGACGATCAAACGCGTTGATTAACGGTCAACGCGCCATGTCACCGCCAACTCAGCAAGTTTCAATTAATTTTTTTAAAATTTACACTTATTTCCATTTTCTTTCCTTGATCATTTTGAACAAAAAAAAATTCAATTTCAGGAATATCCCCCAAGGCTCCAACAGACCCCATGTGATTGTTCCCGTCGGAGGAGCTTCTCTCCGCCGCCAGTGTCCTGGCCGCCAAGATATCCTCTTCGATCTACTCTTCCATCAGCAGAAGCGAGAATTTTCTCCTCTTTTTCTTTCTCTTTCTCCTCTCTCTGCTCCAGCTTCTTGCGCTTCTCGTCCGCTATTTCAGATCTTGAAAAGGCGGCCGTGGGAGAAGATTTTCGGTAGGGCAACTCGAATCTAGCGACTTCTTGCGGCGGAGAGGAGAAATCGCGGTGACAGTTGGGCGCGAATTTTTCGACAAAGACAGTGGAAGTGGTCCCGATTTGTCGGGACGGAGAGGGGTAATTTAGAGCGATTTTGCCTATAATGAGGTCGAGATAGCGGCCGACGCGGAGGCGCACCACAACATTGGATGGAGCTGGAGCCGTGCCGGCATGCGAATCATCCTTCAATCCAGTTATGGTGGTTGTGCCCGGAGGGAGCTTCTAGCGTAAGGCAGATTTCGAAGGAGGTTGAGGGGGAGACGAGGCCAGACGGCTTCAGAGGGAACGGCGGCGGGGAGAGATCATGGGCCAGTTGACGGGGGGTCTATTGGGGGATATTCCCGAAATTAATTTTTTTTGTTCAAAATGATTAAGGAAAGAAAATGGAAATAGGTGTAAATTAAAAAAAATTGAAACTTGCTGAGTTGGCAGTGACATGGCACGTTGACCGTTAGTCAACACGTTTGATCGTCCAAGTTAACGGTCAAAAGTCGGATCTTGCCAAATTGTTTATTTTGATGTATAGTTCGGGCTAGGATGTTATAGATCGAAAAGATTGGTCAGGATGTTTATTGTGGTCAAAGTTCAGGCCATACGAAAATATTAACCCTTTTTCTAAAGCAAATTGAATTATTTTTCATAATTGGTAGTTGCTGGCCTCTAGGTGTACCATTACTCCGCTTTGGTTTGTTATCTAACCACACAAGATTTTGAGTTAAGAAACTAAAGTAACTAAATTACTCTGACAAATACACTAACTAATAATAAGTTGGGTGCTTACTTAGGCAATGAATCCCTCTAGCCATTAATCGGATCAATGATTGACGACCAGCAGTGGATCCAGAATAGGGTAGAGCACTAGGCCACATTTGAAAAGAGGCGGAGAGGACTTGGTCGTAACCCCACAAACACTGAAACGAATATCTAAAATCGAAAATTTACAAGGGCTATACTAACTCAAGATCCAGGGGAGGATCGGATTGTGGCCCGTGACGGCCCCCTGGATTCGCTGGTGTTGACGATCCTCTAACTTGATTCATTCTTCAGTCATAATGCGAAGAGTCCTTGACTAGACCTTAAATCTCAATTCGAGCAATCAAGACCCTCTTGAGTCGGTTGTTTAGAGGGTCGTAACCTTCTTTAAAACAACCGATCAAGGCATTCGACACTAGATCCCTCTAATGGGTGAGGTTCTCACTCACTACAAAGCAATGAATCAAATCACTCTCATGTTACAAGGTCATCCGGAGACAAGAAATCTCCCATCCACCTCGAATCACAATCTCGAGTCAGGACATTGTCAACTAGTGGAGCTAAAACAAGTGACTTGTGAATGAAGGGACTCTCAAAAACTTTGAAATCACAGACTAGTTTTTGGTGCTCCTACATAAAAGAGCTTGAACTTTCGAGCCTCAATTTAGACTTGCAGCACATTGCAGCACACTTTGCAAATTCAAGAGCCCTATGCAATTAAGCAATATCTCATGGCTAGAGCAGAAGCGACATCCACTTCTCTATCTAGCCCATGTGGGGGAAGGAGGTGTAAAGTGAGGATGGAAGGTATTAGAAAAAGGTTATGATGCATGATCCTAGACTCACTTTACACAAGATTTCCCAAAGTGCACCCTCATCATTAGGGTCGATCTATGGTGATCGGCCTAAGTTAATGACGGGTTGTCACACAAGTGAGATTTTCATAATTCGAGGTCTCCCAACTTGAGCAGAAGAAACGGTCTCGCCTCTTTGAAGTCCCGTGAGAGGAGGAGAGGTGTAAATGAGGATGGAGGGTAGTAGGTGAAAGTTCTGAAACAAAATCCTTATCTCCTTTACACATCCTCAAAGCGCAAACCGATTTTAGATGAACCCGTCAACGAATTTACTAAGTACTTCGTCTGGTTGCCACAACTAGGGCTGGAAGTTTGGTACTGGTATTTGGGATATACCGAATACTGTACCGAATTTGTCTATATTTGGTATTACCAAATACACGTATTATTTCTTGGGATTGGGATTCAATTTCAATTGCTATTCGGTATTAGGGATTACGGGATTGGGATCGGTAATACCGAAATACCGAACAATACTGAAATATAAGCTAGTGTGTATTTTATCGTCTCAACTAGACTCTCTAATTCACTATTACACGACACTCAATCACCAATCTATTGTTATTTCAATAACACAAAGAGTAAACACTAGTTTTTAGTCTTCTCTCAGCTTTCAATTCGTCAAATTAAGGATTAACAATGGCAAAACTTGAGATTTCACCTCTCCTCCGTCCTCCTTATCCATAGTCTAGCTCTAGCCAAACTCAAAACTATTTGTTTATTCTATTTGTCCTATATTAAATAATCAAATCTAATTTATATATTTAATTATTAATTGTAAAGGTAATTAATTTCGTATTTCATAATACCGATTCGGATACCGAAGTACCGATTGGGATACCGAAATTATTTAGAGATTGGGAATTTGGGATAGGGGTACCGAAATTATTTAGGGAATGAGATTGGGATTGGTTTAAGGGTGTAATTTGGTATTCGGGATTTCGGTATTTGGTATTGGGATACCGATACCGTACCGATTTCCACCCCTAGCCACAACACGTGAATGAACAATGAATCAATTTAGAGAATCATTAATCAGGCTAGTGGCTAGGGGGAATCAATACCCAAGTGAGTTCCCAACCTGTAATTAATCTTACCTTAGTTTAGTTGTTTACTCTGAATATGTTCAGGCTAGATAATAAACCAAAGCCGAGTAATAGTAAATTTAGGGACCCATGAATTCAATATTTTATTACTTGTGCCACTAGACTGAGATCACGTCTTTGTTACATTTTAAAATTGTCAAGAGTGTAGTTTTAGCGAGTCACAATACTACAGCCGAGACGTATTTTGAAATTTATTTTATTTTATGAAAATATCCAATATGGATAGTAAATTATAATATTCACAATTACTGCATCTTTCCTATGCGGAAGTTTTTTCAAGTTAAAATATAAGATTAGAAAAAGAGGTTCTATCTCTCCTCTGTATCCGTGTCAGGATGTCGGTACATAAAAAACACAGGGGTGCGGATTTACCCAGTTCACTCGTCCTTAGGGCTGGGCATGCGGGTTGGTGACCCGCAGATCTGACCCGACTCGACCTCAAAATGACCCAATCCGCATTATGTGGGCGACTTATTGGGCGGGTGGCGGATAGGATAAATGATGATCCGCAGGAGGTGGGTGGTTCGCGGGTGGATCCGCATGTCACCTGCAAACCCGATCACCATCGCAAATCATAACATTGTTACCGTCTGCCGGCTAGGTGTTGTCTTCTTTCCTTACTTCCCCACTCAAACCAATCGACTTCTTACCATATTCCATATATAAATTTACTTTTATATATACACATAATTATATAGAGAGAGGTTGCTTAATGAATGTGTTGGTTAAGGAATCACCACTTTCATTAATCAATGATGTTAATCTTGTTAATTGATAATTTACTTGAACTTCATCTCTGTTTTTGAAATATGAGTACAAATTGTTTTCTTTTACTATTATTTAGCTTGTTGATGAGTCATATCTTGGATTTAGACCCATGTTCAATTTTGCATATTCCAATTTTATGAGTACAATCGCGTTTTTCAATTTCCTGAAGTCTCTACTGGTATATTTGCACTCGTGTATAACTAGTTTATGCCGCTGCTATTATTTTATTTTGTAAAGATGTTTCAATTTTTTTATTACTTACTATATTGTGGGTGAATCCGACAATCCAACCGCATAATCCGCTATCTGCCCGACCCAACCCGATAGTAAGTGTGGGTGGGTGGCGGGTTGAAATTTGCCAATCCGTTTATGAGTGGGTGGATTACTTTTATAGTCAAAATCCACCCAATCCGCCCATTGCCCACCCCTACTCGTCCTACTTTCGTTTTTGTTGGAGATTAATTTGTACCATTAAATGATAAATGGGATGGACAACAGATGATGAGATTTTTTAGTTATTTTGTTTGTAGGATATAATTTTGTGTGGTACTATAAATCCAATGAAATAGGTATATTTTTAGGTGAACATATACAAATAGTTTTGGTTATTAGCCTGAGTCTCTGCACTATACGTAACAAAACCCATGATTAGTAAGGTTTTTACATTTGAAGGAAAAAACCGTTGACTTCATTTCTATCTTAGTTGAATGAGAGAAACATTTTACCTTTTTATTTATAAACATAAGTTTTCTTTACACTCTGTTTGGAAAGAGGGATAAATGGGAGGGTGCAAATGTGAGGGGTAAACACAGTTTCCAATATATTTGCACTTGTTTGGTTAATTTGAAACAATAGGGATGCAAAACATGAGTGCAAATTTACTGTTTCGGCTTACCCCCAAATTGGGGTGCAAGGGAAGGAAGGAAGAGAGGGGGAGGGGGAAATTATGGAATTTTGTTTTTCTAATTCTGTTATATATAATTATATAATAATTTTTTTATTAATTTTTTTATAAATAATATTAATGTAGACATTATTCGGGGTTGACCATTTGACTCCGGAAACAAGTTTATCAATGTTCGTCAAGTCAAATCTAGATCTCTTGGTTGACTCGAATTTGCATTGAAAATTAGAGATACGACGTGTTTGTGGAAAAGATAAAGAGAAATTGTTTGGTTAACTCAGTTTATTTGACTAAATAGTTAAAACTTACAAATTCGAATGTGTTTGACTAATTTTGACAATTTAAGATTAAACTAGACACGAAAACTCTATATAGGATGACCAGTTACGAGTTGAGCTTCGAGTTTTGAGATCGCTCGATCAATGATTATTATAATTGCTATAATTAATTATTATTTAAGCATGATTATATAATAACTATTCTTAATAAAGTAAAATTATTATATAATAATATTTATTCTATTATTTTGTGATAGTATTTTATAATTTTAATAAATCTATTTTATAATAATATAACTACTTACTTTTCATTCTATAGGCACCCCTACTTTTTCATCCAAACAACAATTTACCCCTCCACTTACACCCCCAACAATTTGCACCCCCAACAATTTACCCCTCAACTTGCACCCCCTACAATTTACACCCCCTTGTTGCCAAACAAAGTGTTACTTAACAAGAAGGTTGTCAAACCGGTTGATGCCAGTGTGTCGGTTTAGCAAGTGGAATGGTTCGACCGGTGGCACATACCGGCTTGTGCCGGTTCATACCGGTCGATATTACAAATAAAATTATAAATACTCATATTTAAACATGACAACGTCAATACCTAAACATTTATACTTGAATCCAACAAATAACATCAATATCTAACTTTTATATTCATAAACTAAATAATACAATAATTTGTTATCAATTAAATTCACTAAAATAAGGTTATTTTATTTAGAGATTCATATATTGATCATGCCGGTCATGCCGGTTTTATGACCGGTACCGGTTGAAGCACGCCGGCCGGTAGGGATGGCAATGAGTCGGGTTTTTCCAAACTCAAACACAAACTCATGGGTTTATCCGTGAAAAAAACCCGGGGTAAACCCACTGGGATTGAAAAACTCAAACCCAACCCAACCTGTTGGTTATCCGCGGGTTCATGGATACCCACGGGTTTTTGTCGTAAAAAATTCACAATAACAAGTTCCTATCAAAGTTAAAGTCAAATATCAATCTCTCAATACAAATTATCCATATATAAAACACCATTCTAGAAAATTCAATCAAATCACAAATTAACTATACCAATTGTTCAACACCAATCTAGAAAACTCAAGAATTGAAGCAAATAAAAAATTATCCATAAATAACATGATTAATTGAAAACTTCTTCCTTTAATTAAGTTTTTCACTCTCCACTCGATAACATCAATTTCATTCTACACAACTAGAAAGAAAAAATTAGACATGTCTCCATAAACATAAATAAGATTAGTTGTTTAGAATATTAATTATGCCGAGAAAATTAATTATATGGGTGTGGGCGGGTACCCATGGGCCGGGTTTACCTAAACCCAACACAACCCGGTGAATAGTGAACGGGTTTAAACCCAAACCCGGCCCAAAATCAGTCAACATGAATTTTTCCCGCGTTGACCGAATTGGATCGGATGGATAGCCGTGAGTTTGGGTTTTGTTAACCATGCTTAACAACTATTTTGCATATAAATTTATCCGTGAAAAAATAAATGAAAGAGGGCGAATTAAATTGAAGCCAAAAGTAGGTGGAAGAATAGTGACGCGCTGCTGAGATGCGTGGTCCACTCCATAGGTTCAAGAATCAAGATGATATGGAACTCTAACAAAATAAAAGGAACATTAGTCAGAATAAAAGGCTGAAAAATGCAACTCAAAAATAGTTGGGGGGCAGGGCGGAGTATATAAGCAGAAGAAAGTAAACTAGGAAGATATAAAAAAAAAAAAAAAAAAGGAAGAAGAGAGAGAGATGGTGGTGGTGGGGAGTTGGTGGCTGAGGTTGGTGAGAATGGGTGGCTGGGCCCAACCAGAACCAAACCTCCTTTTTCCCAATTCAACACTTCTCATACTTTTTTGTTTGTGTTCTTTTGTTTACATGATTATGATTGATTAGGTAATTTAAACTTGTGTTTGTGAAATCATGTCATACTAGGAGAAATTTTACAATGCTATATAATATTGGTGCTATAGGATTTTGCCTTTATGGTACAACTTAAAATTGTACATTTACGTTATGGTACAACTTCAGATTGTACCTATACTTTTTGTACAAATTCTTTTATGGTACAACTTGAACTTGTACCTTTATGTGATGGTACAACTTCAAGTTGTAAAGTTGTACCATAACATAATAGTACAAATTGCTTTATGGTACAACCTAAACTTATACATTTAATGTTATGGTACAACTTTAAGTTGTACATTAAAGCACCAATACTATATAGCATAGTAGAAGTGCTCGTCCTACTAGGATTTTTATAGTATGAGTCGAAGGACTAGATAAACTTATGGTAACAATATCTACTTCAACAGAGCTAGCTTCTCCAACCTTCTTCGGAACCAAAACACAACTTTTAATTTGCATATCCTCACCTTGAATTAGCTCAGCAGTTACCAGCCCATTTAATTTACAGTTGAAACTCCAATAACCTTTCATTCAGGCCCTTCTTCAACTTTATGCCCAAACTCACCACCTTCTGACTTAATTTGGAATTCAGTGGGGAAGGAGGAAGCTGCAACAATTTCAATACATAGATAGTTTGGCCATTTTGATCTGGAACCCTAATCGAGTTGCTCGATCCATCCAGAGAGGAGTGCCTAGAACATTCGCTACTCTGCTCAATCCTTCCACCATAGGCGGAGGCAGGCCCTTTAGCCTTGTTCCGGGACAGGGATAAATTTTGAAAGAACAAAAATATGTCATATATATTTATATGGGTGATGGAACACAACACGTATAGGTAGTATTAGAGTATTTTGTTAATACAACACATCTCATTAGTTGTTAAAAAATTGACATAAAATTAATTTATTATACTATAAACGAAATTTCAATTGCAATAAAAACCTAATCGGATCTCTTTTCTCCTTATGCCTATTCAATCTTTTCCTCAACAATCTGAATTGTCTAGCGACAACGACAATTCTACTAATTTTGATTCTGCCAATTACAACTGCAAGTGTAAAAAGAGCATTTTTCAACTTTGAGTTATATTAGGAACAAATTTGCAAGTCGATTTGGCAACCAGTTTGTTAGTGCTTGTTTAGTGAGATACATTGAAAGAGACTAATTTAATAGTATAGATAACAAATGCTTTTGCTTTTCTTTCCCAATATGAAATTCTTTCATGGTTGTTTATGAAAACAATGATTGTATAATCGGTTATTTTTAATCTATGAAAGAATTATTTGGATATAATAAATTTATTATTTTTTATTAAATAATTCTTAATTAAATACTTATATATTTAAATTATGAAAAGAGGACATGGGTAGTTTGAAAAGCTCCCTTCGCCCGCTGACTTCGCCACTACCTTCCACTCTAAAATACTCAATAGGAAAACCACGAATCTGGATCCATATTGGAATAACTCCTAAATTAATCCTAAGAGGTTGAATTCATGGAGTTCATTTCCTTACAAACAAAGGATTATTCTTATTGTGTCATGGGACAAGCGGATCATTTATGATGAAGAGGATGAGCTTCAAGAGAATGATTCGGAGTCCTTTTCCATTTTTCAAAATCCAAGTACAAGAATCACTAATCCAGGAGCTGGAATAAGAACTAATTCTCACTCAATGACGGAATATAGATGTGCCCCTTTCAGCTCAAAAACCTATGTGCCCATCGACGAGATATTAAATAGACTTGGTGGAGCTTAATTAAGTACTAGTAATTGGAAATGTTATTGGAATTAGAACCGAAATAAAGTAGTTTAATTTTTAATTTATTTAATTCATTTTTTTCTAATAAAAAATAATTAACAAAAAAATCAAAATTTTTTATAACGAAAAATAATTCAAAATTTCAAAAATCCAAAGTTTTTATTTTGGGTTTGTTCACGTGGCAAGTGACCTGACGCTTGACTAATAATTAATGGAGTTGATTGTCTAATTTAACTGTCAAAACACACATCGGGTTAAGCAAGTAAGTATGATGTATAGTTCGGGCTAGAGGAGCAATTTCAAAAATCACGGACCAAAGTAAAAAGTTTGAATATAGTTAGGAACAAAATAAGGTATTAACTCTTTTATTGATGATGAATTAGGTGGGTGATCGTGAATGGATATATCGTAGACGGACAGGAGGTCGGATGACTATATAGGTTTCGAACATCATTTAATCGAGGAATTTTACAATGCTATATAGCATTGGTGCTATAGGTTTTTGACTTTATGGTACAACTTCAGATTGTACCTATACTTTTTGTACAAATTTTTTTATGGTACAACTTAAACTTGTACCTTATGTGATGATACAACTTCAAGTTGTAAAGTTGTACCATAACATAATGATACAAATTCCTTTATAGTACAATCTAAACTTATACATTTAACATTATGGTACAACTTCAAATTGTAGATTAAAACACCAATACTATATAGTATAGTAAAAGTGCTCCATCGAATCATTAACTAGCTAGGGTTATATACTATACATTAGCAATCGAAACACGCCATTAAAATTCACTCGCAATTTACTAGCGAGTGAAAGCCGGAGAGTTTTGAATTGGTTGACGGGTCCGTCCAACCACCCACCACGTACCCCAAAAAGTTGGTAGGCAAAGAAACAAGAAGAACAAATAATGATGAAAATGCCATTTACCAACTACGGTCAAAGATGGTAACCTCTCGATCTGTGTGTTCCACTTCCACAGCCGAATGAAATCGTCGCCAAAACATTTGAACCAAAATAACGGACGTTACCTTTTTTTTTTTTTACAAATGATAATCAGTCATTGATTTGAACATAGGCAATTACATCATAGTGTTATGGGACAATCCAAATACTACATCGGAAATACATGGGAAGGAACCCTTGTATATTAGTGTCCACCAATCTCATTAGTACGAGGCCTTTTGGGGAGGACACCCAAGAGTAAAACCGTGCGGGCTCGGCCCAAAGCGGACAATATCGTACTAATGAGCTGCCCAGTTATGACAAGTGGTATCAGAGCCTGGTTCGGTGCGGGGCGGTGGACGTCAGTTTGGTGGACCCTCATTCGGTGCTTCGGGATTTGCGATCTGCGTCTGGTTTGGTGGATTCACGAGAGATCCATGTTTGGGCTCATGATTTGGCGGATCAAAGAGAGTTCTGCGTTTGGAAAATCCTTGTAACGAGAGGCCCATCGATTCAAGGTGTATGGCGGATCAAGATAATCGCAGAGGTGAGGACACGATGTTCGTGGTCCTTGGCTTGAGGGGAGGATTGTTATGGGACAATCCAAGTACCACATCGGAAATACATGGGAAGGAACCCTTGTATATTAGTGTCCACCAATCTCATTAGTACGAGGCCTTTTGGGGAGGACACCCAAGAGTAAAACCGTGCGGGCTCGGCCCAAAGCGGATAATATCGTACTAATGGGCTGCCCAGTTATGACACCTAGAATGTAGCCAAGTCTGGAAATCAAAGAAACGACTCGCAGTCTGGTACAAAGAAAGGGTATTTCGAGCCATCAAATAGGCTACCCTATTGTTACTCCGTCCTACAAATCGAACACTAAACCCTGCATGAAGCGTAAAGAGGTGCACAACTTCCTCCAGAATCGCCCCTATCCGAGAATTCCTGACATCAGCTCGAATAATTTTCTCAATGACCACCTTGACATCTCCTTCAAACCTCATTTTCGAGAAACCAAACAATCGCCTCACGGAGCACACCAGTAATTCAACCGTCATTGGATCATCTATCAATGGGAACTGAACCCCACTAGCCAGGAGGATTGCCCCGATGTGGTTCTTGATCACCATTCCACCTGCCGAGTGCGACCCTGTTAGATAGTCATTAATTGGGGGGGTTTATTTGTTATTTAGACGTTTTATGATATGTCGGCTATTTCGGGAATTATTGGGGTTAAATCAGTTAGGTTAAGTCTTTGGATAGTTATAGGGAATTAGTCGGATTATATATATTCTATGTGAGGCCTAAGCTAGAGTTAAGCAATAACAACATAATTATTCCCTAAGCACTCTCTCTCTCTCTCTCTAGCCGAGCCCCTTCCTCTCCCTCTCTACCCCTCGGCCACCTTCCTGGTGACCGGGATCCTCTTCTCTCAACCCTAATTCCAATTCTACCTCACCCAAATCCCTAATTCTCATACCAATCACGATCCCTAATCGCACACCTAGATCCATGCTCTTTCATTGGTATCAGAGCCTAGTTGGTATGCCGATTCTCCGAAGGAACATTGCAATCTGAAGATGTCAAGCCCTACCGACAAACAGCACCCGCCGCGCCAGAACAAAGAGGTCGTGACAGTCAAGGATGTGACGATGAGCAAGTATGACGCGATGGCAGCATCATTGGAGAGCCTGACTGAGGTTACTGTGAGGGCAGCTGAGGCCTCGAAAGGCTCGATCGGGGCAATCGAAGACATGGGCGACCATATCAAGGCTTCCAACGAAGAGATGGGCAAGAGCGTGGTTGAAAACATCTGCGGAGCCCTGACGGCGACGATGCAAGAGGTGCTAACCCAGGTTCTTAGGAATCGGGAGCCGCCGGCGACCACAGCCTTAGGGGTGACGTTGGCAGCAGCCGTGGTTGGAATGGCGGACCAAGAGGGCGGCGATTCGGTGGCCGCGAGCAAGGCGAAGCTGCCGAGGGGCGACGCCGGAGCGAGCAGACCCGCGGCGGGGGCGCGCCGGGAGGAGGCGGCAGCGGTGAGGAGGCTGGGCCGACGCGAGCCCTGGCCGCGACGGGCGGGGAGCCGGGGAGCTCGGCCATACTGCACAACCGCGCTTTGGAGCAGGGAGATACCCGTGTGAGCGCGCCCGCGCCAACATTCAGTAGGTCGTGTTTGCTGCCCACGTCGACGGATCAGGCCCCCGACAAGGCCCGTGGGAAGCAGAAGATAGTGGGGTACGAAGGAGAGCCGTGGCCGATTGGGCCCGGTGGAGAAGAACCATGGCCGATTGGGCCAGGGGAGGAGGATGAGCTCAGCTTCGTGGACCCGGAAGGCTGGGTGGATCCGATCCCAGAGGAGGCGAGATGGGACTGGGTCACGGACCAAAAATCGGGCCGAACCGGTCCGACCACTAGACGACCAATCGATAGGACTGGGTTGGGTCAACCACCGGCGGGCAGCAGCTGGGGCGGCCCGGGCAGGGGTCATGGCAGAGGACCGGAGCACGGGTATCCCCCGTGGAGTACGCCGCGAGCAAGGGAAGGACGAGGTCGAGGTTGTCGGGACATTGTGCAAGGGTCTGGGACCAAACCTGAGTACGGCCAGAACCACTAGGAGATGACGGGCGACTAGCCCTACCCTCAACCATAGAGAGTCGCGGGCAGCTACTACTATCAGGGTCCGGTGAATCGACAGCCACCGCCAAACACAGGCAGATACGAATACAGTAACCCTTTGTATGAGACTGCAGAGGAATTGGTATTTTGAGCTAAACCGCCAGTGATAGAGTTTCCCAAGTTCGACGGGTCGGGAGATGTGGGGTTGTGGTTGTATGCAGCTGAGAGGTGGTTCAGGAACCACCCGATCCGAGAAGAGCGGAAGGCGCACCTGGCATCCTTCTATCTTGAGGGAGATGCCCTCCAGTGGTGGGAATGGATCGAGAGAGCTTATGCAGCGGCAGGGGAGGTCATATCATGGCCCGGGTTCCAGGACGAGCTCCGCTATTAGTTTGGCAAGGCGGAGGGATGGGCTCCGGAACAGCTAGCCAAGCTCAGACATATGGGGTCAGTGGCGGAGTATCGCGCATAGTTCCTTAAGCTGGGGAACCAGTGCAAGGAAATGACAGAGGAGACCCCGGTGGGATTATGTATGGCGGGACTCCGGCTTGAGCTGGCAACCGCTGTTAAGGTTTTCGAACCTGACTCTCTTCGAGTTGCTTTCAGGATTGCAGGGCGCAAGTAAGAGGAGTTGGCTAGTTAGAGGACGTCGGCTGGGCGTATTCAGAAGGCCAGTGGAGGAATGGGAGCAGGAGCTGGTACCGCACCGCCACCGGGAAATACAAGCCCGGCGGCCACTGGAGCAGCAACGGGAAACAGGTTCAAGTCAAGGCTGCCACCAAAGGGGTTTGTCCGGCTAACTCAGGCGGAAATGGACCAAAAGCGCAGAGACGGTCGTTGCTTCAACTGCGATGAAAGGTACACGGTGGGACACCAGTGCGCCAAGGGACATCTAATGCTGCTTGTCGGAAAATGGGAAGATGAAGGGGAGGAGAAGAAGGTGTGAGAAACGGAAGAGAAGAAGGAAGATAAGAAAAAAGGTCCACCTTGAGGGCAAGGTGGGTTTCAAGGGGGATGGGATGTTAGATAGTCATTAATTGGGGGGTTTATTTGTTATTTAGACGTTTTATGATATGTCGCCTATTTCGGGAATTATTGGGGTTAAATCGGTTAGGTTAAGTCTTTGGGTAGTTATAGGGAATTAGTCGAATTATATATATTCTGTGTTAGGCCTAAACTAGGGTTAAGCAATAACAATAGAATTATTCCCTAAGCACTCTCCCTCTCTCTCTAGCAGAGCCCCTTCCTCTCCCTCTCTACCCGTCGGCCACCTTCCCGGTGATCGAGATCCTCTTCTCTCAACCCTAATTCCAATTCTACCTCACCCAAATCCCTAATTCTCATACCAATCACGATCCCTAATCGCACACCTAGATATGCGCTCTTTCAGACCCCCTCCTCGTAGCCCCATCGCACATACAGACGACACAAGGAGACCCCACAAGGCTCAAGCGATGTAAAGGCAGATGGGAAGGATGGAGTATCTGATCCACCGACAAGCCAACCCACTCCTCATATTGCTGATTAAATTGCCGCATCAGAGCCAGGATCCCATTGTTTTCCTTCAAAGACCACCCAGTTCCGAGATCGCCAGATTCTCCAAAGGATAGCAACAATCGCAGAGAAGATAGAGGGCTGGTAAACAAGAGCCAACAACTTCTTTAAAAAAGTGGAAATGTGTGCCTAGGCTATCCTCCCCCTAGATGTTCCATCCCAACATGGCCCCAAAGAGCACGTGCTACTGGAAAATCTAGGAACAAATGCTCCATTATTCCAGAGGCTTCCCATCACACGGAGCAACATGGGAGAACATGAACATATTTTTTAATTAGGGCTTCTATGGTTAGTAAGACTCTATTGAAGATCTGCCAGACAAATACCTTCAACTTAGGCGGGATATTAGCCTCCCACAAACAAATCCAGATTGCTCTATCCATCCAACTAGCAGTGGATTTCCACCTTCCTCTCTGTTTATCCAACCTGATCGCAAAATGGTAAGCCGATTTAACAGTGAAAATCCCATCACTCGTAGCATGCCATACCAGCCTATCCTGTCGAGGAAGAGTGATAGTTTTAATAGCCTGGCAAGTTGGTTGGTCGAACCACTGTTCTAATTTGAGGTCACACCAACGTCCCTCCCCTTGACATAACACCCCAGCAATAGGTGGATCACCCCCGGAGGCAACACTCGCGGGTTATGTCTGGGTGTATCAGGATGCAAGAGAGGGATCCAGTTCGAATGAAGCAGAGACGCCTTCCAACCATTTCCAATATGCCAGCGGAGCCCCAACTCTAATAACTGGCGACCATAAAGGATACTTTGCCAGCCATAGGAAGGACGAGAGCGAGCCGTAGAAGTAAGGAAATCTCCCTTCGGAAAATATTTTCCTTTATAGACCTGAGCCAGGAGAGATTGGGGTTCATTCAAGATTTGCCATCCAATTTTGGCTAGGAGGGCTTGATTAAAGTGCTCGAACCGGCGAAACCCCATACCCCTATCATGCTTACTCTGGCACATATTACGCCATACACCTAATAACTCGGATCATGCAGACCAAGATCATGAACAAACTCACGGAGGGCAGTTGATTGCGCTACACTCCAAGGATTTCCTCCATCTTTTTCGGTCTCCTTAAGAGTAGCATTAAAGTCACCAATGACCACAAAAGGCAGTTGCGCTGCATCACAAATCCCTCTAAGATGGGTTAATTGCATCATTCTAGTGGAGGCATCGCAATCGAGACAGACACAAAACACAATATATGAAAAAACACTTTCATTAATTTGGACTCCAATACAAAAAGAGGAATGAAAAACAGTGAAGCGGTGACTTCAGAGGACCAAGCTACGACTAGAACACCTGATGCATTAACCGCATTAAAAAAAACAGTGGGAAGAATGAAACTCCAAACCCCTCATACGACGGGACACGACTCTCCGGCTCGATCATGCATCCGAAAATAACACGAGATCCGATTTATTGGAATGAATTAATCCTACAGCTGTTTGGAATGTGAGTGATGGTCCAATTCCTCTCACATTCCAGGCTAGAATCCTCATTTATCCGACTGAGACCATTCTAGGTTGGCTTCCTCCACCTGATCATTGCTATTATCTTCTTCAATGAATTGTTTCTTGGGGGTAGGGTTATCCACAATGTCTCCATCCATCTCATGGACGGTCTGCTTGCGTCCTCCTTTCTCATGATCGGTCAAACTTGAGCCATACTCATCCAGTCCCAGTGACAACCCACCAGTAGCATCCTTCATTCTAGTGTGGACTGTGGCCCCTCCAGCCTCAGCCACCTTACGCACCAAGCCATCATTAGTGCCACGCACATGATTTAGCTTTGTGGTTGGCCTTTGGCTCCTCACTTCAAAGCACCCAGCGTCATCTTTAGATGATGAATCCTCCACGGCAGATGAATGTTTCGACCCATCCACCATAGCAGTGACCAGGCGGCAGTGAGCCGAGACAGACACCTCTTGAGGCTGAGAGTGTGTCCACACATTCGAGCCGACAGGAGGAGAGTTGTCCAAACCTTCTTGTCCGCTAGCTTCAGTCGTTAACCCTTTGGCCGAGGTACTATGATGGGGGAAAAAGGACCTTCCTTTTGCGGTCTCCCTTTTCTTAGTGACGGAGACCTTAGCAAGCCGCTGCCGAGGCTTTGTATGTTGCACTCGGGGAGCAGGCATAGGCTCCAATTGGTGATGAGCATTCATTCGCGGACAGTCGGCTGGTTCGGTCTTATCCGCCAACTTCACAAGGCGTCGATGGGTTCTATGCCCTGGGCTTGGAATAGCAGTAAGATGCCCATGCACAGACGTAGACATCGAGGCCAGGTCAGCAGTCACGTACTGAGGCCAGTTCATCATCCGAATTGTTGATGTGACTTGAATCGGACTATCAGCCGCTACGACTGGTAATCGGGGGTCTCGCTGCCCGGTCAGCGGTAGGGGTGCGGGGCAACGCCCCCGCCCTACGGTGTATGGGCTCAATGTTATTTGGATTCGGGTTCTGGGCCTGGTCTGTAACCGTTTCCTTTGCTAGATTGGATTAGGTTTAGACCCACATGGAGAAGTACTATAAATACTTCTCATACTCCTCTGTAATCTGTAATCTCCTTGATATAGTGAAATTGGCTCTCTCTCGCCCGTGGACGTAGCTAACACACATCGTGTTAGTCACGTAAATTGTGTGTCGTGTTTTCGATTCTCGCTTTCGTATTCTTGCTTTGTCGATTCCTGCGATTTCCCGATCCATAGCAGCGCGTTTATAACAAGTGGTATCAGAGCCGCGGCTGGAAATCAGGCTAGGGTTTTCGATTCAGAAGAATGACGTCGGTGAACATGAAGATCGAAAAGTTCACGGGGAAGAACAGCTTCGCTATATGGCAGATCAAGATGCAGGCTTTATTAAAACAGCAAGGGCTGTGGGGGCCGCTGTCTGCGAAACAGAAGAAGGCAGCGGTCGATGACGATGAGTGGAATACCCTGGAGGAGAAGGCCCACTCGACCATCATACTATCGTTGTCTGATGACGCCATCATTGAAGTCGCTGCTGAGAAGACTGCCGCGAGCTTGTGGTTGAAACTAGAAAGTCTGTACATGACTAAGTCTCTAACCAACAAGCTGCATCTCAAGAAACGGTTGTTCAGCTTGAGGATGCAAGAAGGTACGCCTTTGAGGGAACATCTCGAACAACTTAACTCTATTTTGCTGGATCTGCGTAATATAGATGTTCAAGTTGATGACGAGGATGCTGCCCTAATCCTGCTGGTTTCTTTGCCGAGTTCATATGAGAATTTCGTTGATTCTTTTATTGCCAGTAAAGAAAGCGTGTCGTTGGAGGATGTCAGGTCTGCTCTTCATACGAGAGAGATCAGGCATAAAGCGTCTGGTTCTGGTACAGGTAGTGAGGCATCGGGTTTGGCTGTTACAGGTGGAAAGGGAAAGAAGAAATCTGGTAAAGGGAACTCGAACAAGAATTCCAAGGGTCCCGGTCCACAGCCAGGTGATGCTTGCCACAACTGTAAGGAAGTGGGGCATTGGAAGTACAACTGTCCCAAGAGAAGAGGGCAACAGAAGAAACAAGGTTCAGTTGCCGTGGCAGAAGTGGACAACAGTTCTGAAGACGATCTCGCCTTGGCTGTAGATGAGAAGGCACATCGTAGTGGTGTGTGGTTTCTGGATACTGCAGCCTCATACCATATGTCTCCGAACAGGGATTGCTTCACAACCTACGAGCAGATAGATGGTGGTAACGTGGTCATGGCTAATGGAGCTGTCTGCAAGGTTGTTGGAATCGGGTCCATAAAGGTTCGGACACATGATGGTTCGTTCTGTACCGTGAATGATGTCAGCACCTGAAGGGCGTGAAGCGTGGGACCTTGTATGCGTTACAAGGGTCTGTGTTGTCTAGTTCTGCTGCAGTTGCATCTTCTCAAGTTCATCAGGAAGATATGACCACTCTCTGGCACATGAGACTGGGGCATATGAGTGAACGAGGGATGCAAGTTCTATCGAAGAGGGATCTTCTTTGCGGGCACAAGATGCAGAATTTGGAATTCTGCGAGCACTGTGTGTTTGGGAAGCTACGTCGCAGCAAGTTTCCCAAGAAGGGTATCCACCGGACAAAGGGGATACTTGATTACCTCCACTCCGACTGTTGGGGTCCTTCATGAGTTGAATCCATTAGAGGTAGCAGGTATTTTCTGTCTATTATTGATGATTATTCGAGATTTACTTGGATTTTCATGATGAAGCAGAAAAGTGAGGCTTTCACGAAGTTCAAGCAGTGGAAGACATTGGTGGAGAATCAGACCGGGAAGAAGATCAAGAAGATGCGAACGGACAATGGTCTGGAGTTTTGTAATTCTGAGTTCAACGAATTCTGCAAGGATGAAGGGATTGCCCTTCATCGGACTGTGAGAGATACACCCCAGCAGAATGACATTGCAGAAAAGATGAACCAGACATTGTTGGAGAGAGCACGGTGCATGCTCTCTAATGCTGGACTAGAGAGAAGATTCTGGGCATAAGTAGTGAACATGGCGTGCTTCCTGATCAACCGTGGACCTCACACGGGTATTGAGTTGAAGACTCCTTATGAGGTGTGGTATGGTAAGCATGCTGATTACTCTTCACTGAAAGTTTTTGGGTGTCCTGTTTATTATCATGTGGATGAGGGTAAAGTGAACCCAAGGACAAAGAAGGGTGTATTTGTGGGTTACGGAGATGGAGTTAAGGGATTTCGAGTCTGGTCGCCTTCTGAGCATCGAGTTATCCTCAGTAGAAATGTGATATTTGATGAGAAGTCTATATTTAACCCCATGTTGAAGGTTACTGTTGTTGAAGGTAGCAGGAATGTTGATAAGCAGGTGGAGCTGCAAACTCTCAATGAGAGTGAGTTTGAGCACCAAGGTGGAGATGATCAACATGAGCATGTTTCTACAGAGCCAGAAACTTCAAAGTCCAGTGCAGGAGCTCAACAGTCTATAGCTTCCGGTAGACCAAAGAGAGCGACTGCAGGAGTACCTCCAGAGAGGTATGGTTTCGAGGACATGGTGGCGTATTCATTTCAGGTTGCTGAAGAAGTGGATGCAGGTGAGACACAGTCCTATAGAGAAGCCGTTTTGGGTGGCGAAGCTGATCAGTGGCTTGCCGCAATGGGAGATGAGATGGAATCCCATGACAGGAATCAGACTTGGGAGCTAGTCAAACGACCACAGGGAAGGAAGATTGTTACAAACAAGTGGATCTACAAGAAGAAGGAAGGAATCACTTCTAAAGAGGGCATGAAATTTAAAGCTCGGGTGGTTGCACGAGGCTTCTCGCAGAGAGAAGGAGTTGACTACAATGAGATTTTCTCACCAGTGGTCAGACATACTTCGATCAGAGTGCTACTAGCAATAGTGGCACATTATGACTTGGAGCTCGAGCAGCTAGACGTGAAGACAACTTTCCTACATGGAGAGTTGGAGGAAGAAATTTACATGACTCAGCCAGAAGGATTCGAGGTTCCGGGAAAAGAAGACTATGTTTGTAAGCTGAAGAAGTCCTTGTATGGACTTAAGCAGTCTCCGAGGCAGTGGTACAAGAGGTTTGACAGTTATATGCTTGAGCTGGGCTATAGCAGAAGTCCATATGATTGTTGTGTGTATCACAACAAGGTGGAGGATGCTTCGATGATCTATCTTGTTTTGTATGTGGATGATATGCTCATAGCTGCGAGGTCAAAGTCTGATATCCAGAAGTTAAAGGGGTTTCTCAGTGCTGAGTTTGAGATGAAGGATTTGGGAGCTGCTCAGAAGATCTTGGGTATGGAGATTTACAGGAACAGGTCGAAGAAGAAGCTTTTCTTGTCACAGAAGAGCTACATCCAGAAGATACTGTCGAGGTTAGGCATGTCTTCAGCAAAGCCCTTAAATAATCCTAGTGCTTCAAATGTTCATCTATCCTCAGTTTATGCACCGCAGTCAGAGGCTGAGAAGGAGTACATGTCGAGAGTCCCATATGCTAGTGTAGTAGGTAGCTTGATGTACGCTATGGTATGCACTAGACCTGATCTTGCACATGCTGTTAGTGTTGTCAGCAGGTTCATGATACAACCTGGGAAGGAGCATTGGCAGGCTGTGAAGAGGATTTTCCGGTACCTTAAGGGTACACCTGATGTGGGGATTAGCTTCGGAAGTGATACAGAGTGCTTGGTGTCTGGGTATTCTGACTCGGACTATACTGGAAATGTTGACACGAGGAGATCGATGACCAGTTATGTATTCACTCTTGGGAGTTCTATAGTGAGCTGGAAGGCAACTTTGCAGTCGGCGGTGACATTGTCTACTACTGAGGCAGAGTATATGGCGTTGACAGAAGCTGCTAAGGAGGGAATATGGTTGAAGGGACTGGTTGGTGATCTGGGTCTACATCATGATCAGGCAGTGGTGTATTGCGACAGTTTGAGTGCAATATGCTTGGCCAAGGATCAAGTCCACCATGAGAGGACTAAGCACATCGACGTGAGGTATAATTTCTTGAGGACAGAGAAGAGGATTAAGGTGAATAAGGTTGGCACCGTGGATAATCCTGCTGACATGTTCACGAAGCCGGTTCCACATGGCAAGTTCCAACACTGCTTGGACTTGCTGAATGTCTTGAGTGGGTGACTCCGCCCTGCGGGGCATTGATGGCGGGAGAGAGGGAGAAGGAGCAGAGTACATCAGAGATTTCAGAGGAAGAGGATTCAAGTCAAGGTGGAGATTTGTTGATGTGACTTGAATCGGACTATCAGCCGCTACGACTGGTAATCGGGGGTCTCGCTGCCCGGTCAGCGGTGGGGGTGCGGGGGCAACGCCCCCGGCCCACGGTGTATGGGCTCAATGTTATTTGGGTTCGGGTTCTGGGCCTGGTCTGTAACCGTTTCCTTTGCTAGATTGGATTAGGTTTAGACCCACATGGAGAAGTACTATAAATACTTCTCATACTCCTCTGTAATCTGTAATCTCCTTGATATAGTGAAACTGGCTCTCTCTCGCCCGTGGACGTAGCTAACACACATCGTGTTAGTGAACCACGTAAATCGTGTGTCGTGTTTTCGATTCTCGCTTTCGTATTCTTGCTTTGTCAATTCCTGCGATTTCCCGATCCGTAGCAGCGCGTTTATAACACGAATCCTCAAGAACGAGCTGCCGACGTCGAGGTTTTGGAGGAAAAGTGGTGGGGTAATCCCGATCAGCTGGCTTTGGTGCTTCAATCACCTATCGTTTTCCAGCATTATGTACCCTGCGTTTGTGCCTACCAAATGCCGTCCCTTCCAAGGCGAGCGATGAATAAGTTGAGAGGACAATAAAAAGAAAACATTGTTTGTGAAATTCTTTAGCCAACAAGACTCTGTTCTAGTGATTATGGTGTCTGAATTTTGAACCGATGTTGGTTTCAATGCTTGTAAGTGCAACCCTCATCATGTTTTCCCCCTCCTTCCATTGCTCCTTAACATAACATACTGTTTGGTATAAATGAATTCCATAAGTTTCGAGTAATTCATTTTGAAATGAAATCTTTTTGTGTTTGGTATTTTAAAGAATTCATTTGCAATTCTAAATTTGAATTCTACGGAATTGGAACTAGTTATAGCAATTCCGAGGAATTGAAATTGAATTTGCAAATGAATTACACAAGTATTTACTAATTATAATTGAATGACATAATTATCCTCATTTATTAATGAAACTCCTTCTACATATATTATTTGGCGCCAATTGATGCAGTATGAGAAACGTCACCAAGAATTTGATTGCAACGCTAGTAGCATATGCTAGTTATTTTATATTTTTGCTTCGATTGTATTAGTACTTTGAGAAGGCACAACTAGATTGTAGGGTTCATCAACGAAATTTTAGAAATGAACTGATTAATATAATAGAAACACACAAGAACATTTTTTATATTCTACGTATGGGACCAAAGACGTTTTTTAGAAGATGAATTTTCAATGAATATTTTTTTTTTGAAAATTAATAAGGGTGTAGTTGGAGAAACTTTTAATATAATTCAATTCTAAACATATACCAAACATGGTTTGAGGATTAAATTCCTTTATTTCTAAAGAATGAATATGACTACCAAACGCAGGAATTTATTTGACAATTAATTCTACATAGTAATTCATTTTAAAATGAATTGAATTCTAATATAGTTCTCATTTGTGGGAGTTATGATCATGTTTTTTTATCTAAGATTTTAACTAATTCTCATATATTTTTTTTTACTAGAAAGTACCCGCACTATGCTGTGGATTGTAGTATGATTTTATTATGTAGTTGTTCAATTGTGCATTTAAATTATATACAAAATTCCCTCTTGAGTCTTGATAGTGTATGATTTGGTGAAGTCAATTATTATTTATGGCTAGAGCAAAAGAAATGTGATAATTAGAGATGGTAGTAGTCAGTGGCGTAGCCAGACTTTGGATTTATTGGGGTCCTTAAAAATTACTAATACTATCGCTTGTGTATTTAATGAACTTTGAATTGATTGGGGTCCTTATCCGAGTTAAAATCGACGAGAATATGGGGTCCTAAACTTGAATGAACGTTCAAAATCCTAGTATCTAAATGTTTTGTTACCCAATTTTTGGCCAAGTGCGGTCCTAGGACCCCTCTCTTTGACACTTCCCTCTGCTACTGGTAGTAGTGTGATTCTCAGTCTCTCTCATCATTTTCTACTTTCTTACCCATCTCCACCATTGCTACCATCTACACCAATCCCACCTTCTCTAGCTGAGAATAGTTTAATAAAATCTCGATTCGTTTGCTGACGAGCCGAGTTTGAGCTCAACCTTTTTTGGCTCGTGAGGCTCATGAACTAGTTCGATTAGGTGGCTTTGTTGAGTTTGACTCATGAACTATCCAACTTGATTACGAATTATGAGAAAATCAATCTACATCTTATGAGTTGGTTTGTTAATGATGCATATATTTATTAAATTGTATATCACATCTCATGTGACATTTAATAGTTTGAGTATGTGAACAAGTACGTCTCGCATATGACAAAAATATTAGGTATTTAATTCATAAATTATATTAGAGGTGAGCTCGAGCCGAAATAATAATCTTAATGATGGGCCAAGATTCAATAAATAAGCTGGCTCGCGTTCGGCTCATCTCAGCTCGTTCATAAATGAGCCGAGCTAGCGTTCGACTCGTTTATTAATGAACCAAATCTAAACAAAGCTCGGTTCGACTCGGCCCATTAAAAACCCTAACAATGATGAGAAAAATGTATCTAGGTTTCAATACGGTCTCTAAAAAAGTTGTAAAATAGTGAAACTGATAGAAAATATCGCTTAGTGTTGATCTTGTTGGCCATTTGAATTGATCTTATTAGCCATTTGAATATTGTTGAAATTGGACAAATATCCACGAAATGGATTAAAATACTGTTGGAGATATGTGCTTAAGCCCAACCAAGTACAAAATTTTTTTTGATGGTTAACCAAGTACAAATTTTAGCGAATAGTAAACGTGCTTTCTCTTTAGGCAAAGTACACTTGTATAACAATAACTTTCACATTTGTGACAAATATAGCCATAACTATCAGAAAACACAAAATAACCCAAAAATAGGATGGTAGTGTAACAAATCTAGCCATTTTCGTTAGAAACTTTAACGGGGTTAGCAACACCGTAAGTTCTATTAGCGTTATGCTGACTATGACACTAAATCAGCGCACACGTCATCGACAAATCAGCATCAAATGACACGTAGATTACATAAAGATATTTACTTAAAAATATTTAATCATAAAAACACCTTCCCCTTACCTTCCTCCCACGACCCACCACGAATCTTATCAAGTGACAGCAGCGGCCACAATCTACTCAATGAAGGCAGGGGAGGGCGGGAGATGGATCTCGGTGACTTGGACGATGGCATGAAGAATCAGTTGGGACGACGTTACTGGTGGGTGGCGATTGAGATCTGGAGATTTATAACCACCGGCCAATCTAGAGAAACATCGGAGATTGGGAGAGACGACGGCGACAAGGGCAGGGGATCCCGATGGTGGTGGAGAAACCGTAAGCAAGGGTGGGAAATTGTTCTGCCATTTTCGAATTGATGTTGACGAGAGGCGCGATTTCAGAATTGATGTTGATGAGAGGCAAGGGCAGGAGCTGGCGGGTGCGATGAAGATCTGGAGAAGCGGCGACGATGAGATCCAGGTTGCACTATCTCGGCAACCACGACTGGAGGCGGCGACTTCGAAATGGGTCCGGCGGTAGTGGGTCTCTTGTCTCTACAAGCACCTTGGTATCTGCTGTGGCGGTGGGCCTTTTCGTCGCTACCCATCGATCGACCGATGAAATGAGGGGAAATCTGGATCCAGATCTGTTGCCTCCTCTTGGCGTTGGCGGAGGAAGAGTCATCCCCTCCACCGTTCTTCTCCATCACCGCCTTTAGCGCCGGATGGAGCTATCTTCGTCGATGTTGTTGCTGGACGAGGAGTAGCGGCGGGGAAGGGAAAAAGGGAAGGGTGTAGCGCTTTCTTTTTTCTAATTTTTGTTTATTTTTTCTTTATAATCAACGTCCGTCGGTGGGGTAAATCCATCGCCAACTCAACTTCTTTCGTTAGTACAGTCATATCGTCAACTGACATCGTTTAACAAAATGGACGGAATTGGCTATATTTGTCACAAGTGTGAAAGTATTGCCTATTAATTAATATTGAATTTGTAATCTTTCTCATAATGTCAGTGTTAATTAGATTGTCATTAAAGATTTAAAGTGAGCTTCATCTTGATATACTACACACGTAGTCAACAATTAAAGAAAGTCACAACTTCACCACCACTACCACTATGAACACAATTTTAAACAACTGAAGTGGGCGTCACTACGTCCGTTCACCTTGGCCGTCATGAAAATCAAAAGGAAAATCATCATGTTGACTTATATTATGCATAAAAAGCTATCGAACTCGATAAGAAGCTCGAGTTTATATCGACAAATTTCAGAGGTGAAGAGAGATAAAGGGTGTGAAACCATAACAATTTCTTGCCCAACTAAATGATGAACTATCTAATGGTATCTAAACTATCACATTGCATTAGATTTGTCCTGCACATGTGATCAAACTAATAAGTAACCTAAATGAGTAGTACTACATTTTCCCCTTGAAAACAAGTACTACTTTTTAGTATTGATAAAAAAATTATACAAAATAAATAAGCACTGTCCTCCAATATTAGATCAAATCAATGGCGATTATGATCTTAAAATTTTAAGACATTGATAGAGGGCAACATTGGCTTACAACGACTTTTTATTCGGTATCACTGTTACTCTTGCAAGACGACTTTTTTATTAGGCTATCTATCTGGACTTCAAAATATGTATTTTTTATTTTATTTGCCAAAGTACACAACTCAATTTTTTTCCTAAAATGTTACATTCCTGCTAAATTTTTCCAAAATACCTAAACTTAGTTCCAACAATTTTCGTAAGACGGTTGCAACTCCAAGCGATATAATATAAGAAAATCCATGGACAAGACAACTATTTCACACCAAAATTGTAGGTGAGAACAACTATTTTCAGTTAATATACGTTCAAAATTCAAAGATCCTAACTTTATTCTCGGTTATTCGATCAAAGAAAAAAAAATATGTCACATACCTTTTCCATATCTACAGATGGTCAAATGCGGCTGGATCTCGATCTTATTGAAAATAAGTTCATTTAGTGATTCAAATGGAACAATTTGCAATTTCTTCAAACTATTATGAAGGGTCGTGAATTTCTACTCGAACATCTTATCAACGCAAATTTTATATATATTTTGCATAGTTTTTCAAAGACTTACTACAAGAAAAATAATATTTTTATCAACGAAAAAGATTAGTCTCTAAAATAAAAAAAATAGTTAACAATACTTTTTGACAACCATAACAATCTTTTTCAACCAATTATATGATTGGTAGAAAGAATAGCTATTGCAAGCAATTTTTGCAATTATTTTTGTGACCATTTTTATATTGTTGTTATACTTCCAATTATTGGTTGAGAATTTTGAGCTATTTGTCACCAAACATTTGGTTACCATGTATTGAACTATGAGGTGAACCATTCAATTTAGTCGGGAAATCAATTACGCCAACCAATTATATGATTATGAAACCAATTTTTTCTTTATAGAAAATTTTAACATGACCATGGAATTTGGTAGTGAAAACATATATGTCGAATACTTAAATTTAGTAGTGAAAATACAACCATGAAACATTGCACCTGCAACAGTTAACCACAATATACCATTTTGAGTTTCAATTTGATATTATATATATATATGAGTCAAACGATTATAGTTCTAAATTCTACTGTACTTCAAGTAATTCTTATGAGATATATATATCTAAATTATAAATTAAATCGAGTTTTGGGATCCACACTTTTTAATGTTTAAATTACACACGATATCCCCTATATTTGTCTGAAATCGGCGTTCACCTAACGCATCTCGTATCTTCTTCTTCGTCTACCTCACATATAGTTGAATACAAAAGGAACATGTTCGCAAATGCCAATCATCCATGAGATACATGCCCGCCATCTCTCTGGGATCTTTAACATTTTTGTAATAGTTGTTAGTTGACCTTATAATATCTCTAGTAGTCCTTGGGATGACAAATTGAATAACCAGCAAAGCAACAAGAAGAGAGAGAGAAAAAAAAAATCATTTTAACATTTGTTCTTCACCTGTTCCCTTTGCTTTCTACGTCAATTAAACACGCTTACTCGAGAGCTGATCACTTGATAGTTGATAGCTAGGCTACCAACCCCGAAATAGAATTATCAAACCTATCTGTGAAAATAAAAAGGGAACAGCTACGGTGCTAATTGTACAATAGTTAGCACCGTCCTAACCAAGGGAAAAACTACTATTAGTTTGAATTAGTAGTGATTTAGCTTAGATGTTGTATTGATTTTATAATAATCCGTAGTGATTTCATTATTTTTAGTAGCGTTGTATTGATTTTATAATAATCCGTAGTGATTTCGTTATTTTTAGTAGCGTTTTTTGCTAGCTATCACGGTACTAACCCCTATAAGGGTTAGCACCTAATCCCATTCCAAATAAAAATGATGAAAAGGTCGTAATCGACCAACCTTACTTTGTCTCGTTTTCTTATGCCGTTTTTCCATAGTTAATATATATAAATGTGTTAAAACAATATATTAGCCAGACTATTAAGTCCCTAAAAATTATAGTCTCAACTATCGAAATACAAATTATTAGCCAAACGTTAACTCTCCGTTAACAATTCCGTTAGATGATGCTAACTAAACTTTAGGATGCTGACTTGACTTCCACGTGGCAGTCATTATATAATATTTTAATTTTAAAAAATAAATTACTAAATAATTAAGAAAATGGAAGGAAAAAATATTATAAAAATGCTGAATCTTCTTCTTCTTCCTCCGCCAAATACCTCTTCTTCCTCCTCCGCCCAGATCCATCTTCTTCTTCTTCCTCCGCCTCATACCAGGCACCCAGTCCAAAACTAGGGGTGGGCAATGGGCGGGTTGGGTGGATTTTGGTCTAAAATTGACCCACCCGCTTACTAGCGGGTTGGAATATTTGTGAGCCGTCATCCACCACATACTTATTCAGGTTCTGTTGGGTAGGTGGCGGATAGGTGCAGTTGGGTCGCGGGTTAACCCGCAAAAGCAATTCTCCAACTAGCCATTAAGAAAATTGACTAACATTTATAATAAGTTCGTAGCAAATTAGTAAGATTGTATCAATAATTTGTTATTTTTTATACAATTAATAATTTATTGTTTGTATCCCAATATTTAATGGATATTAACAATAATTTGCATATCAATATCCAATATTCAATGGATATTGCACAACATAATAACCAATAATAGTAGTCAAAAACTATTCTTTACTATCCACCTTTTGAAGTATATGGTCAGACTGTAGTGCAGTTAGAAAATATGATGTATATTCAATACTATAAGAAACAACATTTTTCCATGTAAAAATAGGACGCGAGTCATACGGGTGACCTGCAATCCACCCACCATCCACCCTCATAAGTGCGGGTGGGAGATTTAACAATCCGCAATCCACCCACATTAATCACCCATTGCATGCGGGTCGGGTTATTTGCGGGTGGATCGATATCAATTCCCGGATTAACCACCCACGTGCCCACCCCTACCCAAAACCACACAGCACATATATAGACGATCACCGAAAAATAGTCCAATTGATTCCAATACAAAGCCCCCAGCCCAAAAACCTCGAGCTAAATAAATATGAAACAATCGGAAATCAAGATCGAGAAGCGGCAGCAAGGACCCGTTGATCTTGATCGGGCAATCGGGATTCGTGAGAAGGAACGTTAGGGTTTCCTTGATCTATTTGCTGGAAGGGGTTTGGTTGGTCTGAAGTGAGGGCAAGGATTTGGAGGAGAGATAGTGGTTGATAGCGCGGAGGGTCTCCACCTGGCGGGATCGGTCTATGTAGGTATCGACCAGAGCGATGGTCCGGCACCCTACGGGAGGTGGAGGAGTCTGGAAGAAGATCGGGAGAAGAGGTGAGATCTCGGAGAGCCGAACAGATCGTGGATCCTTGCCGTGGTAATGGCCGGCCTGGTTAACGGTTACAGAGTTGTTAGCCATTTCTTGACCCGCAATAATAGTTATGGCTAATAATTTATATTTCGATAGTTGAGTCTATAATTCTCCAGAACTTAATAGTTGTGGCTAACATATTGTTTTAACCCTATATAAATCGTATTTAGTTATTCACTTCTCGATTGAAATTTTATTTTCTTACTAGCGTGGTGCTGACTACAGCTCGAGTATCAGCGTATGAGCACTGAAAATTTTGTTTTCTTTCCCTTGTTTGGCGGTCACGAATCCTAGAGAGATTGTTATAGGACAATCCAAGTACCATATCGGTAATACAAGGGAAGCAACCCTTTTATATTAGATTCCACCTAGCCCAATTAGTACGAGGCCTTTCGGGGACGACACCCAAGAGTTAATCCGTGCGAGCTTGGCCCAAAGAGGACAATATCGTACTAATGAGCAGCCCGGTTATGACAAGTGGTATCAGAGTCTGGTTCAGTTTATGGCGGTGGACGTCAGTTTGGTGGGACCCTCATTTGGTGACCTCAGGATTTGAGATCTCCGTTTGTCTGGCGGGTCAAAGTTGATTCGTGTATGTTTGGTGGATCTAGGAGAGATCCCCATTTGGGCTTGGCGGATCAAAGAGATTTATGAGTTTGGAAAAATCCTTGTGCCGAGAAGCCTATTGATACAAGGTGTCGGGAGTATCAAGATAATCGCTGAGGAGAGGACACGAAGTTTGTGATCCTTGTCTTGAGGGGAGGATTGTTATGAGGACAATCCAATTACCACATCGGTAATACAAGGTAAGGAACCCTTGTATATTAGTGTCCACCAAGCTCATTAATACGAGGCTTTTTGAGATCGTGCGCGTGCTCCTCCTCGTTTGATTGTGCCTCATTGTTCACCATCCTGAAGGTGGGTATGCTAACAGGGATTACTGCTTCGCTACCATAGGTAAGTGAAAATGGCGACTCCCTTGTTGCCAGTTTGTATGTCGTCTGGTGCGCCCAAAGCACACCAGGTAATTCCTCGACCCACTTGCCTTTGGCGCCTAGCAACCTTGTATGAAGGCCGTGCAGGATGCTCTTGTTGGCTGCCTCTGCTTGCCCATTTGCTTGAGGGTATGATGCAGACGAGAAGCGTAGGATGAATCCCTTCTCATCGCAGAACTCGATGAATTGCTTGCAATCAAACTGTTTGCCATGGCCCATTACGATTGACTCCGACAACCCGAAGTGAGTAAATATGTTTCTATTTGTAAACCACCTCATTTGAGCTTGCGTGATGGCCCGAGGGGATCGGCCTCAATCCATTTAGAAAAATAGTTGACCGCCACTATAAAAAACTTCAGCTGCCCAGGCTCCTTGAGAAATGGCCCAAACATATCCATTCCCCATTGTGCGAAAGGCCATGCGCCTACATGACATTGCATAGGGAGCAGAGGGGACGTGAACATTATTGGCATGAATTTGACACTGATGGCAACCATCGACATGTTTCTTAGCGTCCATGCGGATGGTGGGCCAATAGTAACACTAGTGTAGTAACATCTTCTCCAGGCTCCTCGCTCCGACATGCATTCGGCAAGCGTTTGGTGCACTCCTTTGATTTCCTTCCTGCCCTCTTCTCCCGTAAGACATCTCAGATAGGTCCCCGAATGCGATCACTTGTACAGCTGGCCATCGATGATTGTACAGCGGGCGACTTTGCGTCTGACTTGCCATGCTTCCTTTGCATCCTCTGGCACCACCCCTTGTAAGAGGTACACCTTAAGAGACTGCATCCAACTTACCTCTTCCATCTCCTTGCCGATAATTTCCCCTACCACCGACTCTTTCGGGGAATGCTCCTTGGTGACAATAATGTGCCTGTCACCCTCAAAGTCAAGAGCTGTGGCCAACTTCGATAACGCGTTATCGTGGGCATTATCTTCCCGAGGCACGTGGAGGAACTCCACTATCTTGAACCATGCGCTTTTGGCCTTCACCGTCCTCATATATACGCTTAGGGCATCCTCCTTTACTTCGTACACGTCGTTCAGTCGATTTATCACTAAGGCTGAATCATATCAGAGTTGAACCTTGTGCGCTCCGAGCTCACGCGCCGTGTGCAAACCCGCGATGACTGCATTGTACTTCGTAGCATTGTTTGTTTTTAACGACGAGAAGTAAAAACGGGGGGCAAGTTCAATCAAACCCAACATGGAGTTGCCACACCAATGCTGGCTGGGAACAAGTCTTCCATGATGTTCGGGCAGGGGGGCAAGCTAAATGGCCGAAAAATTCCAATCTCACGTGAAAATTCAAAAGATACCAAGTGGTTCTGTGATAAGTGCAAAAATCAAAATAACCACATGACTGTTGGTGATTGGTGAAGCTCGTAAGCCTCAAACTCAACAACGTCGTAAGTGTGTGCAGCTGATAAAACAAGACCAGTCTGGGCAAGCGATGCCACATGGTCGATTTGGCAGGACAAAGACGTTAAAAAACTCCAATGTCCCGCCAAGAGTAACAAATACCGGTGATTTTCTCTGCCACGACCCTATGGCTAAGATGAAGCCAAATCGAGCTCGTGGAATTTCAAACAAAGGTGTTCGATCTCAACGAACTGGAGAGTTACAAACCAACATTGATTTTAAAACATCAAAACCAACGTGTGTGAAACCAGTTGTGATGAGTCATGGCATTCACGAATGGCTTGTTTGGTTTGATCCGTGGAGTTGGGAGTGGGTGTGGACCTTTGGCATGATGGTTTATGCCAATTTCTAGCCAGTGTGTTTCAATTTCTATTTACTATTATTAAAATAAAAGTGGCTGACAGGCCACACGATATGAAAAAAATTCAAAAAGAGAAAAAGTATAAGCAACGTGAAAAATAATAAAACGACAAAGTATTGTCATTCATCTAAACAACGTTGCTGAGTTGCTACAGCGCTGTAGATTTTGAAAGCAGGGGAAATATAAAAATACCGTTGTTTGGAAGGGTTATTCCCTTGCTCTATTTTTTCCCAACGCCGCTCAACAGCGGTCTTATTTATTATGATTAATATATTTAAAAATAATAATAGCAAAAGAGAAGGGCAAACAAACGCAGAGTTGCTTTGTGGGTTGCAACTTTGTTTTGTGAAAGAAAAAAACAAAAAAAAACGTCCAAACTGCGGTGCGACCTGCGACAGTGTTGCTAAAAAAAGGGCAAACAACATTGTTGAGGACGTTTTGGCCTATGTCCCGATGCGGGGCCACCGGAGCGGTGTCGTTTATTTTCTCTACTTCACAATAGTAGTGCTTGGGCGCCATAATGTTGTTGAAAAAAAAATCAAAGTTGTTGGTGGGAAAAAACAACGTTGTTTGATTTTTTGTTTTTACACTTAAGAGTAGGGATGGCAATTACCCACCCATGGGTATTCTTCCCCAAATCCAATTATACTCATATATTATGGGTAGGGTATGGATTTATTCTATATAGGTTTGGATAGTACTTGGGTAGGTGGATTTGGATTTGGATTTTGTTTTCCATGTGAAAATGGATATGGGTTGGATATGGGTATCCATCACTTTGGACCTGTTTGTAAATGTTTATTGATTTAGGTACTAAATGTAAAACAAAAAAAATTGAAGTATCAAATTATAATTTTTGTATAAAGTTCAGGTACTAAATAGTAATTTGATATGTAAAATTAGCAGCGAAACCTTCCACCGGAATTTCCTCCGTCGACTCCGCCAGTTCGCCGGCAGCCGGAAACGTCACTGGTGACTCTGGGAGTCTGGGACCCGATTCGCCGGTGAACCTGGAGCGTGCCTCAACTTCGTCGGAGCCGGAAAACGTCGCTGGTGAAGCTGGGAGTCTGGGACCCGATTCGCCGGTGAACCTGGAGCGTGCCTCAACTTCGTCGGAGCCGGAAACGTCGCTGGTGAAGCTGGGAGTCTGGGACCCGATTCGCCGGTGAACCTGGAGCGTGCCTCAACTTCGTCGGACCTTCTTGTTCCTTTGACATTCCCCTGACGACCAGATTGCTCAACCAAGGGTTGGTATTATGAAGCTCGGCCCGTTGTTGAACAGAGCATCGGGGAAAAAAAAAAACAGGGGAGGGAGAAGAGAAGTGAAAACCTTCTTGTTCCTTTAATTGCGTTAGTTATTGATGGAAATAGTAGTCTCGACGAACAGGGCGATGATGAATCTACGTTGGTGGCCGCATGCCTTCAAATTGCTACTCCCAGCCAAAGCCTAGGTGAAATTGAGGAGCAAAACTTGTACCCGACAGTTTGAAATGCATCGTTGCACCAGCGCATTTTGAAGCTGGAAAGCGATGTGCATATGGCTGCAAATGAGCCAAACCGCTCACGAGCTGCTCAGACTTTTGGTTCGGAAAAGGGTTGTTCAGTGCAATTGTGCTCTTGAAGTCGGTTAGTTTGGTATGGCCATTACATTACTTCTAGTGGGATGTCCTGCCATCTCTGTTTTGGGATTTCTTTCTGCTGCAGCCTGCAACACATAATATAATGCATTCATTCCACAAGGGCAGAGTACGTTTGTCTTGAGATTCTGTGGGATGTACCAGAGGTTTCACTTTCTCCTAACCATCCTTATTCAAAAAATGATGCCAAGTTGACCGTTAGTTAAAGTAAACAGAAAATGGAAGCAATGGGCTGATGCATGATCATGGGTATGGCCCAACAGAGATGCTGGCAACTGGCAACAGTATTTCTTCACAACTACACCAACCCATGTTAGCTAAGACAGTAACCAAACCCATCACCATGTCCACACAGAATCTCAATCATTCACCATCTCAAGACAAACAACTGTCATGAGCTGTTTTGACAAGGCTCTGCCAGCATTTGACATAACACATCTTTAAATGGTTGAAAGAAGTGAGTTACAGATGAAAACTGTAATCTCCTTTCCCATGTCTTCTTCCCTAGTTTACAAACCAGATTGCATAACAATTAAACAAAGAAAGACAAAAAGAGCCAGTCTTCAAGTTAACAATATTTGGCATTATGAGACTCTCTTCCACTTTCTCTTCCTTCTTTGCCGCTCAAATTGGCAACGATACTGGACAAGGCAGAGTACCCAAAAGTCCACTCACCATGACTGGATCAGCATGTTTTACTAGATATTTAAACAAGTGATTGCGCAAATGAGAAGTTCCTGAGTTGGATTCAGCAACAAGCTTTTTATGGCAATGTTTGCATTCAGCTTTTCTTAACCCATTAATCATAACTCGATCATATTCCTTCCATACCTCAGACCACTGCTTTGCAGAAGACCATGACATACGACTAGAAGGCACACTATGTTGGTCTGGATTACTAGTCTCGTGATTCATTGAGAGATTATCATCATTAGTTTCTGAAGCCATATTTCCCTAAAAATACCAAACAAGCAACAAGCAATCATTCAAACTAGTGAAACAGCCCAATCATTCAACGAAACAAAGATTACAGTAAACTATATATTTCTAGTTCTAACTTCTAACTCTTTCAACTTTTAGAACCAGAGAAACACGTCTTACCTCGAAAGAGAAGTGGGAGTAATTAGAACCAACTCCAAAAATGCAGACCGCAGACAGGAAAGGCACTAGAAGTCTACAACTGGAAGCCTCAAGAAGGAATTTGATGAATCGCAACTCACTGGAAAAACAACAAGTGTTAGATTGGTAGATTACTTCTAACAATGTAGACTTCAACAATCATAGACTAACTAAATGGCTATTGAAATTCCAGCAAAGAATAATATAAACACAGGAAAGTTGCAAAACACAGGAAAGTTGCAAACCCAGAACTCACCAGAGCCGACAGAAACAGGGAGGACGACAGTGATGGCGGAGGGGATAGCGCAAGTGAAAGAGATGATGGTGGGTGAGAGGGGATAGCTGTCGCTGGTCTTAGATTTCACCGATAGGAGATCAGGCTTCTTCCGTCAAGGGCGTGTCCAAGCAGGGCGAAGGGCTCAAGCAATATTACCAGCAACACATCCACGAGCTCCAGCTCTTGGTTCGGCAGAAGAGTCACAATCTCAATCGTCTCGAAGCGCAACGGAATGAGCTCAATTCTAGAGGTGACTGCTCCGATCTCGTAACTTTTTCTCGTTTCTTCTAGCCCTAATTTTGTCTCCCGTGTATCATCGAGTCGCCTGTTAAATTCATTAGACCTCGAATCGAATGCTGGAGTGGGTTCGACAACGATGGCGGAACGGGTGCGATCCAGTGGGTCGGAGCTCGGAGGGGATAACGATGGCGGCGATGGCCGTGGCGCCGGCGAATCAACTGCGTTTCGAATCGAATGCTGGAGTGGGTTTCAACAACGATGGCGGAGCGGGTGCGATCTAGTGGGTCGGAGCTCGGAGGGGATAACGATGGCGGCGATGACCGTGGCGCCGACGGCGGTGGCCGGCGGAGGGGATAACTGAGACAGCTCGGAAGAAAAGAAGTCTCGAGTCTCGACTCTCGACTGAGATGGAAGGGAAAGAGAGAATCTCGATTTTTTTTTGTTTTTTGTTTTTCAGTTTTAATTATTTGGATTTGGATTGTTTTATCCAAATCCATGGGTAAATCCAAAGTAGATCCAATATAATGGGTATGGGTTTTGACCCATCTGACTTCACCCATTTGAATTTAACTTGCACTCCAAACCCAACCCCACAAGGTTGGATAATTAAAAGCCCATGGGTATGGGGATTTTTGCCATCCCTACTTAAGAGGAATACAACGTTGTTTAACAACATTAAATAAATAGTTTTGGCCACAGCGTTGCGAGAATTTGAAAAAAAAAAAAAAAAACAAGAAACAACGTGGTTATAAGTTTGTTGCGGGTATACTTGGCGTTGTTGGGGAAGGATTGATTTTTCTTCCTTGCTGGAAAAGAAAAGGATTCGGCTAGCATCACGGCGTTGTAGCCTCAACAAATATTGCAAGGGGATTTTTCTCTTCAGACAAAAACAATGTTGCGGAAGGTATGTGGCAACTCTGTTTTATTGCTATTTGCCGTTTTGCTCGTGGCGACGGTGTACTCTTTTTTATTTTATTATTATTGTTATCCTTAAATAAGGATTTATAATATGAAAAAAAAAAGAAGAGAAAGAGAGTTGAAACACAGATGCTGGCCTATGTAACGTTCGTGACGTTTAGGCCGCAACAGTGTTGGCATGGACAAAACACTTGTGTGTTGGCACTTGGCTCAATCAACGTTGTGGGCTTCTTGCAACGATGCGGGCAAGGAGGAAAAATCCAAAACACTGTCGTTTGGCCTGGGCAACGCTGTGGGAGTAAAGTCAGTTTTGGGCCAAAAAAAAAAGTCAGTTTTGGGCCAAGGCAACCTTGCGGCAGCCGCAAACAAGGCTGCTAGAAATTTGGCCAAAACAGGACTGTGTATGAATCCAAGCAGAGCTGCCGATGTTGAGAAGTCATTAGGGAATAGTTTATTTTATTATAATTTTTTTTGCCGCATAGCTGGCAAGATTATTTAAAGCCAAAATTAATTGGCTTGTTGTTAAAAAAAAAAAAAAATTGCAATGTTGCACTGGCCGCAGCCATGATGCAAGGCTAATAATGTTTTAGAAACCAAATTGTATTTGGGGACCTTCATCAAGTTTTGGCCGCATAATTGCATGGCAACTTGGAAGCTACATGGTTTTGTGGTTTTAATTGGAGTTGCCACTTAATGGAATTTTAGGTTCGGGTGATTTAAATTGTGTAAACAATTTGGTTCATAAATTCTTATAAATCAAGTTGTGGGGGCATTGTTTACACCTAAAGTTAATTTGGATTAATTAAATGCCGCATTAATGAGTCTCGGTATTTAATTTGATGTCGCATGATAAAAAACGGTGTCGTTTGGAATCGAGTAATGTCGCGGAGAGTGTAAACGGTACCGCAAGGAAGCTCAGCGGTACCGCGGCACTAGAAACGTCACTGTTTACCGAAAAACAAGTTCTGGGCCGCACGATTAGTGTCGGTGTTGGAAAAGGAGTTTTTTTTTCTATTCCGCGTCGGAAGGGGAGAAGCGATACCGTGTGGAGACAAGCGGCATCGCGGAGAGTTAAAACGGTACCGCAGATTTAAAAACGATACTGCAAGAGGCCTTGATAAGTGATGCCGACTAATTAAAAACCATATCGGGTAAGTGATTGGCCCAAAAATCTATCCAGCCCAACGTGCAAAAGCTCGGCAGTTTAATACGTTGGTATATTTTCTTTTTATTATTTTGTTAGGCGGTCCGGCAAGCCCAACGGCACCACAAGACGAGCAAATGGTACCGTTTGGTAGAGAACAATGTCGCGGAATGAAAAACGACATTTTTTGATGGGATCGGGATGGAGCAGTTCAAGGTCGGCATCGATTAGTGAAAAGCGATGTCGCGGAAAGATTAAACTGTGCCGAGGGATGAGAATACAATAATGAGTCGGTTTAATTAATTAATCTTTTTAATAATTATTTTAGACGGTGTTGTTTGGCTGAAAACGACGCCGCGAGAGAAAACAACACCGCAGATTAGAAAACGACAGTGTTTAATATAAAACAATGTCGGATAGTAAAAAACTAGATAGAGTTGTTTGGGGAAGAAAACGGCATCGCGTGAGACCCAACGACACTGCATGGTAAACAATTTTAGCGGTCAACAATGCCGCGGAGTTAAACGATGTCGTAAATTCAATTTGTAAATTTGACAGTGATGCGAGCTCAACGACATCGCGATGGGTAACAACATCGATTTATCGATGTCGTGAGGTTAGTTATGCAATGTCTCGAGTCCGACAATGGCGTGGAGTTTAATTACCAACACCGTTGCGGGTCTTGCAAAGGCACGATTTCAATTAATAATGCGATTTTGTTAATAATTTTGTGGCTCAAATCTATGAAGGTATTGCAGCCATGAAATAACAACGTCGCGGTTCGAACCGCGATACCGATCCTTGGCTTAGGTACTTCACACGTGTGTCTCATGTGGATAAAAGTAGAGATTTGAGATGCAGGGTCAGCAGTTTACAACGGTGCAGCGACGATTTATTTGTTCTTTCACGTAAGATTCACGCCAACTATAGCGAAGAGGAGATCAAGGAGGTTGAGACACGTGGGAGTTCACAACGGAGCCGTTGAGGAAGCGGTTTCACGGAGCGTAAAGACTACGAAGATGCTTTTCAAATAAAAGCAGCAAGGAGAGAGAGGAACCAAAAAATCAACACAGATCAACTCTGTTCAAACTTTACATTTTCTCTGTAACTCTTTCGCGGAGCTCTCGTTCCAGGAAGGATCTCCATAGTTGTAGTCTTAGTCGTAGTCGCGGAGCTCTCCACAGGAATCTCCATATGAGTAGCGGTAGTTGAGAAGTCAGTTACACCGATCAAATCAACAACGCCCGACGATGTTGATTTGACGGTCACGTTGATTTCAACATTCAGTGACGCGTCCAATCAAACGGTACCACAAGAGTTTCTATCACGAAACATCAAATCAACATCGCCGGAAACCAAAATCGGTACCGACGGTGGTATTTGGTTTTCCCGAGGAAACAGCCTATAACCCTGCTTGGATAGGTAAGGTTTTGTTTGCTATCACTTTTTGGTTTTAAGTTTTAACTTTTATATATTGAGCAGAGTTAGAGTTACCGGGTTGTTCCAGGAAACGACCAAAGAATACGACGTCGTCGTGCTTGCTTGGATAGGGTGAAAAAGGTATCTAGATTCAGATTTCAGATCTCGACGCAGGCAGGCCGTGGGGTGGAATGATATTGGGTTGAGTGTCGGTGGCACAGTCACCACCGTCGCGTTTGTCGTTCACGCACGGGAAAGGCGGAGATCCAAACCCACGGGTTGTTGACTCATAGTCTGATATCCACCAAAGCAATGGTTGCGTCACCAACGTATCATCCACGTGCACGTGTTCTCCATATTGGTTAAAAAATTGAGAACTTTTGTTTCTCTTTTGAGCCTATAAATATAGTTACAAAACCAAAAAAACATTAATAGCATTTTGTATCCGGTGACACAACCAACATATTTCTTGTGTATGGATAAAAAAATATTTAAGTGGTAGCATAACACTTTTAAAATTTGAGAAAAGGATGATCTAACCTCTCGTAGTAAATTGCCGTATGGATACAAATAATATTTAAGCGGTAGTCTATGTGATTTAAACTTGAGACACAGTTAGTAAACAAATTTTTAATTAGACTACACCTCAGTCGTTGTTGTGTTTTAGATCCAAATATAACAGTAAAATGATATTTTTATCCCCAATTATTTTTAAAACTAACAATTAAACCCAATAATCGGCTATCCTTGTCTAGTAGGATATATCGAGATAGACTTATTGAGCAGTGTGAACACAAAGTATATCTTACCATTTTTTCATAAAACGAAATATGTCTGAACTTTTATTGCAACTTATACTAGTTGGAAAATTTATATTTAATTTTTAAATTTAATTTAATTTAATTTTTGAGAGAGGACACCCCTATGTAAATTTTTTTGGATTCACCATTGCACAAACGTACCCTTATGATATTAAAACGTAATGATATATTTGGTGTTCACACTGCTCAATAAGTCTCTCTCGAAAAGAACAAGAGCTCTTTCCATAGAAGCCTTAGTTTCCTCCCACCTACAAAGAACCCAAGCCTTTTAATGTGACACTTCATTTCCTCTTCTACCCCTGGACTTCCACAACACATTTCTTATCTCCTTGCTCAACTATCGAATTTCATTGATAACAATACCCAATTTTGTTTCCACCTATTCTTCTTTGTTGAGTTTCTGTATTAATGTCTAACAATCCGCATCCAGAAGCATCGACGTTGAAACATGCATTTGCGCGAGTCTTAGGTCTTAGAGTGCTTCCTGAGTTTTGTGAGCTCCAACGACCAATCAAACCTTGTCCTTTTAATCGCAACCATCACGAATCAACCTTCTTCATCTCGAATCACCATACCCAGAATCATTCCTCCCTCTCCCAACTTTAAAGAATCTACATTTACTGTAAGTGAACCCTCTCCTAGCCTTTCTCATTTATACTCAGTGTGATTCGTGCACACATGTGGCTCCGACGATTAATTGCTCTGGGATTCATTCAGGTAAAGCTATGATCTTTCAATAACTTCCCTTTCTTTTAATTTTCTGCTGTTGAATTGATGGTTGTTCGTTTGTACAAATATACCATAGGTCCATAGAAACCAAACATAGATATTCATCCATAGCTTTCTCGAATATTTCGCAAATCGTTCCTCATTTGAATTTTCTTCTCCTTTGCGAAACAAACTTCCTAGAAAACTAGGCCGCCAGATCCGCCTGCCTAGTCACAATCCCTTAGAACGTATTCCTGCATTTCTCTTAAGCCACAAAAAGGGCACTCATCACTCGCATCCTTGATTCTTTTGTTTAGGGTTTGCCCATTTGGTAGGATATTCCTGCCGCATCTTCATAGGAAAACCCACACATTTGGTAGGAGTTGAAAGTGCTACACCTTTTTCCTGTCCACCGGAATATATCTTTCCCATCTACTTCTTCTTGTTGATTGTAGAAACAAGTGATAAATGCTAGGATGCCCTAGGATCGTATTCCACAAGGTCTTTTGATAGCAACTACTCAAACCTAACTAGATGTGTTTGAATGATTAATGCAAGAAAGTAAATATGAGGTGGGTTGAGGTGCCCTATTCGAGTACTAAACTACTAATGCTGGGTAATAAACAAATAATGCAATTAAACTAATGTTTAGGCAGTGATTCTAGATGATCATGCATTTATTGTCATTAACAAATGCTTCTATGTATAATCTATTATAATGCCCTATCCTTTCTTATAAGGTCATTCCCTATTTGTGCATGCGCCTATTGCGATAGGAATTTGATTAGCTAATGAAGAACAAGGAAGTTAGGGTAGTACATGATCAAGTGTGAGCCTCTTCTAGCCATTGATGATCTAAATTATCAAGCATCATCCTTATTCATGTATGGGTGGGTAGCTAATCCTCTCATACATGCATAAAGAGGATGCATACTACACGAGATTAGTATTCCTTGTCTCTTATAATAGTAGTATAAATGATGCATATAGTAACATTCATAATAGATTGACAAGCATTGAATAACTAAAGCATCTAATAACAATAGCGTCAAATAAATTAAGCAATAGGCATCTCATTAAACCATAAAAATAAATGCATAAAGCATCAACGAATTTACATCCTTAAATAGATGGACTAGCATGCCATAGAGAAGTAGAACAACATCACCATTGTACATGCATCGATAGTGAATGTTTCCTAGTCCAGCTCCAAAAGAGCTTTGCCTCCTTACAATGGATTCATAGTCGTGCCCCTGAGGCAGAGTGCTTGTAAAATGTGTGCATAATAGATATAGCCTATACTCTTTTTTATACTAGTTACAGAAGATAGTTTTCTTGTCTTTTTCATCCTAAAGTCGGCCAAAACCTTCCTTGTATGACTTGAACTCGGATTTCTTTGACTTGTGGATGAAGTAGGTCGAACCAAAGCTAGGCCTTCGCTAAATTTTTTTTTGTGCAATGGGTTTCTTGTGGGCCTAGTAACTCCGCCTCCAATTTGTAGAGCGTCGGTTAGAGGAAAATCTCATATGAGCCTCGGTTAAAGTGGGAATGTTAAACTAACTGATCTGCTTGTTTTGGCCATAAAGTGAGCATCCGATGTCGAGATCCATCTCTGTTTGAGCTCATGAGTTTGTAATCTCGTCCTCCTTCTGATGCATGGGGTCCCTTGGTGATCCATATTCATCTTGAGTGTAGTATAACCATGAAAATCACAAGGCAACTCCAAAAAAAAGACATCAAATAGTACAAAAACACACTCAAGGTCTAACATAAGATCATTAGTCAAATAGTTATGAATTCCATATGAAATGTAATTAAAACCACTAGAGATACATTGATAGAAGGAAAAAATGTATCAAATAGGGTGGGGGGGGGGGGGGGGGGAGGGGGAGGTGATAACCACTATTAGTAGTGTCATAAAAAATACCCCACACTTGAACTTTGCTTGTCCCCAAACAAACACTACTCACAATCATACAAGCCAATGAAAACTAAAGAACCATCACTCAATCTCGATCTTAGGTATTGGATCATAAGTGAACTTAGAAGGTCAACAATAGCACGAGAGAATCCTAACCACATCAACATGCAAAAACATCAGGCAATCCAGTCCAAGCATAAACCATGCACTAGAGTCTCAAAACACAAGGGTGAAACTTTTGATAAACATTTTTTTTAGCTTTAGAATACTTCTACTATCAACTTGACATACCCTTTAAGCACTTTTTGCCTGATTCAAACACATACTCTTTTTTCATTTTTTACTCTCTTGCAAACAACAATTTTTTTTCTTTTTCTAGATTTTTCTTATGTAGTTAGCTTTCTAGACAATTAGACCCTTATTGATTGAGCAAGAGCTAGAAGCTACTATCCCTCAACTCGTGTGGAGGGGAGGGTCAATGAAATTAAGTGGTGTCAAAAACTTTATCGGTGCCTTTAAAAACACATCCTCAAGTTGGCTATAAATTTTATTGGTGGAACTTTTACTTCTACTAGAGAGGAACTAGCATCACCTTGTAGGACATCCCCACTAAAGCTCAAATAGTATCTCTTATAAAACCCGATTTTGTGCAATGACAATAAGCATCACACGTTGGACCTACCTCACACTTTATTTCTCAACATAGCAGGGAATATTTTGAAAGATTCGAACAGTCTTGATTGGTAATTTTTTCATTTTATAGAAGATACAGTTCGCATTATGATTTTTTTAAAAAAAGATGCCCTTGTATAATTAGAAATCTACAAATGAACTAAACAACATAGTATTCAAACACATAATGGTCATTATTTATCATTGAATATCTCATTCTCCATAGTCACTACACTATCCTCAATGGATTGAATGAAATTCCCTAGACTCATTGATACAAAGCAAGATGAGCAATGAACCTGCTTGTAGGGGATGGCTAAAAGTCATTAGATGGTGAACATCTTTAGTATTTTCAAAAAAGTTTCACATAGATCATAAACCTAGTAGGTTTCGAAATTGAATGACTAAAAATATGTCATGTATGAAGTATAATTTAGTAACATTTAGCACCCAATTCCATCCCCACACTTTGAAATTGTCCTCAATCGACTAAAAGATAGCGAGCTATGAAAAAGTTGAAAAAGGATTACTTCATTTGTAAATTAATTTTTTATATAACGATTAAGCTACAAACAAAAATAGATAATAGAGAGAGAGAGAGAGAGAGAGAGAATGCTTCAATTCCTAAATGAAATCCAATAGCAAAACAAAGGGAAATTGATACTCCCATCATTCGTCGAAGATCATGCTCTCATCGATGTCCAATCGAATTATGACAATCCTTCAACGTCCCATCTAGTTGCATATATGGTTGTTAGCTCCATGGGATGGGATTGAATCCACTTTGTCATATGAACTCTTGAAATTCCTTTGATGCTTCGTGCTCTAACTCCTCGATCTTCTCTAGTAACGTCTTGGTCCTTGTACCGGCTATCTTGAGTGCCATTTATGCTAGCTTCAAATCCAGAGTTGGTGGAGCTTCTTCCAAATTATCTCCCCATTCAAAGTCTTCATCGTGGCGATGATATGTTGCATGTAAGGAATCCGCATATGGAGATCTCGATCTCTATCTTTGGCTCCGTCTCTTCATTCTCCTCGAAATCATCATCATCGATGGGTTGATTTGCATCCTCATCTTCGATAGGCCACAATAGTCGATGCATGATCTCTCCCACTTGTAGTGTGATATCTCATTTCACTGCATTGATCATGGAATTGGCAGTGGCCAGAAATGGTCTGCCAAAGAACAAGGAGTATGGGTTCTCTATCTCCACCTTGATCGCCACATAGTTTAGAAAGAAGATGAATGACCCGATTTGGGTGCGTAGTCCTTGAACTAATCCAATTACTTGACATGGAGTGTTTTCTTCCATCTTGATCTTCATTTAAATCTCCTCCATGTCGGTTAGACCCATTTTTTCATGGAGCAGAAGTGGTAGGATGTTGATGCTAGAACCAAGATCCACCAATCCCTGTTCTGGATAATGGTCATCTGGGAGACAATTGATTGTGCATTGACCATGATCCTCCTTTTCTTCATTATACTATAACGAGTTCTTTATTTCCATAAAGAGTTGAGTAGATGCCGGTCTTGTCAATCTTCAGCTTCTCCAAAAGTTGTTCGAGCTTCTCCCTTGGGCTTTCCATAGCATCAATGATCTCCAATATTGGTATGACACTCTTTTCTCTTCCCAAAGCATCTATCAATTTCTTCAAAGATGGTCATCTCCTTTGTCAAGCGGTGTCATCGTCTTTGTCCTCCTTCATGGCATGACATTTCTCCATTATATGGGCTTAAGCAGGCATCAATGACGTCCTCCAAGTCTTCTTCTCTCCATCTTGGTTGGACCTGCCATCCTTTTCTCGCGAGAGGCAGATTGTCTTGAATTCTCCTTTGTGTTAGAGATGAAAATTTAGCATCGAGCAGAGCCTTTTTCTAGCGGCGAGAACAAACACACCCTCTTTTTTTTCTTTGTTTCTGAGTTGGTTTTCCTTGCTCTTGAAGGATTCTTCATATGTGAGGGTTTTGACACCATTATATCTCCATTTCTTCATCTCTCCATTTTACTTTGCTATGGATTTAAAAAAAAAAACAACCGTAAAGGCACAAAATAGAGAGAGCAAGTGCTTCCCCTCCTCAACATGAATATGAAAATAAATCATAAAAGGCAGAGAATCTGGGTTGTCTCCTCGGTAGCACTTTTATTTTGCATTCTTAAGTTGGATGCCAGACAACGGTTGCCCCCCATGGATCCCTCTTTCTTTCTTTCTTGCCTTTAAGCTAGGCATTGCTCCTCATCCTTCAAGCTCCCCAACTTGGGCTTCCTTGAAGTCCAAATTCGTGAATATCATCCTCTATATTTTCACAAAGAGTGCCCTTTTAAATGATGAATTCTTCATGCTCTACCCTTACCTCCTCTAAGTTCTTGTTTTTCAAGGTTTGTGCATATCCTTGAGAGGATGATGTAAGGGGATCTTGAAGGGGTTCATTCACTTCAAGGCTTGGTTCTTCTATGCATAGAGCATCATTGGTTAGACTAGGTGGGTTTGATACTCCTTGTTCTTCTTCCATTGTTGTAGAGGATGATGTAGACGTTCTTTCTTTTCCAAGATCGAAGCTGGGATCTCCGTCAACTACTTCCTCCCAAATCGGTTCGAACTCTTGATGGGTGTGGCTTGAAGTCTCCTCTATCGAGATAGATTATATTTCTTCATTGATGAACTCCACCATGATATCTTGGATGTCGGTGGCATCTTTCTTCTCTTCTATCCTAGATTCCATGTTGGTATGAACATCAACAATTATGATAGGTGGTTCCTCTCAAAACTCCTCCTTCGAATGCATAGGTTGAGATGGTTGCTCCTCTAGTGCTCCTCTCCTTATTTCTCCATTTTAGGTTGATCAACCTTGTTCAAATTCTCCTCCACAATCTCTTGTTCAATGCTTGGTTCCAAGGGTTTTGTTGAACTTCGAATAAGAAGTGCATGGGGCATCATACTCGAAATCTTCCTCCTCGATGCTTCCAATGGTGGATGCCTTGTAGGTGGATTACTCCTGGATTCAGATTGAAGAAGGCGTAGGAAGTGTTCGAAGCCCTCGAGAGGTGTAAAGATTTCAACATATTCCCATGAATCCAAAAAGGTTTGGATTAGTGTAAGTTCTTTAACACTATAGCCTTCTTCCTCCATTGCTACTCATAGGGGTTGTATTTCGTCCCATCCTTCTTCAAAAGTTGTAAGATCATCTTCTTCCTTATCAAATTCGTTGATCTTGAGATGATCTTCTTCTTGAGGCTCCTTGATAGGTTGATCATCCTTCTCTTCTTGGATAGGTTGAAGATGCTTGACCAAGGACTCCACGATCTCTACATCTTCTTCTTAGTCTAATGGGTAGGCATCGATATGATCTTCCTCTTCTTTATGGCCCACAAATTCTTCATGCTCCATAATCCCTCTGCGCTCCTTTATCTCTCCAAAACCTTCATGAATCTCATTGAAACTTCCTATGTCGGTTTTGGGATTCTCTTCAATGATTTGACCATCTCTTGCATCTTCTGGATCCGATCCCTTTCTATTCCACTCGTCAGGAATCCTTTGTTGATAGGAAAGAAGTGGAAGAGGATTTGTGTTGCTTGCTTTGACCTTTGATGCTTTTGGCCCAAATTACTCGAATAGAGATAGGAAACCCATCCTTCTTCAAGTGATTCTTCAATTATTTTTGTCCTTGGATTCCTTGCAATACTTCCCTCAAGTTCGATTCCTACAAAACAAAAACAAAAAGGAGGTAATAGCTTTCCAAAGTAAATCAAACATTAGTTTCTTTCAATTACTATCAAAAGTCCCTGACAACGTTGCCAAACACTTGTCTGCAGAAACAAGTGTAAAATCCTAGAATTTCCTAGGGTCATATTCCAAGAAGTATTTTGATAGAACTATTCAAACCTAACTAGATTTGTTCAAACGATTAGTGCAAGAAAGTAAATATGATGTGGATTGAGGTGTCCTATTCGAGTACTAAACTACTAATGCAAGGAAAGGAAAAAAAAATGAAATGAAATTAATGTTTAGGTAGTGATTCTAGATGATCATGTATTCATTCACATTAACAAGATGCTTCTATTCGTCTAAAGCCATTCCCTTTCCGTGCATGCATCTCTTGCGATAGGAATTTGATTAGTTAATGTGTGCTTTCACTTCATGCTATCACTTAATCAATGAAGAATAATGAAGTTAGGATAGCACATGATTAAATGTGGGCCGCTTTAAGCCATAATCGATGGTATATAACATCGATGATCTAAATTATCAAGCATCATCCTCATTCATGTATGGGTGTGTAGCTAATCCTCCCATACATGTCCAAAGAGGATGCCTACCACACGAGATTAGTATTCATTGTCTCTCATAATAGTAGTACAAACGATGCATATAGTAAGTGGTTTGGGCCTAATTGCACATGTTTTGCCCCCGTTTTACTTAGATGTTTGTGCCAAATTTGCTCCTAAAAGGTTGGTTTTACGCTAGGTTCTTCGTGTTTAAGTGTGTTTAAGGATTTAACAGGTGAAACCATCCTCGGAGTCGAAAGATTGGCGAAAAGGATCGAAAACCGGGAGAAGAGGTGAAAAAGAGCCAGTTCACGGCTAACTGAGGTAGTTCAAGGTCATGCAAGACCGTGAAGAAGAGGAGTTGACCGTGAATCGCGAGGTGTCCAGAGCCAATGTGAAGGTTACTGACGCAAGGTGAGTTCACGGTCACTAAGACCGTGAACAAATGCAGTTGACCGTGAATAGACGTGAGCGATGCGGCGCGTTTTGGCGCACGCCTGGAGTTCACGGACGCGTTTCATGGTTCACGGCTATGAACTCAGCTCATCTCAGGTTTAAAAGATGAGCTGAAAGGAGGAAAGAGGGGAGAGCCCACTTTTGTGTGAAACACCTTCTTCAGCATTCAAGTGAGAGAAACAGAACCAAAGGGAAGAAGAAGGTTAGGGTTTGGCTTCAAGGCAGATTTTGGGAAGATTTCCTCAAAGGAAAGCTCAACTCAAGGGCCAAGAAGATTGGGAGCATCCTCAAAGATGGTTTCCACCTTTTCCCCTTTTGTTTGTCCCACTTTTAGCATGGAGTAGACCTCCTTTCACTTGGGTGTAGTGAAACCCTAACTCTACCATGTAGTTTTCTTGTATGTCTTTTGGATGATTGTCATTGGGTATTGTTCAATTCAATGATTAAGGCATTATTTATCATGATTCTGCATGCTTGTGCTTAGCAACCTAGGGGTTGTGCATGTTTTGTGCTTAACATTGTTAGGTTTGTGCTTTTAGGTGCTTAGAAACCTAAGGATAGTGCATAATTGTGCTTAGCACCCCTAGGTTTGTGCATTTAGGTGCTAGTAATCTAATTAGCCACCTTAGCCTAGCTTAGAGAGGAAAATCCCCCTTTCAAGGGAGACTCAATCGAGTTGGTTTTCCTTCCGCTTTGTAAGCCACCTAAACTAGGTTAAGTTAGGGTAGGCCTTAATGTTGAGTTAAGCAAGTCGATTAATCGTGATTATGCCATCCGACCTTAGAGTTGAGTGAGCGAGTAAGTCAATTACTGATTTTCTATACCGTGAGGGTCGAGTGACACGACCTTTCATCCTTACCTCGGTTTAGCAATTGAGATTGAGGTCTCCGACTACATATGCATCCTTTTGCGGTTCGCAATTATCGTGCCCAAAAGCATCGTTCCAATTCACATAGCATGGTAGCGGTTAGGGGGAAGCGACACCCGAGTGACTTTCCCACAAAAGAGTTTTCAAACCCAATCACATTTGGTTTCTTTTATTTCAATTAGCAAACCTTTAAACCAAAGTTTTGTTGCTAGATAATGATTTCAACAACTGAAGTAGGGGTAGACGGACCGGCCCGGGTCGATATCTAAATACTTTCCCTATACTGCACCCGATTAGAGTTTAAAAACTTGGGCTCTAATTGGGATTTTATTGTGGTGTAGTTTTATGCGAGTCAAGTTTTTGGCACTGTTACCGGGGAACACAGTCTGTTATTCTGAAAAATTTGTTGGTTGTTAATCAGCTTTTAATTTCCAGTTTTGCAAGTGTGTGTTCTTGGCTTGTGCTAGACTTGGTGTGTTTTCCGATTGTATGTAGGTGGTGCATGAGCAGGAGCAACCCGACACCTTTGCTACCACTTCACGAGGACATAAACCGAACTCTCCGACTCCTAGCACAGGAGAGAGAGCTAGCAGAGGCAAGGAGAAGAAGTGAAAGAGGGGGACAACGTTTGGGTCCCAGTGTTAGTGGAGAAGTAGTTGAAGAAGTGGAAGTTGAACCCGTCATTGAAGAGGAAACGGCAGGGAACCAAAGGAAAGATGGAGCCTCTCAATCCCGTCAAGTGAACGATGCGGCGGAGGAAGAGGATGCCCCGAGGACGATGGGGTACTATATGGGCGCAAGGCCGGCCGACATTCAATCGCCAATGGCGGAACCACCTTCACACTCCAGTGGCGGCAAACAATTTTGAGATCAAGCCGACTCTAGTGACTATGATACAAAGTAATGCTCTATTCCACGGCCTTGAGAGCTAGTCACCAATAGAGCACGTGCAGAGATTCTTGGAGCTCGTGGGGAGTTTGAAAATTAATGGGGTGCCGGCCGAAGCATTGCAACTAAGGATTTTCCCTTACTCTCGGGGAAAGCACTTAGGTGGCTAAACAACCGCCCACCTCGGTCTATCACCTCATGGGGCGACCTCCTCAACAAGCTTCTGGCTCATTATTGCTCGCTTTCGAAGACGGAGGATTGGAGAAAGAAGATTACATATTTCGAGCAAGAAGAGGACGAGACCTTGAGGGATGCTTGGGAGAGGTACTCCAATTACTTTCTTCAGTGCCCTCACCACAGGTTTGAAGAAAAATTCCGGATTGAAAACTTCTATGGAGGCCTAATGCAAGAAGATAAAATCCTCATTGACTCCTTGTGTCAAGGGAAATTGATGAATATGGCTCCACCCCAAATAACCGAGATACTTGAAGACATAGCCCTTAGGGGTATGATTGGGGGTTGACTAGAAGTGGAAGAAGGAGAAATGATAGGGGAGTGAGAAGCGTGGGAGCGAGTACCCCGCTTGATGCGAAGTTGGATAAGTTGCTTGAGGTTATGCTTGAAGATAAAAGGCAAGGAAAACGGGCAGTAACGTCGTGCGACTAGTGTTCGTGCACTAGCCACGTGATGGAGGAGTGCCAAGCAATGAAGGAGACAACCACTTCGGAGGAACAAGTCAACTTCGTGGCAAATGCTAGGGTCAACAACCCGTATAGCAATACTTATAACCCTGGATGGAGGAACCACCCCAACTTTGCTTGGTCATTACCGACTAATCCGAGGCCCTCGGGTTTCCAAGGCCCCACAGGAAACTTCCAACCTCAGCCCACCTTCATCCAACAAAGATCCCAACTCCAAGGCTCAAACTTCCAACAACCGTACCAATCACAAGGTGCCCTAGGGTTTCAACAACAACATTAACCCGACAAGTTATCCAAGCTTGATGACCTAGTGAACACCTTAGTGAGTACGAGTAGCCAAAAGTTTGAAAAGATTGAGCAATTTATGGATGTGGCGACTACCAAGTTTACCTCGGTTGAGGCGGGTCCCGAAGTTATCAAGCGAGCCTTCAAAGCTTGGAGGTGAAAATCGACAATCTTGCCGGTATCCTCACCGAGAGACCCAAGGGAGCTATACCTTCCCAAACCGTGGTGAACCCCAAGGACCAAGCCGGGGTAAATGCCCTTCAAGTGAGAAGTGTGAAGGTGGTTCCGGCAGTTGCCACGAAAGTAGTAATAGAGATGGATTCCAACAAGGAAGAAACCATCCCGAAGAAGGGAGAGAAGAAGCCCTCAAGGAATGAGAGGAAGGCAGCAAGGAAGGCACTGCTAGAGGATGGATACGTGCCACCTCTTCCTTATCCCACAAGGATCTACAAGGAGAGGTTGGAGAATGAGTGTGGAGGGTTCATGGAAATGCTCCGCAACCTCCACCTCAACATCCCGTTCCTTGAAGCCATGACTCAAATGCCAAGATACGCCAAGTACCTCAAAGGATTCCTCATCAAGAAGCCAAGGCTTGAAAGCCTCGCCAACGTGACTCTTGGCGATGAGTGTTCGGCTTACCTCCTCGACCGCTTGCCCAAAAAGCGGTTTGACCCAGGTAGCTTTACTATCCCTCCTGGTATTGGTGATCACCATATAGACAATGCCTTGGCGGACCTAGGAGCTAGTGTGAATGTGATGCCCTACAAGCTTTTCAAAAAGTTAGAAGTAGGTGAACTTAAGACCTCTAAGCTTAGCATCACCTTAGCGGTCATTAGCTCGAGAGGTATAGTGGAGGACATGATGGTGAGAGTGGGCAAGTTTTGCTATCCGACCGATTTCGTGATTCTCGACATAAGTGAGGACTCAGATATGCCCCTCATCCTCGGTCGTCCCTTTCTTGCAACCGCCAAGACATTGTGACACGCTAAAACACAATACCAAACTGCGACCAAGTGCAATTGCAGCCCGAAAATGCAGTAAAGTGGCAAATTCTATTTATCAACCCGAGTTCTAGATCTACTACCTACTCCGTGATGATTTATTATCTAGCAAACTAAGTTGATTGAGTGTGGTTTTAAGCAAAAGCAGTAATAAAGCAGGAAATGGTTCGAAGTTCTTAGCAGGGGAAGAGTCACTCGGGAATGAGTCCCCCTAGCTCCTTAGTTAGTTCGAAGTTGTAATTACCCTTGGTTGATTTACTGTTGATTAAACTGCGGAAGATCCGACAGTAGCTTAGAATCTCTTAAGCTGACCAAGCCCTCTCAGACAGACTAACCGGCAGGCGACTAGCTTTCATCGGGATAGACTACTGAGGAAATAAACGCACAACTCCACTACTGGAATTGGATTCCAGTAAAAAGCAGTAAATCGATTAACTCTCGTATAACCAACTCACTACTACCGATTGATGAAGCTCTAAGAACCTAATCAGATTCTATCTATCTCAAGTTGCAGCAGAAATCAAGAAAAGATGATCAGGCTTAAATTAACTCAATGAATCATGCATCAATCGATTATAATAAATCAGTATATCAATCCAAAGTCATTATAATCAAGATTCCTAACACATGGAACTAGGGTTCTTCATACCCAAGTGAGAGAGGGTTCTATTCCATATGGAGAGAGAGGAAAACAGAAATCAGAGCAGTAATACTCATAAAGATGGGGATAATCTGCTATGGGATGTCGATCTTCACTCATAGGGATGCAATTTGGGCTTCAATGGTGAGAAATCCACTCCAAATAGCTCCTAGGGTTTGTTCTTCGCATTTTCTCTCTCTAAAGTATGTTTTTGTACTCAAAAAGTCGACCCCCCTTCAAAAGACCCGCAATTGGGTTAAAACCTAGAATTTCCCAACTACACAAGTAGGCCACACGGCCGTGTAGAATTGCCAGCTGCCCGTGTATAAGTGCAAAACGCCACGTTTCACTTATGTGCTTTCATGCATGTTACACGGCCAGAACTGCACGACCGTGTGGAATCTCGACCTACCCGTGTGAAGGTCTCTGTGATTTTCACACGGCCACAAGGGGCCCATTACATGGCCAGTGTGATTTGCCCGCGCAAAAGGATTCCACACGTCCACGTCACACGGCCGTGTGGTTTCTAGGTTTTGCCGTGTGGCTTCCCTAGCTTCTCGTCAATTGCTCCAACTTCGTCCAATCGAACCCGACTCGTGCCCAAACCTTCCTTCACGTACTAGGACCTGAAATCGGCGTGAAATCGGCCTAAAACACGAGGGATGAGACTCAAACGATAGAGGAATGGTGGACGAAAACATGTGCATATATCAAGTCATCAAATTCCCCCACACTTAACCGTTTGCTTGTCCCCAAGCAAACTTGACTCAAACCAATGCAGCTCTCCAGACCTCCATAGAAACATGCAACCCCAATCGTCGACAGAGGATTTTCTAGATTATTCAGCAACTTACGAGGTCAACTGGTCTTCTAAGACGCCCCTTATCTCTCTCAATGCGAGTACTAGACTCAAGCCAGGATCATGAGAAGCAGTGGAACTAAGACAGTCAATTCATGTATAAGGAGACTCACACAATTCAACAACCAAGGACTCATTGTATCGGGTGCTCTTTCATTTCATTTCACTTGTTGGAACCCCTTCTTCTTACCATTTATTTCCTTTTTTGTTTCCTTTTGTTTTACTTTGCCGAGGTTCCTACTACAGTTTGTATGCGCGGTCTGCCCTTATTAGGTGAGCAAGAGCAATTTCTGTACATCTGTCACTCGCCAGAGTACTTCTTTTAACTCCTATTCCTAACTTCGTCTGGAGGGTCAATGAAATTAAGGGGGGTCGGAAGCTCTATACGTGCCCTTAAAAACACATCCTCAAGTAGGCAAACCATTCAACGGGTGGAAATTTTACTTGTAATAGAGACAACTTAGCTTCACCTTGTAGGCCTACCCCACCAAGGATCACTAAAATCTCTTCCAAAACCCGATTTTGTGCAATGAACGGTGCTACACACGTTTGGCTTACCCCATGTCTTAAGATTTCAAAGTTGTTGACAAGGAGGACCAACTGCCTTTTCATTTCACATATGAGCACCCTTTTTCGATACACGAGTACACAACCCAATATAGGAGGAGTCATCAATACCACATGAATCAACGATCCTACATCCACTAGTTCACAAAATCAACCGGCACAGCAGAGAGACAGATATGAAAAATCTTATACTTCAACATCCTCCATAGTGCTACAACTACCTCCCTAGGTTGCATATCACCATAAAGATTGTCAATTCAGAGCATACTGAGCAGGTTATTGCCGGGAACAGTACTTGGAGCCCTCAATTCATCAAATTGGATAGTGGACTAGGCTCCAAGCACACAAACTCATATAGCAGTCAAAAATAGATAAACACCCCCCACACTTAAGCACGACATTGCCCTCAATGGAGCAGAGGGAAGGATAAGGGGAACGATGTTACCGGGATGAAAGAGTGTCGGGGTACTGGAAATGGACCAGTCATCGGGGGACAGACAGAACGATGGAACAGTTCTGCATGAAGGGAACATGAATAACAGACTAGCACATTGTACGTTTGGGATTTGAGTCAGCCCGGATGGGCACAAAACGGACAATCCACAAAAGAAAAAACACACAAAAGACTCAGTTCAAGCTCCTCACACACATGGAGCAAACATGAAAAATCCAAAACAAAAACACACTCAAAGGGGCGACGAGTACAGACTACTCCTCGCTGAGGTTTTCCAAGTCGATGTCGTCCATGAAATCATCGTCACTGGCTGGCGGGGGTGGGAGTGGGGAGTCCTCCCAGGGAGTCCTCCAAACTGGCTGCTCGCCCGATATCAGCTAGAGTAGGTGCTGCTGGACCTCCTGCATACGACGAGCCCGACCACGCTCCCTCTCAATATGAGCAAGGGTAACCCCCTGCTGGGCCTCCATGCGGTCGAGGCGCTCATCATATGCAACCATCCGGGTGCTATACTCGGCCTGGTGAGTCGAGTACTGCTGCTGGAACTGGAGATGATGCTCGAGGAGCTGTTGATTCTGGAGATTCAGCTGTTGGAACTGATGAGTGCTGTAGTCCTGGGATGGAAATGTAGAGCTACCACCCTCATGATCATAGGTGGTCTGGTAAGGGGCGGTGTGGGCGGTAGCAACATCCACATTATCGGGGTGGACATCCTCGGTGGCAGCATCCTTAGGAACTGCGGGGTAATCCTCCGCAGGGAAGGGTGGAGCAGTAATAGCACTCTTGTCCATAGTCCTCGCCACCACAGAACCCAAGTGGAGAGCATGGTTCGCAGTGCGGATCGAGTGGATGAAGTACATGGACCGCCTGGTCATGGTGCTGTCACTTTCTCCAATTGGAGTGAAGGACTTCGCGAGCAAGTGGTGGAGCAGGCGATTGTCGAGCTGCAGAGTGCTAGCCTTTGTCCGCCCCGCAGTGAAGGGGTCTTGACCGGGCTGAGCTAGCCGGGTTTACAGAGCATTGAAGGATACACCGGCTGGGTTATTGTACTCAGTGAAATAATCCCCGTCATCAGCCATTTCGAGGTCGAGAGCGACAACCAAGTCGTGGTAGCTCATGGAGCGAGGTTCACCGCCTAGCCTGAACTTGATGGCCTCGCTGTCCGCCCAGTCGGTGGTCTCTTCGTACCTAAAGGTCGTGTAGAACTCTAGCACCGGCTCGTGGTAGACCTTCTCCTGCACAGACAACAGTCGGCGCCATGCGCGGTTGGTAGCAATAGTGAGGAAGAAGTCATAGCAATTCAGCTTCCGGAACTCCCCCTGGTCCAAGAGTGATGCCTCCCAACTTTAGAGGCCTGGACGCATTTAAAGTGATCCTTGTGGGGGCCCCTTTTCAAATCGCGAATGAACCGATGCTTAAGATCTGGTTTCGACATGGCCTTGCAAGAAAGTAAACCAAAGTGGATCCAAAATAGCCATAGGAATGGTCAATCACACCCCCACATTTAATAACAGAAAACAGCCGAACCATAGTTTCATCCATAGTTCGGAGTGAAATAACTTGAGCAAACAAGCTCAATCAAGGCGAGGGTTCACATTCACAATAAAGTAGGCAACTTAAAGTTCACATCCATAGCAAACACACCATCAAAGCACATCATTAAGGGCCCCAACCGGCTCCCCCAAAATGGTATGAAAAACTGGCATTTCATCGAACACCTTGTGTGCACTTTAAAATTAAGCATAGAATGGGCAAATTCCTAGAACACAAGGGCTCAATCAAGAAAGGGAAATATTGCCCAACACAATCCACACATAAACCAAGCCTTCCCCTCAATCAATTTCAATCAAATTGAAAGATTCAATGAAGTTCTCTAAATACAGACCCTAACATCCCCTAACACCCAATTCTCCACAATTCACAAGGTCAAGTGAGAAATCAAACCTGGAGACACAAGTAGAGGTGTAGGGGATGATGAGGGGAAGGCAATGGAATTGATGAAAACTCAAAATTCTGCCTTGAAAGTGCTCACCAGAGCCTCGCCGGAAATCGCCTTTGGTGACCCAAATCCGGCCCAAATTGCCCCAAAACCAAGGGAAAGGCCGAAAAGGAGGAGGGAAGATTGGGCATGGTGTTGGTTTGGTGAAAAAACCGGCCAAAAATGGCCGAAAAATCGCCAAAAGGGTGAAAAATCGTGGTTTTCCGGCGAGGAGAGGCAGAATTTCGGTCGCAAATGGCCGGTCGGGTCGCCACATGGCCAGGTCAACACGCCCGTGTGGAGCAGATTTTGCCTGTGTGGCGCCGAGAAATCCACACGGGCTGGACGAGATTTTCACACGGCCGTGTAGCGGCCCCCTTCCGCCCGTGTGGAAATTCCAGGGGCTTCACACGGCCAAACGCGAATTCCACGCGGCCGTGCAAAATTTAGGCCTGGCCGTGTGGAATTCTAGAGCCCCGGTTTCGACCATTTTTCACGCAAAAGTGACATCTAAACTTTGGACAACACCTCAAGACTAAAAAAACACAAAAAAGAAAAAGAAAAAGGAAAGGAAACGCAAACCTAGGTGGATCCTTAATCAATTTTCTTGTGTATTCTCCTGCTGGAACATGCTTTGTGAAGTCCATTGATGCTTCTGGTTTGGTCAAGAGTAGAAGGAACTTGTTTAAGTTATTTTGTGAGGTCATTGATTGGGTTGGAGCGGAGAATGTTGTTCATGTGGTGACCGATAATGCATCCAACTATAAATTGGCAGGGACAATGATACATGAACATTATAGTCATATATATTGGACTCCCTGTGTTGCTCATACCCTTAACTTGATCTTGAGTGACATTGGATCTATTCCTCATGTTAAGAAGCTTGCCTATCGAGCTACCAAGGTCTCCAAATTTGTTTACAATTATGGTCCAATTTATTCCTGGTTGAAGACAAAGGAGAATTGGAAAGAAATAGTGAGACCTGGTGCTACTAGATTTGCTACTACATTTCTGAGTTTGCAAAGTACTTTTGAGCACATGCATGATTTTGAGGAACTGGAGTTTAGTGAGTTCTTTAGAGAAAGTGATCTTTCAAGTACTAAGGATGGAAAGGATGTGAAGGCAATTGTACTTGATCAACAGTTTTGGGCTGATTGTGACTTCATTGTTATGTTGACAGCTCCAATTGTTAAGTTGCTTCGAGTTGTGGATTCAGATAGTAAACCAGCAATGGGGTATGTGTATGATGGGATGACTAGGGTGTCAAATGCTATTAAGACAGTTTGTGGAGATAAGGAGGACATGTACAAACCATACATGGATATCGTTAATAGGAGATGGGATAAGCACTTGAGCCGTGATTTGTTTATGGCAGCTCACTATCTTAATCCGGCTATTAAGTATGCTGATGATTGGATAGAGGATAAGGCGGTTACATTTGGACTTCTTAATCTTCTTGAGAACTCGTCTTTATGTCCTGATAATAGTGTGTGGTGGCGGAGATGAATTTGTATGCTGAAAAGAAAGGAAACTTTGGGAGGAAGATGTCAATAGATTCAGAAACAACAACCAGGTAATTGATATCACTTGCATTGAAGTTCTTCTATTTATTACAATATTTAAGAAACTAACATCTATGCTTTATATGTAGATAAGTGGTGGAAATGGTTTGGCATTGATGCTCCAAATATTCAGAAGTTGGCTATTCGAATTCTTAGCCAAACTGCTGCTTCTTCTGGTTGTGAACGTAATTGGAGTGTCTTTGAACGTGTGCATACCAAAAGAACAAACAGATTGCATCATAAAGTGCTTAGTAACTTGGTGTTTGTGAATTACAACTTGCGATTGCAGAATAGATAATGATTTTAATTATAGAACTTGTGTGTTGAATTCATACTTTCTATGCTTACTATTGAATTGAATTATTTTATGTTTTCGAATTTTGTTAGGGAGTATTATACCAAGAACAAAAAAGAATCATATGATCCCATAAGCCTTGAAAGCATTGATTCTACTGTTACTAGTCACTGGTTGTTAGATGGGTAAGAAGGTAATCTTCTAGGGAAAAGGAATTGGATATTGATGAGCTGGATCGAGCATTAGAAGAGGAAGGTTTGTTTGTAAATCAATTATGTATGATATGAATTCTAATACTAATAATTGATTATAATTCTTACCTGTTTTCTCTTGTATTGTAGTTGGAGATGAAGAAGATGAAGGGGACGACTTGCATAATGTAGACTTATCTACATTTGGTGTTGTTTGAAGATATGAAACGTTGTTTGTGAACGTTGTAGTGCATGCTAGTTTGTGTTTGTGGTAGTTGTGAACTTGTGGTTTGAGAATCTTGTTTAGTTGTTTTGTACTTTGAACGAAAAGGAAATGTTGTTTGGTTTGAGAATGTTGTTTGAACTTGTGGTTTAAGAATGTTGTTTGGTTGTTTTGTACTCGATCGTAAACATGCATTTGAACGATTATGTAGTTAATTCAGTAATGTTGCAGTTTGTTGATTGTTGTTTTAAATATGCCTATTTAGTTTATTCAGGTTTGTTATCCGGGATATTTCGAAACAGTATCTTGAATCTGTCGGTACGATTTTTAACAAAAAAAATTATTTAATTACAAAAACAGTATTTTGCCGGTACACAACGATTGAACCACGGTAGTACCACAAAATACCCTACCACTAGCGGATCCGGTATGACTTCCGGTACGGTTTCCTTTACCATGGTAGATAGAGAGAGGTCGGGTGGTGCTAGGTTAGCTTTTAGGTTGCTTCCTTTCTTTCTTTCTCTCAACAACGTCAGCCTCAAGGCTATCACGAAAGCTATGACCAGCAGATTGAAACCGCTCATGAGAAATCTTGTTTCGCCCAAACAGAGCAGCTACATCCCAGGGAGGCAGACCGTTGATAATATTATTGTGGTTCAGGAGGTCCTGCACACTCTCAGGAGAAGAAAAGGAAGAAAGAGAGGTTTGATCATTAAGATAGACCTGGAAAAAGCTTATGATCGGCTTCGATGGGACTTCCTGAGAGATACTCTGAAGGAAGTTGGGCTCCCAAGATCCTGGATTAACTGCATCATGACCCGTGTGGAGCAAAAAAAGATGCGGATTCTCTGGAACGGAGAACTCTCGCAACCCTTCTCTCCATCTCGTGGAGTCTGTTAGGGAGATTGACTCACTTCTACTGTCACCCTAGAAATTGGCCAAGTGTAACCACTTCCTAAAGCGTAGTATAGCGGGTTTGGGTTTAATTATCAACCCGGGTCCTAGATTTGATGGCTACTCAGTGAATTCTTGTTATCTAGCAATGAAACTTTAATGCAAGTCTAAACTAACAAACTAACAAAGCAAGTAAACTGTTGTATTCAGGTTAAGAGAGGTCACCCGGATATGGTTCCCCCTAGACTGCAGTTAAGCCGGATTGTAATTACCAAGTTCAGTTTCTATGATAGTTATACTGCGGAAGGTTCTCAAACAGCCTGAAGTCTCGACTAAAGGTCTTCAGACCCTCTCAATCTGAGTCTCTAGCGGGCGACTAACCTCCACCGGAGTAAACAGATTGAGGCCTTAACAAACAAAACCTCCACTACCGGAGTGAATCCGGTACAGAATAGTGAGTTGGCTCCTCGACTAAAGTCACCAACTCCCTACCTTCAATCAAGGATGCTCTATCAACCTAGGCAGATATTCTCATTCTAGGTTAAAGCAGAAACAACAGGAATTTGATCAGGATTCAAGTCATTCAATCATTCAAACCTCAATCGAATATAATCAAATCATAGAATTAGTACTTGGGTTCATACAATCAAAGCCTAGCATACAAATCTAGGGTTCTCCATACCCAGATGAATGGGAGAACTACTCCATGGAGAAAGAAGCAAGAGCAGAATCAGACGCGGAATTCATACTGTGAAGGATGGATTCCTGCTCCTGGATGTTGATCGGCACTTCTCCAAGCTCAAACTGGCCTCCAATGGTGTTGAAGATCAAGCTAGGGCACTTGGAGACTCTTGTTCGTCGCTTTCTCTCTCTAGGAATCGTTCTATCTCTCTAAAACTCGAATCCCCTTCTCTTTGGCTGAAAATCTGCTTAAAAGGGCATCACTGGCCAAAGCACGGTCGAGGGCACGGCCGTGTAATGCCTCAGCCTGCCCGTGCTTTGGCTAGTGTTAATTACACTAGGAGAAACACGGCCGTGCTTTTGGGAGGACACGGCCGTGCTTTGGTGAAGCCCGTCCGTGTTCTATCTCAGCCCTGCCCGTGTTTTGGCCAATGTTTGCCAAACTCGAATTAGCTCTCGGCAGTAAAAGCACGGTCTCAGAACACGGCCGTGTTCTGGTTTAGGTGTGCCCGTGTTTTGGCTCAGTTTCACCGAAATGACTTCCGAATGCCCCGAAACTCGTGCTTAGCCTTCCCTTTTACACCTGGGACCTGAAACATGACAAAATAGCACAACCCGACATAAAATAGGCCAAAAAACACACGACTATGCCTCTCAACCGGATAAGAACTAGGGGCGCAAATATGTGCAATTACATCGTTATCAGAGATCCTCTGTCACCCTATCTTTTTGTTCTTTGTATGGAACTTTTGTCTCATAAAATTGATGAAGAGGTGGACAATGGTCTTTGGAAAGCTATTAAGCTTACCGCCAATGGTCCACCTCTCACCCATCTATTTTTTGCAGACGATCTCCTTCTTTTTGCGGAGGCAGAGACTCGCCAAATCAAAGTTATCCATCAGTGCCTGGAGGACTTCTGCTTTAGCTTCGTTTAGAAGGTCAATTTCAGCAAGTCTATCATGTATGTCCCACCAAATATTCCCAGGCGGAAAGCGCAAAGACTAAGCCGGCAAGCAGGGATTCCTCTCAAGGCTAATCTAGGGCGGTATTTGGGAATCTAGGCTATCAAAGAAAGGGTGACCAGAGGGAGATATCAACCCCTTCTCCTCCGCATTCAGAAGAAAATGGCGACATGGAAGGCTAACTCTTTTGCTACTAGGCTTATCGTGGCCAAATCAGTTGCTGCCTCCCTCCCTATCTACAGTATGCAGACCGAGCTTCTCCCCTCCAATATCTGCAAGAGCATCGACAAGATCAGTAGAGATTTCATTTGGGGTGACGAGACGGGCAAGAACATGATGCATCTGGTAGACTAGGAGAAGATGACCATACCCAAAGCTAGTGGAGGGGTGGGACTCCAGAACACTAAGGACACAAATATAGCTATGCTAGCTCAGGGTGGATGGCATCTACTTCAGGAGAAAGATAGCCTCTGGGTCGAAGTGATGCAGGCGAAGTATGGGAAGCAAAGACAAGACATGAATATCCTCCGACCAATTGAGGGAAGTTCCTTCACCTGGGCTAGCTTCGCAAAAGCAGCCAATCTTTTAAAAAAAGGGTGTGCCTTGAATATTAAGAATGGTAAGCGCACTAAATTCTGGAATAACATTTGGGTTTTGTAGGTTCCTCTTCGGGAGAAGGCTCTCAGTGATATTCCAAGCTAGATCAAGGAGGCACGGTTGGCAGACTTGGTGAATGAAGATGGAAGCTGGATAACGGAGCTTTTTGTTAATCTTCTTCCTGCGGAGATCCACCAGAAAATTCTTGGCATTGCCGTCGATCCTCTCTCACAGCAAGAAGGCCAGATGTTTTGGATAGCTACATCCGATGGTAGATTTTCCACGAAATTGGCGTTCCACCTTCTTACCCAGCAACATCCGCATTCGGACGAAATAATTTGGAAAGTTATCTGGCGGCTTGCCGTTCCGGAAAGGATAAGAAGCTTCATGTGGCTTACTTTTCTCGGGAAGATCCTGACGAATGTCCTCAGGTATAAAAGGAGGATTGCTAGCAACCCATTCTCTGCGAGATGTACCAGCCAGCCGGAAACCATTTTACACATCCTTCATGATTGCCCTCCAGCAGCTTTCTTCGGGTCCAGACACGTTCCTCAACACCAGCAGCAAGCTTTTTTCAGCATGGAACAAGAGGACTGGCTTCGCCTTAATCTCTTCATTGAAGTGATACTAAGAGAGGTACAGGGATTGAATGACCCAATTTTTTCAGCATGGTGGTTTGGCTCTTATGGAAGAATCGATGCACATCAGCTCTCCATGGATTGAATGCAGCTCTATCTGCTCCGACATTAGAGCACTCCATCACCACGAAAGCAAAGCTTTGGCACGAGTCGTGGCTCGCCCCGGCGTTGATGCCCGTCAGTCGAAGTCGCCTGGCGCGCTGGCAGCTTGCGCATATTAGCTGGTCTCCTCCTCCCAATGGGTGGGTCACTCTGAACATTGATGGAGCTTCCAACGACAACCCAGGACCTTCCGGTGCAGGCGGTGTCATCAGGAACTCGGCTGGCCAGTAGCTGGGAGGTTTTGCAGAGAATATCGGATCAACAACCGCCACCTGTGCCGAGCTTTGGGCTTTCGATCACGGCCTGGAGCTCGCTTGGGATCAGGGATATAGATGCTTGAAAGTGGAGAGCGACTCACAGTTGGCTATTCAACTTATTCAGAACAGGGAGGATCCAATCCGTCCTTATGCAACCCTCTTAGATGCGATTCGCAGGAAGCTTGGACGGGATTGGCTGGTCAGTATAGCTCATGTATACCATGAAGGGAATAGAGTCGCGGAGTGGCTCTCGAAGCACAGTCTCGTCTATCCCTATGGTGTGCACGAGCTTGCGGATCTGCAAACCGGACTAGCTACGATCCTTTGGGAGGATTATATTGGCACTACTTTGGAGCGCCACATTGCAATTCCCACTTCCTCGTTGATGTAATCTTCCCCTTGTAATCCCCTCTCCCTTCTTGGCTGTTGCCTCTCTCCAATGCAAAAAAAAAAAAAAAAAATTGTTTGGTCGTTCAGTAGAGATAGAGAGAATGAATGAATGTGGGAAAAGTAATGGCAGTTGAGAATTTTTTCTTTTATTACCCAGAAATCTCAGCCTCACGTGCCACTTTATGATAGTGGGTCCTACTAAATATGGGGGGCCACTTGCAATCAAATTCGACGCCAACGGGGCTTCATCCCCATCAGCCCTGTACCTCCAGGAACACTAACGAGCCTCGCTTGGATTCGAACCTGTGATCTGCAACTCCCAAACCTTCACTGTCGCGGCAGCTTTACCGTTATGCTATCTTACCTTTGGCAACGGTGGTTGGGAATTTTGATTCCCTTTGTTTCCCTTTCTTTTTGTTGAACGTGATAATAATAATAATAATAATTAATGTTCTTATTATTATCTCCAATCCACGGTTGCAATGCTTCGTACATAACCGTCCTCGTTTGGTTGAATCTAGACCCAAATATCGAGGGTGTTACAATCCACATCGGGCGTGAGATTTAGAAAGCACTCGTCGTGAGATCTGGAATGGTCATGATAAAGGGGAGGCAAGTAACAAGACATCAATCACAAAAGAGAAACAAGGCGATTAACTAGGCAACTTTCGATTATTCCACGTAAAAGGACACGTCAGCCACAACCAAGGAAGAAGGAAAGCAACTCTTTTTGGAAGTTACTCTCCAGACAAAAGTTACTCTCTAGACGGTTACCACCTAATGTCTATAAATAGGAGGAGGAGTTGATAGAGAAAGGATTTGCAAAAATCACTACTCGACACCACTTGTCAAGTTTTTATTATTTTATCTTTCCTTTGCAACTTTTAGGCATAGTCATAGATTTGGAGCTCTCACTGAACCTCCATAGGAATAGGGTAATTTAATGTAGATTTTTGTCTCGTGAGTCGTGTAAATATCGAACACCCTCGTTCGAACATTGTTTGAAAAGGTGTGAACTGTGTTAAGTTAATCAGTGTCCAAAGAATTCAAGGTGCACTCAATTCGATTTCAACGCAAGTTTTCTCGCCCAAAAATATTAAAAAAACACACACAAAGGATAGCTAGATCATAACGTACGGTGACACGGTGGAATGAATACATATTGGATAGTTCATATCTATGATCTCCCACCAGACCAAAATGAATATATATATGGGATAAAAGATAATGTAACATAAATCTTCCTTATTTATTAATCTCCTATTATTTATGTAGCTAGTTCCACGCATATGGCTCCGACAAACATCGGAGGAGCTTCTTACATAGCTCTGCAGTAACACACCTGAGCATGAACCAACACAAACAAACATTAAAATTAACAGAAATCGTAACTAAAAACGAAACTGATATCCTAATTTTAGGTATAATAGAATCCTTTCACGCAGGAGCAGAGTCAAGATTTGAAGATCGGGGGAACAGAATATTTTTTTCATATAATTATAATAAAAAATAATAAGCAAAACATAACTATATGCTAATGACTTGTAAAGAAAGTTATTTTTGGTTATGACAATACAAAATGTTATTTAATAATTAATATTATTAGAAGACCAAGCATAAAAATCGGTGGAGAAAATACTAAATAATTTCGCTGCCATATTTTGAGATAAATAACTAACTTACCAACATAAGCTTATCGTTCTCTTAAATTTGTATTTGGTTATCACTATTGTTATAACTGAGAAATATGATCAATAATATTTTTCATAATTTGGTGACTATATTAAAATCTGAAGCTAAAACACGCTTCACTATTATGTTTGTTATGTAATTTATACGTAATGTTCTAAAGTAACGATATATTTTTACTCGATCTTCGAAATTCTCAGGGGAGCGGGTGCCCCGAAAGGCAATGTAGCTCCATGCTTGCTTTCACAATGTTTTTTTTATAAAAATAGATTTCGAGGAGGACGCCTAACTCATAAAAAAAATTGATGATCGAATCAACCGCTCTCATGAATTTGTCATCTCCAAAGATTGGAATTTCTTAAAGGGATTTAAATAAAAGGCTGGATCGCTGGTAGTCACCTGAATGAATTAGGAGAAATGATGATGAGTCAGTCGCTATCGCTGCTGCTGCCGCTCTCGTGACCGTCATCGTGCTTCTTCTTTTCCTTCTTCTTTTTCTTCTTCTCGCCGTCGTGGCCGCCGCTACCGTGGTGGTCACCTTGGAGCTTGTCCTTCATCTTGTCGACGATGCCTTCCTTGTCCTTGTCCTTGTTGTGGTCGTCATCTTTGTGGTCGTCCTTTTTGTGATCTTCGCCACCGCCTATGTGGAGCGTCTCCTCGATCTTGTGGATGATTCCCGCCATTCTTGGATCGCCCTCTCTCACGTTTCTTTCTTTCTTGCTCTGTCTATTAGTTTGTTAGTTATAAATGGGGAATGAATGAATAAAGAGTGCCGTGGGGTTCGCTATTTATAGCCAAACCAAAATGACGAAGAAGAAGAAAAGCCTACTGCTATACCTTTACGAAGCTTGAAAGTAGGAACACGTATGTATCGGAATTGGGTCTCTCCTTTCTTTGTCATATTCAAGTCTAGCTCTTGAATCAACGAAGATGTGGAGAGTTTATCCATTTCTCAATTATTCATTATTTTGAACTCTGTACTGTATATGTGAAATTCATAAATAAACTGCAAAATACTGACCGGTGGTCGACATGGGATGTAGGGGTGGCTATACGGTCCGGTCCGGTTAAATTGGCCCAAATTGATCCGGTCCAGTCCGGTATTTTTGAAAATATAAGGACCGAAGATTGGATTGGATACAGTTCGGTCTTGATCCGGTCCGGTTTTGATCCGGTCCGGTTTTGATCCGGTCCGGTCCCAATTCGGTCTTGATTTTACATTGAGATTGTGGGATTTGAGTGGCCTAAGGCCTTAAAGGGTGAGGAGTTGGTTAAGTTTTGTACTAAGTGCAAAGGTTTGTGACCGTTTATGCAAATTACCCTTAAGTTTTGGGTGTTGAGCTCTCTTATCCGGTCTTTATCCGGTTTTTTTACCTCAAATCTAAGCCCAAAAATTGGATTGAATTGTTTACTATCCGGTCCCGGTCCGGTCTCGGTCCGGGTTATACGGTCCGATTTCCGGTTTTTAATCCGGTCCCGGTCCAAATAGCCACCCCTAATGGGATGTATACGTAGTTGTACCATTATTTTTGAAGTCCTGCGACAGATAAATGTGTTATTGATTGATTGCTAGATATCTGATGTGTTGTAGTTGATTCGTTTTCTCTATATAATTTGATACGCACGATATCATTAACAACTTTTTCTACTCCTTGCTAGATAAGCATCAAAAGTGATTACTACCAACTGGTCAGTTTTTTTTTTTTATCAAAAGTGTTTTCACATTGTTATCTATCCAGCCCGATCGCAGAAACGGTTTAGAATAATAGAATGGGGTATAACCCTTAGTTATGCACTCTTGTACAATTATATCTAAACTCTTTATTTTAAAGTAGGGCCAGATCTCTTGGATAAATATTTCCAGGGTAAAAAGTATCGCCACCCTAGTACAGGGTGGTAATTAGTGCTATCTGTTGCTAAATGAAGATTAATATTTTTTTATACTATTATGTATACATGTTTTGGTGTGTTCATATCACAATGATACAGTTACATACCACGTGGTATAATCTTATTTAAATACTAAGTAGTAAAGGGTACTACGTGCATGTGCATGTGCATGTGTAGGGGCAGTTTGGGTGTTTCACTTTTCTTTGCTCCTACGCCAACCCTAGGCGATTGGTACTATTAGGGTTATATATATATATTATTGTTTTTGCTGCCGCTGGAACTTGAGCCGTGAATAAGAAAGTGACTGAGAAGGGTTTTCCTTCTCCGTGGATTAGTCTCGTTCAAACCGAACGGGGATACCACGTAAATCGATTGTGCCGTGTTATCTTTCTTCCGCTTCTTAGATTTTTCATGGTATCAGAGCTGATCGATTGACGATCCTATTCCACAATGAATTCGGGCAGCGCCAGCGAGAGTGCGATGGTGAACAGTAGCGGCGGTTCGGGTGGTGCTCAGATTCCTCCGTCTGTTCCAACTGGCTTGCTTATCCTGCCGTCCGATAATCCTGGACAACTCTTTGTTGGGGAGCTGCTCAACAATTCCAATTATGGAGAGTGGGTTACGGATATGTCCGAAGCTCTCATCGCAAAGAACAAGATGGGGATGGTCGATGGTACCATTGTTAAGCCCGATAATGAAGAGTTGTTGGGGGCTTGGCTTCAGTGCGACGCTCTAGTGAAGGGATGGCTGAAAACATGAATGGAGAAAGAGGTCAGGACCTCGATTTGGTATTCCAAGACGGCGCGTGACATCTGGGTCGACTTGGAAGCTCGCTTTGGACAGGTTTCCGCGCCTAGGGCTTACGAACTCCGGCAGATGATGACTTTGCTACGCTAAGAGAAGCTGACTGTCTCAACCTTTTATACAAAATTGAGAGGAATATGGGAGGAGATGCAGACCATCACTCCGATCCCTAAGTGCACTTGTGGATTATGAACTTGTGGCGTAGAACGACGGGTGCGAACCAATCAAGAGAGCGACCGTTTGTTCGATTTTTTAATGGGGCTGGACGAATCGTTTTCGATGGTCAAGACCCAAATCCTCTCTATGAAACCTTCCTTCGCCAAATCTCGCGGAGGCTTATCGCCTGATCGCAACCGAGGAACAACACAAAATATCTCCGCAAATCGTCGCCCGACAGTGGAAGTGGCTGCTTTTCAGGTGCATCAGGACAAGGATGATCGTGATGCTGGGCGCCAAAGAAAAGCCGCGCTGCAGTCATTGTGGCAAAACTGGCCACGTGAAGGAGAGCTGCTTTGAGATCATCGGGTGGCCTGAGAAGTGGCGAGAGAGGAAGCCTCGACAGGGCGATAAAGGACCTCGCAAAGGTCAACGACGGGAGGGTACCCGCGTAGCAAACTCGTCCACTGCTGCTGGCATTTCAATTCTGGGGCTGTCAAGTGAACAAGTGCAGTAGCTTGTGCAATTCCTAGAGCAAGCGAATGGACCAGTTACATCTGCTTCAACACCCGATTCCTCGGCAAATATGGCCTTGGCAAATATGGCGGGTAAGTGTGCCTCAGCTACTGAATGGGTTATAGATTCGGGTTGCAATGAATACATCACCAATAACTCGAGTTTGTTGGAGAACTCGGAAAATGTCTCAGGTTATTTTCCGGTTAAGATCCCTAACGGTGATAGTATCCCTATCACAAAAATTGGTGATGTTAGCTTGTCTAGTGGGATGAAACTCAGTCATGTCTTGAGTATACCGTTATTCAAGTGTAATCTTTTGTCGGTGAGTAGGTTGACGCATAATTTTGATGTCGCCTTGATATTCTTACATGACTTTTGCGTCATCCAGGACTTACGCTCCAGGAGGATGATTGGTAGTGGGAAGCTACGAGATGGCTTGTATTACCTCCGGTTGTTTGGTGCTACTAAATCAAGGGCGTTGGCTGCATCCATGGGTCGATTGAAGATGGATGAAGTTTGGCACTCACGTTTGGGGCATCCATCCGAAGGGAAGGCCAAGTTTCTGTTTGATTCTATTAAGAATAAAGGAACAGTTGGATTTTGTGATTCATGTACTCGTGCCAAAAAAACCTGTTTTCCCGGCGAGAAAAACAAGATGAACAGAATTAGATTTTGCACGTTTGACTTCCAAACAAACGATCAAATAACACAGTTCACACCTCTTTGAACAAAGTTCAAACAAGGGTGTTCAATGTTTTGATGAACTACGAGGCAAATCTACATTAAATTAGCCCTACTCCTATGGAGGTTCAATGAGAGCTCCAAAAACTACGACTATGGCTAAAATCTGCAGAGGAAAAGATAAAAAGATAAAACTTGACAAATGGTGTCGAGTTGTGATTTTTGCGACCCCTATCTCTGTCATCTTCACCTCCTATTTATAGCCATCAGAAGTAACTGCCCCAAGAAACTGCTCTGGTGACGTGGAGTGGCGGTTACCCTCTCTACTGCTTCGACAGTTACCTTGACGTTGGATGTAGCCCAATCTTGGCCTCTCCTCTTGAGACCTCACTCCATGCTCTTGGTATCTCCTCCGCAGCTTTGCTTGTCTATAGAGAAAAAATGGCTAAGGCATGAAAGCATACCACGTGCCACATATGGGTGGGTACTCAAATCACTTGAGTCAAAAATGGCAAAAATACTTCACCATTACGGGAGTAGGGAGACCACGTGCCCACCTGACCCCCCTTGACCACCTCATGAGGGTGGTGCCTTGGTAGCCCCCCTGGCAACCTCATGGGGGCGATGTTGACCACGCCCCTTGGCCATACCATGGGGGCGTACGTTGGTGACCCCCTGACCATACCACAGGGGGTGGATATTAATCACCGCCCTGATCATTTCATGGGGATTGCATGCTCATGGCGGGGTGTGTTGATGGCCACCCCCTGATCATCTCATGGAGGGTTCTCCTTTCCATCCTTGGTGATCACCCTCATGTCATATCCTGTATGAGGATCACCCCCTGATCATACCATGGGGGCCCCATCCTTCTCCATACTTAATCGTATTTCACTCCTCATGGGGGTTGGTAATATGACCCACTCACTACGTCCTGAGTCACCCCCTTACCACGTCACGGGGGTGGCAATATGGTATCCACCCCCTTGGTACCTCCTGGGGGTGGCAGTATGATGCCAACCCCCTTACCACGTCCTGGGGGTGGTATGATGGTGGCGACCCCCCTTGGTACCTCCTGGGGGTGGTTATTCTTCTCTTTGTCTTAACCAAATTCTGCCATCACCCCCCTCACCATGTCATGGGGGTGGCGGTATGATGCCCATCCCCCTTGCCACGTCCTGGGGGTGGTATGATGGTGGCCACCCCCTTGGTACCTCCTGGGGGTGGCTATCCTTCTCTTTGCCTTAGCCAAATTCGGCCATCACCCTCCTCACCATGTCATGGGGGTGGCGGTATGATGCCCACCCCCCTTGCTACGTCCTGGGGGTGGTATGATGGTGGCCACCCCCCTTGGTACCTCCTAGGGGTGGCTATCCTTCTCTTTGCCTTAGCCAAATTCGGTCATCACCCCCCTCACCATGTCATGGGGGTGGCGATATGATGGCCGCATGGGGGTGGCTCCCATACTTAGCCAAATTTGGAGATACATGGCGAGCGTGGTGGCACGGAGTAATGGGCCCAAAAAACCCAATCTCCATGGCCCACTCAATTGATTTAAACTGATATGGTTAAGTTGGCCTTATAAAGCCATTTAATTCCTTGTTTTTAACCGATGTGTTATAAGGTGAATTTTTATGGGTAAACAAATGCCCCCTAACTACTTAGTGTATAAGAATTATGGACTAAGTAGTTTCACACCAACTAGGCCATCAAACTCAAATAGTTGGCCATACAATTTAAATGACGAAAACAATCCCAATTTCTTCTCCTTTGCTGTCGTGTGGGAGGAATGGAGTCAAACATAATTATTCCATAGTCCTTCCATCTCACACAACCGTGCCCCCCATGCCACTGTGACCACCAACAGTTATGGTCACTCTTAAATCACACGGCGCGGTATCTTTTGAAGTTATTGGGCTAGAACAACGTCATGCCCCCTAGTTAATCCAAACTACTACTAATCATACCCATGCCAATCACCATCACCTCCATGTCTTGTCATGGGGTATATAGTTCACACCTTACAAAATTTTAAAGTTTGGCCTGGTTAGGCCACCTTAATGGCCTGACGATACGAGTAATGATTGAGGCTTACCAGTCGTGGCAAGATTCTCACATCAAAACCTACTAACTTCTTCTGAAACTTACCACTTTGGGATTTTAAATATATATATATAGCCATGATTGGATTTTCTATATTAATTAATATATTTTTTTATTGTATATAATAAGTAGTTACAAGCATCATTGATCTCCATACCCTTTGGCAATAACCAAAGTGCCAAAGGTATATATCCACTGCCAAGTCCATGTATTAAACCAAACAAGCCAACCATACACCATATGGCCATGGTTGTTCAAAGGAGATGATTCTTCACAAGCTGACTTTGAATCACACCCTACACCATTTTTTCCCTTCTGACCCTTACCATCACTTTGGACTTGGGCATGCTTGCCCTGGTTAGACACTATCACTTTGGAACCCGTGGTCATAGAGTTTTCCACCTCAATACTAGCATGACCATCCTGATTTTGTTGTGCTGGTCTCACCATCTCACCAGGTACTACTGGGTATTGCCCCTTTCGTGCTTTGGCATTTTTATGTAGGAATCTCCTTCTTTGAGTCTTTGTCATCCGCCCAATAGCTACTGGTTGACTATGCATATCATAAGTATGCCCCCCTCCTTGTGGCACATTGGGCATCTTAGAAGTCCTTCTCATGGGAAGAGGGCCATGTGCCACCCATTGCCTTCTTTGCCCCCATGTCGGTTGAATGACCCCCTCTACTTGTCTTTGATAGGATGGGTATCTCGGCCTATGGGGTGGACCAATTCTTTGTTGGACTGGTCGATTCGGTCACACCTCATCAAGTCTAGGACTCCTTTTGCATTGGGCATATAGCTTCTCCACCTCACTTGACACCTTAGAAGCGGCCGAGTTGGCCTGCGTACCCTTCGATGACTCTCCCTGCTCGAACCCCATGGTGGGGGTCCCTTGTTGCGGTGTTGTATCCAACATCAGCTTGAAACGGGGGAGCTAAATTTTTGAGAAGTCTGGGTTAACCATGTTGACACCAAGCAAGTTCGGAAATGGGTTGGTATCCACCAGCATGGCATCTTTCTTTGGCTCGGGGAGCTTGATGCGACCCTTCTCAATTGCATCCAGCAATATATTGCAAAAAACCACACATGAGTTTGTGGAGTGTAGCATGTTGTTATGCCACTTACAATATGTTTTCCCTCTTAACTTCTCAGGGGATGGGATGTTATGCCCCCCTTTCAACTTGATTTGACCATCTTTGTAGAGTTGGTCAAATATCAAGTCGCCTTTAGAAATATCAAATGAATACTTCCGTGGCTGGATGGGGGCACAATTTGGTCTACCCCCTTGTGGTTCATTGTCCATCTTAGCCAAAGGAGCACATACATATGGCTTCCCTGGAGTTAACTCAGCCTGGTCTACCTCCACCTCATTGGCCTCTTGGCCAATATGGTTAACAGGGTAGCCGATGTTGGGGAAGTATTGCCCCCTTGAGGCACTCCTCCTATTCTCCTCTTCTTGAAGAAGAGATTCATATCTCACCGCACACGACATGAGTTGGAACAAGTCATAAAATTCTCTATCTTGGAATTTTTTCCTTAACTCAAAACTCAACCCCCTTGTGCTAACTTGACAAACTCTCTCTCTGTCAAGTTGACAAAACAACGGTTACGAGCATTCTTGAAATTTGTCAAGAAGTGCTCTACTGACTCCCCTGGCTCTTGGCGCATTCGTGCCAAATCATCCATGGAAACCTCACGCTCAGATCTATAGAACTGAGCATGGAAGATTTGCTCCATCTGCTGCCATGTTTGGATGGAGTTCGATGGCAAGTTGACATACCAGGCAAAGGCAGGTCCTGTCAATGAGTTTCCAAATACTCTTAACTTAATAAAATCTCCTACATCCCCACACTGGACAGTAAAACGTCCAATGTGCTCCACAGTAGACTGGTCCCCTGTCCCAGTGATTGTGGCAAACTCAGGCACTCTAAACCCCCTTGGGAATGGGTAGAGTCTATCCACCCACTCAGGGTATGGTTTTCGATAAACAGGTGGCATGGTGGGTCTCACTCCCATGCCAAATTGCTCGGCAAGAAGTTGAGCCACCTGATCCCTTAGAGTGTTGGGATCATGCCCCCCTGGTTGCCCCCCTTGGGGTAAGAAACCCATGGGGTCCATGCCATGCAAATTGAAGTGGGGTGGCATGGGTGTTGGGTATGCTCTGGGAGGAACTTGATCTCCCCCACCTAAGCCTACTCCCCCTCCCATGTGAGCAGGCACCGTATAGGGCCTTGCCACTGGTATGGGTGGCGGTTCCACTGGAGCAGAATGTGTAACTCCCAAATTCTCACCATTTGGGGGAATTTCTCCAACTCCCACATTGGGTATCCCTTCCACTTGAGAAGTGGCAGGAATCTCGGCGCGATTCATGCGGTGAGGAGTTGGTTGGTTTGTCATCGGCGGAAAGAGGTTATCTTGCCGTGGCTGACCATTTCCGCCGCCAACGGGAGATGAACTAGAATTTACAGAATTGTTAATGGGGTTTGGATTCCCGCCATCTAATGGCAGAGCTCTAGGTTGGATTATTGGTGTGGTTAAAAACCTTCTGAACTCATCAAAATCACTTTTATTCTTATTAACCACTTCAAATAATTGACTTAGACGTCTATCAACTCTAGAATTAAGACAGTCCATTTGAGAATTTACCTGATGAGAAGCAGCTCTAGCCTCCTCCATCATGCGACGGTTCTCCACCATCATTTGGCGGTTCTCCTCTGTGGCTTGACGGTTCTCTGCCACCAGCTTGCGGTTCTCCTCCATCATTTGACGAAGGACCCCCACTGATTCACCAATATCTCCACTAGGCGTCGCCGTTGGTAGGATCTCCGCCCCACCATTGTTTCCGGCCACCGCCTCTGACCCTTGGCCATGTTCAATGTTGGCCACTTGCTCCTCCACAAAACCAGCCGGAGCGCCACCTTCCTGATTCCTCCGCCTCAGAGCCATAAAATCGAACACACGGGTCCCACCAGGTGTGCCAATTTGTTTTCCCGGCGAGAAAAACAAGATGAACAGAATTGGATTTTGCACGTTTGACTTCCAAACAAACGATCAAATAACACAGTTCACACCTCTTTGAACAAAGTTCAAACAAGGGTGTTCAATGTTTTGATGAACTACGAGGCAAATCTACATTAAATTAGCCCTACTCCTATGGAGGTTCAGTGAGAGCTCCAAAAACTACGACTATGGCTAAAATCTGCAGAGGAAAAGATAAAAAGATAAAACTTGACAAGTGGTGTCGAGTTGTGATTTTTGCGACCCCTATCTCTGTCATCTTCACCTCCTATTTATAGCCACCAGAAGTAACTGCCCCAAGAAACTGCTCTGGTGACGTGGAGTGGCGGTTACCCTCTCAACTGCTTCGACAGTTACCTTGACGTTGGATGTAGCCCAATCTTGGCCTCTCCTCTTGAGACCTCACTCCATGCTCTTGGTATCTCCTCCGTAGCTTTGCTTGTCTATAGAGAAAAAATGGCTAAGGCATGAAAGCATACCACGTGCCACATATGGGTGGGTACTCAAATCACTTGAGTCAAAAATGGCAAAAATACTTCACCATTACGGGAGTAGGGAGACCACGTGCCCACCTGACCCCCCTTGACCACCTCATGAGGGTGGTGCCTTGGTAGCCCCCCTGGCAACCTCATGAGGGCGATGTTGACCATTCCCCTTGGCCATACCATGGTGGCGTACGTTGGTGACCCCCTGACCATACCACAGGGGGTGGATATTAATCACCGCCCTGATCATATCATGGGGATTGCATGCTCATGGCGGGGTGGGTTGATGGCCACCCCATGATCATTTCATGGGGGGTTCTCCTTGCCATCCTTGGTGATCACCCTCATGTCATATCCTGTATGAGGATCACCCCCTGATCAAACCATGGGGGCCCCATCCTTCTCCATACTTAATCGAATTTCACTCCTCATGGGGGGTTGGTAATATGACCCCCTCACTACGTCCTGAGTCACCCCCTTACCACGTCACGGGGGTGGCAATATGGTATCCACCCCCTTGGTACCTCCTGGGGGTGGCAGTATGATGCCCACCCCCTTACCACGTCCTGGGGGTGGTATGATGGTGGCCACCGCCTTTGGTACCTCCTGGGGGTGGTTATTCTTCTCTTTGCCTTAGCCAAATTCTGCCATCACCCCCCTCACCATGTCATGGGGGTGGCGGTATGATGCCCACACCCTTGCCACGTCCTGGGGGTGGTATGATGGTGGCCACCTCCTTGGTACCTCCTAGGGGTGGCTATCCTTCTCTTTGCCTTAGCCAAATTCGGCCATCACCCCCCTCACCATGTCATGGGGGTGGCAGTATGATGTCCACCCCCTTGCTACGTCCTGGGGGTGGTATGATGGTGGCCACCCCCCTTGGTACCTCCTGGGGGTGGCTATCCTTCTCTTTGCCTTAGCCAAATTCGGTCATCAGCCCCCTCACCATGTCATGGGGGTGGCGGTATGATGGCCGCATGGTGGCACGGAGTAATGGGCCCAAAAAATCCAATCTCCATGGCCCACTCAATTGATTTAAAATGATATGGTTAAGTTTGCCTTATAAAGCCATTTAATTCCTTGTTTTTAACCGATGTGGTATAAGGTGAATTTTTATGGGTAAACAAAACCCGGTTACCTTTTCCTAAGAGTAGTATCAAGAGTAGTCGTTGTTTTCAGATGATTCATGTGGATATTTGGGGAAGTTTCAAAACTCCTACGCATAGTGGAGCATAGTATTTTTTTGACTATAGTTGATGATTTCAGTCGTGCTACATGGGTTTATTTGATGCGTTACAAGTCTGAGGTGGAAAGGCATCTTGAGATGTTTGTTAATATGGCACAGAACCAGTTTCAGCAACAGGTCACTCGGATTCAGGCCGATAATGGGGTCGAGTTTCAGACTGCTCACCTGAAATAGTTCTATGAGGAACGTGGGATTACTCTCCAAACTTCTTGTACTGATACTCCCCAGCAGAACGGGGTAGTCGAGAGAAAGCATAGACATCTTCCTGAGATAGCTCGCACACTCATGTTTCGTGCTTATTTACCCTTGAAATTTTGGGGAGAATCGGTCCTCACAGCGACCAATTTGTTCAATCGTCTACCTTAGATAACGCCATATGAGGTTCTCTTAGGGGATACTCCCTCCTATGATCACCTCCGGGTCTTCGGCTGTTTAGCTTATGGAAAGGACACTCACAAAGGTATCTCGAAGTTTGCAGAGCGAGGACATCCTTCCATTTTCGTTGGCTACCCTGCAGCCCAAAAGGGATATCAGCTTTGGGATTTAAGTGCTCGCCGGTTCTATGTTAGTCGGCATGTTGTATTTGTGGAGGATGTGTTCCCTTGTCATTCTCCTGCTAATGGGTTCTCGCACCAAATTGTTTCTTCAGCTCGTTCACCAGGAACTCCTATTCTAGATGATGAGAATGGTCAAGGAGAACCAATCTCCATTCCCACGGTAGCAGCGGACCATTGGGATAATGATGGGAGTACGCACATAGGGCCTGACACTTCTTCGGCCGCGGGTGATGATGATGATGATGATCAGGTTGAGCCACTTCAGCCACCACCCTTAGATCCTCCCCGACGCAGTCTTCGTAAACGCACCGTGCCAAAGCACTTGGAGGTATACGATACTGATCTTCCACCATCTAATGTCCCTCATCCTATAGAGAACCATGTTAGCTACCATGCAGTTTCCTCCTCTCACCGAGCCTTCTTGGCGGCAGTCTCCAGTATTCCTGAGCTGAACCATTTCCACCAGGCAATTCGTTATGTGGAATGGCGAGAGGCCATGAAACGAGAGATTCGAGCTCTTGAAGAAAATTACACTTGGTCCCTTGTACAACTGCCGCCCGGGAAACGTGCCATTACCCCGAAGTGGGTATATAAACTAAATACAACCCGGATGGGAGCATCGAGCGATACAAGGATCGTCTCGTCGCCAAAGGTTTCACACAGATCGAAGGTGTCAATCATCATGGCACTTATGCACCAGTTGCTAAACTAGTCAGTGTGCGAGCATTGTTGGCTGTAGCTGCTGTTCGGGGTTGGGCGGTTCACCAACTTGACATCAACAATGCTTTTCCCCATGGAGACCTTGAGGAGGAAGTCTACATGAAGATTCCCAAGGGTTTCGCTGCTCAAGGTGATACCCGAGTTTGCCGTTTGCATATATCCTGGTATGGGTTAAAACAGGCATCGCGTAACTGGTACGCCAAATTCACTTCTACTCTCCTTGGTCTTGGTTTTACTCGTTCCAGGGCCGACTACTCTCTTTTTGTTCGAAAGACATATACTAGTTTCGTTTCAGCCTTGATCTATGTCGATGACGTCGTACTGGCTGCGATGATCCTGAGTTCATTTAACAGGTCAAGACCACTTTGGATGCCCAGTTTGGCATTAAGGTCCTAGGGTCTCTGAAGTACTTTCTTGGGATTGAGGTGGCCCGGTCTCAGAGAGGAATTGTCCTCAGTCAGCGTAAGTACACCCTCGACCTCCTCCGTGATGCAGGTCTTACGGGGGGCGTCCTAGTTTTGTGCCCGTTGAACAGAATCATCAGCTCACGCGTCCTTCCACTGATGATGATACCCGTCCGGTGGATAAGCCTACCTATCGTCGGTTACTAGGCCGTCTTCAGTACTTGACGGTTACTCGGTCCGACATTGTTTATGCTGTCAATGTCCTTAGCCGGTTTGTGCATTCTCCATCTCTTGTTCACATGGAGGCTGCTGAACGGGTACTTCGCTACTTAAAGAATGCGCCTGGCTAGGGGATCTTGCTTCAGTCTGACGGGATGCTCCAGTTGACTGCCTATTGTGATGCTGATTGGGTCGGGTGTCAACTCACACGTCGTTCTACTTCTGGGTACTTTGTTATGTTGGGGAGCACTCCCATTTCTTGGCGAACCAAGAAGCAAACTGTTGTTGCTCGATCATCAGCTGAGGCTGAGTATCGTGCCATGGCCAGTGCTGTTAGTGAAGTGTTGTGGCTTCGGGCTCTTCTTCGTGACCTTGGTGTTGTTCAGTCGGCTCCCACCGTTCTTCACTGCGACAACCAGGCCGCACTTCACATTGCTTCCAACCCGGTTTTCCACGAGCGGACCAAACATGTTGAGCTCGATTGCTATTTTGTGCGCGATCACGTTACTGCTCGTACTATTCTTCCTACGAAGATTGCCTCCCAGGATCAGGTGGCCGATGTCTTCACCAAAGGTCTCGGCAGTGATCACTTTCATTCCCTCATCTCCAAGCTTGGCATTTGTAACCTGCATGCTCCGCTTGCCGGGGGGGGGGGGGGGGGGGTAAAGGGTTCTACGTGCATGTGCATGTGTAGGGGCAGTTTGGGTGTTTCACTTCTTTTTGCTCCTACGCCAACCCTAGGCGATTGGTACAATTAGGGTTGTATATATATTCTTGTTTTTGCTGCCCTGGAACTTGAGCCGTGAATAAGAAAGTGACTGAGAAGGGTTTTCCTTCTCTGTGGATTAGTCCCGCTTCTTAGATTTTTCATGGTATCAGAGCTGATCGATTGACTATCCTATTCCCCAATGAGTTTGGGCAGCGCCAGCGAGAGTGCGATGGTGAACAGCAGCGGCGGTTCGGGTGGTGGTCAGATTCCTCCGTATGTTCCAGCTGGCTTGCATATCTTGCCGTCCGATAATCCTGGACAACTCTTTCTTGGGGAGCTTCTCAACGATTCCAATTTTGGAGAGTGGGTTACGGATATGTCCGAAGCTCTCATCGCAAAGAACAAGACGGGGATGGTCGATGGTACCATCGTTAATCCCGATAATGAAGAGTTGTTGGGGGCTTGGCTACAGTCCGGTCTTGATGGGTTGTGGTATGGACTCTATGCCACCCTAACTTGCTCCAAGTGTCCCTACTAATTTTTTCTCATTCATTGGGATATGTGTGGTGCTTGTTCTCTTCTAACATGCGGCATTAAACATATTTGATACTTTAGGTGATGGGTTGTGGTATGAATTAAGATGTTTGGAATTGTGACTTTGGTGATTTTGATGAGGATGATGCGATAAAGTGGAAGAGCAAGACTACGATGCAGTGATGGTCAAGGCAGTCAACCTGTTGGGATTAGTGGGAAGATTATTTTTTTTTTTTCGTTGAATTAGTGGGAAGAATATTAGTGGAAAAAAAGAAAAAAAATTTATGAAGGTAGCTTTGACTAAAGGACGGAATATGAGGACAACCTTCCAGATTACTGAGAAGGGAGAATAGCTGTATGGTTTCCAGTTCCTTGACAGATAAGATAGAGACTGAAAAGATGAGATTGGAAGCCTTTCGACACCCAGCAACACATTTGAAGGAAACTGACAGTTTTTATCCTGAGCGCTATCAGAACAAATATCAACCAGTTTATGAATAACAGAGACATATCTTTAGGGTATCGGAAAGTGAAAAATACCATTATGAGTCTTATAAAGGTTCAAGAGAAGGCATGGAATCAAAGAGAAGCCAGAAAACATAATGATACACTGGTAGTTGACCAACATGAAGCTGTTGCTAGCATAAGGGATAAGGTGGAGGATGTTGAGGTGAGACAGGATGAAAGGGAGAAGGTTGTGCTAGCTTGAAGTAACATATTGAGCTTTAGCTTGGGGAAGGAGGCCACAAAGAATTTCAACAACGTCCTAAGCGTTGGCACAGGCAAACCTCCAAAAACATATCCTAAACTGGCAAGCCAGCTCTATAACTAACACCACAGAAAATAAATCTGCAAAGGGATGAAACTGAGAGGAAAGATATAGAGGGTGCACTACTTCATCAAGACGAAGAGGAAGGAAAAAACGAGCTAAGATCCATGTGAATATCCAAAAGGGGGAGATTGGAGTTCCGGGGGGGGGGGGGGGGGGGGGAGGTAAATAAAACCCCACAAACTGAAGAGTCAATGAAATCTACAACAATTTTGGATGGCGGAGAAGCGAACCTTGCGAACTCACAAGGCCGCCTAGCCCAATGAGTATCGTAAGTTACAAATGTCGTGAAGAGGGTAGCTGAGCTACTCAGAGAACAGGACCCCGACATTGTCTTCTTGATGGAGACAAAAAAAAAAGGAAAATGAATGGGAAGAAGAAATGGAAAAAATGGGACGGGAAAAGGGGTTGGATTGGAAGGAGCATGTCAAGGTAACTTTGAAGGATTTTGACGAGAATTACAATTATGTAGCAATACAAGAAGTAATCCAGATAAAGCATGGAGATTAACCGGGCTGTATGGATGACCAGAGCAAGGAAAAAACCAAATGACTTGGGAGTTGACGAGAAGACTAAAGAGACACAGTGATCTGCCATGGCTTATGATTGGCTATTTCAACCAAGTTTTGGGTTACGAAGAAAAGAATGACATCAAATTACCTGATGAACAGAGCATGGAAGGTTTTAGGGAGGCATTGGATGACTGTGGATTGGAAGATTTGGGGTACAATGGGAAATATATTTACATGGGACAATGACCGGGAGGATGATGATTTTTTGGAAGAAAGAATTGACCGAATGGTAGCAAACTATGACCGGAGAAGTAGGTATAAAGAGGCTCAGGTGTACCACCTACCCAGGTGGGTATCAGATCATCTCCCAATTAGACTGCAGCTACATCTTGAAGATGATCAAATTAAATGTGAGAGGCACTTTCGTTTTGATTCTTTCTGGCAAAAACACGAGGAATGTTCACCTCTAATTGCTTAGGATTGGAACAAATACCCTAGCTTGGGAATTGAGGCATGAATGAAAGGATGTGAACAACAACTTACAAAGTGGAGTCAAACCATGTTTGGAGATATAAGGAGGATGAAAAGGAACACAGAAAATTGTAGAGAGGATTGCCAAAAAAAAAGAATAAAGCACTGGTATTACAAAGGAAAGCCCTAGAATGAGAGCTAAATGATTTACTACATCAAGAAGAAATGCTTTGGAAACAACGTTCAAGGAATGACTAGTTAAAGGAAGGAGATGAAAACTCCGAGTTCTTTCACAAAAAAACTACAACAAGGCAAAGAAGAAACACTGTTGTGGAATTGAAAGATGGTGAAGGGAAGCTGTATAAAGGTCAGCAAGCTGCCTCGTTTTGTGTGACCATTTATCTACAAAACCTTTCTTGGCAGGGCCGTAACCCACCACTCATTTTGTCCTAGATGCTATAGCAACAAAAATAACTAAGGAGATGAACAGATAACTTCTCAAACTTGTAGTTGAGGAAGAAGTATGGTCTGCTCTGAAGCTAATGGCCCCTTTGAAAGCACCTGGAGAAGAAGGCCTCCCAGCTCTTTTCTTTTAGAAAAACTGGGCGATAGTGGGCCCCTTGGTAGTGGAAGAACTGCAAAAATGTTTCCAAGAATGAATTATTCTACAGGAGATAGATCAGACACTAATAGCACTAATCCCAAAGGTGAAACAACCAATAAGCCCAAGGAGTTTCAGCCTATCAACCTTTGTAGAGTAATCTACAAAATCGTTTCATAGCTGTTGGCAAACAGACTCAAGAAAGTGCTAAATGTAGTGATCCATGACACTCAGAGTGCATTTGTGCCTGGATGATTGATTACGGATAATATTATGCTAGCATTTGAATGTTTTCATTCTTTGAAAACTCAAACAAAAGAGAAGAAAGGATTTGCGGCAGCTAAGCTGGACATAGCAAAAGCATATGATCGTGTTTAGTGGAATTTTCTGGCAAAGGTTATGAAGAAGATGGAATTTGCACAAGACTGGGTGGACGTTATGATGCAATGCATTACCACAGTGACATATGAAACCTTAATAAATGGACATCAGACAGAGGTAATTTACCCAACAAGAGGAATCAGGCAAGGGGATCCATTATCACCATATTTGTTCCTATTGTGTGTAGAAGGACTATATTCTTTAACGGAAAAGGCAGTTCAAGAAGGAATACTCCACGGAATTAAGGTCAGCAAAGATGCTCCAATGATCACACATTTGTTGTTTGCTGATGACAACATTTTTTTCTCTAAAATGGATTCTGGATACTTATGAAGCTGAATTAGGCCAACAAGTGAGTTTGATAAAATCAGAGTTAACTTTTAGTAATAATGTGGATGGAGCACAAAGAGAAGAAATGACACAACTATTGGGAATGAAACATGTTCTGCAGATTGACAAATACTTGAGATTACCAACAATTATTGGTAGATAAAAAAGGGAAGTTTTCACTTAGCTCATAAACAAGGCGAGGAAGACAGTAAAATTGTGGAAGAGAAAGCTTCTTCCAAATGCTACTAAAGAGATTCTGATCAAAGTCATTGCTCAAGCTCGGGCAATGTATGATATGTCTGTGTTTTTCCAATCCCTCAAGGGGTGATTAACGAAATGCATAGTATTATTTCTGGCTTCTGGTGGGGAAGTAAAAATGGGGAAAGGAGGATACACTGGTTGAACTGGGAAAAGCTGTGTAAGCCAAAGAGGGAAGGGGCAGTGGCGGAGCCAGAAAATTGGCCAAGGGGGTGTTTATTCATATCGTAAAAAATAAACTATATATAATAGAAAAGTCAACATTAAACGAAATAAAAAATCGCCAGCAAAATACTCAATATTTTGACAATTACATAATAATAGTTCGACTCACACCACTTATAATGAACAATGAAGAGATTTCATATTCCGAAAACATTGTAGAACACATTCCTTGTGCAAACTAGCACGCAACTCTTGTTCAATATATGTCACCAACTCATCGTTTATCTGATTTTGAATATAATTTTTTGTATATTCATGGGTGAAAATTATCTTCCCACACTTATAGTACATACAGATAATTGTCAACTTGAGAACTAAATAACTAGATATATACGATTTGTGCTTATTTGTTTTCACTTTTTTTTAACTCGTCAACCCTTTGTAAGTTTTTAAATCTGCCATCAAATGGTAGGTAAAATAATACATGAATTCAATTTATGACCGAGAAATATCATAAGATTTGGGGTAATTGGTATGAATCGTACTAGTATCGACAGGGGAAAAACAACCGTTGGTAACTTCTTATGGGAACAATAATAGTTGTAGGTTTAATTTTAGAATTAACTTGTTATTTAATATAAAGAATCGTAAGATTTATTAGAAACTCATCAAGTGAAAATTGTAAGGAAGATTGTTTAGTATTAGTCGGTCAAGGGTAATTCCCCAAACTTACTTTTTCCTTCGTAAATTTTTGTTGCTCCTCCAAGACAAGGAGGGTGCGAGCACCCCCCAACCTAATGAGTGGCTCCGCCACTGGGAAGGGGGTATGGGATTTCGAGACCTTCACGAATTCAACCTAGCTTTAGTGGGTCGACAGGTTTGGAATATTTTATAGATTCCAAACACTTCGGTAGTTCGGAATGAAGAAGGAGGATTTGTCATGGCAGCTGTATGTCGAACAAGAATCAGTTGGAGCCCAGAAATGGTAGAGGCGAAGGCTTTTCTATGGGGGCTAAAGCTAGTGAACAACACAAATTGCTCCTAGTGATGATGGAGACTGATTGCTAGAGTCTCCTTTTCAAGTTGCAGGGGGAGGAGATAATAAATCTGGAAATTGAAACTGTTTGTGAGGAGATAAGGGAGGTTTCAGAAGGATGCGGGGTGCGATGGCGCTTTTGGGGGAGGGAAAAGAATGTTCTGGTCCACATAATGGATCGGGTTCTTTGCCGATGGGAGGAAATCGAGATATGGTTGGACCGGCCACCCATTTTTATTGTACCCTAACTTATTAGTGACTGTAATGCTTTAAATCATGGTTAAATAATATGCATACATGCACATGCTATTAAAAAAAGAAGATAAGTCGACCTGCTTATCATTAACAGATTGATGTTCGCCTAGGAAATTTTTTGGATCATGGACTAGCTCTGGTTAGCGATTAGAATTTTAGTGGAGTCAACGAGATTATGATAAGATCCCGAGTTCGTAAAATTTTAGATTCTTTTTGTCAAAGTTGTACAGTTACAATCTTTTTACGTTTTTTCTGAATTTTATCTCAACAGTATACATATGTGTACGAATAATTTTCTTACACGTTTCCTCATATGAAAATCAATTCCTGAATGTTTCTCTCTCTCCTCTGATTCTATGAATTTTTCTCGTGTCATGATGACTGTCGTCACTGACGGATCTTCCCCGGGCGCTGTTTGTGGCTGCAGGTGCTGGGATTCTCTCTTTCAGGTATCGGAAGAAGTTCGTTTGGACTATTTCCAGCCTAAATTTGTCAATGGATCGCTTCGTATTCCTAAATCAGTAGTTGAGGAGGGAGCAAAGCGATGGGAACACAGCTTAGTCAGTCAGTTTCTTGTTTCCCCGCCTTCTATTGCAACTCTCCCGTTTTGGGCAAACTGCATGTGGGGGAGTGATGGGGAGGTGAAAGTCTCTTTGCTTGAAGATCCGTTGGTTCCCTTTCAGTTTCCAACTGAAGCGACCAACCAGTGGGTGTTCGAGGGCGAACCGTGGCATTATAGGGAGAAGATTGTTTGTCTTCGCTGTTGGACACCGGGATCAGAGCTCTAAAGATTGAAAATTCAGCTGTTCTAGTATGGGTTAAGTTGTCAGGTCTTCCTGATGAGTTGGCATTGAGAGAGGGGTTGGGTCGTATTTCCAGTTCCCATGGTAAGCCTCTTTGTATGGATCATTCTACTTCTCAGCGTGAGTGGTTGGGTGAGGTTCGTATCTATGTGTAAGTAAGTGTAAAAAAGCCCTTAGTGGATAAGATCAGTGTCACCCCAGATGATATGAATGAGATGTTTATTGGATTTGAGTATTGTGGTATGTCTAGATGTTGTGCTTCTTGTGGAGTTTTTCAGCATGAAGATGTAGGGATTTAAGAAGATGTCAACTGTAGTCCCAATTTCTGTAGCTATTGTGGTTCAAGAAGAAGTATCTCAGGTATTTGAGGACCCTATTTCTAACAAGGAGGTGCAGCAAGTTTTTGGGGATGGAGACATGATAGAAGGTTTAGTGATTGACAAAGGCAAGAATGTTATGGAGGACACAACCACACCAGTCACTCCGAGTGCTCTACCTTCTCAGGAGGGGTTCAATAAAGTGATAAATTGTGCAAAATCTAGGTCTTCCTTGAAACCCTCCACGTCTATGTTGCATTCCAATGTGTTTAAGTCTATGTGGCCAAAGAGATGTTAAATTACAAGCACCTATACAGAAGAAAGGTAGTAGAGATGGCTTGCACAGCAGGGGAGGAACCACTAAGGTGGTAGCTCTTCATAAATGACGATCCTCATTTGGAATACTAGGGGCTTTAATGGTCCCTCGGAGCATGATTCGTTGCTTCGTTACTTAAGATTGCATAGAGTTTCTATTTTTTCTTTACTTCAAACTAGAGTACAAAAGATAAACAAAATTGCGAAGATAAGGGAGAAGTTTATTAAGTACCATTTTGAGGATAACTATTCAAAACACAAGCTGGGTAGAATTAGGCTTGCGTGGAATGATGAGTCCAACTCAAGGTTTTGCCTATTGAAGAGAATTTCATGCATGAAATTGTTTCTATGAAACAGGGAAAGCATTTTTTGTTTACTGCTTAGTATGGTTCGAATGAAGAGAAAGAAAGGTTTGCTGGCAAGTTCAAGGGGCATCATGATTGTTGGTGGCGACTTTAATGCCATTTTAGATCCTTTTGAGGCTTCCAATATGGTTCCACTGTACAGCAGTATTACAGACTTCCGAGAATGGGTTGAGAAGATGGCATTGACAGATCACAAATATACCGGCCATGCATTTACATGGGCTAACCAACAACAAGGTAATCCTATTGCATGAAAATCGGATAGACTCGTGGTTAATGTGGTTTGTGATAGGGCAAAAGCGTAATGCCTTAATCCTATCTCGTAGTAAACCGGAAAGTCCAGGTATCGTCTCTCAGGGACTGGTACAACTTTATATTTTATCAAATTTATGAGCAAACTATAAGTGAAAATAGTTTAATGAGACTAATTATCTAAAAGCAAAGAAAAATAAACTAATTAAGCAAAGTAAACTTGTCGGGAGAAGTTCAATGGAGAAAGCTCTGGGAGATCCACCAGGACTAGCTACCTATCATTTCAAAATTAATTCACATATTCCAATCAGTTTAATGCGTATCTCTACAGCCAGGGTATCACTACTGTGCTAGCTATCCCTATCGGGAATTACTACGTACTAAACAATCAATTCAAATCCTACTGTCGTAGCTCAATGAGTTAATTATTTAGCCTGAAGACCGATATCCCAATCAAGACCGCATAGTACCTAATTTAATCCACTAGCGCTTTGATAAGTTACTATGTCACATGAAATATGCTCAGCTATCAAGGTTTCACTGTCACTAATAACCTAATTAACTACAAATCATTGTATTGGTGGTCAGTCAACACAAAGCATTAAGCAATTCCATGCAATAGAGATTGGAAGAAAAGAATTATGAATCAATCATTCATTTCTAGAAATAGCTACATCCTATGATGTTTTCCCAAAAATTGAGGTTTAGTACATAACAAAATCAAAAGATATAATCATGTTCATAATCATCACGTCATAAAAAAAAGAAACGGAACGAAAATACTCGAGAAGAAGCAAGCTGCACAGGCGCTGCTCTATCTTGTCCCGCGCTGCTGTGCCGCTGTCTCACCAAAGAAATTTCGTCCCAGTCCACCTCCATGTATGCTGCTGTCCCACTCCAATTTCGCGCTGCTGCTCGCCCTCTCTCCGTCCAAAGAATTTCGGTCCAACTTTCAATTCCTTTCTCGCTAATCCCACTGGCCCGTCCCATAAATAAATCACCAAAGCACTTTTTGTGCCAAAATCAATCCCCCTCACTAAAAGACAACGGACTCGGTCCATTAAAATGGACCTCCCCTCCATTCCGTCTCGTCTCCAGCCAGGGAAAGAATTCTCTTTTTTTGCCGCCTCCCCACAATGATTGGGCTTGAGCCCAATTAATTAAGTTCTGCAAAATTGGTTCGTATAATAGCTTCTTCACCCTTTGCCTGTTCATCATATTTTCTTATTTTCTTGCCCTGAAACACAACAAATCTCTAACACGGGATGATAATGATTTTGCAACCATTTCATAGTCAATTGGCCTTCAAACAAGTATTATATATCTCAAACATATAATGAAATAATCACATTAAGCACATAATATCAATATGTTTTCGACAATTATCAGTTTGGTTGGGGAAATTCTCATATTGTGTTGTTGAGTTTCTTGCTCCAAATTTTTTTGATCACTGTGGCATTCTGGTAAGCACTAATGTGTCTGCTAAAAGATTTTCAAAACAATTTCGTTTTTTTTTTATATGTGGCTTGATCATGAGACATTTCCTCAAATTTTGGAAAGGAGCTGGAGGCAGAGTGTTGCCGGTACTAGTCTATTTAATGTGAAGCAGAAACTATACTTGTTAAAAAGAAAGCTTGTTGAATAAGATTGCTTTTGCCAACATTTGTGGTAGAGTCAAGGAAAAAGGAGAACTTAAAGTTCTTCAGCTTAATGCATTGCACACCCCATCAGACTCTGCTTATGCTGAAGTCAGAAGTGTTACACTTGATTTTCTTGGTCTTCAAAAGGCAGGGGAAACAATTTTTTAGCAAAAATCTCGTATTGGATGGCTGGCCTTGGGGGGATCAGAATTCTTCTTTCTTTCATAAAAATGCTTGTGTCATGTCAGCTAGAAAGAAAATAAGAAAGATCATTTCTCATAATGAAGAGGAGTTGACTGAAGTTCAGATGATAGCTGATGAGGGTATCTGATTCTACAAGGATATGTTTGGTACTCTCAATAAAGATGTCTCTGTGGATGCTCAGCTGATTGGGAACTACTTGATATCTAGATTGTGTTAGAAACACATTAATTGCAGTTTTTTGTCATTTAGTATTATTGTCGGTTTTTGGTAATTGGGTAGAAGATAGGGAATATGCAGACTATATAATGTGTAGTAGTGGTCTTGTTTTCATTAAGAAATTACATAACAAAAACCTAAAACCTAATCTCTCTCTCTCTCTCCCTCTTCCCTGCGTCCTTTCCCCTCTCCCAAAAGTTGCGACAGCAGCACCCTTCTTCCCCTTTCCTCTATTCTAAATTCCCAATTCCAATCCCTAGCTAGATCAATCCCTAATTGATCTAGTTAAATTCCCCAATCCCAAACCCGTTAGAAATCTTGTTTCTAACATTTGGTATTAGAGCCTGGCTCGAGAGTGAGTTCTTTTGAGCTCTTGAACTAGGGCAAGACACGATGGTGTCGACAAAGTCAATGACGGCGATAGAGAAGGCGGCTCAGGCACCTGAGAAAACCACCAAGACGGGCGACAGAGGGCTCGACGGGTTGGTGGAGGACCAAACTGAGCTTGAGGCAGTGAAGGTGGTGGTGCACGAGCCCTCTGGAGCGTTGGCTCGGCTCGAAGAAGCCCTGGCGAGAGTGCAGGCTGACGCGAAGGCGGATGTAGATGACCTTCGCCAGAGGCTGGAGGACTTGATGTGAGTGGTTGCTTCGCTGCAGGCAAAAGGGAATGGAGCAGGGGGTATGCCGAACCCGACCGAGCTGGCGGTAGACAGTGGCGGCGCTCTTGGCGCGGCTGGCGGAGGAACCACCACCGTGAGACCGTTCCCGAGAGATGCGGAGGCGGCGGCAAACATGGTAAGGGGCTGCGGGTCGTCCGCGACAAAGGCAACGGAGGCGCAGGCAGGCGCGGTGGCGCGTGGGCGTCGTCGTGGGTCGGGACTGTTGCCGACCCCGTTGGCCCAAGAAATCGCGGCCATGAAAGGCAAGGCAAAGATGCCTAGGTATGATGATCTGGCCCCCCAGCTGAATTTCGGCCCGCACGAATCCATGGGCCAAGGCAGGGAACCCAATGGGTTGGGGTGGATGAGCCTGGAAGAGGAAGAGGAGCTGGGCCTGGATCGGCATGCCCGGAATTGGCCCGAAACCGGAAGAGGGCCGATGGGGCGGGGCGCGGCCAGGGGGTCGGACCGACCACCCAGATGTGGGCTGGGCCAAGGAGGGCTGACCGGGGAGGGACAAATCGGTTCGGGTGGACCAGAGTGGGCTGGCCCGGGTGGGGACGAACTGGGTCGAACTGGGTCAAACCGAGTCGGGTCGACCAGAGTGGACTGGTCCGGGTGGGGTTGAACCGGGACGAACCAGCGGGCTGAACAGGTCGGACACACTTATGGGTGGGCGATCGGGAATCGGGAACCCGAAGGGATCTCGGCAGGGGTTCGGGACCCTCTTACCCGTCAGTTCATGGTCCTCATTCACCGGCAGGGCAGAGGGATGCGAGTCAGGCACAGAAGGTTGGACCGGACGAGTATGCGGAGTACCCGTTCTAGGAAGAAGAGGAGTGGGGCCGAAGCAGAGGACCGCAGGGTTATCACGACCGAGTTCCAGGGTACGACATGTATGACAGCTATCCTCGCGGTTTTGATGGCGATCTGGTGTTTAGGGCCAAACCGCCTACCATTGAGTTTCCAAAATTCAATGGTCAGGAGGATGTAGGCCTATGGTTGTATACAGCTGACAGGTGGTTCAAAAATCACCCCACCAAGGAAGAATGGAAGGCGCATCTGGCGTCCTTCTACCTAGAGGGAGACGCGCTACAGTGGTGGGAGTGGCTGGAGCGATCATGCGCAGCTGTGCAGACCTTGGTCACATGGCCCTTGTTAAAGGAAGAGCCGCGATATCAGTTTGGCAAATCAGAAGGATGGGCGCCGGAGCAACTAGCTAAGCTGCGCTAGATCGGGATAGTAGCGGAGTACAAGGAGGAGTTCTTCAAACTGGGCAATCAATTCAAGGGGGTGCCGGAGGAGAACCTAGTTGGGTTGTGTATGGCTGGTTTAATACCAGAGATAGCCGCGGCGGTTAAGGTTTTCGAGCCCGACTTGCTGCGGTCTGCTTTTCGTCTTGCAGGTTATAAGGAGGAGGAGTTGGCCAGCTGAAGGAATACGATTGGGCGGTTCCAAAAGACAAGCTGGAGTGGAGGAGGTGGCATTGGATCAGGCAGTGGAGGGGCGAGTGCGCCCATCAACACCGGGCTGTCGCCAGCTGGCGCAGTCGTCTTGAGTCAGCAACCCCCTAGGCCACCCCCAAAAAGGTTGCTGAGGCTTTCACCACAAGAAATCGAGCAAAAGAGGAGGGAGAGAAAGTGTTTCAATTGTGACGAGAGGTTCACCGTGGGACACAAGTGCTCCAAGCCCGATTTAATGATGCTGCTGGGATGTTGGGAAGATGAAGCAGGGGAGGAAGCAACCGAAGAAGGGCCTCCAGAGTTGGAGTGAGAACAACAACCTTAAGGACAAGGTTGTTTTCCAAGGAGGCGGGGATGTTAGAAACACATTAATTTCAGTTTTTGGTCATTTCGTATTATTGTCGGTTTTTGGTAATTGGGGGATTATTTGGGGTATTTGGGAAATAAACAAGGAATCGATTGTCACGTTTTATTAGTTGGGTAGAAGATAGGGATTATGCAGACTATATAATATGTAGTACTGGTCTTGTTTTCATTAAGCAATTACATATAAAAAACCTAAAACCTAATCTCTCTCTCTCTCTATCCCTCATCCCTATGTCCTTTCCCCGCTCCCTTCCCTCTCCCAAAAGCTGCGGCAGTAGCACCCTTCTTCCCCTTTCCTCTGTTCTAAATTCCCAAATCCAATCCCTAGCTAGATCAATCCCTAATTGATCTAGTTAAAATCCCCAATCCCAAACCCGTTAAAAACCTTGTTTCTAATAGATTGCTGAGATTGATAAACAAAGGTTGAGTGAGCCTGTGACCGATCAGGAGGTTAATTGGGACTTTTTGAGATGGATGCTACTAAAGCACCTGGCCCTAATGGTTGGATAGCTGGATTCTATCATAAACGCTGGGGTATTATTAGCTCTGATAATATTAAGGGAGTTCGTCAATTCTTCTGTGATTTACGACTCCCGCGAGGTATGAACTCTGCTTCCTTAAAATTGGTACCAAAAACCTATAATGCTGATAGACTCGTTGCATTTAGGCCAATAGCTTGTATCAATATTCTCTATAAAATACTTTAAGGTACTAGCTAATAGGCTGAAATATGTTTTACCCTTATTAATTAGTAAACATCAGTCCACTTTCATATAAGGGAAGAGTATCCTCAAGAACATTCTCTTGGCACAAGAGATTGTGCAGAATTACAATCGAAAATCTATTTCTTCTAGTTATGTAGTGAAGGTGGATCTTAAGAAAGCCTTAGACTCTGTGAATTTGAACTATTTGCTTTGTGTGATGGATAAAATGTGCTTCCATGATATTTTTATCAAATGAATTTCTCTTTGTCTTAATTCTGCATTGACTCGGTCTGACTATCACAATAAAATCCCATCTAAGGTCCAAGTATAAACCTTAGATGGGTGCAATATAGGGTAAGTATGTTTAAATATCAACCCGGGCCGACCCATGTACCACTAATTCGATTGTTTGAAACATTATCTAGTGAATGGTTTTGGTGAAAATAAAGATCTAAAGCTAAAGTACTTTGCAAAGAGAAATGGTTTTGACACCAATTGAGAAGGCTTCACCCGGGTGTTTTTCCCCCCACGTAACAATTACGACTTGATGGATTGAATGCCCGTGTGTGGTGAGGGAGTTGTAAACCGCAGGGAAGTCTAACAAGTAGCCAAAGCTACCCTCTTAGTTTCTAGATCAAAGAAATGGGATACGATCCAAGGCACTAATGCAACTCTCTCAATCTATTGACTAAGGATTGGTTAGACTTCACCCTCGAATTGGAGTTCGGACGGCCACCCACAATCAAACCCTAAGTGCTAATACAAAATAGGAGGTTAGTCATACTCACTCCTGGGGATGCAATATTTGCTTCAATGGTGAGAAATCCACTCCAAATAGCTCCTAGGGTTTGTTCTTCGCACTTTCTCTCTCTAAAGATCTGTTTTTTGCTCAAAAACTCGATTCTCTCTCCTTTGGCTCGAATCTGCCTCAAAAACCCGATTCTGGGCAAAATACGGGCTGAATTACGGTCGTAAACATGGATTGCTCGTATTTCACCCAAAACGCGCGTTTCACTTAACACTGATGAGAGGAATTACAGTCGTAATTACCCAATTACTGCCAGTATTTGTGGAATTACGACCGTAGTTCATTTTTCTCTTGCCCATAATTTGATCTTCGAAGGCATTCTCAGGGATTTGGCTCGGCATTGCATTTACGATAAGGGCAGAGGCAATTACTCCCGTAATTGAGCAGGGGATGCCCGTATTTCTTCCTCCGCTCCTGTTTAATGTTTCGTTTCTCCCTCGTCCGGACTCCAAATCAGTCGCCGTTTGATCCTAGACGCTCGTAGTCTCGTCCTCTTTCTTTTCATGACAAACTTCCATGATTACTTGTCCATAATATGAGGTAGCAGTACATTATTCCTTAGTTCATGCTCGTGTTTCTTCTCCCGAATTGCCAAATGAATTCCGATTGACTTGAAACTTACGCCTTTGCTTCAATTTACATGACAGGACCTGAAATAAGACAAAAAAACACAACCTAGCATAAAATAGGAAAAGGAACCACAAATTCGAGCTAAAATGGTTAGGAAACAAGAGTGCAACCATGTGCAAATACGGTGCTATCAGTAAGTTAGGGGTAGAACAATGTTACCACTTTTCTTGGTGCGTGAAAGTTGGAATTTTTCTGGGGTAGGAGATTGGAGCTTCAAGGAGAAGACAAAAACACACACACAAACACAACACATACTCGCTCGAGGCAAGGTTATTACACAAAACAATACGATAGTAGTAGTTGGTCACACATACCAAATAAAAGAAAGAAAAATAAAATAAAAGAGTTCAGAGGTCCAAGTGGAGAAGTGGGGTAAAAGGAATCGGTTCTGCCACATGTCTCACTCGTTGGCTACCTCTCACTAAGTCGAAGGCCCCATATCATCATCTTGAAGTAGGCCTTGGCGACGAGCAATCCGCTCAAGTTGGTCGGTGTGCCGGTCGAGCCGAGAAGTGACTCCAACAACATAGGTCTCAAGATGGTCCATCCTCTCCACGAGGTGCACCCCAGAAGTGGAAGGACCGACACCTGATGGTGCTGCTACTGCTACTGGTGGTGGGCAGGGCGCTAGAGCGGGAGGCAACTAGGTGGCTACTCTGGAGGTGGGACCACTAGTGGTAGAGGTAGTCCCTCAATGAACCTAAATTGTCCAAATGATCACATCAAACGCATGGAAAAAAAAGTGCCCTTTTTAAACTTCGTGGAGTGCCCCTCATATGTGTAGATCGCCAGACTGACATTCAAGTGACGAGCGAGACGGGTAATGTAGGGCCCCATTGATGTGATATACCGCCTCTTTCCCTATGGCTCTGGCAAAAGAAGAGGCCAAGACTGAACGAAGATGAAGATTGCTAGACGGATCCACCATGCAAGCAAACGCCAACAAGATCCTCTCGGTTGTATTGTTTGGATTGTGATAGCTCGAGTACAGGGAACGGGCAAGAGGTGCATTGATGATGCGCCACTGTGGCTTGAGTGTGGACGCCAATGTGAGCCGATTGAAACGGTGTTCGTCGGTGCTCTGGGAGGTAAAATCTTTGAAATGTTGCGTTCCTGTCGCAAACTTTGATGGCGTCCTCTTCCGATTCTACCTCACTCCAGTCATCAACTCCCAAGGATCGGGCAAACTCGTCAAAAGTCAGGGTGTGTCATTCCCCTCCCAAGTGGAATTTCACCTTGCGCCTTCAATCGCCGAGCGTGCTCCTACTCGTAAGGATGGTGAAGGTACTGAAGAACTTGTCACACAACTCCTCATAAATGTCATCCTCCATTTCAAGGAGTCGGCACCAATGTGGTATCTCCATAGTGAAGACCATCGAATTGAGTGAAGTCGAGTTTCCTTTGTTCTCCAGAGTTAGTGCTTGCCCAGAATCTCACCTCCCTTTCCATTTTGGGCTTCCCTCTCAGCGCCAAAGGTATGGGTGGTTCATGCTGACTTTCCTGCAAAATCGACAAACATGCACCGTACGGGGAAATAATTGTTAATCTCCACTCATTGGGAGGAAAAAAGAATTCCCCCACACTTACGTTTCCAATATGGGTTCATGCTATTTGAAATAATTAAGCTCAAGCACACCGAGTCATGGTTCTGGGTATTTGACTCGCTGTGACTATCACAATAAAATCCCACCTAAGTTCCAAGTATAAACCTTAGATGGATGCAATATAGGGCAAGTATGTTTAAATATCAACCCGGGTCTGCCCATGTACCGCTACTTCGATTGTTTGAAACATTATCTAACGAATGGTTTTGGTGAAAACAAAGATCTAAAACTAAAGTATTTTGCAAAGTGAAATGGTTTTGACACTAATTGAGAAGGCTTCACCTGGGTGTTGCTCCCCCCTAGCTAACAATTACGACTTGATGGATAGAATGCTCGTGTGTGGTGAGTGGGTTGTAAACCGCAGGTAAGTCTAACAAGTAGCCTAAGCTACCCTCTTAGTTTCTAGGTCGAGGAAATTGGATACGATCCAAGGCACTAATGCAACTCTCTCAACCTATTGAAAAAGGATTGGTTAGACTTCAGCCTCGAATTGGAGTTCGGACAGCCACCCACAACCAAACCCTAAGTGCTAATAGGAAATAGGATGTTTGCCCTGCATTAACCTAACTAGGAGGCAATGAATTACCCAAGATAACCCAGCATTCAAGCCTCTTTCAACGAAAGGAGGGGGGGGGGGGGTTATATCTACCTAGGTTAGAATGTAAATTAGATTGATAGGCTTTCACACAACACAATCATTCATGACCAGCATTCACATAATTGGTGCTAGGGTTTACAAACACCCAAGTGAAAGAAGGCACTACTCCATGCTAGGAGAAGGGAAAATACAAGGGAGAACAAGGAAAACCATCAAAAAGATGCTAGCCTTGCTCTTTGTGCTGAAGAGATCCTCCTTTGGGGGAGGAATTCCCAAATCCTTGCTTGGAGATGAAACCATAGCTTATCCTCTTCTTTGGTTCGTCACTTTCTCAATCTAAAAATATGAAGAAGAAGAAGAAGTTTCTCAAACCAGGTCTCTCCCCTTCTTCTTCTTCCTTTCAGCTAGCTCTTTATACTGAGATCTTGCCCACTTCATGGCCCAAGTTCACGGCTGTGAACATCAAAATGCGTCCGTGAAGACAGTGTGTTGAACCAAAACAATTCGCTTCACTTCTTGGGTTCACGGTTTGTGGTTGCAGTTCACGGTCTTAGCGACCGTGAACAGCCTTGGCGTCAGTTACCTTAGAAACCCCTCTGGACGCTTCTTGGTTCACGTTGTGGTTCCAGTTCACGATTCTGGCGACCGTGAACTCTAATAGTAGACCATGAACACAGGCTGATTCCTTCTCTTTGCCTGGTCTTTGATCCTTTTCTTTAAACTTTCTAATCCAGGGTTGGTTTCACCTATTAGAATCGAAAACACACTGAAACACAAGAAACCTAGCATAAAACTACCCCTTTTGGAGCTCAATTGCAACAAACGTTAAAGACAAACGGGGATAAAAAGTGTACAATTATGCCCGAATCATGCATGCTTTAGTATAACGATGAATGGGAGTTTATTTTGGGTCTTTGAAGCAGTTAAGGGGGTTAGGCAGGGAGATCTACTTTCTCCCTATCTTTTCACCATTACTGTGGAACCTCTTACGAGTTTACTGAATAGAGCAGCTTCGTGTAGGGAAATTCCCTTTCATCCGCAGTGTAAATATATTGGTCTTACTCATCTCAATTTCACAGATGATCTCACAAATATAAGTTGAATGCTCTGTCTTCATCTGCCTTTAAGGAAGGTACTCTACCAGTGTAGTATCTGGGTTTTCCTTTTCTTGCATGTAAGTTTATGAGTGCGGAATGCACAGTGCTGGAATGTGGCTTGTTTGGATTGTTTGCTTTGGCTTCTTCTTATGCAGGGTGGTAGTTTCTGGGTGGCCTAGTGCTTGCGATAGAGGTTGAGAAGGGCCTCAATCTGGAATGTCAAATCTACTTCCTCTGGGTCTTGGATATGGCGGCAATTGATGAAGCTGAGACTCGGGTTCAAATTCAGAATGGATCTTGATGCTACTGGATGTGTGATTTGGCTGGGAAAGAAATTGCCAAAGTTTTATGTTTCAACTATTTGGGAAGTTATCATAATCAATAAACCTAAGCTACGTTGGTGGAGGATTCTTTGGTGCAAATTTTTTCTTCCAAGGAATCGTTTTATCACATGGATGGTTATCCTGGATCGTATTAAGACAAGAGATAAACTCAAAGCCTGGGGTGTTACCGTTGATGTTGGATTTGTGCTATGTAATAAGACTGATGAGCCAAGGCAACACTTGTTTTGTGAATGTGAATATTCCTTTGCTTTTATTTATGCTATTATGAGATCTCAGGTTTCTCTGCAACCTTGTTGGGATGATATGCTAGAATTGATGTGTAGAAAATCTTCTCATGGAGGTAATGAGTCTTTGATTGCTTATGCTTTGTGATGCTGGAGGATAAGCTGGATATGGAAATAACAATGTCCATGCTGCTTTGGCGAGACTCCACGGGATCTAGAGGTTTTGACAGAATTACTCAGAAAGGAGATGAAACTCTTTGACTGCGGGCCATGCTGGTTTTTTTCTAAGATTTTGAAGAATTCCAGGTATAGCTTAGATTTTTCTTTTTTGTTTTTTGTTTTTCCTGTTTGCTGTTTTCCAGGATGACTGTGGGCTTTTGCCTAGTGTATTTTTAGACTCTTTTGCTTATTGGCAAAGATTGAGCTTCAATGGTGACTTCTAATTACTGGAAAGCAATTTCTCTCAATACATGAAAAAGTAAAGGATAGGGCGCAATTAATGTGCAATCTCACACCTAGGAGAAGGTTCGAACAATATAAGGGTAGAAGCTCGATTAAAATTCAGGTAATTACCTCATTGATACGAAGAAAACACTCAAGAAATTGGAGTCCACAAACTCACAAGATCAAATTCACGAGTAAAAACTCAATGAACAAAAAGAGGTTGTCTATTCAACATAATCTCTCCAAAATTTGTGTCTTACAACCGTTTATATTGGTCTGGGAAATAAAACTAATGAAAACATTGAAAAGGAAAAAGAATCTTAAACGAAAAAGGAAGTTTAAGTCTCAATCCACGGTGAGGGATTATTTTCTCTTGACCGGGGTTCCTTTTGATCCCAATCCCCTATCGTGAACCTCAAATCCCCTCTAGGTGATTTTAATCCACAGGATAGGGGATTTTTCCTGATCACCATATGATTTTTAGGCTGCTCGTTTGGTGTAAAGGAAGCTTCAATCTTCTCACCCAGCTCCTTCATGACCTTTAATTAGACTTATATATAATTTGATATCCAAGAGATGGAACGCCGCCCCAGTGCCGCGAAACTGATCACATTCATCTTTACAGATTATTGTTAGTGGTTAGCACGTGTCAACAACTATCCCATCCTAGGGCAAGTTTAACCTAAAATGGCATTGTCGTATGGTGGCAATCAAAGTTGTATTCACTCGGATCCTGGTACCCTAGCCTACTTCCACGTTGTTGTTATCTAGCCGATTGGTTTAAGGGTTTGCGTGGAGGATATGAACGAATTAACTAGTTTAGAGATCAAATAAAGATAAAAGCAGGTACTTCGGGGAACTATCCCTCACCCTAGCCTAGGACTACTATGCAATGTCTAAATACTTAGGGTTTGTGGAATATGGTGAGTGAGCTCTTTTCAGTGGGCCTTCATGGTTATTCACACGTCTCCGAGTACGCCTCTCATAAACCCATGTAAGTCACTTCAATCTAGGCTATCGTATCTGGAGCATTAAGCTTATAGTTCCTTTCAATGGGTACTACCCAGCGTCCACACCGAGGTTTCATCCCGGGTTCTATTTAGGTAGGCATTCCCATGGCAGGGGTGTGGTCTCCTCGACAACCTTAGGATCCTATTCATACATCTAACCTCAAACTGCATGATGGCACATCCCCGTCTCCTCTTCTCCTTCCTTCAACTTCTCTCCCTTCTCTCTCTCTCTCTCTAAAACCAAAAATTCTATCTCAAAATAAGCGAGGAAAGGGTCTTCTATTTATAGGAATTAGAGGACGGAGAAGTTCGCAGGCTGCAAGACAGAGGTCGTGATCTTGCAACGTTGTCGTTTCGGCCTTCAAGGGTGAGGAGTTCGCGGGCTGACTTCGCGGTCGTGGTCCTCAAGTCACGATCGTGAACTTCCTCCCGGTCAGTTTGCATTGTGGTCGTGTTCTGAGTGGGGAAACTCTCTGTTTATCCTCGACTGCTTCTTCACGAAGTTCGCGTCCTGAGCCCTACAATTCGCGGCCGCGATCTTGAGCTTCCACGCTGCGATCTTCACCTTGACTTTGTTGGCCGTGATCTCGGCCGTGATCTCCATATCCAGTCTGCGATCTTCAGTCTTTTGCCCCTTTTTCTACACTTGTGTCCATATTTTGTACCTAATTCACATGTATTGTCTAAAACATCCTAAAATCACATCGCAATCAAGTAGGAACAAAATAGGGATGCAATTTAAGCTGTTCAAACAATTATGTACATGAATTGGCATGAAACAAACCTTAATATGAAGGATAAATAACAATAATTTAGGCGTTATCAAACTCCACCACACTTAGGCGTTTGCTGGTCCCCAAGCAAACCTACTCAAACGATTGCAACATGATAGAAAAAATAATGGGGAATGCACTCTAATTCTTCATTGCACAAAAAAGAGTAGACAGAGATGAATGAACGTTACTATCATCTTACTGTGCAAGCACAAACTCTCGGGTGAGGACCATACTTACTACCTTAGGCCCAACATTCAAGGTGTGCACTAGGAGATTTCTCAAACAACAAATAAGCACAAGAAATCTCGAAGGTGCTCTTTATTCTCTAATTTTATTTTTGGAGCTGTCGTTTATTGGTCTCCGTTTTTGACGTTGACGCGCATTGCACCAAACTTTTGCAAACAAGCATCTCTCCCTCGTGCCAAGACCGGATGAATCATAGCCTCCGCTTTCAAGGTCACATGTGGGGAAGTTGATGGGAGGATCGTGTTAGCCCGAGCGCCACTTCCTAGCGTACACTCCACATTGGGTTGTCACACATGTTGGGTACAAACAAGAGCTTTGAGGTCTCATGAATCGCTAAAAGGTAATTTGGACCTTGGCGTACAATTCCGTGAGGAGGAAAGATGTGTGGGGGATGGTAAGTAATAATAGATGGTCGGGACGCGGTAAAGCTATCTGATCCCAAAAACATATCCTCAAAGGGCACTCTGAATTCGTGAGGATTGGTTGCCTATGAGAACCTCATTTTCAAAGATTTTTCTCTCTTTTCTTTCTTTTCCAATACGCACAAATTTGTAAAAGCTTCGAGTTCACATAACAAACAAAAGAGAATATTGCACACATGTTTTTCCTAAAATAGCAAACATTATCAACTTACAAAAGAGGAAGAGATAGTAAAATCCCTCATACACCGGTACTCTAATCATGCAACTATCACCTAGCGAGCACAAAACATCAATCATCTATAAAATCAAAGCATATTGAGTAGGGAGTTGCAAGGAACAAGGTGTTTTGGAACCCTCAAATTTGAAAAAATTTGAGTAATGCATTCAAGGTTCCAAAACACTATCATTTTACCATTAATCACCACAAGACAAACACAATCGCTAGCATACACTCCCATACGCATTCATCAACGTCTTACATTCACAAACAAGGGAGGATACTAACAATTCATGGTTCAATCCATCATGATAATCATTCAAACATCCACACACAACCCCCCATACTTGAGAAACACATTGTCCTCAATGTGGGAATCTCATAAGAGAAGATCCTGAAGGTTACTAAAGGTTGGGTTGTGGGTTGGTGAATGTACACAAGTGTAGGTCTTTGTCTTCCTGGTGGTTTTCACAACGATAAAGCGCATAAGAAAGAGAGTAAGACGATTAAGATTAAAAGGTACGATAAATATATTATATAAATACTAATACTACTAGTGCTAGAATATTTAAAGTAAAAAACGAAAAACGAAAATAAAGTAGTAGTTCAAGTACTATCCGAAATAAGCAATAAAAATGCGAAACTAGAATCGTTAGAAGTTCAAATTGATAATATAATAGATATATAATGTCCCTTCGATGCCATCAATCACTCAATCTAGTCTTCAGCCTCGTCTTTGTCTGTCTCAACCTCTTCTTCCTCCCCAACATCACTTTACAGTCGTGGGGAAGGAGTGCGCTCGTAGGAAGTGCGGTCTGCAGCTGGATCCAGATTGTGGCGCCCCAACAGCGCGTGAGTGCAGCCAAGTATGTGTGATCTCCAGTTTGCCTCTATCCTATGGTTCCTCAACTTTTGCTTCAGATGTGGGCAAGTTGGCCATTCTTTTCATGCTTGCTTTTCGAAGCACCAACTGGGAAAGGAAGATTTGGACCCCATATGTACACCAAATCCTTAGAAGATAAAATCTATGGCGAAGAAGATGACCAAGGTGAGTTCAAGGGGTATTCTAAAGGTACGATAAATATATTATATAAATACTAATACTACTAGTGCTAGAATATTTAAAGTAAAAAAAAGAAAAAAGAAAATAAAGTATTAGTTCAAGTACTATCCGAAATAAGCAAGAAAAATGCGAAACTAGAATCGTTAGAAGTTCAAATTGATAATATAATAGATATATAATGTCCCTTCGATGCCATCAATCACTCAATCTAGTCCTCAGCCTCGTCTTTGTCTGCCTCAACCTCTTCTTCCTCCCCAACATCACTTTACGGTCGTGGGGAAGGAGTGTGCTCGTAGGAAGTGTGGTTTGCAGCTGGATCCAGATTGTGGCGCCCAACAGCGCGTGAGTGCAGCCAAGTATGTGTGATCTCCAGTTAGTTTCTATCCTATGGTTCCTCAACTTTTGCTTCAGATGTGGGAAAGTTGGCCATTCTTTTCATGCTTGCTTTTCGAAGCACCAACTGGGAAAGTAAGATTTGGACCCCATATGTACACCAAATCCTTAGAAGATAAAATCTATGGTGAAGAAGATGACCAAGGTGCGATCAAGGGGTATTCTAAATATGTGTGGCATAACCAGGACCAAGCAGGCAAGGAAATTGTTGCCTCAAGACTTGCCCGTCCTAGGGAGGATCAGCTGGAGAAGACTATGGTGGACAGAAATAGTACTCCCTCAAAGCGTCTGGCATTTGAGGACTCGCTCTACAAAGTTGCACCTACAGAGAACATAAAATAGGGAAGAAAAAGCCCTCAAGGTTTCGTGGTCACTAAATCTCTTAAATTGCAGATTGCTTATGGCAAGGGGAAAGGGATGTAACGAAGGCCTCGAAATGAAGTACGAAACAAGAGAAATTGTGAGGTAACTCGTTCCCAAGGAGGTGAAAAGTGGGTTCCATTGGGAAGGAATCAGCAGGTGGCGAGTTCGTCTGCTAGGCCTAGAAGCTCTGATGATAGGAGGCAGCAGCCTATGTGGCCAAGTAGGACTAATCCGGACGAAGCTCAGCATCTATAGAGGAAAATTCGAGGCCATAAAATGCATAAGAGGCTTGATTGAAAGGATGGGGCACCAGAAGAGCAATAGCTGAATAGCCGAATGGCTAATGAAGGACGAAGGAAGATGAAAGACTCAGGCCGCCCCATTACTGGGGCGAGTAAGAGGAGATAGTGCATGGAAGAGGATCGAGGGAGTATGCTCCCAAAACCAAATATAGTCAAGCAATCGACTAGGAAGATGAAGCGGGCATATCCCGCTAGGGAGGTGAGCTTGGAGCAACAGTTAGATATGGAGGAGCCTGCTGCATACTTTAATGTCGACATAGGTGCTCTCCTTTCCTCCCCATTCTCACATCAGATTGAAGATGATCCACTGATTCAGCATGGATTGAACTCGGAGGACACTATTCTAGAGATTGGTGAGGATAACCCTTTCCCTGAATCTGGCGGGAACCAGTTTGAGTTAAAGAGCAGGAAAACATCGCAGTAGTTGGAGCCCATCGGGCTGCATGGTGGAGGAAAAGTTCGTAAGGCATTCAAATCCCTTGAAAAGGGGATCAATAAGGGAGGAGTGAAGGTGAGGAAATCTCCCAGTGCGTGAATGACTCAAGGGGGTGGTCTGTATGAACTACTAAAGGTGTATGAGTATGGGTTGAATTTGACTTAGCCGGTTTTGGGTGATCGGAAGAGAACCCTACTCGAAGTAGGTGGTGATCAGACAGATGATCCGTCCCCAAAGAGGCAGTTTGCCGAGGAGGAGTTTGGTGCTGATATGGTGGAGGAAGCCAACCAAAAGTGGCCCCAGGCGGATAAATGAGAGTCTTGGCCTGGAATGTGAGAGGAATCGGAACAAGAACGAAAAAGATGGTGAAAACTCTTGGAACATTGGTTGTTCTTTGGCTCTTCTAGATTTTGTCTAAAATCCGGGCCTCCATGATCATGGGTATCAGGAATACCAGTTTACATGGACAAAACAAGAGAATGGGTAGGGCGTGTATTCGTGAGGGACTAGACCGAGCCCTTTGCTCTCAAGCTTGGGTCGATCACTTCCCGAATACTCTGGTGAATCACTTCACAGATCAAGGATTAGATCACCGAGCCTTGTTGCTGTCAGATAAACCATACACACGTAATAACCGTTCGTTATTCCAATTTGATGATTGTTGGGCAGGTAACCCAGAGGTAAGGACGATGGTTACTAACGTCTAGAATGAATCGATCCACGGGTCTTCAATGTAGAGGCCCTAGGTGCGCCTAAAACGTCTCTATCATCTCTTGTACGACTAGAGTAGAGCAAGAACGAAGAATTCCTTGCGGAATATAAGAACCCTCCAGGAAGAGATCGACCGAGAGAAGTAGGCCCACCCTGTTAATTGGGATACGCTCAGGGAGCTGGAGGTAGATCTCAGTCTCCACTAGGAGACTGAAGAGATCTATTGGCAGCAGAAGTAGAAGGTTCGTTGGCTCAAGAAAGGTTACCAAAATTCCTCGTATTTTCAAACAGTCACAAAGGCTCGAAGGAAGAGGAATTTTGTGGCTGGCCTCTTTGATGAGGTGGGGATTTGGATAATCGAGGAGAATGGGAAGGCAGGCATTGTTACTAATTTTTATTAGACTTTGATCACCTCTGAGAATCAGATTGGGAACATGACTGATCGAATGGCTGCCCTCCCGATTCAGAGGACAGTAGCGACTGTTAGTTAGTAAAATACAGTACGGGAAAGTTATGAATAAATATATACGGGTATTTTACTTTGTATCGAAGCTAACGTTACGTGTAATAGTATGTTAATAGTGAAAAATATATAAAAATAAATTATTGTTAAAATAAAAATATATATAAATAATAGTAAAGTTAACAATTTAATTCATTAAATACGGATATTAAACTTGTTATATTAGTTTTATACATATTTAGTACCAGAGCCATCAAATGAACGGGAAAAATGAAACGACTTGACAATAATACGAATACAGAAGTTTTAAACGGATAAAATACTAATGATTACATATAAGTGTATTAAACAGAGTAGCCGACTGCGATGAATGAGGTTTTGACGCCTGAAGTCCAACCTCTTGAGGTTCGCCAAATTGTCTTTTTGATTGGATCCACTCAAGCACCCGGATCGGATGCATTCACTGATAAATTTTTACGATTCTTTTTGAATATTATCGACGAGTCACTGGTTGAAGTTGTTTGCTCTTTCTTTAGAATGGAGCGAATGTTGCGGAGTTTCAACCATACGTGGCTTAATTTAATTCCCAAAGTAGTTAATGTGAAAATATGCGCCAATTGAGGCCCATTAGTCTGTGTCAGTTTGTATACAAGATCATTGCAAAAATTATTTCTGAACGTTTGGCACAATTTCTCGCCCAGATAATTTCAGCTGGGCAGAATGCGTTCATTTGACAAAGGAAAATTGTGGATAATTTCTTGATAGGACACAAGCTTATTCACTACCTTAAAATTAAGACCAAGGGTAAGAAGAGTTATATGGTTCTAAATGTTGATATGGAAAATGCCTATGAAAGTCAAATGGCCTTTCTTACTTATAGTTCTGGAAAAAATGGGTTTTGATCTGAGGTGGGTTTGGTGGATTAAGGAATGCTTCGCTTCATCATCCTTCTCAATTATTATGAATGGTACTCCTTCCGGATTCTTCCAACCTTCACGTGGATTACACCAAGGCAACCCTTTGTCTCTCCTTGTGTTTGTTATTTGTACGGAAGGGTTTGCGGCACTTATCCGGAAGGCCATTGTAGAGAAAAAGTAGGCAGGATTCAAGGTTGTGTTTGGGGAGTCAAGGGTTTGTCTCCCCTCCGCGCGTGTCACATCTTTTCCCTGCGGATGACTCATATTTATTTCTTCGGGGATCAGCTCAAGAATGTGATAATTTTATGGTCGTGCTTAGTGATTATGAGGAGTTGAGTGGTGAAAGGGTAAGTCTATAGTTTTCTTTAGAAGAAACATTTTGCCACCTCACCAGGACACTCTCGCTCAGATTCTGGGTGTAGGGACGGTGGGGATTCAAGATAAATAGTTTGGCCTCCCAACCCATACCGCTTAGTCTAAGATGGCAACGTTCCGCATTATGTAGGAAAAATTGCTTCAAGGACTGCAAGAATAGAGGAAGAGGACTTTATCGGCGGAATCAAAAGAGACGCTGATCAAGTTAGCTGCATGCTCGCTCCCCCTCCATGTGATGTCGTGTTTCAAACTCTTGTTTTCCCTTTGTTGTCTCTTTGATAAACATGTCGCAAAGTTTTGGTGGGAGTTGAGGGGGGGCGGTCCCGTATCCAGTGGATGTGCTGGCACATATGTGTCGTAGCAAGCATGAGGGAGGGATGGGTTTTCGTAGGTTCGAACACTTTAATCAGGCACTTCTGGCTAAAATTGGGTGGTGAATCCTTAATGAACCTCAATCTCTATTGGCCTAGGTCTATAAAGGTAAATATTTCCCTACGAGAACATTTCTCTACACTATTGTTCGGTCCCGTCCTTCATGGGGTTGGCAGTGTATACTGTATGGGCGACTCCTACTTCAGCAAGGAATACGTTTGCAGATAGGGAACGGTCAGACTGCTCCATTCAGAATTCCATTTGAGTACTGAGGTTGCATCTGCATAATGCCACCTATTACCCTCAGGTGATTCAGGAAGGAAATGATCCAAAAGTGGTTGATTTGTTATGGCCAGGGGAAGACAGGTGGAATGCGGAAGCTCTTAACCACTTATTTCAGCTATAGGTAGCATGTGCGATCAGAGCAATCTCATTACCCCATCATGATGTTGACGGATTCTTTAATTTAGCATGATACCAATAATGGGAACTTCACCATTAAATATGCCTATCACTTAGCTATCCAGCTGAGTCGTGGGCAAGGCAGATGGCGGCAGCCTGTGAGTTGGATGAATCGATCGAGCTGGATTCGAGTATTGGGGCTCCATGTTCCTCCGAAGTTGAAGGTCTTTCTTTGACAAATTATCCATCGCATCTTGCCAACCATGGAAGCTTTGATTGAGAAGGATGTTCAAGTTTTGGCTCGTTGCCCGGTGACTCGCTATGACACAACTCCTAACAAAGGCTAAGTGTAACCAATGAAAGGGACTGCAGTATAGTGGCTCAAGTAATAAATATCGAATCGATGGGTCTCTAGAGTTACTATTACTCAGCTTCAGTTCATTATCTAGCAAACTAGATTAAGATAGAACAACTAAAACTATTCTAGCAAACTACAGTTAAAGTTAATCTAATAACAGGTTGGGAACTCACTTAAGTATGATTCCCACTAGCCATTAGCCAGATTAATGGTTGATGATATCTAACCTGTTCCACTTTCATTCACAACGCGGAGAATCCTTAACTACACCTTGAGTCTCGACTAAAGGAACAAGGCCCTCTTGAGTCAATTGCCTAGAGGGACGTATCCTTCTCTAGAACAACCGATCAAGGCATTCTAAACTAGACTCCCTCTATCGAATGAGGTTCTCAATCGATACAAAGCAGAGAATCAACCCTCGACTAAAGAAATTGATCCAATACTATCAATCTATGGTCCCTTATTGACCTAATCAGGTATTCGCTCTCATAGGATCAAAGCAGAATCAATAATCTTGACTAAAGCAGAATTGAATCATGAAAACATGCATAGATTGAATATGAACTCAAGATTATCAAGAAAGAGTACTCATACAATCATTCAATCAAACAAACATAGCTAGGGTTCCTCAAAACCTATGTGAAGGGAAGTTATTCCATAGAGAAGAGAGAGACTGCAGTAAGAATCTTTAGATGATTAGTCTTCAAGTCCGGGCTTGTTCCTCGAGCTTCGAAGGCAAAGAAATCCCCCAATTCCACTCCAAGATTTCCCTCAAATCACCCTCTCTCTTTGGTTCGTCCCTTGAGTGTTTGGAACCAAAAACCCAGCTCTCTCCCTCCAAAAAGCACAAAACAGGCTTTTAAGAGCCTGCGTTCGCGAAACCCGGTCCAAACACCCAGTCGTGTATTTAGGGAATCGGTCGGGTATCAACAAAATGCTCCGGGTTACTTTTCTATGAAAAAGGGAAAATACTCGGTCGGGTATTTTTGGTTCACGACCGGGGGGCCTTCTGATGCTGCCAAAAATACCTTATCAGTGGTCAAAATACCCGGTAGGGTATTATGGTAGGGGATTTTGCAGTTCCGGGTCCCCTATCTTTGATTCTTCGTTTCTCCCTCATTCGGACTCCAAATCAGGTGTTGTTTGATCTCAATTACTCGTAGTCACGTCCTATTTCTTTTCATGACAAGCTTACATGATTCTATGGCCACAAATTGAGTTAAAAGTCCATTCTTCTTCAGGTCATGCCCGAGTTTCGTCCCCCGAGTTGCCAATTGATATCCGATTGACTTGAAACTTGCGCCTATGCTTCACTTTTATGTGCTAGGACCCGAAATGTGACAAAGGAACACAAGCTAGCATAAAATAGGCCAAAGAAGCGATAATGAAAGCTTAAACGATCAAGAAGCTGAGGGAAAAACATGTGCAAACCCAAGCAAACCTGACTCAAACCAATGCAACTCTCCGGACCTCTACAGCAACACGCAAACCCGATCGTTAGTAGAGGATTTCCTAGATCATTTAGCAGCTTACGAGGTCAACCGACTCACAAGACACCTCCTAGCTTCTTCGGCGAGAACTCTAGTCTCAAGTCAGGATCATGGCAAATAGTGATCAGAGGACAGATGAATCGTGGACAAAGAGACTCTAAAAAACATAAAGATCATGGAATCACTTTTTTAGGTGCTCTATTTTCTTCTTGAAGATGGTTGGAACCCCTATTTTCTCTTTTATTTTTTTTTTCAAGGGTCCCAACCTGTTATTTTCAAAAAACGGGGATCCCACCTATTAAAGGTTTTGAGGGAGCCCGACTCTTACCGGCCATACCGGCAGCAGCTCTTACCGGTCATGACGGGAGCAGATGTCTCAAGCCTCGTGCGGGGGAAAGAAATGTAAGGGGGATGGAGATAATAGGTGGAAATTGGGAACGGATTCTCGTCTCCCCTTACACACTTTCCCCGATTCCCACACGGGAAACATTGTTTTAAAAGCAAAGTTTAGAGCACCTTTTCCAAAACATGATACAGGAGTCCATGACAGTAGAGAGTCCACAATACCACACGATTCAAGTGTCCTAAGATCACTAATTCACACTATCAACCAACACAATATGAAGAAAAAATGAGACTTCTTAAATGCATCAAGATCCTCCATAGTGCTATACCTGCCTAGGTTTCATATTACTATAAAGACTGTCAATTCAAAGCATACTGAGTAGGCAATTGCAGGGAACACATACTTGGAGGCCTCAAATTTAAAAATTTGGATAATGGACTAAGCTTTAAGCACACACATACAACCAAACATTCACACGCACACATAATCGAACATCCCCCCACACTTAAGCACGACATTATCCTCAATGGAGGAAAGAGAAGGAGGGTAGAACAAAGTTACCAAATCAAGTGTGAGTGATGGTGGATTGGGTTGGCAGTGCATTCCGGGAGTAGAGAGTAGTCGGAACACAAACACCACACAAAATCTCACAAAGGTTGAGTTATTGACTCTAAAATCAAAGAACAAAACTGACTCGACCGAAGAGAGATAGGGAAAGAAATGCAAACCAAATGGTTGGGTGACTCACTTCTACTGTCACCCTAGGAATTGGCCAAGTGAAACCACTTCATAAAGCGTAGTATAGCGGGTTAGGTTTATATGTCAACCCGGGTCCTAGATCTAATGACTACTCAGTGAATTCCTGTTATCTAGCAATGAAACTTTAATGCAAGTCTAAACTAACAAACTAACAAAGCAAGTAAACGGTTGTATTCAGGTTAAGAGAGGTCACCCGGATATGGTTCCCCCTAGACTGCAGTTAAGCCGGATTGTAATTACCAAGTTCAGTTTCTATGATAGTTATACTGCGGAAGGTTCTTAAACAGCCTGAAGTCTCGACTAAAGGTCTTCAGACCCTCTCAATCTGAGTCTCTAGCGGGCGACTAACCTCCACCGGAGTAAATAGATTGAGGCCTTAACAAACAAAACCTCCACTACCGGAGTAAATCCGGTACAGAATAGTGAGTTGGCTCCTCGACTAAAGTCACCAACTCCCTACCTTCAATCAAGGATGCTCTATCAACCTAGGCAGATATTCTCATTCTAGGTTAAAGTAGAAACAACAGGAATTTGATCAGGATTCAAGTCATTCAATCATTAAACCTCAATCGAATATAATCAAATCATAGAATCAGTACTTGGGTTCATACAATCAAAGCCTAACATACAAATCTAGGGTTCTCCATACCCAAATGAATGGGAGAACTACTCCATGGAGAAAAAAGCAAAAGCAGAATCAGACGCGGAATTCATACTGTGAAGGATGGATTCCTGCTTCTGGACGTTGATCGGCACTTTTCCAAGCTCAAGCTGGCCTCCAATGGTGTTGAAGATCAATCTAGGGCACTTGGAGACTCTTGTTCGTCGCTTTCTCTCTCTAGGAATCGTTCTCTCTCTCAAAAACTCCAATCCCCTCGACTTGTGGCTGAAAATCTGCTTAAAAGCAGAAAATCCCGACTCACACGGCCAGGGTGGCACGGCCGTGTGGCTTACCCAGTTGCCCGTGTGAGTCAAAACGCTGCGTTCCAATTAGTTCGATCTTTAGGCTTCTCACACGGCCAGGGTCGCACGGCCGTGTGAGATTTCCATCTGCCCGTGTTTGCTCTCGGCGAAACTCGCACGGCCAAACCACTCCTTCACACGGCCGTGTGAACATCAGGGCAAGCCGTGTTTGCTCTCGTACAATCTCACACGGCCAAAGTGGTCACTTGCACGGCTGTGTGAGTTGTGGGTGTGCCCGTGTGACCTCCTTTGTGACTTGTCTCGCGCCCGATCTTCGCCCAATCGACCCCGAACTCGCTCCTAAACCTTCATTGACTTGCCAGGACCTAAAATATCACAAACAAGCACAACCTAGCGTGAAATCGGTCTAAAACACGAGAAACCACATCTCAAACGGTGTAAGAACAGGGGTGAAAACATGTGTAATTAACGGTCTATCAAACTCCCCCACATTTAACCGTTTGCTTGTCCCCAAGCAAACCTAACTCAAACCAATGCAACTCTCCAGACCTCTATAGCAACAAACAACCCAGATCGTAGGTAGAGGACTTCCTAGATCATTTAGCAGCTTACGAAGTCAACCGACGCATAAGTCATCTCATAGCTTCTTCGGCGAGAGCACTAGTATCGAGTCGGCATCATGGCAAACAGTGAACAGAGGACAAATGAATTGTGGATGAAGAGATTCTCAAAAACAAAGGATCATGGACTCACATTTTTCAAGGTGCTCTATTTTCTTCTTGAAGATGGTTGGAACCCCTTTTCTTTCTGTTTTGCTTGTTTTCAGTTATTTTTTTCTTTTTTTTTTCTTTTTTCAAGGGTCCCAACTGGCTCTTACCGGCCATGCCAGGAGCAGATGTCTCGAGCCTCGTGTGGGGGAAAGACATGTAAGGGGGCTGGAGGTAGTAGGTGGAAATCGGGAACGAATTCCCGTCTCCCCTTACACACTTTCGCCCTATTCGCACGGGAGACGTTATTTTGAAGCACATTTTCGAGCACCTGTTAAACTCAAAACATGAAACAAGAGTCCATGACAGGTAGAGAGTCCACAACATCACACAATTCAAGGGTCCTAAAATCACTAATTCACTCAATCAACCAACACAATATGAAGAAGAAATGAGACTTCTTAAATGCATCAACATCCTCCATAGTGCTACACTACCTCCCTAGGTTGCATATTACTATAAAGACTGTCAATTCAAAGCATACTGAGCAGGCAATTGCAGGTAAACACGTACTTGGCTCCAAGCACACAAACAGATCGAATGCAGTCAAAGATAACACCCCCCACACTTAAGATCGACATTGCCCTCAATGGAGAAGAGGGAAGGGAAAGGGAAAGATGTTACCGGTATGCACGGACTGCAGGAGACTAGAAGCGGACTGGAGAGAGTACCAGTCAAGACAAGCACAGCCAAAGGAAACCAAAGAGCTCAAACACAATATGTTAGGTCCAATGGTCAGCCCAATAAAACATCATCCAAAACAAAAGAAGACAAACCAAAACCAACTGGTTTACAATCCGACTCAAAACACAAGAAAGAAAATCAAACCGTGGTGGGGTTGCCTCCCCACAAGCGCTTCTTTACCGTCTTTTAGCTGGACGCCCATGGTGGATACTCAGGGCGGTGCAGGAACAGGTGCCTTCAAGAGCGGATCCACGTCGCTCTTGAGGTACAGCTTCAGGTTGTGGCCATGCACCCGACGGATGCGACCACCATCATCGGTCAGCTCGACCTAGCCATCCGGCAAGATGCAGCCGAGTGAGTACCCGGACGGCCAGGGTGGTCGTGGTGCAGGAGGTGGGACCAGCTCATAGTGGTCTCCACTCTTCTTCCGTGCAGGCTTGGCAACCTGCTGCTTCGGCCGCCACTCCTCCTTGATCTTTTTGTTCGGAGGCGAGGCTGGATGGAATGGCGGCGAAGGAATGATAGGAGGGTCCTGCAAAATAAGAGGTGCAGAAGGATACACGACAGGCTCGTGTACCTGATCAGACATAGCATGCACAGGGGTGACAACAATCATAGCACAGTGATCAAATTCAGTCACAGAGAAAGTAGCCTGTTCATTCCCAGCACGCAGTATCAGTTTACCATCATGCACATCAATAAGTGCCTTGGCGGTGGCAAGAAATGGTCTACCCAGAATCAAAGGCACATCCACATCCTCATGTATATCAAGAATAACAAAATCAAATGGATATGTGAATGCACCGACACTGACAAGCAGATCCTCTATGATTCCCCTAGGATGCACAATGGAACGATCAGCTAGCTGAATGCTCATCCTAGTAGGGCTAAGTTCACCTAGGTCTAGCTTTTTATACAACTTATATGGCATGACGTTTATGCTAGCGCCTAGGTCCGCCAAGGACTTGCCTACATGCATACTGCCAATAGTAAGAGGGATAGTAAAACTCCCTGGATCCTTGCGCTTTTCGGGCAGCTTTTTCTGCAGGATAGCAGAACACTCCTCGCTCAGCATCACTGTCGAGAGATCCCCAAGTTTCTTCTTGTTGGTGAGGAGATCTTTCATGAACTTCGCGTACTTGGGCATCTTCGACAGTGCCTCCACAAACGGTATGCTGATGTTGAGCTGCTTCAACATTGCCATAAAATTGGCAAACTCAGTCTCCAACTTGTCCTTGTGTAGGCAAGTGGGGAAGGGAAGCTGGGGTACATGCTCCTTAACCACTGGTTGTGGCTTGGGAGCAGGGGCTTCCTTCTCCACCGCACTGCTGCATCGTCGGCTGGAAGTGCTGAAGCAGATAGTGGTTCCTCCTGCCTGGCCGGGACAGGATCAGCAGATATGGTCTGACCGCTCATGGTAAAAATGGCATCTAGCTGTTGAAGCTGGTGAGGATCACGAGGATTCGGAACAGTGGTGGCAGGCAGAGTCCCTGGTGCCCTGGTAGTGTTTTGATCGGCCAAGATGCCCACCTGGTGCTGCAGATCTTGCAAAATGGCACCCTGGTTCCGCTGACCTGCCTCCAGTGACGTGATAGCAGCCTGAGTGCTAGTCATGAATGAAGCTAGAATATTTTCCAGCTTTGTCATCCGGTCATCTAGGGCTGGAGCTGCTGCTGGCTCGGCAAACTGGCGCTGGGGCTGCTGGAATGGTTGCCCCTGCCTAGGCTGGTAGGGCTGCTGCTGTGGGGGTGGCCCCTGTCGAGCGTGGAAGAGCTGCCTCTGCTGAAAACCACCTGCTGGTGCTGGGAAACCAGGTGGTTTAGTGGTGTTGCTGCTCCAGGCGAAGTTGGGATGCTGGCGCCACTCCTCATTATATGTGTTGCTGTACGGGTCGAGGCGCCGAGCATTGGCGATGAAGTCCAAATGCCCTTGGGGAGTGGTAGACTCCCTCATAGCCTGGCAGTCCTCTACTAGGTGATTGGAGCTCTCGCACCACTGACATTGAGCAACTGGAGGTGTAGCCAAACCTCTGCCCGGAATAAGACTGTTGGGCTGCTTCAATGTCTGCACTAGCTCAGCTACCTGCTGCTCGAGCCCGGATCTGGTCTCCATGGCGTGCACACCACAGTCCCGGGAATGTCTGCCTCTGCTGCTCTGTCCCCAAGAATGATCTTTGGCAGCCAAAGTACTGATCATCTGGTTCAGCTCGGGTGGAGTCTTAGTAAGAATATCCCCTCCTGGGCATAGAGACTCAATCACCCTCTAGCTATCTGGAGAGAGAGCACTGTAGAAGTTCCCCACTGTGAAAGCATCACTAAAGCCATGATGGGGACACTGCCAGAAGTATCCCATGTACCGCTCCCATGCATCACGAAGTGACTCATCTGGCTCTTGGCGGAAGTGAGTGATCTCCCGCTGGATCTCTGTAGTCTTCGATGCCGGATAGTACCTGTGCACGAATTTGTCAGCCAGATCGTCCCAAGAGGTGATGGACAATGGGGGCTGGGTCTCCAACCACCTCTTAGCATTCCCCGCCAGAGAATGGGGGAAGAGATGAAGGCGGATTGCATCATCAGGGACACCATTCAGCTTGAACCCGTTCGTCAGCTGCAGAAAACGGGAAATATGCACGCTGGCCTCCTCATCCTTCAAGCCATGGAACTGGATAGAGGATGTAATGAGCTGAATCCAGCATGGCTTGATCGCGAAATTGTTTGCTGGAATAGGCGGGTAGAGGATGACCGGGCGGATGTCAGCAATCTGAGGAGTGTAGTAGTACTCCAAGGTGGGACCCGGCTGCGGTGGATGATGAACCCCATGATCCTGGGGTATGGGGTTGTTCCCCAGGACCTGATTCACCGGGGGAACCTGGTGCGGATTCCCCTGGTGTTGATTGTAGTCTCCGTCCATCCCGTACTCTTCTTCAGAATCGCTACTCAGGTGGCCGTCTATGCGCTCTTCCGTAGCCAGTATAGCTCGCTGTTGTCTCCTGAGCTGGCGACAGGTGCGGTCAATCTCTGGATATAATGGCAGTAAACCTCCTGACTGGCTACGGGTCATGCACTACCTGCACACACTCAAGCAAGCAAAGCCGTGAAGGCACAAGTGGGACAAAGCAAACAAAGCGAAAAGAAAAGCTAAATTAGAAAAAATCACTTTTCTTCAAGAACCTAGACGTCCCCGACAACGGCGCCAAAAACTTGAGTCGCTTCTACTGTCACCCTAGGAATTGGCAAAGTGAAACCACTTCCTAAAGCGTAGTATAGCGGGTTAGGTTTATATGTCAACCCGGGTCCTAGATCTGATGACTACTCAGTGAATTCTTGTTATCTAGCAATGAAACTTTAATGCAAGTCTAAACTAACAAACTAACAAAGCAAGTAAACGGTTGTATTCAGGTTAAGAGAGGTCACCCGGATATGGTTCCCCCTAGACTGCAGTTAAGCCGGATTGTAATTACCAAGTTCAGTTTCTATGATAGTTATACTGCGGAAGGTTCTTAAACAGCCTGAAGTCTCGACTAAAGGTCTTCAGACCCTCTCAATCTGAGTCTCTAGCGGGCGACTAACCTCCACCGGAGTAAACAGATTGAGGCCTTAACAAACAAAACCTCCACTACCGGAGTAAATCCGGTACAGAATAGTGAGTTGGCTCCTTGACTAAAGTCACCAACTCCCTACCTTCAATCAAGGATGCTCTATCAACCTAGGCAGATATTCTCATTCTAGGTTAAAGCAGAAACAACAGGAATTTGATCAGGATTCAAGTCATTCAATCATTCAAACCTCAATCGAATATAATCAAATCATAGAATCAGTACTTGGGTTCATACAATCAAAGCCTAACATACAAATCTAGGGTTCTCCATACCCAGATGAATGGGAGAACTACTCCAAGGAGAAAGAAGCAAAAGCAGAAGCAGACGCGGAATTCATACTGTGAAGGATGGATTCCTGCTTCTGGACGTTGATCGACACTTCTCCAAGCTCAAGCTGGCCTCCAATGGTGTTGAAGATCAATCTAGGGAACTTGGAGACTCTTGTTCGTCGCTTTCTCTCTCTAGGAATCGTTCTCTCTCTCAAAAACTCCAATCCCCTCGACTTGTGGCTGAAAATCTGCTTAAAAGCAGAAAATCCCGACTCACACGGCCAGGGTGGCACGGTCGTGTGGCTTACCCAGTTGCCCCTGTGAGTCAAAACGCTGCGTTCCAATTAGTTCGATCTTCAGGCTTCTCATACGGCCAGGGCGCACGGCCGTGTGAGATTTCCATCTGCCCGTGTTTGCTCTCGGCGAAACTCGCACGGCCAAACCACTCCTTCACACGGCCGTGTGAACATCAGGGCAAGCCGTGTTTGCTCTCTCACAATCTCACACGGCCAAAGTGGTCACTTGCACGGCCGTGTGAGTTGTGGGTGTGCCTGTGTGACCTCCTTTGTGACTTGTCTCGCACCCGATCTTCGCCCAATCGACCCCAAACTTGCTCCTAAACCTTCATTCACTTTCCAGGACCTGAAATATCACAAACAAGCACAACCTAGTGTGAAATCGGTCTAAAACACAAGAAACCACATCTCAAACGGTGTAAGAACAGGGGTGAAAACATGTGTAATTAACGGTCTATCATTGGGTTGCCTCCCAACAAACGCTTCTTTCAGGTCATAAGTCGGACGATGGCTCCTAAGTTTCGGTCCACCCCAAAACCTCTTTGAAGTTGAGGTTCTTGTCAATGAGGTGGAGTCTCAAGTCACGAGCATGTGGTGTGGTAGGTGATGAAGGCTAATGCACTTGATGCAGATGACGACTCCACCCTCGAGACATCTTCTTCTCTCGTCTCGTTACCCCAAACTAGATATGACAACATCGATTGGCCCCCATCGCGTCCACCAAGAGGGATGTGGGAAGGTGTGGTCGGCTACAATAGGACATTCCTGATCATGATCATCACGGGAGCTCTCCGTGACAACTTCTGTTTGCTCCAGAATATCTTTGTATCCTTCGTATTCCTCCTCATCTTCTAGTATGATAGCAGAAGGGTGATCTTGAGCAGGCTGTGCTTAATATTTCTCAAGATCATCGAGGCTCTTCTTAATGCTCAGGAGGATCTCCTCAGTTTCAAGATAGGCCTGGGTACAAAGATCCATCTTGGAGTATGATCTTTCAGTGTCTCAAGGAAACTGCTCCACGAGAAGCCTCAATTCATAGTTTGGATATGGCCGTGGAGTGTAGCATGGCTCTGCAGAATGGCCCGTGAAGGCAGCCATGGCTAACTCCAGCTCCGATAAGCCTTCTGGTTGTGGGAGAAATTCTTCTTGATAAGGAGGTTTTTCTTGATATGCCTAGGGGTCTGATTGTTCTCCGTAGTAAGGGGGTTGGTACTGAAACCCAAATCCATAGTCTTCTCCTCGTTGATTGCTCCAGGAAGTCTCGGGGTAATACCACTCGAATGGTGGTGGATACCACCAATGGTTGGAGAAGCCATGATGATCCATGATTCAGATCTGCACCAACAAAAAACACCCAAGTGAAAAGCAAGGGTGGAAAAGAAAAAAACAACAAAAAGAAAAACTAAATTACCAAACTTCTGCCTTTCCTAATAATCTAGAATGTCCCCGGCAACGGCGCAAAAAACTTGACTCGCTATGACACAAGTCCTAACAAAGGCCAAGTGTAACCAATGAAAGGGAGTGCAGTATAGTGGATAAATATCGAATCCACGGGTCTCTAGAGTTACTATTAATCATCTTTAGTTCATTATCTAGAAAACCAGATTAAGATAGAACAACTAAAACTACTCTAGCAAACTACAGTTAAAGTTAATCTAATTACAGGTTGGGAACTCACTTAGGTATGATTCCCCCTAGCCACTAGCCTAATTAATGGTTGATGATCTCTAAGCTTTTCCACTTTCATTCACAACGCGGAGAATCCTTAACTAGACCTTGAGTCTCGACTACAGGAACAAGGCCCACTTGAGTCAATTGCCTAGAGGGACGTATCCTTCTCTAGAACAACCGATCAAGGCATTCTGAACTAGACTTCCTCTATTGATTGAGGTTCTCAATCGATACAAAGTAGTGAATCAACCCTCGACTAAAGCAATTGATCCAATACTATCAATCTATGGTGCTCTATTGACCTAATGAGGTATTCGCTCTCATAGGATCAAAGCAGAATCAATAATCTCGACTAAAGCATAATTGAATCATGAAAACATGCATAGATTGAATATGAACTCAAGATTATCAAGTAAGATTAATACTCATCCAATCAAACAAACATAGCTAGGGTTCCTCAAAACCTAAGTGAAGGGAAGTTACTCAATAGAGAAGAGAGAGACTGCAGTAAGAATCTTCAGATGATTAGTCTTCAAGTCCGGGCTTTTTCCTTGAGCTTCCAAGGAAAAGATATCCCCCAATTCCACTCCAAGATTTCCCTCAAATCGCGCTCTCTCTCTCTTTGGTTCGTCCCTTGGGTGTTTGCAATCCAAAACCCAGCTTTCTCCCTCCAAAAAGGCACAAAACAGGCTTTTAACAGCCTGCGTTCGCGAAACTCGGTCCAAATACCCAGTCGGGTATTTAGGGAATCAGTCGGGTATCAACAAAATTCTCCGGGTCACTTTTCTGGGCAAAAGGGAAAATACCCGATCTGGTATTTTTGGTACCCGGTCGGGTATTTTTGGTTCACGCCTGGGGGGCCTTCTGATGCTGCCAAATATACCCTATCAGATGGTCAAAATACTCGGTAGGGTATAATGGTCAGGTATTTTGCAATTCCGGGTCCCCTATCTTTGATTTTTCGTTTCTCCCTCGTTCGGCCTCTAAATCAGGTGTCGTTTGATCCCAGACTCTCGTATTCTCGTTCTCTTCCTTCTCATGACAAGATTATATGATTCTATGCTCAAAAAGTCAATTAGAAATCCATCTTTTACAGGTCATGCCCGAGTTTCGTCCCCCGAGTTGCCAATTGATATCCGATTGACTTGAAACTTGCGCCTATGCTTCACTTTATGTGCTAGGAACTGAAATGTGGCAAAGGAACACAACCTAGAGTAAAATAGGCCAAAGAAGCGATGATGCAAGCTTAAACGATCAAGAAGCAGAGGGAAAAACATGTGCAAATATCGAGTCATCACTGGGTTCTTGGGCAGCTGAGGGGACTATGGAACACTTCTTTATGGAGTGCCTGGTGGCAAGGGACTTATGGGATCATGCTGGCATAGGGGCTTTAGGCCAAGGACTCCCTCGCCAAAACTCCCCCCTCTTTCTTAAGAAGTTGATTTTACCGCATACCCAGCCCCATCAGAGCATGGTTGTGGTTGCGGCCCTATGGCGGATTTGAAAATCCATAAATTAGGTTGTCTTTGAAAGAAAACAGTTATGTTTTATATCCTTGATGTAACAGTATCATCAACAGTTCCAGGAATGCATGTGGCTATAGGTGGTCGGAGTGACTTCATTCCTTGACCCCTTAGTGGCAAATATGGTGGTTTTTGCTCCGGCCATGGTCACCTGCATGTGGGATGGTGCCACAAGGAGAGGTTAACATTTGGCAGGGGGAATATTTATCATAGATCATAGTAGTTGATATGATCCAACTTGGATCAATCTACAAGTCAGAATGGATTGCAAAAGACACCATCTCAATCTATTGAAGAACCTCAAAAATTGTCTAAGTGTTTTGCTTGTTTAAGGAGCCTTACTTGTCACTCAAGTATCTCCCAATTGGCTCGACGAAAAAGGGAAAACAAGGGCTTATTTTGAATGAGGGAGGATGATGTACAAGGTGGAGAGCTTTGGAGCTAGAGAAGAAGCCATGAGGGTCGTGTTTGAAGCCTCTCAAGAAGCTATGTCGAAACTGGAATTCTACCCAGAAATGGCTAAGTATTGGAACTAGTTTTATTGCTCCACTTTCAAGGCTTACTCGATGCACCTGGAAGAGAGTCGACTTTGGAACCTACTACCACATTAATCTACATGTTATTTGCTACAACGCTTTGGAATTGGTTGATCGAAACACTCCTTTGAAGTCTTCAATCGAAAGCCTACAAGATCGTTGAAGGCTGGCTTAAACTCCCTTGCAGCCAGCAATCCGAATCCTTTGCGGATTAGGATTTCTTTAATCCTTATTCTCTTTGATATAGAATTCCAAATTTGTCTTTGTTTTGGACTTTCTTTTTAGTTTGTTTGTTAGCCTAGGTCTATTTAAAGCTTTCAATTACGTTGTAATCGTCAGATTTCGTTGAATTGAATACAAACCTAAGTTTGATTCACATAGTGTGGCTACATGAGTTGAGTAAACAACTTAGAAGGAGTTATAGGTTGTTTGGAAGAGCTTGTATTGATCAATCATCACCGTGATCGTGGCCAAGCAACGACTTATCTATTTCGAGCCTTTCTCTGTGTGAAGAATTGCACAAAATTGACCATCCCCATTCATTGACTTTAACCCTGTTTTGTTCGAGAAATTGAATTGAAAGTTCAATTCAATTCTTAAGCTGCACGACTTTGATCTCAAACCCTATCTGGGGTTTACTCATCTTCTCGTTCCAACTCCTATTTGATTGTCAATGAGATCATACACCCTTGCATGTAAATTGTTTGGCACCCATCTATCCCACCATACTCAAACTTGATCATTTGTTCTTATTCTCCACTTTGTTCATTCTTTTCATAATGACTGAGCAGCCAAATACTAGGGTGGTTTAAACTAAATCATGCATGTGTTCGTTGTTTCAGTAGGATATGGACCCTGCAAATCATATTGAGCGGGAAAAAAATTAATTTATTTAGTCAACAAGATGAAAATTGAACCAATGTCAAGAAAAATCTATTTTTTTCTAAAAAGTAAATTCCTAACAAGCATTTGATACAAAAAAATCCAATTAGATAACAAAAATACAAAGTTAGAGCAATCCAACTTGCATTATGACATCATAAACATTAACATAATCTCACTTGGAGAGATAGTCCTCTCTAGTATGTGCTGGAGTATGATTTATGAATGAAGCAGTGGACGGGATTCGAAAAATTAGTGTTCAGACTTGAGTCTCGTTGAGGAGTTGGGAGAGTGGTCGAGTGAGTAGTTAACACAAATAGGAAAGTGACTAGGTCCATGGTTAGGTCTAGTAAATCATGGTTTGAACTAGACCAGATCAAGAGATCAATACATCCTAGTTTGTAGTTTACTATGGAAAAGCTCAATAAGGACGATCTCCATCTCCTCCTGGAGATTTGTCTAATTCTGTAATTGTGCAGCAAGTAGTTGTATCATTGGGGGTGTAGCTAGCTCTTCCACTCTGCAGGGCAAGGAAAGTGAACTAGTAGATGTAGGTTGTTTTCAAGTAGTGGTTAAAAAAGGAAAGGGTTGTGCTATCTTAGGTCGTAATAGCCTTGCTGGAGTGCTAGCCTTGCTGTTCAATCTAGAGTGCCACTAAACTCGAAAGATTTTAATCTTGTAGTTCATGTCTCCTCGAAAGAAAGGAAGGGGAAGAAGCAAGGTAAATGAGATTTTGACTCGGCCTAACTACAACACCCAACCGAAGGCTAAGTATAACCAACAACCGAAGGTAGCATAGGGTAAGCAAAGTAATAAAATTATCAAACCACAGGTCTCTAGATGTATCATTACTTCGACTAAGGTTTTTTATCTTGCCAAACAAGAATAGTGATTAAGAAAGCTAACTACACTAACCGAACCACTAACCTTGCTAATTAAAATGTTGGAGCTCTCTTAGGCATGATTGAAGATGCTCTATTTAACCTAGGGAGATATTCTCTCTCCTACGTCAAAAGCTCAATTGATATGTAGTGTGATCAAGACTCATGTAATTCATCATAAACATCAATCAAATAGATAGTAGGAGTAATCAAACATAGGATTTGTCACCTACATTAGGTCTCAAACCAAAACCAATAACTAGGGTTCTTCTATCTAAGTGAAGGAAACCTAACTTATAAAGAATAAGAGAGAGAGTGACTCGCTCTGACCATGATTTCAAAGGTTACTGACGCCGAGTGAGTTCACGTTCACCAAGACCATGAACTTTGAGTGTAAACCGTGAACTCAAGTGAGTGAAGCGGTGCATTTCGACACATCACTCCGAGTTCACAAACACGTTGAAGAGTTCATGGTCGTGAACTGAGCTCGATCCCAGTATATAATGTGAGCTGAAAGGAAGAGAGGAGGGGGAGCCTGAATGTGAGAAAGCACCTTCTTCTTCATATTTTAGAGGGAAAAACGACGAACCAAAGAAGAAAGAAGGCTAGGGTTGCTCCAAGTGGTGAATTGGGAAGAATATCCTCAAGAGAATATCAACACAAGATCAAAGGAGAGTGGAGGCATCACCATGATGGTTTCTACTTTTTTCTTTTGTGTTCTTCCCCTTTCTAGCATGGAGTATTAACCTTTTTCACTTGGGTGTTGTGAAACCCTAACTATTTGTCATGTAGTTGTTGTGTGAATTGAATGATTATTTATGGGTGTTGTTTAATTTAATGATTGTTTATGGGTGCTGTTTAATTTAATGATTGAGTTATTTTCATGATGATTGTGCATGTTTGTGCTTAGCAATCTAATTGGCCATTCTAACCTAGGTTAGAGGGGAAACCCCCTTTCCAAAGAGGCTTAATTTAGTTTGGATTCCTTGGGCTTTTCAAGCCACCTACCTAGGTTAATGTAGAAAAAACCTCTACCTTGAATTAAACGACTAGGTTAATCATGATTAAGCTGTCCAACCATCGGTTTGAGGGAAAAGGTAAGTCAACCCCCAATTCCCTTAACCAAGAGGGCTACTCTAGTAGCCTATAATGTATCCCTTGGTTTGGCAATTGAGAGTGTGGTCTTCGATCATAGTTGCACTTCCTAGCAGTTCACGGTTGCCTTGCCCATAACGTCCCATTCGATTCCACAAGCTATGGTTGTAGTTAGGGGGAAGTGACACCCGAGTTATCCTTGTCATCTAGAGCTTTCAAACCATTTACCTTTGCTTTGTTTTAATTTGATCCTTATAGTTTTCAACCAAACACCAATAATCCACTAGATAATGTTTCAAACAATGGAAGTAGGGGTACATGGACCGGCCCGGGTTGATATTTAAACATACTTGCCCTATATTGCAACCATCTAAGGTTTATACTTGGGCCTTAGGTGGAATTTTGTTTGATATTTAGGACGAGTCAAGTTTTTGGCGCCATTGTCGGGGAACTTCGGTACGTTATCTTGAAAAAGTTGTTTGGTGTTAATCTAGCTTTTATTTTTTAGCTTTGATTGTGTGAGTATTTTTCTTGTGCTAGACGTGGTGTTGTTCTCTAAGTGTGTGCAGGGCGGTGCATGACCCGGAGCAATTCAGCACCCTTTGAAGAGATCCTCCTTTGGGGGAGGAATTCCAAAATCCTTACTTGGAGATGAAACCCTAGTTTCTCTTCTTCTTTGGTTCGTCACTTTCTCACTCTAAAATCTGAAGAAGAAAAAGTTACTCACACTAGGTCTCCCTTTCCTCTTTCTTCCTTTCAGCTGGCTCTTTAAACTGAGATCGAGCCCAGTTCACGGCCTGAGTTCACGGTCTTAGCAATCGTGAACAGCCTTGGCATCAGTAACCTCAAAAACCCTCTCTAGACGCTCCTTGGTTCACGGATTTTGGCTCCAAATCACGGTCTTAGAGACCGTGAACTCCAATTGCAGACTGTGAACTGTGGTTGTTTCCTCCTCTTTGACCGGTCTTTGCTCCTTTTCTTCTAACTTTCGACTCCGGGGTTGGTTTCAGCTGTTAAGATCTGAAACACAGTGAAACATAAGAAACCTCGCGTAAAACCACCCTTTTTGGAGTTCAATTGCAACAAACATCAATAATAAACGGGGATAATAAGTGTACAATTAGACCCGAATCACTCCCCCACCCCGAGATGTTTGCTTGTCCCCAAGCAAACCATTTCACACAAGGTAATCTCTCAACCTAACAAAAATGCTTCGGGGACAAATCAAAGGGCACAAAGTGGCAAATCTCAGTGGCTATTGGCAATTAACACATGGACCGTTGCAAGGAATACCGACATCCACCACAAATGACATTCGAGGTCACCAAAAAGGGAAAACGAAAAGTTCTCACCTTGTTCATGAATCAATGCAAGTCTCAACAATATTACTTATCAACCACAACTAACCATGCATAACATTCAAGTCCATGGAACAAACGAATGGGAAACAAATGTCCTCACCGAGGTATGATATGACATGCAAAGCAAGAATGAATCACTCACTCTCTTGACCAGTGGGGTCAGGACCTTTTTGGAGCAAAGAATGTGCACAATCATCACCACTCGGAGCTATCGTCTCGTCGCCATGGAGACAACCTCTAAATGTTACAGTTCACGGGACGATTGTAATCACTAGCTTGTCCGGAGGTCTTAGACACGGGTTCAAATGACTGGCAATTGTCTTGGACATGGGGAAAAGGCTTTTTGGGTGGTGGCAAACACATCATGAGGTCCTAAATCTTCACCCTAAACCCTAAGGTTCTATGGTTTCTACTACGAATCTTCCCTACAAACAATGGCCACTAGCATCGGCCAAAAACCTTACTTCTCCCTTCCAAACTATCACTCGTCATGAACTTCCTTTAGCGCTCTTCCTCAGTCTACTCTTGCTATCACATTTTGACTTGGTAGTGAAGGAGCTCTAAAACAATGTGGGGGTTTCAATGGCTTGTGTGCCAAGAAACCATACTTAGAGCATACTCTTTGAATCTTTTGTGGCACTCTCTACTTTATTTACCCCGTTTTATTACCTCTTTTTTTATTCCTTTTTATTTCCAGTTTTCTTTTTCTCTTTTCTTTTCTTTTCTTTTCTTTTTGAGGGGGGTATTAGAGAGTTGAACACTTTCCACTTTACCTTTAACAACCAATGCTCTCTTTTAAAAACTCACTCCAACACTACTCTTTTCTCTTTCATTCCTAGCAAGAACCACACACAATCCTCTTATGTAGAACCTCAATGGAACTCAAAAGTGAGTGCTACGGGACGCAAGGACGATTCACGTTTAGACATGAAGAAAGGATGTCGGGTCGTTCTATCAAACACCATTAAACTCAAAAGCAAAATGCTCCTACAAAAGAACGATCCCCAAAGTCACAAGGCTCAAAGAGGTTGACAAGGGGATAAAGCATTTGGGGACAACCAACATTCGGGCGTGGACTAATCCTATGCCTCCATCATACTCACTAGTGACAACTATGATGTTACTCGCCATGTTAAGAGGGATCTAAGCACACAATAAGAAAACGATCGGCTCAAAACTCACCTAACTACCTAGTCACCCAATCATTCATTCCAATTTCAAAAAACACAATGAATGGCAATTGTAATCAACAAGTAATCGAGTCAAGACATCCATTCATTTTTACACACATGAAAATATGCAAACATTGCTTGGAGCCCTCAAAATTTTCAAATTTGGGCATACATCAAGGCTCCAAGCATCAAACACACTCACACAAGCATAAGAATAAACTACCCCCCCCCCCCACACACACACACACTTAAGTTTTACATTGCCCTCAACGGCGTAAGATAGGGGTAGAACGATGTTACCGCTTAGCTTGGTGTGCGAAAGTTAGAATTTTTCCGGGGTAGGAGAGTTTAGCTTCAAGGAGAAGACAAAAACACACACACACACAAACACAAAACATACTCGCTCGAGACGAGGTTATTACAAAAAACAATACGATAGTAGTAGTTGTTCACACATACTAAATAAAAGAAAGAAAAATAAAACAACAGAGTTTAGAGCTCCAAGTGGAGAAGTGGGGCGAAAGGAATTGGCTCTGCCACATGTATCACTCGTCGGCTACCTCTCACTAGGTCGAAGGCCCCTGCAAATCATCTGGAATGAGGGCCTTGCGACGAGCGATCCGCTCGAGCAGGGTGGTATGCCGGTCTAGCCGGAAAGTGATGCCCACGACGTGGGTCTCTAGATGGTCCATTCGCTCCACTCGGGGCACCCTGAAGTGGAAGGACCGGCACCGGATGGTGCTGCTGCTGGTGGTGGTGTTGCTGCTGCAGGACGCTGGAGCGCGGGACGCTGGCGGCGGCCGGAAGCTCGAGGTGGTGGCTGCTTAGGAGGTGGAACCTCTGCATCGGGCTCCACTAGAGCCGGGTCAACTACCGGCCGCATGACTCCTGAGGGTCGGAGCCCCTCAAGGTACTCTACCCCCCGCTCTCCCTGAAGCACTAGCTTCTCGTTGTAGAGAGTCGCCACTGGGAAGGGCTTTGTCTGACCAACAATGGAGCACCGCTCCAGATCCACCTGAAAGTGTCGAGCCAGCCTAGTGATGATGCCCCCCCCCCCATATGCATAATGTCCATCCTGTTTCGCCCCAGACACCGGGCGAAATAGGTGGCTATCAGAGATCCCAGGTGGATCGGCTCTGCTGGATGCCTCATTGAAAAGAGATTAAGCAGCTCTTTATTCGTGATCAAGAGCCCTGATTGCGAGCGGGGATGACCGATCGCGTGAGCAGTGTGTCCATGATCCTCCAAGGGGTCCTTAGCTTCACCGCATTGGTGCGGCCAGCCTCGAACTCGTCCTGCTCGTGCTCGGAGCGCCAGAGGGCCTGGAATGCGGCCTGGTAGTGGAAGTCGACGGTATATTGCCGCATTATATCGTGGCGAGCCCCATGGCCTGGGCGAATGCATCATAGGTCAACACCCGTGGCTAACCGCCCATCATAAATTCCACGTGGCTAACTTGCTGGTCGGGACGACGTGGGCGAAGGTGGAGTAGAACTCCACGCAGAGCTCGTGATAGATGAGCTCGTCCATAGACAACAGCTGGCGCCACTAGGGGGGGGGGGCTCAGCACCTAACATCATGGCTCGGCACCTGAACAGGTTAAACATGTCCAGGTCCAGCCGCCAATGTGGCCAATCGGGCCCTCTAGTATGCAAACTTTGTCCCGACCTGTGCGTGGTTCACCAAGTAGCTGACGTACTCGTGCTGCACGTTAAGCATCCTGCAAAACCGAAAAACATGCACTATACGTGCAAAACTCATTGGGAGGAAAAAGGAATTCGCCCCACACTTAAATTTCCACTACGACCCATGCTAATCAAAAAAATTAATCACAAGCACACCGAGGCATGGTTCTTGGTGTTCACGGTTATCCCACAAAAAAAAAATCTAAACCCAAACCATGCCATAGTGGTTACGAACCACCACTCAAGCATAAACATTTCACATCATTCAAAAATTAGCACTTGGTGGGCAAATTTCACAAATAAAAGCAATTCGAATCAAAATATGGCCACCAAGGCTCAACTAATCTCAAGCAACATCATTCAATCACCCTAATTCACCTAATTCATCACCCTAATGCTAAGTTCAACATTCAATTCACTAAAATTCTCCTCACTTCACTACCTAATCCGATTCTCCCAAAATAAATAAGGTAGAGCTGAAAACAAACCTAGATACTCAAGTTGGAAGGGTAGAGAGGTGAGGAGAGGGCGAGGAAGGCGAAAAAATTGGCTGAAAACAGACCAGAGGAGGGTCACCTGAGCTTTGTCGGAAGCTCGTGGAGTCTCGCCGGAGCCTCGCTGCCGGCGACTTCACCTGAAGAAAAATGCTCCAAATCTCCCCAAAATCTCAGCGATGGCCGCTTTTGATGCGGGGAGACTGGGTCTGGTCTTGGTTTTGGGTTTTGGTCGCCGGAAGTGGATGAGATGGGCAAAAACCGTCGGATTTTTGCGGTTTTTAGGCGAGTTTTGGGTCGTGAAGTGAAGGAAAACCATTCATGGCCCTTTTATTGGCAGACCCTGCAGTTCACGGACGCGCTTGCCAGTTCACAGTCGTTAAGACCGTGAACACTGCAATCCGTCCGTGAACTCAGGCAAGTCGATGGGTTTGACACACGTGGAAACACCCTGGTTCACGGATGCGTTTTCCTGTTCACAGATTTATAAGACCGTTAACAGGCAATCCGTCTGTGAACAATAGTGAAAACATGGTACTTCCAAAAAAATTTACTCGACCTACTCCACCGTGCCTACTATCATTCACGACGCAACTCAAAACACTCAATCACAAAAACACTTCATGGGGATACCAATCGACCACTTGAACTCTTCACTCGACAAAAAAACGAAAATAAGGAAAAGAAAACAAACCTACGTTGGGTTGCCTCCCAACAAGCGCTAAGTTAATGTCACTAGCTTGACGTAGCGGATCTATCACGCCTTTGAACGTGATGCAGCTGAGAGTGGATCTGCCACGTTCTCGGGGCGAGGCATGTCGCCTCTCAACTTTCTCTCCATGGGGTGGCCTTCTCAGCCAATGACTTATGCTTTGCCCTTCTCCTTCCACCAGGCATTAGCGTAACTTATCCTTTCTCTCCGAGATCTTTTCCTTCCTTCTTTGGGCGAGATGCCCTCCTTGCTTCCTGCTTCACATCATCACAGGAACCAACAGTAATGGTGGGGTTCGTGTTGCAAGGCTCTCCTCCACTTGCATACACATCACCCGGTTTCACTTCCTCACTCCTAGGCTTAGGATCAATTCCAAGAGTAATTCTCCCCGCACCATCCCTCAGAATCAAATTTCTCTCATTTATATCAATTAATGCCTTGGCGGTGGCAAGGAAAGGGCGTCCTAGTATGAGTGGCATCTCAGAATCTTCACTTATATCCAGGATCACAAATTCGTTAGATAACAGAATTGTTCCATTCGTACTAGCACGTCCTCCACTATGCCCCTAGGACTAATGATGGAGCGATCGGGCAATCTGACACTAAGCCTTGTGGTCTTTAGTTCACCTTTGTCTAGCCTCTTAAAAAGCTTAAATGGCATCACATTTATGCTCGCCCCTAAATCTGCCAAGGAATTTTCTATATGATGAGAACTAATGCAAAGAGGTATAGTGAAACTACCTGGATCGGGTTGCTTCTTGGGAAACCTGTTGAGGATGAAGGCTGAGCCCTCCTCTCCTAGGGTGATATTGGCGAGGTCTTCAAACTTCGGCTTCTTGGAGAGAAATCCCTTGAGGTATCTCGAGTACCTTGGCATGTGGGTCATTGCTTAAAGGAAGGGAATGTTGAGGTGGAGCTTTCGGAGCATCTGCATGAAACCTCCACATACCGCTTCCAATCTTTCCTTGTTCATCCTTGTGGGAAAAGGTAGGGGTGGCATGTACTCGGCCACAGGTGGTGGCATCGGCGATGCCTTCCTCGCCACTCTTCTCTTTTCCCCCTGAGGTTTCCTCTTCTTCACCCTCGGGTAGAGTGTCTTCCTTCTCATTCAATTCTTTGGCAACAACCTCCGGAGTCACCTTCCCACTTCTCAAATGAATTGCATTCACCACGGCATGATCCTTGGGGTTGGTAATGGTTTGAGAGGGTAGGGCTCCCTTTGGTATCTTGGTGAGGATCCCGACAAGATTGCTAATTTGCACTTCCAAGTTTTGGAGACTTGCTTGATGGCTTCGGAGTCCCGCCGCAACCGAGGTAAACTTGGAGGTTACCACATCCATGAATTGCTCAATCTTCTCGAACTTCTGAGATCTTGTACTCACAAAGGAGGTCACAAGGTCTTCAAGCTTAGAGAACTTGTTGACTTGTTGTTGTTCTTGTTGAAACCCTTGACCGCCTTGTGCTTGGTATAGTTTTAGGAAGTTCGAGTTTGGGAATTGAGGCCTTTGTTGAATGAAGGTTGGTCGAGGTTGATAGTTGCCCGTTGGACCTTGGAAACCGGGAGGTCTTGGATTGGTAGGGGAAGACCAAGCGCAGTTTGGATGATTGCGCCACCAGGGGTTGTAGGTGTTGCGATAAGGGTTTTTCCCTCTAGCATTGGCAATGAAACTCACTTGCTCCTCGGGGTTACTTGTCTCCTTCATTACTAGGCAATCTGCAATTTCATGATTAGTGCTTGAACACCAATCACAAGACATGACCACTCTCTTTTCTTGCTTCTTGTCCTCAAGGATCACCTCAATCAACTTGTCAAGCTTCGCTTCAAGTGGAGCACTTGCTCCCACACTTTGCACTCCTATTTCGGTGCTTATCTTTCCAATTCTTGTCAAGCCCCAATCATATCTCTTAAGAGCCATATCTTCGAGCAAATCAGTCACTTGAGGAGGGGTCATGTTCATCAACTTCCCTTGGAAAAGAGAGTCGATGAGGATCTTGTCATCTTGAATGAGTCCTCCATAGAAAGTTTCTATTCGAGATTTCTCCTCGAATCCATGGTGAGGGCATTGGAGGAAGTAGTCAGAGAATCTTTCCCATGCATCCCTCAATGTCTCATCATCCTCTTGCTCAAAGTGAGTGATCTTCTTCCTCCACTCGGTCTTCTTAGAAGGAGGACAATATCGGGTCATGAAGTTGATGAGTAGGTCGTCCCAAGAGGTGATAGATAGAGCCAGATGGTTGTTGAGCCATCGAAGTGCCTTCACCGCCAAAGAATAGGGGAAGATCTTGAATCGCAATGCCTCCTCGGGGAGTCCATTTATCTTCAAGCTTCCCGCTAGCTCAAGAAACCTTTCGACATGCTCTCGTGGTGATTCATGACCAAGCCCATGGAAGTAGGCGTTTTGTTGAATCATCGTCACGAGAGAGGGCTTGATTTCAAAGTTGTTGGGGCCACGAGTGGATGTAAGATGGGATATTGGATATCCGCCGCCCGTGGAGCCATGTAATATCCCATAGTCCTTGGATCTTCCTCTGCTCCCTCGGTGTTGATTCCCCGCTATCTCAACTTCAACTTCTCCTTCAATTCTTTCAATTCCGGGACCAACTTGTTGTCCCTTTTCTTCACTTCTCCTTCTTGACTCCGCTTGCTCCCTCTCTCGAGTTAGAAGTCGGAGAGTCCGATTGATGTCCTCGTCCAGTGGTGTTAAAGGTATCGGATTGCTCCGGGTCATGCACCTCCCTACACACACTTAAAGAAAACAGCACGTCTAGCACAAGCAAACACTTTCCAACGTAACAAAATAGAAATTAAAAGCTAGATTAACAAAAAAAACAATCTTTTCATGATAACGGACCGAAGTCCCCGGCAACGGCGTCAAAAACTTGATTCGCTCTGACTATCACAATAAAATCCAACATAAGGCCCAATTATAAACCTTAGATGGGTGCAATATAGGGCAAGTATGTTTAAATATCGACCTGAGCAGGCCCATGTACCGCTACTTTGATTGTTTGAAACATTATCTAGCGGATTAGTTTTGGTGAAAACAAAAGTCTGACGCTAAATTACTTTGCAAAGGTAAAATGGATTTGACACTAATTGAGAAGGCTTCACCCAGGTGTTGCTCCCCCAGCTAATAATTATGGCTTGAAGAATCGAATGACCGTGTGTGGTTAGGGGGTCATAAACCGCAGGGAAGTCTAACAAGTAACCAAGGCTACCCTCTTAGTCTCTAGGTCGAGGAAATGGGATACGATACAAGCCGCTAAAGCGACCCTCTCGACCTATTAACTAAGGAATGGTTGTCCAACAAGTAGCCAAAGCTACCCTCTTAGTCTCTAGGTTGAGGAAATGGGATATGATCCAAGCCGCCAATGTGACCCTCTCAACCTATTAACTAAGAAAAGGTTGTCCAACAAGTAGCCTAAGTTACCCTCTTAATCTCTAGGTTGAGAAAATGGGATACGATCCAAGCCGCTAATGCGACCTTCTCAACCTGTTAACTAAGGAAAGGTTAGAATTCACCCTCAAATTGGAGTTCGGACGGCCACCCACAACCAAACCCTAAGTGCTAATACAAAATATGAGGTTTGCGCTGCATTAACCTAACTAGGAGGCAACGGATTACCCAAGAAAACCCAGCATTCAAGCCTCTTTCAAAGAAAGGATGGGTGTTTTCTCTCTACCTAGGTTAGAATGGCAATTAGATTGATAGGCTTTCACACAACACAATCATTCATGAATAATACCTCCACATTCACATTAAACACAACCACACACAAAATCATTCAATTCATACAAGCGTTCACATAACTGTAGCTAGGGTTTACAAACACCCAAGAGAAAGAAGGGACTACTCCATGCTAGGAGAAGGGGAAACACAAGAGAGGGAAAGGAAAACCATCAAGAAGCTTCTCATCTTCTTTGGTTCGTTACTTTCTCACTCTAAAATATGAAGAAGAAGTTTCTCACACTAGGCCTCCCTTTCCTCTTTCTTCCTTTCAACTGGCTCTTTAAACTGAGATCGAGCCTAGTTCACGGCCTGGGTTCACGGCCGTGAACATCAAAACGCGTCCATGAATTCCTTAAGATGGATCAAAACACACTGCGTTTTGATCCAGCTTAAGGATTTCACGAACGCGTTTTGATTATAGCCATGAACTAGGCTCGATCTCAGTTTAAAGAGCCAGCTGAAAGGAATAAGAGGGGGAGAGACCTAGTGTGAGAAACTTCTTCTTCTTCTTCTTCAGATTTTAGAGTGAGAAAGTGACAAACCAAAGAAGAGGAGAAGTTAGGGTTTCATCTCCAAGCAAGGATTTCGGAATTCCTCTCCCAAAGGAGGATCTCTTCAACACAAGGAGCAAGGCTTTCATCTTCTTGATGGTTTTCCTTTCCCACTCTTGTGTTTTCCCTTCTCCTAGCATGGAGTAGTCCCTTCTTTCACTTGGGTGTTTGTAAACCCTAGCTACAATTATGTGAATGCTTGTATGAATTGAATGATTTGTGTGTGGTTGTGTTTAATGTGAATGTGGAGGCATTTTTTCATGGTGATTGTGTGTACTATGTTGACCTAACTTAGAGAGGAGACCTCCTTAGGTTAAGATGTTGAATTAGAGATGGGTGTTCTTCGGCATTGCATGCCTCCTAGGCTAGTTTAGAGAGGAAACCTCTTTTATCTAAAGAGGCTCAATTTGAGTTGCGTTTCCTTGGGCATTCAAGGCCTCCTACACAAGTTTAGAGAGAACCCTCCTTAACCTAAGAGGCTCTATTAGAGATGGGTTCCCTTGGGCATTACAGGCATCCTATTATAGGTTAATTGAGGGCAACCCTCCTATTTTGTATTAGCACTTAGGGTTTGGTTGTGGGTGGCCGTTTCCTACTCCAATTCTAGGGTGAAGTCTAACCATTCCTTAGTTGATAGGTTGAGAGGGTCGCATTAGCGACTTGGATCATATCCCATTTCCTCAATCTAGAGACTAAGAGGGTAGCCTTGGTTACTTGTTAGACATCCCTGCGGTTTATGACCCCCTAACCAAACACGGTCGTTTGATTCTTCAAATCGTAATTGTTAGCTGGGGGAGCAACACCTAGGTGAAGCCTTCTCAATTAGTGTCAAATCCATTTTACCCTTGCAAAGTACTTTAGTTTTAGACCTTTGTTTTCACCAAAACTAATCCGCTAGATAATTTTTCAAACAGTCGAAGTTTCGGTACATGAGCCAGCCAGGTCGATATTTAAACATACTTGCCCTATATTGAACCCATTTAAGGTTTATAATAGTGTACCTTAGGTGGGATTTTATTGTGATAGTCAGAGCAAGTCAACTTCCCACACGTAATAGAAACTGAAATATGATTTTTAAAAACACAACCTAGCGTAAAACGGGTCGAGGAATGGCGATTACCAAGTCAAACAATCAAGATATAAAGGTGTAAAATATGTACAACTACGACATAAATCTGGTATCGAGTCTTGTGTGATCACAACAATATATAGTCCAAACAAAACCAATGAAAGAGCAGCCTTGTATAAAGAGTTGAGAAGATATCCCGTCAATAGTGAGCCTTGAATCTTTTGTGATGATTTCAATGCTATTGTTGATAGCTTTGAGGATTTTAATACTCCAGTGTTGAATCAAAGCACATCATATTTTAGGAAATGGATAGTGGATATGAAATTGGTGGATAATAAGGTTCTTGGCTCATGGTTCACTTGGTGAAAAAAATAGTCTAATAATCCTATTGCTCGTAGAATTGATCGTGCTTTGGTAATTGATGCTTGGTTGGATAATTTTAAACTTAGTTTAATTCAGACCTTGGCTCAAGGTGTGTCAGATTAGTGTGGTCTTTTTGTTCAAACTGGTCATTTGGTTGATTCACTGCCAAAGCCTTTCAAATTTTTCACATTTGGGAGGCAACACCCTCAGTACTTAAATAAGTTGAAGGAAGCATGGTGTACTGAGGCTACTAGGGTGCCTTATTTCATTCTTTATTAGAAGTTGAGAGTACTTAATGACAAGTTTAAGAGTTTGAATAAGACTTATGTTTTTGAGTTATCTTTGAGAACAAGAGAGCTGAAGATAAGCTGGAAATTATGCTAATGAGTGTTCTATCTTATCCTTCATAGCTTTGTGTAGGGAGTTGCAAAGTGTAGAGGAGAATTTTTTCAAGCAAAAGTCAGGAATTGGACGGATTACTGAGGGAGATGCGGATACAAGTTTATTTCAATGGTCAAAGCTAGAAATCATAAGCAAACTATTCAGAAGCTTATTAAATATTAGGGTTAATACCCTAGTTTGGCCCGAAGTTTAGCGTAAGTGTCAGTTTTGGCCCAATTTTCTTAATAAGACATTTCTGACCTACTTTTCAAATTAATGGACAGATTTGGCCCAAAATTTATGTTGACTGTCAAAACTGACGGTCAATGTATTTTTCTGTTAGTGACTCAAAATCCTATGCTGAGGTGGCTATGACATGGCTGCCACATCAATTATTTGCCAATAAAAAACTAAAAAAATAACTAAAAAATAAAAACAAGAAAACCCCCCTCCCGTGGCCATTATTCTTCCCACTTCGCCTGTATCTCCTTCTTTCGTCTTTGGCATCGCCGACAACGTCCGTCCCGCGAAAAGAACATCAACAACGAGTGGGAATGAATCTAAAGGAGTCTTTGCATCTTCCATTTCCTCTTCCTGGAATATATTTTTCCCTTTACCCAAATAAATTTGCCGAGACCAATCACCAAGATGAAATGGGGATTTTGGATCTGGTGTGTGTCCGACGGCCAAGTCGATGAAGCAGAGTGAGGCGACGGAGTTGATGGAGCGGAGGGAGACGACGGGTCGTGAAACAAATACCAACGTCGGGCTCAACATCGCCGCACTCACCACCGCTACCATGACTCCCAGATCCAGTCACCGCTTACTTGACCTAGAACAAGAAGGCCGAGAATCATGAACCTCTCTAGCGACCAGTCGATTGGATTCAACCTGCTTTCTTTTCGCTACTTTCATTTCGCTTGAGATTAGATTTTTAGGGACGATGGCAACGACGAGGGCTGGTGTCGATTGGAGAGGAGAGGCGAAGAAGGAATGCGGCAAGGGATGAAAATGACGACAGATGGCAACAACGAAGGTTGCCATGGACGGAGGATGTGCAGTGGACGACGAGGAGAGAAGACGAAATGGTCGGCCTCAGATCCCCAGCCGCTAGCTTCCCATCGCTTTTGATATTCCTCCAGATCGATTCGAGGGAGAAGATGATTTTCGAGGGAATCCGCCGATGTTGCTGACGACGACGAAGTGGAATCGGACGGGACGGCTACCACAACGATGGGGAAGGTGGAGGGGCATGTGGAAGGGAAAGATAGAGGAGGAGAAGGAAGAATAAAGAAGAGAGTCAATAGAGGAGAATCCAGAATCTTTATGTTATTTATTTTTGTTTTATTTATTATTATATAATTTTTTATTTTTTAGCATAAATAAATGACATGGAAGCCACATCACTGGCACTTCAGCACTAGATGTTGAGTCACTGACGGAATAAGTGTTTGACTGTTAATATTAACGGTCAAAGAAAATCCCGGGCCAAATTTGTCCAATAATTCAAAAGCGGGCCATAAATGTCTTATTTGAAAAATGGAGCCAGAACTGTCACTAACGCTATACTTCGTGCCAAACTAGGGTATTAACCCTAAATATTATGGAGAAATGGTCGCTGAAGTAAAAGAGATGTGAAAATGGTTGTTGCCTTTCATAAGGGGTTATTGGGTAAGGTTGACTCTAATGTGCAAGATACAACTGGTTACTTTCAAAAGCTATTGGAATTGGTGCATAAACTTGAAGATATGGATGTTGATTCACTGATTTCACCTGTTACAAGAGAAGAAATTAAATTAAATAATTGTTTTTTGGCATGGGTAATGATAATGCCCCTGGAGCGGATGGTTATACAGCAAAATTTTTAAAGTTGGATTGGGATCTCGGCTATCAAAACTCATCTTGGGGGAGGCTTATCATGTCATCGCCAATGATGAGCAACATTGGATTATCACTAACGATCTCTATTCCTAGGAAATAAGCGAATGCATTTAAGGCCAAGGGGGAGAAACTATGCTTTGATGAACTGACTTTGGAAGGGCGCCTATTCTGCACTTACTGCAGAATCAGCAAAAAGGTATAAATCTTGTCAAACTTGGGTCGAACCTTTGCGGCTAATGTTGGGAGTAATATGGACTCTCACATTCTTGGATCATTAGCAATTTAGGTTTTCCAACTCAAGGTTTTTCTCTCAGACCTCCCACAAGTCTCGTTGTCACACAAAAGCAACCTATATGGTAATAATTTTTATTTCCATAATGCATATGTTATTGATTCTCATTGTAACAAGCACATTTCTATATATAAATCGTTATTTACTTGTGAGTTGGAAAACCACTCACCCTTACAGGTTACGATTAACAATGGCAAAAGGATTCCAATTTGTGATATTGGGGTTTCTAAGTTACAAAATGGAATAGTTCTTGGTCGTGTATTGCATGTTCCAGATTTTTAGTTCAACCTATTTTCTTCGGCCGTCTGACAATGGATCACTTGGTTGTGTTAATCTTTATGAGTAATTTTTGTGTCACTCGGGACTGGTACTCAAAAGAAATGATTGGGATGAGGAACATCTTGATTTCATCTACTATTAATGTATGTTAGAAGATGATCATCTAGTAGCCTTTTCAACACGACAAGTCGTTCAATTCTGAATCGTGGCACACAAGACTTGGACATCCCTCTTAAACTAGTACACAATGTTACAACCTTATATTTTCTGCACTTTAGTATTAACAATTTAATGAAGACTCGTGCTTTCATTGTGTCAAAGCCAAACATACTTGTCTTCCTTTTTTAGCTAATACTATTAAAACTCAGTCTTGTTTTAAACTTATACACATAGATATTGGGGGGTGCTACAAGCAAGCTTCATTCAGTGGAACACATTATTTTCTTACTATAGTGGATGATTTGTATCGAGCTATTTGAGTTATTTACTTCAGTACAAGTCTATAGTTGCTCGTTATCTAATTAATGTTTTTAATCAATTTTTTACTCAATATGGTGGGTGCATCAAACTTATTCAGAGTGATAATAGTTGGGTGTTTAAGGTTCCCAAATTAAAAGATTGTTATAAGAAGGAAAGGGTCATCCTTCAAACTTCTTTTAATTTACTAACACTTCTCGACATAATGGAGTTGTAGAACATAAGCATCAACACTTGTTGAATACCACTCATTCACTACTTTTCAACTTTGGATTACTAACTCAGTTATAGGAAGAGTGTGTGCTTACTGTTGCTTATCTCACCAATCTTTATTAGGGGTGGAGTTTCGGTTACGGGTTGTCGGTTAACCAGTCGGTTAACTCGATAACCGGCCAATTAACCCAATACTTGGGCAGTTATTCACTAACCGATAACCGAGATAACCGAAATTTAGTCGGTGTTTGGAGGCTGTTCGAGATGGTTTCGGTCTTGGAGGTGGTTTGGTTAACCAAAAACCGAGATAACCGAAGTCTACATCCCTATTTCGGTCAGTTGTCGGTAAGGAGAGCCGGCAGTTCAGTTAGCCGATAACCGTCCAATCGGTTACCAATTATAATCAAACTAACCGAAACTCCATCCCTAATGTTTATCATTGGTCTCCATTCAGCCCCATCCCTACTGAACTTCTGTTCGGAAAAAGTTCTAAAAATTCACATCCTCGCAGCTTTGGGTGCTTATTATATGCAACATACACACATCTACATCTTTCCAAAGATTTCCCATCTAGTCGAGCAAAATATTTTCTTGGATATCCATATTCCCAATGCGTTTAATGGGTCTATGATCTAGAGACCATCATATTTACATGTTGCATAATGTGTTCTCTTTAAAGCACATATTCCCGTTCTCACTAGTCTCCCAACCTTGAACCAGTTTTTTACTTTTACATGGTAGATGAGGATTTATTTGGATCTCCCAACCTCATCATCGTCTTTCCCCATGCCAACTGTGAAGTCACTTCTCTTGACATCATCTCTAGAATGCTCAGTTCCTATCAACAAGCCAGCAGCCTTGGTCTCCTCTCCTCAATCCGCAGAGCAAAGTTCTAGACCAAACATTTCTCCTCTATCAACTAACTCTCGTATGACTGCAATAGTTGATTTTCTTCATCATCTTTGTCACCTTCACATGCTCAAGTTTTTCTCCTTAACATAGAAACCGGGATTCTCAACCATCAGTTCATCTCAAGGGTATTAGGTCACCGTCTCTGTTCATGCGTAGGTGTCACACATTTTTTTTTATATTCTTTATAAATATGTTTTCTATGATCAAATTTTTTTTTTGATATGACTTGAATCGGATTACCAGCCGCTACGACTGGTAATCACTACAACAGATTTGGCCTATTATGACAAAAATTATTTTTTGTCATTTCCAGGTTGTCACAATAGGGTGTGTAATATGACAAAACGCGACGTTGTCCTATTAGGTGTGCCTAATGTGACAACGTTGAGTTTTGTCATTACAGTTTGTCATAATAGGTGGGTATTGTGACAACTATCTTATGTCACAAATAATGTTGTCAAAATAGGCATCCCCAATCGGGATGTAGGAGACTCAAAAGTGACAAAGTTAATCGTCAGAATAGAGTTTGTCATATTATACCGTCATGACATGTTCAAATGACAAAGCCTATTTTCATAATAGACATTATTATTCCCACCGCGAGCTGACAAAATGCAGATTCGTCATAATATATTGGTTTCACTTTTTATTATGTCAAATTAGGTTGTCATAATACCTATTAGGCACAATTAAAATGTACTTTTTCGTTTTAGCGGGTGAAAATTAGAGTTTTGGCGGGTGACTTCTCAGTTTTTCCTCTATATAGTTATGATTTGAATTTTTACAGAAGACGATGACACATAGGTAATTTGGTGGAAATATTGAGGACAAAATAGTAATTTGGTATAAAGAACTGGTTTGGGTATTGAAGAAACCCTAGCCACCCTCTCTCTCTTTTTCCCTCCCCTTTATGTTCTCTCTCTCGTTCTCTAGCGAACAAAAGAAAGAAGGAAAGGAAGCCTTCTTCCTTTGCATCTCCTCTTCTGCTCGATTCTTCTTCTTCCTCATCTCACTTTTTATCTCTCGATCCGCCTCTCCTTACTCTTTCTTTTGTCTCCCGAGCAAAGAGGAAGTCCCTTTCCTTCCCCTCGTTCTTTCCAGAAAAGTTGAGAGAAAAAGAGAACAAAGGTGGCAGCGAGGATGGAGGAGGCCAACGCCGACGACGATTTCAAAGACGGCAGCAGAGGTATGATCCATTTTTCCATTGCATGTCGATTTTTAAGATTTGAGTTTAGGGTTCTGATTGTGTTTTTTTAATCTGATTTTTTTGGGATTGATGGCGAGGTTTCTGGTCTCGAAGAAAAAGGGAGGAAAAGGTCCCGGCTCTGGAATCCACCGCCCAACTTTTATCTTGCGAAACCCTAAAAATAGTCTTCCTCTATTTGTCACACACATGAGACTCTTCTCCATCGCGAACAAGGAAGAAAGGGATAAAAATAAAAGATCCATCATAAATCTGCTTGGATTGAGGGTATAAGAGTGAAAGCTGCTCGAAGCATATTATTAAAAAAAACTGCTCGAAGTAGAGGAGGATGAATTCTGAGGGACATAGTAAGTAAGTTAGAGAAGGAGATTTAGCTTAAATCTTCTATTATGCGTTGATTTCTTCTGAATATGTGATTGAATAATGTATAATTTATTGAATGTAGCCTCCCTGTTGTTTATCATGATTTTTATGGGAATAAACTAAAAACATGAATATTGTGCTTCTGCAACAGGCTGTTTGTGATGCTTTGTGGGAAGAATCATAAACTCTAAACAATCTATGAGGTAAAATAGAAAAGCCAAGTCAAACATTGTGGCAAAAGGGTTAGCTCGTTTTCATAGATCTCGGGTAAGTTTAGTAGTCCTCTTATTCCCCTTGGAGTTACCATTGTTGTAAACTTTATGGGCAATCTTTTACCTATAGGGAAGTTGCTAATCTAGCATTTATACCCTATTAACTCGCTGTAAATGGTTAAGTTTCATTGAACTTCCTCCATTGTAGCTTGTCTGTTCAATATTCTTTCGGAGATAGTGCTAGGTTGAATCAACAATGTCATTTAGCATCATTAGTGCCTATTTATTTCCTTGTTATGCCTGGTTATAATCAAGACTGTCATTTCCTAATGAGTTGATTATATGATGTTTTGGAAATCTTGTATAAAATCTTGTTTCTAGCATCCATCTCTTTCTTCCTTAGTCTTTGTATCATTTAGCTTAATTGTATGTTATGTATAACTCCACATCTCTTATATGAAAATTGGATTTTCAAACAGGGGTGTCATTTTTCGTTAGTCTTTATCAGCTAATGAAAGCATACAAGATATTTCCCTATTTCGTTGATGTTACCTACCTTCTTGCCAAGTTCATTTCATGATCAATCTTTAGCCAATTGACCTTAGTATTCAAAACTGGATTCCTATATTGATTTCACGTCAGTAATGGTTAAAACTTATGATGATTTGGATTCCCTGCTGCCTTGCTGTTTTAGTTTTCTTTTCTTCCTTCGTTTTTTTAATAACAAATGGCTTCCCATCTTGGTTGTAGGAAAAAGGGGAGCCACCAGCGACGGAAAAACAGGAGGAACCCTACTTGTTCTTTGTGTTATGGTGAGCAAGGAGTTAGAATGCTTGGAATGATTGTAATATTTTGAATATTTGGTTAGTACTCTATTGGGGTGCTTATCTATTAATGCAATGCAGGTTTCATTTTGAATTGTGTCATTCTTTTATTAGTTCAGATGTAACGTCAAAGTCAATTCATCACTTTATTTTACATTACCAAACAAATATTGCTCGTCATATTTGACACGAGGCACATACAACACCTTCCACGACAAACTAAACTCGTCATAATATGATGTAATGACAAAATATATTCGTTGTATAATCGTGTAATATGAATAACAATTCTGACAAAATCAGCAAATTATGACAAAACTAATAAAAATATATTTCGTCATAAAATCTATGTTTGTCACAATAGACTAACTAGAACATGAGCTAAACTGACAAACCAAAGTCCAAATGTGACAAACCACACCCTTATAGTGACAAAACTATTCGTCACTTTCTTACCATTAATATGACACAAGAATATGTCACAATATCATACAGCAAATGTGACAACTATATTTAAAATATTTGTCATATTTGACCTATCCTGACGGAGATTAAATGACAACACGTTGTGACAACGTAATTTGTCATAATAAACCTAATCTGACAAAACATAGGTCTAATATGACAAAAACCTACCGTCAAAATAGGTCGAATTTGTTGTAGTGAATCGGGGGTCTCGCTGCCCGGTCAGGGAGTGGGGTCCAGGGGCAACGTTATTTGAGTTCGGGTTCTGGGCCTGGTCTGAACCGTTTCCTTTGCCATATTGGATTAGGTTTAGACCCACATGGAGAAGTACTATAAATACTTCTCATACTCCTCTGTAATCTGTAATCTCCTTGATATAGTGAAACTGGCTCTCTCTCGCCCGTGGACGTAGCTAACACACATCGTGTTAGTGAACCACGTAAATCGTGTGTCGTGTTTTCGATTCTCGCTTTCGTATTCTTGCTGTGTCGATTCCTGCAATTTCCCGATCCGTAGCAGCGCGTTTATAACAAGGGGTATCAGAGCCGCGGCTGGAAATCAGACTAGGGTTTTTTTCGATTCAGAAGAATGACGTCGGTGAACATGAAGATCGAAAAGTTCACGGGGAAGAACAGCTTCGCTATATGGCATATCAAGATGCAAGCTTCATTAAAACAGCAAGGGCTGTGGGGGGCCGCTGTCTGTGAAACAGAAGAAGGCAGCGGTCGATGATGATGAGTGGAATACCCTGGAGGAGAAGGCCCACTCGACCATCATGCTATCGTTGTCTGATGACGTCATCATTGAAGTCGCTGCTGAGAAGATTGTCGGGGGCTTGTGGTTAAAGTTGGAGAGTCTGTATATGACGAAGTCCTTAACCAACAAGCTGCATCTCAAGGAACGGTTGTTCAGCTTGAGGATGCAAGAAGGTACGCCTTTGAGGGAACATCTCGAACAGCTTAACTCTATTTTGCTGGATCTATGTAATATAGATGTTCAAGTTGATGACGAGGATGCTGCCCTAATCCTGCTGGTTTCTTTGCCGAGTTCATATGAGAATTTCGTTGATTCTTTTATTGCTGGTAAAGAAAGCGTGTCGTTGGAGGATGTCATGTCTGCTCTTCATACGAGAGAGATCAGGCATAAGGCGTCCGGATCTGGTACAGGTGGTGAGGCATCGGGTTTGGCTGTTACAGGTGGAAAGGGAAAGAAGAAATCTGGTAAAGGGAATTCAAACAAGAATTCCAAGGGTTCTGGTCCACATCCAGGTGATGCTTGTCACAACTGTAAGGAAGTGGGGCATTGGAAGTACAACTGTCCCAAGAGAAGAGGGCAATAGAAGAAACAAGGTTCAGTTGCCGTGGCAGAAGTGGAAAACAGTTCTGAAGACGATCTCGCCTTGGCTGTAGATGAGAAGACACATCGTGGGGATGTGTGGTTTCTGGATACTGCAGCCTCATACCATATGTCTCCGAATAGGGATTGCTTCACAACCTACGAGCAGATAGATGGTGGTAACGTGGTCATGGCTAATGGAGCTGTCTGCAAGGTTGTTGGAATCGGGTCCATAAAGGTTTGGACACATGATGGTTCGTTCTGTACCGTGAATGATGTCAGGCAGGTTCCACAAATGACAAAGAACCTGATCTCCTTGAGTCTACTCGACAGCAAGGGTTTCAGTTTCAAAGGAAAAGGTGGAGTTGTGTATGTCTGCAAAGGTTCAAGGAAGGTGCTGAAAGGCGTGAAGCGTGGGACCTTGTATGCATTACAAGGGTCTGTGTTGTCTGGTTCTGCTGCAGTTGCATAATCTCAGGTTCATCAGGAAGATATGACCACTCTCTGGCACATGAGATTGGGGTATATGAGTGAACGGGGGATGCAAGTTCTGTCGAAGAGGGATCTTCTTTGCGGGCACAAGATGCAGAATTTGGAATTCTGCGAGCATTGTGTGTTTGGGAAGCTACATCGCAGCAAGTTTCCCAAGAAGGGTATCCACCGGACGAAGGGGATACTAGATTACCTCCACTCCGACTGTTGGGGTCCTTCACGAGTTTAATCCATTGGAGGCAGCAGGTATTTTCTGTCTATTATTGATGATTATTCGAGATTTACTTGGATTTTCATGATGAAGCAGAAAAGTGAGGCTTTCACGAAGTTCAAGCAGTGGAAGACATTGGTGGAGAATCAGACCGGGAAGAAGATCAAGAAGCTGCGAATAGACAATGGTCTGGAGTTTTGTAATTCTGAGTTCAACGAATTTTGCAAGGATGAAGGGAATGCCCGTCATCGGACTGTGAGAGATACACCTCAGCAGAATGGCGTTGCAGAAAGGATGAACCAGACGTTGTTGGAGAGAGCACGGTGCATGCTCTCTAATGCTGGACTAGAGAGAAGATTCTGGGCAGAAGCAGCGAACATGGCGTGCTTCCTGATCAACCGTGGACCTCACACAGGTATTGAGTTGAAGACTCCTTATGAGGTGTGGTATGGTAAGTCTGCTGATTACTCTTCACAGAAAGTTTTTGGGTGTCCTGTTTATTATCATGTGGATGAGGGTAAACTGAACCCAAGGGAAAAGAAGGGTGTATTTGTGGGTTACGGAGATGGAGTTAAGGGATTTCGAGTTTGGTCACCTTCTGAGCATCGAGTTATACTCAGTAGAAATGTGATATTTGATGAGAAGTCTATGTTTAACCCCATGTTGAAGGTTACTGTTGTTGAAGGTAGCAGGAATGTTGATAAGCAGGTGGAGCTGCAAACTCTCAATGAGAGTGAGTTTGAGCACCAAGGTGGAAAAGATCAACATGATGAGGATGTCTCTGCAGAGCCAGAAACTTCAGAGTCCAGTGCAAGAGCTCAACAGTCTATTGCTTCAGGTAGACCGAAGAGAGCGACTGCAGGAGTACCTCCACAGAGGTATGGCTTCGAGGACATGGTGGCGTATTCATTTCAGGTTGCTGAAGAAGTGGATGCAGGAGAGCCACAATCCTATAGAGAAGCAGTTTCGGGTGGTGAAGCTGATCAGTGGCTTGCCGCAATGGGAGATGAGATGGAAGCCCATGACAGGAATCAGACTTGGGAGATAGTCAAACGACCACATGGAAGGAAGATTGTTACAAACAAGTGGATCTACAAGAAGATGGAAGGAATCACTTCTAAAGAGGGCATGAAATTTAAAGCTCGGGTGGTTGCACGAGGATTCTCTCAAAGGGAAGGAGTTGACTACAATGAGATTTTCTCACCAGTGGTCAGACATACTTCGATCAGAATGCTACTAGCAATAGTGGCACATTATGACTTGGAGCTCGAGCAGCTAGACGTGAAGACAACTTTCCTACATGGAGAGTTGGAGGAAGAAATTTACATGACTCAGCTAGAAGGATTCGAGGTTCCGGGAAAAGAAGACTATGTTTGTAAGCTGAAGAAGTCCTTGTATGGACTTAAGCAGTCTCCGAGGCAGTGGTACAATAGGTTTGACAGTTATATGCTTGAGCTGGGCTATAGCAAAAGTCCATATGATTGTTGTGTGTATCACAACAAGGTGGAGGATGCTTTGATGATCTATCTTGTTTTGTATGTGGATGATATGCTCATAGCTGCGAGGTCAAAGTTTGATATCCAGAAGTTAAAGGGGCTTCTCAGTGCTGAGTTTGAGATGAAGGATTGGGAGCTGCTTAGAAGATCTTGGGTATGGAGATTTACAGGGACAGGTCGAAGAAGAAGCTTTTCTTGTCACAGAAGAGCTACATCCAGAAGATACTGTCGAGGTTTGGCATGTCTTCAGCAAAGCCCTTAAATACTCCTAGTGCTTCAAATGTTCATCTATCCTTAGCTTATGCACCGCAGTCAGAGTGCTTGGTGTCTGGGTATTCTGACTCGGAAGTGATACAGAGTGCTTGGTGTCTGGGTATTCTGACTCGGACTATACTGGAAATGTTGACACGAGGAGATCGATGACCGGTCATGTATTCACTCTTCGGAGTTCTGTAGTGAGCTGGAAGGCAACTTTGCAGTCGGCGGTGACATTGTCTACTACTGAGGCAGAGTATATGGCGTTGACAGAAGCTGCTAAGGAGGGAATATGGTTGAAGGGACTGGTTGGTGATCTGGGTCTACATCATGATCAGGCAGTGGTGTATTGCGACAGTTTGAGTGCAATATGCTTGGCCAAGGATCAAGTCCACCATAAGAGGACTAAGCACATCGACGTGAGGTATCATTTCTTGAGGACAGAGAAGAGGATTAAGGTGAAGAGTTCCACATGGCAAGTTCCAACACTGCTTGGACTTGCTGAATGTCTTCAGTGGGTGACTCCGCCCTGCGGGGCATTGATGGCGGGAGAGAGGGAGAAGGAGCAGAGTACATCAGAGATTTCAGAGGAAGAGGATTCAAGTCAAGGTGGAGATTTGTTGATGTGACTTGAATCGGACTATCAGCCGCTACGACTGGTAATTGGATGGGCTCAATGTTATTTGGGTTCGGGTTCCGGGCCTGGTCTGTAACCGTTTCCTTTGCTAGATTGGATTAGGTTTAGACCCACATGGAGAAGTACTATAAATACTTCTCATACTCCTCTGTAATCTCCTTGATATAGTGAAACTGGCTCTCTCTCGCCCGTGGACGTAGCTAACACACATCGTGTTAGTGAACCACGTAAATCGTGTGTCGTGTTTTCGATTCTCGCTTTCGTATTCTTGTTGTGTCGATTCCTGCTATTTCCCGATCCGTAGCAGTGCGTTTATAACATTTTTATTCTCGTTGTTCTTTTGTATCCGTTGTTACTCATAGCATGGAACCATGTTACTACCATAAATGTTGTTGCAACTTTCATGTAAAGCTAGGTTTCTCCATTCGTAAACACTTCCCACATCCTTTGTTTTTTCCTTAATATGCTTCGACAATGTGGTTTTTGCAGTTGATAATTCCTCATTCATTCAAAATGTTAAGGATTTTCTTCATCACAATTCACCATTGAAGCTGTCTTGGTATCGAGGCGGCATGTCGAATTGAGGCATGACTCTTAATCCACACAAGTATACTTGAGATTAGGGATGACAACTTTGCCCATGCCCATGGGTTTCTTATAGGGCTGGCAGAACGGTTATCGGTTAGTAGTTAACCGGACGGTTTCAACCGAACCGACCAGTTTTTGGCTAACCGAAAAACCGATTCTGAAGAGGACGGTCGGTTGGCGGTGGGTGGTAGCAGGGGTCCGGTTAGGCGACTAACCGGGGTTGGAAACCGGCGGTTAACCGGCTAACCGACCCCTTCCCTTTCCCCTTAAAGCGTCGCCCCACTAACCCTAAGCAACTCCACCCTCGCCCCTCGCAGCCTCCTACCAATTCCCAAACCAGTCGACAATCTACGTCCACCGACGCCGCCCCACTTCCCCCTTCTCGCCTTCCCCCTTCTCGCCTAATAGTCACAGAGACCAGCCCTTTCCCTTCACCATCGTCGTCGCGACAGCGGAGGGGAGATCGGTGGCGGTGGTGGAGGTGTTGTTGGTATGGGATGGATGGGAGGAGGCAAATGATGACGATGATGGGAGGTGATTGTGAAGCTTGTGGGGCTCGGGGCGGAGCGGGTAGATCATAGAGTCGAACCCGGAGTGAAGAGCGGAGGAGGAGGAGCCGAAGAGGTGAGGCGGGAGTAAGGGGAGGCGACGGAGAAGATTGATGTTGTTGTTGTTGTTGGTGGTGGTGGTGGTGGTGGTGGTGATTGGGGAAGGGATGGAACAAGTTTTGGGATGGGTTGAATAGAGATGTTTGGTGGTGGGAGAAGAGAAGGGGATTTGGGTTTTGTTGATTTGAGGAGAACGGATTGAGGAAATTTATTGATGCCCGCTGCTGATGATGTTGGTGGTGGTGTTCTAGTTGCAGCGACGACGGCGACGGCGGCGGAGGAGGTCTTGGTCTTGAATCGTACTCTTCTTCGTCTCCGCCGCTGGCGGAGGATTGCAAGTTGTTGTTGCCAGATGAATCCATTTTTCCCAGCTCTGTGAAAAAGAGGAGGAGTGTGATACACAGAGAAGATGTGAATCCATTGTTAAAAAGAAGAAAAAGAGGAAGGGGAGAGACATCCCATGAAGCTAAGAAGAGGTGGAATTGAGTAGATGGGAATCGAAGACCACGATCGGCCACTTGCTTTTTTAGCTTTTCTTCTTTTTCTTTCTCCCACTTTGCTTGCTTCCTTTCCAATTGCCTCTCTTCTATTCTATTCTGTGCTGGTTTTTTGTCGGTTGTCGGTCGGTTAGGAAGGTAAACCGAACCGGCCATCAATGTTTCGGTTGCCCCGGTTAAACCGCACCTGAACCGAAAACCGGCCAGTCAGTTTGCGGCTAACCGGGGCTCTAGGGACTGTCGGTTGGCGGTTGGCATTGATCAGGTCTCGGTTTCTTGGTTTTCGGTTAAACCGAAACCGACCGGTTGACAGCCCTAGTTACTTACTATCCAACCCAATTGGGTTGGGTATGAAATCCAAATAGATGGATATGGGTAGAGTTTGATGGGTTTGTACCCATACCCATTTACTTTGGGTTGAGTTGGGTTTATATCAAATGGATTTGGGTTTGTACACATGCCCAAATACAAATTACAGTTTGGTACCCAAACTTAATAGATATGCATATTTACTACCTAACTTTAATTTTTTTGCATATAAGTCCTCAAAATATCGATGGAAAATTTTGGTTCCTAAATTTTTTTGGTCTTACAATTTGGTACCTAAACTTTTCAAGTTTTACAAATAGGTCCAATTTTTGCATGTGTAGTTAAAACACCCTCAAGTTAATGGATATCCATATCCAACCCACACCCATTTAGATTATGGAAGCAATATTCATACCTTACCCAAACCCATCTATAAACTCCCAAATTCATATGCACTTCACCCATACCCAACCCATTATCAATGGGTCTACTTGGATTTGGATATAATTACCCATGGGTGGGTAATTTGCCATCCCTACTTGAGATCCTCTATGATATTGGGCTTGTAGTCGATCTCCTATAGATACACCCATTGGCAAAAACCACCAATTAAGGTGCTGACTCACTTCTACTGTCACCCCAGGAATTGGCCAAGTGTAACCACTTCCTAAAGCGTAGTATAGCGGGTTTGGGTTTAATTATCAACCCGGGTCCTAGATTTGATGACTACTCAGTGAATTCTTGTTATCTAGCAATGAAACTTTAATGCAAGTCTAAACTAACAAACTAACAAAGCAAGTAAACAGTTGTATTCAGGTTAAGAGAGGTCACCCGGATATGGTTCCCCCTAGACTGCAATTAAGCCGGATTGTAATTACCAAGTTCAGTTTCTATGATAGTTATACTGCGGAAGGTTCTTAAAGAGCCTGAAGTCTCGACTAAAGGTCTTCAGACCCTCTCAATCTGAGTCTCTAGCGGGCGATTAACCTCCACCGGAGTAAACAAATTGAGGCCCTAACGAACAAAACCTCCAATACCGAAGTAAATTCGGTACAGAATAGTGAGTTGGCTCCTCGACTAAAGTCACCAACTCCCTACCTTCAATCAAGGATGCTCTATCAACCTTGGCAGATATTCTCATTCTAGGTCAAAGCAGAAACAACAGGAATTTGATCAGGATTCAAGTCATTCAATCATTCAAACCTCAATCGAATATAATCAAATCATAGAATCAGTACTTGGATTCATACAATCAAAGCCTAACATACAAATCTAGGGTTCTCCATACCCAGATGAATGGGAGAACTACTCCATGGAGAAAGAAGCAAAAGCAGAATCAGACGCGGAATTCATACTGTGAAGGATGGATTCCTGCTTCTGGACGTTGATCGGCACTTCTCCAAGCTCAAACTGGCCTCCAATGGTGTTGAAGATCAAGCTAGGGCACTTGGAGACTCTTGTTCGTCACTTTCTCTCTCTAGGAATCGCTCTGTCTCTCTAAAACTCGAATCCCCTTCTGTTTGGCTGAAAATCTGCTTAAAAGGGCATCAGTGGCCAAAGCACGGTCGAGGGCACGGCCGTGTAATGCCTCAGCCCGCCCGTGCTTTGGCTAGTGTTAATTACACTAGGAGAAACACGGCCGTGCTTTTGGGAGGACACGGCCGTGCTTTGGTGAAGCACGCCCGTGTTCTATCTCAGCCCTGCCCGTGTTTTGGCCAATGTTTGCCAAACTCGAATTAGCTCTCGGCAGTAAAAGCACGGTCTCAGAACACGGCCGTGTTCTGGTTTAGGTGTGCCCGTGTTTTGGCTCAGTTTCACCGAAATGACTTCCGAATGCCCCGAAACTCGTGCTTAGCCTTCCCTTTTACACCTGGGAGCTGAAACATGACAAAATAGCACAACCCGGCGTAAAATAGGCCAAAAATACACGACTATGCCCCTCAAACGGATAAGAACTAGGGGCACAAATTCGTGCAATTACATCGTTATCAGGTGCCTTCCCACTTATTCGACTTCTAATATGTCTGGTTATCTTTGATCGATTGATCACTTTCCATATTTTACTATCATTCGTCAGACATTCATTATATTCTAAGTTTGCTCAATCAAGCAGTCCATAATCCAACTCAAGATCAAGTGGATGCAACTACACGCCTTCTTCGCTATCACAAGCATTCCCCTAATTGTGGCTTGTTTTTTCATACAAGAACTTTTCTGACTTTGACTGCAACTGCAATGGTGACTAGCAGGGGCGGAGCTACCTTGTGCCTCGAGGGGGCCCGTCCACCAACCACCCCCCCCCCCCCCCCCCGAGTATTTTGGAGATCGCGTGTAAAAATATTGGGGATTTTGAAAATTCTGAAAAAGTTAACTATTGTAGAATAACAATAACGTGCAATAATGAGTAACAATGTCTCGGTCTAGTCTAACAATGCCTGGTTCAATCCCTAGCAGCAACATTGTTTTTTTTAGTTTTCCTACTTTGGTTGAATTTTTTATTAAAATTTAGACTGATCACTTAACTTTTGTACTTATTCAAATACTTTTTAATTTCAAAGTTTAAACAAGATAATGAAATTTTGGAACTTATAATATTTTTCTAATTTCGATAATTAAATTTCGGAGTCTAGATAATTAAATTTCGGAGTCTAGATAAGTAACCACTGGATCCTAGCTCCGCCCCTGGTGAGTATCATGTTAATTGTTATAGCTGCAACGATTAGTGAACTCATTTGGCTTCAATGATTACTTATTGATCTTGGTTATCCGTAATTGGTTGTTACTTCTTTATAATGCGGTAGTCAAGCGGCTCTTCATATCACTACTAGATAACGGACCCGGCCTATTGGACGGATCGATTTTATCAGCTGTATATTTTTTTTGTATGATTTGGCTCCTTTGTTTGCACACTTTTAAAAGAAATTTATCAGAATCAATCAACCCTTCTGGTGATATGGAAACAATCCTCTTTTTTCATAAATAACATGTGGCATGAACATACATTATATTGCCTGATGTATAGAATGATGCTACCATCCTACAAATAATATAAAGAGGTTATCCTTGATTTTTTAAGATCGGATTGAAACATTATTTGATTGATCGAATGATTTTCAAGGACAATATTTCTTTGCTGCCAAATACAATTACTCAAAATAATAAGAAAATTGATAGGATCATCTTAACAATAATCGAGATAAAAACTTATTTAGGGGCTAAATCATTGAGAGAGAACATCTGGTGTTGTCGTTTTCTTGGGCATAGTAGTGTGAAACTATTTGCTTCAACATGCATAACCCACCTTGGAGAATATAAGTAAACATCATATGGCAAGGAATTCATAACAATTTAACTAACCATCCATCCATAAGTATTTGTTGTTGTTATAGAGATGGCAACTTCGACCTAACTCATTTTATCCGATCTATTTTAACTAACCATACTCTTCTCAACCTAACTCTTTTTGACATCTTCCATTTTCGACACGTTTTTGTCTAAATTATATATAATTTTACTTAGATTACTTGACATGTTATTTTACTGCCTTATAATTTAGCAACAATAAAGTTGTTAGTAAGCGAGAATATCAATTTCTTGAATAGCTTAACTATATTTTATTATAATACATTTTGTTTTTTTTAATAAAAACAATTATTTTATTATTTTTAATTTAATTACATACACATATGGGTCGAGTTGTCTCGATTCGTATCCTGTAATAAATTGTGTAGGGATAAGTTAGAATTGCGGCAGCTAAGTTAAGTAGTGGAGCTTGAATAAAAACAAGGGAGCGGTTAGCGTGACTACCCTTTCAAGGGGGTTTGATTTTTGACACCCCTCTTAGATACCATCCATCTAATCCAATGGTAAGTATTAATCACCTGTTTTTTATATATTAATTACATAATTAATTTCTCTCACCACATTGGAAAAGAGAAAGAATATGGGGGAAAACGATTATCACCCCCAATTCGAAACCCTTTTCTTCTCCCCTTTTTTCTCTCCCTTTCGTTTCCTCCTCTCTCCCTCGATTCCCTCTTCCCCTGCTCGTCGTCGCTTCTTCACCGTCACAGTCCACATCTCGCTCCGGCTCTGTCCCGCATCCTCCATCGTGGCTATGTCTTAGATAGTGACTGTCGCTGTTCTCCGAGCAACGCCAAGCTTGCCGTAACTCTCCATCTCCTTCCACAAGCTTGGCACTGTGAAGGGATCGACGGAGAAGACAATGATCATCCTCACCTTCCTGGCAAAGAAGACGACCCGTCTCCCCTTCCTACACTGGCCATCCTTCCCTTCCCGGCGACGACGACGACGACGAAGAATCTGAGGTAACTCTCTCAGTCCCACTATCTCTCTCTCCCATACCCAGATCTGGGTTATTGGTGTAGAACTGGTATTGATACTAGTGAACTGGTAGTTTATGATTATACTCATATGTGAGTACTGGTATTGGTACCAGTGTACTGGTAGTTTATCATTATCCTGGATTTTTCTAGATTTGTGATTTTTTAACTATTCCTTATCAGTCTAGTTTTTCTCTCTCATACCCACTAAGATGTGTTTTTTTCTTGTGGTAATGTTACCACTACAATGATAATTGTAGTGTTTGAGTTTTTGTTGAATGTTATTCCAGTGGTATGTCTATCACTGGAGTGGTATAAATTGTTGATTATGGTACGGAAGTATACCACTCCAGTGATAGTTGATTCTTGGATAATTTAGTATTGTTTATTTGACTGCAGTCTATCAACACATTGATATAGTTAACCATGTGAATGTTTTTGTGGCATACTGTGTCTATCACTTTAGTGGTAGATCTATCACTGCAGTTGTTCATCTATCGCTGCAGTGGTAATTCATTGTAATGTTTTTGTGGGTAGTGCTATCACTGTAGTGGTACAAAGCAAAATCATTATGGTTGTTTAAAGTACAACTACCTTAGTAGTTATGTTTAGAATGGCTTTCTAGGATAGAGCTATCAATGGATTGATATATATGCAGTGAAAGTCTTATTGTTGATCTCATCTATCAGTAGTTATATTTATTGGTTTGACTTTTGATTTTACCTTCTTTGATTTCAGTCAGAGCAGTGAGTTCCTCGAGAAGTTGTGGAGCGGCGTCGGATGCACGCTAGGAAAGACAAATCGCACGGACCAGGGAGTAAAGCACGTTTCGGACTACAAGCGAGAGCGATTAGGGAGCTTGCAAAATGGAGCAATGGCAATGAAGATATTTATGGTCCAGTAACTCTTAATGTCGAGTTTCAACGAAAGTTAAAGAGGCTTGAGGTGGAAAAATATATTGTAATCATTTGGTTAATCAAATTGATGAAGAATTAAATGGATGCATATTTTGGGAACTTTAATGGTATTTGGTGCTCTATTTTCACATTAGTAGTATCCTTCCCCCAATTCTTATGGTTTAGTGGCGTGTAGTGTATTTCTCGCATACAAAATACAAATGAAGTGGTACATTAGAAGTGGCAAATACGAGTTGGAGTGAGAACAATACCAGTGCAATGATATTTTTCATAACAATGATAAACAATAACGGAGCAACAATGCAGTACCACTTCAATGATACAAATACCAGTAAATTCCCTCCTGCCATACTCTCTGTGGTACATGTATCAGTTTAGTGATACATGTATCAGTTCAGTGGTATATGTATAAGTTCAGTGGTACAAGTACATTATATCTAATGTTGCAATGGTAACGTTTGAACATCGATATTTCATCTAGAAATTTGTCCCTCAACAATTTTAAAACAAGTTTACAAACTTCAATATTGGTCCCGGAACAATGTATCACTAGACTGGTACATAAAAACACAACATTAAGGGTAAGCACTGTTACTCTTGTCATGTCACTTATACATGTTCATTCAAACAAATATACTAGTTTACGACCGTATTGACAACACCTAATGCAAAGCAACTAGGTTTGTTTACGCAACTTCAATAACCAGTTGTGTCTGTCTGGACCTTTTCAGGGGGAAAATATCATTGCAGTGGCATTGTATCACTTCAATGATACAAAATACCAGTGCACTGGTACATTGTCGGGCGGGAGAAGTCAACGAGACATGAATACAGATCCTTACTGAGATTGTTTTGGTGTTCCTTGGCGTCTCTAATTGGCTCCACTTTCACGGCAACGCCACCATCTTCCATATGCTCGACGTTAATGATTTCGCATCGCGTGAAGTGATGAAGTCGATGTACACGTACCACTCCACTGGTACACGTACCACTCCACTGGTGCGAGCAATCCACCAGGTAGGTCGGCGGCGATCCCAGGATGGCGGCGGCTGGAGATAGGAGGATGGTGGTGGGGGAAGGCACTGGAGGAGTACGACGGTTGGAGGGATGGAGGCGGCACAGGTGGAAGGCGTGGATGAAGAGGGCGGAGAGGGGTGATGGCGGTGGCGGCTGCGGGAGGAAGAGGAAGATGAAAATGGGAGAGGGTTTTGGTCATTTCAGAGTAGAGGAGGGTTCTGGTTAAAATGAAATCAAAATGGAAAGGGGGCCCAAATGGAGAGAGAAGGAGACGAAAGGAAGAAAAAAATGGCAATTAATTGCACATTTGGTAGGGTGTTTTTTTCTTATTCTCCAAATTCTTTCCCTTTCCAATGTGGGTGAGAGAACCCAAATTACAAGATTAAAAAGAATAAAAAACTAGTTAAATTAATACTTGCCAATGATTGAAAATAAAATTGGCCAATCATAAAGGGGGTGTCAAAAAGCCAACCCTTTTAAGGGTAGGCATACTATCCGACCCCTAAAAACAATGATTCTGCAAGAATTGGAGCTTCAGTTGTCTTTTAAGACAATCCCGAATTTAATAAGTTTTTAGGTGTTTCTCAAATTATTAATTTGTCTAATAACTCATCAAATAGTATCGAAACAATCAAATAATAAAAAGACCAAATACTCCTCCCGTATTGTGCGCATAGGCCATAAAAATTGAATTGAGAGAGTTCTCACTGAGAACCTCCTTATATAATTGGTAGGATGGTAGGATCACTTCGCTCCAAAATTGAGCCTCCAAGACCCATACTACTTGGCTTCTCAATTAATTAGTAAAGGGACAATAGAAAAACTAACCCAATTAACTACATCATACTCGATTGTCCAATTTAGTTCAAATCGGTCTAGATAAGAAGAAATCGACGGGGGTTAATTCAAGCAAAATAGCAAAGAAAAGCTTGGATCGGAAACCTCCGACTTACCACAGCCGCCTTGGTCCTTGACTTCGGCGACGACGCCTTTCGTCCTCCAATCGATTGAATCAGGGAGTGACTCGCCGACGCGCGGCGCGTACCGATCGGAAGGCCTGGACCCGCGCAGTGGCTTCCCTTGACCTGGACGGACTCCGAGGTACTTGGAGGCGAGGTTGTTTGCGGTGGCGTCGCGGCGAGGTTGTTTGGGCAGGCCGGCGAGGTTGTTTGGGTAGGCGACGATAGGTGGCGTCGCGGGGAGGTTGTTTGCGGTGGCGTCGCTTTGGTTGTTTGGGCAGGCGATGATGATGGAGATTTTCTACTCAATCTGGCCCGATGATAGAGCCAGCAGCGACAGGATTGGGCTTTGAGGTAGGGCCCAGACATTTTCTATCACCAGCGGCCCATCTCAATCGATCGGGAAACAGAGCCATTTACCAATTTGGCTTCCCGTGAACTGCGCAGAGCGCAGGAAAACACAAAGCAAAGGTGTTGCGGGCTGGAATCTCTATATTGTATTGTCAGAAAGAATCAATCCCATTTTCCGTGACCGCACCAAGTACGTAAAAATGGATTGGCTTTTTTTGTGAACTCGTTTAGGCCTCACATATTTCCCGTTGCAAGATTGCTACCCTCCAGCAGCCAACTGATCTTTTCGCTAAAGATCTCACAAGTCAAAACGAATGAAGTTGGTTGGGAATAAACTAAGGGCTTTCCTTGACACTTTATGGACGCCCTATTCTCATTGAAACTCAATTTTGTATCGCCTTTACTTGTCATTGACACCATCTCAAAAACTAAACACCTGGTCAAGACATCTTGTGATGCCATTATTTCAATAAGGAAAGGATCATCAATACCTAGAGAACAACAGTCCCTGCAGCCACGAAATACCCTAAGGCATCATACAGAGCTTCTCCCACAACTCCATGTGAACCACTTCTTGTTGCCCCATTAAAATGAATCACCACCGGCCCTCTCCCCCTAACTCGTGAAGCTAAAACTTCAGCTGTCGATACAAAACAGATGGTAGTAGCTGGAAACCTTCAAAGTAGACTAAATTTCTAGAAGGCACATAAGACCTTAAGCTTGGTTTTTTCAACAATATCTTCATATGCATGTGCTAGAACATTGAAACACTCAAATTTCTCAATGATGTTACTTAACTACATTTTTGTCCAAAAATTTTGGGCTACAAGAGAAGAAAAGAATAAATGAGTTAAGCTTTCATACTTCTTGAAATAATTCGCACATAATCACAGTGTTTCAACTCCGTGGTGGTGCAGAACAGAGCTCACCGGCAGTCCGGCACAACCCCTCACACCCTTCACAAAAAGCGATGCAACTTCAGAGGGCATTTAAGTGACCAAATTTTCTTTCACATACTTTCATCCTAGAGAGTTCCAAAGGCTTGAAGATTTCTAACCGCACATCAATTAATTAAAAGTGTAAGTATTGGGCACTGTTCTTTACGATTTTATCGCTCAGAACATGAGGTTACTGTTCATTGGAGGGTTTTTTTTCCTGTGGACTCATTTATAGCATCTCCTACTTTCCTCAACAACCAACCCAATATAATACTTCTTTCTGTTTTTTATAATCTATATCCGATTTGAGTTTGACCAATTTTATAGTAACTTTCTTTTTTCCTACAATCAGCTGTCATTCTGTCAATGTGATTTTCCCACATTCAATAGGTACTGGATTTTTTATACTCTACACTTAATTTTATTTTCATCTTTTAGCCAATAGTCAGTTGTTTATGTAGTATTTTATTTTTCATTTTTTGCATCCAAATTCACTAGAATTTTGTATTTATCTTCAGACAGCTATCTCAGTACTTTTTCATTTTTCAGCAGATTTTTTTTTACTCAACACTCAATTTTACCATAAGCTCTTTTTTCTCACAATAAGTTGTTTAATCAAATACTTTTTCTGCACCCAATTTCACCATAAACTCTTTTACCTTTAGACAAATATCTCTATACTTGATTTCAAGATATCTATATACTCTACACTCAGTTTTACTATCATCTTTTAGCCAATAATCAGTTATTTATATAATTTTTATTTTTCATTTTTTGCATCCAGTTTCCCTAGAATTTTGTATTTACCTTTAGACATCTATCTCGATACGCTTTCATTTTTAGTGGATTTTTTTGTACTCAACACTCAATTTTACCATAAGCTCTTTTTTCTCACAGTCAGTTGTTTAATCAAATATTTTTTCAATCTCCTGCACTCGATTTCACCATAAGCTCTTTCACCTTTAGACAAATATCTCGACACTTTTTGATTTCACATTACAAAGGATTTACATATTATAAATATATTAAATAAAAAATGATAATTAACAATTTGCATTATGCAAAATCTGTAAGGTAAGTTAACTTTTTCATTGTAGTTTAATCAAATATGATATTGTTGCATAACTTGGTTTTATTATTAGACCACATATTATGAAATATTTAGGTAACTTAAAACTGTTATTTAAATTATAAATACATTATTTAAAACTTATAAATGGGTAGTTATTTCTTAAGTATCACTTAAACAAACGTATTGTATAATTTTTCTATAATAATTAAGAAACTACATAGAAAATTGTCAAGATATATATACTCGAACTATTTTGTGAATCATTTGATTTCAAATTAATCATTAAATGAGTAAAAGAGTGGACAAAGTTTTAGATATGATCAAATTCTTACCGCCGCAAAGTGCAGGCCAAAAACTAGTAATCTCTAAAGCGCCATGAAGTCTTTGCGGCCAAAAAACTAGTAATCTCTAAAGCGCCATGAAGTATCTAGATCTCATAGTATTGTTGCCTTAAAGAGTTTAGTGCCACAAGGCAAATGAATGATATGGACATCAAGGAAACTTCTATAGGAAGCATTGTTGAAGTGTATCCACCTTCTGTATCCCCTTCCACTGCAGAATAAAGAACACCACCATTCTACCCTTAAACACCCAAGGAACAACCCATTATTGTACCATAGAAAATAATCCAACGATCCATGATTTATCCTCAATATCAATCCCATTGCCACCAAACGCCTTCTAACAATAACTCACCCCCAAATAGAATAGCCATCAAAGTCCCCTCTTCTATTCACTAAAGATGGAAGACACAGGTACTTGTCTTTCACACTGAATGCCTCCATCCCCAATACAATAGCCATCAAAGTCATCTCTCCCTTTAACACATTTTTGAAACAAACTACTAATTTTACCAAAATTACATTTTGTCTGCTTAGTCTCTCGTACTTTTGCGACAACTCTGACAAATTTATATATTCTTCCGTAGAGCCCATAAGAAAGATATAGGAATCGTCAACAAAGAACATGAGGAAATATAAGGAAAATTTCAACTATTTTAATTTTATGATGATTCCCATAAGCAATTTCATTCTCAAGTGTTATAAACGCGCTGCTACGGATCGGGAAATCGCAGGAATCGACAAAGCAAGAATACGAAAGCGAGAATCGAAAACACGACACACGATTTTACGTGGTTCACTAACACGATGTGTGTTAGCTACGTCCACGGGCGAGAGAGAGCCAATTTCACTATATCGAGGAGATTACAGATTATAGAGGAGTATGAGAAGTATTTATACTACTTCTCCATGTGGGTCTAAACCTAATCCAATCTGGAAAAGGAAACGGTTATAGACCAGGCCCAGAACCCGAACCCAAATAACATTGCCCCCGCACCCCCACCGGGGCGTTGCCCCTGGACCCCACTCGCTGACCGGGCAGCGAGACCCCCGATTACCAGTCGTAGCGGCTGATAATCCGATTCATGTCATATCAAAAAATCTCCACCTTGACTTGAATCATCTTCCTCTGAAATCTCTGATGTACTCTGCTCCTTCTATCTCGCTCTCTCCCGCCATCAATGCCCCGCAGGGCGGAGTCACCCACTCAAGACATTCAGCAAGTCCAAGCAGTGTTGGAACTTGCCATGTGGAACCGGCTTCGTGAACATATCAGCAGGATTATCCGCGGTGCTAACCTTCTTCACCTTAATCCTCTTCTCTGTCGTCAAGAAATGATACCTCACATCGATGTGCTTAGTCCTCTCATGGTGGACTTGATCCTTGGCCAAGCATATTGCACTCAAACTGTCGCAATACACCACTGCCTGATCATGATGTAGACCCAGATCGCCAACCAGTCCCTTCAACCATATTCCCTCCTTAGCAGCTTCTGTCAACGCCATATACTCTGCCTCAGTAATAGACAACGTCACCGCCGACTGCAAAGTTGCCTTCCAGCTCACTATAGAACTCCCAAGAGTGAATACATAACCGGTCATCGATCTCCTCGTGTCAACATCTCCAGCATAGTCCGAGTCAGAATACCCAGACACCAAGCACTCTGTATCACTTCCGAAGCTAATCCCCACATCAGGTGTACCCTTAAGGTACCGAAAGATCCTCTTCACAGCCTGCCAATGCTCCTTCCCAGGTTGTATCATAAACCTGCTGACAACACTAACAGCATGTGCAAGATCAGGTCTAGTGCATACCATAGCGTACATCAAGCTACCTACTGCACTAGCATATGGGACTCTCGACATGTACTCCTTCTCAGCCTCTGACTGTGGTGCATAAGCTGAGGATAGATGAACATTTGAAGCACTAGGAGTATTTAAGGGCTTTGCTGAAGACATGCCAAACCTCGACAGTATCTTCTGGATGTAGCTCTTCTGTGACAAGAAAATCTTCTTCTTCGACCTGTCCCTATAAATCTCCATACCCAAGATCTTCTGAGCAGCTCCCAAATCCTTCATCTCAAACTCAGCGCTAAGAAGCCCCTTTAACTTCTGGATATCAGACTTTGACCTCGCAGCTATGAGCATATCATCCACATACAGAACAAGATAGATCATCGAACCATCCTCCACCTTGTTGTGATACACACAACAATCATATGGACTTCTGCTATAGCCCAGCTCAAGCATGTAACTGTCAAACCTCTTGTACCACTGCCTCGGAGACTGCTTAAGTCCATACAAGGACTTCTTCAGCTTACAAACATAGTCTTCTTTTCCCGGAACCTCGAATCCTTCTAGCTGAGTCATGTAAATTTCTTCCTCCAACTCTCCATGTAGGAAAGCTGTCTTCACGTCTAGCTGCTCGAGCTCCAAGTCATAATGTGCCACTATTGCTAGTAGCACTCTGATCGAAGTATGTCTGACCACTGGTGAGAAAATCTCATTGTAGTCAACTCCTTCCCTCTGCGAGAAGCCTCGTGCAACCACCCGAGCTTTAAATTTCATGCCCTCTTTAGAAGTGATTCCTTCCTTCTTCTTGTAGATCCACTTGTTTGTAACAATCTTCCTTCCCTGTGGTCGTTTGACAAGCTCCCAAGTCTGATTCCTGTCATGGGATTCCATCCCATCTCCCATTGCGGCAAGCCACTGATCAGCTTTGCCACCCGAAACGGCTTCTCTATAGGACTGTGGCTCTCCTGCATCCACTTCTTCAGCAACCTGAAATGAATACGCCACCATGTCCTCGAAACCATACCTCTGTGGAGGTACTCCTGCAGTCGCTCTCTTCTGTCTACCGGAAGCAATAGACTGTTGAGCTCGTGCACTGGACTCTGAAGTTTCTGGCTCTGCAGAGACATCCTCATCATGTTGATCTTCTCCACCTTGGTGCTCAAACTCACTCTCATTGAGAGTTTCCAGCTCCACCTGCTTATCAACATTCCTGCTACCTTCAACAACAGTAACCTTCAACATGGGGTTAAACATAGACTTCTCATCAAATATCACATTTCTACTGAGTATAACTCGATGCTCAGAAGGTGACCAGACTCGAAATCCCTTAACTCCATCTCCGTAACCCACAAATACACCCTTCTTTACCCTTGGGTTCAGTTTACCCTCATCCACATGATAATAAACAGGACACCCAAAAACTTTCAGTGAAGAGTAATCAGCAGGCTTACCATACCACACCTCATAAGGAGTCTTCAACTCAATACCTGTGTGAGGTCCACGGTTGATCAGGAAGCACGCCATGTTCACTGCTTCTGCCCAGAATCTTCTCTCTAGTCCAGCATTAGAGAGCATGCACCGTGCTCTCTCCAACAATGTCTGGTTCATCCTTTCTGCAACGCCATTCTACTGGGGTGTATCTCTCACAGTCTGATGACGGGCAATCCCTTCATCCTTGCAGAATTCGTTGAACTCAGAATTACAGAACTCCAGACCATTGTCCGTTCGCAGCTTCTTGATCTTCTTCCCGGTCTGATTCTCCACCAATGTCTTCCACTGCTTGAACTTCGTGAAAGCCTCACTTTTCTGCTTCATCATGAAAATCCAAGTAAATCTCGAATAATCATCAATAATAGACAGAAAATACCTGCTGCCTCCAATGGATTCAACTCGTGAAGGACCCTAACAGTCGTAGTGGAGGTAATCCAGTATCCCCTTCGTCCGGTGGATACCCTTCTTAGGAAACTTGCTGCGATGTAGCTTCCCAAACACACAATGTCCGCAGAATTCCAAATTATGCATCTTGTGCCCGCAAAGAAGATCCCTCTTCGACAGAACTTGCATCCCCCGTTCACTCATATGCCCCAGTCTCATGTGCCAGAGAGTGGTCATATCTTCCTGATGAACCTGAGACGATGCAACGACAGCAGAACCAAACAACACAGACCCTTGTAATGCATACAAGGTCCCACGCTTCACGCTCTTTAGCACCATCCTTAAACCTTTGCAGACATACACAACTCCACCTTTTCCTTTGAAACTGAAACCCTTGCTGTCGAGTAGACTCAAGGAGATCAGGTTCTTTGTCATTCGTGGAACATGCCTGACATCATTCACGGTACAGAACGAACCATCATGTGTCCGAACCTTTATGGACCCGATTCCAACAACCTTGCAGACAGCTCCATTAGCCATGACCACGTTACAACCATCTATCTGCTCGTAGGTTGTGAAGCAATCCCTGTTCGGAGACATATGGTATGAGGCTGCAGTATCAAGAAACCACACATCCCCACGATGTGCCTTCTCATCTACAGCCAAGGCGAGATCGTCTTCAGAACTGTTGTCCACTTCTGCCACGGCAACTGAACCTTGTTTCTTCTGTTGCCCTCTTCTCTTGGGACAGTTGTACTTCCAATGCCCCACTTCCTTACAGTTGTGACAAGCATCACCTGGCTGTGGACCGGGACCCTTGGAATTCTTGTTCGAATTCCCTTTACCAGATTTCTTCTTTCCCTTTCCACCTGTAACAGCCAAACCCGATGCCTCACCACCTGTACCAGATCCAGACGCCTTATGTCTGATCTCTCTCGTATGAAGAGCAAACCTGACATCCTCCAACGACACGCTTTCTTTACCAGCAATAAAAGAATCAACGAAATTCTCATATGAACTCGGCAAAGAAACCAGCAGGATTAGGGCAGCATCCTCGTCATCAACTTGAACATCTATATTACGCAGATCCAGCAAAATAGAGTTAAGCTGTTCGAGATATTCCCTCAAAGGCGTACCTTTTTGCATCCTCAAGCTGAACAACCGTTGCTTGAAATGCAGCTTGTTGGTGAGAGACTTAGTCATGTACAGACTCTCTAGTTTCAACCACAAGCCTGCGGCAGTCTTCTCAGCAGCGACTTCAATGATGACGTCATCAGACAACGATAGCATGATGGTCGAGTGGGCCTTCTCCTCCAGGGTGTTCCACTCTTCGTCATCGACCGCTGCCTTCTTCTGTTTCGCAGACAGCGGCCCCCACAGCCCTTGCTGTTTTAATAAAGCCTGGATCTTGATCTGCCATATAGCAAAGTTGTTCTTCCCCGTGAACTTTTCGATCTTCATGTTCACCGACGTCATTCTTCTGAATCGAAAACCCTAGCCTGATTTCCAACCGCGGCTCTGATACCACTTGTTATAAACGCGCTGCTACGGATCGGGAAATCGCAGGAATCGACAAAGCAAGAATACGAAAGCGAGAATCGAAAACACGACACACGATTTTACGTGGTTCACTAACACGATGTGTGTTAGCTACGTCCACGGGCGAGAGAGAGCCAATTTCACTATATCGAGGAGATTACAGATTACAGAGGAGTATGAGAAGTATTTATAGTACTTCTCCATGTGGGTCTAAACCTAATCCAATCTGGCAAAGGAAACGGTTACAGACCAGGCCCAGAACCCGAACCCAAATAACATTGAGACCGTACACCGTGGGGCGGGGGCGTTGTCCCTGGACCCCACTCGCTGACCGGTCAGCGAGACCCTCGATTACCAGTCGTAGCGGCTGATAGTCCGATTCATGTCATATCAACATCAAGTCATGCAAATAATTTTTCTGTGTAGAGCACGAATAACAAAGGCAACAAAGGGTCACTTTGTGTCAAACTACACGAAGGCTGGAAGTAACCTCTTGATTTCCCAATAAAGAGAGCTGAAAAGCTTGAAGAAAAAACACAGAGACAAATCCAATCTATCCAATGTGAGCAAAAGCCCATTTTTCCATGATTACCGGAAACGATCATTTACTCTGTAGTAAGCTTTCTACATATCTAACTTTACAGTCATTAGGAATTTTTTTCCCTTCCTCTCCTTACTTAGCTTCTGCTTAACTGATGTCCAATCAACACATTTCCACTATCTGATGATCTCGAATGAACCCGTTATATCCTTGATTGATCACTTGGGGCAGTACAGGAGCCATATGTTTTGTCACTATTTTGTATACGAGTCGATAGATGCTTATAAGGCTCAACTGCTTCATTGTCTCCACTGAATCTACTTTACTTTAGGCAAAAGACATATCCAAGTATGATTAAAGTTGTCCGATAGATGCCCTAATCGAAAGAAATGAATCAGTGCCTTCGTCACAGCGGAGGAAATAAATTGCAGCAGGGCGCAGCGCAAGTTGGGACGAGCGGAGAGCAGCAGGGCGTTCGGCGATCGAGTTTTTCCAAGGCAGCTTGAGCTGAGTTCAACGAAAGCGATTATTTGGTTGGATTTTCTGAACCAAATTAGTTGTTTATTGTTGATTTAGAATATGATGATCAAAACTATATCGATTTATCTCAGTTTCATCATGAACTAAACCCCGATTTCTAGGGATAGGATGTAGCTATTTCTGGATTTGATGGATTAATTTGTATTTCTTTTCTTCCAATCTCTATTGCATGAAATTACTTAATGCTTTGTGTTGACTGGCCACCAATACATCGATTTGTAGTTGATTAGGTTATTAGTGACAGTGAAACCCTAATAACTGAACGTATTTCATGTGACATAGTAACTTATCGAAGAGACAGTGGATTAAATAAGGTGCTATGCGGTCTTAAATAGGATATTGGTCTTCAGGCTAAACAATTAACTCATTGAGCTACGACAGTAGGATTTGAATTAATTGCATAGTACGTAGTAATTCCCGACAGGGATAGCTAGCATAGTAGTGATATCTTGGATGTAGAGATATGGATTGAATTGATTGGAATATGTGAATTAATCTGGATAGGATAGGTAGTGAGTCCCGGTGTTTCTCCCAGAGCTTTCTCCCATTGATTTCAACCCGACAATTTTAATTTGCTTATTTTGTTTAATTATTTTGCCATTAGATAATAGTTTCATCACTCAAATCATTTCCACCTATAGTTTGCTCCATAGAATTGATAGAATATAAGGTTGTACCAGTCCCTGAGAGACGATACCCGGACTTTCCGGTTTACTACGAGATAGGAATTGAAGCAATAGGCTTTTGCCCTATCAAGTTTTTGGCGCCGTTACCAGGGACTGCCATACCTTATTTTTGTTGATTTTTGTGAGTGAACTATTTTGATCTAGGTGTTAGTATGCATGTGAATTTTCCAGGTTTATCCTCCTCATGCATGCCAAGGAGGACAACTGGCAATTTACTGCCACTAGATCCTGAGATCGAGAGGACCTACCGACAGAACAGGAAGCAGGTCAAGTTAGAGAAGCAGGCAACCACAGTCACAACTCCTAGGCCTTGAGGAGTTGGACTGGGGACCGAAGTTAGGAGGGAATTAATTCTTGGGGGCATTTTAATTGCAAAGAGGAAACGGAATTACTTGGACAAAAATTGGACGGGAGAGCCGGGGACTAAGTTGGGACGTGTGAGCTTCTAATTGAAAAGGCTGGGGAATTATATTTTGTGGGGAACGTGATTCTTTTGGAAAAAGCTTCCAAGGGACAAGGAATTCTCTGGAACGGGCTTTTGTGGAGAGAGGAGGCGGATACTTTTGGGATAGGGCATTCGCGCGCAGCCTTGGACCGGGAATAATTGGGACGGCAGCGAGCAGGAGCGCGAATTGGCAGCAGAGCTATCGCGCGGAGCAAGCAGAGTGGTGATTGGAGCGACAAAGATTAAAGCCTGGATTACGTCCGATAATTTCAGTATTTATTCTTTAGCTTCAATTAATATCATGATGATTATGAACATGATTGTGTGTTTTATTTTCGTCATGAACTAAACCCCAATTTCTGGGAGAAACACCATAGGATGTAGCTATTTCTTGATTTGATGGATTAATTCATATTTCTTTTCTTCCAATCTCTATCGCATGGAATTACTTAATGCTTTGTGTTGACTGGCCACCAATACAATGAATCATAGTTAATTAGGTTATTAGCGACAGTGAAACCCTAACAACTGAACCTATTTCATGTGACGTAGTAACTTATCGAAGCGACAGTGGATTAAATAAGGTACTATGCGGTCTTGATTGGGATATCGTTCTTCAGGCTAAATAATTAACTCATTGAGCTACGACAGTAGGATTTGATATAATTGTTTAGTACGTAGTAATTCTCGACAGGGATAGCTAGCACAGTAGTGATATCCTGGCTGTAGAGATATGGATTAAACTGATTAGAATATGTGAATTAATTTTGATATGATAGGTAGTGAGTCCCGGTGTTTCTCCCAGAGCTTTCTCCATTGAATTTCTCCCGACCATTTTACTTTGCTTAATTAGTTTATTTTGCTTTTGGATAATTAGTCTCATTAAACCATTTTCAACTATAGTTTGCTCTATAAATTGATAGAATAAAAGGTTGTACTAGTCCCTGAGAGACGATACCCGGACTTTCCGGTTTTACTACAAGATACGAATTGGCATTACGCTTTTGCCCTATCAAGTTTTTGGCGCCGTTGTCGGGGACTGCCATACCTTATTTTTGTTGATTTTTGTGAGTGAACTATTTTGATCTGGGTGTTAGTGTGCAGGTGAATTTTCCAGGTTTATCCTCTTCGTGCACGCCAAGGAGGACGACTGGCAATTTACTACCACTGGATCCCGAGATCGAGAGGACCTGCCGACAGAACAGGAAGCAGGTCAAGTTAGGGAAGCAACCAACCACAGTCACAACTCCTAGGCCTTCCCTAACTCAGAATCGTCAACCGAGAAGGCAGGTGACACCACCTCTCATCCCTACACCACTGACACCGCCGCCGCGCATCATCGTTCCTATCATCATGGCAGAACAGGATCGTTCGATCAGGACTCGCTTGAATCGAAGGACTGGAGCCCGAGCTTCATGTGTTGTCATTCCGGGTGGGGATGCAAATAGAGATTACCCCAGCCTTCATTAATATGATCACTAATGGGTACACCTTCTCAGGGGCTAGCACCGAGGATCCTCATGAACATCTCCGCCAGTTTGCAAGCATTTGTGATACGATGAAGAGCCCGACTGTGTCTGATGATGTCATCCGTCTTCGGATGTTCTCATTTTCTCTGCTAGGGAATGCATCACACTGCTTCCAAAACTTAACACCCCGTTCCATCACAACATGGGGTCATCTTGAGAAGACCTTTTTGGATAAGTACTTTCCTCCTGCCAAGGCAATGAAGAGGCAAGAGGAAATTGTCACTTTTAAACAAGCTGAAGACGAGAGTCTGACCGAGGCATGGGAGCGTTATAAGGAGCTTTTAATGAGATGCCCGAGCCACGGTCTTGAAGATTGGAACGTGATCTCTATTTTCTTCAACAGAATTAGAAGACAATACCGAGATGCTCTGAATAATGCTTCCCGAAATGGTTTCACAAGAATGGAAGCACCAGAAGCATATGAATTGGTAGAGAAGATATGCTCTGAAGATACTGAATGGGGTAGTGAGACCGGCATTCGAAGGAGAGGAGGCTTGCATGAGATAGACAGAGTTGCAAGTTTAGAAGCAAAGATTGATGCTAAGCTGGATTCCAAGTTCGATGCACTCGAACGAAGGCTGGCTAAGATGGCTCTTGGTAGACAGGAGGAGGTTGCTTTGTGCGAATTATGTGAAAGTGCTCATCATAGGGATCGATGTCCACTGGTATCTGATCAGTTGGAAGATGTGCACTATATCAACAATCAGCAAAATCAAGGTCAGGTTGGTATGTATTCAAATACCTACAACCCACAAATGGAGGAAGCATCCTAACTTTTCCTGGGCAAACAACATCCCAGCTGGTGCTCGCAACATTCCACCTCCAGGCCTATAGAAACAACAACCTCAACCAGAGAAGAAACCACAACTTGAAGAATTGCTTCTGGCTCACATGCAGAAAACCGACAATAATCTGAAGGGTCTTGATCAATTTGTCACTCAACGGCTATCCATCAACAACAATATGCAATCATCTATGCTAGCTATGGAGAGGCAAATAGGCCAGATGGCTCAAACTTTGGCAGATATTCAAGGTAGATTCCGGGGACTTTACCAGCAAATACCGAGAGGAATCCGAAGGACGCGATGGTTGTAGCTGTCACATTGAGGAGTGGAAAGGCTTTGGAGGATCCAGAGAGTTCAAGGAAGTCAACAAAATCTGAAAAAGAAGGAGTTGTAGAGGTAGAGGATGAAGAAAGTGCAAAAGCTGAAAAATCTGACTTGCACAGGCAAACTGCATGCAATCTGCCTGTGCATGAGCATTCTGCTCGTGCACCTCAAAAAGTGGAAAAATTGAAGAAGGAAGAGGTAAAGCCTTATGAACCTCCCGCACCATTCCCTCAAAGGTTAATGAAGCCCATGGAAGACCCAAACTTCAAGAAATTTGTGAATATCTTCAAGCAACTTCATATCAACATACCGTTGGCGGAGGCACTTGAACATATGCCTACATATGCTAAATTCTTAAAGGAATTGCTGACAAAGAAGCGTAAATGGGTTGATCTAGAGAAGGTAACCCTTACTTCTGAATGTAGTGCCGTGATTCAGAATAAATTGCCAAAAAAGAGGGATGATCCAGGAAGCTTCACCATTCCATGTGTCATTGGAGGTAGTGAGTTCGATAAATCACTCTGTGATCTAGGAGCATGCATTAATTTGATGTCATACTCAGTCTACAAGAAATTGGAATTGGGAGATGTTCTTAAGCCTACTCGATCAGTAAAAATTCCAAAGGGAGTGGTGGAGAATGTATTGGTGAAGATGGGGAAGTTTATTCTCCCCATAAATTTTGTGATTCTGGAGATGGAAGAAGATCGGGGAGTGCCTATCATCCTTGGTAGACCTTTTCTAGCCACTGGTGATGCACTTATCGATGTTGGGAGAGGCAAGTTGACATTCCGAGTAGGTAAGGAGGAGGAAATTTTTAATGTCTTTCAAGTTGATCATAATCACGATGCATTTGATGACTTTGAAAGTGTAGGTCGAGAAAGGAAAAAATCCTCTTCCTGTGATAGTGGATCAGCTGAAGTATCACATGTCCTAGCAACTCAAAGTCTAAAATCAAAGCAAGGACAGAAATCCTTGCCAAGTCACCTCAAGTATAGATATTTGGGTAAGGATTTCAATCTTCCTGTTATTATTCCTTCTTCACTGACATTGAAACAGGAAGAGTACTTGCTTGAGGCGCTGCAATACCACCTACGCCTCACTAAAGGATCCAACATGCCGACTAAGAAGGTCGTACCCAATTTTCGCACACTTGGCCCTGCTGAGGTGACTCATATGTTGGATGGAGGTTATGCGTTCTATCATTGCTCGGGAGGGTATTTCGGATACCTTTCCATACCCATTGGTTGAAATCTCCATGAACGTCAGGCTGAGGATGTTAAACAAGCGCTTCTTGGGAGGCAACCCAAGGTAAGTTTTCTTTTCTTTATTTTTCTTTTTAGTTGTGTCAAACCCATGCATGTTTAGATCAGGAGTTGAACATTAGGGACAATGTTTCATCCTTAGTGTGGGGTGGTGAGTCTTAGTGTTGTTTGTCCCTGTTGCATGTGGTAAAAACAAAAAACAAAATACCAACAAAAAAAAATTTCCATAGGTTGTGCACAGCCAAACTGCATGTAGTTTGCCTGTGCAAAAAGCAGTCTGCCAGTGCAAAGCTAAGGGCTAAAAAACACCTAAAAATCAGAAAAATTAAAAACAAAACCTTGTACTCTTGTGGTAACATGATGTAATTGACTGTGATGCGTGTGAAATGAGTTTGTGCTTGAAGGAAATCATCAAAATCACCCCACTAGTGTTGAATTGCATAGTTCTTGACAATGAGCTAGAATGTTTTGACTGACTTGATATGCTTTGAATGAGCAACTCTTTTAGCAACATTCTCTTTTGTGAGGATAGTGTAACGACTTTTGGTGAAGTAGTTAGGTGGAGAACATTGACCATTCGACATGTTTGGATACCGTGCTTACTTGCATCAATTGTGAGCTTTTGACTTTGCATTGAGTCTCTCTGTTTTAAAAGGTTTTATGATGGGGTGAACTATATCTTCATAAAAGAAAACACTACCTGACAAGTAAAATATAAGAAAATGGCCATAACAAATTAAGTGTGGGTAAAAATGCCAAAATCGTGTGAGGCAATCACTCATTGCACATGGGGATGAGGAAAGATTCAATTGAGAATCGGTTCGCGACCGTACGATGTTGCTTATCAAATATGATCCCCAGTAGAGTGAAGTGCCATTAGAGGATGCAATGACCCTCCACAAGGACCGAGGAAAAGGAGTTAAAAGAAGCCCTTATGCGAGTGCTAAGAAGCAGAAATTTCTCTTGCTCGGTCACCGGTAGTAAGAAACAAATCCCACTTGTACTAAATACGACCACTCGGCAAGCAAAACCAGAAAGAGAGAAAGCCTCTCCTTGTCATAAAAGGTAGTGATGTGCTTAAAGTTAAAATCATGTTTGCGAAAGGCTTCCCCCATTAGTTTTTGAGACTCATGCTTTGTTAATTGCTAATGATTGGTGTGAGTAAGCCAGATTGTCCTCACGAGATATGCACCTCACTGATGTGGTTAGATTCTACTAATAACTGTTACACCATAGGTTGTTAATCACCCAATACCGACGATCGGAACTGAGTGTTGCTATTTGAGTTTTTGACGGATTAGAGTCAGTCAATGGTTAAGGGTTGCAAAGACCTTGAGTGTGGGGTGAAAGGTATGATCATTAAAGCACAACTTGTCCTTTGAGAAAGAAACTACTGATTACAACAAGAGTACAAGGAAAATTTTGTTTTGTTTGAGTGTTTGATTAGTGAGTCTGTGGTGTGTCATTGTTATGGTTGGTTATGTGTTTGTGTCTTTTGAGTCGTTGCTTAGGGACAAGCAACAATTGAGTGTGGGGTTGTGATAATCGGCCTTAACATATCTGATTCTTGAACTTTATGTGATTATCCCATAGTATGTTTAAGTCGATTGGTGTTATTTTAGGGCTCGCTAACCCAGGAATGGTTGAAAACCCATTACTGCATAGTGCCATGAGTTTGATATGTTACAGGTGGAGAAAGCACGAAAAAGAAGGGAGTGCACAAGCAATAAATCGGGCTCGAATCACTAGTGGAATACTCACTTGGACTAGGAGGATGTTGGATTTTTTTTTGGTGGGAGGAATTAATTGGGACATGTAATTGGGCTCAAGGCCCAGCAAGATTGGTTTTTGACAGCGGAAGCTTGGGACGAGAAGAGAGGCGGGCCAGAGATTATTATGGGGAGGAGTTGAACAAGGACAAGGAGGTGGAATTCATTTGGGACAAATAATTAAGTTGGGGGGCATTTTAATTGGGACGACTAATAGGTTTTGGGGGACGAGAAGCTTCTTTGGAAAGAAAGGCAGAAGGCAGCTGGGAACGGAATTAATGGGAACGGAACAAAATTTCTCAGCGGAGGAAATAAATTGCAGCAGGGCGCAGCGCAAGTTGGGACGAGCGGAGAGCAGCAGGGCGTTTGGCGATCGAGTTTTTCCAAGGCAGCTTGAGCTGAGTTCAACGAAAGCGATTATTTGGTTGGATTTTCTGAACTAAATTAGTTGTTTATTGTTGATTTAGAATATGATGTTCAAAACTATATCGATTTATCACAGTTTCATCATGAACTAAACCCCAATTTCTAGGGGAAACACCATAGTATGTAGCTATTTCTGGATTTGATGGATTAATTCGTATTTCTTTTCTTCCAATCTCTATTGCATGAAATTACTTAATACTTTGTGTTGACTGGCCACCAATACATCGATTTGTAGTTGATTAGGTTATTAGCGACAGTGAAACCCTAATAACTGAACGTATTTCATGTGACATAGTAACTTATCGAAGCGACAGTGGATTAAATAAGGTGCTATGCGGTCTTAAATAGGATAGCGGTCTTCAGGCTAAATAATTAACTCATTGAGCTACGACAGTAGGATTTGAATTAATTGCTTAGTACGTAGTAATTCCCGACAGGGATAGCTAGCACAGTAGTGATATCCTGGCTGTAGAGATATGGATTAAATTGATTGGAATATGTGAATTAATCTGGATAGGATAGGTAATGAGTCCCAGTGTTTCTCCCAGAGCTTTCTCACATTGATTTCAACCCGACAATTTTAATTTGCTTATTTTGCTTAATTATTTTGCCATTAGATAATAGTTTCATCACTCAAATCATTTCCACCTATAGTTTGCTCCATAGAATTGATAGAATATAGGGTTGTACCAGTCCCTGAGAGACGATACCTGGGCTTTCCGGTTTACTACGAGATAGGAATTGAAGCAATACGCTTTTGCCCTATCACCAGGCACCAAGGAACTTCTAATTCTGCTTCATCAACAGGAAGGGTGCAGAGCGGGGAGACGTAACAGAGGGAGGGAGATTCACACTTCCTTTGCCTTGTGATCATCGGTATCGGCAGAGTTCTTCGACAGAGTGAGAGGCGCGCTTGTGACCAAGGATTCGTGTTTTGGTTCGAATATAGTGAAGGTATCTCTAAAAAAAATACAGTGAAGGTATGGAGATTGGATCGGTCGGCGGACTGTGGAGTTCGCGGTACCAGTTCGATCGTTTCAGAATCGGACGAGCGAGAGTTGGGGAAAGACGTTTTTGGTTTTTGCTTTTCTTTCTTTTTCTTTTTTAAGAAAATTACTTTGCTATGTTAAAAGAACAAGCAACTTTTGTACAGGCTTAGTTTGGCTCTGCTGTAGCTTTTGCAGAAGCAGCTTCTGACTTGAGCTTTTAGAAAAATACTTTTCAAAAAAAGCAGTTGAGTGTTTGGCTGAAAAACTATTAAAAGTGCTTTTTAATATGAGAGTTTAGGTAAAATGACTATAAAAGACTTATAATATAAACTATGAATAATAATTCTAAACAATAAAATGTAGTCAAAATGGATCTTGTTAGGCTTCTTTTATATTTTATAATATGATTTTATAATTTATTTTATTTTTAAAATGATATAAATGAAAGAAAATTATATTTTCTAAAATAAAATTAAAATATGGTAAGGATAATCTTGTATTTTCAAATCAGCTTTTCGCAGAAAGCTCCAAATCGGAGCTTCTGCTTTTATGTTATACAAAAGCGCTTTTCGCCTTTTCAAAAGCCAAATTTTTAGAGGTGTTTGGCCCTGCTTCTAGGTACTATTCCTTAGAGTCACATTAAAGGAGTGACACATTTGTAATTTTGTTCATCTTAAGTGACTTAAGTGACTTAACATGTGACCATTTGTAATTAACCATAAGTTTAGGGACTTTTTGGGTTATTGTAATTTACACTACACTAATTTATTTCCATTTCAAATGGATTCAAACTAATTTAACCTGATTTGAACCTGGTATTTTTTGGTTTGGGAACGAGTTTGAATTTTATTTCCATTTATTTTGTTCAGCGAGTTGAACTCGGTGTCAACGATTGGGTTGGGTGTGCAATTTTGCGACAACAACGAGTTTAGGGACTTTTAGGGTTTAGGGTTGTGAATGAATATTATCGAATTTTGTAACGATTGGGTTGGGTGTGCAATGTTGCCCCATTATACCCGCATTTTCCAACCCGGTATCAGTGTTGCCAAATTTTAGACTGCAAACGAATTCTACCCGCTTTTGTAATTAACGAATTGGGTCATTAATCAAATGTTTTAAATATTTCCTCTTATGACAATTGAACCCAAAAATTTAATCCACTTTTGTAATCATTGAATTGGGTCGAGAACGCATTATACCCGCCTTTTCCAATCCGGTATCGGTGTTGCCAAATTTTAGGCCAGGAACGAACTTTACCAACTTTTGTAATTAACAAATTGGGTCATTAATCAAATATTTTTTATATTTTCTCTTATGACAATTGAACCCAAATTCATGTGCATGTGTTCAATCTAATTCGACTCGGTATCGGTGTTGCAGAATTTTAGTCTGGGAATGAATTTTACCTTCTTTTGTAATTAACGAATTGGATCGGTTGTTGATTTTGTTAAAAAGTCTCCCTGCTTTATCTAGTTAAATCCAGTGTTGACAAATTTTGGATCGAGTACGAGTTTTGTCCTTGACACTAAGTGTGAATGAATTTTATCCACTTTTGTAATCATTGAATTGGGTCAATAACGCATTTTACCCGCTTTTTCCACCCGGGCATCAGTGTTGCCGAATTGTAGGCCAGAAACGAATTTTACCCGCTTTTGTAATTAATGAATTGGGTCGGATGTGGATTTTTTTAAAAACTCGCCGCGCTATATCGAGTTGAATCTAATGTTGGTGATTTTTGGGTCAAGGACGAGTTTTATTCTTGACACTTTTGGGGGCGTGAATGAATTTTATCCACTTTTGTAATTGGATCGAGAACGCATTTTACCCGCCTTTTCAATCTAATTCAGCCCGTTCAAAGCGAGTTGAACCTGTGTTGACGATTTTTAGGTCGGGGATAAATTTTTAGGTTGTGGATTTTGTCAAACACTCGCCCCACTTTATCAAACTAGTCAAAAAGAATTGAATCCAGTGTTTGCGGGTTTTGGGTCGGTTCTTATTAAAAGAACAAGTAAAAACGGTATTGTTACTTAGAGTCACATCAAACAGGTGATTATTTCATTATTTCCCACAAATTTAAGGACCAAAAATGCAATTACGTTTGACTTTTTAATCAATAATACTTGCTAGAAACTACGGTCGTGTATTTGACGTCTCGAGGAGAAGCACCACTGTTAAATTGGATTCAACATTTGTATTAGTTGCCCTCTGGAGAGTTATAATGAAGGGATTTTTGTGGGTTGCATCCGTATGTTTTTTTATCGCCTATAATATCCAGATTTTTCATTTTCTCTAATGATGCTTATTGATTTCCCTCTTCTGTTGTTTTCAATTGGTTACTACGATTCAGATCCATGGGCGGGTCATCTAAACCCATGGATCCTTGAGTTACCCTATAATGTCAAAAATTGTACAACATTTTCACTTTCTATGTGAGTTGCCTCTACTTTTTCTCCTTTCCTCTAATCCACAAACCCAACTCGGATCAAGGCATTTCAGAGAGGGTCCGTTGAGCTCCCTTTTCTATAATGGCAAGGGCTGCTAGGGTAAGATGACATCACCGGCTGATGAGAGGGCACCGATGGGACTTGGAAAAGGATGAAGGTTTTTTTAAGCACTTTGCATCGATATGTTCTTTTGATCCCTATAAACTAGATTTTCATTTTCCCTAATGAAGCTAATTGCGGTTGACATTCTTCACCTATATATGTACTTTGTATTGTTGTGTACACTGTAGTTTGTTTGCTCATATATATATTTTTACATTCCACCAGATTATTCTACAAATTGCATACTTAATGTGAATCCGGATGTCGTAAATTAAAAGTCACTACGAACTATGAAGCAAACCTTGCACTGATTTGTCTGGCACATAAAGAGTTTGACGTTAGTCTAAACTAGCTACCCATTTACTCACTTTTGATCGTGAGGCCTTGCCATGCGTACCATAAGGTGTTTAGCCTCTTATCTTCTACTAATGCTACATTTATCTCTATCCATCAATCTTGTCTTTTGGGTTCCAATTGTCTTCTCTATGTGCATCCCTCACATTAATGTGTTAAGTTGTGTTGTACTTTTAATTCAAGAACGAAGAATATGTTAGCAGTTTGTCGTTTGATCAATATTCATGTTGCAATAATTTCACGCCCCGTCGTGTAGCTCGGGCTTCCGTTCTAGTCAATGCGTTAAATAAATGAGAAAATAAAACAATTAATCAGCTGGGGGACAACACTCGTTAGTTTGACGGGAGTTGGTTCGGCCACTTCTTGCTTCGTAGCTCGGTTAATAATTGGGCTTGGTTAAGCAAAGCCAACTCATACCACATAAGCTCCACGTGGTCCAATCTAACGCAACATTACTAAAGACAGAGTTGATTATATGGATATAGTTCGGACCAAAATAAGGTATTAACCTTATTCATATTTTACACTATCTGCACAACTTGGCTGCCCCACCCGTCTCAATTCCAACTTTTTTTTTTTTTTATGAAAAGTGACTCAATGCGAGCCTCTACGTGATACCAATCACATTCAAACGAAAATAAAAGCATGAAATACTCCTAATCGAGTTTTGATTTACCCCTTCCTCTCTTGCAACAGTCATCTGCATTCTTCAATCACGCATCAATTAATAAGAAATTTTTTAAAAGTCTACTCATTTAATTTCGTAGATTAGTTCGACTCACATCGAACAGAAGAATCACGTAAAATTTGTATCATGTGATTCTGTTCCTCCTTGTTTTCGTATGTTGATGTCCATGGTTTGTTCATACCACCATGATACGCTTTTCATACCATAGATATGCTTCTATTTCGATACCAGTCAATACCATATGATATAGACTGCTAAAAATGACTCAATTTTTTTTTTGTTCCAAAAATATATCAAAATGGATATCATTTTGAATAGCACAATTAATATGATCTAACTGTGCAAAAAAATTAAATTTCGACTTACAACGAGTAAGAAATCATTCGCTAATAAAAAAAAGTATTGATGTGGCGAATTTTGATTATGTTATGCATAATTACTGACTACTAAGGTATTGACTAGATCCGCTACCGGTGCAATCCAGCCGTATCCGCACCGTAACAAAGAAAGCAAAATGATATGATATCTAATTAGCTGCGAAAATAATGGAGGTGGTACCATGTGTCTGCATGAACATTGCCACGAGGCAGAGTCGGCAATGGACACGTCATCCTACTGCCACCGTCCCCATGCAATCCTCTTCTCCCACTCTCCCTTTCTCTCGTCCCCCATTAACATAGCAGAAAGAAAACCTCCCAACTTCATAACAAGAGATTCAACACCAAGGAAGAAGAAGAAGAAGAAGAGGTGTCCAACCAAATGAAGCATCTTTCCTCCATCGCCAACGACGTTGTCCACCGTTGCGCCCAGTAATTAACCCCCGACTCCACTTACTCTCATCTCATTCTGCCGAATGCAATCCAGTGTTGTTCATATAATCGCTGTTTTTATCTAATTTCGAAGCCAACTTAGTGTTTTCTTCAATTATAATCCCTAGGTTTTTCCCCCCCATAATGGAGAACCGCGACGCATATGTCTGAGATTATCACGACCATGAAAACATTTGGCCAATTCGAGCATACAACCTTTTCTCTAGCCACCATCGAGTTTTCCTCAGAATGCTATAATCAATAGTTTAATCAATCGGTTGCGAGAGTTCTCTGTAGCCGACATTTCTCAGATTGGTGGGGTTATGATGAACAGCATTTGATTCTGTTTTTGTGCTTCCCCTGTATATCTGACAGCACGGTGGGGACTAGTTTGGAGGAATTGGTGGCAGAATTTGAAGCGGCGGTGTGGAAGGAAGAAACAGGGGAGTATTCTAAGAAGTTTGTGGAATTCTGCTGCTCAAAGGCATTGCGCCAAGTGTGCCAGTTCATCGAGGAGAAGATCGTCGATGGATCCTTCTCGCGCTTCACCTTCGACATGATGCGTGCTTGGGAGACCCCCACTTGCCAGCAAGAGCAATCCCTTGAGGTAATAAAGTAAATTAATCCCAAACCCATTTGATCAATTTGCTCTGGTTTCTTTATGTTGTTGGAGTTTTCTTAACAGGAGAATGTGGGGAAAAGTTTGCAAGATATGAGGAATAAGATACCCACTAAAGTTACTGGAGAGACTGATGAAATCCCACTTTTCTACAGCGACCTTATGCCACTCCTTGTAAGTAGTTGCTTCATTTCACTTGGTTAAGGGTGTTGGACAGGAAGGGGTTTTGAGCCTGGGTTCGTTGTTGTGGTGAATGGGAAAATGAAGGTTAACGATGGGCCGAGTGTGGGTGAAGATGCGGTTGTTTGGATGGGAACATTGGTGCCATTGGCTGTGGATTTTGTGAATGGGAGGTTCACATTCGAGACTCTTACAGCGCCCACTGCCCACCGCCTTTTCTACCCTGCATACGACAAGTTCTTGAAAGAAATTGACCAGTTAAGCTTGTCGTCTAAACCTGCCTCTCAACTAGTTCTACAATCTCTTGTCACCATAACGTATTTATGCTGATCCTCACTGCAATTTGTCTTCCTTCAGATCCATAAAGAATCTTCAGAAGCAAGCTAAGCCTAAAGGTGTGGAACTAGCTGATGAAGAGTTCATTTTGCATTGCGATGGCACCGCTAGTTCCCAGCGTGTCGTCCGCCACATTGGGGGCACGAGCTGGCCTGGTAAAAGATCCTCTTCTCTGCCTTGTTTTTTAAATCCTTGATAGGTACCTTTGGTGTTGTTATGACAATGTCTTCTTCTGGGGGAACCTTATTACGGTATCTACTATCTCGATTGAGTTCTATATAGCTCATTTTTCTTCTAGTAGTGATAAGTGTTTTCCTCATGGATAACCTTCACGCTTATTGGGTGTCCTCTCTACCATCTCGATTTGAATCCTCATATCGCCTTTTGTGGTGTAATTGGGACAATGTTGTCCCCTTGTACTCTTTGTTCCATCTCTTCTTTAATCCTCAATGGCGCCTTTTAGGTCTAATTTGTGGCAATGTTTCCCTCTTAGGTAGGCTCACACTCACCAACTACGCTCTCTACTTTGAGGCATCAGGGGTGATCACATACGAGGATGCAATCAAAATCGACCTCTCGAGCGATACCAAACACAGCATCAAAGCCACCGCCACAGGCCCATGGGGCGCTCCACTTTTCGACAGGGCCATCATCTATGAATCCCCTGAACTGTAAGACCAGGAAATCTCCTTCATCATACAGTCAGGTTTCATATGAATATTGTTGAATGGAATTTCGGTTTGCAGATCGGAAGGCATTGTGTTGGAGTTCCCAGAGATGACAAGCTCAACAAGGCGTGACCACTGGTTGGCCCTCATCAAAGAGATCATCCTGATACACCAGTTCCTGTCGAGGTACAACGTGAAGTGCGAGATACAGGCGTGGGAGATCCACTCGAGAACCATTCTGGGAATAGTGAGGCTCCATGCAGCTAGAGAGCTGCTACGAATCTCCCCACCAGATCCAACAAAGTTCCTAATCTTTGCACTGTATGACGAACTGCCCAAGGGTGACTACGTGTTGGACCAGCTCGCTTCAAGTATAGAGACGGTCAACAGTGGACACCCCTGCAGCGCTAGCTCGATTTTGAGGAACATAAATGTGTCTCAGTTGCTCGTGTCGAGTGGAGAAGTGAAGCTAGTGAAGGAGGAAAGAGGAAATTTTGGTGGAGAAGACGATCAGATAATACGTTCATCTCTGGAGAGCGCGGTGCATCAAGTGAGGGAGGAAACTAAGGCGGCTGATTTCGCAAAGGCTACTACAGAAGGGTTGAAAGAGGAAGGGATTGCTGACAGCGCTCAAGTTCTCATGGTGGGTAGCCCTAGGAGTCTAAACTTTAAACAACTTCGACAACTTTTTCATTCCTGTGCAAGTGACGGTGGTATATATATATAATTTCATTGAAATGTGGCAGGAGTTGACAAAGCCGGTGCGAGATCTTCTACCATGGTTTGTAGAGATTGTCTCATGGGAGCGGCCATCAACAACTCTAATTGTGTTTATCACAATTATAGTAATCATCTACAAGTAAGTCTCTTCCATCGTCCATTATGCTGAACTTGTCGAGTCAATGAAATGACAAAAGAACATCGCCTGGGCTGGTTGAAAAATAGGGAGTGGGTCGGCAAAGCTGTAGCTGCTTTCTTGCTACGAGTCGCATGGAGGATACTCCAGGCAATACGAGGACGACACGACCGCTCGAGGAAGCAGCGTGATGATGAGATAGTGATCCACACTGGCGGGGAACAGAAGAGCACAACAGAGAGCATCGTCGCAGCTCAGTTCGGGTTGAGAACTGCGCACGAGCTTATGCAAGCAGCAAACATAGCCATACTGAAAATCCAGTCCCTGATGAACGCAAAAGCCCCAAAGGTATGCGAACCTAATCTATGCACATCTGATATCATTCTCTTTTTTTCCAGATTGTTTACCATCTTTCCTACGATGCAGCATTCGGGCCAGACAATGATGGTGATGGGTTTGGTAGCAATCGTCCTGGCGGTGATTCCAGTGAAGTATATTTTGATGGGTGGAGTTGTGTATTATGGAATAATGAAATCGAAGCTAGGGAAGTACATGGAGAATGATCAAGGGAACAGAAGGCTTAAAGAATGGTGGGATACAATCCCAGTCGTCAGTGTCCGTGTAGTCGATGAACCTCCGCAGGAGAAGAAGGAGAGCTAGGTAGCTCATGGGTTTTCCATGTGTATAATCTTATACTTGACTCGGTACATGTACCAAGAGCTTATAAGATAGTTAGCAGGGTGACAACAGATTAGAAGTACCCATAGGGAAAGACAAGAAATCAGAGTATTAGTACAAGATGTCCAAGCGGTTTGTGTTTTATGTTTGTTGAAGTATGTGGTCGAAAAATGTAGCTTGTTAAACAGTTCTCCTTTATACTTGACTTAAATGTATGTTGTTTGAATCCTCTAAGGGTTGACGATGACCTTACTTAAACCCAAACTTGATCCAAAGCAAACCCTACAATCAACCCAAATCCAGCCCCTGTTAATCTGCCGTTGTTCTAGTTGGGAGTGTCCAGGTGAATAATCTGATGACACCCAGAACCCAGTTAGCAGTTGCATAGCTGACCCACTAATTGCTCATAGAAAGTAAGAAACTGAAACTCCAAAGCACTTCCCTCTTAGTGGGGAGTCATTAGTTATCTACATTTGGCCTACTTCATGAGTTAAGTAAACAGAAAAGACTAGAGCCTTCTGCTAACCGCCTACATGTACTACGCGATTCGATTCAAATAAGAAACAAGATCTCTCAGAGTTACAATCATGGATTGGATGAACTAAGTAGTATTGGTTGTTAAACCCAGAGGAGAGCTAAGCTAAACTTCTAAACAGCACATACGTCCTAGCTAAGTTGAGACAGAGGGAGAGGACATAGGAGTTGCAGGTGGCTAATGGCTATATTCACATAAACCAACCTTGGCAGCACCATGCATAAGAAACAGCTCACTTTCCCCTTGCCTTCTCTAGATCGGGAAGGTCTGCACAAAAAAGTTTCAGATTCATCACCAAGGTATGCGTGTAGATAAATGAGTATTGCCCATTAAAGCAATAATACAGATATCTACAGTTGCTGCAATGATAGTGTGCTTGAAAAAGTGGAAACCCACTATCTACAGTAAAAGCAGGAAAGTGTACACTTTTAACTTACAAAGCATTCCTTCGTCGTCATTGCTTTCAGCATCCTCGTCATCCTGCAGAAGGAAGGAACCAGATGTTATGCGGCTAATCGTTACCAAACTTGAGCAAGTGATTAATTTTGTGAAAATAGAACACTAGGTTACCGCAAGTGTGTCGTCATCGTCATACAGCATGTCCACTGCAAAATGAATCATAGGAAAACTGTTAGAATCAGAATCCTGGATAACATATTGAGCATGTATGGGGACAAGTTATGGCTTGCAAGAGAAATCATCCTATTGATCTCATGAATATAGTAGTGACGATATGGTTCATGCTAAGATTCTGAGCAGTCGCTCGAAAGGAAGGCACTAAGACAACTATTCATCCCCCAAGACTCTTTTCCAGTACGTCCCAAATGGCCAGCTAAACAATTAACAGTTCGAAGCATTCAACCGATGGGCAAATAGCCCCTCATTTTAAGGATAGTGGACCAATAGCTAAGGAATGAAATCAGGGCCTAACTAAATTATTCTGAACATGGTTCACGAAAACCAGAGTTGGCACACAGAGAAAGAACCACCTAGCTAAGAAGACAAAGTAAAGCAGCCATTGATAACCGCTGATAAAAGACATACTAGTTGATTCCTCGTCATCTTCATCCACCCACTTGTTCCAATCAACTTTAATGTAAGGCGCCGGCTTCTCTTCAGACTTCAGCAGTCTTTTCCACCACCCTTTGTCCTCTTTCTGAATCGAGCAGATTGTGTTCCTTAACCCTACATTAGTCTCTTGCATTTCTGCACTCACCCCCATCAATCAAACAGTTAACATGCTTGCATGGAAATCGAACATCACATCACATTTACATATAAATCATATCCAAACTCAACACAGAGACGCATATAATCAGAGAACTTCAACAAGCTGCTTTCCGGCACATATTGGAATCCACAAGGCACAAAAACACTCTAAGCTCTGATTTCTCTCTTCCAGGGCAAAGTTCCAAACAATATACAACGAAAACAAACAGTATAGAGTACGGAGAAGAGAAACAATAGCAGAGATTCACTAGTTAATGCTACAGAAAACAAAAGAAAAAACAATGGCCGAAGAAGTGGTAAATTTCTAACCTCGGGGAGAATAGGAGCGTAAAGCTGGAGATTGAGCTCGAAGGTTTCGACCTGTTTCCCGCGAGCGGAGAAGCTGAACAAACCTTTGGGGTCACATTTCACCGATATGTCCTTAGCGTCCGGCAAGGCAACAGTCAAGTACACTTGATCGGAGCGCTGCGCCCACAGAACTTCCGGATTACGGCTGTTGCGGGGTTTTTATTTCCGCGATCAACACTCAACAGTGAGAACAGTGTGACGGAACCAATTGAACAGACAAGACTTGAAATGAGACTCTCAGTAAAATACGAAGGAAAAGAGTACGGTGTAGCTACATCATTGCAGGATTTTGATCGGTGGCCGAAACAGCAGAGGCGGCGCCGACGGCCATCGGTGGAAGAAAACGGTTGCCGAGGGAGGGAAAAAGCGCTGGGGAGCAGGGAGGAGTTCTGTTTCGCCAATCAGAGTGGAGAGAGCTGCACGGAACTAAGCCACCAGCGATAGCTTCGGTTAGAGCAAATCCCAAAATAGCATACCAAGACCATCTCCAAACGGCAAGTTAAACTAATCTAAAATTTGGGGTTAGATGTAACTTACTAATCCAAAAAAAAAAAAAAAAATGTTGTTCAGTACGATGCCCCTTACCTTATTCAACCGAGTCAAGAATAATGTTGTTCAGTACGATGCCTACTTCAAACAAGGGAAAAGAGGCTATAGGTCGTGACTCGTGAGTCATTATCCCCACACCAAAAGCTCACTAGTGCATGAACTTTGAGAATGGTATAGTATGGCCCAACAATGATTGAACTTGAATGCTTCCTAGTCTCCACTTTGAATTAGTTTTGCTCTCTAAAAGTTGGGGGGTTATCTGTAAATTTTTTTACTTAAGTAACGGTAACAACAAAAGCTGCCTAATCTGGGGAGCGGATCAAGTAGTAACTCTTATGGTGAGTAACCATCAGTAACATGTCCACATCTCCATGACATCAGCATCCCCTCTCTCCTCGAAAGTCTTTTATCTTTTCTCCTTTAATCTTTAACGAATGATTTCTCTCTCGTTTTAAGTCGAAATTTAAATTTTTTTCACAGATAAATCAGATTAAATGTGCTCTTTAAAATTATATCCACTTTGATATAGTACAAAAAAATTGAATAATTTTTTACCAGTCATTACCATATGGTATGCTCATATTTAATACCATATGGTAAGAAAGCGTACCATGATGATATGAACATACCAATATGGTAAGAAGGTTGAATACATGATAGTAGGAGTATACTAACTGTCATTTACGACTTTCATCATTGTTTACCACAAGTTACCACCCACATACCATAGTGGTAAAGGATGGTAATTTTTGGTCCAGTATTTTTTTCACCCAGAAATTTGTAGATCCAATAGATCATGATGAATTCGTTCCTTCTGAGCAAACGTTTTCATAAACGACTTAAAAACGAAGAAGTTACCATATGGTATGTAGTTGGTAAAAAAAAAGTTTCTCGAAATATATTGAAAATTGATCTCATTTTGTAGAGGACAACGAACTCGTTCCATGTGTGCAAAAAAAATAGAAATCCGAGTTAAAACGAAGAAGATAAGAGCCGATTATGACAACTAGGAAAAATAAAATGCTTTTAATTGACAACCCTTAGATCTTAATTTTCTGGGTCCACGTAGATCTAATGATCCAGATTTAGTTACTCATAGGTCAGTAACCATTGGTTACTAACCCTATCCTAAGCCTCCTAATCTGCTTCATGTGTGTGTCACACTCCCATCCTTCGGCGTGTCATTCAAGGGGGTCAGGTGGGGCTACCCAAATTTCCTAATTTTTTGCCCTTTCCGACTTCTAGGCTACGCTTGGAAGAGTTTCTTTTAAAGCTCTTTTGAATTTTGTGGACTCCCTTTGGAGATGGTCTAAAGGGGTCTTTACTTTGAAATGGAGAAATGTTGGGTGAAGGTTATTTTTTTTTTGTTGGGGAAAAGAATTACGTAAGAGTGTTATCCAAGGTTGTCAAATCGGATTATACTATTATGTCGATTTGGCAAATGGAATGGTATGACTGGCGATATAACCCGTTTATGCGAATTTCAATATAATACATGAGAAAAATGGAAATCATCAATATAAAATAAATTAGTTAGAAATAAGCAATTAAAAGATTTAATTCACACAAAATAATTTATAGTTAGGAATTGATAGCTAATAATAAACAATTAGATATGAAAAAATAAAGTATATTAAATAAAATTTATCCATGTTTACAATGATTTATTTGAAATATAGTATTCGTTATATAATATATAAGGTTAATATGCTTAACAAAGTTCGTGGTAATCTATTAGTGTATCATTGAAACTAGGAATATAAGGTACTTGGTTGAAATCTCATGATGGGTGTTTATTTTTGAACGACGTGTGTGAAAATAAAAAAATTTGGTTTCTCGTCTAACTAGTCGGTACTTCCATATTTTAACCGAATTTGACTAAGACTGAATGCAAGACCTCTTCAACTAGTTTGGTGACCGGTACCGGTTGAAACAACCAATGGAAAACCGACGTGAAAAACATGGCATCATGCTAACCACTTTCAACACCGTTTATTACATTTAGTTTAAATATGACCGGGCGGCAACGAGGGGGTTTTAGGTATTTTGAAAAATTAAATTTCATAAATATATTAAATTTTAAAATATTTCTCTCCTCCTTCATGAAAAACTTTTTCGTAAAAATTTCTGCTCAAAATCTGCTTCTACTTTAATTTATAATGAGTTAGCAAAGATGTTGTAGTGATTTTATTATCATTAGTAGCAATTTTTAATTAGTAGTGATTGATGATTTTAGAAAGAGTACTGCTGAAAATGAAGAAAGTAGAACAAATTATTAGTATATAAATAGCGCAAGTTTGTTTAAGGGGTCTGATGGGGTATGAGAGGGTGCATCATAAGTGATACGACTCTGGGGGTTGTATATGATCAAAGTAATGCAGCTAACGATTCAATTGAAGAATCGATTGAACTTAAATCAAGAACAAAACGTTCTTAATATGAACTTGGACAAAATGGAACCAAAAGGACAAATCCACACACGAGGATAGCTAGATTGGGTTAAAGGGTAGTTGCTCGACCACGATTGAAGGGGCTATTCAATCGATATACAAGCTCAACAAGTTAAGAATCCACCAAACCCAAAACAAGTTGCAACTTGCATAAAACCGAAGTTTTCAATTCAACTGAACAATATCTCATGATTACAATGATAGACTCGACTTAATTAGACTCTAATTAAACCTAACAACTCAAAAATTTCCTATTTAGGTTACAACTCGAAAGCAACAATTAATACGAAACAACAAACTAATTCTAATCGAACAAGGAAAACAATTCTGTTTTTACAAGGCATAATTTTGTGACTTTGTACTAAATTTGAGTCTTTTGTTCGAAGCCTTCCAGATATAAAATCTTTCATCCAATTCCTTCACTTGGTAGATAAACATACATATTTTCATGTTGTGGAAGCCTTTTGACTCGAATCAGATCCATGCTCCTCGAATTGAGCTCCAAAGTAGTATTCACAAACACGTTTCCAGACTTAACCATTTTCTGGCAGTTTTCCAGTTTTGACAAAGGCTTTTGGTGAGCTAGGAAAAGAAACTTCCTGACCTCTCCTTGAGAAACCAAGCATACCAATGTGTAGATAAACACTCCATATTCAATATAAGCCCTTAATATTGAATTTCTGTCATTCTTGTTTCCAACTTCGATAGCTTCTTCATCAAGTAATTTAAATATGTAGAGGCTATTTGGGATCATATCAGGCTCCCCTCTTCAAAATGCTTTGCCCTCAAAGCTTGCATTATTCGGCAAGACAAAACACGATCAGAAATACTCTCAAATGGGTTTCAAACATGGACTCCAATTGCTGCATAACTGCCTGCACGCAATCACTTCCTCCTGTCTTGTTGGTATGCATGGACGATTTCATGAGGATCAAAGATACTTGAATCTACATCGCCTCCTTGACCAATATCGACAATGATCATTGTTGGAAACCAGGCCAAAATCTTCACAGTACTGCCCAGTTTTGCGATGAACTCGGGGAAGTCGTCAAAAGTAGAATTACAATGATTTGAGCCTTCATTCTTCAATCTACTGCTCGAATTTGCTTGCTCCATCATTGAAGTACACTTTTCGATTGCTTCTAAACCTTGATAGCTCCTGGGACTAGACAAACCATCATCTGCATTTTTCCAGCCGTCATCGGGAGTCAAATTCCGTGAGCGTAGAACATCCAAACTGAAATTGGGAATTCTGAATTCAGGCCGCTTTGAACTTGTTTCTGTGATGCTACACCTTCCACGATCATCCAGTAACTGATTCCCATTATTCATTTGACTCGATTCGTGCTCAATCTCTCCGACGAGATACCCGTTTTCAGAGTCGAACTCCGGCAGTTTCAGAGGCAAACAATCGACTTGCTGCTTCTTTGTTAGGGCTCGTTCTGGCTCGATTTCAACAAAACGACATGTTCCTGGTTCTTCCTTGAGCGTGTTGATGAAGGCATCTTGCTTCGAATCATCTCCATACGTCACGACGAGATCATCAATTTCGGAACTCTGTGCAACCGAAAAGCGGCAGAGCTTTTGAGTTCTTGTCAATGGAGGTGTTCGATCGCCTAAAATCTGTTCTAGGGTTTCAGCTGTGTGGGAAATAATTCCTGGGAATTCAATGAACTTACTAGAAGCAACGAAATCCTCTGAATCATCCTCTAGTGCAACGATGGTTACAACAGAAGGCAAACTCTGTTTTACCGGACAAAAAAAGAGTCGGCAGGCTGCTGCTTCTTTCTCCACTTTCGAACCACTCGAAGGTCCTCTCTCCTTTGCCCATCTCATTTCCAAGTCGAAAACACATTCTTCTATGGCTGGGTTTCATCGGTTTGGAATGCCACGATCGCGATTCCTCTCTAGACTTAGATTGTGCACCGCAGAGAGTTGCGGTGACACTAAATTGTTCGCCAATAACATCAGCTCATCAATTCGATGTTGAATTCTGTCGAATTTAGGTTGGAAGGCCGCTTGAATTGCTTCGATGACCATCTGTTTGAATTCTTCCATGTTGATTTGCTGAGTGACCATCGTCTTCTCTTCGAATTGGGTCTCTTCTTCAAATACGAATCCTTCTTTGCTCATCTCTGTTTTCTGTTCGCGAAGAAACAGACCCGCTTGATCTCCTCCTTGCCCCTGCGTTGATCGGGGCTCTGATACCACTTGATACCATCCTGGGGATTGTATGTGATCAAAGTAACGCAGCTAACGATTCAATCGATGAATCGATTGAACTCGAATCAAGAACGAAACGTTCTTAATACAAACTTGGATAAAACGGAACCAAAAGGACAAATCCACACATGGGGATAGCTCGATTGGATTAAATGTTAGTTGCTCGACCATGATTGAAGGGACTATTCAATCGATACACAAGCTCAACAAGTTTGGAATCCACCAAACCCAAGACAAGTCGCAACTTGCACAAAACCGAAGTTTTCAATTCAATTGATCAATCTCTGACGATTACAATGATAGACTCGACTTAAATAGACTCTAATTAAACCTAACAACTAAAAAAAAACTCTTATTTAGGTTACAACTCGAAAAAGAAATAAAAGCAACAATTAATACGAAACAACAAACTAATTCTAATCGAATAAGGAAAACAATTCTGTTTTTACAAGGCAGAATTTTGTGACTTTGTACTAAATTTGAGCCTTTTGTTCGAAGCCTTCCAGATCTAAAATCTTTCATCCAGTTCCTTCCCTTGGTAGATAAACATACATATTTTCATGTTGTGGAAGCCTTTTGACTCGAATCAGATCCATGCTCCTCGAATTGACCTCCAAAGTAGTCTTCACAAACACGTTTCCAGACTTAACCATTTTCCCAGTTTTGACATAGGCTTTTGGTGAGCTTGGAAAAGAACCTTCATGACCTCTCCTTGAGAAACCAAGTATACCAATGTGTAGATAAACACTCCATATTCAACACAAGCCCTTAATATTGAATTTACATCTGTCCATATGTGAGAACCACGCCTCCAAAGTAAGCTACCTGACATTGTTACAACAATTAACCAAATTATGCCCTTCTTCTCCCCAACTTCGGTAGTTTCTTCGTCAAGTAATTAAATGTATAGAGCTTGCCATTTGGTATCATATCAATAAGAATTATTTGGACTTACCCTAAAAATAATGTTTTTTCTTCTACTTGTGATTAGACAAGTTTTTCCTTATGCGATGACTTACTTACAGAGTTTATTTTCTTCTCCCACATATCTTTTTTTCTTCTCCCATGTTTTTCTGTTGTAGATTAGGCAAGTTTCCTCTTATCGATTGAAAAGGGGTTATATTGGTGTACATATGTTATATGGTTGTTCACAGAATGCTAAGTTCAAGATTCAGGACTAATTAATTGTTACTTAGTTGCATTTTTACATGCCACTCTTCATTAATTAGTGTATAGACTTTGTTATGACTAGGAGAAATTGGTGCATGAGCATTTCTACTATGTTATATAGTATTGGTGCTTTAGTGTACAATTTAAAGTCGTACCATAATATGAAATGTATAAGTTTAGATTGTACCATAAAAGAATTTGTACAATTATGTTATGGTACAACTTTACAACTTGAAGTTGTACCATCACATAAAGGTACAAGTTCAAGTTGTACAATAAAAGAATTTGTACAAACAGTATAGGTATAATCCAAAGTTGTACCATAACTTTAAATGTACAATTTCAAGTTGTACCATAAAGGCAAAAACCTATAGCACCAATACTATATAGCATTGTAAAATTTCTCATCGGTGCATTAGTATCTCAAATGCTAAATAATGAGCAAAATCAATTTCATCCCGAAAACGATAATAAGGTTGCTTGAGTTGATCATAAAATATTAAAATTTCTTTTTGTTTATATAAATACTAGAGTATGATGTACCGCAGGACTTGCTAGTATTAAACTTATACTTCAATATTATGAAATCACTCATATTTTTCTAAATCTCAATTTGCTTTCACTATAATTATCCATCAATACAACTAAGTAATTCTTTTTTTTAAGATATTTCATCATGAGTATAAACATGAGTCAATAAAAATTAGTAATTTCTTAAAATAACTTAATTAATTATAAATTTTGGTTAAGATAGAACCGTGACCTTTATATATTTGAGAGGGGGTTGAGGCTCACTGATTTAAGTATTCACTATATCATGTCTAAAATTTTGTATTGCTAACTATCTTGGTATATATCAATTTCAATCTCACATCTCGAATAATATTGAAAAATCAATCTCAATTACAAAGCAAGAAAAATTAACTTTAATTGTTAATACTAAATAATGATAAATTCGATGTGACATTTGGTGTATCCCAAATACGGATACCAAACTTTCATACCTAACTACAATCATCATTTTAGATATTGTAATCCTTGGGAGTTGGTCATTGATTTTACAAGTAATGGTCAATTATTAATAAACTTAAATCACTGGCCATTAGCTAGAGATAAAACTAATATGCACTTGGACATGGTTACTCTAAATAACTATTTGTTCTCATTCTTTAAAGAGATTGACTAGGCCCAGTAATTTTTTGATTACCCCTAACCATCCATTATCTAAGTATTTAAATTATTCTGGCCACTATTCACATGACCTCACTGGTGAACAGAAGGGAGACTCTTCCTTTACTCGATTCTGTTGCACTCGAATGTCATTTGTGGTGGTTCTCCGTGTTGCTATTGTCCATGTGTTGAGGTTTGGTGGCCAGTATGATTCACGTGTTTGTGCCTGTATGATATGTCCCCAAGGATTGCATGGTTAAAACGTTTTGAGCTTACTAGGTGACTGATTCGGTTTGCTTGGGGACAAGCAAACGGTTAAGTGTGGGGGAATTTGATAACGCCATATTTGAACATGTTTTCCCGTCATTTCTTAACCATTTGAGATTTGTTTCTCGCTCTCGTGGCCTCTTTTACGCTTGTGCGTGTTAGTTTATGCTGTTTTAGGACTTAGTACGTGAATGAACGCGATGGAGCGAGGTTTCAAGATGTTTTGGAGCGGAGGACAACGAGCGCCTGGAAGTTACGGCCAGACCTTGTGAGTTACGGTCTGGCCCGTAACTTCCCGTGAGGAGCCGTAACTGGCAAGTGGAGAACGAAGATATCCAGGAGCTTTCTTCGAGGTACAGGCTGATCTTCCAAGTTATTGTCAAGGCCGTAACTCAGCCTTAGTACCCGTAACTCCTGGGAAGCGTCGACATCAGTTCCAAAAGTATTTTTTAAGTTATGGTCTCCCTCTTCTAGTTACGGTTGAGACTGTAACTCCCCAAAGGAAGCCGTAACTCATGGTTTATGGAGTGCAACAACGACGTCGTTCCTCGACAAGTTACGGGCGGTCAAGGCAAGTTACGGCCGTGACTTAGGCCGTAACTCGCGGATTCTCAGCCTATTTAAAGGCTGGTCGGGAAATTTGCAAAGGATCCGGATTTTTTTGGACTTCTAAAGGCAGAAAAAGAACCCTAGAGAGAGTGACGAAGAGAAACCCTTAGGCAAGGATTGGAGCGATTTGAAGACCTCGGAGCTCGATTCCCCAACCTTGGAGTACCGATTAGCCTCAAGGAGCAGTTGCCCATTGTCGTTCTAATGATGTCTACTCCGAGCATGACGTTCTCACATCTCTCCATGGTGTAATTTTCCATTTCATCTGGGTATGAAGAACCCTAGTTGTGTATGTTAGGAATGATTGTATGAACCCCATGTTATGAATGATTGATTTGATAAATTCAGTTGAGGAATTATTCAGAATTGCATGAGTCTTGATTAAACCTGTGTAATTCCAGTTTTAACCTAGAACGATAGTCTCTACATAGGCTAAAAGAGCAACCTTTAATTGAAAGTCGTGAATCGACTACTTTAGTCGAGAAGTCGATTCACTACTCCGTACTGTAACGAAGGCCAGTAGTGGAAGTTTCGCGTGTTTAACCTTGGTTAGTGTATGCAAGTGGAGGTAAGTCGCCCGCCGGGTATTTGAATCAAGAGGGTCTGCATAACTTTAGTCGAGAGTCCATACCAGTAAAGAACTTTCTGCGATTTATGTATCAATCTAAGTAATTTGGGACCGTATAACTTGAACTAGCTGCACACTAGGGAGAACCATACCTGGATGACCTTTTGAATCTGAAAAGAACCAGACCATTACTTGCTTTTGTTTCTTTTGCACTAAAATCATTCCACTCGCTTAGTCCTGCTAGATAATTGGAGTTCACTGAGTAGGCAGTAGATCTAGAGCCCGAGTCGATAATTAGACTTAACCACTATTCTGCATTTCCACTCTGCGATTATACTTGGTCACAATTTGGTGTTGTGTCGTAGTGTGTCAAGTTTTTGCGCCGTTGTCGGGGACGCCTCTAGATTATTGGAGAATAGTGAACATATGTTACTTTAGCATTTATTTTTCAGTATTTTCTTTCTTACCCCTGTGTGCCTTCATGGGTTGTGCTTGCAGCTGCGTGCAGGTAGTGCATGCTCCGTTAGACCAAGAGCTCGAACGGACTTGTAGGAACTTCAAGCAAACTTTGAAGGCGCGACTGGCTGCGGAGGAAGCTTTGGAACAACTGCACATCACCGAGGAGGAAGAAATGGGTGACCCACAGAACAATGATGCGGTCATTTCCAAGGAGCATACCATGGGTTATTACTGAACCGTTTGAGCCGCAGATAGGAGGTCCCCCATCCAACACTCTCAAGTTGTTGCCAACAATTTGAGGTGAGTACCTCTGTCATCACCATGTTGCGGGGCTCGGTGGTATTCCATGGGAAGGATGAGGAGTGCCCCAGATCGCAGCTACGGCGATTCCACGAGCTGATCGATGGAATCAAGACTAATGGGATCCCTGCAGACGCCATCCAGCTGAGGTACTTCCCATTTACTTTGGAGGGGCAGGCTAAGGAGTGGCTGGTCACTCGGCCTCCGGGATCGATCACTACGTTCGCTAATCTGGCCAACAAGTTTCTCTCCCGCTATCACCCTCCATCCAAGACAGCAGACCTCCAGAAGGAGATCACCCATTTTGCACAAGAAGCGGATGAGACCATCCGGGATGCATGGGAAAGATACACCAGTTTTTTTCCTGAAGTGTCCCAATCATGGTCTTATCGATGCTTTGAGGGCCATTTCTTCAAGAAGCTTGGTCACTTGGGGTGGAGTCATATTCATTAATTTCCCTTGGCACAGTGAGTCAATGAGAATCTTGTCTTCTTGGATTAGACCACCGTAGAAAGTTTCAATCCGAAACTGTTCTTCGAACCCGTGGTGAGGGCATTGAAGAAATTAATCGGAGTATCTCTCCCAAGCATCCCTCAAGGTCGCGTCTTCTTCATGCTCGAAATGGGTAATCTTCTTTCTCCACCCAGCCTTCTTCAGAGGTGGGCAGTAGTGGGACATGAATTTGTTGAGAAGATCGTCTCATGAGGTGATTGAACGAGGCAGGCGGTTGTTTAGCCACTGGAGTGCTTTCCCCGCAAGTGAATAGGGGAAAAGCCTTAGTTGCAAAGCTTCAGCCGGCATGCCATTTCTACTCCAATGTCGGGTTCACCTTCCACTTCTTCAACTTCAACTCCACTAACACCGGGACCAAATTATTGTCCCCTTTCATCACTTCTCCTCCTTGCCTCCTCTAGCTTCCTCTCCCGTGCTAGGAATCGGAGAGTTCAGTTTATGTCCTTGTCACGTGGTAGCAAAGGTGTCGGATTGCTCCTGGTCATGCACCTCCCTGCACACAATCAGAAAACAACACCTAGTCTAGCACAAGCAAAGCACACACACTTTCAAAACTGGAAATTAAAAGCTAGATTAACAGCAAACAACTTTTTCAAGATAACAGACTGTAGTCCCCGACAAAGGCGCCAAAAACTTGAATCGCTCTAAATATCACAATTAATTCCCTCATAAGGTCCAAGTATAAACCTTAGTAGGGTGCAATACAGGGCCGGTCCGTGTACCCCTACTTCAATTGTTTGAAACATTATCTAGCCAATCAGTTTTGGTTGAAAAGTTTGCTAATTAAAGTAAAACAAGGCAAAAGTAAATGGTTTTGAAAGCTCTTTGTGAGAAGGATCACTCGGGTGTCGCTTCCCCCTAACTACTACCATGACATGTGAATAGAAGTGATTGCTATGGGCAAGGTGACCACGAACCGCTAGGAAATGCAACAATGATCGTAGACCACACTCTCGATTGCCAGACCAAGGGATACATTATAGGCTACTCAAGTAGCCCTCTTGGTTAAGGCAATCGATGGTTGACTTACTCTCTCACTCAACCCAAGGGTTGGTCGGGTTAATCGCGCTTAACCAAATTGCTTAATTCAACATAGAGGTTTACCCTACATTAACCTAGATTGGTGACTTAAAAAGCCCAAGGAATCCCAACTCAATTGAGCCTCCCTTGAAAGGGGGGTTTTCCGTCTAATCTAGGTTAGAATGGCCAATTGTATTGCTAAGCAGAAACATGCACAATCAACATGGAAAATATGTCAATCATTGAATTAAACAAGACCCATAAACAATCATTCAAACCACACAACAACTACATGGCAAATAGTTAGGGTTTCACACAACACCCAAGTGAAAAAGGAAACTACTCCATGCTAGAAAGGGGAAGAACACAAGAGGAAGAGGTAGAAACCATCATGGTGATGCCTCCAATTTCCTTTGAGCTTGTGTTTATCTTCTCTAGTCACCACTTGGAGCAAACCCTAGCCTTCTTTCTTCTTTGGTTCTTTCTTTCTCTCTCTAGAATCTGAAGAAGAGTACACTTTCTCACTCTTGGGCTCTCCCTCTCTCTTCCTTTCAGCTCTCCTTTCACCTCTTCTCCCGGTTTTCGCTCTTTTTCGTCCAACTTTCGACTCAGGGGTTGGTTTCACCTATTAGATCCTGAAACGTGCAAAAACACAAGAAACCTAGCATAAAACCACCCTTTTAGGAGAACATCTGGCACAAACGCCTAAGGAAAACGGGGGTAAAATGCGTACAATTAGGCCCGAATCAATCCCCCACACTTAGACGTTTGCTTGTCCCAAAGCAAACCATTTCACACAAGGTAATATTTCAACCTACAAAAATACTTTGGGGACAACTCAAAGGTCACAAAGTGGTAATTCTCAATGGCTATTGGCAATTAATACATGGACCGTTGCAAGCAATAACGACATCCACCACAAACGACATTCGAGGCCACCAAAATTGGGCAAAGGTAAAGTTCTCACCTTGTTCATGGATCAATGCAAGTCTCAACAAGACCACTTATCCACCACAACTAACCATGCATAGAATTCAAGTTCGAGGAACAAATGGAAAAGCAACAAGGTCCTCACTGGGGGTATGATATGGCATGCAAAACAAGAATGAATCACTCACACTCAAGACCAATGGGGTTGGGACCTTTTTGGTGCAAAAGATGTGCACAATCATCAACACTCGGACCTATCGTCTCAATACAACGGCGGTAACCTCTAAATGCTAGAGTTCATGGGATGGTTGTCACCACTAGCTTGTCTGGAGGTCTTACACACGGGTTCAAATGACTGCCAATTGTCTTGGACACGGGGAAAAGGCTTTTTGGGTGGTGGCAAACACAACATGAGGTTCTACATCTTCAACCTAAACCCGAAGGCTCTATGGTTTCGACTAAGACCCTTCTCTTCAACCAAAGGCCAATAGCATCGGCCAAAAACCTTATCTCTCCCTTCCAAACTATCACCCATCGTGAACTACATTTAAGCGCTCTTCCTCGGTATATTCTTGGTATCACATTATGGTTTGGTAGTGAAGGAGTTCTGAAACAATGTGGGGTTTCAATGGCTTGAGTGACAAGAAACCCCTCCTAGAGCATACACTTTGGTTTTCCGTGGCACTCTCTACTTTATTTACCCCATTTTATTACCTCTTTTTCGATTCTTTTTTTATTTTTCACTTTCTCTTTTCTTTTCTTTTTTTCTTTTTGAGGGGGTACTAGAGAGTAAAAACACTTGCTACCTATACATTTAACGACCAATGCTCTCTTTTCAAAAACTCACTCCAACACTACACTTCCTTTTCCATTCCTAGCAAGAACCGCACACAAACCTCCTATGTAGAACCTCTATGGAAACTCAAAAGTGAGAGCTCCGGGACACAAGGACGACTCATGTTTAGACACGAAGAAAGGATTGGGGGTAGTTCTTCAACACCATTAAGCTCACAAGCACGAAGCTCCTAACTTAAGAACGACCCTCGAAGTCACAAGGCTCAAAGGGGTTGACTAGTGGATAACACATTTCGGGACAATCAATATTTGTGCGTGGACTATTCATATGCCTCCATCATACTCACTAGTGACAACTGTGATGTTACTCGCCATGGTAAGAGGGGTCTAAGCACACAAGAAGAAACGATCGGCTTAAAGCTCACATGCTACCTAGTCACCCAACCATCTATTCCAATTCACAAAACACAATGCATGGCAAATTGTATTCAACAAGTAATCGAGTCAAGACATCCATTCATTTATGCACACATGAGAAGTAAACTTTTGCACTATCCTAATGGACCTCTCCGTCATCATCATAGGATATACTCGATCACATGCAACAAATCAAGATCAATGCCAATAAACACGAGATTTTCCCACAAACCGGCCACTTTAATCATGCAAATAATGCTTGGAGCCCTCAAATTTTTCAAATTTGGGCATACATCAAGGCTCCAAGCATAAATCACACTCACACAAGCATAATAGTAAACTACTGCCCACACTTAAGCTCGACATTGCCCTCAATGGCGTAAGATAGGGGTAGAATGATGTTACCGCTTGGGCTTTGTGAGTGAAAGTTGGAATTGTTTCCGAGGTATGAGATTTGGATCTTAAAGGAGAGACAAAAACACACACACAAACACAATACAACTAGCTCAAGGCGAGGTTATTACAAACACAACACGATAATAGTAGTAGTTTATGGTCACACACACACAAAAGATAGGAAAATAACAAAAACGAGTTCAGAGTTACAAGTGGAGAAGTGGGGCGAAAGAAATTGGCTCTGCTACATGTCTCACTCGTTGGCTACCTCTCGCGGGTGGATGGACCCTCCCTCTCATCTGAAGGAGGCCCTGTCGTCGAGCCATCAGCTCGAGGATGTCGGTATACCGGTCTAGGCGGGAAGTCACTCCCACGAAGCTCGTCTCTAGGTGATCCACCCTCTGGACGAGGGGATCACCTTCTGCTGCTGTTGGTGGTGGTTGGGCTGGGCGTTGGAGCGCGGGACGCCGACGACGGCCGGGTGCTCGAGTAAGTGACTGCTCTTCCGATGGGGCCTCGGGGTCAGGCTCCATTGGAGCCGGGTCAACTGCTGCTCTGAGGACTCCTCATGGTCGGAGTCCCTCGAGGTACTCCACTCCTCGCTTCCCCTAGAGTCTCAGCTTGTGGTTGTAAAGGGTCGCCACTGGGAAGGGCTCCATCCTCCCGACAATGGAGCACTGAGCCAGATCCACATTAAAGTGTCGGGAAATCCTCGTAATGAGGCCCCCCATGTGCATGGTGTCAACTCTGTTCCTCCCCAGACACCGGGCGAAAGAAGTGGATATCAACGATCCCAGATGGATCGGCTCTGCTGGACTCCGCATGGAATAGAGGGCAAGTAGCCCTTTGTTCATCATTAGATGGCTTGACTATAGGCTGGGATGACTGCGTGGGTGAGCAAAGTGCGGAGGATCCTCAAAGAGGTCCTCAGCTTCACCGCGTTGGTGCAGCTCTCGTCGAACTCGTCTTGCTCATGCTTGGGGCGGCAGAGGGCCCGGAACGCTCCCTGATAATGGAAATCGACTGCCACTCCGACATCGTCATGTGGGTGGTGTCGAGCCCCATGGCCTGAGCAAAGGCGTCGAAGGTTAGCACTCGTGGCTGACCTCCCAGCATGAATTTCACGTGAGGGCGAATTTTCTTACTGGTCGGGACGACGTGGGAGAAGGCGGAGTAGAACTCCACGCATATCTCATGGTAGATATGCTCCTCAACTTTCAGGAGCTGGCGCCACTGGGTGTGACAAAATACCCCGGACATTGTGGCTCGGCACCTGAACAGGTTGAAAATGTCAAGGTCTAGCCGCCAATGGGGGCCCAATCGGGCTGTCCTCTAGTAGGCGAACTTGTCTCCAAACTCTGCGTGATGCGCCACGTAGCTGATGTACTCGTGATCCAAGTTAAGCATCCTACAAAAATTGGAAAACATACATCATACGTGGAAACTATCATCAAATATTGCTCATTTGGAGGAAAAAAGATCCCCCCCTACACTTATACTTCCACTACGGATTGCAAACAATTAAGCTCAAGCACACCGTGGCAAGGTTGTAGGTACTTCACAATTCATTCATTCAAAAATTTGAGCCGCAACCCAAACCACGGTGGCCACCATCCACCAATCAAGTATAAATTGCCACAAACATTTACAAAATAGCACTTGGTGGGCAAATTCTAAAAATGAAGGCAATTCGGTTCAAACAGACCCGCCAAGGCTCAACTAGGCTTATGCACAACATTCCACCATTAAATCAACCTAATTCACCTAATTCCTCGCCCAAATTCTAGGTTGAACATTCAAAGCATCAAAATCATCCTCACTTCCCTACCTAATCCGATTCTCCCAAATTACCAAGGTAGAGCTGAAAAACCAACTTGGAGACGCAAGTAGGACGTAGGAGGAAGTGAAGTGCGCACGATGAAGGAAAAAAATGGCCGGAGAGGGGTCAGAGGAGCTTCGTCGGAAGCTCGTCGGAGACTCGCCACCGGCGACTTGACCGGGAAAAAGTTGCCCCAAATCTCCCCAAAATCGCAGCACAGGCCAGTTTTGACGAGGGGAGAATGGGTATGAAGTTGGTTTTTGGTTTTGCTCGCCAGAAAGGGGTGAAAAAATGAAAAACCGTCGGAATTTTGCGGTTTTTCGGCAAGAATTCAAATTTTCCGGCGAGTTTTGGGTCGTGAAGTAAAGAGTCGTCGTTCATGACCCTTTTATAGGCAAAGCACGGAGTTTACGGACGCGTTAGACTGTTCATGGTCTTAGAGACCGTGAACACTCGAATCCGTCAGTGAACTGAGGTTGGTCGGCAGGTGGTGAACATGCAGAAGTGTCCAGTTCATGGACGCGTTTGCCTGTTCACGGTCTTGTAAGACCGTGAACTCTGCAATCCGTCCGTGAACTTCAGTGAAAACAGGGCACTTCTAAGAAAAATTTGACTCAACCTATTCCACTGTGCCTCGTAATCGATCACAACACACCCTTAAAACGCAATACCACACAACTTTGCACGGGGATACCACTTGACCACTTGAACTCTTCACTTGACACAAAACGAAAATAAGGAAAATAAAACAAACCTCTGTTGGGTTGCCTCCCAACAAGCACTAAGTATCGTCATTATCTTGACGGTTGGGGATCAATCACGTCTTGGAACGTGATGCCACCGAGAGTGGATCCACCACACTCTCAGAGCGAGGCTTGTAGCCTCCCATCTTAAACTCCATGAGTTGGCCCTCTTGGTTGGCCACCTTAGCTTTGGCCTTCTCCTTCCTTCGGGCCAAAGCTTGCTTCATCTTTTGCCTCCAAGCATTCTTCCTCTTTTCCTTGGGCATAGTACCCTCCTTGACTTCCTGCTCAACATCACCACAAGCAACACAAGTAATAATGGGGTTCGCCTTGAGAGGCTCTCCTCCACTTGCATTCACATCATTCGAAACCAATCCCTTCACTCCCTCACTTCTAGCCTTAGGGTCGATTTCAAGCTTGATTCTCTCCTCACCATCCCTCAGAATTAAGGTTCCCTCATTAACGTCTATCAATGTCTTGGCGGTGGCGAGGAATGGACGGCCGAGTACGAGCGGCATATCCGAGTCCTCGCTTATATCGAGAATCACGAAATCGGTCGGATAGCAAAACTTGCCTACTCGCACCAACATGTCCTCCACAATGCCTCGCGAGCTAATGATCGAACGGTCGGCTAAGGTGATGCTAAGCTTAGTGGTGTTAAGTTCACCTACTTCTAACTTTTTGAAAAGCTTGTAGGGCATCACATTAACACTAGCTCCTAGGTCCGCCAAGGCATTGTCTATATGTTGGTTACAAATAGCAAGAGGGATAGTAAAGCTACCTGGGTATGACCGCTTTTTGGGCAAAAGGTTGAGGAGGAAAGCCAAACACTCCTCGCCAAGAGACACGTTGGCGAGGCCTTCAAGCTTTGATTTCTGGGTGAGGAATCCTTTGAGGTACTTTGCATGTCTTGGTATTTGAACCATGGCTTCAAGGAAAGGGATATTGAGGTCGAAGTTGCGGAGCATTTCCATAAACCATCCACAATCGTTCTCCAACCTCTCCTTGTACATCCGCGTTGGGAAAGGAAGAGGTGGCTTGTACTCAACCACCAGAGGTGGTGTCGGCGATGCCTTCCTTGTCGCTTTCCTCTCTCTCCTCGAGGGCCCTTTCTCTCCATCCTTAGGGCTGGAATCTTCCTTCTTAATCACTTCTTTACCGGCGACGCCCGGAGTCACCTTTCCACTTCCCACTTGAATTGCATTCACCCCCTCACGATCCTTAGGGTTCGCCACGGTTTGGGAAAGTAGTGCTCCCTTTGGTTTCTCGGTGAGGATCACGGCAAGATTGCCAATTTGCACTTCCAAGCTTTGGAGGCTCGCTTGATGGCTTCAAAGTCCCTCCTCAACCGAGGTAAATTTGTTAGTCGCCACATCCATGAATTGCTCAATCTTCTCGAACTTTTGAGCACTCGTACTCACAAAGGTGTTCACTAGGTCTTCAAGCTTGGATAGCTTGTCGGGTTGTTGTTGTTGTTGAAACCCTTGATCACCTTGTGCGAGATATGGTTGTTGGAAGTTCGAGCTTTGGACTTGAGGCCTTTGTTGGATGAAGGTTGGCCGAGGTTGATAATTGCCCGTGGGGCCTTGAAAACCCGGGGGCCACGGATTAGTTGGTGATGACCAAGCAAAACTGGGGTGGTTCCTCCATCCAGGATTATAAGTATTGCTATACAGGTTATTAGCCCTAGCATTTGCCACGAAATTGACATGCTCCTCCAGAGTGGTCGCCTCCTTCATTGCTTGGCACTCCGCCAACTTATGGCTAGTGCTCAAACACCAATCACAAGACATCACCGGCCTCTTTCCTGGCTTCTTATCTTCAAGAATTACCTTTATCAACTTGTCCAACTTCGCCTCAAGTGGAGCGCTCGCTCCCACACTTCTCACTCCTCTATCATTCCTTCTCCTCCCACTTCTCGTCAATCCCCAATCGTACCCCTTGAGGGCCATTTCTTCAAGTAGCTCGATCACTTGGGGTGGAGTCATATTCATCAATTTCCCTTGACACTGTGAGTCAATGAGAATCTTGTCTTCTTGGATTAGACCACCGTAGAAAGTTTCAATCCGAAACTGTTCTTCGAACCCGTGGTGAGGGCATTGAAGAAAATAATCAGAGTATCTCTCCCAAGCATCCCTCAAGGTCTCGTCTTCTTCTTGCTCGAAATGGGTAATCTTCTTTCTCCACCCAACCGTCTTCGGAGGCGGGCAGTAGCGGGACATGAATTTGTTGCGAAGATCTTCCCATGAGGTGATTGAACGAGGCAGGCGATTGTTTAGCCACCGGATTGCTTTTCCGCAAGTGAATAGGGGAAAAGCCTCAGTTACAAAACTCCAACCGGCATGCCATTTATTAGGTTACGTGAACTCGCCTGGCGTCAGTAATTTCGGTAAGTGCCCTGTACGGCTTGATGTTCACAGCCCATGCCTCCTCTTCACGGTCTTAGCAGACCATGAACTCACAAGGGAAACCGTGAACTGCCGGTTTTTCACCTCTTCTCCCAGTTTTCGCTCCTTTTTGTTCAACTTTCAACTCCGGGGCTGGTTTCACCTGTTAGATCTTGAAACGTGCTAAAACAAAAGAAACCTAGCTTAAAACCATCCTTTTAGGAGCACAATTGCCACAAACGCCTAAGGAGAACGGGGGTAAAATGCGTACAATTACGCCCGAATCAGATGGTTCCAGGTACAGGGCAGCAGCAGGCGATGTATTGCCAGTGGTTTGAGAGCACCAATCACAGGGTGGAGGACTGCCAAGCCAGGCGAGAGTCTAGCACACCGCAAGAGCAACTGAATTTCATTAATAATGCTCGGCGCAACGACCCCTATAGTAATACATACAACGAGGGGTGGCGCCAGCATCCGAATTTCTCCTGGAGTGGTAACAACAATCCCAAGCCACCTGGCTTCCAGGATCTGCGGCTGGTTTTCAAGACCAGAGACAACCATACCAGCACCACCCAGGCCAGATGCAGTAGCAGAAAGGCATTTTATCAGCACAGATAGGGGCAGGCTTTGCAACAAACCCCACAACAGCAACAGTACCAGAAGCTTGGTGCATCTCCATCAGTCCCCACACTAGGCGATCCCGTGTCAGAATTGAGGGATCTAGTGACCACTTTGACCAGAACCAGTACCTAGAAGTTTTGTAAATTGGAGCAATTCATGGAAGTGGTTGCGGGCAAATTCATGGAGATTGAAGCTAGCCAAAGGAATTACCAGGCACTTCTGCAGGATATGGACACCAAAATCGGGCACCTGGCAGATGCCCTTGCTTCTAAACCGGCTGGCACAGTTCCTGGCCAACCCTTGCCAAACCCCAGAAATCATAAGGAGGGCTTGCACGACATCATGCTTATGAGTGGGACTGTAACTGAAGATGCACTACCGAGGAGTGCAAAGAAGGTGGCACAAATCACCCTAGAGCCGGAAGAAGTGAAACGACCCGATCCTTTTTAAAAACCAAAACATAACTCAAACCACAAACCGGTTACTCCGGAGCAACCCAAAACAGGTTTACAAGTCAAAACCAAAAAAAAAAATCAACAACAATGTTCAAGATTCTCAAGTGAAATGCCCTAAACACTTGGGCAACCTCAATCAAGAGCAACAAAACATAAAACACAATCCTTGAGTTTCCCAGTATACTCATAAAGACATGAAACTAAAGAAAGATATAATGGGAGGTCCCATCTCGTTACCCAAATCCAGTTGACATCTTTAGGTTTGCCGCAACTGCTCTCCTCGGGTAACCTCCTCTTGATGGATGTGTCCTCTTCCCCTCTCTGCACCTGGTGAGTGAGAAGGGGTCAGTCTCGTCGTTACTTCCTAAGATCTTCGCCCTAAGAGACTCCTTACTAAACACATTATTAAGGTTATTGACTTAAACAAAATTCGTTCTCGCCTTCATTCCTTATACTTTGTTATCAAGCACTCTATAAGAGATCTCTACTCCTATCTTATCTTTAGAATTTCCTTACTTATATTCTTAATCCATAAACACCAACACTCGGGACCACCGCGTTACGTCTCGCCGTCCAATGTCCCTACCCTAGTATGCCAACCGCGTTACGTCTCGCCGTCTGGTTGCATACCCGAACTCAGCAATGGCATTGCGTTACGTCTCGTCATCCAGTCCATGCCCGATCAACTACTGCATTACGTCTCGCCGTCCACCAGTGACCCGACCATCTACAGCGTCCAGTAGTGGCCCAACCGCCCAGGGGTTCCATTACCATTAACCATACACAACACACACACACACACATAGCACAACGCGTGCCTCCACCTTAAGTAGGCGGTGGGATGCCTCACACACACAATCACGCATACTCATAAAATTAACTAATTAACAACTTGAACGAAAAGCATAAACTAAAAGACTTAGGATAGAGATTTTACCCCCTTTACACTCACCTCAAAATGATGACTCCTCGATTCTTTCCTCAAAGAAACCCCTCCTTAGACGGATTATCTTGGGGAAACCTATGAATAAGAATCCATTTTCTTAGACGACTTTTCTCGATTTATAACCCCTTTTGAATAACTAGAATATCCTCTCCTCAAAATCCAGCCCTCGAGCCTCGCTCCAAAGGTCCCATAACCACCTTTAAAAATTTTCTAGAAAAAATTTCTTCAAAACCGACCATTTTTCCTAATTATTTTTATCTTGAACGAATTTTTCACCTAACATAAACCTTCTTAAAACTTTGGACAATAATTTTTCCATGTCAATAATGAGAAAAAATACCATGTAAAATTATCGAACCCCTTAAAATCCATCGGCAAGAGTTTTATTTAATTAAAATGAACATTCAACCAATTTCTAAAAATAGTAATATATCTTAAAAACCCCCAAATTAAATCAGAACCATCTCCTAAACGTAAATCAATTTATAAAATTGTTAAATCTAGAAACCAACACCCACAGATGCTCGAAACAATTTAAAACATCTAAAAATATGTTTATGAAAATTCCCAGCAGCTTTAGTGACTACCCAAAATCTGTCACTAAAAACCTGTAACGTCTGTTGCTAAAAACCCAGAATTGCACCATCACGGAAAATTCCCAAATTAATCGACCTAACTCAAAGGGATCGAGTTCTCTTACCTCTAGAACGTGCCTACGACTAGGTTGGATGACCCGGGACGTTGACCTCGGATTAGACTATCGATGAATCGAGTTTAGAAATCGCGAAGGGGTTTGTGATCCTTACTTAGAAACACTAAAGGGATGAGATCGGGATTGGGATCGGAATCAGGGTCGGGATGGGGAGCCGGCGCTCCCTTTCTTTTCTTCTTTTTCTCGTAGTGACGACTGCTTCTTTTTTTTTCTTCTGCGACAGTTGCTTCTGTATTTTGCGTGGAAGGCAAAAATGGCGGGGGCATTATTATTATGAGGGTTTGGTGGGGAGTGGGCAGGGCCCACTCCCCCGGCCCTCTTTGTATATATATATTTTTTTAACAAATAATGTAGTAATAATAATAATAATATTATTATTATTATTATTATTCTTAATCCGCGGTTGTAACTCTTAGTACGTAACCGTCAATCCAACCGATCACGTATTAAGGTCGAACCTAAATCTAAAATACCAGGGTGTTACAAGAAGACCTGGTGATGGAAAAGGAGCCAGAGGTTCGGGCCCCAAAGCCCCAACCAGTAGTGGCTAAATATAAGCCTAAGCTCCATTTTCCCACCAGGACGCGCAAAGACCGGCTAGAGGCAGAGTTTGGGAACTTCATGTCCATGCTTAGGAAGTTGAATGTTCAAGTGCCCTTCCTGGAGGCATTATCTCAGATGCCTAAGTATGCGAAGTTCCTGAAAGATCTTCTCTCAAAGAAGCAGAAGCTGAGTGAGCTAGCCACTGTGGAGCTTAGCGAGGAGTGTTCGGCCATCCTGCAGAACAAGCTCCCACAGAAGCAGAAGTATCCAGGTATTTTTCACGATCTCATGTTCTATCGGTAAAATGCATGTTGAGAGGTCCCTGGCGGACTTAGGTGCTTGTATTAATGTTATACCTTATACTATGTTCAAGAAATTAGGTCTAGGTGAGCCAACTACTACAAGGATGAGTATTCAATTAGCTTATCGATCTATTGTTCATCCTAAGGGCATAGTGGAAAACCTCCTGGTTAAGGTTGGCAGATTCTTTTATCCTGCGGATTTTGCTGTCTTAGACATCAATGAGGACGCAGAAGTTCCCTTTATACTAGGTAGTCCTTTCCTGGCCACCGTCAAGGCTCTCATAGATGTGCATGATGGGACCCTGATTTTGAGAGATGGCGAGGAGTAGATAACATTTTCCATTGTTAATATATGTATGCTTTATCACCTTTGCATGTTGTCTCTCACCAGGTACACGAGTCTGTCGTGCATACTTATGTGCTTTCTGTTTTGCAGGACTCTCCTCCCATTCCTTCGCATCCACTCCTGTCCGCCCCGTTACCAAAAGAAAAGATCAAAGAGGAGTGGCGGCTGAAACTGCAGGTAGCTAAACCTGATCAAAAGAAAGCTGGAGACCACTATGAGCTGGTCCCACCTCCTGAGCCACGATCGCCCTGGCCATCCGAGTATTCACTCGCTTGCATCCTACCGGATGGCCAGGTCGAGTTGACATGCGCTGGTGGTCACACCCGTCGTGTGCATGGCCACTATCTGAAGTTGTACCTCAAGAGCGATGTGGATCCACTCTTGGAGGCACCTATTCCTACACCGCTCTGAGAATCCACCCTTTGTGTCCAGCTAAAAATGTAAAAGAAGCGCTTGTGAGGAGGCAACCCCACCAGAGTTTGCTTTTCTTTTGTTTCTTTTTTGGTTTTTCCACTTGGAATTATGGTTTCTATCACCCAGTGTGTTTTGATGACTCTAGCTCTGTGCCTTTGGACTGGTCCCTTTCCAGTCCCCTGCTATTGACTGGTCTACCACCATTCCCGCTAATCATTTTCTGATAACATCGTTCCTTTTTCCTCTGCTCCATTGCGGGCAATGTCGAACTTAAGTGTGGGGGGTGCTTTGTATTTATGGGAACATATGTATGTGTGCTTGGAGACGAATCCGCTGTCCAAATCTCGAGATTTAAGGGCTCCATGTACTGATGTTTGCATGATCGTATTGGCAATGTGGTTTATGTGGTGAATCGATTGGCTATTGGCATTGATGCATGGTAACTTGCTTGTGACTAGGAAAACCTATAATGATGATTGAGACATGTAGTAGAACCATGTAGGGGTTCAGTTTTTCAACTGTTTGCTTACCAATTGTTACTTAGATGGTGGTGGTTCTCTAAAGAAATGAAAAGGAAAAAAAAATAGACGAAAGCAAAAGAGAGCCACCATAAAAATCTGAATCATGCCCACTAAGTAGGGTTTCTTAGCGATCTGGCATAGAAATACTAGCAATATTGTGACCTCCTTCACTCTTGTACTCTAAAGAATTGGATTAATGCAGAATGGCGGAAAGAAAGTAAATGGTTTGAATGATGGTAAGTGTGTTGGGTTTGGAACTGTGAAACCTCATGCTTTGAATTCTTCCACCACCTAAAAGGCTTTTTCCCCATGTCCAAGACCCTAGCCAGTCATTTAACCTGTGTCTAAGACCTCCGGATTAGTTAGTGGTGACACCCGATATGTGAAATCTAGCATTTAGAGGCTGCCATCATGGTGAAGAGACGTTAGGATTGAGAGAGTGAGCATGTGCATCTTTCACATCAAGTTGTCATGACCCCACTGGTCGAGAGTGAGCGATTCATTTTCCTATATTCTTTACATTCTGTACACTGGTGAGGACCTAGATTGCTCGGTCTTGATTCTGATGTCTTGAATTTTATGCATAAGTTGACTGTCTTAAAAAGGGGATTTTTCCAATAATAGCACCTTTAAAAAAATAACAAAAATAGCACCCCAGCCCATAAAATTTACAAAACTAGCACCATTTTTATCAAACCACACCTCCAAGGTGCGTTTTATAATTTAACTGCACCCTCCAGGTGCGTTTTATGTATAAACCGCACCTTGGAGGTGCGTTTCGCACCACGTCAGACTGGGAACCGCACAAGGAAGGTGCAGTCTGTGTTTTCAGCGGAACGGTCTTCAAGACCGTTGGATGAGGAAATGGGGTTTTAAGCGATTATCATGATCCTCCCATTTCCTGGGAAAATCGGGTATTAAGAGATCCTCAAATCCCCACTTTTTTCTTTCAAAAAGGCTGCGTTTCTAAGAAGATGTATATCTCTTCTAAGAGTCTAACGAGTGTTGCATTGCATTCGATTAAATTATTTAAAACAACCAATACGATTAAATTATTTATCAAACAACCAATACGATTTATGTTTATGTGTACTTAAATGAATTTTATTAATTTCAACTCTTTAAATTATTATTCATTTATAATGTTATTTATGTCAATTAATTGAGTATGTTTGTTTTATGATAATATGTATATATCTTGGAAAAAACCATCAATTACTTAAATTTGATTGTTAATAATATAATTTTGGTCCAAATTAAATCATTAATTTTAATTAATTTAGTTATAAGACTAAAATGTTACTAATATATCATAAATAACGAATTTTTTCTAGGAGGCACAACAAATACTCCGCTACAGGGGTACGACCAATGTTCTCCCATGGAACCCAGTTATCTTGCCCTTTCTCAAAAGGGCACGGTTGGAGTCGATTATTCATTTTGTAGGCATAAAAGTCGATCGCCAACTCATCACCGCATTGGTGGAGAGATGGAGAAAGGAGCTACATTGTTTCAACTTTCGCGAAGGAGAGTGCACCATCACGCTAAAGGATGTCGCCATTCTAACCCATATGCCCATCGATGGAAAAGCTGTGTATGTGAGTGATCATCCCCTCGAGGATCGTGACGGTATGACCGGTTGGCAGCATTTCATCCACAGTGTTTTGGGGGTGAAAGTACCAATCAAGGGGAGCGTTGATGCGTTGGATCGCTTGCCACCATTGAGGAAACACCAAGTATCGATCACTTGGTTGACGAATAATTTAGGGACCATCACGATCCTGCCAAAGATGGGGTGTTCTTATCCAAAAAAAATCGAGCAATTTAAATAGTTGTGGATGGCTTAGGATCCTCCTTGGTAGTTGGGATGAGATGGGGGAGTTGAGCTGGGCATCCCGCTTGTCTAGCAAATATCTACCACCATTTGTGCAATGCATCTCTCAAAGCTGCGAGGGAGGTCGGCGGCGCAATGTTCATCGTCCAATTTTGGGCTTGGGAGCATCTACCATGGATTGCACCGCTCCAATATCCTGACAGGAATTGGGGTCCCGATCATCCCCTAAGACTCGAAGCTTATGGTTGTAGGTAAATTTCTCATACCCCATAATGATTTTAATAACACAATTTTCATTATGTTTTAGCTTATTGTATTTTTATTATTGTCTTATTAATAAGGTGGGTTGGAGCCTCAACATGCGACAACCTTGCCCAACACAATTTGGTAGAGTATCGGAGGAGGCTAGAGAGACTTTGGGAAGGAGAGGTAACTAGAATACTTCGAAGTGCTATAACTTTTTTTCATGGAGTACATGTATTTTTCCAATTTTTTTTAACTTCAGTTACTCATTTCTTTTTGTAGATCAAATTCGATCCACACCGGCGAACATCGTTCATTGGCATTTTACAGCAATTCCCCGAGAATATCGGGCAATTGTGCACGAGGGTCCCTCTCATTTGTTTAGGGTCCGTGGAGTGGCACTTGCCAGATTGATGCCTTCGTCAGTTTGGTCGGGAGCAGTGCACTCCGTTGGAGGTCCCCGAGAGTCAAAGGGCATTTCACCACCGAGATGGTCGGCAAGGTACTCACGATTGGCCCACGAAATTGGCGGAAATGATCGCGATATGGGAGAACGACAACTTCAGGACATTGTCACTCCAACAAATGTGGGTCGAATGGGGTATCATGACCCATACATGGATAGATATCGGCAAACATCGGTTTGGTACGTGACTCTGGAGGGTGCGGCCGATGGTGCATTGGTAAGTATATTCCGTCTAATAAGATTAAATTTATTGCTTGTTTCATTATGACACATCATTAGTTTATCTTGCTAACCTTTTTATGTGATTTAGGCTGATGGGATCGAGCGGATCAAAGATTTGACCCATGGGAAACATGAAATGGGCAGTGAAGATGTGAGCTTCATCAGGAGGATGACAAACAGTCTGCTTGGTTGTATCAGAGTATAGGGTCGTGATCATCGTAGATACCCGCCCATGCCCGCACCGGTGCCACCTCCGGTACAAGTTGATGTCCCCCACCCCCCACCACCATACGAGAGAAAGAAAAGCAAGAAGGTTCGGGAAAGACCTCATGTGCCCGAGATAAGGCCTTTGGAGGCGTGGAGAGTGTCGACCCCCTTGGTTGTGGCACACGGTGGCGGTCCGAGCTCACATCAAGATCCCCGCCCGAGCCAATCCCAAGATCCCCGCCCGAGCCAGTCCCAAGATCCCCTCCCGAGCCACTCCCAAGATCCCCATCATGATCTCCGCCTGACCTACCATCATAATCCCCACCCGAGCTCATACGACGATCCCCACCCAAGCTATCATCAATCCCCTCCGAGCTACCATCAATCCCCATATGATCCCCGCCCACCATACTATGATCCTCGGCCGATCTACCCCCAAGATCCCCTTCCAAACTTCTTCAACGAACCCCCCACATCCTCGGGTACTTGGCATGATGGTTCCTCCACGACTGCGCTTCACGACTTCAATCCTATTCCTCGCCCTCATCAGCCATGGCCTCCTACCCCTCACCGTATGAGCGTGGATGTCCCCCGCTCGACCTCGGAAGCGCCACCTATCACGGATCGACGCCACCACAGCATCGACGAGCGCCCTAAAATGGCCCATCGAAGCTTGCCACCGCAACCACCGATGGTTACTCCCGTCGGCCTTCGTACAGGGAGCAAGAAAACCTTGCAGCCCCATGAGTCTCAGGGACTTCCTTGAGATGTATTTTTAGTTTTATCATTTTAATTATATGAACTTGAAACCCTTCCTCTTATTTTAGTATATTTAATTGAGTGTTGTTTTAGTTTTTATTTTAGTTATATGTACTTGGCTGTCTCTATTTTGATCGTGTTAACTTAAGGCTTGAGTGTTAATTGAAGGTTATTTGTCAAACACGAAAGTTCCAAGCATCATAGCTCTAACTCCGACAATAAGTGAAAACATACATAACAAGTACCAAAAAATGAAAACCGCAAACTATGTCGCATTAGCTGAGTCCCCCATAACAGGACCGGGATTTTGCGGACCAATCGGACCTGGACAACTTCATTTATCATGAACTGGAACTCTGCATACTGAACATCGTCTTGGGCCTCGTGGTGGTCTTCCACTTTGATCCATTTCGTTCTGAATTCTCTTTTTCCTCAGTCGACTTGGTTCACACCTTTGTCCGAACGGCAGGATGATCATCTTTCCTGAGTACACCGGTCAATAAGCTTCATCAGGCAATGCACAGAAACTTCGTCCATAGCAATTTTTGAGTGAGTCGATATTGAAGAATGGACTGACGAAGTGACGGGGGGTCTTTGCTCCTGTTTTTAATTACAGCCATTGCATGAGAACATGACCACCCTCTCCCCTGATAATTCTGGCATGAGCACTCACCAAGTTTTGTCCTGAAATTTACTAGAACTTCATGGCGATGGCCCTCGCGTCTACCATCCTCACGGTGTCTGGTCGTCACGCTAACCTTGCAGTTGCCCAATTCATAACGGTTACACTGTGTCGACTACTCTTGCGATTGTCATGCTCCAGTATTTTTGTGACTTTATTGGCATGGAACTTTCCTTGTGCCTCGTTCATCTTTGCCCAGTGTAGTCGATTGACGAACCATCCATTCGTTTTCCAGAAAGTCATCTCCATAATGGCAGAGATTGGCAGCACCCGAACACCTTAGTAGGCAGAATTGATACTCTCACTTGAGTTCGTTGTGGCAATACCCCATCTTGTACCTCCGTCTTTATGAAATGTCCACATGGATAGGTCGTGTCCATCCAGCCACTGTGCCCCTTCAGGGCATAACTCGCGCATCTTCTGCAACTTCACCTGTAATTTTTTCTCTTGGTATGCAACTGTTACACCCCGATCTTTCTAAGGGTTAAAATGACTATTTTACCCTTATTAAATTCATCAAGTTTTGTCGTAATATCGAGGAGGATTAAAAACGTGAACTATTGGTTCGAACGGTGTCGAATTTCGATATAAAACGAGGAGGTTACGGATGTTTTAGATTGTGACTAGTTGCTATGGGTTGTTTGGGCCGAGAAAGGGGAGTGGGCCTGGGTTGTGAGTGGCCAGGCTGTGAAATAAGTTGAAACGGGCTTTGGCCCGAATTGAGAAGAAGAGAAGAGAGGGAAGGGGAGTGGACTGGGCCCGCGGCCGGAGAAGGAAGGAGGGACGGGACAGGCCTGAGGCCCGAGGAGAGGAAGAAGGAGCGGGCGGAGGCCCGGGTCAGAGAAAGAGAAGGAAAAAAAAACAAAGAAGAGCGATCGGGCTTTAGGCCCGAGTGTGGAAAAAAAAAGGAAGAAGAAAGAAAGAAGGGAAGACGTGGGCCAACGGCCCATGAAGAAGATAAGGGCAGCATCAGGCTGGAGCCCATACGAGGAGAAAAGAGGGGTCTTCTCCGCTCCGCTGGGGGTTTAAAAAAAAAATAGAAAACGAAACGGAAACAGAGCAGCGGCGGAAGGCGAACAGGGGCGGGAGGTTTCGAGGGAATCGGAGGTAATGAAAGCAATTATTGGGGTGTTGAGTGTCGAGTTAATTTTTTTTAGACAGAATGGATTGGTTCCCTCTCCCACAAAAGGGATGTGAAGAAAGAAGAGGAAGTGAGGCGCAAGAAGCAAGTTAGGAAGCAGAGAACGAATTGAGGAGAGGAGCTCGCTGGTTGCCTCGTTTGACCTGAGCCGGAGTTGGAATGAAGAGGACGACGCGGTCCCTGCGGAGAGGAGGAAGGCGGGCGATCCGTGGACGCGCGAGGAACCTCAGGAACGCAGCGGCAACGACAAATCTCGACGGTGACTTCGACGCTTGCGTCGTTCCCGGCGTCGACAAGGAGATTAGCGGAGCAGGAGAGACAGAGAGGAGGCAGGTCTACCCTCCGAAGCGGCCAAGGGCGTTTGCAATCCGGAGCTGGCCTCCCAATTGTGGTCCGAGGAAGAACGATGAGCATGGCGGTGGCGGAGTTTCCATGGAGACCGTCGCCGGAGCGCGGCTGTTCAAGGAGGAAGAAGAAGAGGACGAGCCAGAGGAGGGGCCGGAGGAGGAGCCGGAGCCGGAGCTGGAGGAGGAACTCGACGGTGGCCGGGATTTGGAGGTCGACGACGGCGAGAAGGTGAGAAGTTTGCTCCTGTAATTTTGGGGATTTCGTTGGCATCGTTTAGGGAATTAGATGAATAGTTGAGGGTAATTTGGTCTTTTTAGAGACAAGGGCAGTTTGGGGATTTTGGAGAAATTTGGGTGTCAATCCGTAATTTACCATGGCAGGGATTAATTCGTAATTGGTGAAGTTTTGGGTACCAAATTGAAATAGGTCGTTTGGACTGAAATGTTTAAATCAGAAAGTGGAAAGTGGCCTAGAGGACTGAGTTGAGCAATTTTGGAAATTTGAAGTCGAATTGATAAGACCCAGGAATTTCGAGTATCATTTGGTAATTTGCCATTTATGGGCAAAAAGGTAATTTTCCAGAATTTTGTGGGGAATCCTAGGAAAGATTAAATGGAGGAATTTGGGATTGGAATCAATCGAATTTGAGGTCGTTTGATTAGTTACGTTCGTAGAAAGGAGTATTAAGTTTTGCCTAAATACTTAATAGGTGGATTTGCAAAAGGAGATGATTGAGCGTGGAATCTCGGACGATGGCATGGATCAACCGGCAATAAAGAGGGGTCGTTTTGATCGATCAGGGTCGGCTATCAAGGTGAGTGTAAAGGGGGTAAAATCTCTGTCGAGGTCTTTTTAGTTTACGCTTTTCATTTGAGGTTATTATTTAGTTAATTTTTCAAGTAAGCGCGATTATGTGTGTGAGGCATCCCACCGCCTACTTAAAGTGGAGGCACGCGTTGTGCTATGTATGTGTGTGTTTGTGATGTATGGATGATGGTAATTGAACCCCCGGGCGGTTGGGCCACTACTGGACGCGGTAGATGGTCGGGTCACTACTGGACGGCGATACGTAACGCAGTAGTTGACCGGGCATGGACTGGACGGCGATACGTAACGCAGTACCATTGCCTTGAGGATAGGGACACCGGACGGCGATACGTAACGCGGTGATTTCCCAGTAATAAGTATATAAATTAAGGTAGTAGTAGAGAACTTCTAAGATTTAAGGTTAAAAGTTGAGAACTTCTATGAGTTAAAGTTGAAATGAGTTGTGAAGGATGAAAGTGAGAATGACTTTCATCTAAGGAAAGGAAACGCTAATAACGTGTTTTAGTAAGGAGATTTCTAAGTGCAGAGACCTTAGAAAGTAACGACGAGACTGACCCCTTCTCACTCACCAGGTTGAGGTTGGGTTAGCGGAAGTGCATCCCGAGAAGAAGTAAGATGAGGTGACCGCCCGTGCCAGTACTAGTGAGAAGTCAAGAAGCTGGGTGAAGGGTTGGAGTTAAAACTTGAAAGTTATTTTATGATTATTATTATGAGTATATGTACTGGAGATTCAAGGTTCAAGATGTTGGGTTAAGTCGTTTAAGTATTTGGATTTTGATTGCCCAAGTGTTGGGGCTTTTCGTTTGAACTTCCTAATATAATGTCAGGTTGTTTATTTAGAAAAAAAATGGTTTGGCTGCTCCGGAGTAACCGGTTTTTGGGTTTGAGTTGTGGTTTGATTTTCGAAAAAGGTCGGGACGTTACAGCAACAGATGAGGTAATCACAATCAAGTATTCCGTTAGTCATAATTCGGCAATTTAGTACAATTCGAACAACTAGCAGGTACTCTTGTTAGAATCTTAGGAGAGGTATACATCTCCTTAGAAACACAACCTAGTTGACAGAAAAAGGGGGGATCTGAGGATCGCTTAAAACCCGATTTTCCCCAGGAAATGGGAGAACCATGATAATCGCTTAAAATCCCATTTCCTTAGGCATGCATCTCTTTAGAAAGAGTCTAACAAGTTAACCATTTATTTGATATAAGATATTGTTATTTGACAAAATTAAACAACCAATAGAGAGCTTACCAATCCACCAGAAATTATCAGCAAGCTTCTTCCGCTTGAAATGATGGTTCCAGTTGCTCTTGAAGTGTCGTATGCACCACCTTTGGGAACACTTCCAGGCTGGATCCAAACCTAAGATGGTAGCTCTAATCCCGGCGTGCCAATCAAAGATTATTGTCAGGTTCGTCCTCCTAGTGACGTGGAGCAGAATTTGACGGAAAAACCATCCATAGTTATCAGTATTCTCTCCCTCAACAATGGCGATGGCTAAAGGAAAGACTTGTTTGTTTGCATCCGCCCCACTGGCGATCAGTAGAGTGACCTTGTACTTGCCGGTAAGGAATGTACCATCCAATTGGATCACAGGGACATAGAAGCCACAACCATCAATAGATGTCTTGAATGCCCAAAAAAGTCGTCTGAAATGGCGTTTGTTACCTGGATCTAGCGGTTGTATCTCTTCATCTTGGTATCAAGGGGAGAAAACAGTGCAAGGGTTAGACGCCTCAAATGCCAAGATCAGCCTGGGAAGGAATGGATATGATTCTTCCTAATCACCAAATACGGTGGCCAGAGCTTTCTGCTTTCCATGCCACGCCTTCTTATAGTTAATCATATAACCATAACGACTTGCAATGTTAGCGATTATGAATTTCACCTTCAGGTCAGGATCTTGCTCAATTTGATGCTTGATAGCCGCAGCAACCACCCTGGATTTCAACTGTCGATGGCCTTGGGATGTTATGGATGACACACATGTGTGTGTATTCACCGCACGGGATATGACCCAAATGGCTGTGTCTATTGCTATTGATGGCCCGAATCCTAACATTGCATCCCTCGTTATGATTATGGCATCTGACTATGAGTCTTTTTGTGTTGGAATGAGTTGTGTACCATTCAAAATGTCGAGTCATTGCTTTAGTATCAATGGCGTGCCGCAACTCCTTCTTCGAGCCAAATTGTTGGCCCTTCATAATTCCAGTGAGTGGACCCCATATAGGAACCAACGGGGGTTCCATGTTGATGTCGACCATCCAATTGTCTGGAATGAGATTGTAGTAGGGGACTGGTACACGGTCAAGAGCCACATCATCATCATTATCCGAGTCTGACTCTGGTCCTGAATCATCGGCACCTTCAAGAGGGTCGGAGCTGTCTGCACTGACATTGTTCTCTCCTTCTTCATCGGAGGGGTCACTAACTGGTGCTGGCAGGGCATCTTCCATCTGATCCAGCTCATGAAAGGCACCTTCCTCAGCTCCATAATGGTAGTTGTGAAAACTATCGTTGCTTGATTGGAAGTTGTACTCGGGTTGGTTGGCATGGTCCGTTTGAACTTCTTCTTCATATGACGGGAAAGATTGATGATGACCTTCACCTTGCTCCTGGTACTAAAAATAGGAATGAGTATCATGGTAACTTAAGTAGGGATGATCTCCACATAATTCACCTCTTCCATGGATACCAGATGTTTGACCGTCTCCAGAATGACCTCCAACGCCTACGACCGCCTCAGTGTAAACGACCATCTCAGCTTTATAAAGATTGTTGGACCTCAAGAATTTGAGCATGGCATCTACTTCATCCTGAGTGGTTATGAGATATTCCTCGTGCCACAACGACCCGCCTTCTTTGTTTGGATATCGGTACACCATACGATCAACTCTTCTAGTGCCATCCATGCAAGTAACGTTAGTACACATTTGATAGAGGTCTTCAAGCATCGGTCTGGTAGCGACCTTTATTTTCTGAAAATTGCCACCGATGTAGGTGACCCCCTTTCTGCTCTCTTCGTGTAACCATTCCACCGTAACCCAAGCGTGAACTTTTGGAATGCCATCTGCAAAAAAACAGTAGTTCAACTAATATCATAAAAATCACAATTCACAATTCAAAATAAAAAGTAATACAAAATAAACTTACGAGTTAACGGTAACCGCTAAAACACTAGAGAAGTAGGGAGCTACAACAGAAAATTGAAAAGGGAGAAGGAGAGGTGTGAAGAGAAGAGGTTTCCCGGGCTATCTTTTATAGGCAAAATCATCAATGAAAACCGCATGGGGAGGGTGCGGTTTTCATCTGCCATGTAGCCCCACGTCTGTCAATCTGCATGGCTACATGTTTGGTGTCGGAAAATAATTGACACACAAACTGCATGGGGGTGCGGTTTGTTTTGGTGAGCAAAACCGCATCCCCAAAGTGTCATTTTGCTAGGTCAGCATAAGACCGCATCTAGGCCATGCGGTTTTCTTAGATTAGACACACAAACCGCATGGCCAAGATGCGGTTTTGGCCCAAAATGCTAAACCGCACCTTGGGTATGCGGTTTACATACAAACCTCACCAGGGGGTGTGGTTCACATTCAAACCGCACCTTAGAGGTGCGGTCTTTAAAAAAGGGTGCTATTTTTGTAATTTCTATGGACTGGGTGCTACTTTTGTAATTTTTTTTAAAATGTGCTATTTCTGGAAAAATCCCTTGAATAAGTGGTTGAGTCAAGTCTATGTTCGTTTGTGAACTGAAGGGGGAATCTTCCTTTACTCGATTTTGCTACACTCAAATGTCATCTGTGGTGGATGTCCATGTAGTTGTTGTCCATGTGTTGAGGTTTGGTGGCCAGTATGATTCACGTGTTTGTGCCTCTATGATAAGTCCCCAAGGTTTGCATGGTTAAAATGTTTTGAGCTTACCGGGTGACTGATTCGGTTTGCTTGGGGACAAGCAAACGTTTAAGTGTATGGAATTTGATAACACCATATTTGAACATGTTTTTTCTGTCATTTCTTGACCGTTTGAGCTTTGTTTCTCGCTCTCGTGGCCTGTTTTACACTTGTGCATTTTATTTTATGATTTTTCAGGAATTAGTACGGGGTTGGGCATGATAGAGCGAGGTTTCGGAACATTTTAGAGCGGAGGACAGCGGGCACCTGGAAGTTACGGCCAGACCATGTGAGTTACGGTCTAGCCCGTAACTTCCCGTGAGGAGCCGTAACTGGCAAGTGGAGAACGAAGAGATCTAGGAGCTTTCTTACAGTTACGGGCTGATCTTCCAAGTTACGGTCAAGGACGTAACTCAGCCTTGGTACCCGTAAATCCTGAAAAGCGTCGACATCAGTTCCAGAAGTGTTTTTTAAGTTATGGTCTCCCACTTCTAGTTACGGTTGAGACCGTAACTCTTGGTTTACGGAGTGCAACACCAACATCGTTCCTCGACAAGTTACGGGCGGTCAAGGCAAGTTACGGCCGTAACTTAGGCCATAACTCGCGGATTTTTAACCTATTTAAAGGCTGCTCGGGAAATTTGCAAAGGATCCGAATTTTTTTGGACTTCTAAAGGCAGAAAACGAACCCTAGAGAGAGAGAGAGTGACGAAGAGAAACCTTTGGGCAAGGATTGGAGCGATCTGAAGACCTTGGAGCTCGTTTCCCCAACCTCGGAGTACCGCCGCCGGGAGCAGTTGCCCATTGTCGTTCTGATGATGTCTACTGCGAGCATGACATTCTCACATCTCTCCATGGAGTAATTTTCCATTTCATCTGGGTATGAAGAACCATAGTTGTGTATGTTAGGAATGATTGTATGAACCTCATGTTATGAATGATTGATTTGATAAATTCAGTTGAGGAATTATTCAGAATTGCATGAGTCCTGATCAAACTTGTGTAATTCCGGCTTTAACCTAGAACGATAGTCTCTGCATTGGTTAACAGAGCAACCTTTAATTGAAAGTGGTGAATCGACTGCTTTAGTCGAGAAGTTGATTCACTGCTCCGTACTGGAACAAAGGCCAGTAGTGGAAGTTTCGCGTGTTTAACCTTGGTTAGTGTATGTCGGTGGAGGTTAGTCGCCCGCCGGGTATTCGAATCAAGATGGTCTGGATAACTTTAGTCTACAGTCAAGGCCAGTAAAGAACTTTTCGTGATTTATCTATGAATCTGAGTAATTTGGGACCGTATAATCTGAACTAGCTACACATTAGGGGGGACCATACCTAGATGACCTTTTGCACTAAAATCATTACACTCGCTTAGTCCTGCAAGATAATAGGAGTTCACTAAGTAGGTAGTAGATCTAGAGTCCAGGTCGATAATTAGACTTAACCACTATTCTGCATTTCCACTCTGCGATTATACTTGGTCGCAGTTTGGTTTTGTGTCGTAGCGTGCCAGTAAACCACACTGAAGCTCCTGCCAATTATCTGGTATTATTAAAACTATAAAAACAATGCTAATAGTTAACAAATATCACTGCTCCTAACAATAAAAATCACTACTAATACATATAAAACAACTATAACATTATTGCTACTAACCAAAATAACTAATGAATACAATAAAACTCCTAACCCTTCTTAACTAAGCACCCAAAAGACTAATGTCGTCACCACCCCTATCACACCTTGCGTCGTAGTGATCACCATACCCACCCCTACAACCCAACATCACTCTCAAAACATGTAGTCATTGTCGCTTCCCCCACCCCTTGCACTTAGGTGATACCTTGGATCTAAACCAGCAATGAGGATTCGAAAACCAAACCGGACTTCGTTCACTACTGCCACTCAGCTTCCACATATCGCTACAGCCAACGTTGTCCTCTGATGCTTCACTAGGGGCCTGAGATCCAGAGATCTGGACACAAACATGGGGATGGGTCTTAAAGTCATGCCGCATAACACAGTCTCGAGTGTGGCTGCTAGAAGAGACGAGATGATGCAAGCGAGATTGATGGTGTCGCGGCCGGCGGAGTTGATAAAGGGCAGGTGAGGCAGCGAAGGTGAGGTTCCAGCCCTCGTCTCGTATAAGAGAGAAGGCAGAGAGAGTAGAGGTGGTTGTGGATGAGATTTGAGAGAGTGGGAGAGAGGAGGTTAAGGTAGCAAAAAAAAGTATTTATATTAGGGGTTTGAGAGGTATTGACTAAATTATCCTCTATTTAATTATGATCATATGATTATTTTTTAATATGATGGCTAGTAGTTTAATTAGTATGGTTCTAAACCCTGAAATGGGTTAGAAACTAATCTCATTCTGAGAAGAGGAGACTAGAGAGTAGACAGGAGCCTACAATGGGCGGAGATGGCAAAACAAAACCCTAACCCAGTAAAGGAGAAGAAAGCGATGGGCAATGTGTCTTGTCGTTGCTCGCTCTATTTGACAACGACTTCTTATGTGACCAAAGTACGCAACTTCAACGATCTTTTCTTGGTTTTCTTGATTTTCTTGATGTCTTCTTCAAAAACTCAAAATAAAGATAATGGTGGAGTACGATGAAATAAATAACAACTCTTGTGAAGGGCCGATTGGTATATTGAACCAACCAAGCAATCAACCACTCGTGGATAAGGTCAGTCGCTATTAGGTAGGTGCTCGCCACAACTAGATGTGATCTCTAGTTGATAAGAGACACGTAAACTTCCCGGAACTCCTCCGATAGAAAGTTGCACAAAAGAAACTTGTTCGTAATAAATTCGAAACTTGAATTTGATTGATTAAACACTTGATGATTACAATGGGGAATTCGGCCCCTATTTATAGACTCTCTAACCCAAATCCAAAACATAAAAAAGCAAATAAATAACCAAATCCTACAAGTAAAAGGAAAACCTACTTTGACCCATTCAACCCTTATTTTAAGCCTTCAAATCCGCCCCCTTCATTCCTTCCACACATGAGATTCCATTCACACTTTCATTCCTTCTATGTTAAGGATATGGTCTTCCCTTTTGGGCTAAGGAACCATCAAAAGGCCATTCTTCTCCTCTGAGCTGCCACTTTCTTCCTCCAAGCCTATTTGATCTCCTTCAACTCCTTCAATGAATTACAACACCATAATAGGCTTCCCTTTGTACTGGTCCATGTTCATATTAAGATAACGATCCAAATAGCTAGAAACTTCCTTCCTTAGCCTCTTAGCCTTAAGATGTATAATTGGACCCTCTTCATTACAAAAAATACATCTTTTAGTCACCGTAAATCCCGTCGCTAAAAGACAGAAAACGTTCGCTATGGTTTTTGCGAGAGGTCTTTTCCGGCCGCTAAAAGCTTGGTCGCTAGATGTAACTGGCGACGGTGATTCAACTCTGGCCGTTAATTGCAATAACGACCGCACCAATACAGTCGTTAAAGGACTATTTAGGGACCGTAGAGTACCCATGTCCCAGCTATAATATATGCAACCATTTCTTTGTTTTAGCGACATTTTTTAATTTAATCAATAATCATACCCGTAAATCTATATGCTGCCGTTTTTCCCAAACACAAAATCACCTGTTTCATTATAAAAACTAATAAACATTACATTAAACCATTCAATTGTATTTGTTAATTCCTGCTAATAGTATCAAATTACATAATAATTGAAAGCCAATACATGAGTAATCATTCAAGTCCAAAAGATGATGAGAATTTTTTAATACATGCTTCCACCATATGTCAGTGTTCTAGAAGATCTAACACCATTTACAAAAAAGTCTTCTAGATCTTCTGATGGAGTATTCATTATCTTCCTCCATATATAACAAAATGTTAACTGTTAATCCCATGTTTGACGTTCACTAGCTACCTGCAACAGCCCAAAGAGGAGTCTTAACATAAAAGAATGATAACTAAACCAATTTGCATTGATGGATAATCATAATAATAATGACAACGAAAATAGTTACCAAAAGGGATTCATATATCAGTATGCATATCACAATTTGTCAATAGGAGTTCTGGAAACAAATGCATAGTTCAAAAGTACCAACTATCTTAAAGTGATTCATTAGACAACTGACATTAAGGTTCTAAAATCATCTAAGGAAGATATAAAAATAAAACAAAAATGGCTCACAAGTTGGACTAACAAAAGGAGGAAAACAACCTTTATCTAAAAATTCTAAAGTACGTACTCTGTAACGATTGGGATCTAGTTTCCCTCTGTTGCTTTCATATGCACAAATATTCAGCCCTTAATAATAAAATATCTAAACTAAAGTCTAGATTCCACAAGCCTAAGTTGGTCTAATATACACATGAATACAACCCTTAGAGTCAACTTCGCAAAAAACTAAAACAGAGGTGATAAAAAGGCCAGGGGAAAAACAAACAAAGATTACTCTTATATGATCTATTCTAAATAACACCATTAACTCAAAAGATTGTTGGTTGTTGATTAGTTGACCTTTGAACATTTGCGCCTAAACTTGCATTTTCCCGGTCATCTGTGCCATAATTTCATCCTTCAACTTTGCTGCCATCTTTGTTTCTATTGCAGCTTCCATATCAGCTCTTTCATTAGCTGCACTCATAGCTTTAGCCTTCAGATTTTCATTCTCTTGTTGCAGAGAAGCTTTTTCTTCTTCAAGTCTTCTTAATACTACCACTTCGATGATGCATTGTTTTCTTCATTCTATTCTTTTGATTCCTCTTGCTTCTTGCCTACAAAATAAAAATTGAACATCATAGTCAAAATTTAAATATCTATCTATATATAGAAGAGCCATAACAGATGCTTCTTGTTGACTCGCTCCTACCGTCACTCTAGAAAATGACCAACTGTAACCACCTCCTAAAGCGTACTATAGCGGGTTTGGGTTTTAATGTCAACCCGGGTCCTAAGTGTGATGACTACTCCGTGAGTTCTTATTATTTAGCAATGAAAGTGTAGTGAAGGTCCAAACAAGAAAACAAGCAAAGCAGTTAAAGGTTGTTTTCAAGTTGAGAGGGGTCACCCGGATATGGTTCCCCCTAGACTGCAGTTAAGCCGGATTGTAATTTACCAAGTTCAATTTCAATGACAGTATACTGCTGAAGCAGGTAGTGGCTCATCCTGCTTGGCCGGGGCAGGTACCTCCAATGTGGTCTTGCCACTCCTGGTGGTGATGGCATTCAGCTGCTGGTGCGGCTCCCGTGGATTGGGGATGGTAGTGGCAGGTAGAGTTCCCGGTGCCCGGGTATTGTTCTGATGAGCTATTCCTCCAAGCTGATGCTGGAGGTCCTGTAGTATGGCACCTTGGTTCCTCTGACCCGCCTCATCAGCTGCTGGTGCGGCTCCTGGTGGTCATGTGGTCTTGCCACACCTGGTGGTGATGGCATTCAGCTGTTGGTGCGGCTCCCGTGGATTGGGGATGGTAGTGGCAGGTAGAGTTCCCGGTGCCCGGGTATTGTTCTGATGAGCTATTGCTCCAAGCTGATGCGAGGCGATGCTTTGGTCTATCCTGGTAAAATTCGCCTGGCTGGTAGTCATGAATGCCGCCAAAATTTTCATCAGCTCAGTCAGCTGATTATCTGGAACGGGAGCTGCTGCTGGCGGCTCGGCATACTGGCGCTGCAGCTGTTGAAAAGGTTGCCCTTGTCAGGGCTGGTAAGCCTGCTGCTGTGGAACTAGCCCCATGTCTGGCCTGGAAAGGCTGCCTCTGCTGAAAACCACTAGCTGGTGCTGGGAAACCAGGTGGTTTGGTGGTGTTGCCATTCCAAGAGAAGTTGGGATGCTGACCCACCCCTCATTGTATGTGTTACTGTATGGATCGAGGTGCCGAGCATTGGCGATGAAGTCCAACTGCTCTTGTGGTGTAGAGGACTCTCGCATAGCCTGGCAGTCTTCCACCAGATGGTTAGAGCTCTCACACTACTGGCACTGCGCAACTGAGGGCCCGGACAATCCTTTTGCCCGGAATAAGACTGTTGGGCTGCTTCAGTGTCTGCACTAACTCAGCCACCTCCCGCTCGAGGCCGGACCTAGCCTCCATGGCGTGCACACCACGGTCCCGTGAATTTCTTCCTCTGGTGCTCTGCCCCCAGGAATGATCTCTGGCAGCCAAGGTATTGATCATCTGGTTTAGTTCGAGTGGAGTCTTAGTGAGAATATCCCCTCCTGGGCACAGAGACTCAATCACCCTCTGGCTTTCCGGAGAGAAAACACTGTAGAAGTTCCCCACAGTGAATGCATCACTGAAGCCATGATGGGGACACTGCCAGAAAAATCCCGAGTACTGCTCCCATGCATCACGAAGTGACTCATCTGGCTCTTGGCGGAAGTGAGTGATGGGGGAAGAGGTGAAGGCGGATCACATCATCAGGTCCACCATTCATCTTGAACCCGTTCGTCAGCTGCAAGAAACAGGAAAGATGCACCCTTGCCTCCTCATCCTTCAAGCCATGAAACTGGATAGAGGATGTAATGAGTTGAATCCAGCATGGCTTGATCTCGAAGTTGTTTGCTGGAATGGGCGGATAGAGGATGACAGGGCGGATATCAGCGACCCGTGGAGTGTAGTAGTACTCCAAGGCGAGACCCGACAGCGGTGGTTGATGATGAACCCCATCTGCCTGGGGTATTGGGTTTTTCCCCAAGATCTTATTCACTGGGGGAACCTAGAGAGGTATCCCCTGGGGCGGGTTATGTTCACTATCCATCTCATACTCGTCCTCTAAATCGCTGCTCAAGTTGTCGTCTATGCGCTCCTTCGTAGCCAGTCTAGCTCTCTGTTGTCTCCTAAGTTGGCGACAGGTGCATTCAAGCTCCGGATCCAACGACAGTAAACCTCCCGACTGGCTACGGGTCATGCACTACCTACACACAGTCAAGCAGCAACCCCGTGAAGGCACAAGTGGGACAAAGCAAACAAACAATGCGAAAAAGAAAAGCTAAATTAACAGAAATCACGTTTCTTCAAAAACCTAGCCATCCCCGGCAACGGCGCCAAAAACTTGACTCGCTCCTACCGTCACTCTAGAAAATGGCCAAGTGTAACCACCTCCTAAAGCGTAGTATAGCGGGTTTGGGTTTTAATGTCAACCCGGGTCCTAAGTGTGATGACTACTCCGTGAGTTCTTATTATTTAGTAGTGAAAGTGTAGTGAAGGTCCAAACAAGCAAACAAGCAAAGCAGTTAAAGGTTGTTTTCAAGTTGAGAGGGGTCACCCGGATATGGTTCCCCCTAGACTGCAGTTAAGCCGGATTGTAATTTACCAGGTTCAATTTCAATGATAGTTATACTGCAGGAGGTTCTTAAACAGTCTGCAGTCTCGACTAAAGGTCTCCAGACCCTCTCAATCTAAGTCCCCAGCGGGCGATTAACCTCCACCGAAGTAAACAGATTGAGGCCCTAACGACCCAAACCTCCACTACTGAAGTAAATCCGGTACAGAATAGTGAATTTACTCCTCGACTAAAGTCATCAATTCACTACCTTCAATCAAGGGAGCTCTATCAACCTAGGCATATATTCTCTTTCTAGGTTAAAGCAGAAACAACAGGAATTTGATCAGGATTCATGCCATTCAACAAATCAAACCTCAATTGAATATAATCATATCACTAAATTTGTACTTGGGTTCATACAATCAAACCTAACATACAAATCTAGGGTTCTTCATACCCAGGTGAATAAGAAACTTACTCCATAGAGAGAGACGGGAAATCTAGCTTAGATGCGGAAACCATACTGTGAAGGATGAGATTCTGCTTCTGGCACTCAATCAGCTCTTTTCCAAGCTCAAGCCGAGCTCCAATGGTGATGGAGATCGATCTAAGGCACTTGAAGAATCAGGCTCGTCACTTTCTCTCTCTAGGTATACGCTTAGTCTCTCTAAAACTCTATTTCCCATCCTTTGGCTTGAAATTGGGTTTAAAACCCAGAATTTCCCGACCACACGGCCGTGTGGGTTCCAAGTTTGCCCGTGTGAGAATGGAAACGCCGCGTTTTGATTAGTGGACTTCAGGCACGCTGCACGGCCAGAAGTACACGGCTGTGTGGATTTCCAGTCTGGCCGTGTGAGCTCCCTGGACTTTCCACACGACCACAAGGGGTCCCCTGCACGGCCAGTGTGGCTTGCCCGTGCAAAGTGGTGCCACACGGCCAAGTCACACGGCCGTGTGGAATTTTAGGCGTGCCCGTGTGAGTTCCTCAGCTTCCCGCCAAACGTCCAATCTTCCTCCAATCGACCCCGAACTCGTTCCCAAACCTTCTTTCAAGTACTAGGACCTGAAATATCACAAACAAGAACAACCTAGTGTGAAATCGGCCTAAAACACGAGAATCAACATCTCAAACGGCTCAAGAATAGGGGTAAAAACATGTGCAATCAATGGTCTATCACTCGTCTTTACATCCCAGCAACAAAGCTACAGCGTTGCCTCCCAAAATCAAGCCAATCCCACCCACAGCACCAACTGAAACCCCCACGAATAGCAACAAAAACCCAAAAAAACAAACCCAAAGAAACACAACCTGCCAACTTGCTCATAAAAAACCTCCTCATCGGGACAGAGCAACACCATGACAAAACATGACTTCAAGAGAGTCTCCACCCCAAATGCAGCCTCACATTACCACTCTAACCAACCACTTGTGAATGAACACTCATAAACCCAAAGAAACACAACCTGCCAACTTGCTCATAGAAAACCTCCTCATCGGGACAGAGCAACACCATGACAAAACATGACTTAAAGAGAGTCTCCCCCCCCCCCCCAAATGCAGCCTCACATTACCATTCTAACCAACCACTTATGAATGAACACTCATAAGTAACATTTTCCCCAATTAACCTTAGCTTAACAAGGAGTACGATATTATCAATAGGCAATAAGGAGCTACACCAACCCAGGATCTAAATTGGACCCCTGATTCTTTATATCTTATGGATTGCTATAACCTAAAATGAAGTTAACTAAATTGAATCCCTAAAATTTTCAGATCAGCAAAAAATGAAAGAACTTGAAAGACAAAGCCATTAATCAATGACAGATTGAGTAAACTGAAACCTAATCAATGACAAAGGAAGAGAGAGCTTGCATGAAAAGAATAATAAATATTACCAGTTAGAAAACGAGAGCTTCAACAAGTTTACTTTTAGATATGTCCTTGTTGATGTAGAAGCCGGAGGTGGATGAAGGCTAATAGTGCTGCCGATAGAACAATGAAACAAGACAACGATGTTCTTGTTCGAGGGAGGAGTTCACAGATCAAACAAAAAAGGGTCGTAGATGAAATTATGGAAACCCAATGGCCGTCCAACATGTGTGCGGTGGAAGGACTGAGGAAGGCAATTTTTGTGTGATCTCGAAAAGGGGATTGTGCTATAGAGAGGTCTTTCTCATGAAGATATGAGCTGGGAAACTGAATGGCTCTAGTTATTTGTAAATTAATAAAAAACTAAAAAGCAAACTCAAAAACTTTAGGTGAAAAGTTGGAGGCAAAAGAAGAAGGATCTCTCATGCCTTTCCAAAATCTCAATTCCCTTCCCTTTTACTTTTTGATCTGACCATTATCACTCATTCTTTCTTTATTATTAACGAGGGGGCCTTTGTGTCAAAATATATGGGACCAAAACACCTCTCGCTAAATGCCAATTTGGCTTTCCCCATCAAAAGTTAGTTTTTAGTGGGGGCAAGTTTAGTCAGCGGAGTTTGCCCGCACACCATTTTCCGGTAAGTAAAAGTGCATTATTTTGTAGTGTTGTGATGTTGTATGCTTGTCTTTGATGACCTCATCAATCCCTCCCTCTTGAAAAGGATTTGACCTCAAATTCGAATTGCCATCCACATAAGGTGCAAGATCAGAAACATTGAAGGTTGCACTTATCACGTATTCTTTTGACAAATCGATCTTCACTTCTAGGCAGCAGCTTGGATCTCCTTTGGTATGGAAGCCTAACTTTGCTCATATGCACCCGCACCAAATCTCAAGCTTCAAATGATCGAGGCTTTCTACCCTTGTTGACGTACTTCATAATCTGCTTCGTCCTTCTCTCAATATTCAACCTTGCCTTCTCATGGAGATTCTTCACGAACTCAGCCTTCTTTTCTCCATCCATGTTAACTTACTCTGTCAATGGTAAAGGTATCAAATCTAAGGGTGTAAGTGGATTGAACTCATACACGAGCTCAAAAGGTGAGTTCTTTGTAGTTGAATGCACAACACTATAGTAAGCAAGCTCGACGTGTGGTAGCCAGTCTTCCCAAGTTCTTATGTTGCTCTTGATCACAGATCGTAGTATTTGGGAAAGAGTACGATTCACCACTTCAGTTTGTCCATCCATTTGAGGATGACAAGTCATAGAAAACAAAAGCTTCATACCAATCTTACTCCCCAACGTCATCCAAAAATAGCTCAAGAACTTCGTATCACGATCAGACACAATCGTATTGGCATACCATAAAATCTTACGTGTCTTTGAAGAACAGATCTGCCACATTAATCACGTCATCAGTTTTATGGTATGGAATGAAGTGCGCCATCTTCGAGAAATGATCCACCACCATAAAAATTGAATTTTTGCCTCTTCTTGTCCTCGGCAACCTTAGCACAAAATCCATCGAAATGTCGACCCAAGGTGCATAAGGGGTAGGTAGTGACATGTTTAATCTAGATGATTGCAACTCTGACTTCACATCCTAGCATTCCACGCATCTAGCACATAAGTTCTCCACGTCGCCTTTCATGTGAAGCCAACAGAAGTGCTCTTGCAAACAAATCAATGCCTTGGCTACACCAAAGTGAGCCATTAATCCTCCTCCATAAGTCTTCTTCAACAATAGTTCTCACAGTGATGTTCTTGGTATGCACAATTGATTACCACGAAATAGATAACCATCACTCATGTAGAACTTTCCTTCTCCATGCTTCTCACAAGCCTTGTAAATCTCACCAAAGTCAAATTCCCTTCATAAGTGCTCTTGATTTGCTTGAATCCAAGGTACTTGGCTTCCATAGTGGTAATCAAAGTGTATCTCCCCGATAATGCATCAACAACCACGTTCTCCTTACCTTGCTTGTACTTGATCACATAGGGAAACTACTTGATGAACTCCACCCAACGAGCATGACTCTTGTTTAACTTGTGTTGTGCCTTAAAATACTCAATAGACTCATGATCAACATGGCTCACGAATTCTTTTGGCCACAAATAGTGCTACCATGTCTCTAAGGCTCGAACCAATGCATAGAGCTCCTAATCGTAAGTAAAATAGTTAAGCGTAGCTGCACTCAACTTATCACTAAAGTAGGCGATATGCTTCTTCTCTTGCATCAACACGGCTCTAATTCCCAATCCTGATGCATCACACTCTACCTCAAACATCTTGTTGAAATTAGGTAGCATCAGAAAACCACAGGAGCATGAGTTTGTACTTGAGTAGCTCAAATGCTTTCTCTTGATCTTCACCCCAATAAAATGCCACATTCTTCCTAATAATGGATGTCAATGGGGAGGCAATGGTGCTGAAATTTGGAACAAATCATCTATAGAAACCAGCCACCCATGGAAACTCCTTACTTCATTCACGTTGGTAGGGGTAGGCCATGCTTGAATTGCCTTCACTTTCTCATCATCGACCTCAACACCATTTGCACATACCACAAATCCTAGAAATACCAAACTCGAAGTACAGAATGTGCACTTCTTAAGATTGGCATAGAGTTGCTCCTCCCTCAAGGTCTTCAACACCTCTCACAAATGGTCTAGATGTTCCTCCATGTTATTCGAATAGATCAAAATATCATCAAAGTAGACAAACATGAACTTCCCAATGAAAACCCTCAGCACGTGGTTCATCAATCTCATGAAGGTGCTTGACACATTAGTTAGATCAAAGGGCATCACCATCCCCTCGTGTAGGCCATGCTTAGTATTGAAAGTAGTCTTCCTTTTGTCTTCTTCCTTCATACGGATTTGGTGATATCCCGACCTCAAATCAATCTTCGGAAACCAGCCAGAACAATGCAATTTGTCAAGCATATCATCCAAACAAGGTATAGGATAATGATACTTAACTTTTATCTAGTTGACTGTCCGACAATCAACACACATTCTCCACGTATGGTTCTTCTTTGGCACGGGGATGACATGAACTGTGCAAGGACTCATGCTTTCTCGAATATGTCCTTTCTCCATAAGCTCATCAATCTGCCTCTGCAACTCCTTCAGCTTCTCTGGATTCGTCCTATAAGCTTTCGTGTTTGGGATCGTCTCTCCAGGAACGAAGTCATTTTGATGTTCTACCCCGCGGATTGGAGTTAGGCATTTTGGAGCTTCCTCAGGAAAGACATCATCAAATTCTTCAAATGCCACTTGACACACCAAAACACAACACCAATCTGCGACCAAGTGTAATCGCAGACCGAGAATGCAGTAACAGGCAAGTTATATTATCAACCCGGGGTCTAGATCTACTGCTTACTCAGTGATTCTCTGTTATCTAGCCAACTAAAGTAAGTGATTGTTGTTTAAAAGCAAAAGCAGAAAGAAAGCAGGAAATTATTCAGTTTTCTCAAGCAGGAAAGAGTCACTCGGGAATGAGTCCCCCTAGCTCCTTAGTTAGGTTTCAATTGTATTTCACTGGGTTGATTTACTGTTGATTAGACTGCGGAAGATCCGACAGTAGCTTGGAATCTCTTAAGCTGACCAAGCCCTCTCAGTCTAACTACCCGGCAGACGACTAGTCTTCACCGGGATAGAAAGCTGAAGCAGTAAGAACAGAACTCCACTACTAGAATTGGATTCCAGTACAAAGCAGTAAACTGGCTAACTCTCGTATAGCCAATCTCCTACTACCGAATGATGAGACTCTAGCAACCTAATCAGATTCTATCTATCTCAGATTGCAACAGGAATCAGGAAAAGTTGATCAGACTTCAATTGACTCAATAAACATGCATCATTCGATTAAAATCAAACAGTAATATCATCCCAAGTCATTACAATCAATCCCTAACACATAGAACTAGGGTTCTTCATTCCCAAGTGAGAGAGGGGTTCTACTCCATAGAGAGAGAGAGGAAAACAAGATACAAAGTAGTCATACTCATAAAGATGAGGAAAATCTGCTCTGGGATGATGTTTTCCACTCCTATGACGATCTCCAAACTTGATTTGATGAAACCCAGCTCCAAGATGGCTTCTAGGATGTGTTCTTCGTCCTTTCTCTCTCTAGGGCTCTGTTTTTGCTCAAAAAGTCCGATTCTCTCTCTTGCAGCCCGGAATTGGGTTAAAACCACGAATTCCCGACTCACATGGGCAGGGCCACACGGCCGTATGGCATACCCAGTTGCCCGTGTGAGTCAAAACGCTGCGTTCCACTTAGTTCGATGTTCAGGCTTCTCACACGGCCAGGGTCGCACGGCCGTGTGTGACTTCCATCTGCCCGTGTTTGCTCTCGGCGAAAGTCACACGGCCAGACCACTTCTTCACACGGCCGTGTGGATTATCAGGGCAGGCCGTGTTTGCTCTCGCACAATCTCACACGGCCACAAATATGAGTTGCACGGCCGTGTGAGTTGTGGGTGTGCCCGTGTGGCCTCCTTTGTGACTTGCCTCGCGCCCGATCTTCGTCCAATCGACCCCAAACTCGCTCCCAAGCCTCCATTCACGTACTAGGACCTGAAATATCACAAACAAGCACAACCTAGCGTGAAATCGGCCTAAAACACGAGAAATCACATCTCAAACGGTGTGAGAACAGGGGTAAAATCATGTGTAATTAACGGTCTATCACCACTCTTGCCCTAGGAGGTATGTATTGAATGAGCTCTTGATTGATTAGCACGACCTTGTAGATGAACATGATCACAGATTCACAATTGTTTCACCGCTTGTTTCACATCGCCACTGCGTGTTATCGTCAATGTCTTGGACTCCATGACACTCGATCCACCTTGATTTATCTTGCTCGTGATTCTAGACACTTTTTCCATCTTTTTCTCCCTATTTTGTTGCATTTGAATGTGGTCCTCGTAGACTTCCTTGGGAGATAAGGGCTTCAACACGAACTTCTGCCCTTTGTTCATCAACTTGTACTTGTTGGAGACCCCATTATGTTGTGCACTTCAATCAAATTGCCATGGTCTTGCAAGTAAGACGTGTGCAGCTTGCATAGGCACCACTTCACATAGGAACTCGTCCTCATAGCCTCCAATTTCTAATTTCAATAATGCTTGCCTCGAAACCTTGATCTACCCATCTTCATTGAGCCATTGGAGATTGTAGGGTTTGGGATGCTTCGTCGTACTTAATCCCAACTTTTTAACCGAAGGTGCACTTACAAGGTTAGTGAAACTTCCTCCATCAATCACCACTGAGAGTAACTTTCCATCCATGCACCATGCATCTCATATGGAACAAGTTCTCTCGTTGTTCAAGATCCTCTTTTGGTTGCACGCTTAGAATCCTCCTGGTAACAAGGAGACTTCCAGGTGGTGCTTCCATCTCGATTGATTCGTTAACTTCTACATCGGATGTCTCCTTTGCGTGCTCCTCTTCTTCAGCATCCGAGACATATTCTCCATTCTCCAACATGATTAGAGCCCTTCTCTTGGGACAATGGTTGGCCATAGGTCCCTTCTATGCCACTTGAAGCATTGATTGCCTCCACTAGAGCTTACAGGTCTTTCTATTGGTGCTTCAACCTTGGCTGTCGGTTTTGGTGCTTTTATGGCTGGCCTATGGTTTGATGTAAAAGGCACTCCTGGCCTTGGTGTGAGGGAGTACGAACCTTCTTCCAAGGTTGCTATCCACAAAAGGTTGGATTTCCACCATGTTCCTGATTTCTCGATTGAGGCCTTGTAGGAATCATGCAATGGTGGCTTCACTATCTTCCTCTAGACCCGCTCTAATTATTAGCATCTCCATCTCTTTATAGTAATCTTCTAAACTCTTGGTACCTTGTAGTAGAAATTGTAGGGCCTTATGCATCTCCCTATGATGATAACTAAGAACAAATTTGTCTTGTATGATGCCTCTCATCTCTGCCCACGTCTCAATAGGATGATGCTTATTCCTTCTTCTTCTCGTGCAGAGTTGATCCGACCATACGATAGCATAATCCAAAAATTCTAGTGTTGCCACTTGAACTTTTTTCTTCTCGGAGTAGTTGTTGTAATCAAAGATCATCCCAATCTTTCTTTCCCAATAGAGATAAGCTTTGGGATCGGTGGTGCCTCTAAAAGATGGAATAGTGACCTTTATGTTCTTCAACTCATCTTCAACTTCTCGTGGGTAGGTATCATAATCACCGTACTTGCCTTCCTTGTCGTGTGCCCGTCATCCCCAAATAGCGATGGCGCCTAATTTGCTCGATCAAGGGTTGCTGAACAACCCCTCCTTCTTCTTCCCTCCTAGCCCTCTCAACATTAGGGTTAGGGTTAGGGTTTGGTAGCCTTGCTTCGAGAGTTTCCAACTTTGCATCTATGCTTGCAGAGTGTGTGGCTTGTGTAGCTAATGCTTGTGAGATCGCCTCCAATTGAGCCGTCATTGATCTCATTGATACTTTTATTCTTGTGACACAAGAAAGTGTTTCTTGCTTTGAAAACCAACAAGAACTCCTCAATATTACTTCGAAAGGCTTCAAGAACCTTTCCTTTGTCCAAGACTCTTCAAGAACTTCAAGATACCTTCAAGAACTCGATCAAGAAGCTTCAAGAACATGAAAGAACTTTAAGAAGCTTCTTCTCTGTTGCGAATCAGGCTCCAGATATTACTTGATGTGACCAAAGTACGCAACTTCAATGATCTTTTCTTCGTTTTCTTGATATTATGACCTTTCTTGATTTTCTTGATCTCTTTTTCTAAAACTCAAAATAATTAAAGATCATGGTGGAACATATTAAACAGATCTCAACTCATGCGAACGGCCAGTTGGTATATTGAACCAATCATACAATTACCAACTCGTGGATAAAGCCAATCGTTATTAGGTAGATGCTCGCCACAACTAGACGCGATCTTTAGTTGATAAGAGACACGTGAACTTTCTGGAATTCATTCGACAAAAAGTTGCACAAAAGGAACTCGTTCGTAATGAACTCGAAACTTGAATTTGATTGATTAAATACTTGATGATTTACAATGGAGAATTCGGCCCCTATTTATAGACTCTCTGACCCGAATCCAAAAAATAAAAAGAAAGCAAATAAATAACCAAATCCTACAAGTAAAAGGAAAATCTACTTTTACCCATTCAACCCTTGTTTTAAGTCTTCATCTCTGCCCCTTCATTCCTTCCACACAGGAGATTCCATTCAGACCTTCATTCCTTCTAGGTTAAGGATATGGTCTTCCTTTTAGGCTAAGGAACCCTCAAAAGCCCATTCTTCTCCTTTTGGCCACCACCTTCTTCCTCAAAGCCTATTTGATCTCCTTCAACTCCTTTAATGAATCGCAGCACCATAATGGGCTTCCCTTTGTGTTGGTCCACATCCATATCATCAAGATAAAGATCCAAATAGCTAGCAAATTCCCCCCTTAACCTCTTAGCCTTAAGACGTGTAATTGGACCCTCTAGTGATGTTGTAGGCTTGTCTTTGATGACCCCATCATCTTCGGTTCTGGATTCGGTCGATTTGATTTTTTGGGTACTCTATCGTATCGTAATTTGGAAGTAAACTGAATCGTACCGATGACCCAATTATAATGGGGGAATTATTTCATAATATTGGTTACTATAGGGGATTAAAATTTCTTAAGGAGAAATCATGCGTATGCTGGCTTAGATGGTGTGTATATGAATATACATGTTTATCCAAATGATCTAATCGTTGTTGTACTTCATTATGAGTTTAATTCATGGTCTAGATAGAGATATCACGTTAGAAGCACCCAAAGTATCGTATACTTCGAGAGTACGACAATATATACACACACGTATTTGTACACCAAGATATTTGAGTATAGGTAAGCTACATATAGCAGACAATTCTCTGCTCATAGTCACCTAACATACTCACCTTCCTATCATGGGGATATTTCTATGGAAGACAGACTAATGCTCTCAACCTTGTTCATACTAAAGGAGGTCAGGTCAAGTCCCCCTAATTTTCGCTAGTTACTGACTTGGGCATCATAGGGACCCTTGTGCAGACAACTACCAGTATATATATATTTTTTTTGCAATTTTATGGAGCAATGGTAGGAAGAAAGCTATCGCTATCAGTTTTGAAGTCAACACGTGGATCGTCCGTCCAAATTGATAATGAAGATCAAGAGAATTAGACAAACTAAATCATGCAGTGATATTGTCTACTGTTAATAGTTAGCTAAATTTCGACCAACATAAATTTGATTGACAACTACCATTCTAAACAATCAGCCAGTTTAGCCAATATGCTTTCTAAATAGACGAAGAGGAAGCTTGTCCTCTATCTTGTATTCTTGTTAATAGGACTGGACAATCGGTTAGCGGTTAACCAATCGATTACAACCGAAATCGGACGGTTATCCACTAACCGATAATCGAGATAACATAAACTCGATTGGAGTTTAGAGGTTGGGTGATATGGTTTTGGTCTTGGGGGTTGTTCGGTTAACCAAAAACCGAGATAACCGAAAGGTTACGCCCTCTTTCGTTCGGTGATCGGTAGGGTAGGGAGGTGGTTTCTTTGACCGATAACCAACTCTTCGGTTATCGGTTATAATCGAACCGACCGGTCCTCCACCCCGGTTCGATAAACCCGAACCAAACCGAAACCAAATTAAACTGAACCGATATCGAATTAATGCTATTCGGTTCGGAATTCGGAAGGAAAATATGGATACTTCGGAAATTAGGGTTCTTTCAACCGAACCAAATTTCCGACCGAAAAACCGAAATACTATAATTGCAAACTCCAAATGGTGGATTTTTATGTTTGTAGTTGTTTTTAGACTTAAATATTTGAAATATTTTATGACTTATGTGTTGAAAATTTGATTTTATCATTGATGATGCATATAATTGAATATTTATTGTTTATATTAGGGGTGAAAAATAATTTAAAAGTGAGAAGATACAAGTAGTTTCACAAATTCGGTTTTGTGTGAAAAACCGAACCAAATTATAATTCGATTTAAACCGACCGAACCAAATTATAATTCGGTTCGATTTCGGTTTGAGGTTTGAGAAAATTCGAGAACCCGATATTCATAATTTCGATTCGGTCGAAACCGAACTGAACGAATACCCACCACTAAATGTTAAGACCTTTTTGGTGAGACAACATTTCAAAAAGAAACTCGAGTTAGAAAAGAAAGTTTGCTATTTTTTTTTGGTAGAAAGAAAGTTTGCTATTTTAAAACAAACAAGTCAGCCGCGAACTTGAGAACTAGAGGAGAGAAATAATGGAAAGTCAAATAAAAGGGAAAATCTATCCATACATAAATCTATCCAAATTAAAACTTAAAACCTTCCTCTTTATAAATTCTAGGGTTTTTCGTTGCTTCTCTCCTACCCTGCCCCTGCCGGCGCTTCTTTCCTCTTCAGTTCCAACTTCTCTTCTCAGTTGTCAGTTGTTACCCTGCAACCATGGCCGTTGTTGCTTCATCCGCCAGTCGTATCCTCTCTCTGACGATTCGTTCACTTCTGCTAGAGTTTTGCTTCCCATGTTCTCAATCGATCGCTTTCCTTGTATCCATTGCAATACTCCAATTCCTTGTGTGAACTTTATCTTCCTCCCAAATGGTTTCTTAAGGGTTTGGATTTGAGGTTTTAGATGTGCGTAACTGGTTGCTTTTATTCTTTATTTTCTGTAGTATGATGCAGAGGCTTAGAAATGGAAGTTACGATTGGTGGGAATGAAATAGCTTGCTGATATTGTCCCAAACTAGAAGGAATAGGCTGTGCGAGCACGCTCGTGCTAGTTTCATTTTTTGTTTCATTTCTGGACGTGTGTTTAAGTTCTGGGAGGTAAGAGCCACTGCTGTTCCCTATGACCTTTGGGGTGAGCTTCATTTGTCAACAGGAGTGTCTTTTGCGTCGGAAATCGAGGCAGATTTGAACTTTTTTATTGGAGCTCTTGGTTTGTTTGTTGGTTGTATTCCTTTACTCATCTCGTTACAGAAGCTGCAGATTTACTGGAGAACCTGTCATTGGAATCTCAAACAAAGATTACAGATATTTCAAATCATGTAAGGAAAGTATGTAAGCATCTCTGTTTTGATATTTTTTTCACTGTTCCTTTCTTTCTTTCATTATTGATCCGATGCTAAATTTGTTTGGTACAGTCTACTGATGGGTGTGGAGCAATTGACTTGACTAGTAATCCAGCCAAGCAATTGCCTCGCTCAGCAAGCCCTTTTCATGTTAACCCAAGCCCTTACTATTTCCACAATCCTTATTACTATGGGGGTAAGCTGAGAACCAAGATGAATCACCATTCCTGGGAAGTAACTGAAACTTACTTGGTTACTCTTGTTAATTGTTCTTCCTTGTTTAGGGTATGATGGACTTGGCAATGACTGGAATGACTTTAGTAGATCTGTAACTCCTGATGGAGTTGAGATGCAACATGTTAGTTCTATAAATGCTTTTTTATCTCAAGTGATTACCTCCTGTTGGTAGGATTGCGAAGAAGTGATATTGAATGAATGTCTTCAGTTTATGATGAATGGTTTACTCAATGGCAGGGTATGTTTCATGACAACGATGCTGCTATGTTCTCCCAAGGTTATGGTTATCTGCCTTTTGGATCATATATGCCTCCGCCAGATAGCCATCTGCAGGGTACACAGCAATATCCTTCTTCAGATAATACCCTTCACTCTTACAGCCATGTTGGTTCCCTTCCAACAAAGATTCAAGCTAAAGCCACCTGTGACAAAGTACCCTTGGGTGTTGGAACGGCAACTGGGGGGAATGCTGGAGGTCTGGGTAAAAATAATGGAAAACCTTTCAAACCAAGTACCCAAAATTATTTTTTAAAATCAGGTGTTCCTTATAAAAATGGAAGTGGCAGAACAACTTATCCTCCATCAAGTTATCAGGATCTGTGGCCGGGTTATGGTGGATTTCAGTCATTCCCCTGGTTGGATGCTCCTGTGCTTTCTAATGGGCCATCAAAACATGGAAGTGGTGGCGGTTTCTCTTCAGGGCTGGTATGTGGATCCTTTCTGTATCTGTTTTTCTTAAGGTCTTTTCCTTTTCCTTGTGGACAACGTTTTCTTTAAAGTCATAACCTTGATCAGCTATAATTTTGTTAATCCAATGATAGTAATACATCTGGGAGGCAACTACTGAGATGATGTCTCACTTGGTGACCATTCTGTTTTATGTTTAGAGTTTTGTTTCCCAATTTAATTGTTAAAAGCTATTGGAAAATGAAAGATGACATATAATGCTTCACATTAGTATATTTTGTATTTATATTCATACAATAGAGTGAATTAGTTTCGATTACCAACATAGTATATTTATGTTAGTCGTGGGGTAATTTCAGAATTCACAATCAACAAGACCTACTTCTGCCTTTGGCAAAGGTACTGGATACATGATGTACCCACCTAATGGGATGTATGGTCCTTATGGATCTGTTGGCTATAACTCCTGGACAAATGGGCATGGTTGAATGGTTGTCGATAATAAGTACAAATCAAAATGTCGTGGCTATGGCAATGAGAATATAGACGGGTTAAGTGAGTTGAACAGGGGACCTAGGGCCAAGAGTTTTAAGAACCACAAGGAGATAGCTACTGGCACCGAAGCTGCTGTTGAGGGGCAAAACATTCCAGCAACCGAGACTAATATAGAGGAGAAGTTTGAACAGTATAACAGGGAAGATTTCAAGGAGGACTATACAGAAGCCCGATTCTTTGTCATGAAATCATACAGTGAAGACGACGTACATAAGAGTATCAAATATGGTGTTTGGACTAGCACACTTAATGGAAATAAAAAGCTGGATGGAGCTTATCAGGAAGCCCAAGCAAATCCTGGCGCTGGCCCCATATTTTTACTATTTTCTGTGAGTATTTTGGGATTGATCCATTGGTTGCTGCAGTAATCTTTGGTATTGTCTCTCTACTTTCTTAATAATGACTTCTGGTCCTCTGCTGAATGTTTCTTTCAGGTAAACACGAGTGGGCAATTTGTTGGCTTGGCTGAGATGATTGGTCGTGTTGATTTTGACAAAACTGTGGAGCACTGGCAGCAAGAGAAATGGAAGGGATGCTTCCCTGTGAAGTGGCATATTGTTAAGGACATACCAAACAGTTCTTTGAGACACATTACACTTGAGAACAATGAAAACAAACCTGTAACTAATAGTCGGGACACTCAGGAGGTGCGTGGTGCTGAACATTTTCTTGGCGAGTAAAAAATTAGATTTGTTTTCCCTTCTGCCTGTCATTTACTAATTTCGTTTAGTATTTTTTTAATTGTAGGTCGTCAGTGAGAAGGGCATTAAGATTCTAAAAAATTTCTAGAGTTATGTGGTGAAGACATCTATCTTGGATGATTTTGGGTTTTATGCAGCTCGTGAGAGGGTAATGCAAGAGAGAAGGGCTAGGCAGAGGACTCAAAGGCAGGTAAGAATGTGTCCTGCAATGTCTACCGTGTCCTTTGATTGTCCTACAATCAGCCTGTTAAGCGTCAACGACTTCCCATTTTTATGAACATAGGTCTCTGAAGGTAAACCCGGTGTGAATGTGATTCCTGACGGAGCTGCTCTGAAGCATCCGGAAAAGGATGGATCGAATGGAGTAATCGGAGTAGCTGGTGTGGATGTGAAATCGGTTGTCGACTCGCATGAGACCAAAGCTACCGCTGCAAATCTGGTTGCAGGTGGCTGCTAATTTTGTAGCTAAGGGTTTTAGAGAGTAGGTATCAAGGGTGACTGAATTCCTGGACTTTTGATAGTGAATTGGCTAATTGGCTATTTCTGCAAGCACTGAAAGTGTAACTGAAAAAGTGGTTAGGACATTGTTTCTAACAAAATACGATGGTAACTAGACACCACATTTTGTCGAGGGAGGGTTGCGACGGAAATAAAATACGACAATGGTAAGGCTGAATTTTTTTCACCTTGCCGTGTAGCCAATACCTCATTTATTTATGCGTCAATTTTGGTGCAGCTTAATAATCAAAAGTTTAAAACCACACAGAACTCAAAGTGTTGGATCACCAGACATGCAACAAAGTTGCAACTACAGGACCATCAAATGAACTTTCTGCCATGTAAGAAAATCATCGGGAAATCTGATACAGCGGGCAAACATTTATTGATCAGGAGTTACAAGTAGGAATAATTTGATGAGTACACAGAAGGAAAGAGAATCATATGCTCAAAGAAGATAAGAACACTATTGTTCACGACTTGCAAAACTCCTGGAGTGTATCATCAAGAGCTTTCCTATCATAATCTGCTGTGAATACACAGTTGCCTAGAGGACCTTTCAGGAGGATAAGCCTTAGCACCCCATCAGCAACTTTCTTATCAACCTGCAAATGGCAAGTAACATGAAGTCAGGAGTGAGGAGGATCTAAGAGCTTCGTTGCTAAAGCAAAGGGGGTGATGATATCTACCGCCATGATGGATCTGAACATTTCCATTGTAATGCTTTCTGGAGGAGCAACAGGAAGCCTAGACTGCTCTAGAATGTTCCGAACCCGCTTAACGAGTGAATCATCAATCCAACCAAGTCGGTAAGACAAGTCAGCAGCCATAACCATGCCAGCTGCCACAGCTTCCCCATGGAACCACTGCCCATATCCGAACCCAGTTTCTATTGCCTGAAACATGCATCAAACAAGCAGGGACTAAATTAGTAAGGTGGGGCTCAAGATGATGGTCAACATGAGGTCAATAGTCAAGCACTTACATGGCCGAAAGTGTGACCTAAGTTCAAAGTTGCCCGCAGTCCAGTTTCTCTTTCATCTAAGGACACAATCTCAGCCTTGTTTTCACATGATCGCTTGATGGCATAAGCTAAAGCACTTGGATCTCTGCAGTGCCAAACGGGGTTGGCAGTCCAACTCACGAATCAAATTATTATCCATTAGAGTATAATGCAAATTGCTGATCAACTATGAGGACTAGCCTAAAAACTGATCATAGCTAAACCAAGCTCGAACACAAGGTGCACTTCTATAGTACTTCAGCATAAGCAAGGTGTCAAGACACTGTCTCTGGAATTATGTAGAATACCTTGCCAATAGTGCCGACATATTCTTCTCCTGCCACTCGAAAAATTCAGCATCACGAATCAACCCGTACTTCACAACCTCACTAATACCTGATGCAAGTTCCCTATCTGGCAATGTGTTGAGCGTGTCGGTGTCTATCAGAACAGACTGAGGCTGGTAAAATGCACCGATCATGTTCTTCCCAAGCGGGTGGTTTATGCCAGTTTTACCTCCGACAGAAGAATCCACCTGAAAAAGGGACAAAAAATTCAAGAAAACCAAAAAGAAGAAAGACCAATGACCATGACTTAAGAAAGTGAAAAAAGGATTTAACACGAGAGAAAAACCTGCGACATAAGAGTTGTGGGAATCTGGATGAAATTAACACCTCGCAAGTATGACGCAGCAGCATATCCGCACATATCACCAATGACTCCTCCCCCCAAAGCAACAAATGTAGATTTCCTATCTAGCCGTGACTCAATTGCCTTGTCAAATACTTTCATAAGAACATCCTATCAGCAGAAAACCAACCCTATTTAGCTAAATAATCTCTGTAACCATTGCATCACCACAGCCCTAGAACTGAAATCAACTTGATGGCAAACGTACCATGTTCTTGTGCTTCTCACCATCAGGCAAAACCACACTCTCTACTGTCACATTTGGGTTCCCTTGTGTCAATGCTTCAACAACTCTATCTAGGTAGAGTGGAGCTACAGTTTCGTTAGTCACCACAAGGACCCTCTTCCCATGGACATGCCTACAAATTCAACAAAACTCATTCGTTTATCAACCATATCCTAGAAATCGATGCACCGTTATATTTCTCAGGCTAGCTAATCCAGACAAGTCGAAAATTGGCAAGCAGATAAAAACAAGCCAAACCAATGATTGATCAAACCGAAAGCTGAGAGGGGAAATAAAATGCAATTCCACACCTTTGAAGAAGGTTGGGCTGGTTCAGAAGGCCGGATCCAATGTAAATAGGATAACTCCGGTTCCCCAATTCGACTTCCACAACAGTAGGCGCTCCAGCGGAACCAGATTCACTGACCGGCGATGGGTCCATAACCGGAGCAGAAGTAGCGTGAACAATACAGCTCGAACGGCGAGTGGCCAACGAAGCTCCCGTCACCGGTCTCAAACGCAGAGACACACCACCGCTAGGCTTTCGGAAGCTGAGACAGGAAGACTCCGGCGAGTAAGAGTAATTGTCCCTGCGGGATGAAGAAGAAGAGGCGGCGGCGATGGAAAGAGAGAGGGAGATGGCATTGGCTGCGGAAGCCATGGTCGATGATGGAGTTTGGGTTGGTGGAGTAGCATTTCTGTGAAATTTTGTCGCTGAACAAGAAGAAAAGGCAAAAGAGAAGAATCTGGGGAAGGGTAGGTGAAGGGGACGCTGAAGTCGATACGCCGTCGGATCTGTAATGAAATGCCGAAGGAAGATCTAACGGCTGGTAAACTTCTGGGAGCAGTTAAGGTCGTTAAATTACCGGTTTTGAAGTTCGGAAGCTGATAGACCTAATCATAAAAGTAGAAGTACCAGATTAGCATTTTTAGCCCGAAATAGAAAATAAAATGACTGAAAAGAAAAAGGGGGGAAGAAATAGAGAAAGGGATACGATAATGGGAGGTGGAACCGTGGAGGGTTTTGTCTCTTAAACCTCTCACCCTTGGCCCTCTCTGTAGTCTTTTGAGTTTTGTGGCGGCTACTCTCTCTCTAGCTCCATACCATTACCAGTTTCTTCTTCTGCCGCCTCGCTGCTGAACCCCTACCCTTCTTTTTTCCCTCCTTATTTCTTGAGTGTAGCTCATTTTCCCTCCGTTCTTTCACTCTCCCTCTCTCTACTTAATTCTCTCTCTTTCTTCGTTCAATCTGTGCCGGTTATGGCGGTCGTTGCTTCTGCTGATCGTATCCTTCCAGAATTCCCTGAACTGGGTAATCTTTGGCTTTTGTTTCTTGAATTGTCTGATTTCCCTTTCTTGGTTGCTATCGCCGCCCCCGTAAATCTAACTGCTTCTCTCTGATTTTGTTCCTGTTGTATCTGAAAATTCGTCCATTCCAGTTTGAACCAGCTCTCAAGATTTGCTTATTGTGGTTTCTTCTCTGTGATTGGTTTCTTGCTGGTTCTGTTTCCGGCCTGTGGCGTTTGGTGGGGCTATTGGGTTTAGCTGGGGTTTTAGATTTGAGCCTGTGGGTGTGCTCTGGCTTTCTCTTTCTGTATCTTCATGTTGAATTTCTTATGGATGAATGTATATATCCATGTTGCTGTTATGAATTGGGTGCCGAGCCTTTGTTTTGGAGATTATATCAGGTTTGTTAATAGGTCGACTTCTGTCAAGGGAACGCTTTCCTTTTCCCATCGATTGGTTCATTTGTGAATTATAGTTTCTCTTGGGTTCATGCGATCAATTCTTGTGCATTGGTTTGAGGTCAAGTCTGTGGGTTTGTCTATATTGGTGTATCCTTATACTCTTACTCCACAGAAACTGCAGGTTTATTGGATAAGCTGTCACTAGACTCGCAGGCCAAGACAGCTGATGTTTCGGATCCGGCAAAGAAGGTAAGTATCAAGCTTGAGATTAATCAATTTTACCAGCTTTAGTTATTTGTACCCCTTTTCGTTTAGTTTCCCTGATCATATGGTAAATTGGTTGGTATAGCTGTCAACTAGTCAATATGGACCAAATGACTTGGCTAATAATCAAGCCATGCCATTTACTCGCTCCACAACCCCTCTTGTAGACCCAAATTCGTTCTATTATCCTAATGGATACCCGTCGTCTGCATACTATTACGGAGGTAAGCTCCACATTAAGGACATTGCTGTCTAACGTCCTTTTCAAAGTAAGCGTGAACCTGAAATTCCTAAGTTAGTTTAAGATCGATGAGTGATATGTGTTTTTCTTGGTCAGTAACGCTGTGTTGCAAAATATTCATCATTCTTCAGGTTATGATTGGAACGACTACAGTAGATATGTAAATCCAAATGGGGTTGAGATATCTCATGTCAGTTCTACCTCTTTTCTCATTTTTATTTATACTTAGATTTGGTATAAACACTGGATTAAGCACCATCCTGTTTGTAACGAGGTCCAGTTGTCCTGCTAATATGCTCTTTTCTTCTTCTTCTTCTTCTTCTTCTTCTTCTTCTTCTTCTTCTTCTTCTTCTTCTTCTTCTTCTTTATGTCATAGGTTGAGCATTGACAACTTGTTGTTTATTGGTAGGCTGGGTTAGGAGATGGTGATACGGCTTTTTATCCCCAAGGTTATCCCTATGGAACATTTCCTTCATCAAATGCTTCTGCTGGTCCAACCCATGATAGCCAGTTGTATGGGACCCAGCAGTACCAGTATCCTAGTCCTTTTTATCAGCTTCCTTGTTCCAATGGTACACTTAGCCAAGTTAGCCCCTCAACAGGGGAGGTTTCAACTGCATCTGTGACCGACAAAGTCCCTCTGCCGGTTGCTGGGACAAACTCTGGGAACATGGGCAGTCTGAACAAAAATAATGGATTGAAGTCTACTTTCCGATCAAGTAATCAGAATTCATATTCTTACTCCGATGGTTCCTTCAAAAGGGGAAATTCTGCGACAACATACCCGACATCAAGTTATCAGGATCCGAGATTTTCCATTGAGGCATTTCAACAAACATTCCCTTGGGTTGATCCCTCTATGTTCACCGGGAGTCAATGTGGACATATTTCAGGAGGCGGCTTTTCCTCTTCAATGGTATGTGCATACACAAAATCCTTTCTTGTTTACCAATGAAGTCCCACCACTTAAATGCTCTGGCTACCAAGAGTTAGTGATTTTTGTTCGCTGTTATTACAGAATTCACATTCAACAAGGCCAGTACCAGGTCTTGGACAAGGCTCTAGTTATATGATGTATCCAAACAACAGAATGTACGGCAGTTATGGAAACCGAGGCACTGGATATTCCTTTGGTTATAATGGTTGGAGCAATGGGTGTGGTTGGATGGCTACTGACAGGTACAAGTCAAAAGGCCGTGCATATGGCAATGAGAACATGGATGGTTCAGGCGAGCTGAACAAAGGCCCCAGGGCCAATAGTCTTAGAAGTCAAAAGGACTTTGGTGAGGGGCAGACCAATTCTACAACAGGGAACAACGAGGAGAATCCGAGTGAAATTTTAGACAAGGAACAATATAACAGGGAGGATTTCCCAGAAGAGTACACAGATGGCAAGTTCTTTGTTATTAAATCATACAGTGAAGATGATGTTCATAAGAGCATCAAATATGGTGTTTGGACTAGCACGCTGAACGGTAATAAGAAACTTGATGCAGCTTACAGAGAGGCCGGTGCCAAGGCTGGTCACTGTCCAGTGTTCTTATTGTTTTCGGTAAGTGCCTTCGATATATTCAGTTAACCTAGTTGGTTTCTTCCTAGGAGTCTATTATCAGCAAAATCTCTGTTGCTTGCAGGTGAATACAAGTGGTCAATTTGTTGGTTTGGCCGAAATGGTTGGTCCCGTTGATTTTGAGAGAACCGTGGAGTATTGGCAACAAGACAAGTGGGTTGGTTGCTTCCCTGTCAAGTGGCACATCATCAAAGATGTGGCGAATAGTACATTGAGGCACATTACACTTGAGAATAATGAGAACAAGCCTGTAACTAATAGTAGGGATACTCAAGAGGTAGAAGCATCTTCTTCTAGTTTTGCACCATTTATTCGTGTCGTCTTGCTGTTCTTTTATTTTCGTTCGTAATCTTCTCACTTTGATTGCTGAATGGTGCAGGTGGTCCTAGAGAAGGGTATTGAGGTTCTTAAAATCTTCAAGTCCTGTACTTCCAAGACTTCCATTCTGAACGATTTTGGGTTCTATGCAACCCGTGAAAGGATAATGCAGGAGAAGAGGGCGAAACAGAAGTTGCAGAAGCAGGTAGGAAGAATAGCTGCTTGTGAAACTCATCTCGGTCTGAATGGTGGGTTCACTAGAAATGAATTCCCTGATTCGTCTTTCTTCATGCCTTTGAAAACCAGGTATTGGAAGTTGCAATGAATGGGACAGATGGCCTGCAAAAGCCTGCTAGTGGTACGTTGGCCAAAGGCCCGATAAAAGTAGTAGAAATCGAGTTGAAGACGAATGGGGAGACTGGGGTTCCCGAACAAAATGAAGCAACAGTTGAAATGCCACCCAATGATGGCGAAACTGTTGGTGAATCATACGAGAACAAAGTAGCTGCAAATGGGGTTGCAAGTGCCTGCTAAAAGTTTTGGTCTATGTTGGGTGTAGGGTTTTGTTTTGGGACCTAGAGAGTTATAAACTCTATTAGTGTAGAATTACCGTGGCGGGTGTTGTGGGTTTCCATGTCGATTGACGGTTGTGGGAGTATCGTGGTCAGGTTATCAATATACGGAAAGATGGATTTTGGTTTTCTTTTTTGTTTCCAATTTTAGTGTGGAGTCCAATTCGCAGTTCTTTTTTTTTTTTTTTGTGAGACAATTTGCAGTTCTTTAGTTATCAATCTGTGTTGCGGAACTTGCGGTCGTCTGAAGGAATGATTCAGAGATTGGTAAGAGAAACATATGGGTTGGACTTGGCTGTCAGTCGGTCGGTTTCGGTTTAACCGAAAATCGCTTTCTTGGTTATCGGTTAAATCGAGACACTGACTGCGGCTTTCGACCACCGACCTCCCTGGAGCCTTGGTTAGCCGCAGATCGATCGATTGATTTCGGCTCGGTTTAACCGGGCAACCGCAAAATGGAGGTCGGTTGGGCGATGAGAACAAGGTTGGAGGGGAGGAGGACTTGGCGGTTCGTCTCGTCGTCTCGATGTGAGGGTGGAGGCGGCGGGATGGCTGCTGGAGGGGCGACGAGAAGCCTGCGGCGACCGGCGAGTGGCTGGTGAGGGGCGACGAGGTCGCGAATCGGCGAGGGAGAGGAGGAGCGGTAGTAGGCGATGGCGCGCAGTTGGGCGGCGACTTCGCATGGCCGGCGGCGACGAGGGTTGGTTTCTGGCGGCGAGAAGGAGGGAGGGTTTCTCTGTCTATACGGCGCTGCGCGAGAAGGTGGAAGGGGTGGAACTGGAGAAGCTGAGAAGGGGAGAAGGGATTTCTGTTAGGGTTTGGGCATTTGGGTAATTGGGTGTCGTTTTTTTGTTTTTGGGGGTCGTTTTAGGGATGGTGTGGGGTCGTTTTGGAGAAGAGGAGAAGAGGTCGGCTAGCCGAACCTCTTCACCTCTCCTCCGACAACCGACCGACGATAAAAGTAACGGTTTTCGGTTAGCAGAAAACCGGTCGGTTTGGTTGAAACTGTCCGGTTAACTGCTAACCGAAAACCGTTCTGCCACCCCTAGTTATCATTGTCTTCATGATTTTCGGTTCAAGATGTACTCTCAAGCTGGAATTATATGAATCAAGGTTGTAAAATTGGCTTATATGGGTGTAGTGGTATCTAGACCTGACAGTCGGGTCGGGTTGGGTAATTTCAGGTTGGAACTTCGATTACGGGTCGGGTCATGTTTGGTTGGCTTATTTCGGGTCAAATATTGACCCAACCCATTCGGTTTCGGGTCGGGTTACAGGTCATTTCGAGTTATGAGAGTTCTCAGAAACAATATCAAACATGCTTCATATTTTCTTAAGGAACACAAATTTTCACATATGCATGACAATAGTTTACCTAACACATGAAATTCAACATATTCTCAAATCCTCTCACGCTAATTAAATGAAATATAAATTGCGCAAATCGTCAAAAAACAATCACAAGTGTAATACTACTACAAGAAACACATGATATTTGATTATCCTTAAACTCCAAACATGTCATTCAAATCCTTGTGATTTTTTTTAAACATCTCACCAATTTATGAGTGATTTTATTATATTTTGTGAGTAATATATTAAATGGAACGGTTCAAACAGGTCGACTCGCAAACCCACCCAACTCGACCCAAAAAATCATGGGTTATCGGGTTCGGGTCGTTCGAATTTCGGGTTACAAAAATTTATAGTTTTCGGGGGGGTTTTGGGTCGGGTCAACGGGTCGGTTTGTAATTTGCCAGGTCTAGTGGTATCGTAAGTGAAATGGTTTGATAGTTACAACTGGTATATGCCAATTTAGTATGAGAAGGAGCGCTATTGTATGGCCTCGCAAAAAGATAGTTCGCCGGCCAGCTGAGCTTCACATAAATAAAAATAAATGTAAAACTACAAATTGTTAATAGAACGAATTTGATATGCTATCGTCTCTTTGTTGGGTTCTCTTTTCTAATTTAATGTTGTTGCCTTTATTCCCCTTCTTTTTCCAGTTTTTTTTTTCAAGATTATTATTGATAGGGGTAGCATTCGGTTGGTAATCGGTTATCGGTATACCGAAATTCATTGGAGAGTAGTCGAATACCATATCGGTTTCTGTTCCAATTAACTGCTAACTGGTTAGATGGCACAAGTCAACTCGACCTGGCCATCCGGCAGGATGCACACGAGTGAATACTCTGATGCCAGGGGGTCGTGTTCGAGAGAGGTCACTCAGATATTGTCCCCCCTAGATTGTAGTTAAACCGAGTTGTAATTCACCAAGTCCAGATGTCATGATAGTTATACTGCGGAAGATTCTTATTCAGTCTGAAGTCTTGACTAAAGTTCTTCAGACCCTCATGGTCTGAATACATGGCGGACGACTAACCTCCACCGGAGTAAACAAACTGAGGCTCCAACGTGCAAAACCTTCTCTCCTACATTAAATCCAGTACATAGCAGTGAATTGACTTCTTGACTAAAGTAGTCAATTCACCACCTTCAACTAAGGATGCTCTATCAACCTATGCAAATATTCTCTTTCTAGGTCAAAGCAGAAACTACAAGAATGTGATCAAGATTCATGCAATTTAGAAATCATGCCTCAATTGAATATAATCAGTATCACTCACAAGATTATGTACTTGGGTTCATACAACCAACCTAACATACAAATCTAGGGTTCTTCATACCCAGGTGAGAGAGGGAGTTTACTAAATAGAGAGAGAAGAGAAATCAGCTTCAGATGCAGAAATCATCATGTGGAGGATGGAATTCAACTTCTGGTTGTCAATCTGTGCTTCTCCATGCTTCAATGGAGCTCCAATTGTGTCAAAGCTCACTCTAGGTCACCTTGGAGGTTGGGTTCGTCACTTTCTCTCTCTAAAACTTTGATTACCACTCTAAAACTTGGATCTCCTTCTCAAAGACTCAAAATTGGGTTAAAACTCAACTTTGCCCGATTACACGGCCAGACCACACGACCGTGTAGAAATCCAGTTTGCCCGTGTAACTCCCAAAACGCGACGTTGCACTTAGTTGGCCGAGAGAAGTCAAACGACCATCACACGACTGTGTGGAATTCAGCCTTTCCTGTGTAACTCTCCTAGAAAACCCAAACGACCAAAGGGTGCCCTTGCACGGCTAGTACGGGTATGGTTGCGTGATTCCAATTACACGGTCATACTGCACGGCCGTGTAAAATCGGCTCTAGCCCGCGCACAGCCACATCGCACGTTCGCGTAAAATCATGAGCAGGCCGCATAAAATCCTCAGCTTTCCATCGAACGTCCTAACTTCGTCCAATCGACCTCGAACTCGTTCGCAAACATTCATTCACATACTAGGACCTGAAATATCACCAACAAGAACAACCTAGCGTGAAATCGGTTTAAAACACGAGAAACGAGCCTCACACAATATAAGAATGGTGGACAAAAACTTGTGCAAATATCGAGTAATCAAATCCCCCCACACTTAACCGTTTGGTTGTCTCCAAGCAAACATGGCTCAAACCAATGCAACTCTCCAGACCTCTACAACAACATGCAACCCCGATCATCGGTAGATGACTTCCTAGATCATTTAGAAGCTTACGAGGTCAACCAACACACAAGACACCTCCTAGCTTCTTCAATGATAACTCTAGTCTCGAGTCGGGATCATGCCAAGTGAAGTAGTGATCAGAGGACAAGTGATTCATGGATAAAGAGACTCTCAAAAACAGAAAGATCATGGACTCACTTTTTCAGGTGCTCTATTTTTTCCTTTAAATATTGTTGGAACCCCCTTTTCTTCATTTTTTTTTTCATTTTCTTGTTTTTTTTCCCCAAGGGTTCCAACCTGTTATTTTCAGCAAACGGGGCTCCCACCTAGCAAAGGTTTTGAGGGAGCCCAGCTCTTACCGGCCATGCCGGGAGAGGCTCTTAATGGCCATGTCGGGAGTAGATGTCTCAAGCCTCGTGCGGGGAAAAGAGGTGTAAGGGGGATGGAGGTAGTAGGTGGAAGTTGAGAACGGATTCCCGTCTCCCCTTACCCACTGTCACTGATTTCCACACGGGAGACATTATTTTAAAAGCACAATTTAGAGCACCTTTTTCAAAACATGATATAGGAGCCCATGACAGGGAGAGTCATCGATACCACACGATTCAAGTATCCTAAAATCACTAATTCATATAATCAACCAACAGAATATGAAGAAGAAATGAGGTTTCTTAACTGCATCGACATCCTCCATAGTGCTACACTACCTCCCTAGGTTGCATATTACTATAAAGACTGTCAATTCAAAGCATACTGAGAAGGTGATAGCAAAGAACACATACTTGGAGCCCTTAAATCGAAAATTGGATAGTGTTAAATAAACTAAAATAGGAGGAAGGGTTTCAAGTACATATAATTAAAACATAGCTAAAAACAACACTTACAATGATAAAACTAAAAATACATCTCAAGGAACTCCCTGGGACTCATGGGGATGCAAGGTTTTCTTGCTCCTTGTACGACGACCGACGGGAGTAACCATCGATGGTTGCGGAGGCAAGCTTCGATGGGCCATGTTAGGGCGCTCGGTGTTGTGTCGGCGTCGATCCGTGGTTGGCGGCGCTTCCGGGGTCGAGCGGGGGACATCCACGCTCATACGGTGAGGTGTAGGATGCCACTGCTGATGAGGGCGAGGAATAGGATTGAAGTCCTGATGCGCAATCGTTGAGGAACCATCATGCCAAGTACCCAAGGATGTGGGGGGTTCGTTGAAGAAGTTTGGGGGGGGGGGGGGTCCTTTGGGGTAGATCGGCCGAGGATCATAGTATCGTGGGCGAGGATCATAGTATGGTGGGCGGGGATCGTGGTACGAGATCGGGCGGGGATCATATGGGGATTGATGGTAGCTCGGGCGGGGATCGTAGTATGAGCTCGGGTGGGGATCATGATGGTAGCTCGGGTGGGGATCATGATGGGGATCTTGGGTGTGGCGCGGGCGGGGATCTTGATGTGAGCTCGGACCCCCACCGTGTGCCACAACCAAGGGGGGAGGCACTCTCCACGCCTCCAACGGCCTTATCATGGGCACATAAGGTCTTTCCCGAACCTTCTTGCTTTTCTTTCTCTCGTATGGTGGTAGGGGGTGGGGGACATCAACTTGTACTGGAGGTGGCACCGGTGCGGGCATGGGTGGGTATCTACGATGATCACGACCCTATGCTCTGATACAGCCAAGCAGACTATTTGTCATCCTCCTGATGAAGCTCACATCTTCACTGCCCATTTCATGTTTCCCATGGGTCGAATCTTTGATCCGCTCGATCCCATCAGCCTAAATCACATAAAAAGGTTATCAAGATAAGACTAATGATGTGTCAGAATGAAACAAGCAATAAATTTAATCTTATTAGACGAAATATACTTACCAATGCACCGTCGGCCGCACCCTCCGGAGTCACTATTTGCACCTATTTATCCATGTATGGGTTATGATACCCCATTCGACCCACATTTGTTGGAGTGACAATGTCCTGAAGTTGTCGGTTCTCCCATATCGTGATCATTTCCGCCAACTTCGTGGGCCAATCGTGAGTACCTTGCCGACCATCTCGGTGGTGAAACGACCTTTGACTCTCGGGGACCTCCAACGGAATGCACTGCTCCCGACCAAATTGACGAAGGCATCGATCCGGCAGGTGCCACTCCATGGTCCCTAAACAAAGGAGAGGGACCCTCATGCACCATTGCCCGATATTCTCGGGGAATTGCTGTAAATGCCAATGAACGTTGTTCACCGGGTATGGATCGAATTTGATCTACAAAAAGAAATGAGAAAATTAAGTTAAAAAAATTGAAAAAATACATGTACTCCATGAAAAAAAGTTATAGCACTTCGAAGTATTCTAGTTACCTCTCCTTCCCAAAGTCGCTCTAGCCTCCTCCGATACTCTACCAACTTGTGTTGGGCAAGGTTGTCACATGTTGAGGCTCCAACCCACCTTATTAATAAGACAAAAATAAAACTACAATAAGCTAAAACATAAGGAAATTTGAGTTATTAAAATCATGATGGGGTATGAGAATTTACCTACAACCATAAGCTTCGAGTCTTAGGGGATGAACGGGACCGCAATTGCTGTCGGGACATTTGAGTGGTGCAATCCATGGCAGATGCTCCCAAGCCCAAAATTGGACGATGAACATTGCGCCGCCGACGCTCCCTCACAGCTTTGAGAGATGCATTGCACAAATGGTGGTAGATATTAGCTAGGCAAGCAGATGCCCAGCTCAACTTCCCCATCTCATCCCAACTACCAAGGAGGATCCTATGCCATCCACAGCTAATTAAATTGCTCGATTTTTTTGGAGAAGAACACTCCTCCTATCATGCCTATGAGATAGACACGAGCATATCTTTTCTTCTCTAGCTCCGGACTTTCCTCGGTTAGGGGCACCCCATTTTTGGCAGGATCGTGAAGGTCCCTAAAATACTTCGTCAACCAAGTGGTTGATACTTGGCCTTTCCTCAATGGTGGCAAGCGATCTGTCGCATCAACGCTCCCCTTGATTGGTACTTTCACCCCCAAAATACTGTGGATGAAATGCTGCCAACCGGTCATACCGTCACGATCCTCGTGGGGATGATCACTCACACACACCGCTTTGCCGTCGATGGGCAGATGGGTTAGGATGGCGACGTCCTTTAGCGTGATGGTGCACTCTCCTTCTCGAAAGTTGAAACAATGTGTCTCCTTTCTCCATCTCTCCACCAATCCGGTGATGAGTTGGCGATCGACTTTTATGCCTACAAAATGCCTAATCGACTCCAACCGTGCCCTTTTGAGAAAGGGCAAGATAACTAGGTTCCATGGGAGCACATTGGTCGTACCCCCTGTAGCGGAGTATTTGTTGTGCCTCCTAGCAAAAATTTCCACGTTATTTATGATATATTAGTAATAGTTTAGTCTTATAACTAAATTAATTAAAATTAATGATTTAATTTCGACCATAATTTTATTATAATTATATTATTAACAATCAAATTTAAATAATTGATGGTTTTTTCCAAGATATATACATATTATCATAAAACAATCATACTCAATTAATTGACATAAATAACATTTTAAATGAATAATAATTTAAAGAGATACGTACATATTCAAACATTTGAAATTAATAAAATTCATTTAAGTACACATAAACATAAATCGTATTGGTTGTTTGGTAAATAATTTAATCGTATTGGTTGTTTTAAATAATTTAATCGAATACAATGCAACACTCGTTAGACTCTTAGAAGAGGTATACATCTTCTTAGAAACGCAGCCTTTTTGACAGAAAAGGGGGCATCCGAGGATCTCTTAATACCCAATCTTCCCAGGAAATGGGAGGATCATGATAATCTCTTAAAACCTCATTTCCTTATACTTGCATCTCTTTATAAAGAGTCGAAGTAAGTGACACTATGTACTCGATTAAATTAATGAAAACAACCAACACAATTAAATTATTTCAAATTTATTTTATATTCCACTAAGTACATTAGCAAAATAAAAGAAACACAAATGATGAAGAATTGTATGTACCGGGTGATCGTTCCAAAAGTCCCTTGAACGATGGTTGGGTTGGTCGTACAAGTCGGTTGGATCAATAGGTCCTTGATCCAAATAGTACCGTTGGTTGTATATATCCACGTAGTCCCCAACCTACGAGAGAATAACAACAAGGTTGGTACATAGATTAATTAAAAAGCTTATAACAAAAATAAAAATTGACCAGAATAATGAGTACGTACAGCTTGAAATTCATCATAATAAACTCCCTCTCCTTGGAACCACTCAATCATTTTTTCGCGAAAGTTGGACAGAAATTCGGCGTGTTTTGAGGGGAAAACCAAAGAAATGTTTTTCTGATGGCAGATTAGACTTAGCCGCAACCAACATACCACTATTTCCTAGGCTTTTGGGAGGGGAGGGGATAGAGAGATAAGTTTAGAGAGAGAGTGAAGAATGGGTTGTGGTGTGAAGAAATGAGAGGGGGAGGGGGTATTTATACTACTCAGACCGCACCCTCCAGGGGGGATCTGGTAATTTTGCCCTGCCAGAAACGGCATCCTCCCGATGCGTTCTGCGATTCTCGAGGCGCTGACCGCACCCACCAGCTGCGGTCTTCGATCCATGGCGCAGATCACTAAGGTGGCGTGCGGTCCGCCGTTGGATCGCCGCCTGATCCAGCGGTCTCCAAGCCCGCTCCCGAGGAAACAAAAACCGCACCATCTGGGTGCGGTACGCTTGCTGACATGGCATGGAACGCATCTCCAAGGTGCGTTTTATAGGTAAAACGCACCCTTTTGGTGCGGTTTACTTATAAAACACACCTTGGAGGTGCGGTTTCAATATAATGGTGCTATTTTTGTAATTTCTTTAGACAAGGTGTTATTTTTGTAAAAAAAAAAAATTAAGATATCGAGATCGTAAGGGAGCCATTTTAATGAATGTTTTGGTAGTGTTTAATTCCAAATGGAGTTCTTATATCGCTTAGTTGGTTGAGAAGATTCGGCTCATGATGGAATGGTGCTTAAAGATGCATTGATAAGGCCAAATGAGATATGTGTTCCAAAAGGTAATCTAGGATAAGCTTGTATCTAGATAGCATATAAAATGTTTTTAATGGCCCGTTCACTTGTCATTCCGTTTTGAGGATGTGATATTCATAATTGAGGATGTGATATTCATAATTGGCTGAACCGGAGCAGTACCCTTCTGCCTATATAGAGCATATTGAGGATGTGATATTTTCATAAGGATGGACTTAGTTTGGGGACCATTTAGCTTATGGTCAATTCATTTGTCATTCCATTTTTTGTAGTTGTCACAACAAAAAACAAATTAATATGAAAACGAAGCTGTTGATTTCTAAGAAATGAAACCTGCAGAAAACTTGTTTAGCTGAGAATTTTTGTGAGTTCTAAAACTGAATCATGTAAATGAAAATATGCTTAGTTTCTACATTATGTTTCTCGGTACTTGATAAACACAATTTTTTTCATTGAGTATCATACAACACGAATCACTATTATAATTTTTAATACGAATCCATAATTTTCAAACAACTCCAAACCATTAATTATGGACTCAACCCACCACCATTTCACTTAATTATACTATTTGCGATTAATACATCCTGTCCAATTATACAAAGACACGAACAATTATACAAAGACAAAAAAATACTATTTGTTTTAGTAGCAGTAGCAACGATTATTGACCGGGTAAGATAGTCATTGTGGATCTCTACGCGAACACCACGTCCTAAATTACCTAGCGGTCACTCACGACAAAGTCGAAACCAATTCCTAGTACTCTGCCTCTTCTAGGCAACAAACATTTCTTGTTTTCCCACAGCTACCTGTAAGTTATGAAATGGTTTTTTCACATGTAAATGGAATGAGAAGTGAACATGTTCTTTTATTTATGTTTCCTGATTTATGTTGTGGCAACGAAAAACAAAAAACAAAATGGCAAGTGAACGGGAAATAAGGATATATGGTCAAATAGGAGGGGTAGATCATGAAGTAGTTGAGCTATTGTATTGTCTATTGTTGTACTTTGCTGTCTGCAATGGGTGAAATCATTTTGTGTATTATTATACTTTGCTTCACTTGTGTGTTACGTAGTTTGCTGGATTGTAATGTTGTAAATTGTGTTGTGTGTTATAGGATGGGAAAAAGAGAACTATATTATTGAGTTGCCTTTGTTCCATTTAAGCTATAGTCTGCTTATTGTGAGTTTATTATGTTTCTCTGTTACTATACTTTGCATAGGATGGGAAAAAGATAAAGTCAATCAAGGTGGAAGGAGAAGATCCTAGCCCCCTCGTCCTGGGGTCCTTACTTCAGCAGTTCAGCTGGACCGAGCCTTTTGGTGTGATACTCATACAATTCATGCTAGACTGGTTGAGAAGCATCAAAGTGAAGAATGACAACGTCAAAAATGAAGTTTTTAGTAAGCTTGAAAACATGATGCGACAGAAGGCTTCTGGTTGTGGGGTGAAGGTTGAACCAAATATTTGATCGACACACAAGAAGTTGAAAAGGGACTTTATGACTGTACAATTGCTTCGTTCAAAGAGTGGTCTTGGTTAGGATGAGATGAGTTCCACACCAATGCTAGCGATGATGTGTTCAATGATCTAATGAATGTAAAACACTTATTCCTGATTGTTTCTTCCAAGTCTACTTATGTGCGCTTTAGTGAATGTTTGGACAACCTATATGATGAGATGAGTAGGCAGACTATGGTATTATGGTTGACATTTTGCACAATGTAGGTGCATCAAACATCAAGAATTGAACCAGTGTGTATTGATATTAGGATGTTTATGTAATGAAGCCTAATGGTAATGTATGGAAACAATGGTATCATCTTCTTGTAAGAATGAAAGAATGTTTATTAGGAAGTTTTTTGTTATATATTGCACAGGCTACTTATGTGCGCTTTAGTGAATGTTTGGACAACCTACATGATGAGATGAGTAGGCAGACTATGGTATTATGGTTGACATTTTGCACAATGTAGGTGCATCAGAACATCAAGAATTGAACCAGTGTGTATTGATATTAGGATGTTTATGTAATGAAGCCTAATGGTAATGTATGGAAACAATGGTATCCTCTTCTTGTAAGAATGAAAGAATGTTTATTAGGAAGTGTTTTGTTATATATTTCACAGGCTACTGCTGCACCTTTTTGTTATTGCCAATCAACAACAGAAACATGTTGCATTTTCCATTACACCTTTATCACGAATTGACAAATGATAATTAAAAACACGATGAGAACCTAACAAACTGACTTTCAATTCCTAACTATTTACTAATAAAGAACATAATAAACTCCTTCATATTTCATTATAGCTTCATTCAAATAACTAGACACCTATTAGGTACATCCAAAGCAGTCAAAATCGGGATTTTGATCGTAAAATCGTAGGGTTTTTAGATATCACTTAGGAATTCCGATCCTGATTTTACTATAAAATTGGTGGACCTTAAAATCGTTTAAAATTGAGATTAAAATCGTTAAAATCATAAAATCCTACCAAAATCATGATTAAAATCGTATGAGAACAAAATATGCAGTTTGACGAAATTTTTAAAAAGCGGAACTGCTTCGACAGAAAGGGCTCGGTCAATCCCTTTTCTTCGCCCTGTTGAACTCATCGGTAAAACAAGTAACATTCCCTTTCGGCAAAACTCATATTTCGATTGTTAAAAATTTACAAAATTTAAATCGAGTGTTTTGATAATGTTTCGATGAAAATTGGAATATCGATCGATCGAATAAATATATGTATTAATTATACATTAATATTTTATGTACAATTAGTAAAAGGAAAAAACAGGGACAAAGCTAAAGCGGTCGCAACAGCTTATGGATTTATATAAATCCAACTCGTTCTCATTTCCCTGCCCATTTCCATTCTCCATTTTCAAACCTAGAGAACAGAGCGCACAACAGGGGAGGTTTGGTAAATCTCGGGTTTGCTATTTTGGGTTTCAATGATCCAATAAACCACATAATTGGTATGTACTCCTTCAATACTACGTAGTTCTTCATTCCCCGGACCTATATCAAAGTCTCAGATAAGAATTTATTGCTTTCTCGATGGAAGGAATTGGCAGGTTGGGAGGAACGGAAAATCTTATTAAGCCCAAATTTCATATACGAGCTCCCGACAGCAAGGTAATTAATCTTCTTGTTCTAATCCATAAATTTCAACAATTATATAAGTCAGAGCCGGAATTGCTGAATTTAGCTCCGGCTAGGGTTTGATGTGTTTTTATCAAGAATTTGACACGGAGGCTAGTATTAAAATTGACGGGGACACTGCAGGGGATATTAGAACGATCTCAGATTTTGATTTTGGGTTTATTGGTGAAATTGACGTTTTAGTATGACAAGTTAAAACCATAGTCCAGGAAACCGAATCGTACCGGCCGGTTCAACCGGTAAAATCGGAAACCGGACAAGAAACGAAACGGTATGCACTTGCTGCTATAAATACCATACCGATCGGAATTTTCGGTTTAACCGGTTCTAAGCGAAATGCCGCCCGGTTTTGTTCCAACCAGCGGTAGCCTGTTTTGCAAAGAAAACGTCGCCGTTTATGAAACAGGCAAAAATAATAAAAAAATCACGCTCCTCTTCTGTTCTCCAGCTCACCCCTGCCTCCGGCAAGTGACGACCGGCGACGGTGGCAAGAAGGACGAACTCGGCTGCTTGAGAACGCCGCCGAGTCTCCCTCCCTGCCTCGACAGTCCTTCGCCTGCTCCAGCCCAACCTTGCCTCTAGAGACAGGCTAGAAGGACGAGATCAAGAAATGCTATGGTGTTCTACTGGTTCCCTCTCTTCTCTTGAGTCCTGCTGAGGTTACCACTCTTCTCCCTGCCGCCATTGTTTTAAGAAGAGGAAGAGAAGGAAAGAGATAGAATTGGTGAGAATAAGTGAGAAAAGAAAACGTACAAGAGAGGGGAGAGAGAGGCTTGCGGGAGGCGAAGAGATAGGGGAAAGTAGAAAAAAAAAATAATTAATGAAAGAGAGAGGGGAGAACGTGGGAGTGGGAGGGATCAGAGAAAGTGGAATGGGAGACAGACATGACATTTGTCCTTTTTTCTTTTTCTTATTTTTGTTTTATTCCGGTATATTCCGGTTTTATTACGGTATTATTCCGAAACGATACTCTAATTTGTCGATACGGTTTTTTTACATAAATAATATTATATTATTATAAAAACGGTATTTACCGGTACAAAAGGGTTGAACCACGGTTGTACCACAAAATACCCTACCACGGATGATTCAGGTATGATATCCGGTACGGTTTCCTGAACCATGGTTAAAACTGGTGTTTGAACTACGAGATCTAGTGAGGGATTAACACGACATACCAAGTTGTTGTATCATGATAATTATATTGATGCTTAGAATTGATCTAGGTGAACTAGAATGCCATGATTATGAGTGTATGGAATTTTGTGCGATATGATGAACCCTTGAGTGTTATATGATACTATTGTCTTGCCCTAATCATTATGGACCTTGTTTATGCTGGTGATTGTGTATATGTTGCAATTTGTGAGCTTGACTGTTGATATTTCTTATGATGGTTCGAGAAGGTGATTGAGTATGATTTTTTCATGATTGTTGTATTTGGATGCACAAGTGGGAAAATATATATTCCATATTGATATTATGATGTTTAATGAGGATGACGTGCATGAGGATGTATCCCGAGGAAGTGCAATTATACGACTCCTGATTTATGTATATTGAGCCACTTGTGGGCGGGTCAAGTGCATGTTCAAGTACTAAGATCAGATTAAGCAAGATGAGATATGAATCATGCATAAGGATACCAAATAAGAGTGTTATGGTCACACGGTCAATAACATAGTAATTAGGGCTCCCCATGATGTTACTCCGTTATGATATGTTATGTCATAGCTCTGATGTAGTGTTGACCGTTGATTCATCATGAGATATGACCACACCCGGAGTGTTGTTGAGTCCGATATGACCACACCCAGAGTGGTGTCAGGTTCGATATGACTACACCGGTAGTGGTGGTCTGATATGACCACATCCATGAGATGTTTGGTCCGTTTTCCCGGGAAAGTAATTAAAATATGATAAGACGCATTTGCATATGTCAAGGTGGTTGAGTATTTTGCCCATTAGGATATGAGGATTGCTGAGGTCCGATCCTAGTATTTTGGCATCATTGCTAGATGTATGGTAGGGGTATGCTTTGTTATGAACTCACGATGCAATGATTGTCTCACTCAGCCATGCATGAGCTGACCCTGTTTTATTATTTTCCTCTACTTATGCTATGAGTAAGCAGATCATCAGTTGTAGCGCTTGGATGACTACATGAATGTTTGGCCATTGATCCACACTCTTTTGTAAAACTGTTTTGAGAACATGTCATGTACATACTAGCTTCTCATGTAGTATGTGGGATCCACAAGTGTGGTAGGTTGTTAGTATATATGTGTGTGGTTTTATATGTAATGATGATCATGACATTAACTAGTATATTATGCACAGTATGAAACTGTGGCTACGGCTATGGAAGGTGGTGTATATGGTTGTAGTATATATGTGTACCTAGGGATAAGGGTGACAACAAAACCCGAACCCGCAGGTACCCACCAGACCCAACCCGGTCAACGCGGGTAAAATCCGTGTTTGGGACGGGTTCGGGTTTAAACCTATTCACTATTCACTAGGTTGGGTTGGTTTTGGGTTTAGGTAAAGCCGCCCCATGGGTACCCGCCCACACCCATATAAATAATTTTCTCGGTATATTTAATATTCTAAACAACTAATGTTTTTTATGTTTGTGGAGACATGTCTAATTTTTTCTTTGTATAATTGTGTAGAATGAAGTTGATGTTATCGAGTGGAGAGTGAAGAAACTTAATTGACAAGGGGGAAGAAGCTTTCAATTAATCATGTTATTTATGGATAATTTGTGATTTGCTTCAATTTTCTCGAGTTTTATAGATTGGTGTTGAACAATTTGTATAGTTAATTTGTGAGTTGCTTGAATTTTCTAGAATGGTGTTCTATATATGGATAATTTGTATTGAGAGATTGATATTTGACTTTAATTTTGATGGGAACTTGTTATTGTGAATTTCTTACGACAAAAAACCCGTGGGTACCCATGAACCCGCGGATACCCAGCGGGTTGGGTTGGGTTTGAGTTTTTCAAACCCAGTGGATTTTACTCCGGGTTTTTTTTCACGGATAAACCCATGAGTTTTGGTTTGGCAAAACCTGACCCATTGCAATCCCTACCTAGGGATGCAGAGAATCAAATATGTTATGTTGCAGGTCTGATTGCAAGAACTATTAGCCTATTACGCGATTGATTCATTCTGAATTTAATTTTGAGAAAATTTATGAATTAATGTAACACCCGAGATTATTTTCGCGGTGAATGTATGAAAAAATTGATTAGTTAATACGTACATGGTGGAGGTGTTACAATTTGGTATCACAGCTGGTTTGCTTTCTGCATTATGGGTATGTTACTTCCGCTATTGAGGACTGGTCACCCTAAAAAAGGGCAGGGAGTACTCCATACCTGTAGTTGCACTAAACTTGCCAGGAATTGGGACCAAAGGTGATGATGTGTTGCATAGTCAGTTGCATGTGGTCAAAAAGGATTTTGAGTATTGGAAAGAGTTTTGAAAAATATATGGTTTAAAAGATTTTGATAATTTTGCAGCGTTTTATCTTGTTTTCCAAGTTTTTCCAGAAATGGCACCTTTAGGTTGGTCTTCAATCCTTGCACGGAGTTTGACTTGAGTCCCATCTAGCGCCCCTAAGCAACCCTAAAGAACAAAACAATAGTTTGTATCACCTTAAATTATTTCCATTTAGCATCCTCTAAGCCTTCTAGTATATGTGTTGGTTGGGGTACTAAACTGAAATGGAGTTGGAGAATAACATCAAGGACGTTATGGAATACTTTTGAAATTGTTTGGTCTAATCGACGTAGATATTGTTGTAGTATCCTGTTCTCGATGGTGTGTCCAATTGTGATAAAATATATCATGACCATCTCATATATGTCTACATTGTCAGCACCTTTTAACCAAGGATTGCGAAACCATACCGGATTCTTTATTGGTAGGGTATTTTGTGGTACGACCGTGGTTCAACCGTTTCATGCCGTTAAATACCGTTTTTGTAATAGTAAATTATTTTTTTGGTCAAAAAACCGTACCGGCCACAACATGATACCATTATGGAATAATACCGGAATAATAACAAAAATGCCGGATAGAAAATCATAAAATAAAACAGTAGCCGCATGTAAAAAATGGCTAGGCTGTGCGTTTTGGAATCATGGAATAAAACAATTACTTCCCCCCTAATATCTCTATCTCTCTCGTTCTAAATTCTAATCCTCTCCTTCTCTCTCTCTTACTTTCCCCTTTCTCAACTCTGCTTCTCTTCTGTTCTTCTTCCACTCATCCTCTTCTCCTCAAAACAGCGATGAAAGTGATCTAGACGGAAATCCCAATTACTCGCCAGGAAGTGATCGTCGGCAGACCTAGGGGTTACACACCTCTTTCTCTCTCTTCCGCTTTGTCCCTCTCTACATGCAGAAATTCAGGACACAAATCCCTTCTTCCCCCATCTTATTCCAACTCTCTCTCTCTCTCTCTCTCTCTCTCTCTCTCGATCTGCAGAGATAGAGGAGGAGGGAATCCGTCTAGATCAACAGAGGCGACCCTCATGATTCTCCGTATTCGTGGAGGCATGCAAATCTACAGCGAGGGATTCACTGGTGGGGGATTGACACTGACGAATCTACGGTGGGGTTTAACGGCGGGGTTTAACGGCAGCTAATCTGCGGTGAGGTTTGACGAAGGCTTAAGCGCCGCCTTTGCTTTTCTGACCTAGGGTCGAAACTCGAAACATGACTTTTTGGCTGGGATTGAAGGACCGCCGGCTGGATCAAAACCGGCCGGTATTTCGCGGCAGGCCGGTCGAATACAAAATACCGGCCGGTACCATATTCTAACTTTGCAATCTGTACCGTATCGGAATTTGCCTGGTTTCCGGTTTTTCCGGTTCAACCGGCCAGTACGGTACGGTAAAACAGTCCATGCTTTTAACACCCTCACTAACAAGTACTTGACACAACATTCTAAATACGGTACAATTCATCTAAACCTTACAAATACATTGAACATAAGACAATTCGAGTGTGTATCTCATATAACGCCTTCTATCATGTTAGCGGGCAAATATGTTCTAGAGGGGCGTTCCGAGGAATCCTAGGGTCTAATGACCTTTCCAATACTAGAAGCTCCAACAATTGAATCAACAATGAAAAATAGACATAGCAATAATCCTAAAGCTATTCTAATTGCCTCTGCAGCTTTCCGATTGTGAACATTAGATACCCTTTTCAATCAAGCCATTTCCTCTACATAAATCAAAGGAATGCAGGTTAGGAAGACATTATGAACCCAATAATTGAAAACCATCGCATGAAGCAGCAATAATGAAAAAATGAGACAAATTGGACAGAACACAGTGGGACAGGAACAAAGGGAGCATAAGAGGGTTGAACAACAACTAATAATGGGAAAGACAGAAAACAAACAAAGCATAAGGGCAACAACCATTCATTTTGCAATTGTAGGTGTTTTTCAGTAGATAAAGATGAAAACTAACAGCCTTGAGATTTTCAGGGTTACACAAGTATAATTTGATTATGTAATTGGGGGGTTTATAGGCAGCAAAAAGCACTTCAACACACAACCAATACTTACTCAGTTAGTCAGAGTCTTCAATGGATACCGCCCACGACGTCGAGACCGCTGTTGTAGTGTCCGACTAGAATTTTGTTTGTCGACGATCATCTTAGTCTCCTAAAGCAAGCTCGCCTCCCCCCTGCCCTCCCTCTCTTCAGTTTTTCGCGAGCTCCACGACTAAAGAATGGACCTGCCAACGACAAAATAAACTCAGCAAGGACAAATGTGGAATCCAGAGTTATTTTTTATCACCCAAAAACCTCTGTCCCACGTGCCACTTTGTGACATCTGGGCCTACTAAATCTAGTGGCCACCTACAATCAATTTCGACGTCAACAGTCTTTGCCCCTAGCAGCATTATACCTCCGGGAACACCAAACGGACCCCGCTTGGATCGATCCTGATATCTACAACTCCCTAGACTACATTGTCGCGACAGGTTTACTATTAGACTATCTTACATTTGGTAATGTGGAACACCAAACGGACCCAACAAAATGTAGATTTCGTCAAAACTTTGATACTTAAAATTAAGGTTCTAAATTCACTATCACCCAAATCCCACAAACAAACGATAACTAAAGGGAGTTGCTAATTGTCGCCCTTAGTTTTCTATAATCGCCCTAAATTAAAAGTGAAAGTTACCTTTTTATCCTTTCATTTTTTATTTTATTTTTAGCATATATTATATTCTAATAAAAAAATCCATCCAACAAACACAAATTAACATTTGACAATAACCGTCCGGTCGCCGACCCGTGATTCCACCGCCGCCTGCCGCCCGCCATCATCTTAGGTCGACCTGGGGCTCCCGCTAAGTTTCATCACCAACATAATTTTCATCACCAACATAATTTTGGGAAGGTTAAACTAAGTTGGATGGTATCAATTAACTCCCCTTTATGCAATTCTTTTCAACTACGGAGAAATGACGAAATCCAACACGGCTCTGGACAATTGGGGATTGAGTACATAGAGAAGGCGTTCTGGCGTAATTGTCTATCTAATATTCGACAAAGAAGGAACAGTGGTTAATTTTAGAGCGGGGCCATTGACAAACGTCATACATAGTAAGGGAGAAGGAACGATGACAGAGGGTCGTTTGGAATTAAAGAGGTCGCCGCAGTGGATGGATTGTACCACCGGTGAATAAAGAATGACTCGACGACGGACGGTAGTTTGGAGGCTCCTTATCCACAAAGATGAAGGAGTAGGGTGAATTTAGGATATTTTTCATTTTTTTTTATTCATTAATGAAGGATAATTTAGTGATTTTACATTTTAAGTTAGAACGATTCTAGTAAATTTAGGGCGAGGTTTAGCCATTGAGTAACTAAATAGCCCTTAAAATGAAAAACCTATGCCGGCGAAAGAAGATCGTGATCTGGAAGGCACAGGCCCAGCACAAGCCCAAAACGTCGGAACGGCGCGGTTAAAATGCTCTGGCCAAAATGAAAGAAAAGGGGAAAAAACAAGTTCTAGCCTTCTAGGGCATTCTTTGTTACAGACTGGGTTGGCGGCTTGGCGCTTCGCTTTTGCTAGTAGCACTCACTGTTTAAAGCTAGGAAACGCTGCTCAGTAGAACTCATCCTTTGGAAACTGATCCCTCCAAAGTCCAAACCGAGCGGAACTGATTATCTATTTTAGGGTTTTCCGGCGAAGAAGAAGAAGGCAGAGGAGTCGAGTGAGAGAAAATGGGATTCTCAATGCAGCCTTACGGTATACAATCAATGCTCAAGGAAGGGCACAAGCATCTCTCCGGTCTCGACGAAGCCGTCATCAAGAACATCGACGCCTGCAAGCAGCTCTCCACAATCACCCGCACCTCTCTCGGCCCCAATGGTATATTTATCAGATTCACCCCATTTCCCGTTTCAGGGCTTTTAAGGGTTTCCCGATTCCGATCTCTTGAATTTGTTGGGTGGATTTGTCTTCCTTAGGCATGAATAAGATGGTTATCAATCATTTGGACAAGCTGTTTGTCACCAACGATGCGGCCACCATCGTGAATGAGCTTGAAGTTCAGCACCCTGCTGCCAAGATTTTGGTCCTGGCTGGGAAAGCACAGCAGGAGGAAATTGGGGATGGAGCTAACTTGACCATCTCTTTCGCTGGTGAGCTCCTTCAGAATGCTGAAGAACTCATCCGGATGGGCCTGCATCCAAGTGAGATCATCAGTGGCTACACCAAGGCCATTGGCAAGGTAAATATTATGACATAGCTTATGAATGTGCATCGAATGTGTGTGCTTTCTTTTACTCATACTATGCTCTCTTTTTGTCTCCCAGGCGATTGAGATATTGGATGAATTGGTAGAGCAAGGTTCTGAAACGATGGATGTGAGGAACAAGGAGCAAGTTGTTTCTAGGATGAGGGCTGCTGTTGCTAGCAAGCAATTTGGACAAGAAGATGTTTTGTGTAGCTTGATTGCTGATGTATGCACACTAATTATAACCTGGTTTGTTATCCACGTCGTTTCTGGTCAAATTTGTTTCCTTGACTTGTTTCATTTCTTGCTTGGACCATAGGCATGCATACAAGTTTGCCCCAAGAACCCAGTAAGCTTCAATGTGGATAGTGTCCGTGTTGCAAAGCTTGTGGGAGGAGGTTTAAACAATAGTTCCATAGTTCGTGGATTGGTCTTGAGAGGTGATGCTGTCGGCACAATTAAGAGAATAGAGAAGGCGAAGGTGAAGATGAATGCTTTCTTTGATTCCGTTTCTACATTCTAAGTATTACATTGTTCTTTCTTATATATTGGGAAAAAGTTACTGCACTTTTAAGACACAGGTTACTGATCACTCCCTGAATAAAAAGAAATCCCATTTTAGTATTTCTCTGCCTTTGCATGTGTAGGTTGCTGTATTTGTCGGTGGTGTTGATACAGCTGGAACTGAAACCAAAGGAACTGTCCTAATTAACACGGCTGAACAGGTATATCCATATTTGTTCTGTTCCAGTTGAGTTATTGTTGTTAATTCCTTGTGTCTGTGATGTGTTTTAATGCTGCAGATTCCAGAAACTTATGTTTTGTTGTATTTAATGTTTCTCTGCTATGCAGCTACAAAATTATGCAAAGACTGAGGAAGCTAAAGTTGAGGAGCTTATTAAGGCAGTAGCTGATTCTGGCGCTAAAGTTATTGTCAGTGGTGCTGCTGTTGGAGAGATGGCCCTGCATTTCTGTGAACGATATAAGTATGCTTTGTCTGGCCTAACATCTTGCTGATTTTTTGATCCTAGCTCTGTTCCTTTTTCATATTGGTATGCATGTGCTCTCAGTTGAACAGTTTGAGTTGAAATTACAATTTTAAAACTGGCTACTCGGTGAATTCTTTTGACTGGCCCCATTATCTTTTTCATGGTCTGTGATTCTTTAACTTGCAGACTTATGGTCTTGAAGATCAGCTCGAAATTTGAATTAAGACGATTTTGTCGCACAACTGGTGCGATTGCAATGGTATGTTTGTTGTCCAGTTGAACTTATCTTTGTTGCAGTTGATTTGCCCCTTATTCTTCCTGTTTTGTGCAACAGTTGAAGCTTAGCGCACCGAATCCAGATGACTTGGGACATGTAGATTCAGTTTCAGTTGAGGAAATTGGTGGCTCGAGGGTATGTCCAAATACGATGTTTTAATCATATGGCTGTTTCACTCCAGGCAGTTCTTAATGACTTGGTTTCTCATGTTGAGTTGTGCAGGTCACTATTGTGAGAAATGAAGAAGGTGGAAACTCAATAAGTACTTTGGTCTTGCGAGGCAGCACAGAAAGTATACTGGACGACCTTGAAAGGGCTGTTGATGATGGAGTGAATACCTACAAGGTACATAAGCTCAACCGCTTTCCTTTTTGTTTGCTTGCAAATCTTTGTTAAGACTTGGATTACCTCGTGATGCTTCTGACAGTGTCAAGAGAATTCAGGAAGTCCCTAAACAATCTTGTTGTGAAATGGTTTATTCATTCATTTTTTTTTCCTGTTTAAAATTCTACTGCTACTGTGCTGCTTAAACCTCTTATGCATCTTTGGTATCAGGCAATGTGCAGAGACAGCCGAACAGTGCCCGGAGCTGCAGCTACTGAGATTGAGTTGGCTAAACGAGTGAAGGAATTCTCATTTAAAGAAACAGGGTAAATTTCTTGCTTTTAACTACAGTTTTGTTTTTAAATTTTAATAGAACTGTAGTTCTGTTTCGTTGGTTCTATCTAAAGCGATTTTTAATAATCCTCGAAATCTGGTGATATTGTGAAATGATCCTTGCAGGTTGGATCAATACGCAATTGCCAAATTTGCCGAAAGCTTTGAGATGGTTCCAAAGACGCTTGCTGAGAATGCTGGTCTTGACGCAATGCAGATAATATCTTCTCTCTATGCTGGACATGCATCTGGAAATGCCAAAATTGGCATAGACTTAGAGAATGGTGTTTGCAAGGATGTGACAGAGACCAAAGTTTGGGACCTCCATGTGACGAAGTATGCTCCAGTTATACCAGCTTTGACTGTCTAAATAATTGTTTGCTAATCCTGGGTCCTTGCGTTTTCATTTCTTTTTGAATTTTCCCTTGTGTCCAGGTTTTTCGCTCTCAAGTATGCTGCTGATGCTGCCTGCACGGTGTTGCGAGTCGATCAGGTATGCCGTGATTTTTGTTTCTAACTACGCCTTGGTTGGTTCGTTGTGTAGTTGATGTCGAAGTTATCAGAGGCATTAGATCATTGATTTGGTTTGCATTGCTCTTCTGGTGATGGCAGATTATAATGGCGAAACCAGCAGGTGGGCCTAGGAGAGATCAACAGCCAGCCAATGACGAAGACTAGTTCTTGTGCATCTCTGACGAATCCCATCAGTTTTGTCTTTTGTCTGTATCTTTATCCAGCAGAATATCGATTTACTTGGGGGTAGGAAGCATCTCTCGTTTTGATTTTAGTTTTCAGCTCTGCCCAAAGAATCAAACTTGCCCTTAAGAACAGTTTTGCTTAAAATTAAGGAGAATATGATCTGTATGCTATTGTATATCTGACTTGCACGATTGTGACTTGCGAGGGTTTGGTCAATGAATGGCCTCAAAGTTCTATAGCTCCTCTTGCTTTGATTTTCTGGAACTATGCCCCTTGGATTTGTTTTATTCACCATGGCTTGGAACTGTGGTCATGCATTTACTATTGTTTCCGGGTTACAGGTAAACAAATAGCAATCTTTCCTAAAGTAAGCTCTTCAAATGGTTTCCGTGACCCAAGTAGTTTCTGTAACTAGGGGTGGGCAAGGGGACGGGACGGGTATCCCGTCCCGTTTTAAACGGGTACCCAGTCCCGTTTGGAGACCAAAGTCCATCCCATATCCCAAACCCATATGGGAAACGGGTACCCATTTCCCGTACGGGACGGATAACGGGTACCCATACTACCGATAAATACCCAAAGTTTAAACCACTAAAATTTTAACAAAAGTTTAAACTTGTATTTGCTTAACAATCGCAAGACACAAAATACATCCCAATCACAAATACTCGGTTTGCAAATAACACATTCATGAACAATCACAACACATAGAAATAAATCATTCCAAGCACCAAATTATTAAATAAGAAGTTTCATTCAACACAACAAAATGGGAGGCATGCTGCTACTTTTCTTGTGTTGTTGAATGCAGAAAGTATCCAAATTTTTAGGTTCATGGGAAGCTAAAATCTATAGCAGAGAAGCTGAGTCTCACTGAAAGGGTAAGGGCCCTAGGCCCAAATGGCAAATGGAATTGAAATTGCAAGGGTGAGAGCCGAAATGGCCAGGGTTCTGAATGGGCTGGACTGCCTTTGTATTAAATGGGTATAACGGGTACCCATATTACCCAAACGGGTATTCGCGGGTAACCCGCGGGTACCCATATTAGGAATGTACAACCCCAAGTCCCATCCATTTATAATATTACGGGTAATATGGGTACCCGTAACCCTTAAAAAACGGGACGGGTACGGGTATACCCAAATACCCGTTTCCCGTTGCCCACCCCTATCTGTAACCACTCACCCGGAACAGGAACGTAATAAGAAACATGGTTTAGAAAATACTTACCGGAAAACTATCAATGGTCCATAAGAAGAGAAGACAAAAGTTAAGTTTTTAGTCCAAATATAGGGCCAATGGGTCTAAAATAAAAACAAAGAAAGCTGTTTTGTATGAAAGCTGGTGAGGATGAGCTTTCCCCACTCAGCTAGCTCACAGGGTCTGTGACTCTGTGGAAGCAGTTTTTTTTTTAATAAACATTCATTTCATTCATACCCAATAAGACGAGGCTTACAACATAGGGGAGACAATATTTAGCACAGTAATCCAATCCAGAGGAAGAAGACTAGGGCGAGCATTTCTAGCTACCCAATCTGCTTTCTTGTTACATTCTCGGTTAACAAAGGACACATGGATCCAGTCGGAAGAATGAAGGATACGAGCCACAGATGAGAGCGTAGCATAACATCTCCATGGCCAAGACTCAGGGGGAAGTTTCAGGGCTTCCACCAAAGTCTTGCAATCAGAAAGAATCTCTGTTGGAGAATGATCAGATGTCGCTGCTAAACAGGCCTCCAAAAGAGCACTAGCCTCAGCCTCTATGGGAGATGAACAAATGACCCTACCTGCCCGACCATCACAAATTTGTCCATAGGAATTAGTAATAACTATCCCGAAAGCCGCCTCCTGGGAGTCTTGATCGAAAGACCCATCACAGTAAATCCTCCTAAGAGGATTTCGTGGCGGTGAAGAAAGATGTGACGATCCTACACCAGACAGGTTCATGGGCGAAGGATTAGGAATAATGGGTATAGGTTCAACAGCCTCACGGTAGGCATTGATGGAGGTAGCCATCGGTGAAATTGTTGTTCCTCTGAAGATGAAATCGTTACGAGCCTTCCAAATATTCCAGAGACAGAACACTTTTTGACGAAGTACCATAGGTGACTCCAAGTCCCTCAAGGCGAAAAACCATTGACTGAAGTTTGCCGGAGGGAAAATCGATGGCATGAATCTATTCCAAGTCTCCTGAGCATGAGGACACCGAAAGAGGCAATGGATTGTATCCTCCACAGGATCATCACACAGTTGACAAGAGGAGGTGGTGGCACAATTCCGATGGTGAAGGTTAGCCTTTGTCGCCAGCGCTTTCCGCAAACATCTCCAGATGAAAAAGCGTAAATTTGGAGGAAGATCGAGAGACCACAACCATTTCCAACAATCATCTGTCGAGGGAAGATTAAGATCATGGATCTGTTGGGGTTGATGATGGCGCTTAAAAGCGCAAGTCTCATGATAGGCCGATCGAACCGTGAACTCCCCATTTGGGTTGAATTTCCAAGCCCAAATATCCTTCGCATCATCTGGGCCACTATGCACCCGAGAGATTGCTTCTGCTTCTGCCGGAGCACAATGAACATTAACAAGGCTCTAATTCCATTGCCTAGTGTCCTCCCTTATCCAATCACTGACTCTGGAAGCTGGGATGTTAGGAGTGCTGATTTTGTGACCTTCGAGGGATGGGAGCCAAGGATCCTTGTGAAACCATGATGAATTTCCGGAGCCAACCACCCTCACCGTCCCTAAATCAAGAGTTTTCTTGGATTCCCAGAGACTAGCCCAGATCCATGATGGTGAGCTTCCTTTGCGTGCCTGTCGAAAGTCTGAATTCGGGAAATACAATCTACGAAGAAGCCTTGCCCAAAGCGCCTCAGGTTCATTCAAAAGACGCCAACCCTGTTTTGCCAGCAAAGCAAGGGTAAACACATGAAAATTGCGAAACCCTAGCCCTCCTTTAAATTTTGAGTCATTGAGTACTTCCCCGTTCCTCCAAGGAATAGATCGTCTCTTCATGGATCCCGACCAGAAAAAATTTCGGAGGAGAGCATCCATTTTCTTTGTCATTGTGGCCGGTAAAAGGAACACGCTCATGATAAAGGTAGGGATAGTCTGGATAACCGCTTTGAGCAACGTTTCCTTTCCCCCATGAGAGAGTAAGACTTTTCACGATTCCCCTTTCTTCTCCATTCTCTCAATAAGGAATCTGAAGGTTTCAAATTTTGATCGCCCCCACTCTGTCGGTACCCCCAGGTATTTGTCATGGTTGATGGATGAAGGAAAACCCAGCTGAGTAGTAATTTGATGCCGAAGGTCATGAGGAGAGTTCTTGCTGAATAAGACTGAGGATTTTTCCATATTAACTTCTTGCCCCGTAAGACACCCATACTTGTTTATGATATGGAGAATGGCATCAGCTACTTCCACAGTTGCCCGTCCAAAAATGACTGTGTCATCCGCAAACAGACAATGCGAGAGAAGAGGACACCCATCCTTAAGTTTAAGCCCGTTGATGGTCCCTTGAGAAATTCCTTTTTCCAAGAGAAAAGATAGGGCATTAGACATCAAGATAAAGAGAAACGGAGAAAGAGGGCCACCCTGTCGAATCCCTCGAGAGGGAGTGAAGAACTCTGTTGGGCCACCATTGATGAGGATCGAGAACCAGACTGTGCGGACACATTCTTTAACCCAACTGCACCAGCTTGTGTTGAAACCATAAGCCACAAGAAGAGCATCCAAACAGTCCCAGTCCACCAAATCGTAAGCTTTACTCATGTCCATCTTGAGCATCATATCATACTTCCGTCCCCTCCTCCGATTCTTAAACTGATGAAGAACCTCATGAACAATAATGATGTTGTCCTAGATCATTCTTCCACCATTGAAAGCCGCTTGCATTTCCAAAACAAGATTTGGGATCATCTCTTTGATTCGAGTCGACATGATTTTTGATATCACCTTATACTTAAAATGCATCAGCTAATAGGACGAAACTGACTAATCTTTTCCGGTGAGGGAATCTTTGGTATAAGGGAAATATGAGTATCATTCCACCCCACCTGAAGGGAGGCTGTAGAGAAGAAAGTTTCAACTTCTTTGGTAAGCTCGTCCCCAATTAAGTCCCAATACTTCCGGAAGAAGAATCCATTGAAGCCATCAGGACCCGGTGACTTGTGAGGCCCCAAAGCAAAAACAACTTTCTTTATCTCTTCCCTCGTTACCGTCTTACTCAAGGCAAAATTCATATCATCAGTAACCAGCCTTGGAAACTGTTGAAGGATCCCATTGTCAAAACCAGTATCCTTAGCCGTGAAAAGCTCTTTAAAGAAATCTTTAATATGGGTGGATAACAGCATAGGCCGTTTAATCCACTCTCCATTTGGCCCTTTGAGTCCCACAATCCAATTAGAATGTTTCCTATAAACCGTTGAATTGTAAAAGAACTTTGTATTGCGATCACCCTCCGCAAGCCATTGAATTGTAGACCTTTGTTTCCACATTCTTTCCTGGTCCCTCCAAAGGAAATCCAACTCCTCAATAAGGATTCTTTCCTCTCCCAACACTTCATCCGAGCGAAACACATGGGAAAGAGATTCAAGTCTCCTTTTTATCTCCTCTTCTCTATGAAATTGGGCTTGAATCATACCTTTAGCCCATTCCTTAAGATCATTTTGGCACCTACGAACACGTTGCTCGTGAGATCCTTCCGAGGCCCAAGCACTCATCACAATGTGGTCACATTCCTCTTTACTAGCCCATCGTTCATCAAATCGAAAAGGTGTCCGGTTCCATGGCCCTGGCGAGTGAAACTCATGTCTCAAGGCTTGATGATCGGAGCCAATGTCACTTTCATGGAAAATTACGGCTTCCTCAAAAAATTCCCGCCAAGAAGGAGAACAAAATCCACGATCAAGCCGCCCCTTAATGTTGCGATCACCCCTTCTTTTGTTGTTCCAAGTGAATTGGGGACCCTTGTAACCCATATCCATAAGACCATTGTAAAAAATGAACCTCTTAAAAGGTTCAACCGATTCCCTTCTCGAAGCGCCACCACCAAGCTTCTCGTAGTCAAACAACATTGCATTCAAATCCCCAATTACAATCCAATGTACATTAGGTTCACTCCTATTCCTAGACAAAGAGTCCGAAAACACTCTCCTCTCATTTGCAATTGAGGGGGCGTGGGTAAAAGTCATAAAAAAACCACACCCATAATTAATAAAAACATCAATAAAGTTCCGACCACAATCCAAAACTTGGAGCGAAAAACCCGCCGTCCACCAAAGAGCAAGTCCTCCGGCCGTGCCTTCCGGATGAACGTAGAATTTTCCTTGAAAATTGTTCTGGACTCTTAAATCCTCCATAGTTTCCTCATTGTTCTTGGTTTCCATCAAGAAGACAATGGATGGGCGAAACTTCCGAATCATCCTTCTGAGATGATTTTTTGTTCGAGGTGGCCCAATACCTCGACAGTTCCAGCTTATGCAACTCATTCTTCACCCGGTGGCTTATAGTTGGCCACCTGCACTCCAGATTGTTCACCCATAAGCTTCTGTTTCTGCTGTTCTTGAGGTCCTGTACCTCCCTCTTCTGCACCGTGAGTGGTGATAACAAGAGCAGCCTGCTGCATTTTTTCCTTTCACCCTCATATGAGCATTCCTTTGTTTCACTGTGCCCTCCCCAAGAGAGAAGTAGGGCCCTTCGAAATCCAATTCCTGGCCATGCTTCCTTTTCTTGAAATTTGCCTGGCCTTCCTCCAACTTGTAATAACACTGATTAAGATCACCTTCTGTGGGCTTCTCATTTGAATCCATTTTCTTGTTCAACTCCATCATCATTTGGGCTAAGTTGGGATGAGCCTGTTGAGTAGAGAGATCCACATCATTATTATGACATTGGGCTGACTTGTTATGGGCTTGATACCCTTGGGCTTGCACCATCGGACTCCTATTCTAAAAGTTAGATATGGCCCACACTTCCTCTTCCAACTCTGACACCAGGTTACGAGCTAAAGGGAAAGAGCCACGGGAGGGCGGGATGATCGGTGGGACCCCATAGTGCACCATGTTCGCAGTAGGAGAGGGTGTTTGCTGGTGTTGGGAGATGAGATCTGTCCTTGTCAGAGGGGACGATAGAGCCGTTGGGTATGGGTGGGGTGTGAACCCCGACGGACCTCGGAGGGCGAGCCCAGTTGAGCCGTATGTTCCTAGGGTTCCCGGCGAAGCAGCTGCCGCCGGAATAAAACTCTCAGTTGCCGGAGAGCCCCTTCCCGGTACCCAGATCTGATCATGAAAAAAACCTGGAGAGTTTGTACTTGATCCCGCATCACCAGGAGATTGTTGCTATGAGTCTGCCTCTTGGAGGTGGAGGGGGGCGCACCGCATTAGTACCCGCTTTCATCCAAGCAGTGAATCTGCCTTCCGGTGGACCAGCTATACCTGCCTCTTCATTCGCCCTCCTCTGCTGACAATCTTGCTTGGTGTGACCTTGCCTTCCGCAATAATAGCAGAGAACATAGAGTCTTTCATAGCGGAAACCCAACCACTCACGTTTGCCATTGACACTATAGTATGATCCGGGAGGGAGAGGGCGAGAGAGGTCAGTTTGGATGAACACACGGACAAACTCCATATACCTATATGGGTTTAGGCCTCTCATGTCGATTCCATGGATTTTCGAAAACATGGCCACAGTAGATTCAATGTTGGAGGAGGTTCTCCTGTGGTCTGGGATTCCATGAACTTGCACCCAGAAGTCAGCTTGGTCAAAATTGATCTCCTGAGGGCGAGTAGCTTCCTCCCATTTCTTCAGTTGAAGCGTGCTGCCAGAGATTGCCCATGGCCTCCCTTCCCAAGCTTTGTCCATCTCCTCTTTTTTGTTGAAGTTGAAAATGAACGTCTTCCTAATCTTGTGCAGATCTTGGACAGTTGGTTCACAAAAGTGTGACCAAATTCCATTAATCATTCCTCCGATTGCACGCTTGCTGATTTCCCCGTCGGTGAAGATTTTCCCGACCAGTCGCAGAGTAGGAGTTTCGGGATTCTGGTGTGCCTCATCAGAGAACACTGCATTGAAATCCTCCCCTTCCCATTCTTGGTTAGGGGTGACCAGCCTATACTCTCCATCGTTCGCCATATCTGTTTTAGCAATGTAAGATCTTGAGGGAGAGAGAGAGAGGAAACAAAGTGGTTGAAAATAGAGGGGGATTTTGTAGATTGCAGGGGAAGATGGTGGGGGATTCCAAACGGTGGATCTGTCAATATATAGATAGGATTCTTCTCATGCTCCAAAAGCATTAAAGAAAAGGTCGGATTAGGTGAGATTTGAGATGGATGGGACTGGGTATACATCTTAACTCCTTCGCCAGCGCTAACCCCTTTTTGTGGCTCGAGGATTTCACGATTGTGGTCGGTATCGTTGATGGATATAGGGGGTTTGAAAAGGCTGGAGTTAATACTCTCTATTCCAGTCACTGACACACAGGAGAGGTGGAGGTATTTTAAGGTATTTAGTATTGAATGCGTGCAGAGGAGAAGGGTTGGATTGTGGTTGGATGGAATAACTGCTCCTTGAGAGATTTCCTGGGTAGTAAATCTGCAGGAGAAAGAGATTTCTTGCGTATCCTGACTGGCCTCATTACTCCAGATGGGACTTCCCTTCATTTGTTCTGTAATCAATAAAGGAGATTTACTATTACTCTTCTCCATTAGAATAACTAAGGAGGGTGAAAGGGCACCTTCATTGAAAGGTGCCTCTGGAAATCCAGATCTAGAATTCGAAGATGCAGAGGGAAAAGTAGGGGAGAGAAGCTTTAGAGAGAGTCATAATGCGACTGTGTTGAACTCTGTGGACTCTGTGGAAGCAGTTAAAGCTCTGGGTTTCTTACCCCTTCCCTTCAATGGCTTCTCTTCTCTCTTTCTCACTTCCGAAACCTGGTATAGTGAGAGCCGCTTCACTCTCTCCCACAACTTCCATCCCCACCTCCCCGTCAGACGACAGGTGGCACACCTGAAGAAAAGTTTGGCAGAAAGGGAATCAAGTTCACAGACTCGGTCGCAGAGCTAACAGTCAGAAAGGACAGCTCACTGAAGCTCCACATTCCTGATGCTCATGTCACTTCATACTTGCCCAAAGTCCACTAGAAGGATGATGGCTTTGAAGAAAAGTTCTCTACACAATCCCACCAAGTGGGGATGGGAAGCAATCCAAAGGTGGAATTGGTTTGGTTCTCCACGATGTCTCTCCTCAACCTTCTTCTCTTACTGGCCTAAAGCAATCCAAACCTTTGATAGAAACAAGGGTTCTATCGGGTTTGATAATTTGGGGATTAGGGTTATACGAATAGAATTAGGGATTTGAGAAAGAAAGATAGAGAGTCGGCCTAGGCCTTTAGAGGGATTGAGATCGAGAATTGAGAGGATTGGGAAAATAGGGTTTAGGAGAGTTTACTTAATATTCTTCTTATTGATCCCGAATAAAACGCAAAGTACATATTTATAACGAAAGACTGGAAAAAACCTAATAGACTATCCTAATATGACTTAAATACTACTAACCATATCTAATAAAATTCTAATAATAACTATAATAAGCATAATAGAAATCGTAGGTTTCTATCATCCCCTCCCCCTTGAAAGTAACCTTGTCCTCAAGGTTGTGATTAACTTCAATTTGCTGGACCTTCCGTTTTCTTTGTTTCCAATTACGCTCAAGCTTTGAAATGACCCTCTTTCCCATAACTTCCTTGTCCTTCGATGCCACTCCCACATCGTGACACTTGTCCTCTTCACCATAGCCCGACAATTCCATCTCCTCTTCAAAATCCACACAATACGAACCAGAGAACGACTCTTCCTTGTACCTATGCTTATTTAAGCTCTTGAAAACTTCAATTGGATGCTCAATAATTTCCATCCAATGCTGGCCCCAACCGGTCAACGTTTCCCTGTACATCAAACTAGGCCCATGGCTGATTGGGCTTGAGTTTGACCAACACAACTCCTTCCTCTCATCTCCTGCTCGTGGCTTCCATTCTTCCTTAATAGATTTCCATCTCATCAGTTGAATTATGGAAACGAAGAGCTTACCAATGTTACCATTAAGGCATCCCTTTTTACCACCGTTCGGCCGCCATATTCTCATCTCATCCAAGTCGTTCCCCTCATCATGTCGGCCCAACTCAGTTGGCCCTTTGGCCCCAGTGACCGGTTTAGCTTGGCCCAACTTAAATGACGAGCCCACTGCCTTTTTCCCATCACCAGAAGCCCAATTCGTTTGACCCCATTCGTCATGTTGCTGGCGGTTTAGGGCGAGAGGCAGCAGAAGGTTTGCGAGACCAATGAACCCGCCGCCGCCCACCTCCTTCGTCACCTTCTTCTTCCACGGCGGCGAACCTTCTTCACCTCGACCTCTGGTCACGGGCGAGCATCCAGCTGATCGGAAGCCGAGATTGGAGCTGCAGTAGCGAGCGGTGTCGCCTCAACTCTCCCATCCGACGTCGCATGCCCGGAAGTCGTCTTCAATCTCTCGACCTAATCCACCGCCAGGGTCACATTTTCTAACGATTCCTTCTCTGTCTCCTCCTCCTCCGGCGGCGATGGCTTTTTTGGCGCCTTCCTCCTCGGCGAACAGGCCGGTATCTCCCGACCCCTCGCTTCTTCTTTCTCCGGCGCTGAGCGATGAATCGTTCTGCCGCCTTCCTCCTCCATTCCTGGCGACGAGCGAATATTCTCGCTGTCAGCCCTCGATTTAATTTCCCCGACACCCGACGCCACGAACAGCTCGAGCTGCCCACTACGTGAGTCCTTCCTTGGTGGCGAAGTGCTCCCCCGTTGGCGGGGATGTTCTTCCACTTCCGACCACTTCTCCCTTTCCGGCGGCCATCAACTCATCCAACTACGACGAGGCGAGCTCCGCTTCGCCATCGTCTTTAGCTCCTTCCAGTTCGCTGTCGCTTCGCAGCGAGTCGCACCGCCCGCTCCCGATTTCGTCACCGTAAACAGCTTACGGCGCTCAGCTCGCTGCTCAGTTGAGCCCATTCTAATATCTGCCGCTTCCTCCGAGCCTTGTTGCCGATTGACTGGAACAGATGGCGGGGTCTGCGGGATTCGCGTTGTCTGCGAAGTCAACTGGCGAGTCTGCTCCGCCTCTACTTCGCGTCGTCCCTCCTTCCCCGCCTCTTCATTCCTCAGCGATTGCTCCAACGGGTCAAGCTGGGAATTCGATTCCCCCTCCCCATCGTCTCGTCGGTTTGCGTTGGTGCGGAGCTTTGCTAGCACCAAATGGTGTCGCCCGGTCGATTCTCCTCGACCCAGCGGAGATCCTCCGCCAAAGCCCTCGTCCTCTTTCGTACCCTGCTCCTTACGAAACTTCCAACATTCAATTAGAGGTTGCAACAGAATTGGGGTTGTTCTCGAAGTAGTACCTTTGATGGCTTTGTCCGGGATGCCACGCTCCCGGTGGCTGGTAATGGTGGCTAACGGCGGAATTGGCTTCGGGCTTACCTCTTTGTCTGCTACAGTAGTAGGTGTCCTTGAAATAGCGACGGCGGTTGATGGTGGTGGTGGTTCTGTCGCCCTAGCTGAGGCGGAGAGAGTCTTGCCAAAGATGGATGGTTGCTCGGTGGTGATGGTGATGCTTGTGATGGCAGCGGCGTCCCACTACGTCGTGGCCGTCGCCACGCCAGACCCCGTGGCTGGGATCGTCTCCGGCACAGCCGCCGCATCAGCCCACCCTCGTTCATGCGCCTCACGTTTGAGTTCGGGCGGGTATTCGATCTGCTGTCGGATGCGAGCCCATGTCGGATCGGAGAGCCTTGATGAACTCATGCAGGCTCTGATACCAAATGATAAAAACAAGGGTTCTATCGGGTTTGATAATTTGGGGATTAGGGTTATACGAATAGAATTAGGGATTTGAGAAAGAAAGATAGAGAATCGACCTAGGCCTTTAGAGGGATAGAGATCGAGAATTGAGAGGATTGGTAAAATAGGGTTTAGGAGAGTTTTCTTAATATTCTTCTTATTGATCCCGAATAAAACGCAAAGTACATATTTATAACGAAAGACTGGAAAAAACCTAATAGACTATCCTAATATGACTTAAATACTACTAATCATATCTAATAAAATTCTAATAATAACTATAATAAGCATAATACCATAATAGAAACTGTAGGTTTCTATCAACCTTCCCTTCTCACAACTTCTGAATGGTCAGTCAAGGCTGTGGATTCTGATGCCATTGAAGCCCGACTCCCCTGGATTGTTCGACTTCTTCTATGAACCCGAGGAGAAGCCCGGGTCATGGAAAGTACAGGACATCCCTTTTACAATGTACGTTGAATCATAGGATTAGTAGAGTCTATGATGCTGCTCCACCCGAGGAGAGATCGAAGCCTTTCTACAACACCCCGCCATCCAAATATGAGACACTTGATTAGGTGAAAAAGATGAGCACTTTTGTTTGTGTTCTCCGGCGAGAAAACTCTTGTGTCTTGAGATGGATTGCACCTTTGACTTCTATGGACAACGATTTCTAAGACACGGCTCAAACCTCTTCAAACAAAGTTCAAACGAGGGTGTTTGATTGATGGTTTTTGGGAACGAGATCTAAATTAAATTACTTCTACTCCTATGGAGGTTCGGCGAGAGCTCCAAACTACGAACTACATTTATGGCTACATGATAGAGAAAAGGTAAAGGATAAACTTGACATGTGTGTCAGAGTGTTGGTTTTCAAACCCCTGTCTCTGTCGACCCCTCCTATTCTTAATAGCCCCGAGGAGGTAACCGCCATAGAAAATCGCTTGTTGGATAACTGCTACAAAGAACCGCTCCTCCTTCTTCGGTGGAAAACCGCCTCTTGGATAACTCCCAAAAAGAACTGCTCCCTGCTCCCTCGGAGTGGTGGTTACTCCTTCAACCGCCTAGGTACCTCTCTTGGAACCGTCGTGGGTTTTGGAGCTTGTTCTGAATCTCGTGTCATGCTAGTCTTTTGATGAGCATGTAGTGTCTCGTAAAGGGGGTCGTGGTCTTCTTGCCACGCAGCCATGGACTTCTTACTCATATCCATGGCCTTCTTGTCTTACGGCCATGAACTTCTTACTCATGTCCATGGCCTTCTTGTCTAACGGTCATGGACCTCTTGAGACATATTCACTAGTGATATAATGCTCCATCACCACGCCCTTCTCATTCGTGTCCATGGCCACTCTTGTGACACGGCCATGGACCTCTTAATCATGCACATGACCCTTCTCGTGAGGCGGCATGACCTTCTCAGACTTAGTATATTTTGGATCATGGCCTCCTCATTCGCGGCCATGGACTTCTCAGTCATGTCTGTGGCCCTTCTCGAGGTCTTCCTTGAGATGGCATGTGCTTCTAAATTATAGAAGGACATGTTTTTTGTATCGTTTGGTCTTGGTTATGAGGCGGCATGGCCTCTTCATTCATGGCCATGGACTTCTCATACTTAGAAATCTTCATGCCAACTCGTGGCATGGCATGGCCTCTTACGAGAGGCCCATGTCCCTTATTGAATCATGCCCATGCTCATTAATGAGCTAGTGACTTGGGTTTAAAATCAATATCCATAAGACCTAATTTAAACAACATTAATTGTTATAATGGGTGTGGCCTTATAAACTCATTGATTATCTTGTAACTCACCAATGTGGTACAAGACAAAATTTATGGTGTAAACAGTTTGGTTGGTTTGATTCTGTGACTTTGAATTGGGATCCCTAAGGTTGTGCTGCTTTTTTTTCAGGGAAGGGAGATACTCTTCAGGATGATTAGGCTGGGATTTGAGGACATCTACGTGTCAAGTCCGGGATTATTCTCAGAGTCAGAGAGGCATCATTTCATCTGCACCGGGCCTGCTGCAATGCTGGTGCCTGTGGTTGTGAAGCCTGGTGAAGAATGGAGAGGAGCACAAGTTATAGAGCATGACAATCTGTAGTCCAAGAAAGAAAGAAAGAAAGAAAGAAAGAAACTACCATGAAATCGATTTTTTTGGTAAATATTCAATATTAGTTTAATATACCATCACTTATACTTTTAGGATTTTGTATTATGCACTCACTTTTTTTTTATTCAATGCACTCGCCTCATAATTGTCATTCTGAGTAGGCGATTCATGTCAAAATGATATCAATTATGACTTGTAAAACGTCGGAGAAGAAAACACCTGAATTCGCACAAAAATCATTCAAGATTTACTTTTGTTTGAAGGTTTTAGAGTTTAGAGATTTAGGGTTAGAGTTTATAATTTGAGGTTTTGGGTTTGGGTTCAAAATTGAAGGTTTAGGGGTTAGTATCATAGTAATGCTACCAACTAAAATTCAAAATTTTATGTTTTAATGCTACTTTTAGAGTTGAATGCGCAAAAAAAATGTGAGTGTACCAAAGTAGCCATGATACTTATAGTCTTGATTATCAAACAAATTTTAAGAAGTATTATGAGCGATATTGTATTTGTAACAACTCAAATTATTGCAATAAATTGATTCTTGACATGCGACGAGATTAAGCATTTTGATTATTGTTAAGAGAATGGTATTTGTGGAGCTCATTCACCCAAAGAGCTTGCTTATGAAAGTAAGAAGGATAAGACTTTCACAAAACGGTTGGCTAACAACTTATAGGGATACAAATCGGTCTCTTCTCATAAAACCTGATCCCATTTCATCAATTATGAATTAATATCTCTCAAGGAATATGATATTTTCACAAGCAAAAAAGATGGGAAATATTTCTGACTCCATCATCTTGAAGTTCAGCTCCTATTCCTAAGGACGTAAGTTGAAGTGGCCCCCAGTTTTACACCTTTCCATTCCCAATTTTTCTCTTCCCGCCCTTGGCTTTCACCTTACTTGTCTCTCTCAAAGACTCAAACCCACAAATCCCATCTCCTCCACATTACGAAACCTCTCTTCCTACTACCCTTCTTCTCTTTCTCCTTGTCTTCCTTCCTTTACACAAACCAGTCAAATGGAAATTGTGTAAAATCGAAAATGGGGTAAAATCGGAATGGTAAAATCTTAGGATTTTTAGGTCCATATACAAATGAAGACAGAATAATATTAGTAAGGAAAATCACGAATAACACAAAAGCACATAACACTTGCAATGATAATTTTCGAGGTTAATATTCCAATTTATCAAGGTTAATGTTAAGAGGTGGTGATCGATGATGATTAATACGTTGATGTGAATTGATTATAGTCGATGGTGGTTAGTATGAGAGAACTAGATGATGTTGGTGGAGGAGAAGAAAAAAGAGGCATAATTTTGCAAATTATGGGGAAAATAAGTAAAATTGACTCAATGATTTGAATCATAAAATCGTAGTATTTTAAAAAATTTAAGGATTTAAATTGTTAATAGTGTAGGATTATAAGGTCCATAGATTTTATAGGGGTTAATTGCAAGGTTGGTCACTGGGTTTACTAAAAACGTTCATGTTTGGTCACTGAAAATATTCAATTCCATTCTTGGTCACTAAGATTAGTTAAATAGTTCAAATTTGGTCACTCTCCGTTAGTCTCCGTTAATTTTTAATGATGTGGCAGCCAACTATTATAGTTGACCGTTAAATGAGTGACGTGACAATTAAAAATATTAAAATAACAAAATTTAAATATTTACAATTTCCACATTATTTTATAATTATTAAAAAATAAAAATAAAACTTAATTCCTATTATTCTATAAACACCTAATATTCAGAAACCCAGATGGTGATACATGATCGTAAAGATCAAACTTTTTTCCTGTTTTACGTCTACCTCATGGTAATTGATGGTACCGGCAGAGTCGATGTTGAATTTGGAATCGAGACCCCTCTTGTGAACCATGTGTCTGAAGATTCCCTCGGGTGCTGGGCTCCGGCAGATGTTGCCGAGGTAGACGAACAGAACGCAAAAAGGCTTCGTGGTTGAGGTGGTGGGGTCCGTCGTCGGCAGAGTAGTGGAAGACACTGCCATGGGAGGAGGTGCGAATTGGATGTGTACGGCGAGGATTGGGGGAGTGATGATGGAATCGGGGAAGTGAGTTGGGGGTAAATTGGGGATGGAGGGAGAGAAAGCTGGGAGCCACATGGATATTTGGATTTTAGGTGACATGGATCTAGCGGGCTTCTAGAAATTGAGGCAAACAAAATTTCAAAATCATATTGAAATTTGCACAAAATTCTCGAATTGTCAATTGTATGAAAATTCATAATTGCCTTGCGAGATTCTCGATCATGCCGAAGCTTCTCTGTTTTCCATCGCCTTCTTCCAATCTCTTTTCTCTCTGCCTAATCCTAAACAATCGAAAAAGTTCAATCCTCGTCTTAGCCAGAGAGACCTACACCGATTGAGTCGTCTTCCATTCTCCGCCCATTCGTCTCTCACCCTTCCGTCTGATGGCCTGGATTGTTCTCACGAAATCACCGCCGGGTCGGCCGAGAGAAACAAGCTAGAGGAGTTTACTTCTACGACCTGGAACATCTGCTGAGAGCGTTGACACTTCGTATAATCCCGTGCTGGCATACGGCACCACGCTGGTGGTCAAGCCGTTGAAAGACGCGGTGGTTTTTGCGGAAAAAATCCCAGAATACATTTGTTAGTAAAAAAAATTCTCAAAATACAGTACTTATGAAAATATTTCCCAAAATACAGCAGTTTGGGGTTCACCGCTGCGGCAAAGGCGGGGAAACCATCACCGCTTTTGTCCAAAACGGTGAACTCTTCACCGTTTTTTACTAAAACGGTGAATCCTTCACCGCTGTGGTGCAAAACGGTGAACCCTTCACCGCGGTTGTCCAAAACGGGAATTCTTTCCCACGTTTTACAACCCTGGTAATTTGTAAGTTAGGTAACAGCGACCTAACATTCACCGTCGTGGTCAAAGGCGGTGATGGTTCACCGCTTTAGTCAACCGCGGTGATTAGGCCCCAAAAATTCCTATAAATGCCCAACTCTCAAATTCTCCCTTACAGGAAACTAGAAAATTTTTGGTCCTTTTCTCAGTTGGCTTACAAGAAACTCATCGGGATTCGGTATGTTATAATTATGTATTGTTTACATGTTGATATATTAGTAATTATATGTCTGTATTTAGTGAATTTCGGTTATTGGCAAAATAGTTATGTTAGAGATATTTAGATGAATTATGGTATGATTGATGTTAGTTATGAATTTGATGAATTTGGATAGTTTTCTCATGATAGATCAGTTAGTTGCGGTTGTTAATGGGTTTGGATGATATTATTTTTGTATCCCTAATGTACTAACTATACTATAGTAATCTTATTCTAGTTAAGCTAATAGTTACTTATTGTAATTTGCAGAAATGGGTAAATTTAAGAAGTTTCAGCTTATTATTCGGTGGAATGGTCGGGTGACAAACTCGGACTTTGGGATCGACTATGAAAATGGCGAATCGACTATGCTAAAAATTGAGTCGAGATTCACGTGGCAAGAACTACGTGACATTTGTGCAGAAAGGACTTGTATGGACGAGCAAAAGAGAGTTGGTCAAATTACTTACCGGTATCCAAACATGAGTGCTGGCGGAGTTATGTACGAAGAAGTTATCATAAATGATGATGACGCGGTGAACATGATGATACAGTTCCTATCTGACAACGGGATGCGGCTTGCAGAAGTGTATGTCGAGACCGAGCCAGTCGTTGAAACTCATTTTCACCAATATTCTTGTGATGATGGTTTTGCAGGAGGGTTCGGCTGGGGTGGTAGTTCAAGCAACATTGGAGGAGGTAGTTCTGCAGGAGGCTACGACTGGGGTGGAGGTCCAAGCAACTACGGAGGAGGTAATTATGAAGAAGGTGTTGGGTGGGAAGAATACCCGCAAAATGCTGAGACTGCCCCATTCGTTGAGCCCGACGGTGATCAATGGCCTGCTTGGGGGCCAGAGTGGGCTGACATTGAGAACCACCTTTGAACAGGCGTACTTCACATGACTGAGAATATGAGGTTGGTTATGTTGGTAACGATGATCCTCCTGAGCCGAGCTATCCATTCGCCTCCAGCGACGAGGAAAGTGAGGAAGATTTGAGATCACTCAGTGAGGATGAAGATACGGACGATATCGAGGAGAGCGAGGTGGCGTTCCATGAGGCACCAACGCCTTACTACACAGAGGTTCCATGAGGCACCAAACAACTACTTGTCATTTGCAAAAATGCTGGAGAGGGTTGTTTGTGGCAACTGCGGGCTGCAAATATGAAGAGAAAGGGTGCATGGGTCATTCGGACAGCAGAGAACAACCACAGCTGCTCCTCAAACATACTGTCCCAGGATCACAGGCAACTGAAAGCAGAGAAAGTGGCAATAACCATTAAGCACTTGATCGAGGCACAACCAGATATTAAAATCAAAGCTATCATGGCCGAGGTGAAGGATCGACACTCCTACACGATCAAGTATAAGAAGGCATGTCATGGGAAGCAGAAGGCCATGGCTGAGGTATATGGTGATTGTGACGACTCGTATGCTTTACTCCCTAGATTAATGGACGCAATGGAGGAGTCCAACCCCGGGACTATTTTCGTGCCCTATTACAACAATGTATACACTGAGGATCAAGTTCGAGTACAGAACGAGTTGATGTTTTATCGTCTGTTCTGGACCTTCAAGCCATGCATTGATGGTTTTGCTTTCTGCATGCCAGTTATCCAGGTATATTATGGTCTAAACAATGTTTTTGTGTTTCTTTCTTTTTACTAAGTAATATTTATACTAACTATAGATAATTTTACCAGGTTGATGGAACATTCCTTACTGGGAAGTATAAAGGAACTCTTCTTATTGCCACTGGCGTTGATGGAAATTTAAGTATTTTCCCCCTGGCGTTTGCATTAGTTGAAGCGGAGAACAACTTAAGTTGGACATAGTTCTTTGACATGCTACACCAACACGTCACACAAATAATGGGTATTACAATTATATCTGATCGACATGCCGGGATTAAGCACGCCGTGAATTGTTTTCGCGACGAATGGGGGTGGACATGGCGCTGGTGTATTCGACACTTCCTTGCAAATTTCCAGCACAAGTTTGGGAAGAAGAAAGACATAAGAGATCAATTGTGGAGTGCAGATACTAATGTAATTATGTGCTTGATCATGGTTTACTTTTCATATGGAATTTATCATGCTTAATTATTTATTATGTGGTCTTGACGCGGTTGCACATCAACCAAAGAAATACGAGCAGAAGATGAAGGCGATCCGTCAGATACACCGGGCTGGTGCAGTTTGGGCAGAAGGTCAAGATCTGCACATGTGGACATTCCACATGGACAACGGGGCTAGATTCAGCATTGCAACTACCAACCATGGCGAGAGCATAAATGGAGTCTACAAGGGCGTTAGGGCAATGCTTGTATCTGTCCTAGTGGAAATGACGTACTGGAAGGTAAACGAGTGGTTTGTGAAGCGACTTCAGCAAGCTATAGGGAGGGAGCGAGCTGGGCATGCAATAGCATTTCATGTCGAACATGACATGCAGAAGAAAGAGGAGAAATCAAGTAAGCACAGAGTTGTTCTTTTCAACCGCAATGAAGGTGTTTTTGCTGTTCAAACAGGTATCTGGGGAGGAGGTAGACGTGGACACAATCGTCAATCTGTTACTCTACACGTAGAAACTCGCACCGGTGAGTGTACATGCCAAAAGTACCAAACACAAGAATCCTGTGTTCACATGCAATGGCAGTATCTAAGTCAATAACCCTCAGCCCTTACAGTTTGGACTTTGGTGAGTTCTTACTTCACCGAACACTCGTACTCGTGCAGTTTCACCCCCCTTCTAGATGAAGCTTATTGGCATGTAGACAATGGGAAGTTGATAATCCCACCGTTGCACTTAAAGCGCACCAAGGGTCGTCCTAGAACCGAAAGGATTCACAATGAGATGGATCAATCACAACGTGCTAGGCGAGGTCCTAAACGTTGCTCAAAATGCACACAACCGGGACATGACAAAAGGCGTTGCCCAGGTCCACCTATCGAGCAAGATTCAGGCACAAATCCAAACCAACCATGAGGTTGTTGTATGTCGAGTCAGTTAGTTTTAATGGTGTTTAAGTTGGAGTTCTAGTATTAATCTTGTTGAGTGATTGTAATGATGATGGATTTGTGGTTTGACTTGGTACACAAGACATAACTAACCATGGTAGTTTAGTGAAAACACACAATAGAGCACATGACATAACTTGACAATGGATAGTTTAATGAAAACACACAATAGAGAATAAGACGACATGGATAGTTTAATGAAAACACACAAGACATAAATAAACAAAGATCAAATGGATAGTTCACTGGTCTCCTTCATTTTCTCTCCCTCGTCCTCATCCTCCACGGTGACCTCGACCCCTTCTTCCGCCTTCTCTGCCTCCTGCTTCTTCGCGAGCCTATTGGAGGACTGCTCGCGGATTCCTCTTAACCCAACGTCCGACTGGAGTATAGGTAGGCGGTGGAGGCACAGATGGCTGAGATGTACCAGAAGAGTGGTAGTAGGCAGAAGATGTGGGCTGAGATGTACCATGAGGAGGCGGTGTCTGAAAAATCGGGGTTTGTTGCTGATGGTGGAAATGAGAAAACCCTTGAGGGAACATGTCATATTCCTGTTGCGGGGCATAACTTGACGATCCTGGAGCGCCTTCCATAGTAGTTGACCACTCATGATCTGGCCATGGGCCAGGCAGTTGTGTTTGCTGAGTCGGACAAAGTTTTTCAATGTTTGGCTGGGCTCTTTCCTTACTCCTCCGTGGGGGCTCAGCTGGTGGCACAATGGGCTCATCATCACGGAAAGAAGGTTGAGGCGGAGCAGGCACCGGAGGGTATACGATGATATCCCTCCTTTGCTCTCGCGTACAGCTGAGCAGGTTGTTGAAAAGCCTTCGTAGGAAAGATGTCTTCCGCTCGTCCATGGTAGCTACACTCTCGACTGTGTGCTTGGCATGTTCCAAGCCATCAACCTAATTGAAATAATTAGAATATGCAATAAATTAATCTAATCTAGTTATTTGCCATGACTCAAACCTAAGCATGTAATCTAGGGACAAAAACATAAGAATATGACGAAGATTAAGAATTGGAAACACTTACCACCGCTCCCCACACAGCACCTTGCTTTGACATCCATCTAAGTGTGAATTTCCGATACCACACCATGTATCCATCGTGGTACCCCATTGGCCTCGTCTCCGGTAAACCTTGGACAGCCCAAGTCGTTCTATTCTCCCAAATGTTGATGTAGAACTCATGCTTGCGGATCCAATTCTTTGATTTGTGTCGTAGGTCGATGGCATGGAGCTCTTTAAACCCTTGAGGTGGGGATGCTGGAATTGGTTGCTCCATCTGATACTGCCTCACTGCTCAATCCGGCAGGTGCCACTCCACCATGTGCCAACAGATCAAGTGCACCTTTCACAACAACGTCTCTACTTCCTGGGGGTGTCTAAGACGATGAATCTCGACGACTTTTTACCTGGTTCCACCAAGGCTTATCAAACTTAGCACGATAAAACAGTAAGGAGTGCTCGACCTGGTGTTCTTTTGTATTTGCTCCGATCCACCTTATTAAGAAAAATTACTTATATAAGATATTTTAAAAGAATCTAAATTCACTAAATTGCATAATTTGATTGTATCTAAATTCACTAAAATACTAAAATTGCATACATGGATTGTATCTAAATTCACTAAAAAACTAAAGTTGCATACTTGGATTGTATCTAAATTCACTAAAATAACTAAATTCTCTAAATTCACTAAAATACTAAAATTGCATATTTGGAATAAAATTAGCATGTAAATTAATCTTACTTGACACCATAGGGGGGATTTGCTAGAAAGCGTAGCTCCTCATCTGGACCCCAAAAATCCTGCGAGTCTCGGGGAGCGAACATTGGAAGATGCTTTCATGCCAAGAGTTGGAGTATGAACATCGCACCTCCAGCTTGTTTTGCTCCCAACCTCGAGCAAGTGCACAGCTCTCGGTAGATCCCAGCCAATACGGTCGACCCCCAACTCTTTCCCCCGATCTCGTCCCAATCACTGAGGAGCAACGGCAACCACATGCCTTGAATCCACCGGTTTGCCTTGTCGGGGAACAGAAATCCACCAACCAATCCAATGAGGTAGACGCGTGCATATCGCTCCACCTGATCTTCGGGGGTGTCTGGCCCTAAATTCACTTCCTGTTGGATGTGTTCAACAAGCCACGGGATTGAAACTTGCCCGCATTGAGCGGTGGATGCCCAACCCCTTGAACGGGCGTTGTGGTCGGCATGTTGAACTCGAAATGCTCGAGAATCAACGGCCCCCAACCACCTTCAGGTTTACTTGAGTTGCCGATGATGGCCTCTCCAGTGACCGGCAGCCCGGTGAGTAGGGCAACATCTCTGAGGGTGATCGTTATTTCCCCCTCGGGAAAGTGGAAGGTATGCACTTCGGGGCGCCATCGCTCTGCCATTGCCGTAAGCATATCGTTGTCGATATCAAGCCGCATGAAATGCATCAGCATGTGCAATCCCGTCCTCTCTAGATAGGGCTCGAGACGAGGATGCCAATTAGGCAATCGACATGTCCCTCGATGACTGATGGGAATAAGTGATTCCTACAAAACAAAAAATACAATGTTGTTAAAAAAACATAAACTTTTAACCTATTGAAATAATTTAAAAATTTATACGATACAGACAGAGTGTCTACCGGATTATTGTCCCAAATTGCACGGGAGCAATGTTGTTCTTGCTCGTTTAAATATTTGCGATCCCTTGGGCCAGGATCGATATACAAACGAGGGTCGTATATCTCAGCACCCATCTATAAACAAATATGAAATGAAATAAGAAGATTTCAAACCCATTTAAAAAAACATCAACAAAGGTGAAATTTTTTTTCGTACTCTCAGAGCCTCTTCGTCCATTTTTTGCCGAAAAGCTGGAGAGAGTATCGACGACACTTTAGAGCAAAAGATTAAAATAAAAACTCTAGTAATTCTTTCTGATGTGGAAGATCAGACTTAGCCGCAACCACAGAGCATACTTAGAACGATACTAGAGGGAAGTAATGGAGGGAGAAAGAAGTATAAAAGTGGTGGTGTGAGTTGGAATGGGGGGATGGTGTGGTATTTATAAGGAGGACCACAGAGCATTCACCGCTCTGGTCCACGACGGTGAAGCCTTCCCCGTGATTCTCGAGGGCGGTGAACTGCTCGGATCGCTGACGTGGGGTTGTTTGAGGCGTCGGATCTGGGAGAAAAACTAGAATCCGCGCCTCACCGCATCTGACGGTGACAGTGAAGCGCGCGAGTGGCGCAGATCGATGACGTGGACAGGGCGGGCTATCACCGCTTTTGTCAAAACGGTGAAGTGCCCGCGCGTGTCCACATCAGCGATCCGCGCCACTTCACCGTTTTGCACCACAGCGGTGAAGCATTCACCATTTTAGTAAAAAACGGTGAAGTGTTCACTGTTCACCGTTTTGGACAAAAGCGGTGATGGTTTCCCCGCCTTTGTCAAAAACGGTGAACCCTTCACCATTTTTGTTTGCAGCGGTGATGATATTCACTGTCTTGGTCCGCAGCGGTGAACCCCAAACTACTGTATTTTGGGAAATATTTTCATAAGTACTGTATTTTGAGAATTTTTTTTACTAACTAGTGTATTCTGAGATTTTTTCCGGTTTTTGCTATGTTCTACTTCACTTAGGTTTTGGCTCTATTCTTCATCCTTTTCCATGATATGGCCTTCGGGCTTACCGCTGAGTTTAGATTCTTGACAAATTATAGATGATAAGTGATTGATTTCTCGGTCTATATAGTTCTGGATTCCAAATTTGAGTTCATAATATATCAATATATGTGGAAATTGTAAATATTTAAATTTTATTATTTTAATGGCCACGTCACTCATTTAATGATCAACTATAATAGTTGACTGCCACATCAGCAAAATCTAACGGAGACTAACGGAGAGTGACCAAATTTGAACTATTGAACTAATCTTAGTGACTATAAATAGAATTAAATATTTTCAGTGACCAAACATGAACGTTTTTAGTAAACCCAGTGACCAACCTTGCAATTAACCCGATTTTATAGCGAAATCAGAATCAAAATATGTAAGTAAAGTCGTAAAAGCGTAGAATTTTAGAATTTAAATTGGGATTTTGACTACTTTGGGGATTTTGACTACTCTGCCTCGACATTCCATGGAAGAGACTTCCAGCCTCTGCCAAGATCTACATCAATATCATCAACTAACCAGGTGTAAGGAATCAATGTGGCCTACTTGGAGCAGGAATTCAGTGGCCATGGAGTCAGTTTTCAAACCCTTGAGGAAACCTGCTGTGTGAGCAAAATGAGGAATGGCAGCACTGCAACTTTCTTGCTTCCTAGTGGCTTAATCACTTCATGTAAAGCTAAAATGTGGCATGGTGTGACCATGGAGCTGCTCCAGACATCTGTGGTCTATTCTTCTTCTTCTGCTACATCAAGAGGAGGAGAAGATAGGTGTTCTGATTCAAGGAGGGGTTTCTTTGGCTCTCAACATCAACATCTTTGGCTGTGAGACTTCATGGTCTCTAAAGATTTGGGCTATTAGTGATGTTAGAGGGGGATTCCAGTGACTGCATTAAGGTTTGTCTCACAACTTCTGAAATCAATTTGAGGGCATGAATTAGGTGCTATTTGCATCTTACTTGAGGAATGAAGCATGAAAAAGGTTATAAAAAAAAAAATACTGGCTATTTTCTACCTTACATGTATTCTTTTCTCGATGCAATGTTTGACATTTGACAATATGTAATCCTTAGGCAATCAAAAATTATTAAAACGTTATAAACTTCACTTCACTTTGAAAACACATGAAAACTCCTTGGAAAACAGGTTGAACTGGTGGAGAAAATGGTTGAGATCAGATACACAATAACCATGAGCATGTTGAGCTCCCAGCTCACAGTCTCAAACTCTTCATCTCCCATCCTGATGAAAGGCTCCATCCTAAGCCATTTAACAGTGAGCACCTCAGAAGCAACGTCTGCCTGTGGATTAGAAGGTTCCAACTTCTTCTCCGGGCCAATGTTGATGTCGGACTTCTCTATTGTCCTACCTCCTCGATCCTCCGTTTCAACTCGGCCAAGAGAGTAGAGACCTATGGGCCTGAAGGAGAAGAAGGAATCAGAAGGCAGTGGAAGGAGGAGAAGAGGAAATGGAAGGTGAAGAAATTAAAAAGTGATACCCACAAGAAACTGACTGAGCAAATGTGCACCAATGCACCAAGGAACTTCACACTCATTGATAGGGGTACCATGCAGGTGAAGAATTTGCTGAATCCAGGTAGAGTGCTTGGCAAGAAATCTTATTTTGTTTGTGGTTTTTGGTTTGCAGGGAAGGAGGAACTCAGTGGAGATTGGAAGGAAAGGGTTCAACGAGATGTATATGTACAGTCCAGGGTCGAGGCATGAGAACTATGAGATGTATTCTTGCAACAGTGTGGGACAATCTGCCATGCTTAAGCCTCTGGTGCTTGCTCCTGGACAAGTTTGGAGAGGCTGCCGGCATTTACATAACCCTAATCTTTGAAAAAATAATCAAACAACCGGATCCTAGTTGAGGACGCCTACCCGTTTGAAGTGATAGACAGAGCATGGCAAAAAAACTGATTACTTCGGTTGGTCCAAGTACGGTGTTAGAGTACCGCAAGACATGATTGGCTCCTCCGCCACCATGTGGAACAAGCTCGACATGTTCAAATGAGAAACCATGATGGAAAGCTGCGGCAGAGCCTCGAGGAGAAAGAGCATGGAGCTGGTCGCTTGCAGGAAGGAACTGGAATGGAGCAAGAGGATGGAGTCTGTTTCCAGCGCGGAAGAGAGGAACAACAAGGTGGAGACGTTGGAGAATCAACTTGCTTCCCTTTTACCAGAAGGAGGTTTTTTTGCTTCTGAAATTGTAGCAGCACCAGCACAGGCTCTAACCATACAGCGTCACAAGGGAACACAATCGGCACAATCCTACTATATAGGAACGCAATAAAACGATAAAGATGATGGTTGATTCAACAAAATAAATAGTGCTCCATTAAATTTGTTTGATAACATTAACATGTTCTTACTGTACAATACGTTGTGATTTATAATTAGTTAATTACTTCAATTTATACGTACAAATTAAGACAATAGTTATAATCCATCCAGTTTATACATTATTGAACTTATCTGAAGGAGATTATAAGCATGTAATAAGATGGATCGTATTAATGTAGGTCGTAGGACGATTTAAGTTGGGGGGAAAATCTAATATGGACGAAATTTCATTAGAACTGTGTTTGAATATTAATTATTGGTCAGCCAATTGATGAAACAATGGTCGGTGTAGTACAAATATCCTCTGCTAGATTGACATTTAAGTTTCTGATGACACCTGAATTAGTAAGACTGTCTGCAAAGAAGAGCATACCTTTCTTTTTGTTAGAAACTGTTCACCTGAGATCAGTAACAAAGTCGAATCTGATTTGGGAATCTGTAATTCTAAAACAAGCAGAAAATGGAAACAGAATGGTGGTTTAAACAGAACATAGCGTTACACAACTGAGACTACAACAACAATCAAAAGCAAAAACGTACTATTGGATTCTGACGCACAAACTAACACCTAAGTTGGAGGAAGGAAATGACCTTGTTCAGAACCATCAAACAACATCGCCAACGATGCCAAGCCTGAAAACACAGCTACACCAAACGCAACAAGCCACCCACAACTCTTCTTATTCTGGTATCCTTTCTCAAAGCAATCACTTTCCGGGTCGGTTTTCTTCTCTGCAACCACCAGTTCTGCAACTTGATCTGCATCTACAGTGGCAGCATCCTCTGTTGAAGAAACAGATTCATCCACATCCTCATACATGTCCTCACCACCACCACCATACGACTCTCCATTCTCATCAGATGCATAACCATTGTTATGGTGCAGAAACCCATTTTGGTTGAGCTTTGAAGTAGGATCGGCATCCTGATACAACCCCTCACCACCAGCATACGACTCACCTTTCTTATCAGATGCATAACCGTTGTTATGGCCGAGAAATTCATTTTGACTGAGCTTTGAAGTTGGGCTGTTTTCGTGTTGGCATGAACACGGCCCTCTGAACCTCCTACCTTGTCTCGAGTAGGAATTTGAATCGGCATCTTGGAGAGAGCGTATGAGGTTCCTTGGACTCGTGAACATGTTGATGTTGTCAACGTTCAGGTGAGAACGTGGTGACCTCTGAATGATATTGACAAAAAATAATGCCGATTAGAACTGGGAAGCAATCAAATAATCATATCAAAAGTTCCCAGCGTACTGAAGGTCAGTCACAAAGCAATTAAACGCAATCATGAACAATTTTGAAGATTTGTGGCATCATCAAGTATAGCATGATGAAACTGTGAAATTAGGAGTGCAGCAAGTTACCTGGGGACTTGGAGTGCAGCTCCTCGCCACTACATTTTGTGGAGTCCTTGGCAAGAAGCCTGAGAATTCCCCTTCGTGATGATCCCCATTCTCAGTCGAGCTATGGCGCCTAGCATGACCAGAAGATGCATTCTTGATGGCACTATTTCCTCGAGCAAGTTCTGAAAATAAACCATCTTTCAGAGACACATCAACTCCTCCATTCTCATGACTCCACAGTTTACGAGTCACACTCCTGCTGTCAAACTCACTCCCACCACAGTCATACTCCAGGACACGAGTTGTCGGAGTTCTTGACAGTGGTGAACCAATCATGGATTCGTAGTCCATGAACGAGCCAAGTGTCTGAGATTCTGGCGTACTAGACAAATTCCCCCTTCTTCTATGATCTTTCCTGCTCAAGTTGTTAGACCCTGTGACAGAACCAGAACCAGAACTCTTGTCGAACTTCAACCCCTCATCTGCAATCTTCTTAGCAGTCTGCATAGCTTCAAAGGCAGCGCCTTTCACATAAGCCATCTGATCAAATTGACACTTTTCCATCTCCTCTATAATCAAACCAAGGGTGGAGACTATGCTTCTGGCATCCAAACACTTCATCATGAAATTCACCATCTGAATTGCTGAAAGCCTCTTCTGTGAATTGCTACCACAGTCTTGGTAACCTGAATTCAGGATTCTCAATCCTGACTGAATCAACAATCTAGCATATGCTTCAACAATCAAAGCATTACGCTTCGACAAAGACATTACTAAAGCCATATGGGAATTAGACTGTGTTGACTTCTCTTCAAGAGCAACAGCCACATTCTGGCAAACTTTGTTCACCATCTCATCAGAGGCGAATCTCCAGTTGTCACAGTCAACAAGTGCCTTCAAGCAAAGGGCAGCTCCTGAACTAAGGCACTCCTGAGTAGCCAATAAAGCTTCAACAAGTGGCTTGCAGAGGGAATGTATTATACGCCTCTTCTCTTCTTCACGAGTACCAGGTTCGATACCATATCGAGCAATGGCAGGGACCACTTTGGAGCAGGCTTGTTGGAGAGGGAAAGACACCCCACTCGCTGACAGTGTGTTGATGACTGTGGTCATTATGGTGTCTATGAGAGGGACGATTCTGGGTCCGTGAACTCGGGCGAGGACTTCATAGAGGGAGATGGTGTATTCTCCAGATAAAGAACCGGTTTCTTTGGTCTCCGAAACCTGGGCGAGAAACAGCGGGATTGCCCTTGCGTCCATGTCTTTGACATAAGATTTCAACGCCTTCATTGCTGATTTCCGACTATCAGCATCTTTGTCGAGATTTGCCAACTCTCTCTTGAAAATTGGGGCCAGGCTTGCACCACCAACCATTGCCGGACCTGGATCCCAAAAGGAAACATAATCAACAAACCTGTCATAAAGCGTTTCAAATCAACTACAAGCTTCAAACGTCGACATAAATGTACCAAGAATCCAGCAAACCCACAATTGATGAAACCCAAATTGGACGACGAAATTACAATTCAATGACCAGTCTCCATTATCAAACCAAAATTACAGCGGAAGAACACAAGGGAAGAACTGGGTATCTAAGCTTTGTCCTTTAACAACAAATTAGAGGAATGCGAGAGAGAAAAAAACGTATTTATGGAAAACCCACCTTGTGGATTGCCTTTGTCGAGGCTTTTCTCCTTCTTCTGCTTGACCTAGCCGTTCTCCTGTTGCAGAAGTCCGGCTTCCGATTCCGACAAACGAAAGAGAGCGAAAAAAAGATTTGAACTTTTCGGAAATTTTGAAAAACGAGAAGTTTTGCTTGCCCTGTGGGTACAGAATCTGTAGAGAGAGAAGTAGAGAACAGTGAAGTGGGTAGGGTTTTGAATTTTTTGGGTTGCCTCGCTCGGTTATGTATTGAAATTTGAAAGCGCGGTATTTTATGGTTATGAATGCGATCGGGATTTTGTTTTTATTCTTTATTTATTTTACTTTTTTGTTTTCATCCGGCAGCGTACAGGACAGGTGGTCCTTCTACTAATTCAAATCTTTTTTACCCCGCTGCCCTCTCAAGTCTCAACAACGCTTTGACGATCATACCCTTGAGGTTTCTCTTTCCATAATTCAAGGGTTCGTTTGAATTAGTGAATGTGATGAGAGTTTTTAAAACAATTTCTCATTATACATGATTTTAATATAAATTTGCGTATGGGAAGATGAGAGATTGTGGGCATGAGGAAATTCTAAATCTCTCACATGAGAGTTTTCAAAATAGCTAATAGGGATCAACTATTTTACAATCACTATTTTTTCTCGCTCTATTTCAAATCTTGCCCCCTCCATTTGCTCTTCCTTTCTTCTTTTTCCTTCCTTAATCTCTCTCGTTGCCATGGACATCAACTCTAAGTCAAGAAGCTTGTTACTACCATTGAAACTTGTTGTTGCCGTAGAAGCTTGTCGTCGTCGTCGAAGAAGAACTGGTTCCAGCGATTGGAAGGTGATTCTTCTATGGAGCAAATAAATCGTCCAAAGGGCAAGGGCTAGGTCCCGTTTATGATGAGCCCAAATTGGGTTTCATCAGCCCCTAGCTCCAATTGGCTATTGTTGTTTTCTAGTTAAAGATAGCGGAAATCAAATGTTGATTGTTGCTTTTTTTTTCTTTCGAGATAGTGGAAATAGGATGAAAATACATCCACATTCACATTAAACACAACCACACACAAATCATTCAATCCATACAAACATTCACATAATTGTAGCTAGGGTTTACAAAAATCCAAGTGAATAGGTAGGCTATTCCATAGCTAGGCAAAGGAAAACAAAGGAAAGGAGAGAAAGAACCATGAAGAGATGAAAATCTTTTCTCCTGGTTGCTTGAATCTCCCTTGAGAAGAAGAAACCTTCACTCCTCTAGTTTGAAATGAGCCCAATCTCCTTATTCCTCTTTTGATGACCATATCTCTATCTAGAATAGGAAGAGGAAACCCTATCTCTAACTAGAAACCCTCCCTAATCTCTATCGACCGTGACAATTGCGCTTTGGACTTTTCTTCACTTTTTTGCGCTTTTCGACCTCCAATAAACCCGAAACTGGATGGAAGATGTAATCAACTAGATTTAGCATGGCTTGATTTCGAATTTGTTTGCAGGGATAGGCGGTACTGAATGACGGGGCGATTGTCAGCGTCGTGGAGTGTAGAAGTACTCCATAGTGGGCCCCTGGGGAAGCAGCTGATGGTTGGCAGCATCTGCCTATGGAATACCGCAATTAGGTAGAACTTGATTCACCAGACGGACCTGGAGTGGCATCCCCAGGGGCTGTCCCTGATTCATGTTGTTCATCCGGTTGTTCTCGTCTCCCATGTCGTCCTCCTGGTTGGAGTCATTGCTGATCCGATTGTTAACCTGCTCTTTTGTCGTAGCCACTCTCGCTCACTACACTCGCCTAAGCTAGCGACAAGTGCGTTCTAGCTCCGGATCTAACGGTAGTAATGCTCCCGACTGGCTACATGTCATGCACTACCTACACACAACTAAGCAAGCAAACCCGTGAAGGCAAAAGTGGGACAAAGCAAAACAATCAATGCGGAAAAGAAATGCTAAAGTAACAAAAATCACGTTTCTTCAACAACCTATGTTGAGTCAACAAGCTTGATTTAGAAAATTCAATATCATAGGATATTTTGTCTTGAATATATGCTATTATGTTGAACTAACAATCTATGCAGAAATATCACAATCAATGATGAGGAAAAAGGAAACAATTCAAAGTGATTGCTTGCCCTCAAAGGAGTTACCATATCAAGCAAAAAGGGTATCAAATCAAGGAGATACTTGCCACATAAAGGACTACGAATGAAAGGAAATGAAGGCTCACATCCACTATAAATAGTAGAGTCATTTGTAGGCCAAGACAGCTTTGGCAAAGTTCCGTTTTCCCTTGTAATAGCGAAATTGTGTGATCATATTTCGTGGTGTGAATAGCTTGATATCTCGGGGGTTGAGATATTCAAGCTAGGTCGGGGTTTAGGGTAGAAAGGGTATTTGTAATTGGGACTAGTGCAAGAGTAAGAGGGGATTCTTGCTTGGGAGTTGCACTAGGTGGATTACTCTTCAATCAAGTCAAACTAAGAGTGTTGGCTTGATTGATTGAGTGGGTAGCTTAGCTTGGATTTAGCTAAGGGTTGAATAGGTGTGGAGTTGCACCTATTTGGTTCTTGACACGAAGTGTCAAGGTTGTTTCAATTTCATAGGTTAGAGAGTCTTTTATTTTAATAAAAGTTAGAGTCTCTCGTGAGATAGTGGTAACTATCTCCGGGACGTGGATGTAAAGCCATATTGGCCGAACCACGTTAAAATTGCGTGTCCCGACTCATCTCTCTCTCTATACCTTCTCTAACTGTGTTCTCTTCATCAGTGCCAACAAATTAATCACTTCAGGAGAGATTCTTGGCAAGTCCTTTTGGATTGCTCAATCAAGCTAGTGCTAATCTCTCGCTATTGAAATATGAATTAATTTGTGCATTGACCACGTCAAAAGTATCCATTATTGACCTCGCTTGGTCCAACAAGTGGTATCAGAGCCCGACTCCCTCAAAAAGATCGAAAGATCTGCGAGGAAACTGAGATCCGATATACTAAGCATGGCTAGTGGGTCATCTACAAATCATGGTTCTAATTCTACTCATATGGAGGATCTTTCATATGTTAGACCACCATGGTTTGATGGATACATCTATTCCTTTTGGAAAACATGTATGATTGTTTTCTTTAAAGGGATGGGTTTTGACTTTTGGAATGTGGTTGAGAATGGTGTGGGTGATATCAAAGATGATCCCAAACACATGGTCTAACGATGATCTAAAGAAGATGGAGTTAGATGCTAAAGCAACAAATGTCTTATATTGTGCAATATGTCCAGATGAATCTAATAAGGTGAACAGGTGCAAGACGACACATCAGATCTGGAAAACCCTGGAAGTATCACATGAAGGGACAACTGAGGTAAAAGAATCTAGGATATATCAATTGGTGCATGAATATCAAATGTTCAAAATGCACCCAGGTGAGTCTATTTCTGATATGTATGTTCGGTTTAACTTAATAGTAAGTAGACTTAGTGCGTTAGGAAAAATTTATGGTAATGCTGAACTGGTTAGGAAAATTCTTTGGTGTCTACCCAAAGAATGGATGCCTAAGAAAACTTCCATAGAAGAGGCTAAAAATATATCTACTCTTAGTATTGAAAATTTGATAGGATCTCTAATTAGTCATGAAATTGACTTAAAAGCTCAAGGTGATGAGAATAATGACAAGATAAATAAAAGTTTAGCATTCAAGGCTTGCGAGAAGAAAGTCACAAATGATGAAGGATCAGGAGATGATTTCGATCAAGGATTTGCTCTCATTTCAAAAAAATTCAAAAAGTTTTTAAAGTTAGAAAGAAAACAAGAAAGGGGTAGTTCTTTCTATTTTCGTGAGAATAATAGAAATGGTAAGGTAAAATCTTTTGATAATCAAAAGAAGAAAAGTAAAGTGGAAAGTGAGTGTGAAGATCAAGTTTTACCAAAATGTTACAAATGTGGAAAGAATGGTCATGTAAGGGCTGAATGTCCTAACAAAGGACAGAGTAGAGAAAAGACTTATGCAGTGGCTTGGAGTGGATCAGAAGATGAAAGTGAAGATAACGAAAGTGAAATACAAGGCTATATTGCGTTTTCCAACCGTGATGATGGATCCTCTTCGTCAAGATCACATGAAGATGAGGTATGTTCATCCTTTCCAACTTATGATAGTGATTGTGGTTCAAATCTTCGTAGTAGTATAGTTGAAGCATATGAAGAAATGCAAAATCATTTTGAAAACTAAAAGATAGATACTACAAGGTAAAAGAGGATTTGAAACTAAGCAAGAATGAAATTAAGGAATTAAAAGAGGATATTGCAGTATTACGTGACGAAAATCAAGTTCTGAAGAAATCAAAGGGTAAAACTCAAGAATAATGGACCTCTTGAAGAACTAGAAGATATGAGAGTTAGAAATAAGGAACTGGAAAGAATGATAATAGACTCTAGGACTAAACTTCTTGAAGAAAATACCAAGATAGAGCGATTAGAAGACAAGGAAAAGAAGTCTAAAGAAAAGGTGCAAAAACCTCATAATAAATCAATTGTGTGTGTTGAATGTAATGCTCATCGTGGAGATTACGAAAAAATTAGGTGTATGAATTGTGAAAAGAGTCACCATAGTAAAGAATGCAAGAAAAATGTGAGGTGTAGTAAATGTACTAGAAAAGGACGCACTAAACAAGAATGTCATTCAAGAATTGTATGCTATTGCTGTCATAAACAAGGACACATTAGGAGAAACTGCTACTACAACAACTATAATAGCTCATATCAATCGTATCCCAAGAAAAAGGTACCCAAGCAAGTCTGGGTACCAAAATCAACACTCTAAATATTTTGCAGGTCATTAAGAGAGTAGGAGCAAATGAATGGTATCTAGATAGCAGATGCTCTCACCATATGACGGGAAACAAGAGTCTCTTTTCAGAGTTGACTCTTCAAAAGGGAGGTAAAGTAACCTTTGGTGATAATGGTAAAGGTAGAATACTTGGAGTTGGTACGATTGGAGAGCCTCCAAATCCTACCTTCACTAAAGTGTTATTTGTTGGTAGTCTTAAGCACAACCTGTTATCTATTAGTCAATTATGTGGTACAACTAACAAAGTTGTGTTTCAACTTGAGACATGCCTTATTGAGAGGATCAAAGACAATAAACTATTATTCCTAGGAGTTAGGAAAAATAATGTCTTATGTCATTGATCTTAGTAAAAATGCTTCATTCAATGAAACCTGCTTTCTCTCTTTAGGTAAGAACAAGCAATTCCAATGGCATCAAAGACTAGGACATGTTAGCATAAAGAGATTGGCTAAATTAGCTAAATTGGGTCTAGTAGATGGTCTTCCTCAATTAAAAGAATCAAATGACTTCTTTTGTGATGCATGTATTCTAGGAAAACAAACTCGAGCATCCTTCAAGAGTATATCTCACTTCACTACATCTAAACCTTTAGAGCTCTTGCATTTAGATCTGTTTGGGCCTACGAATGTGATGAGCTTTGGTGGAAAGTATTATGCCTTTGTCATAGTAGATGATTTTTTTTAGATATACATGGGTAATCTTTTTGACTCACAAAGGTGAAGCTCTTGAGAAATTCAAGATTCTTGTGAAAAATATTCAAAATGAGAAATCCCTCAGTGTTAAAAGCATCAGAAGTGATCATGGAGGAAGTTTGATTCAGTAAGCTTTGGAAATTTCTGCGATCAATTAGGAATCTCCCATGAGTTCTTAGCCCCTAGGACGCCTCAACAAAATGGTGTAGTGGAAAGGAAACTTAGAGCTCTTATAGAGCTAGCTAGAACAATGCTTAGTGACTATAGGCTTTCAAAGTATTTTTGGGCTGAAGCAGTAGCTACCGCCTGTTATGTTCTAAATAGAACATTGATTAGGGCCATCATAGAAAAAACACCTTATGAAATCTGGAAAGATCGGCGGCCAAATATTAGTTATCTTAGACCATTTGGGTGTAGATGCTTTATACTTAATACTAAGGATACACTAGGAAAATTTGACTCAAAGTCGGATGAAGGAGTACTTTTGGGATATTCTACTCGTAGTAAAGCCTATAGAGTCTTCAACAAGAGATCCTTGAAGGTAGAGGAATCAATACATGTTGTTTTTGATGAAACTGACTATATTTCTGAGCATGAAAGAGAGCGGGACGATGATAAGGATGATTTGGGACTAATTCGAACGACGACAACCTCAATCACCCAAGAAGCGGAACTTTCACATGAGAGGTTATCCAAATCCCAAGATCCAAGTGCACCACCCATATTGCTAAGGCACATCCTCCGCATCAAGTCATTGGGAACATGAATGATGGGGTTAAAACAAGATCAAGTAAGGACTTATATCAAGGTCAGACTTCTTACTTTTCATTTATTGCTATAGTCTATTTATCCTTGATTGAGCCTAAAAACATTAAGGAAGCTTTACTTGATGAAAGTTGGCTTCTTGCTATGCAAGAAGAAATGCTTCAATTTGCTAGAGCTCAAGTATGGGATTTGGTTCCTAGACCAATAGGTAAAACTATTCTAGGACTTAAATGGGTCTATCGCAATAAAACGGATGATCAAGGGATGGTTAATAGGAATAAGGCTCGATTGGTGGCTAAAGGCTATAATCAAGAAGAAGGAATAGACTATGATGAAACATTTGCTCCCGTAGCTCGTATTGAGGCAATTAGGCTGTTGTGTGCCTTTGCTTCCTCAATGAACTTCAAATTATATCAAATGGATGTCAAAAGTGCATTTCTGAATGGAGTCCTCCATGAAGAGGTCTATGTAGAACAACCCCCTGGTTTTGAAGATCATAGGTTCCCTAACCATGTTTTCAAACTTAAAAAGGCTCTCTATGGATTAAAACAAGCTCCTCGTGCGTAGTATGAACGTCTAACTCAATTTCTAGAAAGTGAAGGGTTTGTTAGGGGTTCTGTTGATACAACTCTATTTCTCAAAAAACATAACAATGATCTTATGGTTGTCCAAATTTATGTTGATGACATAGTTTTTGGTGCTACTAATGAAGCTATGTGTGTAGAGTTTGCCTCCTCTATGCAACAAAATTTTGAAATGAGTATGATGGGTGAGCTTACTTACTTCCTAGGACTTCAAATCCAACAAACTTCAAGAAGAATTTTCATTAGTCAGACGAACTATACTCAGTCCATGATGACCAAGTTTGATCTTGGTAATCTTAATCCTAGTCCGACCGCAATTGCTACCAATATCCAATAAGACAAGGATGAAGGTGGTATAGATGTTGATGAACGTAAATACTGTGGGATGATAGGATCGCTTCTCTACCTCACGGCAAGTAGGCCAAACATTATGTTTAGTGTTTGTATGTGTGCTTGGTTCAGTTCAAACCTAATGAAAGTCACCTTAGTGCCGTTAAGCGCATCTTCTGTTACCTGAAAGGTACACCTACTTTAGGTCTATGGTATCCTAGGGAAACAAACCCTGAGCTTATGGGATTTAGCGATTCAGACTTTGCCAATAGTAGAACAGATAGAAAAAGTACCTCTGGAACCTGTCAATTTTATGGTCGATCCTTAATTTCGTTGTTTAGTAAGAAACAACGCTCCGTAGCTCTCTCCACCGCTGAGGCTTAGTATATTGCCACAGGAAGTTGTTGTCAACAACCTCTATGGTTAAGGACTCAACTAGCGGACTTTGGGATTATACTTCCTACCATTCCCATTTTATGTGATAATACGAGTGCTATTAATATGTCCAAAAACCCGGTTCAACACTCTAGGACAAAACATATAGAGATTAAATATCATTTTCTTCGAGAGCTAGTTCAGAGTAAAACCGTGTCTATCTCCTTCATACCTACGAGTGAACAACTAGCGGATATTTTCACTAAACCACTTCCTATAGATCAATTTCTATTTATTCGTAGTTAGAAATGATTTTCCAATCCGATCTTGCTAATTTTGGATCCTGATCTTCTCTTTCTTGAGTGTTTGTTTCCTTTATTGTATATATATATATGGTGGCTTCTAGGGTACCCCGGGTGAAATCCGGGGTATCGCATACCTCGAGTATGGAAACTCAATCGAGATCTCGAATTACCAGGATTTTTGTGTCTGATATTATACCCTAACCCTTAATGAGTGAACCCTATGTCATAATTATCTAAATCATAATCTATAAACCCTAAGATGGTGCATTCCTTTTTGTGCCTATATTTGGATGAATCATAACCGTCGATTATTATTTATAATTAAATTGATCTTGGAATATAAGATTGGGAGAGTTAACACCTAGATTTTGATCTTTAAGTGTTAGAGTATAGTATCATGTCCGAAAGATCGATCAATTCAAGGTCTAGATAGTGTTTTCATACTCAAGGTATGCGGTACCCCGGATTTCATCCAGGGTACCGTAGAACTCGCAATATATATAAAATAAAAAAGGGGAACGGGGTTAATTAAACAAGTAAATATAAATATAAATATAAAAACAAAAACAATTATATATATATATATATATATAGTGGCTTCTATGGTACCCCGGGTGAAATCCGGGGTACCGCATACCTCGAGTATGGAAACTCTATCTAGACCTCGAATTACCAGGATTTTTGTGTCTGATATTATACCCTAACCCTTAATGAGTGAACCCTAGGTCATAATTATCTAAATCATAATCTATAAACCCTAAGATGGTGCATTCCTTCTTGTGCCTATATTTGGATGAATCATAACCGTCGATTATTATTTCTAATTAAATTGATCTTGGAGTATAAGATTGGGAGAGTTAACACCTAGATTTTGATCTTTAAGTGTTAGAGTATAGTATCATGTCAGAAAGATCGGTCAATTCAAGGTCTAGATAGTGTTTTCATACTCAAGGTATGCGGTACCCCGGGTTTCACCCAAGGTACCGTAGAACTCGCCACATATATATATATATATATATATATATATATATATATATATATATATATAAAGGGGACACACAATCGCAAACCCAAAAATGGCAACCCCCACTGCTGCGCGCGACTTTGCCTTTCCCAGCGAGCAGTCTCGCCATTTCCCCTGCAATCTACTTTCCCTTTCTTCTCCGATTCTTGCTCCGTATCAACCTTGGCGATTCTTGCCGATCGATTCCATCGTAGCCTTCTGTAATTCACAAACTTTCCTTCCCCATATTCGATTCCCACTCGCTTTCCATCTCCCTTTTCCCGATAATCGATTCTTCCCCTTTCTGTCTTCCTCTCCGAATCGTCGATCATGGTTTCCTTACTTCCATTCCTCAAGTTCTTCCGGCGAAAACGCCGGAGTCTTTGCCTATATATACATTTCACTCCATCGATCACGACAATCATCTCTAAAAACTCCTTGCTTCACGTTTTCTGGCTGAAACAACATCATGAGTTTCCTCTCCGGTGACTCGTTCCTCATGACTCCAGCTCTCTTTCGTCGCTAGCAGAGGATCGTTTCCTTTACTGGGGCGCTCTACCCTCATCCGGTTGGTGAGGATCGTCACCGCCATCAACAGATTTTTGCCGAATCGTCGATCATGATTCCCTTACTTCCATTCCTCAAGTTCTTCCGGCGAAAACGCCGGAGTCTTTGCCTATATATACATTTCACTCCATCGATCACGACAATCATCTCTAAAAACTCCTTGCTTCACGTTTTCTGGCTGAAACAACATCATGAGTTTCCTCTCCGGTGACTCGTTCCTCATGACTCCAGCTCTCTTTCGTCGCTAGCAGAGGATCGTTTCCTTTACTGGGGTGCTCTACCCTCATCCGGTTGGTGAGAATCGTCACCGCCATCAACAGATTTTTGCCGTAAAGCCAATTCTGCCGATCTGTACTCTGGATCCTTACGCTTTCACCTTCGTCGACACTATGGATCCTATCTCCCTCACCGACAGCCTAGGTTGGCTCCCTATGGGTGATTCACCTCCACACAGCTACTGCCTAGCTGCCGTTCGTCCCTTATATTCCAATCTCCGGACATATGGGCTCGCAACGGGAAAATTCTCCACCCTAGTATATGGTCACTTGCTTACCCTTTCAGTTGATTACCTTGCTGCATTCCTTGTTCTACCTACTAGAGGCAAGCAACTCATTAGTCCTTTGGAGTTCTGGTCATACAAGTTTGACTTGCGTCGGGAGGCCACAAATCGCTCCTTTGACTCGCTGGATGATTCACTCAAGCTTCTCCACTACTACATCACCCAAGTGTACTTTCTGCGGGCTGACCGCTTGGATGTCGTTTTGCCTCTTGATTGCTGGGTCATGTCTCACGCCATCTCCAATATGCCGTTGAGCTATCCTCACCTGCTGTTTGGGGCAATCGCGGATGCCGCTGCCAACGACTCTCCCAGTGTTGGTCTTCCCTTTGCTGCGCTGATTACGTTGCTGCTGCAGCGTCTCGGTGTTCCTCTGGCTGACTTTGTCACTATTTCTGACAATGGTATGCATCCCTCCATTGATGAAGTGCTGGCTGTGGTGGGACTTCCCCCCATTGTTGATTTATCATCAGGGGGAGATGATCATGGTCAATGCAGTTAAAAGCGCGATTCTACCTAAAAGCGGAAAAGGGGTAAAATCGAAAAGCGGTGAATCAAAGCGTAAAAGCGTAAGTTTTTTATGCATCCTGTATAATAGTTAAAATAATGTTAAGTATGGTATAAGCTATGTAAAATATGAGTTTACAGAGTTTAGATAAATGAAAAAATACATGCAATTCATGTCTAAATTAGAACAAACTCATAACATCTTAACAATAAGGTCATAAACATAAATCGTAACCCACAAACGAGTTAAGAATCCAAATTCTCACAAGCTGGTTTAAGTTTACATAATGATATATGATTTTAATAAGTCCAAATCCTTATGTGGCCAACATGCGCAGATTCCTGCACTACTATCTAGTGTTTTGCTCTGGAAATTGGGAATCCTGGAAATGGCACCCTGCTGCTTGAGTTGGGTTCAGGGGTTGCGTTAGGGAATTGGATTCTGAGGGTCTAATTTGGGGTCCAGATTCGTGGTTGGATTAACCATAGTCTATTGAACATTATGATCTCCATGGTTGCTTGGTTCAATCGGGCGATTCTGATATGAGCATTGGTGCTGTCATAGGCTCTCATATTAATCAGCCAATATGAAGAACAATGAGCAATGAGTCCTTCACTGATGCCAGGCGCATAAGCAAAAGAAGAAAGAAAGGGGACAAGTATGGATACAAGTTGACATATATGGATGCAGGGGATAAGTTGACTTACTGGAAACGAGGGCTTGGTTGCTCGATTGCGACGAAAAAAGGGCGAGTGTGCAACTGCGACGGGCGACAGGCGTTGGAGTTGGCGTGCGATAGGTTCTGGAGCTACGGTGGAATGCGGCGGCGGCGCCTGATACTTCGCTGGAAGGCCGGCCTGCCTCGCGGCGGCAACGGGGGATTGTTGCTGGAGAGTGGGTGGCTGCTGGAGAGAATTAGGGTTGCAGGGGAATGGATTGGAAGCCAACCCGATAGCCACCCTTCCTTTTTTTTTGAATCCGAAATACCAAAATTGCGTCGTTTTGATTGAGTGCCGGCATTTTTTGTCGAATGCTTGGAATCGTAAAAAAAGGGTATGAAAACGCGTTTTAATACGTTTTCACCGATTTTAACGATTCTACTTACGCTTTTGACCGATTTTGAGTGAAAATGATTTTATTAGTGATTTGAAACATTTTCCTACCCTAGAAACGTAAAATCGTACGTTTTTACTCTTTAAAGCGCGATTTTGACTGCACTGATCATGGTCATATGGCCATGGACGCAACTATTAGAGAAAGAGGCGAAGAGCTTGCCAAAGACGAGACGTCCGTGGATGGTGGTGCATCTGCTTCGGCCTCTGTCCATCCCTTCAAGCTCAAGCGATAGGCTAAAGGGCCTCGCCCTTCTAGCAGAGTTCTCAAGCGTCTCAATAATAAAAAACCTTCTCAAGGAGTGGTTCTCTATGATAATCATGATCTTGAGCAAAACAATTAAAAGCCTTAATTTAGGGGGAGCTTGGGTTTAGGGGGAGCAAGTTTCGAGCTGTTAGTTGTTGTTGTTGCTGTTTTAAATGGCTTGTTTGAATTGTTGCTTTTAAGATCTAGATTGGGTCAGGGGAGTATTAAATCATGTCTCTTATTTGCGCTGTTGAGTGTTTTGATTGAATAATGCCCTGACCTATACTCAGGATGAATGAAGTAATTTGTTTTCTTAATAATCTGTGGCGTAGGATGAATGAGAGAGATAATGACTGTCATTCTTTAATCTTGAGCTTTATGATGAATGAAGCATATGCAGTAACAAGATGCTAAATCAAGATTAGGGGGAGAATGTTGAGTCAACAAGCTTGATTTAGCAAATTGAATATCATAGGATATTTTGTCTTGAATATATGCTATTATGTTGAACTAACAATCTATGCAGAAATATCACAATCAATGATGAGGAATAAAGAAACAATTCAAGTGATTGCTTGCCCTCAAAGGAGTTACCATATCAAGCAAAAAGGGTATCAAATCAAGGAGATACTTGCCACATAAAGGACTACAAATGAAAGGAAATGAAGGTTCACATCCACTATAAATAGTAGAGTCATTTGTAGGCCAAGACACCTTTGGCAAAGTTCTCTTCTCCCTTGTAATAGCGAAATTGTGTGGTCATATTTCGTGGTGTGAATAGCTTGATATCTCGGGGGTTGAGATATTCAAGCTAGGTCGGGTTTTAGGGTAGAAAGGGTATTTGTAATTGGGACTAGTGCAAGAGTAAGAGGGGATTCTTGCTTGGGAGTTGCACTAGGTGGATTACTCTTCAATCAAGTCAAACTAAGAGTGTTGGCTTGATTGATTGAGTGGGTAGCTTAGCTTGGATTTAGCTAAGGGTTGAATAGGTGTCAAGGTTGTTTCAATTTCATAGGTTAGAGAGTCTTTTATTTTAATAAAAGTTAGAGTCTCTCGTGAGATAGTGGTCACTATCTCCGGGACGTGGATGTAAAGCCATATTGGCCGAACCACGTTAAAATCGCGTGTCCCGACTCATCTCTCTCCATACCTTCTCTAACTTTGTTCTCTTCATCAGTGCCAACAAATTAATCACTCCAGGAGATATTCTTGGCAAGTCCTTTTGGATTGCTCAATCAAGCTAGTGCTAATCTCTCGCTATTGAAATCTGAATTAATTTGTGCATTGACCACGTCAAAAGTATCCATTATTGACCTGGGCATCATCTAAGAACATTTGCTTCCATAAGAGAATGTAATCTATCTTGTAACGTTTAGTCTAAACATTTAACAATAAAGCTCATTTGTTTCCTTTATTCCCTTCGGCAACTTCCATTAATTATAAGCCAAACTAAAATCCAAATCCAGGCGTATAAGATTCCTATATAGTGTATGTATTCGTCGGGTTAGGATAGAGCCAGAGGGGTTGGTGTGTGGAAAATAGTGTTTAGTCGAAAAATAAGGATTCACGATGAGAGAGTGTGGGAGCAGTGAGCTGCACTCAAAGAAAAACAATGTGTACTGATCGAACTTATCGACAGGTTGTTGGCGAACATTTTAGTTGAACGGGTATGTAAGGGTAGTTTGGATACCCGTTATCCGTCCCGTACGGGTAACGGGTACCCGTTAACTCTTATAGGATGGGACATGGGATGAACTTTGTTCTCCAAACGGGATTGGGTACCCGTTTCAAACGGGACGGGTATCCCATCCCGTCCTGTTGCCAACCCCTAGGGGAAAGATCGAGGTGGGGCTATATTATTTTTTGTTTTAAGTTTTTAATAAATACATATTATAATATTAAAATTTATATAACACACTTCATTTTGTTCCACCTTACTTTTTCTCCCAAACAATAATTTACGCCTCAATTTGCACCCCCCTAAATTTACACCTCAATTTGTATCCCTCTCGAATTCGCACCCCCTTTTTGCCAAACCCAGTGCTAACAAAGCTAAAAGATTCTCTCTCTAAATTAAAAACCCTCATCCTCTCTCTAGAAAGTCCATTTTTGTCTTCTCCTTAAGGCCTAGCGCAGGCGCCGAGTGGTGGCAGCGCTCCCTCAAGTTTTTGTTTTAGTGTTTTTTCCTTTTCAACCATTTTCTATCTCTTGTCTCTAGTCCCTTTTGTGGATTTTTTTTTCATTTTATGTCTTTGGAAATGGTTGATGTAGAAATCGAGCTTTAATCCTAGGAAATCCTAGGGTCTTATTCCTCAAGGTCGTTTAATGTATAACTATTCACACCACACCATCTATGCTTACAGAAATAGACAAGCTCTTTAGGGAAAGTAAAGGAAGGAATGTAAAGATGTTTAGAGATTTTTCAGGTTATTGAATAAGAAGGTAAGCATAGAATATCATCATGCATACTATGGCTCAATCATATCATACATCAATGACTTATTTATAACATCACTTTATCCCCTCCGCCAAGGTTATCCCCTATCCATTCATTCTCCTCTTGCAATATGGATTTAACTATCTAATGCGTGCTTTCACTTCATGTCATCACCTAATTAATGAAGAACAAGGAAGTTAGGATAACACATGATTAAGTGTGTGCCTCTTGAGTCGTAATCGATGGCCTATAGCATCAATGATTAAACAATCAAACATTGATACTACTCGAGGTATTGATGGTTCATCGTTCCCTCTATAGTCATGTAGCATCATCAATGGGCTATCCCTAGATAGTAATTTCTTGATAACAAATTACCTTATTTGGAGAAGAAAACCAAACATACTACTTTTTATTGTTTGCAATTGTGAAGATCTCAAAAAGTTAGGCAAAATAAAAAATTCATATTGATCATATAACCAAGCACATAATAACTGCTATTTGATTTTATTCGTTAATAACATATTGATCGCTCCGATCTTAAGGGATCTGTCATAGATCGTTGAGGTCGCAAGCAATCTGTCACATGGTCAGTGGCAGATCCAAGTGTTGGTTAGGGACACTCCTAAAATTTGGGAGAAAATTAACGAACCCCCAAAGTAGTTTTAGTATGCACAAAGGGGGAAAATAAATGGTAGTCAACGTGATTCAAACCATGATATTATAGTTATTAGTAAACACGTTTTTCATTTGACTACACTATATTTGTTATTGTAATTTTAACAAAAAAAAAAACAATTATAAATGTGTGGCTCTATCTCCAATTTTTCCAAAAGCCAAAATTTAGTCCATAGGCTACCCCTTATCTCCACCATATTCTAACACACGATTTTATTCTAAAGAGTTTGATCATCATTCTAATTCTTTTATTCTTCAAAATTTTGAGAATTATTATCAAGAATTATGAGATATATTGTTGATTAAAAAGGGACTGATGAATTAGCTTAGTTGATGGTGAATACAATAGTACTAAATCTATCAATATTTATGAGTCTATTTGCTACTCAAATTTTATTGATTGTAGATTGCAACTCCAAGTGTTGAGAGTCATTTTCAGCTTTGGGTTATAAAAAAAAGTTTCATAATTGCATTAACGATCAGTTCGTGAATGATTGTCAGGTAGGATATACTAAAAGAGATTTGTTGAACAATGTAGACAGTGAGTATATTTTACAATTTTCTTCTGAATATAAAACCACATCGTGAATTTTGCTATAACTTTTACTATTCAGATGTTTTGTTATTTTTTAAATTTATTTTTTGAAAGGGACCCTCCTATATAAAATTTCTCGGTGCTTCACTAAACATTATTGAGGTCTTAAACGTTCTGTGTATGACTTGTCGCAAATTGTCGAGGTATCAAGTGATTTGCCACAAATTGCTTTAGTCTGAACTTATATGTCCCAAAACATTTGTAGTTTGGAAATTTCTTACAAAATTATTGTATTTTGAGAATTTCAATATTTCCAAATACACAAATCATATCATAAAATTTTATACAAACCAATAATATGAAGTACATAAACTTTATTAAAAAGTATACAAATCAGGCTGGCATTCTATACATAGCATACTGATAGTACAAAATACCACTACTTACAATACCAACTGGTAGAATTTGTATTGAAAATCAATAAATACAAAGTATAAAAACCATAACATAAAGTATACAAACTAGACAAACAAACATTACAAATTATAATGTATACAAATTAATCATATAAATATTACAAACCTTTTAGTAAAAAATGACAAACAAGAATGATAATCGTTATAGACCGAATTTATAAATATTACAAACAAGACTTACAAACACTACAAACTAGACCTACAAACATTAAAAAGTCTTCGTCACCGACTCTCCCTCTCTCTCTATCGGAAGGAGGTCATGAGCGAAATTTCCTTGCCGGCGGTGGTAGGGAATAACCCATAGGGCCCCTCTTACTTATTTTTTTTATTAGATCAGTTGATAAATAAAAAAACCTTACGATTACCACATTACCCTTCACATTAGAACCATTAAATCAACTTTTAAATGAAAAGTTGAATATACTTAATCCGTGGCCCCTTAGTCACCTAATCTCAGCCCCGCCAACCCAATAACTCCGTATAGGGGAAGTCTCGTACAGTCTGTTCTACTTAAATTCTCTCTAACTTTGTAAATATGTTGTTACTCTCTGGTCATGGCCACTGGCCCTCCCCGCCCCTGCCACTTTGCTACCGGGTAGCGATATTGACCAGCTTTCTCCACTTAGGCTCACTTGTCGCACGAATCATCATTAATATGCCTCCAACAAGAACCAAACTGAGATGGTCACTGACTCGTTGTCGAACTCAAACTTTCATTTCGGTAGAAAAAATTGTGTTTGATCTACAATACAGCTGTATTTATAAGAGTAAATAAATTACTACTTAGTACCTGCAAATACAATTTACATATAACTACGTGGAAACAACAAAATTACATTTGTATACCTATCCATACTTCTACACTATCTTTGACACCCCCTCAACCTGGAACATGTATGTCACATAGCCTAGATTGCTGAGCAATTCTTCAAACCTATGAATGGTAGTGACTTGGTCAAAATATCAACAATCTGACTGTCTGTAGGATGTGGAAAAGTGTGATGAGTCCTTCTAAATTTTCTCTTTGATAGGAAGTCAGTTTATCTCTATGTGTTTGGTCCCCTTGGTGCCACTGGATTCTCTGCAATTCTCATAGCATATGTGTTATCACATTACATAGAGAAAGGATCAATGAAATGAACATTCAAATCATTGAAAAGGTAAACCAGCCACCGCAACTCGCATGACAGATCAACCATTGCTTTGTATTATGCTTCAGCAGAAAAGCAGCTAACTGTGTTATGTTTTTTGGCTCACCAAGAAATCAGAGAATTACCCATGAAAACACAGAAACCAGTGGTGGATCTCCCGGTATCAGGAAATCCTGCCCAATTCGAATCCGAAAATGCAGACAAGTGAGACACTAAAGTGGAGGGAAAGAACACTCCTTTACTTGGATTGTTCCTAATAAACATAACTAGTAGCTTGCATAAATAAATAAGTAGGAGTAGCAACAAATTGTGTGAAATGATGAGACGCATATTGAATATCAGGACGAGTGGTGCACAAGTATAATAAACTTCATGTTAACCTTACGTAAGGGGAGGGATCAGGAAGGATCTCACCAAAAGTAGTTGGGAAGAAGCAACCTTGCCAGAAAGAAATTAGTTTTTAGTATGTTTAGTAAAGATTGTATGATCTGCCTTGGAATTCCACTAATGACTGGTTGGTTTAAGGCCATAAAGAGAGTTTGGTAACCGACAAACAGGTTTACTAAGATCCAGTGTTGTCGAAACCGAACTGGACATCGATACAAAAAAACGAGAGATTAAAGGTTTATCGGATAACCATTGATTAACCAGTATTAAAAACCGGTCACAAACCGGTGCTTGGCTCTAGATAAAAGAAAGAAGAATAGAGTAAGACTTAAAAAAAGGTCAAATAATAAATAAAATCAGTTGCCTTAATTTATTTTCCCATTGCAGTAGTAGGAATTAGCGGCCATCTCACGTTTTCGTTACCTTTACTTTTTTTTAATTATCAAGTACATTAAATCCCAAAAGTAGGCAGCGATTTCTTTCGCAAGCCCACCCGCCCGCTTTTATACTTTCGGGATCGGATTTGTGCCCGGGTACGGTTTTTTCTGGTAAACCCGGTCGGTCCGACCCGATTTTCATAACACAGCTAAGACCAACAGAGGCTGTTAAACCCGGTGGAATTTTCATGTACACCTCTTCTAATAGTTCAGCATTCAAAAAACACACTATTAACATCTAATTTTTTTAAAGCTTACCCCTTAGTTGAAGCTAAAGCTAGAAGTGCACGAACAATTGTCATTTTTACTACGGGTGAAAAAGTTTACAGTTAATTGATGTCTTTTGTTTGGGTGTATCCTTTGACAACTAATCTTTCTTTAAATCATTCCACAATACCATGTGCATTATATTTAATCCTAGAGACCCATTTATAACCAATAGCCTTTTTAGATAAGGGGAGAATTTAGGGCTGCAAATGAGCCAAGCCGCTCGCGAGCAACTCGGCGTTCGAATCGGAAAAAACTCGTTCGACACTCGACTCGTTATTTAACAAGCCGGCTCGCGAGCCAACTCGTTAGTTAACGAGCCAAGCCTGAGCTAGACCATGCTCAGCTTGATAAGCTCGCGAGCTAGCTTGATTCGGTGGCTTGTCGAGCTAAGCTCGCGAGCTGCCTTGTTTTGAGCTTGTGGAAGGATGAATTACTCTTTTAAACATGAACATTGTCTTATAATACAGATGTGTATGAAATTTAGATGTTATTTCTAGTTTCTAGTGTTCTTTCTATCATTTAAATTCTTATGTTTATACATTTTTCCAGCAAAAATGATTTTAAATCGAGCTCATCTTGAGCTGAGCTTGTACTCAGCTTAACAAGCTATGTTAATGAGCATTTATCGAGCTCTACCGAGTCGAGCTCGAGCTAGATTATTTTTATTCAAGCCGAGCTCGAGCTCGAGCTGGATTATCAAAATTCGAGTTCGAGCCGAGCTTGAGCTGAAAAATTAATAAACGAGCCGAGCTCAAGTTAAGCAAAAACTCGACTCGACTCGGCTCGTTTGCAGCCCTAGGGGAGATAAGTTATCTGCCAGGTTTGGGTTGCACCTAAGGCAACCAGTTCCGCCTTCATGGCTTCAACCCACCTTGGATCGTTGATTGCCTCCTCATAACAAGAAGACTCAGTTTCTTTTGTAACACTCATAAGAAAAATCTTTTAATCGTGAGCTAAACAATCATAAGACAAAACTTGGGAAATTAGATATTTGACATTATTAGATGTAGCCACACAAGAATGAAAAACAAAGTCCTTGAATCTACTATGACAATGTGCTGCAACTTTCTTTCTATCCTACCATTTTGTTGGGAAGTTTGAACACAAGATGTTTGATGCAAAATACCCTTGGAATTGTAGAAATTGAGAATATTAACAGTCGAACCAAATTGAGTATGAGCATAAGGAAAAAATTAATGAGCAAGTCCCTAGCTTCAGATTTGTATTTGAGAAGATAAACCCAAGTAACATGAGTGTAATCATCAACAATAGCAAGAAAATAAAGATATCCATCTAGATTTGGATTCGTATAAGGACCCCAAACATCACGTTGAACCAAATCAAAAGGAGTTGTACTCATAGACTCACTGGAAAAAAAGGGATAGCCATTTTTGGTTGGCTAATAGACACAATATACTGGATATGGACATATGGTCATTGACAGTAGGGATAGAATTGGCATGCAGACCCTTTATTTTAGGACTAAAAGCATGTCATAAATGATACCGCCACAAATCAAATTTGTTTCTAGTAGTATTATATGCAGAACATAGTAAGAGAGTGATAGAATGACCAGGCAGAGGAGTGACGAACAGGAGATAGTAAAGACCAGATGTTTTTTCAGCTATACCAATCATCTACATAGGTGACATCTCCTAGATAAAGCAAGTTTGTTGAATGAATGTCAATGAACAATTATGTTGTTTGGTCAATTTGCTTACATACATCAAATTAAGAGTCAAGGTAGGAATTAACAACACATTTGAGATAACTAAATTATCATTCAAATGCACAGTTCCTATGTGTTACTTTTGCTTTTGATCCATTAGGTAATGTTACAAAAGAATTGGACACAACAACAGTTGAGGCAAACATGGATAATGAGTAAGCCACATGGTGAGTAGCACTAGTATCTACGACCCATGTTTGTTATAGAGACTTAATTTATGACTTATCTACCACATACATAACGAACTTACCTGCAACTTCCTCATAAGCAATATGGAAAGCAGAAGATATAGTATGTGTTGCAGCAACATCAGCATAGAGTGTGGCTATGGAGTTATGGTTGGGGGAGCTCCTAACATGGTCATCAAGTTGATGGATCCCAAATTGTTGGACGACTGAAGCTGAATCAGTGCCAGAATAGCTTAAGTCTGATCTTTGGACAACTAAAATCGTTAAAAGCTTATTCAATTGATGAAGAATCCATGGAATCCTCTCCTCCACTGCAAACGAAGTAGATAGCTTTCCCATGGGGTTTGTATCCAAGCAGATACTCATGCTTCTTGAAGCATTTGTTGATAGTGTGCCCGACGTAACCATATAAGGTACATACCGCCCTCTTCGATCCATCTTTGTAAAATTTCTTGCCTTGATTTATGAGGATGCACTGTGAGATTGACCAGACGGAGGAGCATAGCTTCTAGAAAATGCCATAGGAGGTTGAGCAGTAGGAGCAGAAGCAGATCCGTGACCAGACTCGCGCTCTTGCTGAACTACTTGGGAGGTAAGGGATAATGCTGGAGAATTTGAGAGCAAAACGGTCCAAAAGCTCTACAACGACACCTAAGGTTACTAGAACACCCTGGCAAGGGATGACCTACGAAGAATTCATCTTAGATAACCTCTAAGCTAGTATAATACTCTGTAACTGTGAGACTTTCTTGCTTGAACCCAAAGATCTCTTCGTGTAGATTGGACTTCGCGGGCGGAATCCAACCAGAGATTTGCTCCAAATTATGGTAGATCCATCCGTGCACCATGCTATTTGCTCACTCCCAGGCTAGAAGTACAGGATAAACATATGTTGGATGTTTTGCATTGCCATTGACGAAGACGATCTTATTCTTCGCCAGCAGCGCCATGCGCATAGATCTCATCAAGGACTAATATTTTTCATCGTGAATAAGCGCCGAGACAAGATCAAATGCCGTATTCTCATTCGGATTGAGAAAGAACGGATGATTGACGTTGATATTCATCTAACGAAGAGGGATCGTTTGCTGAGTCATCTTGGAAACGAAGAACTAACAAAAAGAAGACCAACAAATTGCAAGAAAAATCAAGAACGAGGTCTAGATGGCTCCGATACCATATCATATTTGTGAATCGAGATATGTGGAAGATTGAATCAATCTTTCATTTAGACAGAAATCATTGTGTTTGCTTTACAGTATATCTGTATTTATATGAGTGACCAAATTACTACTTATTACCTAGAAACTACTATATACATATAACTACCTGGAAACAACAAAATTACATTTGCATACCTATACTTCTACACTATCTGTAACACAAGCAATCACCATCCAACAAGGTTGTCAACCCAATTTGCCTCGTTGACCCGGTCGAGCAAGTGGGTGGAGGGTTTATGGGATGACCGGATTAGCCCAGTTTTGTATATTTTAAGAATTATAGATACACAATATAATAATTTGATATTTGAAGGACTAACAATATAGTTTAATTTAAGGTATAAATACATAATATATTATTTTGAAACTTCAGGGACTGAAAATACAATTTAATTTAAAGTATTATTTAGTAAATTTCCACTCTATTTAAAACAAACCCTACCCTACCTACCCAATTCTCCCTGCTTTTGTCCACCCATGACCCACCTCTCTTTAACCTGCCTCCTCCTCCTTCTCTTCTTTCTCTTTTCATTTTTCGAAAAATGGAGATCTAAACAACAAAGACAAACCCATCGTCCCTTATTCAGTCTTATAAAAAGAAAATTTGTTATCAATCTGCTGTTGAATTCCATTTATTCTTCAGCCTCCCATGCAATTTCTCTTATTACCACCAATCTCTTCTATCGCCATCCGTATCTCCTCTTTATCCATCGGGATTCCAGGCGCCTATTTTCTTTCTCCAACCTTCAATTTCTTGGGTCGCAGCCGAGTGAAGCCAACCTGGGCGCGGAAGAGGCAACGTTGGCCATCTGGAGCTTTGGTGGGTGGGAAGCAGGGTTTGTGAGTGGAAAGAGGATCACGCTGGCGCCGCAGGAGGGGCAATTCCACTAACCCACTCCGTTGGGCCAACCTCCTGGGTTTTTTGGGTTCTACAGGGTTCCACCGGGTTTGACCAGATCCGGGCGGAAGGTCTAATGGGTTGCTGTAGCCCGTTTTTATGGACGGGTCCGAGTTAAATCGGGTTGACCCGCGGGTTGACAACCTTGCCATCCAGGCTAACGTCTCCGACCCCGAAAAAGATAAACTCCTCACAAGCATTTTGTGAGGAGATACTTATAGGGCCCAGATCCACCCACGAAGGCCCAACGAAGATCTAAAGGTGGAGGAAGACAGGCTCACTTAAAGTGAGCAGTGGTGGGTTTTTAGGCCCAAGCTGGGCAAAACAGAGGAGTTGACGGGCTGGCTTGGGGGGTGGAAAATTTTGGACAGGATTTTTAGAGGACGGGAAAGATTTGGTGGATATTTGTTAGCTAAAAAAGGGAAAGGAGCCATTAAATGCTCTCAAACACTTTTCACTCTCTAACCCCTCTCTCTCATTTTTTGTCTTTGATTTTCTGCTCTTCCAATGTGATAGCTACCGGTGATCATCACTTCCGACGAGCAGCTCCTTTGTCCCAAAAACGTCCACGTTCGAGGATGCTGATCGACGACAACAACGAGTTGGGCAATCAAATCGTTTCTCCAATGAAGAAGGATAACAACCCGTACGTCGAAAATAAAGAAGAAGAACTCAATCCTACACTAGATGAATTTGTTGATGAAGACTGAGGTGTCCCTCACTATAGAAGAAGAAGAAGAAGAAGAAGAAGAAGAAGAAGAAGAAGGTGGATTGGATTATATTTATATGTTTGTGTTGTTGAGTTTGGTTGTGTGCATTGAATGAAATTTAATAATATTGATTGACATCTTGGATACTGATATGTGGGTGTTGGATACTAATATTTGGGTGTTGGATACGAGTTAGCCTTTTTTTGGTTGGACGTATGTAACCTCCTGTTTCATACGCCATTTGCTTGTGGACATTTTTTTTGGTGTGACGAATACGATTTAGACATAGGTTGGATATTAGTCTGGGCATGTTTGATATTATTTTGGCGTGATGGATACTTTTCTGGGATAAAAGGATAAGATATATTGTAATGTTGGATACTTTTTGAAACTTAAGTATTCAAACATTCTATGGGTATGATTTAGACGTACATTGGATACTAGTCTGGGCATGTTAATTATGGATACTAACACGTCCTCATACAATTAACTCACAGCTCACAAGACATCAGACCTAGAAGATGAGGAAGCAAGGAATACCATATTTTATCGCGCTAAGGAAGAGTGTTTGACTTTCTATAAACATTATGCTCACGAAAAAGGTTTTGGTGTTCGAAAAGACGTGGAACACGCCAGAAAAATGAAGAATTCTAAAGGAGTGGTGGAGAAAATTTATTTCTACCTTTATTACTTTTGTAATAAGCAAGGTTGGGATTCCACTAGCAAAGTAAATATGGAGAAACAGAAACAGTCCGAAGACAAGGTTGTGGAGAGAAGGCGCCCTAAAAGAAAGAGTCCTCGAGTTACGGTTGGATGTAGCACCCGTGTTCGTTATCGATGGGATGATACTAGGGACGGATTTGTGGTGTATGAATTCGTGGGAGCCCACAATCATGATTTGCACTGCACCGAGCATACACATCTAATCAAGTCCAACAAGTGAATGAGTGATGCTCAGCGAAAGATGGTCGAAGCTAATCGCGATACCGAGATGAGTCTTAACGCATCGCATCAGCTACTGGCGGAGTGTGCCGGTGGGTATCAGAATCTGACTCTTACCAAATCCGATTAGAAGAACCACTTGAATAGTAAAAGACAAAAGAAAATGGCTCGTGGGGAAGCAACTTATTTGCTTGACTACTTTGAGGACCAAAAGGAAAAGCATCCCGACTTCTTTTATGCTGTAGAGGTAGATTGCGAGGAGATAGTTACTATTATTTTTTGGGCGGACAGTAGGATGCGTGAAAATTATGCGCTTTTTGGAGACTCGGTCTCCTTTTATACGACCTTCCGCACCAATAAATACTTCTGTCCACTGGGTACATGAATCACCTAAATGCCTTGAATTTTCGAACACTCGTTCGGTTATGCATTGTCATTAATGGTTGTCTTGTGCAATCGTAGTGATGAGCGTGTCATTCTTGTCGATATTTGTACGAGGACATTAGTATCTGGTTGGCTACCTCACATATAAGATCGAGGATGAAGAGCGTAGTGATGAGAGTGTCATTATTGTCGATATTTGTACGAGGACATTAGTATGCGAATGCATGATGTTCATAAATTTCAGAGTGTTACGCCGCCACATGATTATAGTGATGCAGCTGCTTGGAGATTTTGGGAATGCTAGTATGAGAAGTATTCCAGAGCATTACATACTCAAGCGATGGACGTTTTAGGCGAGAAAGAAAGAGGTTGTTGATGTGGATTGTTCAGTTGGTCCTTCAGCTGCTGCCATTGAGAATGATGTGGGAAAAGGTATAGCAATGCGGTACTGAGAAATCACTGCAATGTTGAATCATCTAGCAATGAACCTGTCGATGGCCAATGAGAAAGACTACAACAAGTGGATGGGAGCACTCAAGAAACTGTGCAATGAAGCAAACAAGGAATTGTCAAAGAGTATAACTAGCAAGGGCAGTAAGTGTATTCACTAATATCATTTGTACATTTTTAGAGTTTAATATCATTGCATGACGTACTAAATTCTCTAACATTGTATAGGATAGTCTGTACCGATAAGTGTGCTGACTTTGAAGGAGAAGAGTAATCCAAGAAGCCACGAAAAGGAACGTTTTTAGTCTATGAATGAAAAAGAACGCAGTCAAAAGAAACGTGTCTATAAGAATAGAATGAAATCAGTCGAAGATGATGCCATAGACAACAGTACTCAACCAGATGACCATCTTAGTGATTTGTAAGATGATATTGCGGAAATGGTTATGAATAGAATGTAGGGTGCTTCGAGAGTGGTCTGTTGTGATATGATATTGACATTTGATGACAGGATATGTTTTTGTAATAGGTAGGATATTATTCCGCTAGTAATGGATATTGTTTAGTGATAGACGGATATTAGTTTATGTATGATATTAGTTTATGTTACTATTCCCATGTGATTCTTTGTTTATTTAAGTTTCTACCATCACTTTTGTCAAGTATGATTTCAAGTATCATGAACTTAGGTTTAGGGTTCAGGGTTTAAGGTTTATGTGGTCGGATATTAAACTAGTTGGTGTTTGTATTTGTGGGGTATGAGCTAATATTAGTTTTGTCTTGAAAAGATATTAGTTTATAAAGTTTGGATATTATTTTATCTGGATATTATTTTTTTAACTAGTGGATATTATATTATTTTTTATGAATCATGTATATTATCATTTGGTAACTATTCCCATGTGATTCCTTCCATACAAAGAGTACCAATGATTCGTTCTTTCACTATTCCCATGTGAATTTTTTTGTTACTGTACTCATGGTGGATGAGTTCGAATATGATGGTGTTGTGTTCTGTAACCATGGTTGGAGAGCCAGTAGATGATTTGCTATTGATGGAGTCAGCTGAGCAAGTAGGTATTTTCGATGTCCATTGTACGAGTACAAAAATGACCAGGTGTGTAGTTTCTACCTGGAATTGGACGAAGCAATGTTCCCCAATTTTTCAGTTTCGGATGATGAAGATAATACCGAGGAGACCGTGAAGAAATGAACTAGTATTTTCGGTCGTTAGTTTGTATTCTATTGTGTTGAGTAGTTTCTGTTTCTTATTCAAAGTGTTATCCATCTTTATCTACTGTTCAGTGTTATTGAAATAAGTATCCATCTTTAAGCAAATCACTATCTGTCTTTATTAAACCATCTAGATATTATCTTCGGCATTACGAATATTTGTCCGTGTTTTCTGTGTGACCATGGATATTAGTCTTGGCTGTTAGGATATTGTTTTGCATTTGGATGGATATTAGTCTGGACTGTTAGCATATAGTTTTGCATTAGAACTTAAACTAATAATTATATCCATCCTTAGGCAAAATATTATCCATCCTGATACAAACCAGTATCCTTCACCAAGATATTATGCAACCCTATGTTCAGTTTTACAGACCAATACTACACAAATCTAAATATCAACTTCTGTTCCTTTCTCCTTCTGCACATTCCAATCATTTGCACATTTTATTATGTACTCTTTGCGGCGGTTATAGTGCCAGAAAAGGAGGTTGGCCACAATGTGTGCTCGTGTTTCTCCATGTGCGGCTCCTTGTGCAAACTTGCTTTATATTCCACTGGAAGGTGACCCGCCCATTGCTCCATGTAAATGCATGCAAATACTCTGCAACCATTGTTGCCAACCTGCTGAGAAACATTGACAACGTTGAATTCCCACTCATTCAATGTACAATTGACCCCCTGGTTTGTGAGGAACGCTGCCCCATACTAAAAAATCATTCTCCCAATTGGTTCATGATCCACCTTAGCCGCTCGTGCATCGGGTTTTATACTGTCGAGTAGGAAAGTCTTCATATTATTCATGTCAACAACATACACTTGGTAGTGATCATTTAGATACCTGGGAAAGAAGATCTGAAACACAAAGCACATAGTCAGTTATTCATTGACTAATATCCTAACAACCTAGACTAAAATCTTTATAACATAGACCAATATCCTAACAACCTAGACTGATATAAAAGAAAAACATAGTAAAATCCAAACATTGCAAACAAGTATCTCGACGATCACTTACATAATCACATGTTTGATGTTTCCAAGTTGGCACGTTTTAGCAGTGGATTCTTTTTGGCCAAAGTAATTATTGCACCGAGTTTCTCCTTATCCACGAGCTGTTTTTTATAGCATTATCCACGACATGATGCTATGTAGAAGGGACAACAATACCAAATTAGGCATTTTCAATATAAGTAGGATCTAAGTAGTGAAGAACACACTTACAACATAACTCCATGGGAAGATAATTCCCTTCACCACCCCCTGCTATACTTCTTTGTCGTTTAGGTATTGCCCGTATGCTTCAACTATTTGGCTATGCACCCAAGTGGTGCACTTCAATGTAAGGAACTGGAAACAGGAAAGCTTACAGTTTAGAGCATCCATGACAAAGTTGCTACTGTAAAAGACAAATGAAAACCGGGTTAGAATGTGTGTTGGACAAATTAAAATTGGCCATGCCATAATATAACTAGAAAACTTACTCGTTTTCATTAGTGGAGCTGAAGATGAACTCAACCACGCGACGAGCTATCTCGTCGATTTTCGTCGACATTCTTCGGCAAATCATACACTGAATCGCCCAATTGGTGCTTTTTTGACCTCTGGAACTCTGGAGTATTTAGGGTTGCATTCCAGGCTGAAGGTGTGATGGAGTAGACCTTCTCTGGCTTCTCCTCAGTCCTCTCCCAATATTGCGTTATAATCTCATCGTCACTCTCCTCCATCCTCTCGTAAGTTGTTGCTATAAGCTCCTCCTCAGATGGTCCTCCATCTCCCTGCATCATAACCTCAATAGAAGGAGTGACCACCGTAGTCGGAGATGTCGCGATAATCTCCTGAGTAGCAGTGGCCTGGATAGCTATCTGCAAAACATCGTCAAATATTGTATATGGGTCAGCATAATGTATGACCATCGACAAAACGTAGTAACTAGTCATGAAGAAACTATTACCCAGACAGCCTAGAGAAGTATCTACTCATTAAGGTAATATTATCTAGATAGCCCATATTAGTATCTAACAATATAGGATCTATTATCGAGTTCTTTCATTTCAATATCCACAGTTAGTCAACTTGTATCTCATGATTGTTATTTTCAAGCTGTTTGTAAATAATATCCGAAACCAACTATTATACACCAATAACTTATATCCACCGTAAACAAACTTACCATAGTTAGAGATGTCGCTATACTCTCTTGAACAGTAGTAGTGGTTTAGATAGCTATCTGCAGTGGGTCACCATAATGTTTGATCATTGGCTCAACAGTTGACTATGACTCCACCACTTCATCAACAGTAGACTTAACGACTAACTCCACCACGTCATAAACAGTCGACGCAACGACTGGCTCCTCCATCTCTTGAACAACTGGATCAACAACAGTGCCATCACCTCGGGCACAAAAATGGACTCTGACTCCAGATCTTCAACATTCAACTTAACGACTAACTCTACCACGTCATCAAAAGTCGACGCAATGGCTGGCTCCACCATCTCCTGAACAACTGGCACCACTATCTTCTGGCGTGCTTTCCGGGAGTACACACGGCTAAACATGTTCTTGCCTCTCACGGTACCTTGACTAGTTTCCTCCTTCATGACAACTACCAGATCTTCCTCCCTTTCCGTCTTTGCTTTGGTAGCTGCTACCAACGACGAAGATAAGTCCGCTAATCTACCCATATTCCTGTCGTTCTCAGCACCTAGAAAGTCGAGATGGATAAACACGTGCAAGCATATAAAATGTATTATCCAGACTGCCCAGAATAGTATCTAATCATGAAGCAACTATTATCCAGACTGCCCAGAATAGTATCTAATCATGAAGCAATTGTTATTCAAGCAGTTTATAAATAATATCCAGAAGCAACTGGTACACACCAAAGCCACAATAAACAAACTTTTGTTTGATACAAAACATCCTCAAAGTCATTCCAACATGGCAATTATAACATCCTAACAAGAAACATAACAACAATTTAAATAGAAGAAAATTGCAAAGTTCAATTATTGTCTTGCTGGCGCTAAATGGCGACGCTTCAGACACTTTCACGCCTTGAATCCCACTTATCCATCGCTTTTTCACTCAAGGACTGCAATGCCTTAAGCTACACATATGTTGTAAAAAAAGTAGTTCACCACATGCACTCATGTATACTAACCCACGATTTTCAGTTGCAAAGACAATCATCTACATACCTCTTCGGTCTCAATGGTTTCCAAGTCTATTTCCTCCCACCAATCCGTCTTGTAGAACTATGGAGGAGTTGTAGGAGGAGCTGAGCTGTTTGTTCCTGATTCGTAAACACTAATGACACGTCCTAGACGGAAGCGAGGTCAGACTGCTTCCCTCGATAGCAATATGGGACCCATATTATATTCGTCATCATGGGGACATCCAAGCATACCTTATCCACCCTTGGTTCGAACCAATAGCTCCAACTCGGGATGGTGTTTGTGGCCAATCCTCTCACGATAAGGAAGTCTAGCAAATGAAGCTAAAAAATGTTTAATTTATATGTGTCAATGAATGAAGTAATTTCCAAATATAACTAATACCCACATCATTAATCAGTAGTATCCTAGGAAGGGTTATTAATATCAAGCTTTAATCGAAATGATATCTTGAATGATAAGAACTAATATTCCAGCCATGCTAATTACTATCTCTAGAATAACAAACTAATATCACGAACAATTATAACTGGTATTCGGCTTTAAAAGAAGTACTATGGTTATTAATATCACAGACATTCTAAACTGATATCGGGTATGAAGAGAAATACTATCTCAGACATGCTAACTACTATCCCAAGAATGCTAACTAATATCATGCTTGAAATGAACAATATACACAACGTTAAATTATAACTTACCATCAAGAAGTGGATATCCCTGATAAGCAATTGAATTTTTTTTCCCAGAGCCCTAGCAGTAGGTTCTCTTCTCTTAGTAATAGCCATCTCTACCTTCAGCTCATGGACACCATGAGCACTCAGTTCGAATGTTCTCCACCCTCCCAGCCAGGTACCCTGCATAGTCCAACTTATAGATGCGTGAGCTTGTTGGAGCCAGCAACGAACCAAGAGCCACCAACAGGAAGTGCTTCACTACAACGGCAACATGTGGTCTCCTCTTCTCTTTACTACCACATGCCTTCTCAATCATTGCCACAATTTTAACATTTCGGCTACGGTTAGCATTCATGTTGATCTCCTCTTTGAGAACCTCTAGCATCTTCTTGTTAAATTTCACGAGGTCAATCTCAGCACTACCAATAGGAATGACGTATACACAAACAACATCCTTATCTTCGATGGTGAGAACCTTCTTGTTCTCCCCTTCACAAAAAATGAAGCTATCGGTGCGCAGGTCTTAATTTTCCATCAAGGAATCCACCATCTTCTTAGGAACTTTGGCAAATCGAAGCTCCAATTAGCCTCCAAATCCAGCCTTCTCTACCTCTTTCTTGCAAGATTCATAGTATCGTGCATCTTGCTTCCAAAATTTTATAATCGACAACACCTTACTGGTGTTACAGCAAAATCTAAACTATGACCGACGTCCCCCTTCAGCAACTTCTTCCTCATCTTCTTGGTCCTCATTTTCGTGATCCTCATTTTCTTGGTCCTCATATTACTGGTCCTCATTTTCCTGTTGCTCTGGTTCTGGAAGTGGTTGTTTGGCGCGATGAGGCTTGGAGGGTCCCGTCAACGGTTCGCCGTCTCTTCGTAGTTGTTTTAGTTCTTTCCATTGATAAATCCCTACACAATTAAAAGAGTGTTTTTTAATTTGGCGGCCCGTCGGGCCACACTTTCCCGTTCCGTGTGCTTAAGGCCAGCCGATGAACTCGGCTCTACTCCCTCACATGCTGACGCCAATCCGGCCCTGTGAGTATATACTCACCAAGGTTGTCAACCCGGATTACCCCGTTGCCCGGTCTTACTAGTGGGTCAAGGGTTAATGGGTCAACCGGTATAGCCCGATTTAACCCGAATATATGAAAATTATCATTATTTTATACATAATACAAATTATATAAATTCATTTAATATATAGACAATAATGTATAATACTATACCAAAATAATAATTCATACTTAAACCCACTATTGTAATACAACACGTAAAAATTCAATTGTTAAAAGAGAACAACTACTACTATTTTACGAAGAGAACAATTATTGCACTTTCATCTGAACCGTCTAATATATATTCACCGGAAACAAAATCTTTATTTTATAAAATGAATAAAATATTATTATAAAAAAAAAGATCATAGCCTCATAGTCCATAATCCTGTTGCATTAAAAGTGTTGAATAGTTTTTCAATAAAAAACTACCCATCTTCCACTCGTTTTCTACGCCCAATCAACCCTTCATCTCTGGCCGTTCTTCGTTGTTTTCTTCACTGCTTTTGCTTCCATCATCGGTCAAATCAACCGTTCAATTTTCATTTAATACTCCTAGCCCCCTAATTGCTTCAAATCCCTAACAACCTTACGCAACCGCCTCTGTTCCTCTGTCAACCTGTTTGAAGCGGCTGCGAGTTGGGGAGAAGAACGACTAGTGGCGGACTAGTAAAGAGAAGAAGTGATCGGATTAGGGTTTCGATTTTGCGCTCTTCTGTCTTCAGCCTCCCCAATTCGGACCGAAAAGGAGGGAAGAAAAGCCAAAATTCCAAACGCCGCCCCACGGAAAGCCAGCCCGCTGACCCGCTCCCTTGGTCCAACCGCCCGGGTTTGCCGGGCTTTATCTGGTTTGACCAAGTCCGGGCGGACACTTAAATGGGTTGCTGTTGCCCATTTTCGTGAACTAGTCCGGGCCAACTCGGGTCTCGTTCATCCTCTGAAGCAGAGTACAGAGCTTTGGTCAGCTCTCTTGTGAGGTTCAGTGGCTAAAGTCACTTCTGGAATTCTATGGTGTTGAGCATCCATCACCTATTCGGGTCTATTGCGACAACCAATCTGCACTACTTATCGCAGAAAATCCAGTCTTTCACGAGCGTACGAAGCATATTGAAGTTGATTGTCATGTAACTCGTGAAAGACTGAAGTATGGATTACTTTCTCTGCATCACATCCAATCAGAAGAACAACTAGTGGATTTCTTTACTAAAGGGCTTTCTTCTGATCGCTTTGAATTTCTTCTCACCAAGCTAGGAGTTCAAGATATGTTCCTCCCAGCTTGAGGGGGCCTATGAAGGAGTGATGCTGTTGGTAGCCATTGATGGAGAGCTTGAAGGTTCAGGGTCGACTCGGGCTTCCCTTCACCTGAGTCAAAGAGGAGAAGAGACTGCATCAATCTGGCATCGCTTTCATCTAAGTAGTAGACTCTACAAGAAGAAAACGACATCGGATCCAGAGAATAATAGATAGCTTGCCACTTGGCGTTTTGTGAATGGATAGATTAGTTACTGTTAGTAAACATTATTATACTTTACCTTCTTTGTTCTGTAGTGGTAACTTAGCTGTAGATAAGATGTATGTAAGCTTTCAGAAAATGGAATGAAGCCTAATCGGCCAATTCCCCAACGTTGCCTCTTCCCTTCTCTACCACTTCTACCCTAATCTTTTGCCAGGGTTTCAGGATTTCTCAGATTCGTGGGTTGAAAACCTTGATACTCAACCTAAGTCCTATAAGCACCATAACTAAATTCTCCGACCAGCCCAAGGCCCTCTTTGACGAGGGTGAGAAGGCCTTCGGCGTCTCCCAGGTTCATATCCCGGTGAATTCCGCTGGCGTGCTGGATTTCAAGTACACTTCCATTGCCAATACCTCCTTGGAAGATTTCGATCTTACTTTTGGGTAAGTTTGGAGGCAGTTGTGGAGGCGATGGTGAAGATTCTGGCCAAGGAGCTCCAGGGAAGTGAGATTGCTGCTAACTGCGTGGCGCCTGGTCTGGTTGCCAGAGAGATGTATTATGCTGGGAAGCCGAGGAGATGGTACAGAGGAACATTGATGAGACCCTGTTAGGCCGAATTGGTGAACTAAAGGACGTTGCTACAGTAGTCGTGTTTCTTGCTACCAATTCCGGTGAGTGGATCAATGGACATGTAATCCGTGCCAATGGTGGCTATGTGTGGAACTAGAGAAGAAGCATTTGTTCAAAACACCTATGAATGGTTGGTGTTGGGGAAATTTGGATTGCGGAAATGGAATAGGAATACCATGACTTTATCAAAACATGTCAAGCTTTGCGAGTTCTAGTGCAATCTCAGCAAGAATCCTTACATGTACAGCTTAGCAATAATAGTAGGAAGTCTGGAAGTTAGTGGAAGTAGGATCTTTGTACTTTACTCAGGTTGATGCCTTAATATGATATGGCCTTTTGAGTTTGATTCATAGACTCTATTGATGCTTAAGGTAGAAAACTGATGGACGATCGGTTCGTCCATCGCGTAATTCGTAACAAAGTAAAAGTAGACTGGAGTTTAGGGGTTTTCTTCTTGTACTTCTCTTATTCCTCCAAACCAATACTTATAGTAGTCTTACATGCTTGCATAATACGAAAGGGAAAACCTAAACAACAAGGAAAGGGAAACCGAATAATAACCTAAACAACAAGGAAAGGGAAACCGAATAATAATTAATAATTAATAATTAGTCTAGATACTTTGGGTTGGGCTTGGATTGGCGGCTGGATTGACGCGGAATGGCTTCGTACGCGTCACTGCCCCCCCCCCCCCTTCAAGCTCGGCCTTGCCCTCAAGGTCGAAAGATGGAAATCGATCCCGAACAGCTTGTACTTCTTCCCATGTGGCATCCTCTAGTGGTAAATGGCGCCACTGTACTAAGCACTCCTCCGTGACCCGTCATGCTTTGCGACTCCAACGATGGTCAAGTGTTTGGACCGGAACGACCTCGAGATCACAGTCATCACCCACCGGCGGCGCGGGTACCAGCTGGGGGTTGACATTGCCTACATATTTCTTCAACAATGAAACGTGGAAGACTGGGTGAATGCGAGCCGATGAAGGCAACTCCAACCTGTAGGCGATGGCCCCAACTCGCTTGAGGATACGGTATGGGCCAAAATATCGAGCAGCAAGCTTTTGGGAAGCTCGGCAGAACACGGTCGACTACCGGTATGGGTGAAGTCTCAGAAGAAACCATTCCCCTTCGTTGTAGTTGACGTCCCGCCAACTAGCATCAGCGAGCTGCTTCGCCTTGTTGTTTGCCGCAGCTAGGATCTTGCGAAGGCAAGCTAAAGGTTCATCCCGCTCCTTGAGAAGCTCATCAACACCAACTACTGTACAGGACCCATCCGAATATGGAACCAAAGAAGGTGGGGGTCGGCCATAGAGCGCCTGGAATGGGGTCGTCCCAATCGTACGGTGATATGTTGAGTTGTACCATAATTCGGCCCATGGAAGGAGTTGAACCCATCTTCGCGGATGCTGCTGCATGAAACATCGCAAGTACTGCTCTAGATAGCAATTGACCACCTCCGTCTGACCGTCCGTTTGTGGGTGATAGGCTATGCTCATCAAGATTTTCGTGCCCACTTGATCGAACAACCCCTACCAGAACTTACTCAAAAATAATCGGTCTCGGTCACTGACAATTGTTACTGGAATCCCATGGTGTCGCACTACTCCAGAAATGAAAGCCTCGGCCACCGTCCGAGCTGAATACGGGTGAGAGAGCCATAAAATGCCCGTACTTAGTCAGCCGATCAACCACGACGAAGAGAACCGAGCGACCCTCCACCTGCGGCAAACCCTCGATGAAATCCATGGATATATCCTCCCATATCTGGCGCGGAATCGGGAGCGGCTGCAGCAGTCCCGATGGTACCACCCCTTTCGTTTTCACTCGCTAGCAAACATCACAAGCCCCGATGTAGTCCTTAATGGTCTGCACCATCCGTGGCCAATAGTAAATCCTGTTAATACGTCGCAAGGTTCGCTCTACCCCTGAATGACCTCCCAGAACCGAGTCATGATGGGCATGGAGGACAGTAGTGATTAGTGACGATCCCGGTGGAAGAACAATGCGACCCTTGAAGAACACCAGGCCATGTCGATACTTGTATTCACCCAGATTAGTCGATAATGCCTTGTCACGCATAGCCTGCAAATATGAATTACTAGTGACAGCTTTGCGTACTTCATCCCAGAAGGTGAACTCGGCTGCAGTCAAGGAGTACAAGGATTCCTCATCTCGCCGCTGTGAAAGTCCATCCGCGGCCTTATTAGTGATGCCGGGTTTGTAGTGAACCTTCAAATAATACCCCATTAATTTTACCACCCACTTATGCTGGTCGGGCGTAGAAACTCGTTGTTCGAGCATATGATGCAAACTTTGTTGATCGGTGTGAATATGGAACGTCTTCCCCAGGAGGTATGGTCGCCATGTTTGCACGGCCATAACAATGGCGTACATTTCCTTCTGATAAGTTGACCAGCCTATCTTCGCGGGCCCCAAGGTGTGACTCATGTAAGCAACCGGATGCCCGCTTTGAGAGAGAACTGCACCAATGCCCTGTCCTGATGCGTCAGCTTCAATGGTAAAGGGTTCTGTGAAGTCAGGCATTGCGAGCGTGGGTGTCGAAGTCATGGCGCGTTTGAGGCGGATGAAAGCCTGCTAGGCTGCTTTTGTCCAGTCGAAGCCCCCTTTCTTCAGCAGCAGAGTCAATGGTCGAGCAATAGAGCTGTAATTTTGGACGAATTTGCGGTAGTAGCCAGTCAGCCCCAAAAACCCCCGTAGCTCCTAGACGTTACGTGGGCTCGGCCAGTCAACCATTGCCTGAATTTTTGAATTATCCACCTATACTCCCTTGGGCGTGATGATGTGCCTCAAGTACTCGACTCTCTGACGACCGAACACGCATTTGGCGTGCTTGAGGTAGTACTGGTGGCTTCGCAAGATGCCGAAAACCTCGTGAAGATGCTGAAGTGGGTTTCCCAATCTCGGCTATAAATTAAGATATCGTAAAAAAAAAACAAAAACCAGGACCGACTTACGTAGGAGATGTCGAAAGATGTCGTTCATAGCAGCTTGGAAGGTTGCCGGAGCGTTGCACAATCCAAAGGGCATGACTGCATACTCATAATGGCCACTGTGGGTTCGGAAAGCCGTCTTAGGAATGTCCTCCGTACTCATACGTATGTGATGGTATCCCGCACGTAAATCAAGTTTCGTAAGGTACCTTGCGCCGTGGAGCTCGTCCAACATGTCGTCTACCGTAGGAATGGGAAAACGGTCCTTGATGGTGGCTTGGTTTAGGGCTCAAAAATCAGTGCAAAACCGCCAAGTACCATCCTTTTTCTTGACGAGAAGGACGGGTGATGAGAAGGGGCTCGAACTCGGCTGAATAAGCCCGGTCCGCAACATGTCTCCTACTTGACGTTCTATTTCCTCCTTCTGATAGTGGGTGTAGCGGTATGGCTGCACGTTGATTGCGTCCGTCCCTTTTTTCAGTGGAATGCGATGGTCAGCAATTCGATGGGGAGGTAATTGCGTCGGGGTTTCGAATAAATCGGCGTACCTCCCTAGAAGCTCTTGCAATTTGGCCGGAGATTCCGTGGATGCCACCCCTTGGTCGGGAACGCAGAGAGCCCAGAATGCTACCTCTCGTCGTCGCAGCTGATGGAGGTGGTCGTCCTTCACGATGGTCTTTCGGATCCCCTAAAGTTCAACCCAACGGTCATTGTCGTCCATGAACTTCAGCGTCAAACGATTCCAGTCGATGGTGACTGGCCCTAGATGTCGTAACCAGCGAATGCCCAACACCACGTCGAGACCTTTGATGGGCAACTCATACAAGTCCACGCGCATCAGCTCTCCTTGTATGCGCAGCTCGACATCCTCATAGCAGTACTCGCAGCGCAACACATTGCCATTCGCGACGTTGACTGAAAACGGAGGTATGGGATTCGGAGTCAGCATCAATTCCTTGGTCGTGTGGCGGTTGATGAAATTATGCGATGATCCGCTGTCGACTAGCGCCACCATCGTCTCCTGTTGCAGCTGAACGGAAAATCGTAAGGTTGCTGGGTGAGAGACACCGGTAAGTGCGAATAGGGAGACCTCGCCGTCCGTCGGATTGGGATCCGGGTCCCGCGGTTACTCTTGCTCGCCGGAACCGATGCGCGGGCTGCCGTCGTGGTTCGTCTCCTCGGAATCCGCTTCGGTGCGTGTCCCTGGGAGCCGATAAGTGCGAATAGGGAGACCTCGCCGTCCGTCGAACCGGGCTCTGATACCAATTGATGGACGATCGGTTCGTCCATCGCATAATTCATAACAAAGTAAAAGTAGACTGGAGTTTAGGGGTTTTCTTCTTGTACTTCTCTTATTCCTCCGAACCAATACTTATAGTAGTCTTACATGCTTGCATAATACGAAAGGGAAAACCTAAACAACAAGGAAAGGGAAACCGAATAATAACCTAAATAACAAGGAAAGGGAAACCGAATAATAACCTAAACAACAAGGAAAGGGAAACCGAATAATAATTAATAATTAGTCTAGATACTATGGGTTGGGCTTGGATTGGAGGCTGGATCGACGCGCAATGGCTTCGTACGCATAAAAAACGTACATCAGGAGTTCTAGAGTTATGCTCTCACTGTAACCTACTCTCCTTAAATATAATTAATTCTTCCATGGGTACTTGGGCTATTAAGCAGCAAGTTATCATGGTGATAGGTTGTCTGCCATAATCATGTTGGATGAAACTAGTCCTTCATCCATCGCGGGTTTCATCAATTCCAACTGAAGCCATTCAAATCAAGCTGTTGGCAGCCTAACGTAGCATCAATCTCACCATGGGAGTTCAAGTCCAGCTCTGTTCCGAAGTAAGGCAATGGATATCCTTGTGGCAATTTCTCCTTCTCTGGGATGACTGAATCTGACTGCTTGTTAGTCTGTTCAGGGAACACGTCAATCTCAGTAATTCCTTTGTAAATTCCTTCAGAAAACCTGTTACTTGCATTCCCTCTTTCTTTATGGAGTCCCACACTCATGGATAAATCAATAGATCTTCTGTTAGTAGGGAAGACTCTCCTTTCTGCACTTTTGCCAAGTGACGATAGAAAAATATTGTTATTCTCTTTCATGTCTTCTCTCCACCTGACGTCAGACTGCGGTAGCATGTTCCCTTCAGGAAGTTCTTTTGCCTCCAAGAGATTACTACTGATGTAGGGCCTCAAACCCATCCCTATGTTGTGCATCTCTTGTTCCTTTTGGGATCCTTCACAAGAGGTGAGACAGCTGTCAATAGAACAATCATTGGGCGGGTTTGTTTGTGTGTGCTGAGGGCACAAACCCTGCAGTTCTTTTAGCTCCAAAAATGCAGAACTGAGACACTAAGTAGATACTCTAGGGATGATAGAAACCTAATTTCTAGGTCTATCATAATTATCATTATTATTAATATTAGGATTTTGTTAGATATAGTTAGTAGACTTTGAGTCATATTAGGATAGTCTATTAGGGTTTTCCATTCTTTAGCTATAAATATATACTTTGGGCCATTCTTTCGATGAAGCAGAAATCAGTAAAACAATTATCTCCCAAAACCCTATTTTGTTCTTTCTCAACCTCGTCTGTCTTTCTTCCTCAAAGGCCTCGGCCGTTCTTCCCCAAATCCCCAATTCTTCTCCTAATCCCTAATTTCTATTCTCAATCCCTAAATCCCCTTTCTAAATTACCGGTTACGTAAATCGATAGAAATCCAAATAAGCGGGTTTCTATCATTTGGTATCAGAGCCATGATCATGAATCTGAGTTCGTCACAACTCTCAACCAGGGACGAACGTGTGTTTGAAGACCTCGAACCAAGCATCACTAGGATGGAGTATTGTCGGCACGTTCGCTTCTCCTTCTTCTTGCCTAGGTTCGAGAGAGAGCACATAGAGGGTACATAGAACGTCATTGAATGATCTGATTATTACGGCCGAGCGTCCATTGGGTTACGACCATAGATGGATCCGTTTCAAGAGGCACATCGAACTCGAGGAATTCTACGATGTTGCATACTATAGTGCTGGCTTCGGAATATGCAATCTCAACGTCCGGGTTCCAAGGATAACTTCCCCAATTGTAGCCGAAGAAGATGATCAGGTCGTGAAAGACTCTGGCGACCACCAGCAGCTTTGCACGACCCTTGCAGGATTGTTGACACGCCAAAACACAACACCGAACTGAGACCAAGTGTAATTGCAGTCCGGGAATGCAGTAAAGTGGCAAGCTCTAAATACCAACCCGGGGTCTAGATCTACTGTCTACTCCGTGATTATCTATTATCTAGCAAACTAAGTCGACTGAAGTTGGTCTTAACTGAAAGCAGAAAGAAAGCAGGAATTGGTTCGGTTTTCTGAAGCAAGAAAGAGTCACTCGGGAATGAGTCCCCCTAGCTCCTTAGTTAGGTCTCAGTTGTAATTATCATGGGTTGATTTACTGTTGATTAAACTGCGGAAGATCCGACAGTAGCTTGGAATCTCTTAAGCTGACCAAGCCCTCTCAGTCTAACTACCCGGCAGACGACTAGTCTTCACCAGGATAGAAAGCTGAAGCAATAAGCACAGAACTCCACTACTGGAATTGGATTCCAGTACAAAGCAGTAGACTAGCTAACTCTCGTATAACCAATCCACTACTAACAAATGATGAAGCTCTAACAACCTAATCAGATTCTATCTATCTCAGGTTGCAGCAGAAATCAAGAAAAGCTTATCAAACTTCAATTAATTCAATGAAACATGCATCATTCGATTAAAACCAAACAATATAATCATCCCAAGTCATTACAATCAAATCCCTAACACATGGAACTAGGGTTCTTCATACCCAAGTGAAAGAGGGTTCTACTCCATAGAGAGAGAGAGATAGAGAGGAAAACAGAAATCAGAGTAGTCATACTCATAACGATGAGGATAATCTGCTCCGGGATGATGATTTTCACTCCTATGATGATCTCCAAGCTCGATTTGATGAAACCCAGCTCCAAGATAGCTTCTAGGATGAGTTCTTCGCACTTTCTCTCTCTAGGGCTCTGTTTTTGCTCTCAAAAGTCGATTCCCTCTGTTTTGGCTCGAATCTGCCTTAAAAACCCGATTCTGGGTGAATTACGGGCAGAATTACGACCGTAATTGTGGTCTGCCCGTAATTGCTCAAAACGCGCGTTTCACTTGACTCGGAAGACAGGATTTACGGTCGTAATTTGCCAATTACTGCCAGTAATTATTGAATTACGACCGTAATTATAGTGGCTCTTGCCCGTAATTGACTCTTCGATAGGAATTCGGGAAATTAGGCTCGACATTGAAATTAAGGGCATGCCAGGAGCAATTACGACCGTAATTGTGCAGGGGCTGCCCGTAATTCTCTCTTTGAATCGCACCTCGACCTCCAAATGACCCGAAACTTGCGCCTATGCACCTTTTTACTTGCTAGGACCTGAAATACGCCAACACAACACAACCTAGCGTGAAATAGGCCAAGGAACAACAAATTCAAGCTAAAATGGTTAGGAAACAAAGGTGAAAACATGTGCAAATACGATGCTATCAAATTCCCCCACACTTAACCATTTGCTTGTCCCCAAGCAAACCAAGTCAGATACAAGGTAAGCTCAAAATATCTCAATCATGCAACCCCTTGGGGACATATCACATAGGCATGAAACACGGGAATTATGCTGGCTTTCAAACATCCACACTTGAACAACTTCAACCGCAACCTGGACAACCACCACAGAGGACATTCGAGTGCAGCAAAATCGGGTAAAGGAAGAGTCTCCCTTCTATTCACCAACCAACCTAGACTTGACTCAACCACTTATTCAAGACAGTCAACTCATGCATAAAACTCAAGAGATCAGAATCAAGACCGAGCCATCTAGGTCCTCACCGGGGTAAAGAGTGTAAAGAACAAGGAAATGAATCGCTCACTCTCGACCAGTGGGGTCAGGACAATTTGATGCGAAAAATGCGCATACTTATTCTCTCAATCCCTAACATCTCTTCACCATGACGGCAACCTCTAAATGTTAGAGTTCACATAAATGGTTGTCATCACTAACTAATCCGGAGGTCTTAGACACAGGTTCAAATGAATGGCTAGGGTCTTGGACATGGGGAAAAGGCCTTTTAGGTGGTGGAAGTATTCATAGCACAAGGTTCCACATTTCCAAACCCAACAAACTCACAGCCAATCGAACCAGTACTTTCTTTCTGCTACTCTGCATTACTCAAATTCTTCAGAGCACAAGAGCAAAGGAGGTCACATAAATGCTAGTATTTCCAAGCCAGATTGCTAAGAAACACTACTTAATGGGCACTATTTAGATTTTTGGTGGTGGCTCTCTTTTGCTTTCATTTTTTTTCTTTGTTTTTCTTTCATTTTTTTTTTCATTTCATAAGAGAACCACCACCTCTCCACATTTTTCAAACACATGCCCAGTTTTTAAGCACTACCTCCAACCCTCACATTATATTTAGCAAAAACAACAGATAACATGTAAAAACCACTCTGTGGAACCTTCTAAGAGATGCAAAAGGATGATTTTTCATTGTAGACCGAAAGAAAGGATAACACACGGCTCAAAGGGGCTGACTAGGGGGTATGACACACCAAGACAGTCAATTTGGTCGTGGGCTAATCCTATGCCTCCATCATCTTAGCAAATGACAACATGAATGCTACACATCATGGAAGAGGGAACTATCGCACAAGAAAGAAACGAGCAGGCTCAAATTTCACATGGCTACCTACATGCTCTATCTCTCATTATGATTCCCTGAACTAGATGCATAAACGACTGTCAAGAACAAGTGATCAATCCAAGTCACAATTGGTAAGCAAACTGTTGAAAAACTGAACTCCTACACAATTCTACTACACGTCTCAGACATCATTATAGGTTGTCCTAGTCACATTCCAGTTGTCATGCATTAATTCCAAAGCCATTCGATTCACCAATTAAAGCACATTGCCAAATGATCAAGCAAACAGCAGTGCTTGGAGCCCTCAAATCTCGAGATTTGGACAGCGGACTAGGCCCCAAGCACACATATATACGTTCCAATAAATACATAGAACCCCCCCACACTTAAATGCGACAGTGTCCTCAATGGAGCAGAGGGAAGGGGAATGATGTTACCGTGAAACAATGGTCAGGAACGGGGACTGGAGGGCGGACCAGTCAATAGCAGAGGACTGGATAAGGACCAGTCCAACGACACAGAGCTATAGTCAGCAAAACACACACATGGGGTGAAAGAAACCATAGTTCCAAGTCTACAATCCAAAGAAACAAGACAAGAGAAAATGAAACACAATATGGAGTCTGAGTCTTAGTCTGGAAACAAAATATGGAGCCCAACTCGATGGGCCAGTAGGCCGAGCCAGATTAGTTCTCATCGCCTCCGTCGCCAGTGCGATGCGGGTAGAAATCCTCATGCCCCGAGGAAGCCTCCCAAGGGTAGCTAACATCAGCATGGTCCATGTTCCAGTAGCTCATCATGTAATGCTCACGGTCGAGTCGGGCGTTGATGTGCTCCTGGCCAGCAAGGATATGCTCGTTCTGGCGAGAAATGCTTGCCAGCTGCTCAGCAATGTAGGAGGTGGGTGCAGCAGCAAACTGGCCGGCAGCAGAAGTGGATGCACTAGCTGCAGAAGGCGTGGTCCGACGATTGGTCCAACGAGTGGTCCGACGAGCGGCAACATCGCTCGCCTCGGGGATATCCTCGGCCTCTGGTGCACGAGGAACAGGACGAGGAAGCCCGCGGATCCAGGTCACGTCCCCGTCCCGCAGTAGTATCAGTTGGCGCCGGAGGGTGTCCTTGGAGAAGGGTGTCGGGGTGGGAGGATGACAGTGAACCCGGAGAGGTCGATGTTGAAGTACCGGGCCAGGGCAGTGACTACCGGCCCACAAGCCAGAGCACGACCACAGCGAGAAGCCTTGCCGACCGTCCTGGCGATGGAGAGAACAAATGAAGATTGTCTTCCTCCTGGCTGATGGAGTGCAGGCAGTGCAAGGTGCGAAGCTGAAGATGACTGGTGGAGCCATCGCTGGTGGTGTTCGATTTCCCCAACAGCTGGTTGAGGATGTGCCACTCTGGGTGCAGCTGAGTAGCCGTGGTGTAGCCCGGTGTGAACACATGCCTGCGAACTCTAGGAGGCAGATCCTCTCGAAGAATTGCAGGTCCCGAAAGATGGGACTGTCGGGCTCTTCGATGGCCAGGTGGCAGGCGAATGGTGGAAGGAGCCCCAATGCCCGACCGAAGTCATCATAGCTAAGGGAGTAAGACACCCTGCCAAGTCGAAACTGAATGGCGTTGCCGTGCGCGCCCTTGTGGGTCTGGAAGTGCTCGAAGGTGGAATAGAACTCCCAGAGGAGCTCCTGATAGATCGGCTCAGCAAGGCAGAGGAGGCGGCGCCAAGAGTAAGCGCGGATGGCAGCCTCCATTGCCTCGCGAGCACCCAGAGCCTCGAAGACCGCTCAATTGAGGTAGTGGTGCTGAACGACTTTGCGTCGTCGGATATCCCGCAGAGTCTTCCTCTGGTCGGCGTCGAGCATGTTCAGGTAAGTGTTCATTGTCCTGCAGCCAAAAAACAGCAAAAACACAACAACATACATGGAAAATTTTCAATGGTGAGTTCACAATCATCCGCACCTGGGGCCCTCGAAGCATAAAATCCAGACAGTGGACTAGGCCCAGGGGAGGAAACAACATTCAAGACCATTCACCATCCACACAAGATTAAACGCACTTGGAGCCCTAGGATAGTAAACCCGGACAGCAAATTAGGCTCCAAGTGGGACAATCACAAACACATGCAGCCCGGTAGGCCAACCAAAGTAGTAACAACAAAGCATGCAATACCGTAGGCCTACCGAATTCATTCAAGCACAACCCAACCCCCGAATTTCCTCACTAAACCCATAATACCAATCCTCCACAATTCACAAGTAAAAATAGAGAAGCACACCTGGAGGCACAAGGAGGTATCACGGGGAAGGCGAGGGAAGAGTGAGAGAACACGACAATCGTCGGGAAACTCAACGGAAGGCTCGCCGGAGTTTCATCGCTGGCGACTTCACCACCTCCAAACTGACCCAAAACTTTGTGGAATGAGGCCCCAGATGCCAGGAACGCAGTGTTGGTCACGGTTTTCCGATTGGAGGTCGGAGGAGGGAGATCGGGCCGAAAGAACACCGAAGGGTCGCGGTTTTCCGGCGACCCAAACCACCGCCATACTCGAACCCACTAGTATAGGCTTGAGCGCGCCGACGAGAGGAGCACGGTGGTGGTCTCGGATTTTTATTTGGAGCTCCGGTGAGGGAGTTATGGCCGGAAAACCACCTGAGAAGAAAAGAGGGGCGATTTTCCGGTGAAGGAGAGAGAGAGGGCGACCCGAAAAATGAGGAGAGAGAAAGATTTTATGGGCTTTGCCCGAAATTTAAATCTCCAGGAGCAATTACGGGCATAATTACGACCATAATTCGCCCCTACTCAGCCCGTAATTTTAACGTCGCGAGCAAACTGCTCCCCTATGCTAATTACGGGTAGGATTACGACCGTAATTAGTCTGATCCTGCCCGTAATTTCACTGCCGAGACAAATCCCCTCTTCTGAGATAATTACGGGCAGGGGAATGACAAATTACGACCGTAATTGGCCCCCCTTGCCCGTAATTTCACTGCCGCGAGCCCTTTTCTCAGATTTTGAAACCACAATTTCGAACGGCAAACATCATTCGTGCCCCAGCTTGAAAATACACACCACCACAGACAAAAATATACCATCCGGGGCACGAGAAACATTCCAGAAAGACTCCAGACAGACTCACAGACTCAAAAACCGACAAAAATTGAAAAGGAAAAAGGACAGAAATGCAAACCGTAGTGGGGTTGCCTCCCCACAAGCGCTTACTTACCTTCTTTTAGCGGGACGCCAATAGAGGAACTAAGTGTCCTCGAGCTTGATCAGCAGCTCTGCGCGCTCGACAGCACCTCCCAAGTACAACTTTAGGAGGTGGCCATTCACCTTGAATGGCTCGATTTGAGCATTGCCGATCTCCACCGCACCGTGCGGGAAAACTTGGGTGACCGTGAAGGGTCCCGACCACCTCGAACGTAGCTTGCCTGGAAAGAGTTTCAGGCGTGCATTGAAGAGCAAAACACGATCACCTACCTGAAACTCCTTCGGGCCCCTTAACCGAGCGTCGTGGAGATGCTTGGTTCGCTCTTTGTAGAGCAGGGTGTTCTCGTAGGCGTGGTAACACCATTCCTCCAACTCCAGCAGCTGCAACTTACGTTCAGTACCTGCAACACTCAAATCCAGGTTTAGCAGCTTAATGGCCCCGAAGACCTTGTGCTCTAGCTCTACTGGCAGATGACACGCCTTCCCATAGACAAGCCTATAGGGAGAAGTGCCAATCGGGTTTTTATAGGCCGTCCTATATGCCCAAAGAGCATCATCGAGCTTGGTGGACCAATCCTTGCGGGACTGATCCACCGTCTTTTCAATTATCCGTTTAAGCTCCCGGTTCGTCAGCTCGGCTTGCCTATTTGACTGGGGGTGGTAAGCCACCGACACCAGATGCTTAACACCATAGCGAGAGAGGAGTTTAGTGAATTGCCCTTGAAAATGGGTTCCTCTATCACTAATGATGGTGCGGGGTGTCCCGAACCGGGAGAACAGCTGCTTCAGAAATGAGCAGAGCCATCTTGCATCATTGGTGGGCATGGCTTGAGCTTCTGCCCACCTCGAGACGTAGTCCACTGCAACCAGAATGTATAGATTGCCAAAAGATGGAGGGAAGGGGCCCATGAAATCGATACCCCAAACATAAAAAATTTCACAGATGACATAAATATGTTGGGGCATCTCATCCCGGGCAGAAATGTTACCTGACCTTTGGCAGCGGTCGCACTGTCGTGTGAAGGTGTCTGCATCCTTGAAGAGTGAGGGCCAATAAAAGCCCGACTGTAGCACCTTCCGCTCCGTGCGGTTTCCTCCATGGTGACCTCCAGTAGGCCCCTCGTGGCATTGAGACAAGATGTCTCCCATCTCGTGCTCCATGACACAGCGCCGGATCACGCCATCTGCTCCGATCCTGAAGAGGTAAGGATCCTCCCAGAAGTAATGCTTCAGGTCGGAGAAGAACTTGCGCTTTGCATGAGTGGCCATCCCCTGCGGTAGCTGCTTGCCCACCAGATAATTGGCAAAGCAGAATACCAAGGGACCATGCTTTCCACCAGTGTCATCGCCAGCAATCTCTCACTCGGGAAGGAGTCATCGATCTCTTCCACGAAGTTGTCCACCGGAGGGGCTTCCAACCGTGAAAGATGATCTACAGCAACATTCTCGGCTCCCTTCTTGTCTCGGATTTCTATATCAAATTCCTGTAGAAGCAGGATCCAGCGGATGAGCATAGGCTTTGCGTCAGCCTTGCTCATCATGTAGCGAATCGCCGAGTGGTCAGTGTAGACCACCACATGGGAGATCACCAGATAGGGTCGGAACTTATCAAACGCATACACCACAACGAGGAGCTCCTTCTCAGTGGTGGTGTAATTCTCCTGTGCATCGTTCAAGGTCTTTGATGCGTAGTAGATGGGCTGGAAGTGCTTCCCGCGTCTCTGACCCATAACTGCTCCGACTGCATAATCATTCGCATCGCACATCAGCTCAAAAGGAAGAGACCAGTCAGGAGTCACCATGATAGGTGCATGGGTAAGCTTCTTCTTCAGAGCCTCGAATGCAGCTGTGCACTCAGGAGTGAACTGGAATGGTGCATCCTTCTCCAGCAGCTTGGTCAGAGGCAGTGCAATTTTCGAGAAATCTTTAATGAAGCGCCGGTAGAAGCCTGCATGACCCAGAAAACTGCGAATCCCCTTAACAGAAACGGGAGGAAGTAGCTTACTGATCGTCTCAATCTTCACGCGATCAACCTCAATTCCCTGCTTGGAGATCTTGTGCCCGAGCACAATCCCCTCACAGACCATAAAATGACACTTCTTCCAGTTGAGTGCCAGATTAGTCTCCTCGCACCTCTTCAGAACGAGTTCCAGGTTATGGAGACAATGAGTGAAGGAGTCTCCATAAACCGAGAAGTCATCCATGAAGACTTCCATGATCTCTCTGACCAGTCGGTCGAAGATCGCCATCATGCATCTCTGGAAGGTCGCCGGTGCATTACACAACCCGAATGGAATCCTCCGGTAAGCAAAAGTGCCGAAGGGGCAAGTGAATGTGGTCTTCGCCTGATCCTCTGGTGCAATAGGAATCTGGAAATACCCAGACATGCCATCCAGGAAGCAATAAAACTCATGGCCAGCCAACCTCTCCAGCTTCTGATAAATGAAAGGTAGGGGGAAATGGTCTTTCCTAGTGGCGTTGTTCAGGCGCCGGTAATTGATGCAGACTCTCCAGCCGGTCACGATCCGCATCGGGATCAGCTCTTTCTTCTCATTCGGGACCACGGCCATCCCACCTTTCTTCGGGACCACCTGAGTGGGGCTGACCCACTTGCTATCAGATATAGCAAAGATGATTCCTGCATCTATGAGCTTCACAATCTCTGCCCGGACCACTGCCTCCAAGTTAGGAGACAATCTCCGCTGCGGTTGCCTGACTGGCTTAACCTCATCCTCCATCAGAATTCTGTGGGAGCAGAAGGATGGCTAATTCCTCTGATATCTGTGATCTTCCATGCCATGGCACAGACATACTTCTGCAGCAGAGCCACCAGCCTGCTCTTCTGCTCGGGTGTCAGATCCTAGCTAATAATGACCGGGAGCTTATTCCCCTCCCGGAGAAATGAATACTCCAGGTGAGAGGGGAGGAGCTTAAGCTCCAGCTCTGGTGGCTCCTCCAATGATGTAGCGATCCGGGGCGAGATAGGGATCGGCTTGAATGGTATCTCTCGCCCCTCGATCGCGGCCTCGTCAAGCTCCGCGAGCTGCTCCTCCAGCTGCATATCTTGTGATGCCTGTTCCCCTAGCAAAAGACAACGCTCAAGGAAATCGTCAGTACCCGCACTCGTGATGGCCAGTGCGGTCTCAAAATCAGCAACAACATCACAGTAATCTAGATCATCATGGAGCTGGGGGTGTTTCATATTATCAAAAACAGAGAAGGTGATTTGTTCACCCCCAACTCGCAAAATCAGTTTTCCACCATTCACATCAATGAGCGCCTTGGCGGTGGCGAGAAAAGGTCTACCCAATATCAATGGCACATCCACATCCTCATTTATGTCCAAAATCACAAAATCAACAGGATAAGAGAATGGCCCTACTGCGACTATCAAGTCCTCTGCAATGCCCCTAGGATGCACAATGGATCTATCAGCAAGTTGAATGCTCATCCTAGTATCACTGGGTTCACCTAGGCCTAGCTTTTTAAACAATTTATATGGCATGACGTTTATGCTAGTGCCTAAATTCTCCAAGGACTTCCCTATATGCATATACCAATCATGCAAGGGATGGTGAAACTCCCTGGGTCTTTTCGCTTCTCTGGTAGTTTGTTCTGCAGGATGGCAGAACACTCCTCGTTGAGCATCACCGTTGACAGCTCCCCAAGCTTCCTCTTGTTGGTGAGGAGATCTTTCATGAACTTGGCATACTTGGGCATCTTTGATAATTCCTCCACGAAGGGCATGCTTATATTCACCTGCTTCAGCATTTCCATGAACTTGGCAAACTCAGTCTCCAGTCGGTCCTTGTGCAACCGAGTAGGAAAGGGAAGTTGGGGTACATACTCCTTCACCACTGGTTTCAGTTTAGGGGCGGGCACCTCAACTTCCTTCTCCATTTCCTCTTCATTAACCGGAAGTGCTGAAGCAGGAGTCTCTCTCTTCTGCCCGAACAGGTGGATCGGCAGTAACCTTGCCACTCCTGGTGGTAATGGCCTTGCAGTGCTCATTCGGGTTCTGCGGATGAGGGATGGTCTGTCCGGGTAGAGTACCAGGAGGCCTCTGAGCTACAGCCTGGGCAACACTACCAAGCTGGGTCTGGATATCCCGAAGCACACCCTGCTTGTTTCTCTGACCATCTTCTAGCTCCATGAATTGCCTGAAGCTTTCTCCATGAACTGCTCGATGTTATTGAACTTGTTTGCACTGGAGGTGGCCAGAGAACGCACCACATCTCGCAGTTCCGCCATCAGGTCACTCTGTGCTGGGGCTGCAGGTGCTGCCCCTGTCTGATGAAATGGCTGCATCTGTGACTGAGGTGGAACTGGCCCTTGTCTGGGTGGGTAGAGAGGCTGCTGTGGCTGCTGAAATTGCCCTTGTATGGGCTGGTAAGGAGGCCTTTGGAAACCAGGTGGTCCCTAGGGGACTGGTGGTCGAGAATTTGCCCCACCCCAGGAGAAGTTGGGATGATGGCGCCACGCCTCGTTGTAAGTTTGTTGTAGGGGTCGAAGCGCCTGGCATTGCCGATGAAGTCCAGATGCTCCTGGGGAGTAGAAGACTCCCTCATTTCCTGGAAATCCTCCACGGCGTGATGAGAACTCTCACACCATTGGCAGAGCATCGCCTGCTGTTGTCCGGTACCTGCAATCATCCCGGAATGATCGATGGCTAAAACTAGCTTCGATACCACCTGCACCAAATTAGATGACTGGGTGGATACAACATGCACACCCCGTCCTGGTGCTCGTCTCGATCTCCTCGCAGTTCCCCAATCATAGCCCTGCTCTGCCATCTCCTCAAAAAGTTAATTCAGCTGGGGCGGTGTTTTGATGAGCATATTCACGCCACAGACCGAATCAATCAGCTGCTTGTCCTCCGGGAAGAGGGCATGGTAGAAGGTTCCCACCTTGAAGGCATCAGTAAAACCATGGTTGGGACACTTGAGAAAGAGACTAGTGTATCTCTCCCAGGCATCTCAGATGGTCTCGTCTTCATCCTGAGCAAAATGGGTAATCTGCTTTTGCAGGTCCACCGTCTTGGACGGGGGGTGGTAGCGGGTGAGGAACTTGTCCGCCAGGTTGGCAAACGTGGTGATAGAGCCTGGAGGTCGAGTGTCCAGCCACTCCTTGGCCTGCCCCTCCAGGGTAAACAGGAAGTACCTCAGCTGGATGGCATCGGCTGAGACCCCATTTATCTTGATTCCATCGATGAGCTCGTGGAATCGCCTCAGATTTGATCGGGGACACTCCCCCTCCTTGCCACGGAACACCACCGAACCGCACAGCATGGTGATTACAGAGGTGCTCACCTCAAAGTTGTTTGCTGGCACATGAGGGTGTTGAATGGGCGACCTCATGTTCGCGGCCCTAGCGGTCCAGTAGTATCCCATGGTTTGTTCCTCAGGAAGGACCACATCATGGTCCTGTGGATCACCTATCTCTTCTTTGTCGGCGATTTGCAGCTGTGCTAACGCCTCCTCCGCAGCCAGTCGTGCCTTTAGAGCCCGCTTGAAGTTCATGCAGGTTCGTTCAAGCTCCTAGTCTAATGGTAGTAGATCTCCCAACTGGCTACGGGTCATGCACTACCTGCACACAATCAACAGAAGCAACCCGTGAAGGCACAGATGTGGAAGAGATAAAATGCAATAAAGAAAAAACTAGAGTAACAAACTTTCACGTTTCCCCAATAACCTAGATGTCCCCGACAACGGCGACAAAAACTTGACACGGCAAAACACAACACCGAACTGCGACCAAGTGTAATCGCAGTCCGGGAATGTAGTAAAGTGGCAAGTTCTAAATATCAACCCGGGGTCTAGATCTACTGCCTACTCTGTGATTATCTATTATCTAGCAAACTAAGTCGATTGAATTTGGTCTTAACTGAAAGCAGAAAGAAAGCAGGAATTGGTTTGGTTTTCTGAAGCAAGAAAGAGTCACTCGGGAATGAGTCCCCCTAGCTCCTTAGTTAGGTCTCAGCTGTAATTATCCTGGGTTGATTTACTGTTGATTAAACTGCGGAAGATCCAACAGTAGCTTGGAATCTCATAAGCTGACCAAGCCCTCTCAGTCTAACTACCCAGCAGACGACTAGTCTTCACCGGGATAGAAAGCTGAAGCAATAAGCACAGAACTCCACTACTAGAATTGGATTCCAGTACAAAGCAGTAGAGTGGCTAACTCTCGTATAACCAATCCACTACTAACGAATGATGAAGCTCTAACAACCTAATCAGATTCTATCTATCTCAGGTTGCAGCAGAAATCAAGAAAAGATGATCATACTTCAATTAATTCAATGAAACATGCATCATTCGATTAAAACCAAACAGTATAATCATCCTAAGTCATTACAATCAAATCCCTAACACATGGAACTAGGGTTCTTCATACCCAAGTGAAAGAGGGTTCTACTCCATAGTGAGAGAGAGAGAGGAAAACATAAATTAGAGTAGTCATACTTATAACGATGAGGATAATCTGCTCCGTGATGATGATTTTCACTCCTATGATGATCTCCAAGCTCGATTTGATGAAACCCAGCTCCAAGATCGCTTCTAGGATGAGTTCTTCGCACTTTCTCTCTCTAGGGCTCTGTTTTTTCTCTCAAAATTCGATTCCCTCTGTTTTGGCTCGAATCTGCCTCAAAAACCCGATTCTGGGCGAATTACGGTCAGAATTACGACCGTAATTGTGGTCTGCCCGTAATTGCTCAAAACGCGCGTTTCACTTGACTCGGAAGACAGGATTTACGGTCGTAATTTGCCAATTACCGCCAGTAATTACTGAATTACGACCGTAATTATAGTGACTCTTGCCCGTAATTGATTCTGCGACAGGAATTCTGGAAATTAGGCTCGACATTGAAGTTACGGGCATGCCAGTAGCAATTACGACCGTAATTGTGCAGAGGTTGCCCGTAATTCTCTCTTTGAAATGCACCTCGACCTCCAAATGACCCGAAACTTGCGCCTATGCACCTCTTTACTTGATAGGACCTGAAATACGCCAAAACAACACAACCTAGCGTAAAATAGGCCAAGTAACAACAAATTCGAGCTAAAATGGTCAGGAAACAAAGGTGAAAACATGTGCAAATACGATGCTATCAATTGCCGGACTCGCTGACTTCAGCTGCCACCACCGACCAGCCGTACTATCAGGTCGGGACAGCAACACCAATCACCGTAGCGCAACAGTGGCACCACCATCAACAATCCATTGCCCTAGACTTCTCCATGGCCATCACGCCAACATTGATGAAGCCAAGGGAAATTCAGCGGTGGCCGGCGAGAGTGAACGCGGAGCAGAGGAACCTCGATGTTGAGTCAAAAAGGGAAAGAGACCTTGTCGTTACCGCCACTGTTCCCGACGATAAGAGGGCAACCGCCTCTGAAGATGAAAAGCTGGCTGAGGATGCAGAGAAGGGACCAACGTCGGGAAGTGTTGCGAACTGGAGATTTCGGAAAAAGATGACGAACCCCGGCTGGCAGCTAATGGGCGTCAACTGTGGGTCCCGCACGGCGGCATCAAACTCGCCTGACATGCGACCTGCGTGCCTGGAGCTGTTTGTGGCCACGGGTCGTTGGGGTTCCTCTCCAGCAGCGTGAGTTGCGCAGGTGGCACTGCGTCCATCGAGTGGCCACTCGACACCATCTCTCTGAATGGCGTTGTTGACGATCGCGGCAATGAAGAACGAGCTGCCGGAGTTGCGAACCGCAGGCGGAATGCGACGATTGGCGACAGATTCCAACACCACTTTAAGCGAGAAGTGCGAGGCGCGCGAACGAAGGAAGAAGGCGGCTATGACGTCAGACGACGAGGAGGCGAAGGAACCGCCGCCGGATTTGGAGCCGTTCGCAACGTCTATCGACGGGATAGAAACGTCAAAATCCGGCTGGAGTTTCCGCCGAGGAAGTCGAGGAAGGAGATGGAGGAGCAGCCGCCGTAAGAAAACGAGTTGCAAAGGCTGGTTAACATGAAGACGAAGCCAAGGGCGAGCTCTACGACTCTCTTCGCAGCGACATCGAATGGGAAGCCGTTCGTGGCAATGTCGTCGGAAAGAGGGAAGACAGAGTCGACGGGAGGTGAGTTCGGGAAGATGGATCTGAGGACAATGGTGGCCGGGTCGAGTTCGTATCTCCACCGCCTAGCGAAGCCATTGCCACCGGAGAAGGGGGTACCGGCGATGGAGGAACATATGAAGCTGGCTGCAACGGGCGACGCTACGCGCGAGAAGAAGACAGAGGAGGATTGTGGCGGCTAGTTCTCCTTCCTCGTGAACCCTAGATCGCCAACATTGGGCTGGCTATCGCTATCAACGGCCAGGTTGGGCCAAGTTATGTTGGAGGAGAAAGCAGGCCACGCAGGCCTAGAGTATGGGCTGACTCTGGCAGGGCTCGTTATGGGCTGGCCGGACCAGTCTAGTGGGCTGAGAACAGAGCAGCAGAGTTGGCCAGAAGTGAAAGTGAATTGGTCTGCAAATGAGTTTGGAAATGGGCAGAGACTAGAGGAAAGTGGGCCGTTTCAGGAAGTGCTTAAGCCCAATGTTGCTTGTGATTTGAAGAAGGCAGGTGTGGAGGGAGCTCTTATGAAGGCAGATGGGCTTTCAAAGGACTTATGCACAATCAAGTTGGGAGACAAATGGAGCATATGAGGATTTAACCTCGGGCTGGGCCACATCTCTGCCTCCCAAAAAATTATGGGCCAAGTCAAAGATAAAGGAAGAGGAGGTTGGCAAAAGCTAGAGCTTGTTTTCACCGCCAAGCCCGTTAAGGAATTTGTGGAGTATTTCCTTGACGATTTCAAGCTGGTTAGTGACAAGGAGCTCCAAGAAGAACAATTATCCAACTCTTATTTCATAGATTTCGAAAGAGAGGAGGACGAATTGTTTGGCAATGGGGAACGTGACTCCTCCTCTCTTTCGAAATCTATGAAAGTGTCACGAGGTGGAAGAGAAGTCAAGAGACATTAAAGATTTCAGAGAAGAATTCCACCGTGAGACTAAGCGCAATTGGAAGCGAAGAAAGAGGAAGGTCGAGAAAGGGAAGTTGACTTGCAACCTTGAGGACAAGGTTGGTCTCAAGGGGGAGGGGATGATAGAAACCTAATTTCTAGGTCTATCATAATTATCATTATTATTAATATTAGGATTTTATTAGATATAGTTAGTAGACTTTGAGTCATATTAGGATAGTCTATTAGGGTTTTCCATTCTATAGCTATAAATATGTACTTTGGGCCATTCTTTCGATGAAGCAGAAATCAGTAAAACAATTATCTCCCAAAATCCTATTTTGTTCTCTCTCAACCTCGTCTGTCTTTCTTCCTCAAAGGCCTCGGCCGTTCTTCCCCAAATCCCCAATTCTTCTCCTAATCCCTAATTACTACTTTGTTGCTATTTGCTAATTTGGCTCTTTACTGTGCACTCCCCTCTTTCACATTTTTTAATGAATGTAAGTGAAGGAACTTAATGAAAATAGTGAGTTACGGAAGTCATTAACAGTTACATTTTGTTATAGAAAAAGAAAAAAATTCATTTGCTTTGTAATTTACCGGGTAGTACAATCTTCTAAAACATGCATCTTATATGATTAATTGTGGGATGTAAGAGAGAACAACTAGTTATTGATATAAGTAGTTACCTGTAAGTGGCTCTTTAGGTGGTATAGCGTGAGCCCAGGAATTCCCATAAGTTTCATAACCATTTTCGGAGTAGCCTCTACAAAGTAACAATAAAAGAAAATCGGTATTATTTAACATAAATTTACATTTCTTAGAGGGCTTGAGTTGAACGTTTTGGCCAACACTCACTGTCTACTCCTCCTAGTTGGTTGACTGCTTCCGCGAAACGCTCATGCAGATCTAGCGTCCACTTAAGTCTTGGCTTTGCATCTGTTGAAAGGACAAGTCCAGAGTCTCCTGGGCCATTCCCACCTTGCAGGAACAAATGCCTTTCTGATGGGATTGGTATTCTTGAAGAATGGTGTATGCTCTTGCCTTGCTGATGATGGTACATATCTATCCCCCAAGAAAACTGAATTTTGATGTAGGGAGGAGAACTTACACTTGATATTGCTATCAGCTGGCCTCGCACCGTCCGAATCACCCCTGGGACCTCAATGAAAGATAAAGAGAAGGCTGTACTTGCTTAGATACTTTCACTTGACAAAGGACAAGACGAGTCTACCAAGGAGAACTCATGCCACTCAGTTACCTAACTCTATCCTGTTCCTGTATGTATCTACAAACTTAACAAATTGCGCTGCTGTTTCTTGGGAGCGGATACTGTAACAACACCCATGCTCTTGCCTTGCTGATGATGGTACATATCTATCCCACAAGAAGAATGGTGCATGCTCTTGCCTTGCTGATGATGGTACATATCTATCCCCCAAGAAAACTGAATTTTGATGTAGGGAGGAGAACTTACACTTGATATTGCTATCAGCTGGCCTCGCACTGGCCGAATCACCCCTGGGACCTCAATGAAAGATAAAGAGAAGGCTGTACTTGCTTAGATACTTTCACTTGACAAAGGACAAGACGAGTCTACCAAGGAGAACTCATGCCACTCAGTTACCTAACTCTATCTTGTATGTATCTACAAACTTAACAAATTGCGCTGCTGTTTCTTGGGATCGGATACTGTAACAACACCCATGCTCTTTCCTTGCTGATGATGGTACATATCTATCCCCCCAAGAAGAATGGTGCATGCTCTTGCCTTGCTGATGATGGTACATATCTATCCCCCAAGAAAACTGAATTTTGATGTAGGGAGGAGAACTTAAACTTGATATTGCTATCAGCTGGCCTCGCACCGGCCGAATCACCCCTGGGACCTCAATGAAAGATAAAGAGAAGGTTGTACTTGCTTAGATACTTTCACTTGACAAAGGACAAGACGAGTCTACCAAGGAGAACTCATGACACTCAGTTACCTAACTCTATCTTGTATGTATCTACAAACTTAACAAATTGCGCTGCTGTTTCTTGCGAGCGGATACTGTAACAACACCCATGCTCTTGCCTTGCTGATGATGGTACATATCTATCCCCCAAGAAGGATGGTGCATGATCTTGCCTTGCTGATGATGGTACATATCTATCCCCCAAGAAAACTGAATTTTGATGTAGGGAGGAGAACTTACACTTGATATTGCTATCAGCTGGCCTCGCACCGGCCGAATCACCCCTGGGACCTCAATGAAAGATAAAGAGAAGGCTGTACTTGCTTAGATACTTTCACTTGACAAAGGACAAGACGAGTCTACCAAGGAGAACTCATGCCTCTCAGTTTGGGATAGGGTGACTAACCACCTTAGGACCGTAGATCTGGGCCGGGCTGATCGTGTGGATGTGGATGATGCGGTGATGGTCAGGGGCAGTTTTGTCCGAAATTTGAATTAATGACTTCCCCCTTTTGTCCGTTGAGGATCTTTTCTGCGCGCGAGTTGGATTCGGTTTTTGGAGAGAGAAACTACGAGCAGCAGCTAAAAAACAGGGGACGGCGATTCTCCATAATTGATGGACGAGCAGCAGCTAATCGAATCGAGGTTTATGATTCTCCCTAATTGATCGACGTGTGCGCGAGTTGGATTCGGTTTTTGGAGAGAGAAAGCTGCGAGCATCAGCTGAGAAACAGGTGACGGCGAATCTTTTCTGATTCTCCATAATTGATCGACGGCGATGGAAACTGCGAGCAGCAGCTAATCGAATCGAGCTTTCTGATTCTCCATATTTGATCGACAGCGAGGTTAGATATTAGTTTTTTTGATTCTTCCTGTTTAGCTAATCGAGTTTTCTGTTTATCTTTGGTTTCGTTGAGCGTTTTGACGATCTCTGGTTTCGTTGGAGGTTTTTCATTGCTGCTAGTCGAGCTTGTTCATGTTTAGCTAATCGAGCGTGTTTAAGTTTCTCTGGTTTCGTTGTAAGTTTTGTAGAATTTACTTTCTATGAGTTTCTTTTGTGTGTTCTATTTAGCTAATCGAGCTTGTTCATGTGTTATGTTTTTTGTGTTTTGGTTTTTTTGCAGTATTCTGGTGAGATGAGTTACGTAAATTGTGGCGATGTTGTTCCATTTGATAGATCTGGTTCTTCAACCAGCGTTGTAGGATCTGGTTCTTCATCTAGCGTTGTTGGAACTGCTTCTTCATCTATCGATCTTGGATTGGGTCATTTAGCTAACTCTGGTGAATCCGGAGGTAAGATATACAAATTTGTTTGTTTATTGAAGTTTGAATGTGTTAGATACCATATGGTACCATGGTGGTAATTACTGGTATACGATGAGAGGTGATAATATAGTGTTGTGTTGTGATGTTATTGTGCTCTGTATTTAAGTTTTACCATATCATACCATGGTGGTAATTACTTGTACCATGGTTGGAATCATCGGTATAGTGTCGTAATTTGATTTTACCATGCCTTACCATGTGGTATAGTGTGGTAGTTTCAAGTTAAAGGTGGGGTTATGTGTGATAATTGATTTTACCATGTCATACCATGTGGTAAAATATGGTAATTTGATTTTACCATGCCTTACCATGTGGTATAGTGTGGTAGTTTCAAGTTAAAGGTGGGGTTATGTGTGATAATTGATTTTACCATGTCATACCATGTGGTAAAATATGGTAATTTGATGTTATCATGTATAGTTTGTGGTATAGTGTGGTTTTTTGGGATTTTTGTTGCTGCTGTAAGTGATTTTACCATGTCATACCATGTGGTATAGTGTGGTAATTTGATTTTACCATGCCATACCATGTGGTATAGTGTGGTAATTTGATTTTACCATGCAATACCATGTGGTATAGTGTGGTAGTTTGGTTTTACCATGCTATACCATGTGGTATAGTGTGGTAATATGATGAGATGTGATTCTGTGTGGCATGAAATTCATTTTACCATATTATACCATGGTGGTAACTCTTGTATCATGGCTGTAATTATTGGTATACATTGAGATTTCATACTGTTGTGGTGTGGAATCCATTTTACCATATCATACCATGGTGGTATTATATTCGTACATATTTAATATGTTGCTTCATAATGTTTATAGGTTTCAATGGTATATATCCTACTGTTCGTGATTCTTGGAAGGACTTACAGTTTAATACACCAGATGATGCATACAATTTCTATGTGGATTATGGGAATCATGAAGGTTTTGGTGTGAGGATTTATAACCAATCAGCATGTCCGAAGCTCAATGGTGGTTCTTCAGCTGTATATTATATCAAGTATTGTTGCAATAAGGAAGGTTGGAGAAGAGGTAGCGAGAATAACCCTGATAATGCAGGTGTTGTTGATACGAATGTTCGTGTTCGTAATGTTCCAGAACTCAGGGGTGGATGTAATGGTGCTTATATACGACTGAGGTGGTTTAAAGAGTTTAAATGCTACAAGATCTATCGTTGGTATAATGTGCACAACCATGACATGATTCCTGAGTCTCTGCGTCACTATGTGAGATCCAGCAGACGAATGGCTCCTGTGTATAAGATGTTGGCAGAGGTGAATGATGCTGCTGGTATTGGTGTGACTTCTTCGTATAATGCAATTAGTAGGGCTGGTGGTGGTCGGAAGTTTGTTGGGTTCACAAAGAATGATTTGAAGAACCATCTGCAAACGGTGAGGACGTTATCAATGGAGTATGGTGATGCGACTGCATTGCTTGAATACTTTAGACGTCAAGCACAGCTGGATCCTGGGTTCTTTCATGACGTGGAGGTTGATGTTGAAGAGAACATTGCTAGTATTTTTTGGGCAGATGGGAAGATGAGGATGGATTATCATTATTTTGGTGATTCAATTAGTTTTGATACTACTTACCGGACTAACAAAGAGTATCGGCCACTAGGTATGTTTTATAGTTTGTTGTTTATTATTGTCTTTGTGAGTTTGTATGATTATTATTATTATCATTCTGTATCATGGTTATTTTGTTCTTAAAAGTATGTACCATATGGTATGGGTTGGTATGGTTTGCTTTTTTGTTCTTAAAAGTATTTTACCATATGGTATGTGTTGGTAACAAGGTTATTTGAGGTGGTTTTTGCGTTGTTAGAAGTCTGTACCAATGGTATGGGCTGGTATGGATTGTGTTTTTGTTCTTATTAGTCTTTTACCATATAGTATGGGTTGGTAACAAGGTTATTTGAGGTGGTTTTTGCATTGTTAGAAGTCTGTACTATATGGTATAGTCTGGTATGGATTGATTTTTTTTTTGTTCTTATAATCTTTACCATATGGTACGGATTGGTATTATTGTTATTCGTACCTTTTACCACATGGTATGTGTTGGTAGAATTGTTTTTACTCACATTTTCTTATGTTTTTGTAGCTTTGTTTGTTGGTTTCAACAATCATCACCAACTGACTGTCTTTGCGGCTGCTCTTCTATATGATGAAACAACGGCAACATTTGAATGGCTTTTCGATCAGTTTTTGAAATGCATGGGAGGTGTGAGACCGTTATCAATGTTTACTGACCAGGCTGCTGCAATTGCTGCTGGTATAAGGTCTATTTTCCCAGATTGTTTTCATGGGTTGTGTACATGGCATATTGCTCAGAATGCAGCTGTTAATCTGGGAAGTTTGTGTGACTCTGACTTCCTTCGTGAGCTTAGTTATTTGATGTATAATGCTGATGATGAGGATGATTTTGAGTATAATTGGAAGAAGATGATTGAGAAGTGTTTTCCTGGGAAGGGACCTTTGGGACACAGTTGGTTACAGGGAATTTACAAAGTCAGGAAGAAGTGGTCTTCAGCCTGGGTGAATAATTATTTTGGTGCAGGAATGAAGAGTACCCAGCTAAGTGAGTGCTGCAATAGTAATATTCGACATTACTTGCAGTCAGAGTTTAGCGTTAGTAGATTCTTTGTGCACTTTGAGAGGATGCTGAAGAACAAGAAGAGTACTATGCCTTATCTAGGTTGGCTGATTCTCGATTTTCTACTAGCCCTATTGTGAAGCAAGTTGCTAATGTGTATACGCCGAAGATATTCAAGTTTTTCCTGGATCAGTACAAGGAATCTCTTGCGTATAATATTTTTTCAAATACAGAGATAGAACCAGAAGGACATGTAGGAATGTTTGATGTCTTCATATTGGAGGATGACCTTACTAGGTTGGATAGTAGGGTGTTGAAGGTTGATTTTGATAACGGTGAAATCAAGTGTTCCTGCCGTAAGTGTGAGTCAAGTGGTTTGATCTGTAAGCATCAAATTAAGGGATATGATATGTTGTGGTCTACAACATGCAATCTGAAGTTCCAGCACATTCCTAGCAGTTTGATTTTGAAGCGGTGGACAAGAGCAGCAAAAACTGGAGGGAACTTTTCTTTTGAAGTTCCGTCTACTGATAGTCCATCGAGATACAGTTCTCGTCTTTTCAATCTGTCAGCTGTTCTGCATCAATGATCAGCAGGGTTTCAATGGATGATGATTTGTATAAATCAGCCATGGCCTTCATGACTGATTTGATCAAAAAGTGTGAAGCCCTATCGATTACTGAACCTGCTGGAACAAGCACATCTTCTAACGGTGACAGTAAGTTTTTAATTGTTTAGAGTTTTGTGTTCTGATATATGCAATTTTTTGAGGAGAATGATTTTATATATATATATATGGTGGCTTCTATGGTACCCCGGGTGAAATCCGGGGTACCGCATACCTCGAGTATGTAAACTCTATCTAGACCTCGAATTACCAGGATTTTTGTGTCTGATATTATACCCTAACCCTTAATGAGTGAACCCTAGGTCATAATTATCTAAATCATCATCTATAAACCCTAATATGGTGCATTCATTTTTTTGCCTATATTTGGATGAATCATAACCGTCGATTATTATTTCTAATTAAATTGATCTTGGAGTATAAGATTGGGAGAGTTAACACCTAGATTTTGATCTTTAAGTGTTAGAGTATAGTATCATGTCCGAAAGATCGGTCAATTCAAGGTCTAGATAGTGTTTTCATACTCAAGGTATGTGGTACCCCGAATTTCACCTAGGGTACCGTAGAACTCGCCATATATATATATGTCATTGATTGTAGTTTGTTTTTGTTATCTTGGTATAGATGATGTACCGGTCCAAAAAGTGAAGGGGTTTAAGCCTAAAAAAGATTCATTCAAACCTTCGAAACGACCAATTCAAGTTGTGGAGGCTGCAAGGGCTGTAAGTAAGAAGAAGAGAAAAACTAGCAGGCTTGAGTAGGAGAATTTGAAGGCTGTTGAAGAAAGTTTAAGGCTGAAGCTGTAACAGTTTTCTTAGAGGATTATTTGAATGAATGGTTGAAGCTGGTTAAGTTGTTGAAGCTATTTTATTCTTTTGGATTGGTTTTGGTTTTGTTGGATATTTTTCTTGTCTTGTTGAATTAATTTTACCATGTCATACCATGTGGTATAATGTGGTAATTTGATTTTATCATGTCAAACCAGGTGGTAAAATGTGCTATTTTGGAAGTTAAATGTGAAGGTTCTGTTTTATAATTGATTTTACCATGCCATACCATGTGGTATAGTGTGGTAGTTTGGAAGTTCTGTGTGATAATTGATTTTACATTTGTCATACCATATGGTATAGTGTTGTAATTTATTTTTACCATGCCATACCATGTGGTAAAATATGCTATTTTGGAAGTGGCATGTGTTGTCCTGTGTGGTAATTGATTTTATAGTGCATTACCATGTGGTAAAATGTGGTAATTTGGAAGTTAAATGTGAGGGTTCTGTGTGATAATTGATTTTACCATGCCTTACCATATGGTATAGTGTGGTAATTTGATTTTACCATGCCATACCATGTGGTATAGTGTGGTAGTTTGATTTTACCATGCCATACCATATGGTATAGTGTGGTAATTTGATTTTATCATGCCATACCATGTGGTATAGTGTGGTAGTTTGATTTTACCATGCCATACCATGTGGTATAGTGTGGTAGTTTGATTTTACCATGCCATACCATGTGGTACAGTGTGGTAACTGATTTTACATTGCCGCACGATGTGGTAAAATGTGGTAATTTGGAAATTAAGAACACATGTTAAGTATTGCTAACATAATAAAAAACAGAACGTTTTACTTAGTCATAACACACACCATAATAAGTTGTGTCATACCATCCTACTAACTAGAATGAAGTGGCTACTGAACATTGTGAGTTTGTTCTCAAAAGCTTACTACTACTTAACACAAACCATAATAAGTTGTCTCATACCCTCCTACTATTTAACACAAACCATAATAGAATTTTCATCTCCATTCTTTCAATTCTTCCTCTTGTTCTTCATGTTGCAATACTTTGTTGATTCTTTCATGATCCTATCCCGTTCAAGATTGTCTTCATCCAGAATGATGTCCAACATCAGGCACTCCCTTTCTTCATTTATGAGATCAATCCTCTTCTAGTCTTTGGTCAGGGCACTGTTGTACTTACCTTCCCAGTGTCTCATCCACTTGATGATGTACATCCCACATGACTTGTCATCTGGTTGTGTAACCTTCTCGAGGTTGAACCAGGTAAACCTTTCCCACTTTACTGTCTTCTCTGCAAACTGTGTCTTCATGTAGTTGATTGCGTACTGGACAACCCTCTTTGCCATTGGTTTGTAGTATTCTTCAAAATCTTTGTGGCGGAGACTGTCGAGTACTTCAAATCTCTCTGCTTTGATGTTGACACAAATCATGATGTAGTGCTTGTTATCACAGTAAGGGAAGAACCACTGCAAAATAATTTTACCACAGTATACCATATGGTAAGCACTTTCCATATAAGTGTTGAACAGTAAGTTAAGAACCATTGGAAACTAATTTTACCACTATATACCATATGGTAACCACTGCAAACTAATTTTACCACAATATACCATATGGTAACCACTTACAAGGTTACATTCTGTGAAGCTGAGGTTTTTTGCCCATTCTTTGTTGGTGATGTCCAAGTCCACTTTGTCGTAGTAATCGTCTGGAGTTAGTAGAGGATTGCCACTTTCAATGTCCAGTTGGCAGTCACCCTGAAAGTTGTGGTTGTTATTATGTGTTTTATATATGCGTTGTCTAAGAACTATTGACAGAATATGGGTGGGTTTACTTACTGCCAAAGATGTAACGAAGAACCACGTTTTGAATTTTCCTTTTTTTGCTTCATTCCTGTTCATTAGATCTCCATACCAGTCGATGACATCAGATGTGATTTCACAGCGAATGTCAATCGACTGTACTGACTCCCTTTTCAGCAAGAATGTTCCATCCTTCCTTCTAAACATTATCTCATCACTGTATAAAAGCACATCACAACAGGACGGATGGTTTACTTTAATTTATCACATTAAACAATAGGTTACCACAACAAACCATAGCTTACCACATCTTACCATATGGTAATAAACTAAAACACAACAGGAGTTATGGTTTAATCCATTCTTTAACAACAAACCATAGCTTACCACATCATACCATATGGTATTAAACTAAAACAAAACAGGACTTTTGCATTACTACATTTTGTAACATTAAACCATAGATTTATATAATCTTAACATAGCTTACCATATCTTACCATATGGTATTAAACCAAAAACAAAACTGGAATTGTGGATTACTACATTTTGTATGATTAAACCATAGATTTATCTAATTTTACCATATCTTACCATATTTACCATATGGTAACAAACTAGATCACTACAGTAACATCATATAACAGTAGAAGTTTTAAGATGATGACTTACCTCTTGACAAATTTCTTGTTTTTGCATCTTATGTACTCCAGGATGTTGCTGAACATATCATCAGGTGTTGTTTGTGTTGGTGTTGACAGTTGAACTGGTGATCTTTGTGATTGTGGAGCAACTGGTTCAACAGTTGGAGTATTGAGGTCCTCTAGGTAAGCATTTATGCATTCACGCACTTCCTTGAGCTTCTCTTGACTGTTTGTGTACAGATTTGACCATGCTATATATGACTGCTTCTGTGACTGGGTGCTTTGTGGATGTGTTGGTGGTGGTGTTCTTCTTGCCTTCTTTTCATATACATTCAAATTCTTCACCACAATTCTTCTTTTGCGAGGCTCTCCTGGTTGATTGTTTGCCGTGGTGGTAGTCAACTTTGTTGGTGTTTGATCTTTGAGAGGGCTGAGATCGAAGGATGGAATGTCATCTTCCCTTGTCACTTTAGGCTTCTCAGCAGCTTTGGTTGTCAATTTTGGAGTCTCTTCTCGAACAACATCATCTGACACCATTTTCTCGCTGTCAGTTTCTGTAGTCTTTTGTGCAGCTTGCCCTGTATTCCCTTCTTCTGTTGTTTCCTTATCAACATCCATTGGATCTGCTGTTTTTGTAGCTCCTTTTTCTTCTGTTTCTTTTGCAGATGTCTGTTCTGGAACTGCTTTCGGGGTGTTCTCTTGTTTTGGTGTTCCCTGATTCAGACCTTCTTGAACAGCTGGTGGTTCTGTTGCAACTTTCCCCAGTGGATCTCCTTCTTGCATGCTTTCCTTATTCACAGCTCCTGGAGCAGAATCATCTTGCTCATTCGGTGTAGATGCAGCAAGATCGACTCTAGATGGTTGTGAATCATCTTCTTTCTGTGTTTGCTCCTCGTTCTCCTCTTTGTTCTGGTCTTTCTTTGCATGTTTGAATATTTCATTGATTGTTTTATCCAAACTGGCATTCATTTCTTCATCATTCTCTTCTTCATCATCTTCACACTGAGATTTTTCTCCTTCTGTGGGCTGAACATATTCATCACAGCTTTCTTTCTCAAGATTCTCCTTGTGTCTGATCAGATTCTCAATTTGGCTGTTGTACTGGTCTTTGATTGCTTTCATCATTGCCTTCATTGATGCTTCAAGCAGTTTGATTGCATTCTCAGCCTGCATAATGGGAATTTTGTAAGATACCATGGTGGTAATGTGTGTATGGTGTATGGTTAGTTACCATGGTGGTAATACATGGTATTGGCAATTATTATCACTATTCTCCATTTTTATAACATGAAACCATATCTTACCACATGGTAACAAAGTAAAACAGAACAAGAATTATGGTTTCCTCCATTTTTATAACATGAAACCATATCTTACCACACCTTACCATATGGTAACGAAGTAAAACACAACAGGATTTATGTTTTCCTCGATTTTTATAACATGAAATCATAGCTTACCACACCTTACCATATGGTAACAAACTAAAACACAACAGGACTTATGGTTTCCTCCATTTTTATAATATGAAACCATAGCTTACCACACCTTACCATATGGTAACCAACTAAAACACAGAAGGAATTACGGTTAGCATGTATTGGACAACTGTAATATAGATAATTTGTACTTACTTGGTTGACTGTTCTGATATTCTTCAAATCAAAGTTCAGTGATGATGACTGGTCTGGAGTTTTGTTTCTTTGTCTTTTCGGTGACTAATACACTGGCTCATTCTCCTCTTCCTCATCAGTTGCATCATCAGCCTCATCATCACTAATGTTGGCAACCTTTTCGATCTCGGTCAATTCTTTTCCATTGTAGTAGCTCTTAATGTTCTCAAAGTTGGTTTCGACATTGAGATCATCATAGTAGCTTACTGTTGGTGTTCGAAGCTGGGTTGAGAATGCCAATTCGTCCAGTTTGTACATGAAGCATACCTTTTTTATGCAGATAGTTGTATTAGTTTTTTCAAAGATTATCATTTATATGTAAAATATATGAGTAACAAGGTTGAAATGGCCAAGGGAATGGAGACTTACTGTAAGGAAGTGAAGATCTGCACTGACATAGAGGTTTGGTGATTTCAATCCTTCATTCATGTGTTTGAAGAAGTATTTGCACCAGTTGTAGCTGGTGAAATGTTTCAGTTCTTCAGTCTTCAAGTACTCAAGCATGTTGAGTTCAGCCATAGGCGCTGAAGTTGGACACAGCAAGCCTCCGGTGACCAGCAGAAAGAACAATTGTAACCATCTCTTACTGTTTGTGGTTGTAGGAAGATCTTTTTCTACCTGACTTAGCTTTACCCTTGGAGTGGATGTTCCATCTACTTCGAGTAGGGTTTCTATTGCATAATCTGCTGCGTCGTCCCAAGAAATCATGGGAGGTACAACTTTCCTATTCCCCATCGGCAGACCATATACTCTATGAAAGTCAATTGGTGATATCTTCATGCGTGTCCCGTCAGGTAGCTTGAACGATTCTTTCATTGGATTGTATTTGTTCATTACGAACAGAGCAAAATGATTGTTTATCTTTGTCTGCCTGATTGATATTAAGCCTGCTAGGCCTAATATCTCAAGTTGCGCTTTCCGCTCATCTGTTATTGACCTTGCAATTGCAGATACTCTTGTTGGGCTGCACCTTGTGCGAAACCTTTGTCTTGGTTTTAAAATAGTGTACCTGAATGTAGAAATTAGTAATAGTCTGTTAGTATGCTTTTTACCATAATATACCATATGGTACCATAATGGTTTCCTACCATACCAAATCAAACCATATATTTATCACATTTTACCATATGGTAATTACATGAAACCATGTCTTATAACATCTTACCATATGGAAAGAAGTAAAACACAACAGGACTTATGTTTTCCTCCATTTTTACAACATGAAACCATAGCTTACCACACCTTACCATATGGTAACAAACTAAAACACAGAAGGACTTATGGTTTTTTGCTATTTTACAACATGAAACCATAGCTTACCACACATTACCATATGGCAACAAACTAAAACAGAGAAGGACTTATGGTTTTTTGCTATTTTACAACATGAAACCATAGCTTACCACACATTACCATACGGTAGCAAACTAAAACACAGAAGGACTTATGGTTTTTTGCTATTTTACAACATGAAACCATAGCTTACCACACATTACCATATGGTAACAAACTAAAACACAAAAGGACTTATGGTTTTTTGCTATTTTACAACATGAAACCATAGCTTACCACACATTACCATATGGTAACAAACTAAAACACAGAAGGACTTATGGTTTTTTGCTATTTTACAACATGAAACCATAGCTTACCACACATTACCATATGGTAACAAACTAAAACACAGAAGGACTTATGGTTTTTTGCTATTTTACAACATGAAACCATAGCTTACCACACATTACCATATGGTAACAAACTAAAACACAGAAGGACTTATGGTTTTTTGCTATTTTACAACATGAAACTATAGCTTACTACACATTACCATATGGTAACAAACTAAAACACAGAAGGAGTTACGGTTTCTTGCCTTTTTATAACATGCAATCATAGCTTACCACGCCATACCATGTGGTAACGAAGCAAAACACAACAGATTCTACACCAGTTCAGCAACGCATGGTAACGATTCGGTAATGTAGCGAGTTTTACTACAATTTTCACATGAAGAGTGACTGAAATACTGTTTCTATTGTTCTATGGATGGATTTCGAAGGAAGAAGTGAGGTTTTACCTTGATATTTTGTGCGAAAACTATTTTTGAGCCTCGTTGAAGTTGGAAACCCTTCGTTTTTTGACGGAGAAGCGAGAACAGTGAATCGTTGAATGATTCTTCGAAAACCTTTGCGAAAATCGTTGAATGATTCTGTGTTTTCTGAAGTTTTTGGTGCGCGATTGGATGAAGAATGGAGAGTTAGAGAGCATAGGGAAGTGGAACTGTCACGTGAAAGGTGAGAGAAAGAAGGAAAGAAGGCGGACACGGTTTAATGTCACGTCTCCTTTTCAAATTGTCAGATCGAAGATTACTATTTTGCCCCCCTGTGTAGTTACTTTGCATGATCTGACGGTACAAAAGCTGATGGAATGGACGGTGGATAGGGCGGTTACTGATGGTTACTGATGTATTGGTTACTGAGGGGATCCGGACCCTGTTTCTTGGGAGCGGATACTGTAACAACACCCATGGTGTTGTTATAGTAATAGCAGGGTAAAAGGGTCAATTAAAAAAATATAACAAAAATAAAAATTGAATTAAAATCTTAATCTGGACGAATCAACAAATCCTGCTTCCCCGCTCTCCTCTTTCCCCAACATCGACGACTTCGCCCATCCTCCAACCACCGTCCTTGTAGCCGCCGCCGTAGCAATTCTCCCCCGTCGCCGCCCGCCCGGGCCTGGGTATGACCACGCTCATGGAGACGGCGTCGCCCGTGGAGAATCTGGCGGCGGGCGAGCCGTCTTTGGTTTCCCCGGCATAGGCGTCGTAGAAGCCGTGCTCGATCAAGATCGCCTTTCCCCGGTAGAATCTTCCGGTGTCGTTCTCAACTCTTTCCAGTGATCGGTCGCCGCCACAGGAAACGCAGTTACAGACTGCAACGCCGGAGCTCCCGATCCTTCTCCTCGGATTTCAGCCCAATCTCACATCGTTTCTCCCAGCGCCTCAATTTACCTACTGTTTAGATCAATTTCACCAGAGGTCTCGGGATTGTCGGTGTGGTCGGAGTTGCCGAAGCTTGGATCGGTGGGCGATGTGTTCGCCGGTGAGGATATGGGACTGCTGCGTCGGTATTGGTGGTGCAACATCATATAACTCCTCTGCGTCGATTTCATCAATAATCGACATCACCCTGCTGTTCCGACAACCCTTTTCTCAATGGACCTGTTCGATACCTTATTCTTGAACGATCCCCCTCCCCCCCTGCCTTCTTCTTCTTCTTCTCTTCCTAGGAGAAAGACAAAGAGTTTAATTTACCTTCTTCTTCGGGACGGGATTAGGTGCTAACTCTTATAGGGGTTAGCACCGTGATAACTAGCAAAAATCACTACGGATTATTATAAAATCAATACAACATCTAAGCTAAATCACTACTAATTCAAACTAGTAGTAGTTTTTCCCTTGGTTAGGACGATGCTAACTATTGTACAATTAGCACCGTAGCCGTTCCCTTCTTCTTCTCTTCTTACTGCTTTGTCAGTGAAAATGAAAAGCCAATTACATATGTTTCCTTATTGCATCTTAATAATTTTTGCAAATTAACTCATTTCAATTACACTGCGGAAACACCAATCTAATTCTCTTATAATTGCAATTAGTGAGTCAAAGTCAATTTTATAATTTCCTTAATGCTAACCACAAATATTTTGAAACAAACCACATATACCACAAAAAATACCATAAATATTTCATAAACACACCATAAACTTCTTAATGCAAACTAGAAACATAAAAAAGCAAACCATAAACGTCCTAATGCAGACCACAAATCTCCTAAAACAAACCACAAATCTCACAAAGCAAACCACAACATTTGCGAAAGCACATCAGAAACCTCCTAAATCAAACCACAAACACAGTAAATCAAACCACAAAAAAACTTTTTAATGCAAACGAGAAACCTCCTAATGCATACCACAAATCTCCTAAAACAAACCACAAACCTCACTAAGCAAACCACAACATTTGCGAAAGCACACCAGAAACCTCCTAATGCAAATAACAAACACGGTAAATCAAACCACAAAAAGCAAACCAGAAATCTTGCATACCACAAATCTCCTAAAACAAACCACAAACCTCACAAAGCAAACCACAACATTTGCGAAAGCACACCAGAAACCTCCTAATGCAAATAACAAACACGGTAAATCAAACCACAAAAAGCAAACCAGAAATCTTCTAATGAAAACCACAAATATATTAAAACAAACTAAAAACCTCACAATGCAAACCACAAAATTTTTGAAAGCAAACCAGAAATTTCTCAATGCAAACCACAAACACGATAAAGCAAACCACAAAAAGCATAAAAAAGTAAGAGAAACCAAACCATAAATCTCACAATGCAGACCATAACATCCGGTCAACGAAGTTCATTGACCGAACTCCGATGACCGTCAGTGAGCAGATTCCGACGCCGATATGCATATTCCGGCCCCAATGACTAGATTCTGACGCCGGTAAGCATATTCCGACACCGATAAGCATATTCCGACGACAAATAGCATATTCCGGCGACAAAAAACATATTCCGGTGACCGACGACCGGTGGCAGAATTCCGGCGACCAAAATATTGGACATAATTATTATTATTATTTTTTAAACATTTTTTCATAATGACAATTATACCCCTTTTTTTATTTTACACTAGGTCAACTAAGCTAATAAAAAGTCATCAAAATCTTAGCTTCCTATTGGTTGGAGACTAGTGTTGTTATAATAACAACAAATATGGTGTTGTCACCATATCCGCTCCCCTGTTTCTTTTTCTTCTCAATGTTCTTCATGAAGCTTGATTGGCATAATCATATATTAAAATGTGATACATGTGCACTCATATTATCTTTTTTGCTGATTTAATGCAGGATTACATAAGCATTCATATTTGTCTATGCTGTTTCCTTGTATTACCCTTCTCTTTTGTTTGCTTGAAGGGTGGAGGTATCACTATTGTTCATTTTTTTTTTTAATTAACATGTCTTGAGATGTTAGAATAATCTGCATGCTTATGTTTTCGAACTGTTTTTCTCCTTTTAGTTTTAAAGGTGTACGTATGTGTCAACTGCATGTTCTTTATGCTTGTGCAGTTGTATCGTGTTGCGATGGACAAGGATTAGTTCTTTGTGTGGTGATCATCAGAAATTTTTTTTTTTTTTGATGAAGGTGAAAGATGCATAAAAAAAAGAGGAAAGGACACGAGCCAGAGAATTGCACAAGAGGTGCAAACTCCCAGCCCAACAGTACAAAAGGAATCAGCAAAACAATCCCAGGGGAAACATCCCCCAACCGAACAGAAACAAAAAACAAAAAACAACTCACAAAGGGGAAAAGGGGACAAGACACCAAAACATCCCCAGCAACACAACCAATCTCAAACTACAGCGACTGCAGTAACACCACAACACCACCGCTAAGGACAGAAAAGCAGAAAAGCTACAGACTAACTATATCCCATGCCTTCCATCCAATCCCACACTTGCTCCCTGCAGATCCTACCATGGGCAGCCAGCCCTTCCAAAATTGCGACCAATGACTTCTTGAAAACAACAGCAGGACTGAGAGCTTGATCTCTAAAGATTCGCTGGTTTCTTTCCCTCCAAACCTGCCAACAAATCACATGTAGAGCACCATACAAGACCCAATCATTCATATTATCTGGTTTATTGCTGTCCCATCTCCTAATGGTTGTTAAGATGTCGCTCCCATGCATGATCAGATTGCTACATCTTCTTCCCATCTCACTCCAAACTTGCATGGTGAAGGGACATTCAACGAACAAATGATTAATAGTTTCCTCCGAGTTGTAGCACAAAGAGCATCTATTGGCCAAGGCCCATCCTCTCTTCTGCAGATTATCCAAGGTAAGTATTTTGTTGTGCGCCACCAACCACATGAAAGCTCGAATCTTGGTAGGAACTTCTCCACGCCAAACAGAATCATTTGGGAAGTCGGGCACGCCAGTGCAGCTTCTGCTAATCCAGTGCCTGTACAAGAGACAAACAGAAAGCCTACAATCCGGATTTTCCGACCAGACCAGCTTACTTGGCCCGAACGGGACAATATTAGAAACCTCAGAAAGGATAAGATTATACAAGTTTGATCTCTCTCTCTCAACCCCCCCCCCCCTTCTCAAAGTGATATTAAAATCAATATTCCATTCTGTGTGCGTACCTGTATTGCTGGCAAGGTCCGACACGCGGGCATCCGGCATGGCGGCGACAGCAGCAACTCTTGGAAAGGTTTCGGCCAAAATAAGGTTTGGAATCCAGCAATCTTTCCAAAAGGATACCCAAGCACCACTCCCTGGTTCGATATGGCAAACATTCCAGAAGGAGTCAGAAACTTTTGTAATATTAGCCCAAACCGACCCTCCATATCCGTTCCTACATCTTTTACTTTGCCATTCCGAATCAGAAGGAAATTTAATGGAGATCAGCTCCCGCCACCAACTGCCTCTGTCATTAGCATACTTCCATAACCACTTAGTTAAGAGTGCCTTATTGAAGCAGCTTAAATCCTTAACTCCAAGACCCCCCTTCTCTTTTAATGCTTTACACAAATCCCATTTAACAAGAGGGATTTTCCGTTCTTCTCTAGCCCCGCACCAAATAAATCTTTTCTGAATTCTTTCCATTTTCTTAACTGCTCCTCTAGGGGCTTGGAACAAAGAAAAGTAATAAACTGGTTGGCTTCCCAAAACTGCATTATTCAGAACCAAGCGACCGCCAAGTGAGAGATACTTGCCTTTCCATCCTGCTAAACGCTTTTCAAATTTCTCAATGATAGGATCCCAAATGGCACTCGAATTAACCTTAGCTCCAAGCGGAAACCCCAGGTACTTTGTGACATTAGTAGTCCAATTACAACCAAACATAGCAGCAAAATACTCCGGGTTAGGGACATCCCCAACAGCAATCATCACCGATTTTTCAAGATTGATCTTAAGCCCTGTGATGGCTTGGAAACAAACAAGAGTAGCCAGGATGTTGAGCACTTGATCCGTGGAAGCATCGCAAAGGACCAGCGTGTCATCTGCGAACAATAAATGGGTGACCTCACCACTCCCTCTTATCTCATCCATACAGAAACCCCTAATTTTGCCTTCCTCTTTAAGCTTGGACAGCAAAAACGAAAGCAGCTCCATAACCAGCACGAACAGTCCCAGCGATAACGGGTCTCCTTGGCGAAGACCCTTCTCAGATTTAAAGAACCCTTTGGCTTCGTGCTTCCCCATTAATAATTGTCGAGATTACCGGCGAGCACATCGTCCCACGGATCCACTCACCCCATTTCCTTGGAAACCCCATGGCAAAGAGAACTTTAAACATACCACTCCAACTAACATTATCAAACGCCCTCTCAATATCCAGCTTAAACATTAATCCCGGTTTCCGACTTTTCTTTCTGCTGTCCAAGAGTTCAAAAGCAATAAGACCTGCCTCCGAGATTTGTCTACCCCGAACCGAAGCTTGTTGAGAAGGAGAAACAAGTTTTGGGAGCACCATGCTAAGCCTTCGCGCCAAAATCTTGCTAATTAGTTTGTTTAGGCTTCCCATCAGACTAATAGGCCTAAGGTCCTTAATGTCCTCCACCGCATCTCTCTTTGGGACAAGACACAAGAAAGAGTGGGTGGCGCACAGCGGAAGAGAACCAGACTCGTGAAACTCGATCAAGGCTTGGAGCACCTCAATACGAATAAAATCCCAGCACTTCTTATAGAAGTCCCACGAGAAACCATCAGGCCCTGGAGCTTTCCACCCATCACTATCCCTAAGACTCTCCAAAACCTCGCTTTCCGAGAAATTGGGCACAAGAGAATTAGCTTCAGCATCACTCAACCTGGTCGCCCCAAAATCTCTTGGAAAGGGGCGCTTAACAACAGTTTCCTTGCAGAAGGAGACGTAAAAATCGACCACCCCTTTAGCCACTTCCTCCCTACCTTCGAACCTCACCCCATGAATATACAAACAATCAACCATGTTAAATTTCTTCTTAAAATTGGCCATCACATGAAAGAATCTCGTATTATCGTCCCCAAACTTCAGCCAGTGTTCCTTAGCTTTCTGCTTCCAAGAAATTTCCTGGAGAAAAAGAAGTATGCTCACCTCCACTTTGAGTCCCTGTCTCTCCCTCACCTCATTATCAATCAGTAATCTGCCCTCCTAGGATGAGTCCAGCTCTTTAATTCTAGCCAGAGCTTCTTCAATCTGGGTATTAACATTCCCGAAGACCCTCTTGTTCCAATCCTTAATTAAACCTTTCAGATTCTGCATTCTCTTACACCACCGAAAGGCTGCCCCTCTACCTTCAATAACCGTCCTCATCCACGTTTCCATTTCCACAAAGAACCTATCATCATGGAGCCACATGATTTCAAACTTCCATGGTCTTTTGACTCTCCCTGGGTCTCCCCATCTGATAAGCAGCGGATTATGGTCCGATTCCACGCGCTCAAGAGCCATCAAAGAACAATTAGGGAACAAGCTGTTGAAATCCGAGGAGACAAAAACTCTATCAATACGTGACAGAGAATTGCTCCCATCACCCCTGCACCAAGTAAACAGACTGCCACTAAGAGGGAGTTCTACAAGGGCATTACTCTCAATACAGTCATTAAACTCCTCCATTAGATTAACATTCCTTCTAGCCCCTCTATAGTCATCATGGTTACGCACCAAGTTAAAATCTCCTGCAATACATAGAGGAACCTCTGAGGCCAAACACAGCTCGTTGATCTCCCGAATGAAGGCCAATTTATTCTCTCTATCTTGCGGGCCATAAACAACCGCAAGAGACCAGATTTTCGACGTGCTCAGCTCTTGGAAAAGAATAAGCAGGTAAAATGTTCCAATTCTCGTGTCCAAGACTTGGAAAAAAATTTTATCCCAGAAAATTGCGATCCCACCTGTACTATTATCAGCATTCTTAGCTGTCCACCCCCTGTCTCTGTTTCCGCTGACATCCGAAATAAGATCATCATTGCACTGATTCCACTTGGTTTCAATAAGACCCACGATACTAGCCCTTCTGCGAGCAAGTAACCTCTTAACCCTTCCTCTCTTACCGCGATCGCCCAAACCTCTGACATTCCACACAATAAGAGACTGATTCATCATATCTTAGAAGTAGAACCGTCCTCTCCCGTCCTCTTACTTCTTCTGGACCCAACAACCGGGGCTTCAACAAGCCCTAACCTACGCTTCTCCATTTCTAATTTTGACCTGTGAGGTCTCACCTTCCGCTGATGAAGTATCCTGGCCTTATTCTCAATGATTCGCTCAACTCCGGCTTGACCATCTTCGTGTTCCAGATTGAACAAGGAACCCATTTCTCTACTTCTAGCAATTAGGGAGTCCACATCAAATGGGAATTCATCCAGCCTCCACTCTGATCCCTGGCTATCGGGAACGCAGGAAGGGGATGGAAGTTCTGAATCTATTTCAGCAATCTGGGATACCCCGATGCTTGACGCTGGCGAATCTGGGTGGGTTGCGGTCAGTTGGTATTGGGACGAGGATGAAGTGGGGAGGTCGACTGGTATGTGATTAGGGGAGTGGGTTGCAGGGGAGGAGGAAAAAAGGATGATGCTTGATTGTGCGGGTTCAAAGACAGGGTCGGGTTCGGATGAGGGGAAAGTGTCAATCCAGGGGGAGATACGGGCTTGGGTTGTGGATGTAACAAGGCTGGGTTTGGCAATTGTAGGTTGGAGGGAAGAGAAGAGGGTCCTGGGCGGGTTAGAGAAAGAGATTAACGTCTGTGGCGGGTGGGTAGAGAATAGTCGGTTAAAGATTTGGAGGTTGGGTAATGGACGAGGTATTGGGTTTAGAATGATGTGGGTAAGAATAGATGGGCCCCGGATTCTAGGGAAAGGGAAGGGCTCATCCAGAACATGGTTGATGGGCCTCTGATTAGATTCAACCATCATGCAAGAGGGGCCAATTACCTTCGACATCCCCGATCCCAACGTATCAGTGGGCTTGGCCCAGATAGGCCCGAACTTCCTGACCCAGACTTTTTTAACCCGGCTTCGATGCACTGGCCCGATTGGAGACAATGGGCGGCCTGAGTTGCGAAACCTACCTTCCCTCCCTTTATTCGCCGTCATGCAGCCACGCGAGTGACCGTTCCCATGCAACGCTTCAGCTTCCGCAATTAATCGCATCGACCCTCTTCTCGATTGAAAGTCCGAAACTGATGCCGCCTCCTCAAGGTTCGCCCGCGCGACTTTCAACAGGTACCATCTACCGGCGAAGAAGATTGGAATACAATCCGGCAAACAATTATCAACTCTGACCCGAATTCTGATAAAATCGGCTGACCAGTGATTCCAATCCACTTCATCTAAAGACCCACAGAATTTTCCAATTTCTTTGATGAGGTCGACGCTTTTCAGATGACAGGGTATTCCGGTAACCAGAATCCACAAGGAATCTGAATCGCCTCCCCTACTCTCTTCTTTCCAGTGCGAAACTTTGACTGACAGATTCTGAAACCTGCACTGATCGAAATTTCTAACGCGCACTGCTTGATGCCAGCTCGGACAGATAAGCAACCAATTTCCAATCCCTTTGTCAATCCAATCGTAGACAGAATAGCTTCTCCATTATCAACAACTAATGCAGAATAGAAGCATTCATTAATTGATGTAAAATATTAAATATGTCAGCTTAGAGAAGTGCAAGCATGCTAACATGCATATCATTTGTAAATCAATCTAAATTCAAGTTGTTGATTAAAAATCACAAGTTTGATCTGTCAACGTGAATGCTAGGATTGGATGATCTCTGTTGCCAAACTTCACTTGCAACGTAAGATCTCTGTTAAACTCAGCTACACATCAAAGTTGCAATTCTTGTGAATAGGTTTTGATATTAGTTCCTACTGGCCCTTTTATATGATAATCACTTAGTTCTGATTTATCAGGATATATTAATATATGTTTTGTGTGTGGGTATGTATATATATATATTATTTATGTCATCCAATTTGGGAGAATCCAGGAAAAGGGTTCAGGTAAAGCATAAAAGAAGAAGTTCTTGAATAGTGTACTGGCATGTGGATACGAATCAATCACATAAGGGAATGATAGCGTATGCTGCAAGTCACAGAACTAAACTATTTTCTCTATGTCATGGTATCACCATGATCGAGTCAAGTGCATTCTGCTGAGATTGGCAGAAAGTGTTTTCATGCAAGCATAACCATGGTTCAGTTAAGTGAAAATTGGCATTGGCCTTTCTTTTCCATTGTGATTGATTGGGTGGAATCAGTTTAGTTTGATTGACGATCATTTATGCTGTGCTGCTGGACCTCAACTTTTACATTATACCATGATAAATTCGACTTTAAGTCCAATAGGGGTAATCCAATCATTAGACATTCTCTCAATCAGTTGTGCCTTAAATAGTGTAAACATGGTGTGTATTTCAAGTTTTAAACTTTGGTTTCATGTCTCAAAAAAGTCACTTGATCTTTTTCTCATAATAGTACAAGTGATGGTACTTATCTTTACAATGATGTTGCCAAAATGCTCCTCCCTTAATTTCGCATGAAAAGCAGGGCTCGTTTGGAAGTTGCGATTGTTTTGTTGAGATTGTTATTGTGCATGTATTGTTTACAATGTATCGTTTTTTTGTTTTTTATGGGTACTGTCACATACCAACTCTTGGCCGTGCGGCACTTAGCACTCAAGTCTCGTTAGAGCGCTAAGTCAGCCTTGCTCGTATTCACTCAAACTCACAAGTATGGAGAAAAGCTCTAGAGATGGAAACTCTCAATTTCTGGATGAATGAAAAGTGATGGAGAGGGCTGCTTATATAGGCATCCTCTCCACTAAGTACAATGTATATGGCCGTCATAAATGAACGAATCTAGAAGTCCCCCCATACATGAACTTGCCCCATACATGAATGTAATAAATAAGGTGCATGAATAAAAGATAGATAAGGGGGATGCATGTACATTGGTGCATGAATCGCAAGATGCATGCATGTGCCTACATCCTTCTAGAAGTCTCTAGAATCTTCTGCGTAACATTCTCCCCCACTCAATCTCACGATGCCCTCGTTGCGGACTCCTCATGAAATGCCTCGATCAAGTCTTTGTGACGCCATAGCGAAAGCTCCTTCTCCCAAGTGACTTCGTTTTCTGGTCGTCCCTTCCACTTGACAAGATATTCCGCGTAGCTTGGGTGAACCATGATCTCCTCCACTTCATGCTCATGTGTTGTGGTGACGAGAGTTGGTGCCCTCGTCGACTCCTTCTGCCCTCCATCTTCCTTGTCTTCATGATATGGCTTCAATTGACTCACATGGAAGACATGGTGAATCTCCAAGTGCGATGGCAACTCGACTATGTACGCCACCGTGCAAATCCGCTTCACAATCGGATATGGCCCTTCATATCGTCGCATCAGCCCCTTGTGCACATTTTTGAGGTGCTTGAATCGATGAGGGAAGAACTTCACCATCCCCAAGTCTCCCTCCTCGAATTCCAAGTGACGCTGCTTCTTATCCGCCCACTTCTTCATCTTCTTCTTTGCTCGAGCGAGATAAGACTTAGCCAACTCCATATTCTCGTGCCATCCTCGTGCAAACTTGTAGGCAGATGGGTTGTTGCCCTTGTACCCCGTCGTCACCGTATTAGGTGTCAAAGACTGTTGCCTGGTAGCCAACTCGAATGGGCTCATGCTCATGGCTTCACTTCGCTATAAGTTGTAGGAGAATTGGGCTACATCTAATAGCTTCACCCAATCCTTCTGGTTAGCACTCACATAATGCCTCAAGTAGACCTCCACCAAAGCATTGACCTGCTCGGTTTGCCCATCCGTATGAGGATGAAAGCTCGTGGAGAAGTTTAGATCGGAGCCCATCATCTTGAACAACTCCTCCAAAACTTGCCGGTGAAGCGGCCATCTCTATCGCTGATGATGTTAACCGGGATGCCCCAATACTTCACAACATGCTTGAAAAACAAGCGGGCTGCATCCTCGGCCGTCATGTCTTTGGGCCCTGCGATGAAGACGCCATACTTAGAAAATCAGTCGACGACGACCATGATGGAACCACACTCTTGGATTTTGGGAAGGCCGATGATGAAATCCATGCTAACGCTTTCCTAAGGCCGTTGTGGAGGTGGTAATGGCTCAACAAGCCCGCTGGACTCCGCTGCTCCATCTTGTCTTGCTGGCAAACAAGACAAGTCTTGACGTAGAGTTCCACGTCGTCCTTCATACGAGGCCAATAGTAAGCCTCCTCATTGAGAGCTTGTGTGCGCTCAATGTCGGGATACCATCCCACTTGGAGTCGTGGCACTCCTTCATGATCTCCCTTCGTAGGTTGTCCCACCGCGGCACGAACACCCGCTCCCCCTTAGTCACGATGAGTCCACCTTTCATCCAAAACCGGTGAGTCTTCCCTTGTTTGATGTACTCGACCACGGTTTTGGCGAAGGGGTCGTGCCCAAGGCCTTCTTCAACCCTTTCCTTCAAGGGGAATTGCGGCTGGCTGATGGCGGCGAGTGTGCTCTTCCGGCTAAGAGCATCGGCAACAAAGTTGGCTTTCCCCGGCTTATACTCCAGCACAAAGTCGAACTCTGCGAGGAAATCTTGCCACCTTGCTTGCTTGGGCGTGAGCTTCTTCTGTGTGAGGAAGTAACTCGTCGCCACGTTGTCCGTCCTTATAACGAACTTCGACCCAAGCAAGTAATGCCTCCACGTTCTCAAACAATGGACCACCGCCGTCATCTCTTTCTCTTGCATCGCATATCTCCTCTCGGCCTCATTGAGCTTGCGGCTCTCAAATGCAATTGGGTGTCCCTCTTGCATCAACACTCCACCGATTACAAAATCGGAAGCATCCGTTTGGACTTCATACGCCTTGGTTGGATCGGGAAGTGCTAGCACTGGCTCCTTCGTCACCGCATCCTTCAAGGCTTCAAATGCTTCGCGGCACCGATCTGACCATTCCCAAGCCTTGTTCTTCTTTAGAAGATCCGTCAAGGGTGCTGCAAGAACGGAGTATCCCTTGATCAATCTCCTATAATAGTTGGCCAGGCCGAGGAATGATCGCAACTCGGTGACCCTTGTTGGTGGCTCCCATCCTTGTATCGCCTCCACCTTGGCTTCGTCCATCTTTAGCTTGCCTCCACCAATGATGTGGCCGAGGAAAGGAACCTTCGCGGCTGCAAACGTGCACTTCTCCTTCTTGACGTAGAGCTCGTTGTCTCGAAAGACTTGGAACACTTGTCGTAAGTGCTCGGCATGTTCATCGAGTGTGTTGCTATACACCATGATGTCATCCAAATGCACCACCACGAAGCGATCCAAGAACGGCTCGAATACTTAGTTCATCAAGGTGCAAAAAGTAGCAGGAGCGTTGGTTAGACCAAAAGGCATAACTAAGAACTCATATGAGCCATACCTCGTCACGCATGTCGTCTTCACCTTGTCCCCCTCGGCTATCCTCACTTGGTAGTACCCTGAGCGAAGATCAAGCTTCATGAAACACTTTGCTTCTCCGAGTTGATCAAACAAGTCACCAATATTGGGGATTGGCCACTTGTTCTTCACTGTGAGCTTGTTAATAGCTCGATAATCGATGCACATCTGCAACGAACCATCTTACTTCTTCTGGAACAACACAGGTGCTCCATAGGGGGATATCGAGGATTGGATGAAGCCATCATCCATCAAGTCCTTGAGTTGCTTCCTCAATTCCTCCAACTCGGGAGGGGCCATGCGATAAGGTGCTCTTGCTAGTGGCGTCGCCCCTTGCTCAAGCTCGATCTTGTGATCGACTTCTCTTCTCGGCGGAAGCTTCTTTGGTAGTTCCTTTGGCATCACATCCACGAACTCCTCCAACACGCCCTCGATGAGAGGTGTTGGAGCCACCGAGCCTCCTTCTTCCTTTGCTCGCAAAGTGACAAGGAACGTGGGTTCCATTCTCTTCATTCCTTTCACCAATTGCATGGCAGATAAAGCTCTCTTTGGCCCTTCTTCGCGCAACATCTTCACCGCGCAAAACTTATCTCCCTTGTCAAGGCAGAGAGTGTTGGAATTCATTGCCATCATCGCGCCCTCTTTCTCCATGAAGTTGACGTCAAGAATGACCAGATGATCATCCATAGTGATGACGCTGAAGTCGGCAACACCTTCCCAACCTTCGATCTTCAATGCCACGTTCTTGGCAACACCATGGATGGGTATTGCCTCGGAGTTGACGGTCTTGAGCGATCCTTGCCTCTTCTCGTAGGCAATCCCCAAGCGCTCCGCCTCCTCCACTCGAAGGAAGTTGTCGGTCGCACCGGTGTCAACCAATGCCTTTGACTTGCCTCCTTCGAATTGGGTGATCACAAAGAATCTCCGCTTGCTAACTTCGTTGGCGCTAGACTTCGCCGCGCCTAGCCTCCTCATGGAGCCTAGCTTCCCTTCATCTTCCCTAGCATTCTCCTTGGTCTCGCCTTCTTGTTTCTCCAAGGATGCTCTTCTTTGGGAAATCTCGCACCTTATGTGGACCGTTGCAAAGGAAACAAGACATGGGGTATCATAGTTGCCAGATTTTGCTCCCTTGCTCGAGCCTCCATGTTGGTACGAGCCTTTTCCTTCTTTGGAGTGTTGTCGATGATCTCCTCCTCCTTTGCTCTTCGAGTTCTTTGACTCCTTCGGCCTATCACTCTTCTTGTACTCCGTGAGAGCCTCTGCCGTTGCCAAAGCAGTAGCAAGATCTTGCACTCCACGCCTCTCGAGCTCCAACTTTGCCCAAGGGTGCAATCCGAAAAGGAATCCAAACAAAGCCTCCTTGTCCGGTAGATCGGGGATCTCGAGTAGCAATTCCGAGAACTCCTTGACATAGTCACGAATTCCGCCGGTGTGGGTGAGTCGTCAAAGCTTTGCACGAGCTTCCATTTCCACATTCTCCGGGTAGAACTGCCTCTTGATTTCCCTACGAAAATCCTCCCATGTGTCAATCACACATGTGCCTCTCTCTATATCACCCTGCCTCCTCCTCCACCACACCATGGCCGTGTCGACCAAGTAAAGGGAGGCGGTGCGCACCATGACTTCATTGTCATTAATTCCTGAGGCCTTGAAATACTGTTCAAGGATCCAGAGCAAATTCTCTAATTCCCTCGCGTTCCTCGACCCACCGAAGTTCTTCGGCCTTGGAACATCTACTCGTGGTGTAGATTGAGTCGCGACAGGTCCGTTAGCCACGGCTCGTTTGACGAGATTGAGCTCTCCTCGAAGCTCGTCAAATTCTTCCCTCACTTCGTCCACCTGGCCTCAAACGGTCTCCCTCAAGGAGTCGATGGCGTTGGTGATGATGGTCACAAACTCGTCTCTGAAAGCTTCTAACCCCACCTCCAAGCCTGCCATTCGAGTGCCCATGCCTTGCATGTCGTCCTTCGAAGTCTGCAACTCTGTGCTGACTTGATCGAATTTCAACTCCATGTCCTCGAACATGGTTGTATGCTTGGCAATCTTCGTTCCGCCCTCGTGAGCCTCTCCTCGATTGCAACCAAAGGCTCTCGAGTAGATCTATCACGATTCTTCTTGTTGTTTGGATCCTTCTTCTTCTCACGACCGCGTTGTTGCTCATTGTTGAGAACTTAGCTTCCTGATCCAGCCATATCTTCGAGGTTCTTTCTCACTTGCTGAGCTACGACCTTGGCTCTGATACCACTTGTCCCGAACCAACTCTTGGCCGTGCGGCACTTAGCACTCAAGTCTCACTAGAGAGCTAAGTCGGCCTTGCTCGTATTCACTCAAACTCACAAGTATTGAGAAAATCTCTAGAGATGGAAACTCTCAATTTCTGGATGAATGAAAAGTGATGGAGAGGGCTGCTTATATAGGCATCCTCTCCACTAAGTACAATGTATATGGCCGTAATAAATGAACGAACCTAGAAGTCCCCCCGTACATGAACTTGCCCCATACATGAATGTAATAAATAAGGTGCATGAATAAAAGATAGATAAGGGGGATGCATGTACATTGGTGCATGAATCGCAAGATGTAGGAAAAAGTCCAAAACTACCACTGTTTAAAAAAAATTACAAAAATACCACCCATTCCCAACAATTTCCAAAAATACCATCGTTTATTAAAAACTGCACCTCTAATGGGCGGTTAACATACAAACCGCGCCTCCTGGCATCGGTTTACATTATAACCGCCTCGCCAACAGGCGTTTTTAAATTCCAGCTAAAACCGCTTCTGGAAGGCGCGGTTCATATACTAACCCTACCACAAAACGCTTCAAGAGGAAGCGTTTAAAGGTCGGCATGATAGACCGCCCCACCAGTCGGCGGTTTACCATGTCCAGACATAAACCGCTGCCCCAAAGCGCGGTTTGTGCCTGGTCACCTGACAGCAGACATGTCGGCATGCAGGGGGTGGGGCTACATGGCAGACCTAAAACCGCTCAACCACACCCCCCCCCCCCCCCCCCCCCCCCCCCCCCCCCCCCCCCCCCCGCCGCGGTTTGTACTGGAAAATTCGCCTCTAAAAGGTTGTTTTAGAGAAATATACATTATCTAATAAACATTAATTTTAACATAACTAAAATAGTTTTCTAAGATGCAATATTAATTAAATCAAGGTTGTTTTAGAGAAATATACATTATCTAATAAACATTAATTTTAACATAACTAAAATAATTTTCGAAATTTAAGTATAATGATTTTTTGTACACATATACATAAAATCAAATATATTATTTTGTTAATCGTATTGATTATTTTCAATAATTTAAAGCAATAACAATTAAGTAAATTATTGTACAAACAAATAAATTACTTTAACAAAATACAAATTACAAGTGATGATAAATAATATGTACCTTGTGGTCGTTCCAAACGTCTCTTGAACGATGATTAGCTTGATCGTATAAAATAGTCGGATCAATCGGTCCTTGATCAACATAATATCGTTGATTGTAAATATCAACATCCGGCCCAACCTACGATAGCATAACAACAACATAAATCAATTAGTATATAAATTAAATAAATCATTATAACAACAACAACAATTGGATAAAATGAGTACGTACCGTTTGATAATCATCATAGAAAATGACCTCTTCTTGGATGAAATCGGCCATTTTTTCCAAATCCGGACACAGATTCGACGGTTTTTTAGTGAAAACCAAAGAATTTTTTTTTTGAAGGCAGATCGGACTTAGCCGCAACCAACAAAATAACTAATTCTAAGGTTTTTGGGTGGGGAGGGGGTGGGTAGAGTGAGGAGTTGGAGGGGGAGAGGGGGGAATGGGTTTGGTGTGCAGAAAATGGGAGGGGGAAGGAGGGTTTATATAGGGATGAAACCGCGTGAGGGAGGGGCGGTTTTGTCCTTTTACCCCGCCTAAAACCGCGCCTCAAGCGCGCGGTTAGCTTTCCCCAACAGTCAAACTGCAGCGCGGTTTGACTGAGCGACGCGAATCGCTGAGCTGGCGCGCGGTTTGGCCGTCAGATCGCTTCCCCATCTAGCGGTTGCATGTACCGCCACGTGGCAATGCGGTTTGACAGCCAGGAAGAGTCAAACCGCGTGTTCCAGAGGCGGTTTGTGCTTTAACCGTGCCTTGGAGGCGCGTTTTGTTCTATAACCGCGCCTTCGAGGTGCGTTTTGTGTGGAAGGGTGGTATTTTTGGAAATTCTTGGGAATGTGTGGTATTTTTGTAAAAAATTTTTTAGTGGTAGTTTTGGATTTTTTCCCAAGATGCATGCATGTACCTACATCCTTCTAGAAGTCTCTAGAATCTTCCGCGTACACATTACCCACGGGTTTTTGTCGTAAAAAATTTACAATAACAAGTTCGTATCAAACTTAAAGACAAATATGAATCTCTCAATACAAATTATCCATATATAAAACACCATTCTAGAAAATTCAAGCAAATCACAAATTAACTATACAAATTGTTCAACACCAATCTAGAAAACTCAAGAAAATTGAAGCAAATCACAAATTATCTATAAATAACATGATTAATTGAAAGCTTCTTCCTTTCAATTAAGTTTCTTCACTCTCCACTCTCCACTCGATAACATCAACTTCATTCTACAGAATTAGAAAGAAAAAATTAGACATGTTTCCACAAACATAAATAAGATTAGTTGTTTAGAATATTAAATATACCTAAAAAATTAATTATATGGGTGTGGGCGGGTACCCATGAGGCGGGTTTACCTAAACCCAAACCCAACCCAACCCGGTGAATAGTGAACGAGTTTAAACCGAAACCCGACCCAAAACCCGCCAACACGGATTTTACCCGCGTTGACCTGGTTTGGTCAGGTGGGTGCCCGTGGGTTCGGGTTTTGTTGCCATCCCTACCCGGAATGTATTCTGAGTTTAAACAAACAAAAGGGCATAGGAGGAAGGCCAGCCGTGATAAGAGATTCTGTGGTGAATGAGAATGTTAGAATCTGAACTCCAGCTTAAGCCAATAAGTCATATTCTGAAGTCAGGAATTTGGAGGGAGTTATTATTCTTCACTATCTATCCCAAAGCCACTAAACATGGGTTCCTTCCTTCCCTCCTCCCTCTTGTCTTTTCTCTTTTGGTTAGATGCCTCTCTGTAGCTGCTATGGTGATTAGTGGGTGTGTGTTGTGATGTTGAGAGGAGCCCTTCGAAGGCTCAACTCAAACACTATCCCCAGTTGCCTCTCAGGTGAGGACGTCAATTTTCAAAATATTTCTCAAAGATGAGCACATTGACCTCATACACGGACAACTCTTGTGAATTCAAACTACTCCCTATAAAGCACGCCATATCGACTATCTAGCAATTCAAAGCACATTGACGAGGTAGATGCTAGAGATGTTTGGAACCCTAAAATTTGAATTCTTTTGGGTATAACATCAAGGTTCCAAACACGAAATCTAAGCCATTCAACACACCAAAACACAAGTAATCGATAGCAACCACTCCCGCACAACAATCATCAACGTCTTACATCCATGATTAAGGGAGGCTATCTATTGAATATGGCAAAATCATTTATGAATCATTCAAACATTCATACAATTCCCCCACACTTGAGAGACACATTCTCCTCAATGTGGGAATTCAAAGGTAGGATCACAAATTGCTACCATAGGGTGGTTTGGTGGGTTGGTGTAGGTGCACAAAGGTAGGCCTTCATTGATCTAGAGTTTTGACATTCAAGTGCACACACAAGAAAGGAGGAAAGGATTATCCCAACCTAAAAAAATATTAACTAAACTACCACAAGCATATAGTTTATTTACACATACTAAGATTTAAGAAGAAAAATAAAGAAAAGATAGAAGCCCTCAATTCCAAGTTGCCTTTGATGTTCAGTTGGAGCATGTGGTAGTTGCACTTCGGAAGGTCCTTCTTGCGAGTATGGTCCATAATAGTCCGTAGACGCCTCCGTTAGTTGCTTTGCTATGCTTGTTGTGTTTGCTCCTCGATTTGAGGTCATGGTTCTTCTCTTGGGACTTGTGCTTCTTCTAATCGAGGCGGCTCCGATTTCTTCGTTGGTGAGGGCTAAGAGGTGCATAGGTAGATCCCCACACTTAAGTGTTACAAAGTAGAAACTAGAGGTGCATAGGTAGAAATGCATGTTGTAATAACTATGGTCGAGTTCTAAATGCATAAAAACAAGGATATAGTTTCTTTCTAGAGGTTTTTATACTCAACCGAAGGATAGAATCAACTCATTAGACAAGAACCAAGTCTTGAACTAAAGGCTCTGAAAGCACAAGCACAAAATTTGAAGTAAGCCAAAGCTGCAAACTCAAGGATCATGCATCATAGATTCAATCTCGTCATAAACACACTCCCAAGGATCTTATCTTAAATTTTCAAGTTCAATTTAAAATCAATGGATCAAGAAAAAAACAAGTTTTATGTGGTTTGCGCATTTCATCAAGCACTTGGTGGGCGAGATTCAAACTCCACAAATCCACAAAAATGAAGCCCACCGAGTCCTCTAAACACACATATAGCTTAATAAGCATGCATTCTATGATCCTATTTCACTAGCCATACCATTCCCCTAGCCCTAAGTAACTAAGATGGTAGACTAGCACACATGCTTAACAACAAGATTTGCAACCATTCAATAAGCAACTAGACAGTCTCCAAACAATGCTTCATGCAACTCTTGACATAGAAGGGATTCATTGACTATATAATATTATTTACAATCTAAAGCAATATCAAACATGAAAATTTTATTTAGGAAAAGTAGCAAAATGCAAACCGGTTGTGGGGTACTTCCCAACAAGTAGGGTTCAAAATGGCCTTGACCCCTTCCTGACCCACTCTGACTCGTCCCTAAAGGTTCAAGATGTATAACTGACCCGTCCTTGTCTCCTTCTTGACCATGTCTGACCCTTAAAGGTTGGGACGGGTCGGGTTAGTGGGTCAACCCTAATCTACAAATTACTTTTTACAAATTAAGTTTGGATACCCAAAATTATTTTTTTTCACAATTTAGTACCTAATTTTTTTTTTACAAATAAGTCCTTAAATTTTGGTGGTAAATTACATTTTGGTAACCAAAATTTTTTATTTTTACAATTTAGTACCTGTTGCAACTGTCCCTCGGGTCGGGTCGCATTCGCTTTTGGAGTCGCCATCGATCTTACTTGGGTGGATCAAACACCTTTCGGTCGGCTCTAACCTTAGGGTCGGAATCGAGACATGGTCTCCGAAATATAAATACAGTTTCGGGAGAACGGTTACGTGTGTGGATGTGAAATCACACCCCACAACTCTCAAAATTGGTACTACTTAAGTCGATAAGTTCTATACGTGTTGGGTGTATTTTAATAATTATATATTTTTAGGGTCCCACTGGACCACTAAAGAATTTTATCGTATTAGTTTATAATTTGATTATACGCCCACTGACGTTCATTTAAAAGATAAATTTTGTAAGTTGTATGTACTCGAAACTTATTGGTTGCCTACGTACCCGTAACACGGGATCAAAGTCCACATAGTACGTTAATCTTACTATGGACTCATCGAGATTCTTATTTGACCTCTAAATGTTGATTGTGGTGGAGTTTCAGCTTCTGACTTGCTCTCGGAATTATGAGTACCTGGGATGAATTGATTTTGCCTAAAAAGGATTTCTTATCATGGAAGCTCTTGCTTGAGGTCCCTTTTGTTGTATCTTGAGATTGATCGGCAAAGACCTTGACTTGGTGCAGGCGGTAGGTACTTCAATTTCTAACTAAGGGCCACCTAATTTGTAAGTCCACATGGTTTTTTTTTCCTTTTTTTATGTAGGACTTACCTAGTTTTGTTATGTCCCCATCTATGCTTCTATTTTTCCTTGAATCTTTTTTTTTTTTTTTTTTGTTAACACAAGTATAGGCAGGTCGAGAGTCTGTTTTGAGAATGTGGGTGCCTTTTGTCAGTTAGGCTGATTTGGCTATTCTTTTCTCGAAGAAGCGAGATTGCTGATGTTATGTGCTTGTTCGTATAGATGAGCGCTTCATGTGTGTGATTCCTTGGTTTGGATATTGCATCCTTGAAATTCCCCAATCCTCTAGTCATGACACTCAGTGAGAAGTTTTCTATCCATAATGTTGTGTCCATTATGCATCAGGATTTGGCTATTTGACTTTTTGTGCACTCGAGTCCCGATCTGTTAGCAAAAGTCGACTATAGTGAAATTGAGATTCTACAAGTAGCATGATGTTGTATACTCGTTACACCTTTTGGCTATTAATTTTGACTCATGAGTTTATATGAACACGTATAGAGTGTTCATACTCCTAACGCCGGTGGGGCGCTCAAGCTCTCGACACCAGTGGGGTGTTTAAATCATAAACACCAGTAGGGTGTTCGCATTTTCTTAGCATGGCATTCTCATGGCTTAACTTGAAAATAAAATTGAATTTGTATGTCTTTCATTTTTGAAGAAAATAAAAAAGAACCCAAAGTGGCATTCGTTATTTTGATAAAAACCATTGACGCGAACTCTTAAATTAAGATTGATAATGGTCACCCAATGCTCCAAAAGAGGTCGAAATGGGAAAAAACTTTTATTCATGACGATGAAAGCAAAAGTGGTACATATTTTGTCATGACAAATTATCTCGATATTTTATTTACTAGATCGGATCAACATTATCCTTGAATCTAGCTTTGCCAGGATGTATGCCTACTAAATCCCATGAGCTAGTAGTTGATTATTGTTGACGTCTGGACATTTTGGCTCTTCTTCGAACTTCAATCAGCCAGCGTTCATCATTTGTTGGACTTTGATCTTGAGCGATCAACAATATTTAGTAGAGTGTCCTGCGACTCCTGAGTGGTAAGCACAATGTTGCTTTGACTTGTACCATTTTGGATATGGAGGTTGCATAGGCTTAGATGGTATTGGGGAAATTAGGTGACTTTGAAGGAGTTGAGGAAAAAGTTCAGTGTATGTAATGGGGATAGGTTCAATTTGGAGAGGTTTCTTGTATCTCCCATAATTACTTTGTTCTTGGTTATTTCGTGGTGGTGTGACTCGTGTCGGGCTCTGGATGGCTCGTTGAGTAGGAAAATTTGGATGTTGATTAATTATGCCAGAGTTTGCAACATATGGATGAGCTTGAATGACCTGAGGTTGATGATCCCACCTTCTTCCTCTTGATGACTCCGTTTGAGCATAATGGACGTCTGCTTCTCCCCTTCGGGCTTGGTGTGATTTCTTAGAGGCTTCTAGAATTTCCATTCGAGCTTGCTTCAAACCTTTTTCTATTCGTTCTCCGATTACTAGCAAATTGGCAAAGTTGGTTGTGGTAATTCCTACCATAATATGGAACTCTTAGAGTTCCAAAGAAGATTAACACCATTTCTTTTTCTGATGGTGGGGGTTGATAATCTGCAGGTTTCTCTCTCCACCTCTGAGCATATTCTCTAAAAGACTCCTTCTTATTCTTTTCCATATTCTGAAGATCTTCTCGGTCTAGAGCCAGATATTGGTTATGCTTGTAATGTCTCATGAATGCATCGGCTAGGTCTTGTCATCTTCTCACTTTTGTTTTCCCTAATTGCATATACCATCTCAGTGCAGAACTAATCAAGCTATTTTGGAAGCAATGTATCATTAGCCTTTCATCTCGAATATGGTTGGCCATTTTGTTGCAGTACATGACTAGATGAATTTTTGGCATTTGAAACTTGTGAGAAATCACGACATTTGGGACTAAACGTAGTTTTGATGCATCCATAGGCTCGTACGATTCAACTCCTTCTATGCTTCTTATCTGTTCATTCATATGTTCTAGTTGTTTCTTCCAACATAGCTTCAATTTTATGTTGTTCTTGCTTCTTGGGTTCTCCTGATTTGTCATGCTTTGATGGCCCTATGTCACCCTTGTCGCCTTTGTTCTTCAAAGGTATGAGGACGAATTTACTACCTGAGATGTTTCCCTGAGGTGGCTCATAGTGACCATCGTCATCAAATATGGCTTCTCCCTCATTGGTCCCAACCTCCTTCCCTTTTCCTGACAATATGCTCAATATTGTGTTGAGTTGGCTTTTCATCTCATCGAACCCCACTAGCTTCTCTTCAAACCCTATCAGCTTTCCTTTGATGTCATTCAACTCCTTCTGAAATGCCCCCATGACGAACTCGATCTTGGATCTAGTTAAATACTTGATGTCTCGAATTTTTCCTTGTGGATGAGAAATTGTAAGGAAACCTGGTCCGTCTCAATATTGTCAAATTAATTCTTTTTTTTAATGGTGGTGTATGCATGATGCTTATGCAAAATGTTAACGATGTATGAATGTGAATTCATTTTTCATCCCATGCATGCGTTTTCATCTCCATCTATCGCATCTCTCCCGCGGGTCGGGTCACGTTCGCTTTTGGAGTCTCCATCGATCTTACTTGGGTGGATCGAACACCTTTCGGTCAGCTCTAACCTTAGGGTCAGAACCGAGACATGGTCTACGAAATATAAATCTAGGTTTGGGAGTACGATTACGTGTGGGAAGTGAAATTACACCACACAACGCTCAAAATTGGTACTACTTAAGTCGATAAGTTTTATACGTGTTGGGTGTATTTTAGTAATAATGTATTTTTAGGGTCCCACTGGACCGCTAAAGAGTTTTATCGTATATAGTTTGATTATATGCCCACTATCGTTTATTTAAAGATAAATTTTGAAAGTTAGTTGGACTCGAACCTTATTGACTCGCTCGAAACTACCCCCACAATAAAATCCCAACTAGAGCCCAAGTTTTTAAACTCTAGTCGGGTGCAGTATAGGGCAAGTATTTAGATATCGACCCGGGCCGATCCGTCTACCTCTACTTCCAGTTGTTGAAATCATTATATAGCAACAAAGTTTTGGTTAAAGATTTTCTAATTCAAATGAAAGAAAGCAAAGGTAGTTGGTTTTGAAAACTCTTTTGTGGAAGGATCACTCGGGTGTCGCTTCCCCCTAACTGCTACCATGCTAGGTGAATTGGGACGATTGCTTTTAGCACGGTAACCGTAACCGCAGAGGGATGCATATATGGTTGGAGAACACAATCTCAATTGCTAAACCGAGGTAAGCATGAAAGGTCGTGTCACTCCACCCTCTCGGTTTAGACAATCGGTAGTTGACTTACTCCCTCACTCAACTCTAAGGTTGGACGGCTTAATCACGATTAACCGATTTGCTTAACTCAATATCGAGGGTTACCCTAACTTAACCTAGTTTAGGTGGCTTAGAAAGCGGAAGGAAAACCAACTCGATCGAGTCTCCCTTGGAAGGGGGATTTTCATCTCTAAGCTAGGTTAAGGTGGGTAGTTAGATTGCTAGCAGCAACATGCACAAACCTAAGGGTGCTAAGCACAATTATGCACAATCCTTAGGATGCTAAGCACCTAGATGCACAATCCTAAATATGCTAAGCACAAAACATGCACAACCCCTAGGTTGCTATTTACAAGCATGCACAATCATGATGAATAATGCCTCATTCATTGAATTAAACAATACCCAATGACAATCATCCAAAACACATATAAGAAAACTATATGGTAGAGTTAGGGTTTCACAACACCCAAGTGAAAGGAGGTCTACTCCATGCTAGAAGTGGGAAAAACAAAAGGGAAAGATGTGGAAACCATCTTGGAAGATGCTCCCAGTCTTCTTGGCCCTTGAGTTGAGCTTTCCTTAAAGGAAATCTTCCCAAAATCTGCCTTGAAGCATACCTCGTCTGTGAACTTCATGTGTGCGCCAAAACGGGCTGCATTGTTCACTTCTGTTCACGATCAACTACCTTTGTTCACGGTCTTAGAGACCGTGAACTCACCATGCGTCAGTAACCTTCATTTTGGCTCTAGACACCTCGCGATTCACTGTCAATGGCTCTTCTTCACGGTCTTGCATGACCGTGAACTTCCTGGAAAGGCCTTGAACTGGCCCTTTTTAACCTCTTCTCCTGGTTTTCGATCCTTTTCGCCCAACTTTCGACTCTGAGGCTGGTTTCACCTGTTGAATCATGAAACACTAGGAACCTAGTGTAATACCAACCTTTTAGAAGTGAAATTGGCATAAACACCTAAGTAAAATGGGGGCAAAACATGTACAATTAGGCCGGAATCACTTATCGATTGCCTACATACCCGTAACACAGGATCAAAGTCCACGTAGTTTGTTAAAACTTTGATGTTTTAGTTATGACCACGTTCCCCTATCATGATTATCAAATAAATGATTTTGTTTAGTTTTTGAACATGAAGAAAGATTTTACGTATTTGAAAAGAATGCAATTGTCCTAACTTACAGGCAATTCCTAAGAGATTATTCTAAATTTCGTACTAAGGACATTAAAAATGAAAATATAAAATCATACAGATAAAATATTTTGACAGATGATGGCCACCTAGCCTAGTTGGCTTTAACCAGGATTTAAAAACTTCTAAATGTTGGAGGGCACGAGTTTGAAGCCCGGTGAAAGTTTTCTTCCGCTTTCATTTTAAAACTTAGTCAAAGCAAAGGCAATTCGGTAAATGATCCAAAGCGCGGTGGCAGGGTGCCGTATTTTCCAGGCACTCAACATCATCGATATTTTTCAAACGCTCAGCAGCATTGGTGTCGTATTTTTCTGGCTCTCACTAGCACCGATGTATTTTTCGAACACTCATCAGCGCTGGTGTCATATTTTTCAGGCGCTCTCCAGCACCGATGTATTTTTCGAACGCTCATCAGCGTTGGTGTCGTATTTTTCAGGCGATCTCCTAGTTATACTTTAATTTTCATATACATATGTATGGCTATGAACGAGGGATATCTTAACGTGACAAAACTTTAAAACAAAACATCCAAGTTAATCAATTTGTAGATTGGCGTAATAGTAATAGCATAGAAAAGCTAGTAAAATGAGTGAAAAAACCTTCAATGAAAGTGCTTAAAGAAACTAATATGAGAAGATCTTTGGTAAATAGGGTGCTTGAATGTAAACAAATTCTCATAAATGTATGCACAACGTATAAAAAAAAAGTTCGGCCTCAAATTCTGGTCGCAAATAGTTATTTTCGACGAATTATGGACGTTAGTATAACTAGTATTTATGACGATTAGTCAGAAATACCGGTTTACCTACAAACATAATGCATAAAAAATAAATGAATTTGTCGTCGAAAAAAAAATCTTCAAATTTATCCGTCATGCTTGATTTCTTTTGTGACGTCATTTATTTTATTACTAACGTATTCAATTAGCGACGGGACAATTTCTGACGACGTCTGACGACCATATGTCGTCGGAAAAGGTCTTTTCTGACAAAATTTTGGTAATTATGACGAAAATTGTGTCGTCGATAATGACTGCCTTTTTTGTAGTGACTCTTTGGGAAGAAGAGTGTAAACAAAACACCAATGAAACATAAAACAAATAGTACAAAACCAAAAGAAGAAAAAAACCCCAATATAAACATACAAGTAAGACTAAACTAACAACCTAGCTCTTTCAACTAGTAACCGTGGTTACACAGCAATGGCGCCAAAAACTTGATGTGATCGTGCATCAAGCTTCACATTTATAAACTAGATTGTCAACAATACTAGTACCCCAACCTAGGACAAGTGCACTCTAAATTGTCGAAGAAGTATAGTGGTGACCGAGGTTGTATTCCAAGGGTTACAGTATCTCAAACTACTTAGACTCGATCATTATCTAGTTAACCTATTACTTAGCAGGTGTACAGTTGACAATTACTAACCTAGATATTGATAAAGGAGAAGAGGCACTAGGGGTAACTCCCTCGCCCTAAATCTAGGTTTTCCATGCAAATGGCTAACTATGGGTTTTCAGGATGAGGTGCAGAACTTGCTAAATTGAGGGTTTCAATGATTACTCCGCTTCCTCCTAGATCCTAGAGATCCATTGTCACCTCACCCAAAGCTCACATACTAAGAAATGACCACTTGTTCCTCTCAATAGGTTCAACCTATCATGCACACTAAAGCGATGGATCGTTGATGCTTGCATCATCTTTAGCATTGTCTCAGTAGGAAGGCATTCCTCTAGCAGGGTTCAGTCACCTCGTCCATTAGAAGGAACCCTAAGATCATTCATCTACCTTTAATTAGCCTTAAGGAGCTCAAATCCAGTCTAACCCTAGAACTCCCACTTGGTTCTGAGACTCAGTTGTACGCTAGTAGGGAAGAGTTGGAGAGACAAGCCACAACATAATCAAGCATAAATGAAGCATCTAATCACGGAAACAAACAATTCCATACACAAACCCTAACACAATCATATCTACATTCAAAACATAATTCTAGGGTTTGAGGGGTTCTAACCCCTAGTACCTTGGAGGACTACTCCATAAAGGAGGGAAGAAAATACATGTATAAAAATAGAAGAAGATTTGGATTGGGGAGAGCTCCCTTCCTCCTTGACTCCTCCTTCTTCTATTCATCTCATTCCTTCAACTTCTGACACGCTACGACACAACACCTAACAATGGCCAAGTGTAACCAATGAAAGGAGCTGCAGTATAGTGGCACAAGTAATAAATATCGAATCCACGGGTCTCTATAGTTACTATTACTCAGCTTCAGTTCATTATCTAGCAAACTAGATTAAGGATTGATTTACTAAACTACTCTACTAATTACATGTTGGGACCTCACTTAGGTATGATTCCCCCTAGCTCCTCAATTAGGTCCAAGTTGCAATTACCTTTGGTTGATCTACTGTTGATTAACTTGCGGAACATCCTAAATTATCTTGGAATCTCTTAAGCTGACCAAGCCCTCTTAGACAGAATACCCGGCAAGCGACTAGCCTTCACCGGGATAGACTGCTAAGGCGATTCACACAGATCTCCACTACTAGAAAGAATTCTAGTACAAAGTAGTGAATTGATTGACTCTCGCACAACCAATTCACCACTATCAATCAAGGAAGCTCTCTTAAACTAATCAGATTCTATCTATCAAAGGTTAAAGCAAATTTCAAGAGAATTTGATCAAGATTCAATTGACTCAATAAATCATGCCTCAATCGATTATAATCAAACAATATAGCATCCAAAACTTCATACAAGAAAGATCCTAACACATGGAACTAGGGTTCCTCAAAACCTAAGTGAAGGAAAGTTACTCCATAGAGAAGAGAGAGACTGCAAAAATCTGATCTAGATCTTCAATCTCCATCTCCAAGCTTGATTCCCAAGCTCCAATGGCAAATAAATCCTCCAAAATAGCTCCAAGAATGTTCCCAAGTCGCTCTCTCTCTCTCTATAGGGTTTGTCCCTTGGGTGTTCGGGGACCAAAACCCAGCTCCCTCCTTTCCTTTGGCTTGAATCTGCCTCAAAAACCCGATTTTGGGCAAAACAAGGTCGAGGACACGACCATGTTTTACTTTTGCCCGCCCGTGTTTTGCCCCCAGCAGCCCTCCCGACACGCCATCGGCAGTAAAAACACTAGCGGGGGCCAGATAAAACACGGTCCTGTTTTTAGGGTAGTCTGCCCGTGTTTTTACTGCCGAACATGTTCCCCTATATTCAATGCTTCGTTTCTCCCTCATTCAGACTCCGAGTCAGTCGCCGTTTGATCCCAGACGCGCGTAGTCTCGTCCTCTTTATTTTCATGACAAACTTGCATGATTCTTTGTCCATAAATGATGCATAAATCCATTCTTCTTCAGGTCATGCCCGAGTTTCTTCTCCCGAATCGCCAATTGATCTCTGATTGACTTGAAACTTGCGCCTATGCTTCACTTTACATGCTAGGACCTGAAATATGACAAAGGAACACAACCTAGCGTAAAATAGGCCAAAGAAGAGATAATTCAAGCTTAAACGATCCAGAAGTAGAGGGAAAAACATGTCAAATTATGGAGTCATCAACTTCTCTCTCTAACCTCGCTCTATAATAAAAAATCTGCCTAAAGCCATGTCCTCAAGGGGAGGAATCCCCTATTTATAGAATTTTGAGGATAAACAAGTTCATGGGCATGGGGCAGAAGATCGTGCTTGTGATCTTTGGGGGAGAGTCCGCGAACTTGAGAGATGCCATTTTATGACTTGCTGGATGTGCAGTTTGCTGCCTGACATCACGGTAACGATCTGGGATGTCATGGTCGCAATCTCGGATGTCACGATAGTGATATTTATCGTGGCCATGGATGAAGAGAACCCCGAGTCGATTGTCAGGACTCTCTCCTCCTCCCTTGGTGGCTACTCTTGAAGTTCGCGACCTTGGCACCAGAGTTCGTGGTGGTGATCTTAGCACTAAGAGTGTGATCTCGGTGCTCTAGTTCATGCCCTCTCTTCATGGTTGTGATCTTCGCTCCTTCAACCGTGATCTTGGCTTCTTCGTCTGTGATCTCCATTTTTGCCCATTTTTCTACACTTGTGCCCCATTTGGGTACCTAAATTGTTTATATTATCTAATACGCCTTGATATGACAATATATTCTCCGAGGAACAAAATAAAGGTATATTTGACGACATATCAACCAATGAAAACACAAAATTACTTAAAATAAACCTAAATAGAAAGACTAATTAATATCATTCTGGGTGTTAGCAGTGGTTTACTAACACGATTTGTGTTTTCAAATCCGCGGGTAGGAGAGCCCAGTTTTCACTGTATTTTTGGAGATACAAATTGCAGATATTGAAAAGAATATGTTACAGATCAAGTCCCCAACTGAGTGCTTCACCCCTAAACCCTAACTCGTTGAACAAGCATCGAAACCCTCGTGAATTCCAATCAATGATGGATAATATGTCTTCAAATCATAGGAATTAATCTGCACCTTGACTTGAATTATCCCTCAAATACCAGATGTACTCAGAATCTCTCATGCCTTAGGATGCCTCTAAAGGCATCAACAGCGTAAAATATTCATAAGTCCAAGCATTGTTGGAACTTTCCATGTGGAACTGGCTTTGTGAACATATCAACAAGATTATAAGAGTGCACACTTTATTCACCTTAATCTTCTTCTTTGTTCTCAAGAAATGATATATCACGTCTATGTGCGTAGTCTTCTCATGATGAAATTGAACATTAGCCTAGCATATTGCACTCATATTGTCACAATAAACCACAACTTGATCATGATGTAAACCCACATAACAGACAAGCCCCTTCAACCATATTTCCTCCTTAGCTAGGATGTTAATCAACCGAGCCGAACTGACAGACAAGCCCCTTCAACCATATTTCCTCCTTAGCTAGGATGTTAATCAACCGAGCCGAACTGATCTTTGTTTTGTTCAAATTTGGTTTGTTTATAAACAAGATGAACTCGAGCTCGGCTTGTTTATGAACGAGCTAAGTCAAGCCGACCACGAGCCAACTCATTTAATGAATCTTGACTCATCATTAAGATCGAAATTTCAGCTCGAGCTCAACTCTAAGATAGTCATATTATGATACATGTGATTAACTGATCTTCATGTCATACTCATATGTGAGACATATTTGCTCATATACTCAAGCTATTAAACATTACATGAGGTGATATATACAATTTAATTAATCTATGCATCATTAACAAACCAACTCATAAGGTATAGATCGATTTTCTCATAAGGCGTAATCAAGTTGGATCGCTAGTTACAATGTCGAGACATCTCATGAGCCCAAAATGAGACAGTTCATGAGTCAAACTCAGCAAGCCACCTAAATGAGCTAGTTCACGATCCTCGCGAGCCGAACAAGGCTGAGCTCAAGCTCGACTCGTTAATAGATGATAACATCGAATTTGCACATGTTTGCACCCTCGTTTCTTGATCATTTTGGATTGAGTTTATGCTTTCTTGGACTATTTTAGGCTAGTTTGTGTTCCTTTGTCACATTTCAGGTCCTAGCATGTGAATTGAAGCATAGGCGCAAGTTTCAAGTCAATCGGAGATCATTTGGCAATTCGGGAGAAGAAACACGAGCATGACCTGAGGAATAATGGACTTCTACCTTATATTATGGAAAAGTAATCATGTAATTTTGTCATGAAAAGAAAGAAGACGAGACTACGAGCGTCTGGGATCAAACAACGACTGATTCAGAGTCCGGACGAGGGAGAAACGAAGCATTAAACAGAGGCTGAGCAAGCCACACGGGCACACCTAAAAACCCACACGGCCGTGTTACCTGGCCATGTGGCCGTGTGGGATTTACCGAGCAGTCACACGGGCATCCTGGGGAGCCACACGGCCGTGTGGCCCCTGCCCATGTAGCTTGCCTGGTTTCCCATTAATCGAAACTCCGCGTTTTGGCACTCACACGGGCATCTGGGATAGCCACACGGCCGTGTGGCCTGGCCGTGTGTGTCGGGAACCTCTGGTTTTAAGCCAAATTTCGAGCCAAAGGAGAGGGAGAGCTGGGTTTTGGTTCCCAAACACCCAAAGGACGAACCCTAGAGAGAGAGAGAGCGACTTGGGAACATTCTTGGAGCTATTTTGGAGGATTTCTTCGCCATTGGAGCTCGGGAATCAAGCTTAGAGATGGAGATTGAAGATCTAGATCAGATTTCTGCAGTCTCTCTCTTCTCTATGGAGTAACTTCCCTTCACTTAGGTTTTGAGGAACCCTAGTTCCATGTGTTAGGATCTTTCTTGTATGAAGTTTTGGATGCTATATTGTTTGATTATAATCTATTGAGGCATGATTTATAGAGTCAATTGAAGCCTGACCATCTTCTCTTGATTTCTGCTTTAACCTATGATAGATAGAATCTGATTAGGTTAAGAGAGCTTCCTTGATTGATAGTGGTGAATTGGTTGTGCGAGAGTCAATCAATTCACTGCTTTGTACTGGAATTCATTCCAGTAGTGGAGATCTGTGTGAATCGTCTTAGCAGTCTATCCCGGTGAAGGCTAGTCGCCTGCCGGGTATTCTGTCTGAGAGGGCTTGGTCAGCTTAAGAGATTCCAAGCTAATTTAGGATCTTCCGCAGTTCAATCAACAGTAGATCAACTAAAGGTAATTGCAACTTGGACCTAATTGAGTAGCTAGGGGGAATCATACCTAAGTGAGTTCCCAACTTGTAATTAGTATAGTAGTTTAGTAAATCAATCCTTAATCTAGTTTGCTAGATAATGAACTGAAGCTGAGTAATAATAACTCTAGAGACCCGTGGATTCGATATTTATTACTTGTGCCACTATACTGCAGTCCCTTTCATTGGTTACACTTGGCCATTGTTAGGTGTTGTGTTTTGGAGTGTCAAGTTTTTGGCGCCGGTGCCGGGGACTTTTAGATTATTAGGTAAGGCAGAAGTTTGTTACTTTAGCGTTTTTCTTTTGTTTTCCGCCCTTGCTTTTCACTTGGGTGTTTTTTGTTTTTGTTGGTGCAGATCTGAATCATGGACCCTCATGGCTTCTCCAACCATTGGGGGTATCCACCACCATCCGAGTGGTATTACCCAGAGACTCCCTGGAGTAACCAAGGAGGAGAAGACTATGGAGTCGCGTTTCAGTACCAACCCCCCTACTACGAAGAACAATCAGACCCCTTGGTATTTCAAGAACAATCTCCTTATCAAGAAGAATTCCTCCCACAACAAGAAGGACCATCAGATCTTGGGTTTGCCACAGCCTTCACGGATGATCCGGCAGAGCCATGCTACACTCCACAGCCGGATCCAAACTATCACTTGAGGCTTCTCGTGGAGCAGATTGCTCGAGTACCTGAGAGATCCTTTCCCGAGATGGATCCTCATATCCAGGCCATTGCCCAAACTGACTTCTCATTTCCCCGTGAAATAGAGGATACCCTTCGGAGCATAAAGGAGCACATAGAGGTCATTGAGAAAGCCTGTTCACAGTTTTCTCAAGACAACCTTTATGCTGCCATACAAGTAAAGGTGGAGGAAGAAGAAGGCAATCATGAGGATGTTGAGGAGCATACAGAAGTTGTCAAGGAAAGCTCCCATGATAATTATGATCAAGTGTATACTCTGGTGGTAGATCACAACTTTCCCCATTTCCGCTCTGACATGTTGGGCCCGAGCGAGGAGATGCAAGCTGAACTTATTGAGAACCTTGCATGGCAACTTGCTCTCCAATCAGTTATGGAAGAAGAAGAGAGAGAAAGGGTGAGGAAAGAAGTTGTGGAGGATGAGGAAGAAAGCAAAAAAGAGGTAGTTCTTGATCTTTTCCGAGGAGAGAGACCACATTTTGAAGAAGGAAGGGGGGTTGAAGAAGCGAGTGGTGTCCAGGCTGAGGATGAAGTTGAGGTGGAAGAGGCTTGCACCGGCCCTATAATACAAGTAATATCCCCACCAAACTTCGAGGAACTCCTTAGCAAGGACCCATTTGCAGTGTCTCTTTGTCAGACCAAGGCCACATCGACATCGGCCCTCTTGGTGGACGCGATGGTGGCCAATCGATGCTGTCATATCTGGTTTGGGGCAATGGGACGAGAGAAGAGAAGAAGAGGTCTCGAGGATGGAGACTTCATCTGCATCAAGTGCACGAGCTTCCATCACCAGTCATACCACATGCTCGTGACTTGCGACTCCACCTCATTGACGAGAACCTCAACTTCAAAGAGGTTCTAGCATGGACCGAAACTTAGGAGCCATCGTCTGGCTCACAACGTGAAAGAAGCGCTTGTTGGGAGGCAACCCAACCAGTCGGTTTGCATTTCTTTCTCTATTTCTCCTCGGTTGAGTAAGTTTTGTTATTTGATTTTAGAGTCAATAACTCAACCTTTGTGAGATTTTGTGTGGTGTTTGTGTTCTGATTACTCTCTCTTTCTGGAATGCACCGCCTGACCCGTCCATCATCATTCACCCTTGATCGGGTAACTTCGTTCTACCCTCCTTATCTTTCCTCCATTGAGGACAATGTCGTGCTTAAGTGTGTTGGGGGGGGTGTTTGATTATGTATGCGGATGAATGTTTGGCTGTTTGTGTGCTTGGACCCTAGTCCACTGTCCAAATTTGAGATTTGAGGGCTCCAAATACTGCTGTTTGCTTGATCATATTGGCACTGTGGTTTTTAATTGGTGAATTGAATGGCTTTCGACTTAATGCATGACAACTGAGGTGTGACTAGGACAACCTATAATGATGACTGAGACGTGCAGTAGAATTGTGTAGGGGTTTGGTTTTTCAACTGTTTGCTTACCAACTATGACTTGGATTGATCACTTGTTCTTGACAGTCGGTTATGCATCTAGTTCAGGGAATCAAAATGAGAGATAGAGCATATAGGTAGCCATGTGAGATTTGAGCCTGCTCGTTTCTTTCTTGTGCGATAGTTCCCTCTTCCATGATGTGTAGCATTCACGTTGTCATTAGCTAAGATGATGGAGGCATAGGATTAGCCCACGACCAAATTGACGTCCTGATGTGTCATATCCTCTAGTCAGCCCCTTTGAGCCGTGTGTTATCCTTTCTTTCACTCTACAATGAAAAATCACCCTTTTGCATCTTTTAGAAGGTTCCACAGAGTGGTTTTTACATGTTCTCTGCTGTTTCTGCTAAATATAATGTGAGGGTTGGAGGTAGTGCTTAAAAGTTGGGCATATGTTTGAAATATGTGCAGAGGTGGTGGTTCTCTTAAGGAATGAAAAAAAAGAATGAAAGAAAAAAAAAATGAAAGCAAAAGAGAGCCACTACCAAAAATCTGAATAGTGCCCATTAAGTAGTGTTTCTTAGCAGTCTGGCTTGGAAATGCTGACATTTATATAACCTCCTTCGCTTGTGTGCTCGTAAGAATTTGAGTAATGCAGAATGGCAGAAAGAAAGTAAGTGGTTTGATTGACTGTGATTGTGTTGGGTTTGGAATTGTGGAACCTTGTGCTACGAATACTTCCACTACCTAAAAGGCCTTTTCCCCATGTCCAAGACCCTAGCCAGTCATCTGAACCTGTGTCTAAGACCTCCGGATTAGTTAGTGGTGACACCTCATATGTGAACTCTAGCATTTAGAGGCTGCCGTCATGGTGAAGAGATGTTAGGGATTGAGAGAATAAGCATGCGCATTTTCTCATATTGTCCTGACCCCACTGGTCGAGAGTGAGCGATTCATTTTCTCATATTCTCTATACTCTTGTACCCCGGTGAGGACCTAGATTGCTCGGTCTCTATTCTGATATCTTGAGTTTTGTGCATGAGGTGACTGTCTTGAGTAAGTTGTTGAGTCAAGTCTATGTTGATTGATGAACAGAAGGGAGACTCCTCCTTTACTCGATTTTGCTGCACTCGAATGTCCTTTGTGGTGGTTGTCCAGGTTGCGGTTGAATTAGTTCATGTGTTGATGTTTGAAAGCCGGTGTGATTCCCATGTTTTGTGCCTATATGATTTGTCCCCAATGTTGGTATGATTGAAATTGTGAGCTTACCTTGTGTCTGACTTGGTTTGCTTGGGGACAAGCAAACGGTTAAGTGTGGGGGAGTTTGATAACATCGGATTTGCACATGTTTGCACCCTCGTTTCTTGATAATTTTGGCTTGAGTTTCTACTTTCTTGGACTATTTTACGCTAGGTTGTGTTCCTTTGTCACATTTCAGGTCCTAGCATGTTAATTGAAGCAAAGGCGCAAGTTTCAAGTCAATCGGAGATCATTTGGCAATTCGGGAGAAGAAACACGAGCATGACCTGAGGAACAATGGACTTCTACCTCATATTATGGATAAATAATCATGGAACTTTCTCATTAAAAGAAAGAGGACGAGACTACGAGCGTCTGGGATCAAACGGCGACTGATTCAGAGTCCGGACGAGGGAGAAACGAAGCATTAAACAGAGGCTGAGCAAGCCACACGGGCACACCTAAAAACCCACACGGCCGTGTGACCTGGCCATGTGGCCGTGTGGGATTTACCGAGCACTCACACGGGCATCCGGGGGAGCCACACCGCCGTGTGGCCCCTGCTCGTGTAGCTTGCCTGGTTGCCCATTAATCTAAACTCCGCGTTTTGGCACTCACACGGGCATCTGGGAAAGCCACACGACCGTGTGCCCTGGCCGTGTGAGTCGGGAATCTCTGGTTTTAAGCCAAATTTTGAGCCAAAGGAGAGGGAGAGCTGGGTTTTGGTTCCCAAACACCCAAGAGACGAACCCTAGAGAGAGAGAGAGCGACTTGGGAACATTCTTGGAGCTATTTTGGAGGATTTCTTCACCATTGGAGCTCGGGAATCAAGCTTGGAGATGGAGATTGAAGATCTAGATCAGATTTCTGCAGTCTCTCTCTTCTTTATGGAGTAACTTCCCTTCACTTAGGTTTTGAGGAACCCTAGTTCCATGTGTTAGGATCTTTCTTGTAAGAAGTTTTGGATGATATATTGTTTGATTATAATCGATTGAGGCATGATTTATAGAGTCAATTGAAGCCTGATCATCTTCTCTTGATTTCTGCTTTAACCTATGATAGATAGAATCTGATTAGGTTAAGAGAGCTTCCTTGATTGATAGTGGTGAATTGTTTGAGAGAGAGTCAATCAATTCACTGCTTTGTACTGGAATTCATTCCAGTAGTGGAGATCTGTGTGAATCGCCTTAGCAGTCTATCCCGGTGAAGGCTAGTCGCCTGCCGGGTATTCTGTCTGAGAGGGCTTGGTCAGCTTAAGAGATTCCAAGCTAATTTAGGATCTTCTGCAGTTCAATCAACAGTAGATCAACCAAAGGTAATTTCAACTTGGACCTAATTGAGGAGCTAGGGGGAATCATACCTAAGTGAGTTCCCAACTTGTAATTAGTAGAGTAGTTTAGTAAATCAATCCTTAATCTAGTTTGCTAGATAATGAACTGAAGCTGAGTAATAATAACTCTAGAGACCCGTGGATTCGATATTTATTACTTGTGCCACTATACTGCAGTCCCTTTCATTGGTTACACTTGGCCATTGTTAGGTGTTGTGTTTTGGAGTGTTAATAGACAAATCAAGCTTTTATTGAATAAACCTAGCATTACTCGAGTTGGAGACCGATTCATTCACAAATATCTTGGCTCATTAATAGCCCTAGCAGCTTCTATCAACGCCATGTACTCTCCTTCAGTATTAGACAAAATAACTGTATGTTGTAAAGTTGCCTTTCAACTAACAACACAACCTCAAAGAGTGAATACATAACCACTCATAGATTTCATTGTGTCAACATATCCAGCATAATCACAATCAGAATAACCACCCACTATACACCATGTATCACTTCCAAAACCGATCCCCACATCATATGTACCTTTAAGGTGTCAAAAAATCCTCTTCACAACTTGCATATGTTCCTTCTTTGGTTGCACCATGAACCTGTTGACAAGACTAACAACATGTGCAATATCAGATTTAGTGTTGCAGACCATACCATACATCAAGCTACCTACTGCACTAGAATATAGGACTCGAGACATGTACTCCTTCTCAATTTCAAATTGAGGTGTATAGACAAAGGACAAATGAATATAATTTTGCATTTGACACAATCTTGGAATATATCTTCTGGATTTAGATTTCCAGTGACAAGCTTTCCAATTTTTTTGTCAAAATGAAGATGTGGTACAGAGTGGTAACAAGTTATATGAAATTTTTTCCTCAAAATAAAGGGACCTCCTACCATGCCTTGAAATTACTATAACTTGAACTTTTTGACCTGCTATTGTAGGTTTTATAGGTTGCATTACGTAAAACTAATGTTTATTACTTTACAATTACGTAATGCTTGTTAGTCATACGACAAGTTAAACTAGAAGCGTTATGAAATGTTATCGTAACGACTTATCATTTTATGTAACACTAGCTTAATATTCATTACGTAAAAGCTTAGTCTATTACATAAGGCTTCCGTAATGACATTTTACAACTGTTACATAAAATACACGCTCATTACGTAAAGATTAAGTAACAAAGGTTATTTCTTACGTAACAGTTAAATTAGAAGTGTTACGTAAGACTAACCACATTATGTAACTTGATTAATATTCATTACGTAAAAGGACCATCCATTACGTAAGGCTTCTGTAATGCCACTTTACAACTATTACGTAAAGTATGCATCTATTACGTAAAGGTTACGTAATGATAGTTATTTCTTACGCAACAATTAAATTAGAAGCGTTACGTAAGTCTTCCGTAATGATTTAACAGATTACGTAACGAAAGGTTAATATTCATTACGTAAAATGAGTGTCTATTACGTAAGGTTTCCGGAATTACATTTTTCAACTATTATGTAAGATAAACACACATTACGTAACAATTACGTAATGCTTATTGTATTTTACGTAATGCGACTTGTGAAACCTGTTATAGCAGGTCAAAACATCAAGTTACAATAACTTCAAAGTATTGTAGGAATTTCCCAAAATATATTAAAAAGATGAATGTAATTTTGCATAACACAATGAATTTGATCATAAGTGCAAATTTTTTCAACATCTGGATTAAAAGAAAGAGATATAGGTTGATTATAAATGAGAAAAATACTTTTTTTAATTCAATCATTATAGATCTAACTCCACTCAAAATCAAAGAGATAGATTTAACTACACATCAATGCATAACTAAGGGTTACGCACCTTACTTTAAACCAGATAAACGTGGCGATAAGAAAAGGAATTTCCGGTGGAATATTATCTATATAAAATATAAAATATTGTTCTATATATTTTAAGTATTTTTTTATTTTTTTATTAATTTTCCATTAACCTTTCCCCCTATAAACACACTGATATAATCTCTTCTTCTTCTCTACTAAAACCCTACAGTCCCAACCTTTATTTACCCCTCTAAAAATATTGCTACCGAAGTGTAAAATTATTGAAATTAGTGGACCACTTGTTGTCTTTTGTATTTCTTGAGGGACTGTTTTGCACTTTACTCCTGACTTGCCCTAGTTTCGTTGTCGATGGGCTTCTTTATATTGCTGCAAGTACCTTTGTAGCAAGACCTAGGTTCCGCAACTCATATCTGTGTGACGTAATAATAGCCTTGAGATTGTTCTCTGTGGAGTAAGGTCATCCATCGTGGATGATAAGAACCACGTAAATCACTGTGTCAACCTTCTTTCTAGCTTCCGCGTTCATCTTGTTTACATGGTATTAGAGCATACTACATTCTAAGGAATTCACGTTTGTTTTGGATTCGCGATGAAGAAGGAGACCGAGACCAAGGGAACTGCTTCTGTTGCCGCCGCCGGCGCATAGCCCATCCCATTGAATTCGCCATTGTTTCTCCACCCATTCGAGAATCCGGCTCAGTTGTTTGGGACTGATCTGCTCACCGATTCAAATTATGGTGAGTGGGTTCAATGATATGACCGAGGTTCTTATCGCTAAGAACAAGTTGTCTTTCGTCGATGGCAAGCTCCCGCGTTCCGCCGTCGGTACTGGAGAGCGAGCTGAAGCTTGGGCGCGTTGTGATGTGACCGTCAAGGGGTGGTTGAAGACCGCCATGTCCAAGGAAGCCCACACCTACTTTGGCGGATGCTTATCAAGCTGTGTCCACTGAGGAGCAACAGCGTAACATCACCACCGGTCGGCGCCCCACCGTCGAAGCTGCGGCCTTCTAGGCCAATGCCTAACAACCACGTGTGGAGAGGGATCATGGAGATAAGCCGTGTTGCACTCACTGCCACAGGCAAGGGCACACCGTCGAGTCTTGTTATAAGCTGCACGGATACCCTCCCGATCAGCCCAAGTCTCGCCAAGGTGATGGCTCCAATTCTCGCAAGTTGCGGAGCGAAACTCACCCTCGGGCAGCCCATTTAGAAACTAAACCCAGCCCCTTCTCGGGCCTTACCTCTGCTCAATTCGCCCAACTCGAGCTACTCTTATCCGAGCCAGCGCGCTACACTCCGCTGCCCGATCCCGAGGCGAACATGGCTGATAAATCCACTGACCTTTATGATTGGTTAATTGATTCCAGGTGAAATGAGCACATTGTCCGGGATGATAGCTGGTTAGATGAGCTTGATGCTTCATCTACTTGTGTGCCTGTGCGGATTCCGAATGGGGAGAGTGTCCCTGCTCAGGGCACATGATCGGTTATGTTGAGTACGACACTTAATCTTCGTCGGGTGCTGCATGTTCCTTAGTTTAAGTGTAATCTTTTGTCAGTCAGCAGATTATGTAGGGATCATAATGTTGCACTGACTTTCCTGGCTGATTTCTACGTGCTTCAGGCCTTACCCTCCAGGACCGTGATTGGGGGTGGGTGAGCAGCGTGATGGCTTATACTTTTTTCGCCGTGTGGGAGAGACAACACGTACTGGGATACACTCGACCACAGCGAGCGCAGTAGCTAGGCGTTTGGAGCCTTCTGGTCTTTGGCATGCCCGTCTGGGGCACCCATCATCGGAAAAGTATATTTTGTTAAGAGATTTACTTGATTTGAGAGATAATATTCAGCCTATTCGGGATTGTGATTCTTGCATGCTTGCGAAATAGACTCACACACCTTTTCCTTCGAGTTCTATTAAAACGAAAGTTTGTTTTGAACTCATATATTTAGATATATGGGGAGGCTATCGTACTCCCTCCTTTGATGGTTCCCGTTATTTTCTGACCGTGGTTGATGATTATAGTCGCACTGCTTGGGTTTATTTGTTGAAGTATAAATCTGATGTAGAGAGATACCTCAAGATGTTTTGCCAACTTGTTTCTACCCAATTTCAGAAATCCGTTCGTCGAATACAAAAGGATAACGGCTTGGAATTTGGGACTCATTCCTTGCGTGAATTTTAAGAAGAGCATGGGATTATCCTTCAGACAACATGCACTGATACTCCACAGCAAAACGGAATAGTTGAGAGAAAACATAGACATCTTCTGGATACAACTCGCGATTTACGGTTCCATAGTGGTCTGTCTATTCCTTTCTGGGGAGAGTGCATTTTGAATGCAACCTATCTCATTAACCAATTGCCCACCATTGCTCTTGGTAGCATGACGTCATACGAGGTTCTATTGGGTAGCCCTCCTTCTTATGCTCATTTACGAAATTTTGGGTGTTTGGTTTATGCGAAAGATAATCACCACGGGCTTGATAAATTCGATGAAAGTGGTCGTCCATGTGTCTTTGTTGGATATCCGGCATCCCATAAGGGTTATCGAGTGTTTATACTCAAACACAAAAGATCTTCACATCATGTGACGTGCATTTTGTTGAAGATGTGTTTCCTTTCAAGACCTCGACACCATCCACTTCCTTTGCGACACCTCTTCCTTCTGCCGGCGTTGAGGATCTCGTCCTGCCCGTCGTTCAGCCCGTCTCGTCCACTGAAGCTGCTACCCACGACGAGGCGTTGCATGGAGAGGACGATCTGCATGGGGATGAGGAGTCCAGCCCTTCTTTCACCTCTCCTCCCGCGCAATCCTCACCTACACAAGAGGAGGACAATGATGAGAGTGAGAAGCCCACACCTGCTCCGGAACCAGCTCCTCGACGTGGCCTCCGCGATCGACGACCCCCTGCGCACCTGGATATATATGATGTGAATCACCCAGGTCATGCTTCTCACTCTGTCTCTTACCCTATTTCCAATCACGTTACTTATCACCGTTTCACTCCTTCCCATTGTGCTTATTTGGCAGCCATTACCAAGGTTGTCAAGCCCCGGACTTTTGCTGAAGTTATGAAGCATCAATGTTGGCGGGATGCAATGGCAGCGGAAATTCGCGCGCTTATGGCTAATGGGACTTGGACCCTTGAGAGCATATTGCCCGAGAAACGTGTGATTGATTGCAAGTGGGTCTACAAGGTCAAGTATAAACCCGATTGTTCAGTTGAGCGGTACAAAGCTCGACTTGTGGCCAATGGCTTCACTCAACAGGAAGGTGTCGATTTTCATGACACGTTTGCTCCTGTTGCCAAACTTGTCACCGTCCAGACTCTAATAGCAGTGGCTGTTAATCGCGGGTGGCCTCTAAATCAGCTCGACGTGAATAATGCGTTTTGCATGGGGACCTTGATGAAGAGGTATATATGCGCGTGCCACAGGGTTTCGCACAGATTGGGGATTCTCGGCTGTGTCGCCTGCGGAAGTCTCTCTATGGTTTGCGCCAGGCAATCCCGGAACGGGTATACAAAATTCACTCAGGATCTTACTGCGCTGGGCTTTGCCACTTCGCGTGCTGATCCTTCCCTTCTCATCCACCAGACATCGACTGACTTTGTAGAAGCACTCATCTATGTGGATGATGTTGTCTCACATGTACGGACCCCGTTTTCATCGCTCACGTCTAGAAATATCTCGATGCCCAATTCAATATTAAAGACCTGGGGCCTCTGAAATATTTCTTGGGCATTGATGTGGCAAGCTCCAGAGAAGGTGTTATCCTCAGTCAGCGAAAGTATACTCTTGATATTTTGCAGGATGCTGGTGTTGAGGGTGCACGCCCTAGTAGTTTTCCCATGGAGCAAAACCACACCCTCACGCGCCCCACAGACGCTGCCATAGCTGATGCGCGTTCCTATCAGCGCCTAGTAGGTCACCTTCTCTATCTCACGGTTACTCGGCCAGACATTGCTTACGCCATTAACATTTTGAGTAAGTTTGTGCATACTCCTAGCCTTGACCATGTTGCCGCGACTAATCGTGTTCTGAGGTACCTCAAGACCTCTCCAGGACAGGGTTTGTTCTTCGCTTCCCATGGCTCCCTTGATCTTCTCACCTACTATGATGCAGACTGGGCTGGTTGTCAGTCTACACGTCGTTCGACCACCGGGTACTATATCACTCTCGGCGGAGCACCCATTTCCTGGCGCACGAAGAAGCAGCGTGCAGTGGCTCGTTCTTCTGCTGAGGCTGAGTACCCGGCCATGGCTAGTACCGTGAGCGAAGTGCTATGGCTCCGTTTTCTTCTACGGGAGCTCTGTGTCCCTTAGTCAGGTCCTACTGTTCTGTTTTGTGATAACCAGACTGCTTTGCATATTGTAGCTAACCCAGTCTTCCACGAGCACACCAAGCATGTGGAGATGGATTGCTACTTTATCGTGAGCGGGTTCATTATGGCGAGATCAATCCCCAGACGATCAGTACCCATCTCCAGATGGCAGACATTCTCACTAAGGCACTTGGCACCAACCAGTTTCATTTCCTCTTATCCAAGCTTGGCATTCGTGACCTCCATGCTTCAGCTTGAGGGGGCGAATTGAAATTAGTGGACCACTTGTTGGCTTTTGTATTTCTTGAGGGACTGTTTTGCACTTTACCCCTGACTTGCCCTAGTTTCGTTGTCGATGGGCTTCTTTATATTGCTGTCGCTACCTTTGTGTAGCAAGACCTAGGTTCCGCAGATCATATCTGTGTGGCGTAATAATAGCCTTGAGATTGTTCTCCGTGGAGTAAGGTCATCCATCATGGATGACAAGAACCACGTAAATCACTATGTCAATCTTCTTTCTAGCTTCCGCGTTCATCTTGTTTACAAAAATTAACAACAAACTAATCCAATTACAAATTTTGAGCCATAGTGTAAAAGCTAAATTCATTTTTCTCCACTCTTTTGGCTATTTAATAGAAGGTGTCAGAAAAGAACGGGAAAAAGAAACACAGAATTACCCGTATCAGAGTGCGAGCAGGCATATCTAGTTCCATAAAACACAAAAACATGAAAGATCCAATTTCAGATGAGTAATTGAGTGGTTCCTAGGAGGATGACAAATACCAATGAGGAGAACTTCCATAGAGCTAACTAGCTGCCTTTATAGATCCATATGTTAGCACTTCTAAAACCATCCAATAATTTCTTTGGTTTACATTCCAAATATACTTCCCCTAACCATATCCATTATGTTGTTTGGATGAGAAATTCTAACAGATCAATTTGATCCAATTGCTTCTTTTTAAGTCAATTTGGCAAAATTGATCCGTTTGGCAACACAAAATTTAGATGAAGCAATTATGTTTTGGATCAAACTAACTCATTTTGAGACAATTACAATTGTCTGGGGCGAAGACAGACAATTACAATTGTCTGGGGCGAAGACAGACAATTCAAATTGACTCATTTTAAATGATTCATTTTGTATAAATAAGACAATTGGTCAAATTGTCTCGTTCTCCATTTCATGCATCCGTACTTGTTGTTTTGTATTGCATTCCCTATAGGTTAGGTTCAGTTTCCCATACTCTAATGCTTTTATTATTCGGAGAATGAGAATGAAAGCAAAAGGAGTGGAGTCCTATGTGGCAGGAGATAGGGTCAGTAACCACTTGGTTACTAACAGGTCAGTAATAAATAGTGACCGTAGATCTAGGAGGCAGGCAATCGTGTGGTTGGGCCGGATGCTAAGTGGAGAAGGGTATTTTTGTCCGTTTATACATTAAATTTTTTATTTTATTTTATTTCGTATTAAATGGCTGCATTTTCAAAGAAGGAAAGAGAAACCATTATTTCTCTGCAACTCTCATTTATCTTTCTCTCTTCCTTTTTCTCTCCCTAACTCTTTTCCAGATCCTCTCTCTTCCTTTTTTTTCTCTCAATCTCCTTTTGAGATCTAAATCTGCTCCCTTCTCTTCTTCTTTATTTTTTTTCTCCAGGACGAATAAAAATTGCAACCACTCTCTTTCATTGCATTTCTTCTCTTCATCATCTCATTGGCCTCAATTTCGATCTTTCTCATTTTTCGGCATTTTGGTGTTCTTGATTGCGAAAGAGGAAATGAGAGACGACAGAAGACGATTTTTTTCTCTACCTCCTTCTGTTTTTTTATTTTAGATAATATATATTGATATTATAACTCTATACCATATGGTATTCAGTGGTAACGAAATATATATTGATATTACCACATTATACCATATGGTAATGTATGGTATTGTGTGGTAACGAATTATATATTGATATTACCATACTATACCATATGGTATTGTATGGTATTGTGTGATATTACCACACTATACCATATGGTATTATGTGGTAACGAAATATATATTGATATTACCACACTATACCACATGGTATTGGGTGGTAACGAAATATATATTGATATTATCACACTATACCATATGGTATTGGGTGGTAACGAAATATATAGATATTACCACACTATACCATATGGTATTGGGTGGTAACGGTATGATCTTATTTAATACCAGTCAATACCATATGGTATAGACTGGTAATAACTGGCAAATTTTTTTATGTCCAAAAAATATCAAAGTGGATATCATTTTGAAGAGCACAATTAATCTTATCTAAATGTGCAAAAAAAATTAAATTACGACTTAAAACGAGTGAGAAATCATCTGTTAAAGATTAAGAGAATGAAAATTAAAGGTTTTTCGAGAAGAGAGGAGGCGCTGACGTGGTCTGGTCAAAAGTCAGGATTGGCAATAAATAGGGGCAGGGGCAATTTTACTTTACTGTCCTTTCACATTTAATTTAAATAAAAAAAGAAACTGACACGTGGAGACAAGGAAAAGGGTTACTGATGAGTTACTGACCCATTATTTACTGAATCTGGTCCCGTCGCATGTGCATATATATTCCCAACCCGAAGCTACAAATCAATTCTCAATTTTGGTGGCAAAGATAGAATATATTATAGTCTATTTATGGAAGGCTGGTGGGAGGGAAATAATATTTGGGACAAAAAAAAAATTTGAACAAATTCTTTTTTTTTTTTTTTAATGTATGTGAATAGCTTGCCGCCAACCAAATTGCTATTTGCCGCCAACTGGAAAAAAAAATTTGAATTAAAATTTTGAATTTTCCCTTCCTTTCATTCTATAAATTCGGATACCATTAACATTTGAATCATTCCAACAAAAACTTCTGTCGACGAGCCCAATGCCTCCATCGCCGACCAACCTCCCGTCGCCTTCAATCGTCGGAAAACAAGTAAGTTTACTTTTTCCGGCAAGTTTTCCAGCGAAAAACACGGCGTGCCAAAAAAAAAATTACGGCCAGAATGCCGCCGAGCCGAAAGTATTTTTCAGCCTTGCGTGAAGCCAGCCGAAAATTTCTTTCGGCCCGGCGGCACTGCGGCCGCAATTTTTTTTTGGCCAGTCTCCGAGCACGCCTGGCAAAAATTTTCCGGAGGCGTGTTCGTCGGCTGGCCGAAAAATTTTTGCGACCGGGGCGACGTCGGGCCAACAGATATTTTCGGCTGGGCGGCGCTCTGGCCCCAAATTTTATTCGGCCCGGCGGCGCCCTTGCCGAAAATTTTTTTCGGTCCGGCGACGCACCGGCCGCAGATTGTTTTCGGCCCGGCCGATTTTTGCATTAATTTTAATTTAACTGTTCATCGTATCCCATCGACAGGAGAGGTGTATCTGCGTGCTCAAGTGGCCATTGATGGTCGCCTCCCTTTGCCTCTCACGGTGCCTGCTTCTCATGAAAAGGCTGGGTGTGGTGACTTTGATGCTGTGGTTCGATATGAAAGGCTGCCACAGTTCTGCTATCTTTGTGGCATCATAGAGCACGTTGGCCAGAAATGCCCCCGCCGGGAGGAGCTCGCTGGAGTAGATTCCCCTTATGGCCTTCACATTCTGGTCCAAATCAAGGAGCCGAAAGTCAATGAGAAGACTCTGTTGCGCAAGAGGATGTTCACTTGGGTTCGGCCAGAGGAAGACCCTCCCATTGCTGCGACTCAAGGCACCCTGCTGGCGGCTGAGGGGAACTCTGGTCATAGGATGAGAACTAGGGATCAGCTGCAAGGATCCCTCCTGGCCTCTCTAGAACCTAAGCGACCTCGGCAGGAAGGAGTGGAGGACGCCCCAATCAACTCGCTTGGAACAATGGAGGTGGCTACCAGCCAGAACTGGGCCCAATCGCCCAAATGAGCATACTAGTGTGGAATTGTAGGGGTTTAGCCTCTACCCTTACGATTCCCTCACTGCTTGGAGCCATTCATCGGTTTTCACCCTCCATTGTCTTCCTTAGCGAAACTAAGAGGGATGACGACTTTGTAAATAAGAAACTATTGCGTCTAGGTTTTCCTTTTGTGCATTGTTTTTCTCCTGTAGGTCGGTCCGGGGGGTTAGCAGTAGCTTGCTCTGCCAATGTCACTTGCTGTTTGTTAGGGGAGTCCTCTTATTACTTGTATGTCGAATGTCAGCATGTAGTATGGGGGATCATTGCTTTCATCTTTGTTCACCTCCATTATGATTCTCAGCTGTGTGCCGATCAGTTTAATGAAATTGTGTCTTTGATTTTGTCGTGTGTCTCCCCCATCGTGGTTATAGGTGATTTTAACTGTATTTTGTTTGCCTCCGAGAAAATGGGAGGCCGAATGCCGTCCTTTGCAGCAATGGAACAGTTTCACTCCTTCCTTGATGTAACAGGTCTTGTAGACTTGGGTTTTAAGGGTTCCCCTTTTACTTGGTCAAATAGACAAGGTTTGGCTACTCATATTTTGGAAAGGCTTGACCGGGGTATTACTAATGGGACTCTTCTTGATGTTTGGCCGAATATGCAGGTGAATCATTTGACAGATTTGGGATCTGATCACCGTATGCTGGTGCTTTAGTTCGTCCCTCGGGCTGGGAAGGGCAAGCCACGATTCCATTTTGATCGTCGGTGGTGCTCCAATGCTGAAGCGATGGAGATTGCAGTCCAAGAATGGCAAAAAAAGCTATAGGGGAACCCCAAAATTTCAGCTCTTCTCCACTCTCAAAGCTGCGCGGCACCGGTTTGTGGATTTGGCGAGGAACGGTACCACTAACTCTGCCTGACTTATCCGAGAGCTCAAATCTGCTATTGAAGCTAAACGGGACCAGGTTGTGCTTGACTGGGAGGTAATTAAAGGTTTGGAGGTTCAGCTGTCTAGTGCGTATAGTCAGGAGGAAATTTTCTGGAAGCAGAAGTCTAGAGTGGAATGGCTTCAACGAGGCGATGCCAACACTGAATTTTTCCACTCTAAAGTTCGTCAAAATAGAAGGCAAAATTTGATAGAAGTGATCCGGGATGAGGCTGGGATTGCTCATTATGATGAAGCTGGAAAGGGAACTATTGCAGTTAACTTCTACAAGCAGCTTTTTCTATCTAATGGGAATTCACCTGTCTTTTTGGTTAATGCCTTGCACCTGCCCCGGAAGCTCTCGAATGCGCATAATCTGCTTCTTTTGGCTCAGGTTACTAGTGAGGAAATTAAGCGAGTGGTTTTCAGCATTGGTCCGCATCAAGCTCCAGGTTCCGATGGGTTTACAGCAGCTTTTTTTCCAGACCTTTTGGGATATCATTGGTCCCTCTGTCTTGGCAGCAGCTCATTCTTTCTTCCGAAGTGGCCGATTGCTCCATAACTTGAACCATACCCTCATTACCTTGATCCCTAAGGTGTCGAACGCCGAATATATGAAACAAATGAGGCTTATAGGGCTATGCCAAGTCTTCTACAAGGTTATCGCCAAGGTCCTGGCAGTTCGCTTGAATCAGGTTCTGCCGGAGGTTATTAGTGAGGCTCAGAATGGGTTTGTGAAAGGTCGGGACATCACGGACAACATTCTGATTGCTGAAGAGGTTATGCAATTTCTCAAGACAAAAACTCAGGGCCGAGACAAGTGGATGGCTGTGAAACTCGATATGAAAAAGGCGTATGATCGCGTTGAATGGGGTTTCTTGTTTGCGGTGATGGAAGCTTTGGGCTTTGATGTGAAGGTAATCAGTTGGCTGAAAGCTTGTGTGACCACGGTTTCCTTCTCTATAATTATAAATGGATCGGAGCATGGGTACTTCCGTCCTCAACGGGGCATCCAGCAAGGTGACCCCCTATCTCCCTTGCTTTTTGCCATTTGCACAGAAGCGTTCTCGGCCATGATTGGAGGTGCTCTTTCTTCGCATCAACTCCATGGGCTAAAAGTTCATATGAATGCTCCAACCATCTCTCACCTACTATTTGCGGATGATTCCTACCTCTTCTTGCGTGCTTCTTCCTCGGAATGCTCCTCACTTCTCAACCTGCTCCAGGTATACGAACAAGCAAGTGGGGCAAAGGTTAATCTCCTCAAGTCTTCTGCCTATTTCAGCTCCAATGTCACTGACCATGAAGCTTCCTTGTTGGCTGGGCAGTTGGGAATCTCTTCTATAGGGCCTCTCGACAAGTATCTTGGACTTCCCTCGCAACTTCAACGCTCCAAGGTCCTAACCTTCAAGTTTGTGGAAGATGCCCTAGCTGGACGAATTCGCAGCTGGAAGACGAAAGCTCTCTCGCAGGCTGCAAAGGAAGTGATGATTAAAGCGGTGGGTTCAGCTACGCCAGTTTACACGATGATGTCATTCCGGCTGCCGGCCACGAGCTGTCGACGGTTAAACATCCAGGTATCCAGATTCTGGTGGGCAGGGCAAGATAAAGAGAAGGGAATTCACTGGGTCTCTTGGCCGGCGATTTGTGTTAGCAAATTCCATGGCGGTCTTGGTTTCAAGGATTTTGATCTTTTTAACATTGCGATGCTAGCTAAGCAGGCGTGGAAACTTGTGCAGAACCCATCGTCCCCCCTGGCCCGCATTTATAAAGCTCGGTATCATCACAACAGCTCGTTTCTTACTGCGACAGCCGGGAATCGGCCATCGTGGGCTTGGCAAGGCATTCTTGAGGGGCGAAAACTTCTACTCAGAGGACTCCGGTGGCAGGTTGGATGCGGATCAGGCATCAATATACTTCATGATCCTTGGCTGCCGGCTTCACCTCCATCCTCCCCCAAGTTGCTGCCTGGTGTCTCCCTCTCAAATCCTTATGTGGCTTCCCTAATCCACCCGGTGACAAGAACCTGGAATCTCGACCTCCTTCGAAGCCTCTTCCATCCGGACAGCATCAAGTGGATCCTCTCCATTCCGTTGTCATCTTCTCCTCTGCCAGACAAACTTATTTGGCACTACTCTTCCAACGGGGTCTACAGCGTCAAGTCAGGGTATCAGGTGTTGTCGGAGGATCGCGCGGCTTCCTTTCATCCACTCCCTCGCCATTTGGATTCGAAATTCTGGAAGTGCTTGTGGAATCTCCCCATACCACCAAAATTGAAAATTTTCTTGTGGAGACTTGTGCGCGGTTTTCTCCCGCTGTGTACAGTGTTAAAACAGAAGACATTGTGTGATGTTGATACCTGCCCAATCTGTTCGGGGGAAGCTGAAACGTTCTCACACTGCTTCTTTAATTGCAGGATTGCGCGTGGACTCTGGGAACTTGCAGGGCAGGAGACGATTCGTCAGGATGTGTGTGTGCTAACTCAGGATGTTGCATGGCATCGTATTTTCTTTTCCTTGCAGCTTTCAAAAGTGCAGATTGCTGAGATTGTATTCCTCTCCTGGCGAGTTTGGGAAAGCCAGGTGCTGGTCTGTCCATGACCGCGTCCAGTATTTGCCGCCTGCCTTGATCCGCCAATTCCGCAATCACCTCAGTGAGTGGCAAGACGCCTCTAATGGAAGACAGCCCAGCCAGCCTATGAACCGACAGCGTGGTGGGCAGCCTCCTTCGATATCTAGCCCACCGGGGGGTATTTTGATTCGGTTTGATGGGGCCTTTCGCAAGGATGTTGGTGGCAGCTCCAGCTTCGTGGGTTTTGCGGAGGACTCATCCCTCGTATGTGCGTATGGTAAGTTCTATGCAGGTTTGAATGATCCTTTTCTCTCTGACCTACTTGCCCTCCATGATTCGATGCTATGGTATCTTCAGCATGGGTTTTATAACGTGTGTTTTTGTGGTGATTCCCAATTAGTTATTCGTCGAGTGGCGGAGAATGCAGTGCAGCATGAGACTGGAGGAGCAATCCTGGAGGAAGTTTGTCTGCTCAGATCCAGTTTCCAGTTCAGCCATTTTGTTTTGGCTTCCCGTAGGACTAACAGGGCTGCCCATTTAGTGGCAAAAACGGCCCTTGCATCGATAGCTCGGCATTCGGTCGACTACCGCTATTTACTTTTCAATTCCCTGTAATCAACTGTCTATCTACTTTCTATCTATGGCAAAAAAAAGGTGTATGAATGTTTAATTACTTAGATTAGTTAATAGAAAATTAATTAATTAATAATTGATTTAACAATTAATGTTAATATTCAGTACATTAGCTAATAGAAAATTAATTAATTAATAATTGATTTAACAATTAATGTTAATATTCAGTACATTAGTTAATAGAAAATTAATTAATTAGTAATTAATTAACAATTAATGTTAATAGTACATTAGTTAATTGAAATTTAATTAATTAGTGCCCATCTAAGTATGATATTGTAATAAATTTGTAGATAATTAGATATGGATGATGCGAGTGGGAATGAGTTGCATAGATTCAATGGGAGGATTGTTGATGCATCAACACGAAGGAAGGTGCCTAAGAAGAATAAGGAGAAGAAGCGCTCTCGAGATATTGGACATCAGTCAGAGGCAAATTTAGGGGAGGATGAGTTAGAGGCTCCTACTGTAGTTGCTCGTTTGGCATCACGGGCGTCTGGTTCCCATGGGAGGAACCAGGGTGCTGCATCGAGAGTGGTCTCGGCTGAGTTTGATGAGGACGACTGATGAGGATATCTAGGTCCCTCCACCTACGCGTGGACATGGACGAGTGTCGTCTTGTACGGCAACATCACGTCTTGCTATGTATAGGGACCGAGCTGGGCGCTTCGTACCACCTGCTCGTGAGGAGACAGAGAGCTCGGGGACTGGACGGAGTAGGGGAGGACGTTCGAGTGGTCCTCCATCGTGGGAGCTTGTTGGTGAGTGTCCTGGTGGACCTACGGATCCTAGCCTCATTAGGAGCTTCTGTGGCCACGCTGCCTATGCGCTTTGGACGGGGGTTGGAGATCGAGGGGTCATCAGTTTCTACAGCCGTACATCGGCGGTTGAGTATCTAGGTAGCTACGTGTTTAGTCATGTTGAGGCAGAGGATCTGGTTCAGCAGTCAGGTCTCCAGCACCTGATCTACTCTATGTTCTGCAAGATAGCGATTGACAAGGCTTTGATCTCAGCTTTTGTGGAGAGGTGGCAGCCAGACACGAACACCTTCTACTTGCCTTTTTGAGAGATGACGATCCTCCTCCACGATGTTCAGTACTTACTGCAGATTCCTGTTGAGGGACGACTGATGAGTAGGACTTCTGCGCAGCTTGACCATCCGGAGGTGGGTTTGTGTGCGCTTCTTGGGATGAACTCGGAGTAGTTGAGTGGTCGTTCGGAGGACCCTGGAAATGGTAATAGGGGTAAGTGGTACGAGAAGGGTGGTTTTCTTGCGGAGATGTTGTCCAGATACTTGCAGGTGAACGGGACACATGTGATAAAGGCGCAGTCGTACTTGTTGTTGCTGTAGGGGTCCACTTTGTTTGTGGACAAGAGTAGAGACAGGGTTTGGCCGGTGGTGGTACAGATACCTTGGTCAGGCGTCTCGTGCTGGTGCCAGGGGGTGGCTGGTTGTCTCACATTTCTGCAGTGTTGGATCTACAAGTACTTTCCGGGTTTCAGGCCATCTCACTTCGAGCCACCCGTCGTTGGACCTGATGAGGCTTGGGCTTCACGATGGATTGGGCAGCCGGCAGCCGGCACCTGGTTCTGTGGCTGTCCCAGTGTGAGGTTGGCGTTCTACCGTCGAGCTCTTGACAGCTTGACCCCTTCTGATGTTTTTTGGACACCTTTCCATCAGAGGCCTCATCAGGCAGTGTGTCGCTCTTTGTACACTGGAGTGATTCGGTTCGCTGATATAGGTGAGTTCTATGATCCAGCCTGTTGCCTCCGAAAGTTTGGATACCGACAGGTGGTACCGCCTGCCCCTTCGCGGCCTCAGCGACCAGACCGACCAGAGGCACCTGGTGGATATGTCATTTGGATGTCTGAGAGTTTTGATGTTGCATGGGATGCTCTGCTATCCCACATGGTTCATATAGACATGTACTCTCAGCCCTGGACGACGTATCCATATGAGACTACGATCGACTATCTTGACTGGTTCGTGGCGCACTCTCATTGTAGAGTCCTACGGGATGATGGAGATGCAGATCGACTAGTTGACTCCGCAGCGGTAAGATTTGACCACTAGATCGCCCCTGCCTCCACTCGAACCAGGCCTAGTACTCCTCGAACGAGACCTCTTATAATATGAAAATGCTTGTTCGAGGCCGCCCTCTTGGATTCTCATTCACTTCCGGTTCTCTCACATTGTCCTCTGCTGGGTGAAGCCCATAGAATAGGGCATCTCTTGCTTGTCTCACTCCTTCAGGACCTCTTTCTTCCACCTCAACAGTAAGACGCCTAAAGTGTTGTCGTTGAAGCTCAATTTCATCACTGACTTGTTGTTGACGTGGGGGGTTTTTATAATCCAAAGTCTGCCAGAATACATGCAACTCTTGAGCATAGAATTAACGTCCTTCTTCCTTAGCTTGAACAACCTGGCAAGCACACTTGAGCCCATGTGTCATATGAAAATGACACGCACAACTGTTCTTCAACTCCGCCGCCCCATCTAATATCAGTTTGATTGCCTCGCAACTAACGACCCTCCTCAAAAACGTGCACGGAGCCTCAATTTTCCTACTCAGATTGCGGTTCAGTGACTTGTGCAGTTCATTCACCACTTCCAGAAACTGATGTTCCATCTAGTTGTGGTTCTTCGCAAAACAAGTGTCAATCGCTTCTCTACCAGACACAAGGAAAGTCATGAATGAAGAGTGAGATGACTAAATTCTATTCGAGCTCGTGTTACCAAGATGAAACACATGGTTTGTGTAGCACTTTGCCCACATTGTCTGATGAGGCAACCACTCACCTCGCATATAGTCGACCAATTTTATGTTCTTCTCTGTCCAGACCCTCTCAAACTCATTAATCTTTTGAAGAAAACCCTCCTGAGTCCAACTCCATGCCGCTTTGTCGAAATATTTCTTCCATAACGCTTGTGCTACCTCTCTTTTTGCAATTCCACCCAGTAATTGCTCAAACTTTTGCTTCACACAGTTGTTGATGTGCCATAAACATAGTAGGTGGACAGTATGTGGGAGAGGGAAGACCACAGGAACAGAAGCAAGCAGGCCACCTTCTTTGTCTGTCACAATGACATTCGGAACCGTATCACCGAGCAACCCTTTAATACATCGCAGCAGCCACTCATATGTTTCCTTTGTTTCCTGCTTAATAATTGCACATGCAATGTTGAAATTCTTCTTGACTGGAGTAACCCCAATAATCTCAACCCATGGCCAGCCGTACCTGTTCGTCTTGTAGGTCGAGTCAATGAGGATGACGTACGGCCATGCATGCAACATCTGAATGGACGTCGGGTGCGCAAAAAACAAATTAGTGAGCACATTATTAGAGTCTTTTTGCAAACAGATATGGTACCCACGTTGTTTAGCTCCGTGAAGCGCAAACTGTGTCGCATCCATTTCACCCATCTCATCCAATCTTGTCTTGTAATTTTTGTTGTACATCTGTTTGATATCATGATGCACACCCCCTTCAGTATTGAGTGTCGTCTTCTGCTGATTTGGTCTCACCTCGGCTTTCCTCATTAATCTTAACCTCTCTTTTTCAGCCTCACTAAACTGTTTGTTGTGTTGGTGATGTTCTGGATACAACACCTTTGTATGGTTGTGAAACCCTCTATTAGCTCCGGTTACACGACTTGTCACTCCCACTATGACCCATGTGTTTGGACCATTCTCTTGCCATACTTCCTTAATACATATATGAAACTGGCAACCAGTACCCTTCTAACTAATATTCCCACGCGTCTCCTTCGTAGGGTCTGGTTTATAAGACTTAACGATCCTACTATTTTTGTCGCAATACATACAGAGGGCAGTAACAGGATGTAGTCCAGCAGTATTCGCTTTCCATGCTCCTCTAACAATAAAGAACCCACACTCCTGAGCGATTGCTTTTGCAGCTAACTTCACACTTACATAATGGATCCAAATCTCAAATTCCTACGTGTAATCATGATCGGCCGGTAACCACTCTGACATTTTTCCTACAATTACAATATAACACATCAATATTTCTGTGAACCTAAACGCTAATTTCAAGTCTTAACCGCTAAATTCAACTCCTAAACTCTAAATTCAACTCCTAAACTCTAAATTTAATATTTGAACTCTAAATTCAAGTCTTACACGCTAAATTTAACTCCTAAACTCTAAGTTCAATTCTTACACGCTAAATTCAACTCTTAAACGCTAAATTCAACTCCTAAACTCTAAATTCAACTCGTAAAATCGAATTTTTCCGAAAAATTCCAAACACAAGCTGTAGGCCAAAAATTTCCGGTGGCCGGAACCTGGCAGGGCCGACGAAAATTTGTGGCCGAAGCTAGGGTGAGCCGAAAACATTTTTTGGCTCACCCTTGTTTCGGCCACAAATTGTCGTCCGCCCGGCGTGGTTCCAGCCGCCGAAAATCTTCGGTCGGGCCAGGTACTGGCCGCCAGAAAATTTCGTCCCGCCGTCTGTTCGTTGCAAATCGTCAGAAAAATTGTTCGAAACTACAAAAATTGACGCACCTGCTTAGTGATGATTCATGAATGCGTGTCCACAGTTTACGTCGAGGATCGGCTTTTCCGATGATTTTCCGGCGACTTTTCCGGCGAGCGTCGATTTTTTCTGATTCAATACGTTTTTTGAAAGTTGGATATGTTGTAGATTGTGAAACTCCTTAACCAAAGATGACATATATACTTTTTTTTTTTGTTGGCGGCAAATAGCAATTTGGTTGGCGGCAAATAGCAAGCCCCTGTATGTATATATATAGGTTTGTGTTGGTGCACTCATTTTTTTTTTCATACAATGCACCTGTTTCATAATCGTCATTATAAGTTGATCATTCATATGAGAACTATTTCAATCGTCCTTGTGATATAATGGACAAGAAAACACATGAATTTTCAAAAAAATCATTCAAGTTTTACTTTGATTTAAAGGTTTTCGAGTTTACAGATGTAGTATTAGGGTTTATGGTTTATGATTTTGGGTTTAGGGTTAGTGTTCAAACTTGAAGGTTTAAATGTTACAGTAATGGATTGATTAGTTGTGATCATATGTTATATTATCATATCAGGCTAATTCTACCAATTAAAATAAAAAATTCGGTGTCTTAAGGCTATTTTTATAGTTGATCGAGTGCATTCCAAGCACTCATTTTGTGAGTGCACTGAAGAAGCCACTATATATGTGTATGTGTATGTGAGCCTTCTATGGTATCACTACAACAAATTCGGCCTATTATGATGGGGAATTTTTTTCATATTAGATACCCATTTTGTCATATTAGGTATAGTATGACAAAAGGTGTTGTCACAAAGGTTTGTCATTTTATCGCCGTCGTGATAGATCAAATGTGATATAAATTTAAAACAAGTTTGTCACATTTGCTTTCAGTATAGCTGAGGTTCTGGTAGTCTACTGTGACAAACAGAGATGTTATGACGACATATTTTGTCATTAATTTTGACATAATTTGCTTATTTAGACAGAAAATTTTCGTCATATTACAACATTATATTTTGACATCACATAATTGTGTCGAACAAATTTTGTCATAAATGTATGATGTGACGAATATATTTATCCATAAATGTATATTAGGAAGAACGTATTTTGTCATAACTGCATATTGTGACCAGTATGATTTATTCATAAATATATTGAATAACATATAGTTGAAAAAATTTCTTGTAGCATGAAACTCCGATCAAACAAATACTAGTTACAGATCTAACTATTTTTGGTGTCCTAAACAAACTAATCTAGGAATTTTGAATCCCTCGACAACGCTGGCCTATTGCTGTCATTGTTGCTGCCGCTTATATGTTCATACAATCTGTAGAGAAAACCTACATCAAATTGAAAGCTGAGACGACGCAAACCTTGTCATAAGGCCCAAACTCCTTTTTGAAGATACCAATAGAACCAGGGCCACAACCATCATGAGTCATCAAGATATTTACGTCTACACAAATATTTTCACCAGGACTCAAATGGGTCTTCTGAGAAGCCCTATTCAAGATTTTCTCAGTCATTGTTATCGCAGTCTTCACCTGCATCAAAATCTCCCATTACCAAAATGAACAGAATTGAACTGGTGGCTAGAAGGAATCACAGTGAAAAGCATGTGAGAATAGGACACCAACCGAGCCAGTAGTTGTCGGCTTGCGCTCGGACTGCTGTGGCGCCATGACCGAAACAAATTTATTCGAGAATGATTTCTTGCATCTGTGAACCGAGAAAGGTGACGATGCTGCGGAGAAAGCCGAACGACCCAATTCCTTATGTCAAAATGGGAAAAATCCAAAAGACACAACAATTAAGAAAGGGAATACTGATCGATGCTACTGCTCAAAGGAAACACAAATTTAGAACTCAAGAGACAAGACAATAATGAAATATGAAACACCAGAAAATACCTTGCAGCAACGTTCACATGTTTTGAAATAAAACATCTCTCTATTGTACAAGGCTGCTTCTAACCTTATTAAATTACCTGAATCAATTTATTATTAGTAGGTCGTAAAGGACTAGGGAAGAGTGAAGTTCGACGTAAGTCCGGAGCAGTGATTTTTGAGCTACCACAAAATTGAGTCGGACCGGCTAGCAACCGCATTTGAGGGAAGCCCGACGGTGAGTAGTTGGTGGCTAGAAAAGTAGCTGCAGGGATTGACCAAGGTAAAACGACCTTCTGGGGATTCGTATTTTAGGGTTCTTCAATTGAATTTGAGATGGTGGAGAGGTAAAGCGCTTTCCTTGTTTGGGGAGGCCAAGATACCTTTAATTAGCAAAGTAATAGCGACAATGATGATGAATCAGAAACTCATTTTAGGGAAGCATGCCAAGCGAAATCGGAAACATCAAATGCTTACATGAATAAGATGAATCGTCTCTCTTCATTAATAGGACTGGGAAATGAAGGGGGAATGCAGAAACCCAGAAATCAGAATAACAACGACAACCACAACACGAACAGAACCCCAAAGCCCAGATCTGCTGGTGAGGAGAACCGCCGCCCAGATCTGTTGTTAGGCTTTTCGCAACTTGCGACAGCAACCAAAGGTTGCGCGAGACCTGACTTTCATGTTTGTGATTTCTCCCGGACGACGAACAAAACTCGAGCCGAAGAGGGAGGCAGAGGGAGGCTGCTATGTTGGCGACCTAGAGTGTGCTCGCTGATTGCAAGGAGAACGACTTCGACAATTTGTCGAACCGGCTACAGGAGACGGCCGATGGGGGGCGGACTGGCGGAGAGAATTGAAGAAGCGAGATTGATTTGGGCTGTAGGATTTCAACTTTCAACTTCGTATTTGGTATGTTGCAACCACTAGAAATTGCAGCAAAGGGAAGGAGATCAAAATGGACACGAAGTCACATAGGAAGAAAAATAAAAGGAAACCCCAAAAAATTAAAGGGTGTGCCGCCAAGCACTTAAAAAAATTTCAATAGTCAAATTTTTTTAGGGAGAGGACAATTTAAGTTTCCTTTCCCGCCCATAGATAAAATCACGGGAAGACAGAATATGATAAAACATGCCTTTTGTAAAAGCCAAAATCACTATATTATGACGAACATGCCCTGTTGTCAGCTCATCGTGGGATTATTGTTATCTATTGTGACAAAATACTTTGTAATTTAAAAAATTCAGGAAGACATAATATGACAAAAGCTACTCTGACGATATAATTTGTCACTTTTGTGTCTCTTACATCCTGATATGGGATGCCTATTTTGACAAAATTTATTGTGACACGAAATATTTGTCACATTACTCAATTTAACTCACGACTTATTCTGACACCAATTTTTTTTTGTCACATTAGGCATACCAAATAGGACATATTATTTTTGTCATATCACCATACCTATTGTGACAAATAGAAAATAACAAAATAATTTTTTTTTCCTAATAGGCCGAATTTGTTGTAGTGTATACATGATAAATTTTAGGGTATTGCATATTTTTAGTAAGTATATGTTATATAGACCTTGAACTAATCAGAGTTCGGGACATGGCATTATAGCTTAATTCCTAGTGAGTAAAATTGAGGTCCTAATTCTATAAATTCTATAGCCTAAAATCAATTAAACTAGAAAGAATGTTCAATTGTTTTGATTGATCGAAATACATCAAACATTATAGATGTAACAACTTATGGTTTATGGATTTGTGAGTAGAGAACTAAGACGTAGGGTGTACTCATTAAGAGTTAGAGGTATAGTATTACGCTCCATGATTCGATTAATTGTATGTTTGTATGTCATTTTATTACCAACTGTACGTTGTAACCTTAGATTTACATGGATACAATAGGAACCTATATATTTATTTTTTATTTGTGTAGCAGAAATTGTAAAAAAAAAAAGTTCAAATTACAATATCCTATGTTACCTAAAGTTTGAAGCTCTATTTTTTTATAGTGACTTATGACATCTATATAGCGTGTTTTGAATGAAAACAAGATTTTTTATGAACGAAAATCACATGAAAAAAAGAATGTGGTGTACTGGATCCAATAAAGTCGTGCAAGAAGTAATATTATGATTAAAACAATCCAAATTATTCTAAGTAGTTGAGATAATGTAGTATAGTCTCTGTTACCAACCGAAGGTTGTAACTTGCTAGCTACCCGATACTCTTTCACACACAACTTACCTCCTAAAGATCTAAGTTATTGCTTCAACTATTTCAACAACAACAACAACAACAAAAAACCATATATCTATCATATACTTTATGTGTACTTCCTCAAATTGGGATCAAAAGTAAAGAAACATAAAAGTGGCTTATCACAATTTAGTTGCAACCAAAAATATGCCCATTTCATTCCCGACACCAATGTCATTAAGTTATATATATATATAGTATATATACATAACAACAGATTAACGTAAATTCAGTAACCCTCTCATTTAGATTTCTGATATCGTAATTATCTTCAATCATATCAAACTTTTACTCCGGTGGCATGGCTGTGGCCAGCATCACAAAAATGAGTTACCTAATTACTTCCGTCCTCGTCACCGCCTTCCTCTTCAGCCTATCTATAGCCACGTCACCATCCAGCAAGACCAGCTTCACACTCGACCTAATCCACAAACACTCCATCATCCACTCCTCCCCGCCGTGGACACCCTACTACCCCAGCCGCTCCTCGTTGCAGCGCTCCTTCGATCGGATAAACGGCGTCTCAGCCTTTCCCGACGAGCTAGCTCCCAAAGCCGACCCTATTGAGCTGTCCCTCGGCGACGGCGACTACCTGATGAAGGTCTCCATCGGCACCCCGCCGACCCACATCTACGCCTCCATCGAGACCAGGAGCGACCTCATCTGGACCCAGTGCGAGCCCTGCGTCATGTGCTTCCGTCAGCACGACCCTTACTTCCGCCCCAACAACTCCTCCACCTACGCGCCGCTCCCCTGCGACTCCCCCACCTGCTACCCCAACCTCAACACCTCCGCCGCCGCCTTCTCCTCCCTCGCCACCACCTGCTCCGACGGCGCCTGCTTCTACTTCCAGCGCGAGGGCTCCTTCCTCACCGACGGCCTGCTGGGCACGGACAACGTCACCCTCGCTGACGTCGTCAACCTCCCCGGGGCCACCTTCGGGTGTGGCGTTTTCAATGCTTACGGTGGTGCCAATTACACGGATGATAACGTCCCGACGACGCGGCCCTCTGGGAGCGTTGGCCTTGGGCCCGGGCCCAATTCGCTGGTGTCCAAGGTGCACGAGTACTCCGTCACCGAGACTTTCGCTTATTGCTTGACCCCGCCGTTTGTTAATAGTAATAATAACGGTGCTGGCAAGATTAGGTTCGGGCGTAACGACTTCACCAACGATACCGTCTCCGACCACAGCAATACGACGTTCGTCCCCATGTCGTTTCTGGACCCGTACTCGGATTACCGTTTCATCCTCCACGGGATTGGCGTCGGCGGTGAGATGGTGGAATTCTCCAAAGGTGATTGATTTGATTATACGTATGTAGTGATATTTATTTTAGAGGAATTGCTAGCTAGCTAGATATTATTTGATTTTACTTTAAAATCTCGATTATTTTCGGTGACAGTTTCATCGAGTGGCCGCGGAGTGAAGCTGTACATGATCATGGACACAGGGACACCACTGACGTTCTTGCCAAGTGCATTCTACGACGCCGTGGCAGCAAAGGTGGAGAACCAGACGAAACATTTGGACAAGGTGGAGGACCCGTTGGGAGTCTTGGAGCCGTGCTACGACGTGAGAGGCGGAGTTGGCAATGAGCTAGCAGACGTTGACGTGCCGGAGATGACGGTGCATTTTGAGCTCCCCGGCAACGGCCAGTCGGCTCCGGGGACGCTCAAGTTGAGGCCCGACAACACGTTTATAAAAACGAGTGAGGACGTGGCCTGTCTGGCGTTTGCACCGACCATGTCGGAGAACACGGGCGTGTATGGTAACTTGGCGCAGATGAACTTCTTGGTTACATATGATATGGACATGGAGCAGCTTTGGTTCAAGGAAGCTGATTGCTCCAGGATTTGAACTATAGTCTATATATAAGATTTATTAGAGTTTGTAATGAAATAGATCGAGGCTGTTTAATTAATTAAGTCTTGTTATGTGGCGGCTTAATGTGATGAGCCAACTGACGAGTGGTGACCTGATGTACGTGGATTTCTAGGACGAATGATAAAGAAAACAACCCTTAGCTTCATGTTCTTCATCTTTAGTTAATTACTTCCTGTATGTGAGTTGCGTGGCCATATTATGATAAAATCATTCCCCATTAAGGTTTATATGTGTATTAGTATTATTTAATTATCGGGATTGAATTTACTTATTTTATAAGAGATTACTCATATTACCGAGGAACATAGTCAGATATAAGAAGTTACATGAATGAAAATAATCAAAAACTAAAATCGAACCTAACTAAAGAATGGAACAATAAATGGGTTTCTCGTACTACCAAATACACAACCATATGCTATTATTACTCCAACAAACAGAGCACTAAACAAAACAAATTCACCACACAATCAGAATTTACTCGAGCACCGTCGCATTCCGGATGTCATCTGATTGCCCACCCATGTGATCTTGTCAATGACCAGCTCTGCATCACGAACAAAGCTCGCTGCAGTCAATCGTCGATTCATACATCACCAAATCCTATAATGAACTGCTAGCAAATCCACTAGGAAATGAGCAGAAATTAAGTCATATAACTTAGTTGTTGTTACTACCATTGCACCAAATGAATCCTACAAACCCCAACCCTCAACCCATGGGACCCCCTCATTGACGCACTATCCACCAAATAGGTCCATGGACCTATCATAGAAAAACACCATCGCACCTGGGATGTACAATAATCGCCAAACCACCATCCCTCCTTGATTGCTCCGCTTGTATTGTTTCCCACTCTACAACTTGCAAATGAATTTAAGATAGAAGAATATGAACTGAATAAAGTAAAGAATCACACAATTACGTGCACATTGACTCTTCAAGCACGACACCGTGGATTAAAATCCCGACTAGAGCCCAAGTATAAAATCTAACCGCGTGCAGTATAGGGCAAGTATGTTTTAATTGTCAAACCCGGACCAGTCAATGTACCCCTACTTCAATATATTGCTTAAGCGTTATCTAGCAAAATGGTTTTTGAGTTTGGAAACTAAGAAAACTACAAAATAAACAAACATGTATAAAATAAATCGAGGTTGTCCCAATAAGAGAAGAATTCGCCCGAATATTGCTCCCCCTAGTCTAGTATTAAGAAACAATGAACGAAAGTCTAGTGTGGAGAACGTGTTTATAAACCGTGTGGCGGGTGCAACTAGCTAGAAAGCCCTAACTCTCTTACTCTACCGGTTAAGGATAGCAACAATAAGCTAGGTGACCTAGCTCTCTTAGCCATTCGACTAAGGATTGCAACTATAAGCTAGAAAATCTAGCACTATTAACCAATCAACCAAGGATTGCAAGAACCAATCCCTCGGAATTAATCTGGACGACGGATAGCGAACAATCTTGATTTAATCATGGCACTTATCCGATATTTGAGGTTTTCCCTAATTCTACCTAAGTAGGTGGCTCAACTGGCCAAATAATTCTAGCTTATAAAGCCTCTTAGCAAGAAGGTGATTTCCCTCTACCTAGGTCAAATTGGCATAATAATGAGTTAAAGCTAGCAACACTCAATCATTCATGAATAATACCTCAAGTATTATATAAAACATTCAATCACCACACATAGAGTCATGTTCTTACATCCTAACACACATCTAGACTAGGGTTCACAATACCCAAGTGAAGAAACTCTGCTTTATAGCTAGGCAAAGAAAAACAACAAAGATGAAAGAAAGAACCATGATGGATGATTGTCTTCTCTCCTTGTTGATGAGAATTCCATTGAGAGGTAAGAATCTTCACTCCTCTAGCTTGAAGTAAGCCCAAATCTTCTTCTTATCTCCTTGTTGATCACTTTCTCTCTCTAGATCTTGAAGAAGAAGACCTTTATCTCACAAGGGTTTCTCCTTCGGGTTTCTTCAGTTGGAACCCTAGAAGGGAACCTAGAAAATCTAAACCTAACCCCAAAATGCAACCTCTCATTTCTTCCTTCTGCTGTAGATTTTATAGTTTGCATATTTCAGCTCGAACACGGTCAAGAACACGCCGTGTTACTTGGTCGTGTTCACTTCCCAACACCGTGCATTTTGATCATCTGCAAGAAAACTTTGAATCAGCCATAACACGCCCGTGTTCTGGACGTGTTCTTCAATACTTGATGAAATGCTCCGTTTTTGGCTGATGATCACACCCTCTTAATTGATTATCACATTCAAGGTGACTGTGATAACTTCTAAGCCCGCCAGGTGCGCCAAAGTCTCTAGACTCAGCTCCTAACACGACCAATGAACATGACTATGTTTAGGCCATGTTCATCGAATGGCAAGAATCGTCTGGCACCTGAAACAATGTCGTGTCCACGCTGAAGGTGTAGAACACAGTCTGGAAATACAGTCGTGTTCAGGGCGTGTTCACTTTTGTTTTCTTTATTTCCTTGCCATTTTTGCCTCCATTTGTCCCGAACTCGTCCTCGACCTTCCCACACGTGCTAGGACCTGAAATGTAATAAAAATAACACAACCTAGCGTAAAATAGATCGAGGGAGGATGAAATGCAAAGTCAAACTATCAAGAAATGAAGGGTAAAAGTGTGTAATTAGTCCCGAATCACACATCAAATGCTCCATAATAACGTCACTATCCACATTAGTTATTCACGATATGTCTCACCCCTCTCAAGCGAATGACGCAAAAACATGCCCATATGAGCCTAGGGAAGACCCTCGTGGAGCTCCACCAACTCAGTACCCTCCCAAAGACCCAAAGCAACTAGACATAAAAAAGAAGAGGTGTTCAAGCGACTCCACCTCTTCTTCGCAAATCGGGCAGTGTTCTACCCGAGCCACCCCCTGAAGTTGAGTGTCTCACCTGTCGGCACATCCATAGCCACATATGAACCAACCTTCAACTAAAGCCCCGGTCACAATTGGACACTAAGGTCTCATGGCGCCCTAAAAGCTCCACCAAATTACCACTTACCACACTCTCGAGGAGATGCTCTAACGAATAGATATGAGTCATCAACAAAGAACATAAGAGAAATCACTTGCCATCGAGGGCTAATACGGAGTCCATACAAAGTGTGGTACGCCAAGGCTTGGCGGATTAAAGCAGCAAACCCATTAGTTCACAATGCAAACAATAAAGGAGAGAATGAGTCACCTTGCCTCATCCCAAGAGAGCGCTCTAAAATATCTTGTTGGTTGCCCATTCATTAGCACCGAAAAATTTAAAGAATTCACACAAGCCCTTGATCAGTTTATCCATTGTGCACTGAAAATCAAGTTTCTCAAGCAATGTGGACAAAATTGGTCATTTCATCCTATAATATGACTTCTCCATATCCACCTATTATTCGCTTAACTTTTATAAATTAATTTCAGATTCTCGAGAATTAAGTAATAAGCAATTCAAACTCAGACTTTAAAATGTTAAATTACATGAATATTATATTGGAATTGTTACTTCTTTCCCATCATTTTACTAATTGTCAACCATTCTTTTGTGAAAACTGACTTTTCCCTTGCTTTATTTGTATTCTTAAATTTTTATTGGTTTGGTGTTGGAAGATAAAGAACGGGGCTTGAGTACAAATTTTACAAAAAAAAAAAAAATCAACAACAACAAAATCGGTCTCCACCAGAAATCATCAAACGACATAATCCTGACAAGTGACAACGATAATCAGTCAGGCGCTCATCAACTACTGTCGATTCAGAGGGGAATTTTTTCTCTTTGCTCTGATATAACTCCATCAAGAAATTCACGAACTTTCCAAATAGAATTCGCGCTCCCATTGATGATAATTCTCGAATTGTGGACATTCTATGGGAAAATCGCGTTTTCACGCTCTAATTCGGGAGCGGCTAGGGCAAACCCACGAATTGGGTAACTAATAGTAGCACACTATAGAATGAAAAACATCAATGATAAAGAGCATTGAACTAAATGAGCATCGAAATCATACACATAAGCATCAAAACATAGACCATCCATGCATATATATATAGGGCATAAAAATCACAAGAATGACATGAAATCATCATCGCATCAATACATACAAGGATAAACGAGTTCACATCCTCATACAATCAATTTCAAACTAGCAACATAGAACAGAAGGAGGGTACCACAATCGATGATAAAAACATCTCCCTAGCTGCACCCTCTCATACAAAAGCTAAGCTCTTACTCGAGTAGAGTATACATAAGTTTGAATGTAATTGTGTGCCTACTGAACTAATGAGTCTTGCTCTCTATTTATAGGGGTGAAACTTGGCCCAATCCCTCCTAAACCAAATAGGACAATGTTTGTCTAACTTAGGGTCGAAGTCATGGCCTAAAGATCTTGTTATGGGCTTGGGCCTCTTGGTAGTGGTAGTGCGGCGATTGGGACCACAGTCATTTTTCTTCTTGGGCGGGCCTCCTTGGCCCATGGACAACCTATTCTAAAGATTTGGACAAGTTTCGACCAGGCTCCATAAGCGGTGATTGGACCAGATGCTGGGCCACTGCTAGTTTCTGCTTCTGCTTGGGCTGAGTCTTCCTCCGTTCGACTTCTTTTGGTGCTCAAATAGCGGCTAGTAGGTTTATCCGTCATTAGACATCGTCTTTATTATGTAAACTCCACGTTCTTCGCTGTATAGCTCTTTTGGTCATTCAGAGTTGTCCAATGCTTGATCTAAGTTTCCTTAGGCTGCTTTGTATCTTGAAAACCATAAAAAGCATACCTAGAAGGCATCAACGAGTACAAAAAATACATCCTATGTCTATTAAAAGCTCACCGATCAAATTGTTATGATTTAGATATGAAATACAAAAAAAAAAGAATAAAAAATGCATTGATAGAAGGAAAAATGTACCAAGAATGAGAGTGATAAACTGTCATCATACATCTGGTATATCCATGTTTATAAGAAAGAAATCATTATTAATGTGTTCTTGTCCTCATTGTATTAGCAAACAAGTATGATGGAAGAGAAGAGAAAGCTTAGCTAATGGTAAACAAGAGCAAGCTTAGCTAGTGATAAATGAAAGTGAAGTGCCTCAACTACTAGCCCTTACTTCCAATAGATCGATAATTATGGACAAGTAATTAAAATTAATAATAGACAAATAATTAGAAACAACAGCGAGATAAATTAAATTTAACTCACAAATATAATTCAACAAAATTCAAAATAAAATCCAACAAGCAAATAATGGTCTAAGTCAAATTCATAATGGACCAATTGATTATAAATCCATAATTTTATAAAATTTAGATTTTAATCAAAATCTTCATTCATATTCATGAAATAAACCAACCCTTTAAAGTTTAAAATGTTTTCACATAGTACACTCCTGAAATCGTCCACTTCGCACTCTATCGGACCAGGGTTTTTTACTATCCAACCAAATTGGGTTGGGTATGAAATCCAAATAGATGGATATGGGTAGAGTTTGATGGGTTTGTACCCATACCCATTTACTTTGGGTTGGGTTGGTTTTATAACAAATGGATTTGGGTTTGTACCCATGTCCAAATACAAATTACAGTTTGGTACCTAAACTTAATAGATATGCATATTTAGTACCTAAATTTAATTTTTTTGCATATAAGTCCTCAAAATATCAATGGAAAATTTGGTACCTAAATTTATAGACCGCATGTTAGACCGTAACTCTTACGGTGCGGTTTGGCTCGACCACAAAAGAAGTTTGGTGCGGTTTGGAGCGGTTCGACCGCACCAATGCCCACCCCTATTGCCAAGTCAATATTACTAACAAAATTGCTAACTGAAAGTTAACATTTGGCTAATTCTTAGTATTTCAATAGGTTTGGATAATATAAAAGAATCTGAAAAATGTTTGGATAAAAAATAGACATTACCCTTTATATATTGTATGTTCGAATTTTTATGATTAAGGACAATTTTTTGGAAAGAATAAAGAAAATTGAAAAATGAATATAGAATTTGTTGGTTTTAATAATTTTGAGTGGTTAATGTCATTAGAAAAATAATTAATGTGATTCATATAAGATTGGTCATTACTAGGTAAGATGTTAAATATTCATTTTTCTTATAATTATGGATTATGAGTATAGAAAGTGAATTCATATTTGTCAATTTAATTATGCATAGTTATTATTACATTGCGGTCAATTATGCAGTACGGTCCAAACCGCTTATTTTTGCGGTTTGGTTTGACCACACCAATTAAATTGCGGTCTAATATGCGGTGCGCTCCAAATTACATATAGTACGGTGCATATCAATATGGTGCGGTGTGGTCATTGCCCACCCCTATCGGACCCTCATGAAAAATATCGTTTGTCATTGATGGGCCCTGTAGGTGCATTTTGCAAATAGCCCAAAAGCATAAGAAAAGTTCATTTTCCAACAGGCTGGCTGGAGTTAATTGAAGAGCAAAACAGCCCACTACAAGCCCAGTGTACAATATGCATAGGACCAAACGCCCAGGCCTAACTCAAAGCAACTCGTTTCCTCTTTCCGCCCACCATTCTTCGTTTCTGGTGTGCTTCATTCCGTCTATCGGCGTACCGTTATCGTCGCTAATCTGCCCCAACTCCACAACCGAGAACAGGAAACACTGAAACCCTAAATCCTTAGAACACCACAGACTCTCAACTTCATTGCACTGCAGTTCCGATTCAGCCATCGCATTTTATTTCCTTGAATGATAACCAGACGAAGAGTGGAATTCTGAAGATCTTTTGGCAATGGGAGCTAGTCGGAAGCTACAGGGAGAGATCGATCGGGTACTGAAGAAGGTTCAAGAAGGTGTAGATGTCTTCGACAGCATCTGGAACAAGGTCTCTCGCCATCTGCTCTCTTCTTCTAGTTGTCGTTTTGTTTCGACGTTGTTTCCTTCCGTTTGCCTGCGGAAGAAATTTGAACCGTGCGAACTCGAGGATTTCCATCTGTTTTATGAACTTTGGCTTGGAATGCCGGAATAGAGTTGGAATTGAGACACAATGCAGACTATTGAAGCGTTTCATTTTGAATTCCTGACTGTCTAGGAGTTCGTACTGGTTTTGCCGCAATTAAGCATCAGTTCTCTTTTGGTCGTATTGTTGAAATGAAGAATTCGAATGAGCAGCTATATCCATGGTGTGAAAGCACAGGATCCGATTTCCGTATTAGATATGACGAATGAACAAGGAGACCTCGTTGATCAGCTTCATTATCTGTGTTATTATATCTCTTATAGTCTCCCGGGCCTCATTTTCGTTCCTTATGTCATCCATTGTTATTCTAGGTTTATGATACCGACAATGCAAATCAGAAAGAGAAGTTTGAGGCAGACTTGAAAAAGGAGATCAAGAAACTGCAGAGATACAGAGACCAGATCAAGACATGGATCCAGTCTAGCGAGATTAAGGATAAGAAGGTCAGTTGTCTTTCATCTTGTTGAATTCATGGTCTTTCGGATATGGTAGCTGTTTAATTGTCTGAGATTTGGAGCAAATGGACCATGCTAGCTCGTACATCTTCAATTGGAATAGGATGAAATATAGCTGACAGGAGGATGAGATGGAACGTCTAAGGTTGTGTTACTTAAAAGCTTTGGTTTGTTCTCAGTTTAGTACACACAGCTAATCCATTCTAAGGGCTTGGGTCTGACATAGTTTTGAGAGCAGGCATCACATGGTTGAAACCTGTTTTGCTGTACTTGCTTGCGTTACTCTGGTGCTTTGTTTTACTGTATAATGTCCTGTGATATAGCAGATGAGTGTTTTCTTTTTCATTTTTCGATTCTTGTGCAATAGGTTAGCGCCTCTTATGAACAGGCACTGGTGGATGCTCGTAAGCTGATTGAACGTGAAATGGAAAGATTTAAGATCTGCGAAAAGGAAACTAAGACAAAAGCATTCTCAAAAGAAGGCCTTGGTCAACAACCTAAAACTGTAAGTCTCTACGCTTATATCATCTTGTTTTCATATTTGATGCCCGAGCTTATCTTGACCTTCTTTGTGTTTAATGTACTGGTTTGTCTAACATCAGAGGCGATTCCTATAAAAGTATTGTGTTTGATATGGTATCAATGGTTTAGTAATAAGTTTCCTTCCCATTGGATTGATCTGCCAGCTATATAGTTTTGTTGCCTCATTATAATCAATTTTATCGTGTACTCTGTTTGCCCCCTATTTATTTGTTTGTGAAACTAGGGATTTTCGATATTCTTCCATCTTTAAATGGATAACATTACTCATTATATGGTTCATAAATAAATAAATAAAAGATCGCTTATCGTGCTTGGAAATTGTTTTGTTTGCATTATTCTTTTCTGTGTTTTCTTATAGGATCCAAGGGAGAAGGCTAAATCAGAGACAAGGGATTGGCTGAACAATTCGGTACGTGAAAATAGCAAATTATCGATTCATGTTTTTTTTCCCTAACTGCTGGTGCTATAGTTTCGTGTGAAAAGAGGAGCGATTTGGTCATTGTCTTAAGAATGCTGCAAAAACAATTGAATCTGCATTCTGCGTATCTGCAAGATCTGCCATCCATAAAACTTGCATTTGGTTGCTTTTGAACCTTGAGGACTCCGAGTCATAAGAGTTCTTAGGGATATTGGTCCTTTCTGTCCCGTCAATGCCTTCCAAGGGAGCATTTGTCGCTGTTGTTAGCTGTAAATAGTTTATGTGATACCTTTAAATTCATTGCATAGAAGAATCGCATGTGAACTTTTCGAACTAATGGTTAACTGATATTTGTGACTTGTTTTGCACTTGAGTAGGTGAGCGAGTTAGAATCCCAGATTGATAGCTTTGAAGCTGAAATAGAAGGTCTCACCGTGAAGAAAGGAAAGACAAGGCCACCAAGACTGGTGAGCAATAAAGGAACAGTTTTTTTTTTTTTTTTTAAATTTGCTGTTAGTGTATGGAAATTGATGACTTTCTTGGGTTTGTTCTCAGACACATTTAGAGGCATCTATTCAACGGCACAAGGCTCATATAATGAAGCTAGAGTTGATATTGAGGCTACTTGATAACGACGAGTTGAGTGCTGAGCAGGTCAACGATGTTAAAGACTTTATTGATGACTATGTGGAGCGGAACCAGGTGTTTCTCCAACTGTGTCTAATAGTGCTATGGTTGTTTTTAGTCCTTCACTGTTGTTTGGACAACCATATATAGTGATGCAGTCCAGTTTCTGAAGGTTATTTTTGCTGCTGTTCTATCATCTGTTGTAGGAGGATTTTGATGAATTCAGTGATGTAGATGAGCTTTATAGCTCGTTGCCATTAGACAAAGTGGAATCCCTTGAAGATCTTGTCACAATTGCTCCTCCTGGTCTTGTGAAGGTAAATTAGCACTCCTCTCTGTTTATATATGACGTACAACAATTTAGAGGTGAACTGTTATGCAAGTATAGTTTCATGTTCTTATGTTGCTCGGAAAGTACCGCAGAATTACTTTCGTTTGGTCTCCTGGTAGCAGCTCCATTGAAGTAGTAAAACCTTTTGAATTCTTTTAGGGTGCACCAGTACATAGCCTGAAGTCTGCCTCCCTGACAGCACCTGCGCCACCCCAAATGCCTGTATGTGTGTATATGTGTCTTATCAGTAGTCTTGCTTGCATTGTCTCCATGAAATAATCTTGTTGTGCTTTCTTTCCAGACTGTTGTTAGTACCACCCCTGTCCAGGAGCCTGCTGATGATACAGCTTCGCAAGACAGTAATTCTGAAGTTGTTGCTCGAACCCCACCTGCAAAGAGCAGCATCTTGGGTTCTTCTGTTCCGTCAACCCCGCCTGTTAGTCATGTGACTCCTGTGAGTGTTCCTGCTAATCCATTACCTGCCATGACAGCTGCTCCTGCAGTTATTCCAAGTCCATCTCCTGCTCGAGGGGCTGTAGAAAATGTTGCTGCTTCTGTTCCTTCATCTCCTGTTCCTCTTGCAACTCCTGCAAAAGATGACGAAACTGCCGGCTTCCCTGGACGTAGACCATCACCTACTCTTGGTGATCCTGGACTAACAAGGGGCATTGGCCGAGGTGGCCTCACAAGCCAGCCACCAACTAGTATTCCTCTTACTTCTAGTACAATTCCTAGCAATGGAGCCCTTGGTGCAGTACCATCAGTCTCTGATGTGACAAAGCGAAATATTTTGGGTACTGATGATAGAATTGTGAACACTGGAATGGTTCAGTCTTTGAATTCCCCATTAAGTAATCGGATGATTTTGCCTCAAGTTGGCATGGCCAGTGATGGAACTGGTGTACTAGATTCTGGCAATGAAGGTGCTGGGTTAGGTGGCAGAGTCTTCTCTCCTCCTGTGGCTCCTGGCATGCAATGGAGACCTGGAAGTTCATTTCAGACTCAGAATGAACCGGTAAATCGTTTCTTCCAAACTAATGCATATGAGCTCTAAAATAGACTGATGTGTGCTTATTTTGAGGATATAATTGATAAGCAAGAAGGCATCAGTGCCAGATTCCAGCCTTGAAAAATATCATCATTATCTTTTGATTATGGGTTTCGGATCCCTCTTTGGCATACAGACTTATCTCAGACATCATGTAAAATAACTTGAAGACTTTGTTTCAGGGTCAATTTCGAGCTCGAACTGAGATAGCCCCTGATCAGAGAGAGAAATTCTTGCAGCGTTTTCAGCAAGTCCAACAAGGCCATAGCAACCTTCTCGGCATGCCACCTCTTCCTGGTGGCAGTCATAAGCAATTCCCAACACAACAAAACCCACTTTTGCAACAGGTCTGTTTCTTTCTCGGTTATCTTCTCTGTGTTTACTTGGGCCAATCGACATTTATGGCCACCATTTGAGACAATTAGCCCTTTTGGGTGCTCCACTTTCTTGTGTTGGACCACAAAGTTGGTCCAGGATCAGATGCCGCTGATCCTCGGCCATTGAGCATAGTTCCTACTTGGTCTAACACTTCCTTGCTTGGATCCTAGTCCATTATGATTTCATATGAGTGGAACTTGTTTTTCCTTTATCCTTCAATGAGGTTACAGTTTTCTTGTATAATTAAAAGTTGGTATTGCCACGTGGATTTTTCAGTATAACTCTCAAAGCTCATCCCTCTCCTCGCAAGCGACTCTAGGGCTTAGCGTTCAAGCACCAGGGCTAAGCAATGCTACACCCACTACTTTGCAGCAGTCAAACTCAATTCATCAACAGTCTAGTCAACCAGTTGTGGCACCAAATGCTACAAGAGATAGTGGTACCCTCTAAGCACCACTTCTGATTCTTATCTGTTCATTCTATAATGACCTACAATTAAAATTCTGCCCATAAATATGTAGATGCTGGTCATATGAAACTCGAGGAGCAACAGCAATCACTGAATTTAACCGATGACTTGGCCTCTGAATCTGCTGCCACAACTGGACTGGGTAAAAGTCTCAGCAGTGAGGATGAGCTTAAAGCTCCCCACCCAATGGACAATGTATGTATAAAACTATGATCTCAAATTCGAACTTCAAGTCAACAAAGTCGAAGTGGATAATATTACCGAAATGTTAATCATGGTTGGTCATTAAGTTGCTCTTAACTATTTTCTGTAGGTATCGAGCTCTTTGGCAGAGCTGTCTGTTCAAGTGCCGAGAGACACCGATCTCTCTCCCGGGCAACCCTTACAGTCTTCTACACAAACAACAAGCGGTTTAGGTGTCATCGGTCGCAGAAGCATTGCTGACCTTGGTGCCATTGGCGATAGTCTCGCCTCGCCTGCTGCGAGTCCCGTTCCACTGCATGACAACAGTTACAATTTACAGATGCTAGAGGCTGCTTATCACAAACTTCCTCAACCCAAAGACTCGGAGCGTGCAAGGAGCTATATCCCAGTACTTTTTCGTCCCAAACTCTATTCCTTATTATAAGTCTCTAAAAAGGAGGAAAGTGCAGGAAAGTCTGATTCTATTAATGGTATCTATCTAATGCTTTTACAGAGGCATCCTGCTGTAACACCGTCCAGCTTCCCTCAAGTTCAGGCTCCCATTGTAAATAACCCTGCCTTCTGGGAAAGGCTGACCCTTGACAGTTACGGCACCGACACCTTGTTCTTTGCATTTTACTACCAACAGGTGATACAGGATTACGATGTGTTTCCGGTCTCAATTGATTTGAGCCATGCCGATTGGGTTACTGAGTTGTGTATTCTGTTTGCAGAACACGTATCAACAATATTTGGCAGCAAGGGAGCTGAAGAAGGGATCATGGAGATATCACAGAAAATACAACACCTGGTTCCAGCGACATGAAGAGCCCAAGGTTGCCACCGACGAGTTTGAACAAGGGACGTATGTCTATTTCGATTTCCACATCGCCAATGATGATCACCAACACGGATGGTATGTTGATTCTTGAAATTTTCTTTTATTCCCGAGACCGCATATTGACTTTTTAATGAATGAATCTTGATGGTCGGCTTCGTGATCTATGTGCCCATTTGTTCAGGTGTCAGAGAATCAAGACGGAGTTCACGTTCGAGTACAATTACCTGGAAGACGAGCTGATAGTCTAGTGAGTCTAGGGGATTTGCAAGAGTCATGCCATCCTTTCTCAAATTATGTCCTCCCTCTTTCTCTTTTTTCATGCATTTTCTCTCACATAATGTACTCTAGGAGAAAATCAAGATCTATTCCTTGTATAATCTGCAACTACACTGGGAACAAATGCTGTCTACAGTGCGTGTTATCAGTTATCATATAATCCTTTCATCTAGAAGCTGGTGAGTGCTACCCATAATAACCCGACACGTCTCACCATTTTGCACCGGCAGAATTTTGAAATCCTGATTGGGATGAGTGTCCAACTGTCCATAAAGGCAGGCAGCAGCACATTGGTATGGTTGGAAAGGAAAGGGCTAACCGCTAAATTGGAAGTTTTGTAATAGCTACAAAATTATTTTATTCCATTCGTAGTCCTTAAATTAGGTTAACAGTTCAAATTTGGTGATTGGCCGTAAGTCTTCGTTAATTTTTGTTGATGTGGCGATCAACTCCAATAGTTGACCATTAAATGAGTGACGTGACAATTAAAAAAAAATAAAGAATAAAATTTAACTATTTTTATTTTCCACCTCATTATCAAAATTATTAAAAAATAATAAATAAAACCTAATTATCTTCATCTCTAACTATTGTTACAACCACCTTGTCCCCTCTATCAATCGGTCTTCTCCTTGTTTTGAAGAATGTGGAACGGCGGGCCCACGTCGTTAATGTACGTGACGGTGACGATAGACGCAGTTGGGATGGAAGTCGGTTTTCGAAAGCCCAACTGTAGACCTCAACCGATGGGAACTGAAAGACGAATAAGGAATTCAATTGCGCAACCCTAATCTCCCCCTCGCGCCCCCAAATCCAATTCGCTCATGAGCGAATAGCAGCAATTGACGGCGCTTAACCCAGGAATTGGCCAACCAGTGCGTGCTCCCACCACCTGGCTCCCTCCTCCACTACTGCTCGTAGAATCCTCAAGGTTCCATTGACCAACTCTGGCTCCACATCAGCAAAAGTTAACGGAGATTAACGGTCAGTGACCAAACTTGGACTGTTAACTTAATTTAAGTGACTACGGATGGAATAAAATAATTCCAATGGCTAACGTGAACTTTAATAGTAATTCAAGTGATCAAACTTGCAATTTAGCCGAAAGGAAAGTCTCCTACTGCCTTTTGAAATCCAAGTCTGTGACGTAGCAGCAGAATCGGTGGTTACATGTGTTGGTCGGTCTCTATACAGGAAGTCACATGGAGATGTCACGCAGGTGATACATTTCTTAGGATCTAAATCGTGCAGCTTGGGAGTTTGAGTAATTGTGGAAAGTGATTAGAAAAACGACGCTGACATTTCCCAAGTAGTCTAAAAATGTGGGGATGCTTATTTTTTTGTACGTTTCCAGCAGGCATGGAAATGCTTGTTTTGCTTAGAGGAGTGGCAAAGTATTATTTTAGTCGTATGGTTAATTGTATAATTGTTGATGGGGACGGGGTTTTGTTGAGTTCCGGACTGGGACGTTGATGGAAGCTGTGTCCTTATTGAGGTTCGCAATAATGGTTAGATGGATGGGCAACTTACTGTTATTGAAAAATCATGAAGTTGTAGGTAGGTCGGTAGGGGAGTTAGTAAGGCTCCAAGATGAGGCTTAGCATAGTGTAAGAACACCATTATTAAGGATAGTTTGATAAATTATCACAAAATTCGAAATTAAGATCAGAATAGAACTCGCACTTGCAACTACCATACTCTTATCTTCAGTTTCAACTCTCTCTCTTCTCGATTTCATTCACTCAATTCTACTATGCTTTGGGATATTTGTGGTTTCATTAGGGGGTTTATGAAGCGCTCAAGGTGTGTTTGTGGTGTGCTCTCTCTAGTTTTTCTCTCTAGTTTTTCTTGTGGTTGTGTTTCCTCATGCTATGGTGTTCTTTATGCTATTAATGGCTATTATGAGGAGGTTTATGGTATGCTTTTTGTGGAATTTGTGGTTCGCTACAGTCCCTTTTTTGTTGTGTGCTTTGATGAGGATATGTGGTATGTGTTATGGTGTATGTTTGCATTATGTGATTTATGGTATGCATTCGAGTTGTTGTGGAATACATTTCTTATTTTGTGTTGTAGACATGTCACATTGTTTTCCCGGCGAGAAAACTAGAGTTGAATAGAATGAATTTGCATCTTTGACTTCTAATCAAATGATGTGTGTTCGAGTCCCACCGAGTGTACCAATTTGTTTTCTCGGCGAGAAAACTAGAGTTGAGCAGAATGGATTTGCACCTTTGACTTCTTACAAACGATTAAACAACAAGTTCACACTTCTTTGAACAATGTTCAAACAAGGGTGTTTGATGTTTCTACAACTCATGAGACAAAGATTACATTAGCCCTACTCCTATGGAGGTTCAATGATAGCTCCAGAACTACGACTATACTAAAATTTGAAGAGGAAATATGACAATGATAAACTTGACAAGTGATGTCGAGTTGTGATTTTTGCGAACCCCTTCTATATCAAGTTCATAATTGCCTCGAGAAACTGCTCTGCTGACGTGGAGTGACGGTTACCCTCTCAACTACTCCGATTATGCATTGACATTGGAAGTAGTCCCCCCCCCCCCTCCTTCAGTCTTGACCCCCTTCTTTGGATAGCTCCTCATTAGCTTTGCTTGTCAGTTGAGAAAAACGGCGAAGGCATGGAGACCCCCTTTCCACACGTGGGTGAGTATTAGGATCACATAGAGTAAAAATGGAAAATAATAATTCACCATACGGGAGCAGCATACTTGGCCAAATTTTGGTCATATTTCATCCACTAGGATACTGTGCCACACACGTTGTCACTAGTTTCCAGACTTAGCCAAATTTTACCCCCTTCTCGTCAAACAAGGGGAGGGTGCATGTTGATTACCCCCTGACCAACTTATGGGGGGAGTACGTTGATAACCCCCCTGTCGAAATTGGGACAGCTCTATTAGTACGATATTGTCCGCTTTGGGTCAACCCCGTACGGATTTACTTTTGGGTTTCCTTCCCAAAAGGCCTTGTACAAATTGGGCTAGGTGGACACTAATATACAAGGGTTCCTTCCCTTGTATTTACGATGTGGTACTTGGATTGTCCCATAACAATCCTCCCTTCAAGACAAGGACTACGAACTTCATGTCCTCCCCTCAGCGATTTTCTTGATCCGCCAGACAGCTTGTATCGAGGGACTTCTCGGTACAAGGATTTTTCTTGAGGCGAAACTCTCTTTGATCCGCCAAACAGACGTGGACCTCCATTGATCCGCCAAACAAACGTGGATCTCTCTTGGAGCCACCAAATAGACGCGGGCTGCAAATTTCGAGGTCATCAAATGAGGGTGCCACCAAACTTACGTCTACCACCCCAAATTGAATCAGGCTCTGATACCACTTGTCGAAACCGGGCAGATCTATTAGTTCGATATTGTTCACTTTGGGACAAGCGCGCACGAATTTACTTTTGGGTTTCCTCCCCAAAAGGCTTCGTAATAATTGGGCTAAGTGGACACTAATATACAAGGCTTCTGCCCTTGCATTTTCGACATGGTACTTGGATTGTCCCATAACACATCTCATGGAGGGCTTATGTTGATGACCCCTCTGACCACCTCATGGGGGGCGTATGTTGATGACCCCCTCTGACTACACCATGAAGGGGTGGGGGTGGGGGTGGGGGGGGGGGGGGGGGGGGGCTCCAACACTTAGTCAATTTATCGAATGGATAGCTAAAGTGGCGCATGATGGCATGAGGCTATGGATGCAAAAATACAATATTATATATATGGTTTAGACTAGCGTACACCCGGGCAGACGTTTACCTTACAGTACGCTCGTTAATTTTTATTATTTAGACAATGAATTAACCAGAGTTTGAGACATGATACTATACACTAACCCCTAATTCGTGAAATTTTTATTATTCAGACCATGAATTAACTAGAGTTTGGGACATTATACGAGGAATTTTACAATGCTATATAGCATTGGTGCTATAGGTTTTTATCTTTATGGTACAACTTGAAATTGTACCTTTAACGTTATGGTACAACTTCAAATTGTACCTATACTTTTTGTGCAAATTCTTTTATGGTACAACTTGAACTTGAACCTTTATATGATGGTACAACTTCAAGTTGTAAAGTTATACCATAACATAATGATACAAATTCTTTTATGGTACAACCTAAACTTATACATTTATTGCTATGGTACAACCTAAAGTTGTACATTAATGCACCAATACTATATAGCATAGTAGAAGTGCTCAACATTATACTATACTTTAACCTCTAATGTGTCAACTCCATTCCCAATTATCTAACTCAAACCATAAGATTCATTTAATCATAAAACGAAAATCAACAATTCAGATTTGTCGAAATTATAAAGTACAAATAATTGGTATGAATGTAGGCGTACAACGTACAGTGGCATACACTAGCCTTCCCCCCCCCCCCCCCCCCCACACACACACACACACATATATATAGTGGCTTTATATCGTATCTTGGGAAAAATTTAGAGTACAACATACCCTGAGTAAGAAAACGCTATCTAGACCTCGAATGAACTAGATTTTTGGGCATGATACTATACCTTGAGTAATAAAACGATTTCTAAAATCATAGAGCCTAACCTCTAAGATTGTGCATGTTATTTGTTGCATATATTTCAACGAATCATAACCGTCGCTTTTTATTTCTAATTAAATTGATCTTAGTGTATTAGATTTATAGAATTAAAACCTATATTTTAATGTTTAGGGTTTGGGAGTAGTAGCAGATGCCAAACTCCGATCATTCAAGGTCTAGGTATCATTTATTTACACAAGGTATGTCATACCTTTGATTTTACTCAAGGTACGATAGAACCACCCTTATATAGATGACAAAGGCTAACGTAAGTCATATGAAAGTTATACGCATGCATTCACACTATCTTACATCCGTCCAGTTTTACTGTTTAGACCAAGAATTCACCGGAGTTTGGAGCATGATACAATATCTTACCCTCAAATGGAGGAACCCAACTATGTTATCAATGGGCTGCAAATGAGCCAAACTGCTCTCGAGTAATTCGACATTCAGATAGAAAGAACTCGTTCGATACTTGGCTCGTTATTTAACAAGCCGACTAGTGAGAAGACTCATTAGTAAACGAGCCAAACTTGAGCTATCCATGTCCATCTTGTTAAGCTCGTGAGCTAGCTTGACTTGGTAGCTTGTTGAGATAAGCTCGCGAGCTGGCTTGTATAAATCTTGTGGAAGGATTAATTACTATCTTCTGAATATGAACATTATCTTGTTAATACGAATGTGTATGCAAATTAGATGTTATTTTTAGTTTCTAGTGTTATTTTTATCCTTTAAATTCTTATGTTTACACATTGTTCAGTAAGAATGATTTCAAATTGAGCTCATCTTGAGCCGAACTTGTACTCAATTTGACAAGATGTGTTAATGAACATTTACCAAGCTCTACCGAGTCAAGCTTGAGCTAGATTATTTTTATTCAAGCCGAGCACGAGCTCGAGCTGAAAATTTTATAAACGAGTCGAGTTCAAGCTAATTAAAAACTCGACTTTTGTCATTAGGGTAAGGACCCAAAACAATGTTGTTTTAGTCTTTGTGAATATATATCAGACCTGATTTTTGGCCAAACTCGTATATGACATTACTCGAAATTTTTCCGAATTAGATTGAACTAGATCATTACCCACTCAATAACTATCGACGCCTTTTAAACAATAGTTACTATGCAAATCTATTTAAATTAAGAAAAAAAATACTTGGTCAAGTCGTGGTAGTAGCGGTTGAGATAATTTTGTGTCTATTTGGTCATAAGTTAATAGATGTTTATAATAGTGGCGCAAGATAAGATGCGGAGATTGAACTCGCTTCGTCAATATGACACTCCATTCTGAAAGTATATAAATTCTTATGATGTCGCGTTTAAATAAAACTCTACGTTGCATGAATACAGGAATGTCCAATAATACAACCTTGATTTGTTCCATTAAAAGGAGGAAGAGGTGCTCCGTATTTGCGAGGAAACAAAATACTGTATACAATCGAGAAATAGGGAAGAGGTGCTCCGTATTCGATGAAAATTAGGAAACGAGAGAAAAGGTAAAGAGAAGTTAGACTTGGAGTACATATCCACGCGTTGTGGTGAGTGGGAAAGGAGGCGAAGATGATGTAAAATGGGGGCTTTAATGTCGGCAACCGACTGCTCCGCCACATCTGCTGAACGAGCGAGCGTAGTTGTGCGGTCCTATTACTTCCCTAAAACTCAGCCATCCATTCCATTCTTTCCATCCATCATCGCTACTTCAAGAAAATTAACGATCGACATCACTAAAAGTATAAAAAATAAAGTATGCAATATGGTGCAGTTTGGGAATTATCCACAAACCGCAAACCAAGCTTCCACTCCTACACCTAACTACTTGGTTACGAAGGGCAAGTGTGCAAGTGCAATTGAGCTAGATATATATTGCTAAATAAGGTCGTATTCCTCATGCACTTAGGAGTACTAGTACTAAACCTTGATGCACCATTTAACCAAATCAAAGGGAGTTTTAATTTAACTAAACAAACACTTTAGCATCTAAGAAACGATGTATTTTACGATACCTTTTAGCATTGGTGCATTGATTTTTTTTATTATAAAGTTGATGGTACAAATTGAGCTTGCACATTAACATTATAGTACAATTACTTTCTATGAAATTCTTTTTATCGTAGAAACTGAATTTGGACCTTTCAGTTATGGACAAAACTAAACTTGTACTATTATATAAAGGGCAAATACAATATAATAGGAAAATATTTAATTTTTAAACAAAATAATAGCCAAACAGTTTTAATAAACAATATAGTAGCCAAATCGTTAACTTTCCATATGGTCAAACGTAAGTTGATTCTGACGTGACTAAATATTTGTGAGGTGGATAGTTTTTGATGAGATGACAAAAGTCCAATGTTTGACCGACGCACATGGATAGTTTATGACATCTTACTGAAAGTTGTTTGTAATAAAGGAGGATTGAGCCTTTTGGAATTGTGAATTTGGTTGTTCTTGCATTTTGATACTTTTTATAATAAGAACCTAAAATAATGTGGTTATACTAATAGCTAGACGGTTATTAGTTTTTTTAACGATCAATAGCTAATTGATTAATCGGTTAATAGTTAACCACTAAGCAAAATCAACTTATCAATAACTGAACTACTAAAAAATTATCAATTATATATTAACCACTAACCGCAATTATGAATTTGATTATCAATTATAATAAATTAACCGTTTACCCGTCCTTCATTTGGCTGGCTTTTCAAGAAAAAATAGCCTCAAACGTCCTCCGTTTCCAGCAAAAGGCGACTGAGTCTCCCTGCTGTTTGAGATGCACAGCCCACCCCGAGACTGCTCTTCACATCTTACGGGATTGCGCCCCAGCTTTGTATTTCTGGTCCAGGCATGTTCCGCAGCAGAAGCAACATGAGTTCTTCAGTGCAACTCATGAGGACTGGTTTCGTTGCAACATTTTGAGCAAAGACGTCACAAGTGATGGCATAAGCTGGCCTGGCTTCTTCGGGATTGCGAGTTGGCTCCTCTGGAAGAACCGTACAACCGCCTCGTTCAAAGGAGTAAGTGCCGCGTTGTCTGCTCCCTCTCTAAGGCATTCAATTATTACCAAATGTAAAATTTGGACAGATTCTTGGAATGCTCCTGAGCTACCCATCAATCTTAGGCGGCAGCGAGTCGAGAGAGTAGTTGCAGATATTGGTTGGATGCCACCCACAGCTGGTTGGGTTATGGTGAACACGGATGGGGCTTCGAATGGTAATCCAGGTCCTGCAGGCGCAGGCGGCGTCGTGCGAGGCCCGTCAGGGAATTGGTTGGGAGGTTTTGTAGCCAATATCGGCTCGGCAACAGCAGCTCTAGCGGAGCTTTGGGCTATCTTTTATGGCTTGGACTTGGCTTGGAAGCTGGGCTATCGGGTAGTGAAGCTAGTCTCCGATTCTCAGCTTGCAATCCAGTTGATTCAGGAGCGACATGATCCCATTCATCCATATGCTACCCTCTTGTGTCTCATTCGTAGGAAAATCGGCCAGGATTGGTTGGTCAGCCTGGCTCATACATACCGGGAAGGGAATAGAGTCGCGGACTGGCTCTCGAAGCACAGTCTCGTCTATCCCTACGGGATGCATGAGCTGGCTAATCCGCCACCTGGCGTTGTGCCTCTTCTGCAGGATGATGTTATGGGTATTACTTTTGAGCGCCGGGTTGTGGCGAGCTCATCTCTTTCTAGCTAATCTGCCTCTGTAGTCTTTCTTCTTCTTGGCCTCGGCCTCCTTGTTATGCAAAAAAAAAAAAAAAAAAAATATAAAAAACATATAGAATAATGTCCATGAAACATAAATTAAATAGGGCAAGTGATTGTTTAGATGGATCAATTGAAAAATGAGACAATTTGATCAATTTTCTCATTTTACAAAACGAGTAATTAAAACGAGTCAATTTGAATGTCTGCCCCACCCTAGACTATTGTACATGTAAATTGTTTCTCAATGAGTCAATTTGAAATTTCTCAGGCGAATTGCTTCATCTAAATTTGTACTGCCAAACGGATTAATATGACAAGATTATCTCAAAATGAAACAATTAGATCAAATTAATCGTTTAGAATTTCTCATCCAAACGACCCTAACAGACCGTTTGGTACCAAATGAATCGAGAATTCATTTCATTGTAAAATGAATTACCGTGTAGAATTTATTGTCAAATGAAATCATATGTTTGGTATGTTATATTCAAATCATTGAAGTGTCGTGTAGAATTCATTGTCAAATTAATTTATGCGTTGGTATGTCATATGTATAAGTAATTTAGTTAATAAAAGAGGATAATCATGTCATTTTATTATAATTAGTAAATACCAGTGGAATTCATTTGGAAATTCTATCTCAATTCCTCGAAATTGCTATAACTAGTTCCAATTCCGAAGAATTCAAAATTTAGAATTGAAAATGAATTCTTTTTAATACTAAATATAAAAATATTTCATTTCAAAATGAATTACTCAAAACTTATGAAATTCAAACATACCAAACGATTTGTAAGTAATATTCACGTGTTAAAGGTAATCCAACATTTCCCCCTTAACTGACTAAGCATTGCATCAAAGAAAATAGAATTGAGACATTCTTACACCACCTCTACTTTGTCTGCCTAGATATAAACCTTAATTTAGACGTACGGCACTTCCTGATTGAATCACATTGTTTTTTCAATTACATCTCTTGTAAAACAAACAAAAAGACAGAGAAAGGTTGTTGTGTTTACTGTAAAAAACAGTGGATTTTTTGACTGATATTAAAGTTTTTTTAGCCGTTAATAATTTAAAAAGAAAAAAATAAAACGAAATTCCCCTTCACATTCTGACCAAAATACCCTCTCCAGTCTCCTCCATTTTTTTGGTAGAAACTCCCAGTCTCCTCTGTTTCCACTCTATCTTACCCTTTCTCTCATTCTCTTGTCTTTCTCTCTCCATTTTCTCAGCTCATCGAGCCAATCACACCTAGACTCAATCTTTCTCCCTTCTCCCTCCCCATCCTCAAAGGATTTTCGGCCGTTTGAACAATTGATTGTCGTTTTCCTCCTCCATTCTTTTGTATTTAATTTATTTATTAGTAGCTGGCTCTTTTGAAACCCGAAAGTGTACTCTCGGTTTGCCGTCTTCTCCCTCCCCCATCAGCTATTCCGTTCATATCTTCCGGGGAAGGTTTTTGTTTTCCTTCTCCGGGTTTCTCAAATCATCGAAAACCCATCTCCGGGAGTCACAGGATTGGTTCTTCTAGGACTCATCGCCGCTATTAACGCCCAGTCATTTGGGTTCCAAAAATACAGAGCATTGAGTAAAAGCCAGGAAGATATCTCTCATACCTACCTCTGTTCTTTCTCCGTTAAATATACATCTGTTTCAGTTTCGTGTCTTCAAATTTCTCTGTTTTTGCTCTCATAACCGCTCGCTCTTTCAATCCAAACTTCAGAAAAAGAAAAGCAACGGTACTCTCTCTTCTTTAATTGAAAAGGCTTGTTGCTTTCATTTTCTAAGCTCTCCTCTCGAATCTCCAGAGACCTAGAAAGGAGGTTTATTGCTTTTCTTTTGCGATTGCGTTTTAAGAGTGAATCAATTCCTTGTTGTAAAGTCGGCTTCTATCTCCTTTTCCCCTTAGTGGGATTTCGTCTATTTATTGGAATTGGAAGGGAATCTAGTTCCCCCTGAGTCTCTTTCCATCACGATCTCCATTTCCCTTCAAGTGGTCGTTAATCGCTGATATCTCGCTATTTTCACGGGTACCCCCAAAAGTAAACCGCTCCCCTTCTCTCTGTTCAAAAGAGAAAAAAAGGAAAGTTGGAACCTTTTTTCACTTTCAATCTAACAAGCCCCTGTTTCTTCTTTCATAAGCTTCAGCTGAGACCAAACCATGGGGAGCAGATTATGGTTTCTGCTTCTGGGGGTGTTGCTGCTATGGTGTTCTTCTTGTTCCATTGTGAATTGCTTAGGGGTGAATTGGGGGACCATGGCTACCCACATGCTACCGCCCAAGACAGTTGTGCAGATGTTGAAGGACAATGGGTTTCAGAAAGTGAAGCTATTCGATGCAGATTCCACCACCATGAATGCTCTTGCTGGGAGCAACATCGAGGTTATGGTGGCTATCCCTAATGATCAACTTCAGGCTATGACTGACTATGGCAACGCTCAAGAATGGGTTAAGAGAAACATTTCTCGGTTCAACTTCAACGGTGGTGTTAATATCAAGTGAGTCAAAAGCCCAATTCTTCTTCCCCCTTCTTGAAAATTTCCATTATTTTCTGTTTGGAACTCTGAAAACAGTTTGTTGTTCATGCTGATTGGTTGATGATTTGTGGCAAGAGAGTAGGAGTGTTGTTAGAGATGCTAAACTTGGGTATTTTGAATCTGTCAAAATGGTGTCTGCTTTATGAAAACCTTCACTTTGTTCTTCAAGTATTGTGAAAGTGAAACTATTGAGTAGTTTATGGGGGAGTGTCAATTTTGGCAATAGAGAAGAAACAAAAATTGCTCCACTTTGCATCTTGATTCGGAATTCCAAAGTTAAACTTGATTTCCGCCTTTTATTAATCTGAAATGAACTTTTTTAATATACTCAGTTAACCTGATATTGCAGTTCACATTCTAGCCACATATTGGTGATCAGTTCTTCAAATTTATTAGTGTAGTTTCAGGATCAGATTTTTGCATTAGTAATTGCTCTTTACATTACTTTCAATTTTCTGCAACAGGTATGTGGCAGTAGGGAACGAACCATTCCTAAAGACATACAACAACTCATTCATAAACATCACATTCCCAGCACTCCAAAACATCCAAAACGCCCTCAACGAAGCTGACGTCGGAGACACCATAAAGGCCACCGTTCCCCTAAACGCAGACGTATACTTCTCCCCAGACGACCAGCCATACCCATCCGCTGGAAGGTTCCGGCCCGACATCAACGACCTAATGACCCAAATCGTCCAGTTTATGAACAAGAACAAGGCACCTTTCACGGTGAACATCTACCCCTTCCTCAGTCTCTACGGCAACGACAACTTCCCTTTCGATTATGCCTTCTTCGACGGAGCAGCTCAGCCTGTGGTCGACAAGGGCACCGGGATTCAGTATACCAACGTGTTCGACGCCAATTTCGACACCTTGGTGTCAGCCCTCAAAGCCGTGGGACTCGGTGACATGACGATCATGGTCGGGGAAGTGGGATGGCCGACCGACGGTGACAAGAACGGCAATGTTGGCAATGCTTACCGGTTCTACAACGGGCTAATGCCCAGGCTCGCATCGAACAGAGGTAACATATATAAAACGCGTTTGCTTTCTTCTGCATATTGTATTTGATGCATTTGTTTGTCTGTCTGTTCACTTGCTAAACGCGTATGAAACACATATCACCAGTGTCAAACTTATCACCTCTAAGTTGTATTTTACTAACTATGTTAAGGTACGCCACTTCGACCTGGCTACATCGAGGTCTACCTGTTCGGCCTTCTAGACGAGGACGCCAAGAGTATTGCCCCAGGCAGCTTCGAGCGACATTGGGGCATCGTCAGGTACGATGGGCAGCCCAAGTTCGCATTGGATCTCTCGGGCCAAGGGCAAAACAAACTTCTGGTGGGTGCACGAGGTGTGGACTACTTGCCCCAGAAGTGGTGTGCATTCAATCCGAATGCTAAGGATCTGAGCAAGCTGGCCGACAATATCAACTACGCGTGCACTTTCTCTGATTGCACGACGCTCGGGTATGGGTCATCCTGCAACGGGCTGGATGCAAACGGGAATGCGTCCTATGCTTTCAACATGTACTACCAGGTGCAGAATCAGGATGACTTGGCGTGTAATTTCGAAGGATTGGCTAGTGTTACTACACAGAATATATCTCAGGGGAACTGCAATTTCATGATCCAGATTGCTACTTCTTCTGCTGGAATTCTTGGGCCTTCTGTTGTTCTTGTGCTTCTCGTGCTGGGGTTTGTTACATTGCTGGTGGTATAGATGAATGAAGAGAAGGAGAAGTGGGGGTTTAGTTTGGTTTGGCAGCTTGTAGATACCATTTTGAGATGTGTAACATTTCCCCCTATACACAGTCTTTTTGCTAGTTTTTCTTTGCCAACCTGGTGGACTGGTGGTGGTTCTTTTTTAGGAGGATGTTTATGGATTACAGATGTTTGTTGTTTTGAAATAAGAATATTTCACACCATTGGTTTGGTTCTTGGAAGTGGGCAATGGCTTAGTTCATATCATATAGAATACATATGCAAATTGAGAATCATTTGAGTTAATTTAAGTTTCATGATTTCTCATTAAAAAAAAGAAAGGGTATATACAATATAATAGCCAAACCTTTCATTTTAACAATATAATTGCCAAGCTTTTTCGGAAACAATTTAATAACCTAACCATTAACTTTCCGTTCGGTCAACCGTTAGTTGATTCTGATATGACAAAGTTCTTAATGAAATGGAAAAATTCTGATGACATGGCAAGAAATTAAATTTTTTAACATGCCACATGAATCAAAACATCTACACAATACATAAAGACAAACACATGAGTTAGAATTCTCCCATTTAAAATTTCGTGGCCTGAGAGTGATTCTAGGAAGGTCATTTTTGTCATTACACTCAACTCATGTATATATATTAAAAATGTTATCATTAGAGTTCAAACCTTGGTCACTCGAATGAAGAAAGAGCATTATAACCAACTAGGCTACATTTTATTCATTGTTATTTTTTTGATTGTACTCTAGCAATATGTTTGGCGATGATGCATCTATATTTATATTTTGTCTTGAAGTTATTTATATTTTATAGAAAGATATTAATTCTGAAATCGGAACCTAAGTAGTATTGAATCAATGCTATTGATTCAAACATTAATATTAAATTGTATGTGTTGTTTAGTTCATAAAAAATACAGAAGTGTAACCAAAACATGGACATTTGTGACGAGTATAATCATTTTTTTGTGACAAATCTACACATAATATAATGATAAAATTGAAAAATGAGAGTCTAAACTGAACCACACATAGATCCATATTTTGGCTACACATATGTATTTTGTCTAAACTAAACCACACATAAAATTTATTTTTTAATGTTTGAATCAATGTAACTTGAGTTCCGATTTCACAATTAATCACTTTCTTTAAGAAATAATAAATTCAGGTAAAATACCTTTCCTACTTGGTTGAAGAAGCTCTTTCTATGAGATATATTCAATGTTTTAAGATTTTCTATTTCAAATTTCATGAAGCGTGAGCGAAAGTATGAAGAGTATTTTTGTCATCACAATTATTATCTACTTCATATGAAAAAGTATCAATATCAAGATTTAAATCATGATCTCTTAAAACAAAAACAATAATCACAACCAATTACACTAAATAAATTTGTTTTATCTTGATAAATTATAAACATGCACTAAACGAACATTTGAAAAGCAGAGGACTTTTCACAGTTAACTAGCTTATTAAATCTTCTAAAAAGAAAATTTTAATACATGATTTATAATTTTTATAACCTATAAAATGACGGATAATCTTAAAATTGCAACACAAATTTCATTGCTTAAAATATTGCATATCGAACTGCAATATTGAATATGCAAAAGCAATGTAAAATTCTGTAAATTAATATAAATTTTCAGAACTAATACGAAAGAATAATATTTTTGTACAAACTATAGGTGACTGGTTCGCTAAAATTTTAATCTGGTTAACTGCTAAACGTTAAACTCTTGCTAATCGGGCATGAATGAACCCGACAATAGGTAGAAACTTAATTATTATAATTCATATAACTATACCTAGGCACATGATCGAGCAAGCACGACACAGTTAGAGCATACCATGAAGACAATGTATATGGATCGGCCAAGTATAAGCATGAATGCTTCATGGATCGTACCAGACTTAAACTTCAAGGGCTCGCGCACATGTGCGAGCACCACATAGCCTATATTGGTGAACTCATGTTTTATGGAGAAAGCGTAATTTGATAAAAATAAAATAAAATATTCTAAAAATAACATATAAAATTTGAATTAATGAGTAGTTTCTCACATCAACGTGTGACGGCTCATATTCTAAAAGGTTTATAAATATCATTGTTTATTTTGAGACTCAAACATTGTTCAATATTGTATACAACTAAAAATTCATTTATAAAATCGTTATTGATTAACTTCATAGCTGAAAATTTTTTTTTATAGCTTGCAGTAATAACAAACAACGCCAACAATAACTTTAGAAGCAAGTAAATTAAAGAAGAAATAGGAATCTAGTATTTCTTTGCAAATGTGTGTGTGGGGGGAGGAGAATTTTTTTGTCTGAAAAATTTGAGGAATGGTTCAAACTCATATATAATTTGTTTGAATATTGCATATTGAATTGGAGTATTGAACATTTTGAAAGCGATATATAATTCTTAAATTAGTATTAATTTTCAGCCCGGTTGACCAATAACCTTATACCTTTTGCAAATCTGACGTGGATCCAATAATCATAAGATGAGATTTAGTTTGATATGGCGTCGGTTCAAAACCATTTTTATGTGTAATGAATTTGTACGACAAATACATGTAAAGTGAAGATGAACCTGATTATGCATTTGTATTCTTTAGATAAATACAATGGTTTAAAGCTTTAAGCGATGAACTAACTATACACTCACTCGATTGGTTTAACGAGTTATGCTTTTTATCACTTTTAATAATTAGTTTATTCACAAGCTATCAAGCTACTTTGCTCTGTCGATGAATATACAACCATCTATTCGCCTGGTTTCAGGAGCTCTGATTCACACTATCGACTGTGAATGGAGAAGAAGCATTTCGAACGCAAAATTGGAGGAGTAATTGGGATGTTTCTAGATTTCTCTCGATTCCAGGCGGTGGGAAGAAAGAGGAAGGGAAAATTGGAGAGTTGTGAGATACAAAGTTGAGAGAGAGAGATGGAAGAACAAATGGAAAAACAAAGAGCAAGAGAACACATTTAAAAGAGGAGGAAAATGAGGTAGTGTGAAATAATAGCGGTTATGCTTTGATTAATGGATATTCTTGGCCCTATTCTGTTGAGTTTTGATTTATTTTAGGACATGAATGTTTGAAATTTTTTTTCCATTTCAATTTAAAATCCTAAATCAATATTATTATTTGAAAGATTTTTTTCTTAATACGATTATTGTAATTTCTGAGATTTAAGGGGTATTTGATAATGTCAATATTTTAGCGATTTTTTATTTAAAGTTTGTATTGAAAGATCGTATATACCGGCGGTTAGACTATAAAACTTCACATTATATGCTAAATCGATAGACGATAGGTGACATTTAGCAATATGAAACTGTTGAACCATAGTTAAATTATGACTTCAGCATAAAATACTCTACTAGCAACTTTTTCGATACGGTTTACAATCCTTTGGTGCAAACAATTCTTTTACACTGATGGAAATAAAAATTTTAAGACACATTTTGAATTATCTATTGCTAAAAAACATAAGTCAGTTAGAGATAATGAGAATATGCGATTTCATGCAACCCAAAAGATATTTTGAAAATTATATCGTTTCAAAATAAATGTATGTTACTCATATCCTCGCTCATTCATCAACTTAATGAGTAACATATATTTCATGTAATATATTTTCATACTTTTTTATTGATTGAATTATTTCATGAAAAAAATATTTGTTTCATGAAAAGTACTACATTGTTGTTAGACATGTCTGCGATATGAGAATAATTTGGGAAGTTGGTACACAACACATTGTCAAACTAACTATTAGATATAGCTTAGCCGCATCATGTCCGATATATTTCAAATCAAGCAACTTCAGATTCATTACCAACAGTGTGGTAAAAAAGAATGCTCTCTATTGGAAAAAAACCTTAAAGGACATACTAAACTCTATGATACATTTTCTTTCATTCTAAAGGTTGATTATGTATGTATTATGAGAAACAACTCTAATATTCAACTTGGTTTAATTAAGTAATGAATGACAAGTATTTATATATATTTTTTTCCTTCAATAATTATATGTAATGCTTATTATATTCTTTTCTCTTTTTATGGAGGTCTAAACACATTATGCATAATTGGATCACTTTTCAAAAATGTTATGGGCATAACTAAGGTAGAAAACAATAATTTCATGCATTTCAAATCATCTACTATATCCATTATCATATAACATATTCCTCGATAAAATTCTTCCGGCCAACGGGCCGGGCGCTGTGCTAGTATTATTAAAGGTGAAAGCCAAAACCCATTCCTCCATTTTAAATTTCCTGCATCGAGAGTGAAAGTAGGAAGTAGCTTTTTGTCTTCACAACTACTTATTTCAAAAAAATATATACATATGGGGAGTTGAACCATGACCAATTTTAAGAGAGGGAAGGGCTACAGCCAATAACACTAAATAAATTTGTTGTATTTTTTAAAAGAAAAACATACACAAACCTAAAATCTCAAAAATCAGAAGACCTTTTCAGCGGTTAGATAGCAACTAAATCTCTCATAAGTACTTATTTGGTGATTTGATACTTCGACTTTCATATTTTTATTATTATTTTAATTGTATTTTAATACTTAATTTGTATTTCAATGTATATTATAAACAAATGATAACTTTAAAATTGCAGCCCATATATCACTTGGTTGAATATTGCATATAAAATTAGAGTATTAAATAGGTCGAAGCAATGTCAAAATTTTAAATTAGTATTAATTTTTAGAATTAACTATGAAGAAATAATATCCTTATGCAGACTATATGAGACTGGTTTTTTTGACGTTTTAGCCGGGTTAACAAAGAAGAAATCACTTCAAATCGACATTATTTTCAATAAATCTAATCACTAGCTCTGTTGATATGTCGTCCTTTTCCTTATCAAAGACCCATGCAGCAACATACATCAACCACCCGTGTTCGGTTATCCCATAATATCTTTTCCTCCTTTAGTATCAACAGACAACCATACAAGTCCCAATTATCTCAAAAGCCAACACAGTTCCTCAGTAGTCAATTCCATTTTCTTTCTAGTGGCAAGGTCACATCGCCAATCAACCACATCTCAAATAAAGAATAAGCCACAAGATTAGACGAACAGATATTTAGATTGAGACTTGGTGTGATTAACAAAGACCAATGTCCTCATTTGTATATATACGTGAAATCGAATTGGAGAAGAAGAGTAAGAACATTGAGAATGGAATATGATATGCAATGAAAAGAAGAAAAGAAAAAACTAGAAAATGAAATGGAAAAAGATAAAAAGAAAGAGGGAAGAGATTTAGAATTAAAGTGTCATTTTAAAGCATTAGTTCCAAGTGAGAGAAAAGTAGAAAAATGAAACTCAATTTCAACGAATAAGTTATATTAAATCGTCATTGTATCCAAATTTATCATAGAAATTTCATAAATATCTAAGCATAATACATGTGAAATCAATAAAATTTTCATGCACCTGGGTAAAGCTAGGCTTAACAGGTTAATCCAATTCATCCATTAATCCTTAACCCACTTTCTTAAAGACTCATTGATGGAATCGAGTGACAACCTTCGTCATACCAAATTAGACTGAACAAATTTTTTGTATATTTTGTAATGGGTTATAGGTATAATATAATCCTCTATTATATATATGGGCAGTTCTAGGGTGCCCAGGGCAAAATCCAGGGTACGGGTAACCGGGGGCAAGGAAAATTACAAAAAGCATCACGAAGCGTTAAAGCTTTTTTCATTGGACTTCAACCTAACTGTACCCGGTTTAATTATATTGATTAAGAGGTTAAAGCCTATGGATATGACCCACCGCCCTAACCAATTTCCAGTCTCCCTTCTACGATCCCTCATTCGTCTTGGAGGGTCCCCTCTTAGTTCGAATTTTGATCATAAGCTGCTTATCAAATCTGAAATCTCCAACAAAATCATCGTTTCGAAACCCAAATCCTTTTATTATTTGATACACATTCGATTTAGCTCCCTATCCAATCTCAAATCCCCAACATTATCATGTTTCATACCCCAAATCTATGTATCCACATTCGAAGAGAAGATCCCAAATCCTTGTATCCACAAATCGATGTTTTATTCCTCGCCATTTTATTTCCGGGCGGAATTTACTCACCTATCTCTTTCTAACACGATTACGGCGATCATGTCTATTATTGTGTTCATCAAACTTTTCATTTGCAAAAGAACCCTTGAAAGAGGTTTGCTAACCCTAGGGTTCATGTCGCTAGTGCTTTGTCATATTGTCTTAGCGTTATTATCATTTGCAAAATAACTTCTATCTCTCGGTGAAATTAAGGTTTCCTGATATGTAGTGTTCGTCTCGCCCAGAGGATTGAGGAAGAAGATGAAGAAGACAGAATTTGATTCGAATCGGATGGAGAGGTCTCCTTAATTTGTGTTTATGTAGTAACGGTGCGTTTAGGACTAATTCTAGTTGGAATGGGTCTGATCATTGATTTTTGCAGGCTTTTAAATAACATTCAAAAGTGGGCTTGTACATGACCCATGTCACCTAGTTTGTTGATAATAGATACTGAGTTCCGGATTGTCATTAGGTTTGGGCCTTTGATAATTGTATATCTCAGTGGCGGTTCTTTGTTTTACTTATTTTCATATGCTTCTGCTTCTAAAATCCTGATCATTCCTTGAGTTCACGCAATTTAAACATAATTATGTGTTCCATCTTTTTTTGGGATTTGGTAAATGCTAGTGTGTCTCTTTACACATTTAGCGGTATGAGGTAAAATACAATCCGCCCAATTTAACTCTTCATTAATTGAGATCCTATTCCACTCTCTCACTGATTGCCCCTCTGTATGCAATGCACTCGTACATAACAAACCTCTTGTAGACTAATTAGAGGCTTGTGGTTGGATACTGAGTGAAGATATTTTTTTAATTTATGTTTTGAAATGAAAGTTAGAATTTCACTTTTTAAGTACCTATGTACTTTAGTTGGGCAAGTATTTTCAAAATGTAAAATTTTATCAGCGTATAGGTATACGATTGTTGTATAAGGTGTTGATGTTAAAGGAAATGGGTACTGACTGCTTAGGGTATTAGGTTGTTGATGGTATAGAGTATATGGTATATGGGTAGGTTATAAGGTGTTGATGGTTTAGAGCATATGATATTGATTGGTTAAAGGGTGAGGGTAGGTGTTGTTTTATTTTTTCTCGATTTTATATTTTCTTTATATATGCTTATAAATGCTGATCATGCCTTATTACTAAAAAAACTTAGACATAATTATTGTAGCGTGATACATTTATCGGTACGAGATAAAATGATTTGGTGTGTGCAAGGTAGGTTCCGATTATCTATTTTGCTTTGTTCGTTATCCTTGTTGGTGATCCCGGCCATTAGCGATTCGCCACATATGGAATGAAAATTAGTTAGAGTTATTAAGTTCATCTTTCTTCATTTATTGTTTGATTTGAACCTGCATGTTTTTGCTCCGAAGGATTTTGTAGTGGCGTGATAAAGACAATCCGTCCAATTTAACTCTACATTAATTCCCCCTTTTCCACTCTCTCACTCCCCCACGAAGCAGAAACAATCCACTATGATATATTTACCGTTCATTTTAACCCTTCACTTAATAAGAAAGCGAAATTTCACATGATGATTATAAATGTCATGTAGCTTAATTGGTTAATTGTCCTTTAGTTGCTGAGTTAATAAACTAGAGGTTTGTGGTTTGATACTTAGCGACTATCAATTTTTAATTTATGTTTTGAATAGAAAGTTAGAATTTCAATTTTGAAGTACCTATGTACTTTAGTTGGGCAAGAAAAGTTAATAAACAATAAAATAGAAAAAGAGAATAGTTATCTATGTGGCATTGCTAGAAGAATTCCTAATTTAGCAATCTTGCTAGTTTAGAAAGAACTCCTCCATCCCTAAACCATTGCTAAGTTTTTGCCATCTAAGCTCCACCTAATCTTTAGCAATTGCTAAAAGTTGGGGATGGAGATGGTGACAATCAATAAGCAATTTCTAAAGTGGGCCCTTATCGCCCTTAGGGTTTAGGGTTCAGGGTTACAATAACATATACCAAATCAGTAGATTAATTTTGCTAATCGAAAAAGTTAGTTAATCTACAAAGCCAGTCTGAAAGCACATCCCCATCTCCCGCTGTCAATTCCTAAACTTTTCCTTTAATCCGATGGTGAAAGAGCTTCAATCCTTGCCGCGGCGTGTCACCCAATCAAATTTCGCTGTTTTTGGAAAGTCGCATTTTTCCATAACCAGTGCTAACGTTACCAAGGCCGAGGCAGCGGTAGGGAGTGTGATTATAAGTAAATGGGAAGGGCTGGAAAGGCAAAGTAATTTTATGAGTCCATTTATAAATTCTTTAATCAGAGAAGGAGAGACCATGCTCCGAAACCCGAGAGACACTCATCTCCTGCTATTGTTCGTTCCTCCTCCTCTCAATCCATGAAAAGACCCCTTTCTCCCATCTTCTCGATATGAAACTCTGAAAATCAACCCCATCCGCCTCTTCGTCCTCCTGTCCCATGCTTTATTTTCGGGTGCAGTGGTAATCAATGTAGTCAAAATCCTGTTTTAAAACTTTAAAACTTACGATTTTACATTTCTAGGTCACTAAAACTTCAGTTCCTTTCATTATGTCATTGTTAGATCATGACTGTTAAACTAACTCCTTCGTTTTATTGTTTCTTCTTTTCTATCCATACAGGGTCTTTGTTAGAGACAGGGAGAGGAGCAATGACAATAAGTCGCCATCTGAATATTGCCGAAAGAATCATCATATGTTGTTACGATTCTATAATAGGTGTTGTGGAACCCTACGTCATATGGTGGTTCTTTTGTGTTATATTGACGCGTACATGTTGATCATGCTCCGAAAATGTATACAAGAGGGGAAAGTTGCCATATGTATAGTATAAATGTAACACCCTACCCTATACGTTTTGCCTAATCATATTGTTCATACAATTGCAGCGGAATTAATCTCGGGTGTTACATTAATCATCAAAATTTACCCAAATAAAATTTCGACAAGAATTACTCGCGTAATGGGCTAACAGTTCTTGCAACTTATCCTGCAAAATAACTCATCACCAACATATGTACTCACAACCATATGCATTGGCTTTTCTTAGCCATAGTCACACTTTTCATACCCACAACTGCATACCATACTTATACATACCATAATCGTCACAACTTACACAGTTACACAACATATACACATATCATCAACTTTCCACACCTGTGGATATCTCACACTACATCAGAAGCTAGTATGCACATGAAAAACGTTCTCAAAACATTTTTACAAAAAGGTGTGGATCACTGGCCAAAATCCCGAGTAGTCATCCAAGCACAGAATAGTTGAAGACCATACCTCATCCTGGCTTCAACTCTAGCTCCTCTCCCACCTAACACTTATCTACAGCTGCTGCCGATGATCTGCTTACACATAGCATAAGCAGATAATAAGAATAAAAGGGGATCAGCTCATAGCTGAGTGAGATAATCATAGCATCGTGAGTTCATAACAGAGCATACCCCTATCACACATCTAACAATCAAGCCAAAACACTAGGATCAGACCTCAGCCATCCTCATATCCCAATAGGCAAAAGACTCAACCACCTTGACTTATGCATATGCATCTTATCATGTTTTAATCATAGTCGCCTGGCTACTCCCATGCTAACTACTCTCCCGGGAATACGGACCAAACATCTCATGGATGTTGTCATATCGGACCCACCACTGCCGGTGTAGTCATATCAGACCTGACACCATGCTGGGTGTGGTCATATCGGACTCAACACTACTCTGGGTGTGGTCATATCTCATGATGAATCAACGGTCAACACCACATTAGGGGTGTGACATAACATATCATAACGGAGTAATAGCATGGGGAGCCCTAATTACTATGTAATTGACCATGTGATCAAAGTACTCTTACTTGGTATCCTTATCCATGATCCATATCTCATCTTGCTTAATCATAATTCGCTACTTGCACATGTACTTGACCTGGCCACAATTGACTCAACATAGGTAAATCAGGAGTCGTATAATTGCACTTCCTCGGGATAAACCCTCGTGCCAGTCATCCTCCTTAAACGTCATAATATCACCAGGGAATATATATTTTCACACATGTGCATCCAAATACAACAATCATGAAAAATCATACCCAATCACCTTTTCGAACCATCATAAGGCATATCAACAGTCAAGCCCACAATTTGCAACATATACGAAATCATCAGCAAAAACAAGGTCCATCTCGATTAGGGCAAGTCAATAATATCATACAGTAGTCCATGATTCATCATATAGCACAAAAGTTCATACACCCTTAATCATGCCATTCTAGTTCACCTAGGTCAATTCTAAGCATCAATATAATTATCGTGATACGACAAACCTGGTATGTCGTGCTAATCCCTCACCAGTTCTAGTCGTTCAAAGACCGGTTTTTGCCTCCCGTACTAAAACGCCAATTTCACGAACGAACCCCGAATTAAAATCCGAGACCGTCCTAATATCCCTTGCAGTATCCCCGTCAATATTAGTGTTAGGTTCTGGGTCAAATTCTTGATAAAAACACATCAAACCCTGGTCGGAGCTAAATTCTGCGATCCCGGCTCCGACCTAAATAATAACCGAAATTCATGGATTAAAACTAGAGGATTGATTACCTCGCTGCAGGAAGCTCGTATATGAAATTTGGGCTCAATCCGGCTTCCGGATACTCCGAAACCCTAATTTGACTTATCGGGAATTCAAGAAATTCGTTTTAAAGCTCTAAATCGATAAATCAGGATGTATAGATGAATTAGGCATTACTTACGGGATTTTCCACAGAAGCTTCCTGTGCGTGCTCTGCTTCTCTGTAGCTCTCGGTCCAAATAAATGAAACCGAAGAAGATGATGATGGAAATAATGGACGGGGGAGGGGAAATGTTTATATATATGCGGCCCGGCCGCTTATTGTTTTTTTTATATTATATTATATATAATATATTTTTATTTATATATATAATATTATATATAATTAATACGTATATTTATCCGATCGATCGATAATCCGATTTTCCTCGAAATAGTGTCGAAATGCTCGATTTTAAATCATGAAATTTTCTAGCGATCAAAATATGTGTTTTGCCGGAACAGGATGTTACAATAAAAGTGGGAGGAGGGAAAGTACATTGTTTTGTTTTTCAAGATTTGTACTTTTAGTGTTTGAGATCTTATTAGATCGGCGAGAGATCTTTCACTGAATAAAAATACTGTAGTTTATTTCTTGATTACTGCCTCCATTTTCAGAAGTCTTTTACTATTGGGCCAACAGTATTTTTTCCAGATTTCAAACTCTGCTCTTCTATCGCCGCATGCTCTTGTCATTTTACGCCTAAAATAATAAAGTGAAATCGAAAAAGGAAAATTTTCATTTCATAATATTAGTATCCAAAATTAAATAAATTTACATACAAGTAAAAAATACGATATAATGATTCAATAAAAAAAAAATGAGTGAGAAAAATTATTCAACTGAAATGTTGCACATGATTTATTTAGGGAGCAGCCTCCATATCGAATTAAATCAAATCCATCCGAACTAAATAAAACGACACCGTCGAAGGTAGTAGTCTTCTTATAAACCAAAGAGACACATAAATAAAACGACACCGCATAAACCAGCAGTCTTCTTATAAACCAAAGAGACACATAAGTAAAACGACACCGCAAAAGGTAGCAGTCTTCTTATAAACCAAACGACGCCGCTTCAAGCTGACAGTGACAGTCTTCACATAATCCTAATCAGAATAGGATAAGGACTTCCATCTTCACTTCAAGTTTTCAACACTGGTCAAATAGTTGCAGCCCTTTTACACACGCATTCAGAAGAACTCAAGTGTCGAAAACTCTGGTCCTTAGGTTGCTACTTCTGGTAACAGGCCTCTTATGCAAATTTGATGACGACGATTTTAGTCGTACAAAAATATTGGATGCAACTGCATTGTGTAGACACGAACGACTATATTTTATTCTTACCCTAGGTTGCTCGTAATCGTCATCATCGTCATTTTCATCATCGGATGACCCAAACCCAGTACACGTTCTTGCATTATGATTGGTAGAACCACACTTACTGCAATGCTTTTGCCTTCTCTTCGGTACTGTTTCCGACTGATCTTGAGTGGTGGGAGGATCAACATCGGTGTCATCGCCATCGCCACCTTCTTCCGAAACACCAGCATTCGGGGCATCACCGTTTGAGGTTGGCTTCACATAGCCAACAAGATGTGGGCATTGGGTCCTATAGTGGCGCCATTCACCGCAATTGCTACACTGTCGTGGTTCTCCTTTCTTCCTTTTAGATTTTTTAGCCCCCGAACCTTTAGCTTTGACCTGTAATGGATCCAAATAAATTTCATTCGCCTTCGGTCTATTAATATGAACGAATATTTACTAATAGCACTCAATTTTTTATTCAATCAAAAAACAAAATATATCTTTATTTTTAGGTTTAATAACTACCCATGTTTATCCCAAGTTCATGTACCTTAGACAAAACCCTAACTATTTTTCCGTGGGAAAAATTTGCTGCCACATTTTATCCCTGTAACCTTGTATATATAATTAATCTTCAGCTGTAGAGCAGTGGTTCCATATCCTTCTTTGCCGCAATTTTGAGTACAGACTAAAGCTTAGAGGGACAACATGGAACATAGGAGGATTACTCGCTCTTCGTCCAAGCTTGTGGTGTGTTTAATAGCTCTTTAACCATTGAAATTCATTCTAGTTAATTTATTAATCGTAGGTTCACTGTCATTGTAGGAGACTGCTGAATTTTTGACTCTAACAAAGAAAACAATGCTACCCAAAGGTGTAAGCACTGCATCCACCCCTGCTTCAGTCATCGTTTTTATTTCAGACGACGAATCTGACTCTGAGGTAACACCAAAGAAGCCAACTGGAAAAAGTATTTCTCTAAGTTCTGTTGACAAGGTAATAAAGGTGTCCTATTTACCATTGAAGTGTTCTTTGCCGTAATTCCGTTAGACATAAAGAATGCATTTCGACTTGTGTTTATTTGTGGTCCCTATTCCAGGTTGTTTTGAAGTTTAAGATACCTAATGCTATGGAATACGATGATGAGAAAATCCAACTTGCTCACTATATATTTTTAGCCAATCTGCCACCTGACGAAGTATTGGTCAAAACCTCAAACAACTTTTGTACCAGGAAGTCATTGTGGTCCTTAAGTCCTCGCTCATTCGTAGATGCTGAAGTAATTAACGAAACTCCAAAATTTTGTTTTGTTTGTCCACTATCAATGCTTTCTACGTAGAATTATTTTGTAACAAATCTATAGTATCATGAAGTGTTTTTTGTCCATGTTATTTTAGGTTATAACAGCGGTGGCCTGCCACTTGACTCTAGAAGAGTTGTGGACAAATTCTAAGGACGAAAAAGGAGTGTGCTATCTGCCTGCTGAACTACAGGTTGTGGTCCGATTATGCTTAAGATTAATTTCCTCTCACCACAAAAATACAACACATGTTTTTTTTAACGTGAATGATATTGTGTTGACAAAATTTCAATTGTGCAACTACCACATGGACAGGAACTAGTGATTTCATGTGGAATAACACCCAAGAGTGCATTAGACCTATACGAATAAAAATTCCTTAGTCGAACCAATATGGCGAACAAGGTAAACTGTTCGTCTTAATAAGTATTACATGGTTTGCATTTTTTTAATACGTGTCAACAATTTCCGCATATGTAGGTGTGTGTTCCGATGAGAGATAATGGCCATTGGTACTTGGATGTCATTAAGTTGGACAAGGAAGAAGTCCAGATCTTGGATCCACAACCAAATGAAGACCGCAATTCCTTTCGACTACAATCTGTCCAAACAATGGTAAATTTGTGACATTGTGCCGTTATAACGCAAAAAAATGTAAATACCTCTTTCTAAATACAAACGTTTCTTAATGTGTACATATGAGATTTATGCAAGCCTTGTGGAAGATTCTATATCGTGAACAAGGTCTGGGATTGTCGCCACCAAGGATTGCGGAGTTTTCGTACACAAATCCTTCAAAGGATCAAGAACAACTTCATCGGTAAGTATGCCCATTTTGTGTGATATTAAACGACGGCTTATCAACTTGGTTCGTATCACGCAATGCTTTCATTTTATGTAGGTCTGACAGTGGAGTCTGGGTCTGCATGTGGATGTATGGCGCAAGCTGGGACTCCTTTTATATTTGGGTAAAGACAATTCTAGTTCGCATATTAGAAAACCACACTTGATTGTTATTTTTGAATCATTCGTACCATGTTTGTTGATGTTGATAGCCATGCACTCAAGTGAGGAGGATGCAGATCGCTTTGTACCTTGTTGGAGAGCCCATGAACTACATAAGGCATATGGTGCTGACGGAAGCAAGAACAGTTGCACCTCAAGTTGAAGCTGCAGTCGAAGAGTACAAGAAAGCCCATGAAAGGAGGAAAAAGGAAAGAGAAGAGCACAAGGAAACCCAGTCAAAGAGCCCAAGATGATGGACAACCATGTTATGTTTTTTTTTTCAAGATCATGGACAACCATTTTTGGTTTGGTTTGGTGAATGCTTTCTATATTTGTTTTTTTGGTTTGGTTTGTTTTGTTTTTTTAATGATGAACACGATATCTCGGGTTCTATATTTGGTGAATGCTTTCTATATTTGTTTTTTTTGGTTTGGTTTGGTTTGTTTTTCCGTGGAAACTATATTGACTTTTCGGACAACCATCCCTTCCGAATCGAGTCTCAAAGTATCTATCTTTAACCTGGCTACTACCTTAGCCAACAAGTGGCAATTTCTAGCTTTCCAGTTACACTTTTGCACAACCTGAAAAGGGACCTTCTGGACTTGATCTCTAGCTCCCAAGTAATCCCTAGTGTTCACAAATATCCCAGGTTCAATACAAATCAATAAAATCTCATTTTCATCGAGCCATGCGTGACGAACAGGCTTCCAAAGTGAGCTGCCCGAAATGGCAAAGGGACTTGACCAAAATTCAAGCTTCCAACTTGTGAGTGAGGTTGCTTATGTTCAAGCCATTGTATCTTGTAGAGAGGTTTAATTAAGATCATATCATTCCACTTCGTTCCCAATTTCCCTCGTCTAATTAAATTTGCATTCATGTATAGTTAACCCAAAAAGTAAAACTGATTGGCTCCCAATCAACATATTTAATGACGAAAACCCGTACAACGCAGTTAGAAAATTCTTAGGTAATTAATTTAATGTTCCTAGGATATGGAAGGGCTTCCATTCCTTGAATTTCCACCAACGATGTATGCACTCCCCTTTTAGTGAGAGAATTCATTGTATTAATAAATACAATAAAAAGGCTTACATAATTAATGGATTCTTTATTGTGTATAATTAAAAGGGTATTTTACTATAAACGAAGCCTGATGGATTCACCGGGGGAATAAAAGAAGCATGTGTCTTGATGAAAAAGGGAAAAAAATCACCATAGATCAAAAATCATTATAATCATGCCATATCCATACTATTCACGCCTATCATCGTCACTATACTTTTGACCAAATAAACATAAAACCATAAATTTCGAAAACCATTAAAAATTGAAGATGAAATAAGTAACACATTCTGCGACCTAATTGGAACTGCTTAGAACAAAAGCGGATTAAAATCTCCCCCAATGAAATTCATTTGCAATGTCATAGGTACTCCCTACTTCCACTTCTATAATTTTGGGAAAACACCACTTCTCAACTCCATCCTCTCTCCAACAATGAAAGTCAATTGCAATTTTATCAATAGTCCCCACTCGTGGGCCCATTTCAATTGCAAGCAAATTTGCACACCAACCAAATTTGCACACTTGCAATGGCACCCCACATCAATGCAATTCAAAGTTTCAATTGTAACTTATTGCCACATCAGCTTGCAAGTCACTATAATTGCACCATTGGAGATGCTCTTGTGCAAATTTGCACCCTTGCAATAGCTTCTCATATCATAGCAATTTAAAGATGCAATTGCACCTCCTTGCCACATTATCTTGCAAGTCACAAAAATTGCACCATTGGAGATGACCATTACTGCATCTCGTCACCTGTCTTAGGTAACTTAGCCATGGAAAATTCAAAAAATACTGCATGCATAGAAAAATCCAGGTCTGGACAATTCAAAAATAGGAGACTTTCCTAGTCAGATGATGTACTGGCTCCCCTCAGTACCTGACAGTTTTGAGTGCTGGAGAATTAAGGAAAAGACAAAAGACTGGAAAAAAAATCTAACAAAGACTTAAAACTTGTTAACAGAAGACATCCATCGCTGGCCCCTTTGCTGCTCCAACGCTCCACCCCGCCCTGCATCAATCGACTCTCATGTAAGTCGAGAAAATTTGCTTGAGGAGGCCTCAGGGGTCTCTTGATGCTCCGTATGCCGAAAATCAATAAAAGTATTGGTCAATTCGGCTATACGGTACACTGACAAATAAGCGCATTGGTCCTCCTTAACATAAACCCACATATCCATCCCAACCCTTTCAAGAAAGGTGGTCACGAAGGTGGCATAGGGAAAGGTAGTATACTAGTTTTCCCCTCTAGGAGCAGCCTCAACCATGTTCAGGCACATGAGAGATGCGAGGTTAACAGGAACACCTCTTTGAGCTTGCACAAGGATAAACAAGTCAAGTTTACGAATAATCGAATGACCACGGTACCTTGGCAGGAAGCAGTTGACGATCAACCAGTGGAGGAATCAAAGAGGATCTGGGAGGAAAGAAGGCTGGATGTGCCCCTTCGTGAGTTTCGCCAGTTCAACTTCAAACTCAAAATCGTACAGCCGCCCAAGATCGCTTCTGCTCTCAATGGGGTGTCCTCCGGCGGGAAGATCAAGGATATCAGCAAAATGATGAGGCTGGAAGCAGACTCTATGTCCCAGGAAGATCGACACGAGATGAGAATCACAGGCACTAGAAAGCTGTAGATTGTGGTAGAACTTCCTCACCACATGGGGGCAGTAAATGGTTCTTTCTCGACTCCGGAGATCAAAGAACTTTTCCCAGCCAATATTTTTTATTAACGTCTTCACTGCGGCAGGGAAATGACTTAGGTGGATGAACTCGTACTCTGCCACAATTGTTGTTTTGCTTGTAAATGAAAGATAGTCACCGAGACTGGCGGTGGATCGACAGTCATCATTTGATAGAGATAGTATCCCCATTTCTGCAAACGATCTACTTTTGTTTGCCATGGAGTCGGGAGGAAGTTATTAAAAAAAAGAGTCGGGAGGAAGAAGGAACAAGGGAAAGGTGAAGATGGAGGAGAGAGAGAATGTAGGTGTAAGAAAAAGTGATTGTGGGGTTTGAGTCTGGAGACGTGAGTGCGATGGAGACGGTTGAGTATGGAATGTCAAGAGTTAGAAGATTTCGGAAGATATGTAATGATGATTGTAACTCGTGTAGGTTAAACTAGGGTAAGTAAAGCTAGTTAAACTAGGGTTGGCGCACGAATTGATATGACAGGAGAAATCAAATGGGCTCGCACGTTCCAGGCCGATTTTGAATATTGCATGGATCATGTAAAGCCCACTTTTGAATGTTATTTAAAAGCCTGCAAAAATCAATGATCAGACCCATTCCAACTAGAATTAGTACTAAACACACCGTTAATACATAAACACAAATTAAGGAGACCTCTCCATCCGATTCGAATCAAATTCTGTCTTCTTCATCTCCTTCCTCAATCCTCTGGGTGAGACGAACACTACATATTAGGAAACCTTAATTTCACCAAGTGATAGAAGTTTCGAGAAAATGACAATAATGGTAAGACAAGATGACAAAGCATTAGCGACATGAACCCTAAGGTTAGCAAAATGAAAAGTTTGATGAACACAATAATAGACATGGTCACCGTAATCGTGTTAGAAAGAGATAGGCGAGGGGAAATAAAATGGAGAAGAACAAACAAGACAAAATAAATTGGAAAATTCAAACTACGTCGAATGTGGATGCAAGTAATTGGGATTCAAAAAGATGATTAAGTTGGGGAGTTCAAATTGGATGGGGAGCTTCCCTTGGAACTGTGAAGGGGCGTCCCTCCAAGACGAGAGAGGGATCGTGTAATTGGTTAGGGAGACTGGAAATTGGTTAGGTCGGCAGTGGGTCTACCCAATTGGGTTTGCAGTCTTAATCCATTTAATTTAATCATTGCAGTTAGTTGGACTAGGATGAAAACAATCTTAACGCGTAATGAGGCTTTTTGTAATTTGTTTAGTTATTTAGTGGCGCAGTTAGGTTTAACAAACGTGAGCCATGGAGATTGAAAATGAATGGTTAAGATCGGCCAAGGTACCCGTACCCGGATTTTGCCCTAGGCACTATGGAAGTCACCATATATATATATATATATATATATATATCAATTAAGAACTCTATTATTCACTAATGCATGCAATTTCAGTTTCCAAACATATTTTACTCAAATACTTTTATATAACAATGAATGACTCCCTAAATTTAGGTTAGTTTTCAAAGAAAGATGAGATGCAGTTAATTGATTTATGAGCTCAAATATACCTCCATACCACTAAAGCTACAATCATTGTGATCTTTAGTTGTTCACTCACCTCTGCCAATGTTTACAGGTTCATATTTTGCTATGAAATTTAGATAAAGAAACTTTAAATCTCACACATTTAATAGTAGGAGATGGAAACTATGTAGATAAGTGATTGCAAATTTACTATTTTGAAACCCAAAACGGAAGGAATTTAGATAATCTCATTTCGCAGTAAATTAAAAAGTCTTATGGGAAAGTGATACCTTAGGTTGGATGTGGTGGTGAATGAACAACTAATGCCAAACGTGGCCTAAAAAATTCCCTCCACTATGAATTGCAAAAAAAAAAAAAAAAAAAAAATCCTTCACAAACCCAATTTATTACTAGTCAAATCATATTTGGTAATATCACTTGAAGGTCATACCAATAAACGACTATTTAGTATGAGTTTAAATTAGACCTATTACATTGGCTACAAAAAAAAAAAAAGAATATCAACTTTAATGTAATTTTTGCAATTTTTTTGTAGAACAAACATAAATGTGGAAACACCGATAATGAAGGTGTGAATTGGTTTAATATGAATAGCTAGATGGTCGATATTTCTTTATAGGTATAATTATATGGACTCAAATAGATCCAAATTGTGGGTTCGATTTTCTGCTCTAGCTCTCTCCCCCATTCCATGATTAGTAAATTAAAGTAATTCGGCCAACGGGCCGGGTCAAAGCTAGTATTAATAATTTTACATAATAATTCGTTTTTCTGGGAAGAAGATAATTGAAAATCAAAGAATACTAGCTCTTCTTCTCCGCCATTACACTCTTTTTCGTTGAAGACTTCATCTCCTCACTCGCCATCCTCCATCCCCAAGCCCGAGTTCTAAGCTATCGATCCTCCATCACAATCCATGCTCCTTCGCACAAAATTGAAAAATCATAAACTCCCATATTCCCAGCACCAACAATCGCAATCGCAAGATCGGACATCCGAATTCCAAATCATCGAGGAAAAAGAGGAACCATCTCGCCGTAGTCGTCCACACCTCGTCGTCAAGTCTCGCCATACTCCTAATCGTGTGCCCAACCTAGAAATCGCCGATCGCCTAGCCCTGGAAAAACCCAAATTCCCCGGAAAAGCCCAAAAATCGCCAATCGTCCAACAATGAAAAACCCACATTCCCAGAGTTGTCTGACCGATCGACTAGAGCAATTGAAGAGATGAGATGGAGCGATGGGTGAGTGTAGGGGAATGGAGGCTGCGGAGCGATTGGGTGCGGGGTATTGTATGGTTATCTTGAGTGGAGTTTTTCACCCAAGTCGACGCCCTGCATCAGGGTCCGATCTTGAATAGATTGGTGATGGGAAGATGGGAAGTGGTTCTTTCGTGGATGAGGATTGGGTGGGGGATGATGGAAGAAGATGAACAGTCCCAACTAGGGCTGAGAATCTAGTCCAAACCGTACCGAAAACCACGGTCTAGACCGTGCATATGGTTTGGTCTAGACCATGAGACCAGAGTTATGGTCTGGTATGGTTTATGGTCTCCTCCTTTAGTGTGTGGTCTAAAGTGGTATGGACAGCGGTCTACCACAGTAAATCGTGATAGACCGTGACATACTATTCACTAACTCATACCAAAATAATACTAAATTAAACATACATTTATGTATTTGAAGAGCGAAGTTAGTTAATTATTCATTGAGTTGAGAGCTAACAGATTGCCCAAATGATTGCTTATGCACTATCTTCTTATCAAAGAACCACACAAAAACAAGAAGGATTCATAAATAATATTCACTGACAATGTCTAGACTATGAAGTCAATAAAACAGAAACACTAGAAAAAATTTATTCACCTTGATTAGATAAGAAAAATTATTTTGCGATGAGCGGCCATCCTAGTCTCATATATTCAATACATTTCTCCTCTCATATATTTCTTTCCATTATAATTATGATCACTATATTTTTGTTTCACTAGCATATTGGTCACTAAAGTTTTATTTTTATAGCTACCGAGGAGGGTTGGAGTGCGGAATAAGATTGAATTTTTTTAACATGGTCTGCTGGTCCAGATCGTATTGGACCGCACCGCACATGCGTGGTCTGGTCTGAACTGTATAGTATATGGTCTAGTTCATGGTTTGTGTTCCATCCTCTCGGTCTGGACCACATACCGCGTCTATGGTTTGGTCCGCACCGGACCGTTTCCCAGCCCTAGTCCCAACAAATAAATATATTGGATCAATACTGTTTTCTTAATTTAATTATATTTTCAAAAATAAAAATTGTTTTGTAAAATGGTGGAATAACTATGCGGCAAGGTCAAATATTTGACTTCATGCCACATCATAAAAAGTCATTCATTTCATTTAATATTTTTCCACGTTAGAGTCAATTAACAGTTGACCAGACGGAAAGTTAACAGTTTGGATATTAAATTGTTTTTGAAAAGGTTTGACTATTATATTGTATTTATCCAAAAAGAAAAATGGACTAAATCGAAGCGACTGACTTTTGCATTATGTAGTTCTTATTTTCATTTCAGTTTAATATTGATTCGTTAGCGTTACGGAGAGAACCAGAAGTAGATATATTTATGGAGATGTCACCTCCTCCAGGCAACAGCTCTGAAGGGATGTGTCTCTTGATTATGCTTTCTCATCTTGGGTGGTTTTTCAACGAAGGAACTACTAAGATTCTGGAGGTTGTCTGCATCGTTAGCCTTAGTAGTACAAGAGCAATCTATTCTTATCATGAATAACAGAGATTATGGTCCTAAAAAATTTGGAAAGCAGCTTCTGTGGAGGGGATCGATATTACAAAGAAGCCAAGCTTCCCTCTAAAGTGTCATTTTCCAAACCCATCTCAAGAACAGAAGTCCATTGCCCCGTGCCGTTATGGCATCAGGATCCCAAGTTCATTTCTGAAGTCTAATGGGATGACAACATGAAGATTAAACTGTGTGCATATTGCTTGTGTATTTTTTTTTATGGGCTTGAAATAGACCACTAGGCTTAGAAAGCGGCTAAGTTTTGTTGGTGGATTGCTATATTGTAAGGCTGGAAAATGGAATAAACCGTTTGAATAAGCATGGTCCAAACTGGCCCGTAGATCGTTAACTATGGTCTAGTCTGGTCCATGGTCTGCATTATATGATGTTTTGATTTCTTGGTCTGGTCTGATTTAGACCACGGTTTACCCAACCAAACCGTGGACTCAGTCGACTTCTCAATGCATGTTAGCGGCTCACTTGACCACTTTCCCAACTCCCACAACGATACCAAGTCTCAATCTTAATTTTGAGAATCCCGTCCCCTCCTTCATTCACAAACACATCTCACTAGAGAGAAAAGACCATTGTCTCTCCATATGACATTATGTTAATGTTTATAATGTTATGGTGCAAGTCCGAATGCTTTGACTTTGTGTCTTTGTTATTTATTGAGATTATGTTGTCAAAATTATTTATGCATGTTGAAATTTATGTTTTAAGGAAAAAAACTGTTGTGAGTGTACGTACGGGACAAGGGGCATACATACAAGGTCTGGCATTGCTGCGGCTTGTTGTCCTCCTTTGACTCATTACTTTTATTTTGTGGTGTTTTAGTAATTTGCAATTCCTAGCTGTGACTGGAAAATGAATTGTTAGTAATATATATATATTAGCAGTCGAGTTGCATGATGAAAGGTGCAGTGAAGTAAAAACCCTAATAAAGTATCAGCCGAAGACTCCTTTGTAAGTCTTCTGTGGATTAGTCTCGTTCTTACGAACGAGGATACCATGTAAATCGTGTGAGTTATTCATTTATTTCATGGTAACAGAGCTATGATTCGATCATGGTTTCAGACGATGAGAAGATGAAGTCTTCTGAGACGAAGTCTTCAATGAAGAATGCCACTAATGGCGGCGGAGATGGTTTCCCTCTAGCCTTCATTCTTCCTAATTCTGATAGCCCTAACCAGTTGTTTGTTGGGGAAATTCACACCGATACCCACTATGGAGAATGGCTCGAAGACATTACAGATTCGTTCATTGCGAAAAAATAAAATGGGTTTTGTTGATGGTTCCATCTCCATGCAGACCGACGGAGCTCTTTTGGAATAGTGGAAACTATGTGACGCCATGGTGAAGGGCTGGTTGAAGACCTCCATGAGCAAGGAGATTTGTTCCAATGTTCTCTTCGCCCGTACCGCTCGAGAATTACGGCTCTATCTTGAGGCTAGGTTCTGCAAGGGGAGTGCGCCAAGACTTTATGAACTGCGACGTATGGTTGCTCTCTTGCAACAAGAGAAGTCAAGTGTATCCAGCTTGTACACGAAACTTCGAGGTTACTAGGACAAGATTCAGTCCCTATCGCCTACCCCTGAATGTATCTGCAATGGTTGTACTTGTGATGTCAAACACAAGTATCGTGAAATCAAAAGTAGTGAGCAGTTATTTGATTTTTTGATTGGTCTTGATGATGCCTTTTCTATTATTAACACTCAAATTTTAGCCATGAGACCCATGCCCAGCCTCGTAGATGCCTATCATAAACAATGATGAACATCAACGCAAGATTATGAAAATAAGGCAGTCGACCATTGAGGCTGTTGCTTTTCACGTACATGATGGGCGAGCAGCCTCTCAAGGTTCTTTCGGGCGTTTTGACAACTCAACAAAGCCCCCGTACTTATGCGATCATTGTCGTAAGACTGGCCACACCAAGGATCACTGTTTTGAATTGATTGGGTGGCCAGAATGCGGTGCTGGTAGAGGCGACACAGAGAAAGATCGTCCGTGCAAAGGCAATGAGCGCGAAAACTGAGGCCACGGGCAGCTCATCTTGAATTTATTGAGAGCCCGATTTCTGGTCTATGTGCATCCCAATTTGAGCAACTAAAGACTCTATTCGGTGGAGAACTGAAAGCTGCACCCGATAAAATGACAGGTAACTCTTTGCTTCCTTTTATGCGTAGTGATGAATGGTTGATTGATACCGGGTGCAATGAGCACATAGTTAGTCAGTCATGGATGGTTACTGGGTCGCGAACTAAATCATATTTACAAGTTCGGGTTCCTGATGGCTCAGTTGTTGGGGTTCGTGCAGTTGGTTCAGTACAGCTACCTAATGGAATGACATTACCGCGAGTGCTTTTAGTCCCGGAATTCAAATGCAACTTACTGTCTGTTAGTCAGCTCACTCGGGATTTTTTGTTGGCATTGATCTTCTTGAGCAACTTTTGTGTTATACAGGACTTACGCTCAAAGACGATTATTGGGGCGGGGATGCAGAGTGATGGCCTCTACTATCTCCGGCTGTTTGATGTGGTGTGCAAGGAGATGGCTTTTGCGGCGCATATTGCTGTTGGCGCTGACTTGTGGCACTCTCTCTTGGGGCACTGATGACTCGGTATTTGCACATGTTTTCCCCTTTGTTTCTTGATTGTTTGAGCTTGAATTATTGCGTCTTTGTCCTATTTTATGCTAGGTTGTGTTCCTTTGTCACATTTCAGGTCCTAGCACATAAAGTGAAGCATAGGCGCAAGTTTCAAATCAATCAGAGATCAATTGGCGATTCGAGAGAAGAAACTCGGGCATGACCTGAAGAAGAATGGATTTATACCTCACTTTATGGACAAATAATCATGCAAGCTTTTTATGAAAAGAAAGAGGACGAGATTACGAGCGTCTGGGATCAAACGGGGATTGATTTGGAGTCCGGACGAGGGAGAAACGAAGCATTAAATAGAGGCTGAGCAAGCCACACGGGCATCCTGGAACTCCACACGGCCGTGTGGAAATCACCGAGCCTTCACACGGGCAGCTGGGAAAGCCACACGGCCTTGTAGCCTGGCCGCGTGATCGGGAATTTCTGTTTAAAACTCGATTTTCAGCCAAAGGAAAGGGGAGAGCTGGGTTTTTGGTTCCCAAACACCCAAGGGACGAACCCTAGAGAGAGAGAGCGACTTGGGAACATTCTTGGAGCTATTTTGGAGGATTTCTTCGCCATTGGAGCTCGGGAATCAAGCTTGGAGATGGAGATTGAAGATCTAGATCAGATTTCTGCAGTCTCTCTCTTCTCTATGGAGTAACTTCCCTTCACTTAGGTTTTGAGGAACCCTAGTTCCATGTGTTAGGATCTTTCTTGTATGAAGTTTTGGATGCTATATTGTTTGATTATAATCGATTGAGGCATGATTTATTGAGTCAATTGAATCTTGATCAAATTCTCTTGATTTCTGCTTTAACCTATGATAGATAGAATCTGATTAGGTTAAGAGAGCTTCCTTGATTGATGGTGGTGAATTGGTTATACGAGAGTTAGTCAATCTACTGCTTTGTACTGGAATCCAATTCCGGTAGTGGAGTTCTGTGTTAATAGCCTCAGCTTTTTATCCCGGTGAAGGTTAGTCGCCTGCCGGGTAGTTGGACTGAGAGGGCTTGGTCAGGTTAAGAGATTCCAAGCTACTGTCGGATCTTCCGCAGTTTAATCAACAGTAGATCAACCAAAGGTAATTGCAACTTGGACCTAATTGAGGAGATAGGGGGGAATATAACTAAGTGAGTTCACAACTTGTAATTAGTAGTGTAGTCAGTAGAGTAGTTTATAAATCAATCCTTAATCTAGTTTGCTAGATAATGAACTGAAGCTGAGTAATAGTAAATATAGAGACCCGTGGATTCGATATTTATTACTTGTGCCACTATACTGCAGTCCCTTTCATTGGTTACACTTGGCCATTGTTAGGTGTTGTGTTTTAGCGTGCCAGGCACCCTTCTCCCGAGAAGCTTGATTTGTTGCATTTAATTCATAGCACTCGTAGGTTGAATAATCAGCTTTGCTCCTCATGTTTACGAGCAAAGCAACCTCGGTTGGTTTTTTCTTCTGGATCGATACGTAGTTCCAAACATTTTGATGTTATTCACATTGACATTTGGGGCGGTTATAGAGTTCAGTCACTGAGTGTAGCTCAGTATTTTCTTACATTGGTTGATGATTATACTTGTGGTGTCTGGATTTATTTGCTTAAATTCATGTCAGAGGCAGCCAAGTACTTGAAAATGTTTGTTCTTCAGGTTACTCGTCAGTTCAGTGCCGAGGTGAAGATTATTCAGACGGACAATGGTACTGTGTTTCAGTCTACTGACTTGCATGATTTCTATGTCGATGGAGGGATTCGCCTTTAGGCCTCTTGCACCGATACTCCTGAACATAATGGAGTAGTCGAGCGCAAGCATCGACATATATTGGATACCGCTAGGGCATTACGTTTTCATGACAATCTACCTAAGCAATTTTTGGGTGAATGTGTTCTTACTGCTGGGTATTTGATTAATCGTTTACCTCATCGCGTTCTTGAGAACCAAACACCTTATGAGTGTTTGTTTGGTCGTCATCCTAATGCACACACACTCCACCTAGACTAGTTTCTAGGCTTTTCTGATATTCTGCTTTTATTTTAAGTAAACTTGATTTACTTCAATGCTCGCCCATAAAGTTAAATTCGATGTAACTTCGAGTAGTACCTTTTTCTTGATGAATATATCATGCTTCAATGTGATTAGCATTCTTTTGCTTCTTGATCATTCTAAGTTCGCTTATAAACTCTTCAAACTTGTCTTGGAAGTGCTTTAGTGAAAATATCTGCAACCTGGTCTCCAGTCTTCATTGATTTTATCTCTATCTCTTCCTTCAGCACTTTCTCTCGGAGAAAATGATAATGAACTTCGACATGATTTGTTCTAGCATGAAACACAGGATTCTCTGCTAACTTAATAGCAGATAAGTTATCACAGTATAATGGAACCGAGTAATCGACTTCTTGATGAAGGTCCTTCAAAAGTTGCACTAGCTAGGTGCACTCTTGTGATGCCATTGCTGCTGTTCTATATTCGGCCTTTGTACTTGATAGAAAAAATGTCGGTTGTCTTTTGTTGCACCACGACACTGCTCCTGAACCGAGTGTGAACACATATCCTGTTGTCAGAGCGGCGAGTGTCTAGGTCTCCAACATAATCAGCATCACAATAACCCTCAAGCCTGCACTCTACTCTCTTATTGTAAAATATCCCATGATCAATTGTTCAATTGACATATCTCAATAATATTTTGATTATCTCCACGTGAACCTTTTTGGGATTCTGCATGAAACTGCTAACAACTCCAATTGCATAAGAAATGTCGGGACGAGTCAAAGTTAGGTAGATTAAACTACCCACAAGTTGTCTGTACATTGTCATGTCTTCTTATTCTTTTCCCTTCTGTGAGTTCAGTTTAACATTAGCCTCCATCGGTGTTGTCATAGGCTTGAACTCTTGTAGCTCAAACTTCTCTAGCAACACTATGGCATATCTCCGCTGACTGCAAAATAAGCCATCTTCTCTTTTTTTGACTTCAAGTCCAAGAAAGTGCTTTAGCTCTCCAAGTTCCTTCATTTGGAACCTTATGGATAGATTCATTCGAGTCTGGTTGATTTCTTTTTCATCATCTCCAGTCACGATCAAGTCATCAACACAAACTAGTACAATTGCTAATTTTCCGTCTTACTCCTTGACAAACAAACTTGAATCTAACAGAGTGACAGAGTATCCGCATTGGAGTAGAAATTCTTTAATCTTCCCGTACCAAGCTCGAGGCGCCTGCTTCAGAGCGTATAGGGCTTTCTTGAGCTTATAGACATAGTTTGAGTTTTTTCACTCAAAACCTCTAGGGTGCTCAATGTAAATCTCTCGATCAAGCTCTCCATGTAAGAAAGCATTCTTCACATCTAGCTGCCACATTCTCCAAGACTTACTAGCTGCAAGGGGTAAGTGATTCTAGCTCAACTGTACACTTTTTACCCCTGATTTCCTTAGTCATTTGAGGCATTTTTACTCTGGGAGGTTTGGTTTTATGCTCGGTTTTGTCTCAATTTTGTTCATTTAAGTCTATAGGAGGTGGAACCAACCCCGGAGCCGAAGTGGGACGAAAAGGTGAAAAATCGGGTCAAAGGATGGAAGCAGTAGCATATCAGGGAGAAGCCGTTAGTTCACGTTCATGGCGACCGCGAACTATAACCGCAAGCCGTGAACAACCAGGCGTCTAGGGACTTTTTGCTTTCACTGGACTCAAGCTAGTTCACGGTCGTAAAGATCGTGAACCCAAACAACATACCGTGAACTGGATTATTGAGACAACTCTGGGATCACAGTCCATGCCTTGAGTTCACGACCGTGATGTGAGCCCGACCTAGGTTCAAAAGGGGTTTGAGCTGAAGGAGAAAAGGGAGAGATCTAGTGTGAGAAACTTCTACTTCTTCAGATTTCTAGAGTGAGAAAGTGATGAATCAAAGAAGAGAAGAAGCTAGGGTTTCATCTTCAAGCAAGGTTTTGGGGATTCCTTCCCCAAAGGAGGATATTTTCAACACAAGAAGGAAAGCTAGTATCTCCATGATGGTTTTCATTCTTCTCTCTTATGATTTCCCTTCACTTGGGTGTTTGTAAACCCTAACTACAATTATGCGAATGTTTGTATGGATTGAATGATTTATGTGTGGATGTGTTTTAATATGAATTTTGAGGTATTTTCATGGTAAATTATGCGGTGTGTTTGCCTATCAATCTATCTGCCATTCTAACCTAGGTAGAGAGAAAACCCCCTTTCTTTCAAAGAGGATTGTAAAGGTGGGTTTTCTTAGGCAAATCTTGTCTCCTGTCTATGTTAATGTAGGGCAGCCCTCTTTGTTCGTATTAGCACCTAGGGTTGGTTTTAATTCGGCCGTCCGAACTCCGGTTCGATGGTGAAGTCTTGGCAACCCTTAGTCAATAGGTCAAGAGAGCTACTTTGGTGGCTTGAATCGAATTCCATTGACCTAGAGATCGAGAGAGTGGTGTTTTTCCACTTGTTGCACTTCCCTACGGTTTACAACCTCCTTACAACACGTGTCCATTCGATCCGACAAGTCATAATTGCTAGCTAGGGGGAGCAACACCCGGGTGAAGCCTTCTCAATTAATGTCAAATCCATTTACTTTTCAAACATTTTAACTATAGATAGTCGTTGCTACCAATAACCAATCGCTAGATAATGCTACAAACAATCGAAGTAGGGGTACATGGACCTGCCCGAGTCGACATTTAAACATACTTGCCCTATATTGCACCAAATTAAGGTTTATACTTGGGACTTAATTGGGAATTATATTGTGATATCCGGGACGAGTCAAGTTTTTGGCGCCGTTGCTGGGGAGTAAACGATTCATTATTTTGAAAAGATTGTTTGGTGTTAATCTAGCTTTTACTTTTTGCTTTTGTGTTTGTGAATCGTGCTTGTGTTAGACGAGTTGTGGTTCTTTTGAGTGTGTGTAGGGAGGTGTATGACCCGGAGTAATCCGACACCTTTGGCGCAACTGGATGAGAATAGCAACCACACTCTCCGACTCCTGGCTTGTGAGAGTGAACTGGCGGAGACAAGAAGAAGGGGGTGGTTCGGGCTCATTTGACACTTTTTACCCCCGGTTTGCTTAGTCGTTTGAAACATTTTTACTCCGAGAGGTTTGGGTTTACGCCGGGTTGTGCCTTGTTTTGGTGTTTTTCAGACTTTTGCAGGAGAAACCAACCCTGGAGGCGAAAGTTGGACGAAAGGGCGAAAGATCAAGTCAAACGGTGGAAACAACAACAGTTCATGGTTTGGGCTGTGAGTTCACGGTTACTAAGACCGTGAACTAGAGGCGATCCCCGCTAACTAAGACCGTGAACTCAGACCATTTCCCATGAACTGGGATAAGTGATGCGGCGCGTTTCATCGTTGGTTCACGGTCTAGGCTTTTAGTTCACGACCATGAACTAAGACTGTGAATTGAGCCCGATCTGGGTATAAAGGAGGTTGAGCCAAAGGAGAAAAGGCGAGACCTAGTGTGAGAAAATTCTTCTTATTCAAATTTCTAGAGTGAGAAAGTGACAAACCAAAGAAGAGGAGAAGCTAGGGTTTCATCTTCAAGCAAGGAATTGGGAATTCCCCCCCCCCCCCCCCCCCCCCCCCCCAAACGTAGGATCTCTTCAACACAAGGAGCAAGGCTAGCATCCATTTGATGGTTTCCCTTCTCTCTCGTGTTTTCCCTTCTGCTAGCATGGAGTAGTCCCTTCTTTCACTTGGGTGTTTGTAAACCCTAGCTACAATTATGTGAATGCTTGTATGGATTGAATGATTTGTGTTTTATGTGAATGTGGAGGTATTATTCATGAATGATTGTGTTGTGTGAAAGCCTATCAATCTAATTGCCATTCTAACCTAGGTAGAGAGAAAACCCCCTTCCTTTCTTTGAAAGAGGCTTGAATGCTAGGTTTTCTTAGGAAATTCATTATCTCCTAGTTAGGTTAATGTAGGGCAAACCTCCTATTTCGTATTAGCACCTAGGGTTTGGTTGTGGGTGGCCCTCCGAACAGCGATTCGAGGGTGAAGTCTAACCAATCCTTAGTCGATAGGTCGAGAGAGTCGCGTTGGTGGCTTGTATCGTATCCCCTTTCCTCGACCTAGAGACTAAGAGGGCGGCGCTTGGATACTTGTTACACTTCCCTACAGTTTACAACCCCCTCACAACACACGCCCATTCGATCCGACAAGTCGTAATTTCTAGCTAGGGTGAGCAACACCCGGCTGAAGCCTTTTCAATTAGTGTTAAATCCATTTATCTTTGAAAGCACTTTAGCTTTAGATTGTTTTTTCACCAAAAACCCACCACTAGATAATGTTACAAACAATTGAAGTAGGGGTACATGAACCGGCCCGGGTCGATATTTAAACATTCTTTCCTTGTACTGCACCTGGTTAAGTTTTATACTTGGACCTTAATCAGGAGTTTGAAAGTGGTTCATTCGGATTGAGTCAGTGGGATAACGACAAGTTGTCCCGAAGAAGAAGTTGTAGTTGAGGAAGAGTTTGATTACAAAGAGGAAGGAAGTGAAGCTCATATGGCAGCTAATCAACATGCTTTAGGTGGAGCGACCGCGGAGGAGCAACCAAGGACCATGGGATATTATATGTACCCACGGGCGGCGGATATTGAACCCGCCATTTGATATCCGCCCGTGGCCGCCAATAATTTCGAGATCATGCTCGCCCTCGTCACCATGATCCAAAACAATGCACTGTTTCATGGGATTAGCAATGAGTCTCCAAGGGAGCATGTATTTCTGAAGTTCATCGAACTGACAGGGATTTTGAAGATCAATGGTCTTCCCGAGGATAGGATGTTTTGAAGTTGAAGCTATTCCCCAACTTTCTTGCGGGGAATGCATCTCGGTGGCTCAACAATAGACCGACCCTCTTGATCGCCTCGTGGGATGACATGCTCAACAAGTTTATGACTCGATATTTCCCACCTTCAAAGATGGAGGAGTGGTGCAAGAAGATCACCCACTTTAAGCAAGAGGAAGATGAGACTTTGAGGGATTCTTGGGAAAAGTACTCTGACTTCTTCCTCCAATTCCCACATCATGGATTCGAGGATATATTTTGGATTAGGACCTTTTATGGAGGTCTCCACCAAGACTACAAGATCATCATTGATTCCTTATGTTAAGGGAAATTGATGAACATGACTCCACCCCAAGTGACCGAGTTGCTAGAAGATATGGCAAGTAATGGGTATGATTGGAGTTTGACGAGAAGTGGAAAGAGAAGCACCGCAAGAGTAGTGCAAAGTATAAGAGAGAGTCCCCCGCTTGAAGCTAAGATTGATAGGTTGATTGATGCATTCCTAGAGGAGAAGGCGCCTGATTGGTGTTCGAGTACCAACCACGAGATTTCATAGTGTCAAATGATGAAGGAGTCAGCACCCCTGATTAGCAAGTGAGTTTCATCGCCAATGCTAGAGGGAACAACCCCTATAGCAACACTTACAACCTGGAGTGGCGAAATCATCCCAATTTCGCTTGGTCCTCTCCTACCTACGCATGACCCCCAGTTTCCAAGGACTGACGAGAAATTATCAACCAACGCCTACTTTCATTCAACAAAGGCTGCAATCCCAAGGATCTAACTTCCAACAACCGTTCCAAGCTCAAGGTGGTCAAGGGTTCCAACAAACCGATAAGTTTTCAAAACTTGAAGACCTAGTGAGCACATTCGTGAGCACGATCACTCAAAAGTTTGAGAAGATTGAGCAATTTATAGATGTAGCAAAAATAAAGTTTACTTCGGTTGAGGCGAGATTGAGGAGCCATCAAGCAAGCCTTCAAAACTTGGAGGTGCAAATTGGTAATCTTGCCGAGATCCTCACCGAGAGACCAAGGAGGACCCTACCCTCTCAAACTATTGCCAACCCCAAAGATCAAAATGTCGGTTGAAATTGCAATTCTTTTGAGGAGAGGGAAGGTGACCCCGAAGGTTGTTCCTAAGGAAGTAACCGAAGAGGAGAAGACTCCTCCAATGGCCAATGATCAAGAGTGGAGAAACGGAAGAAGAGCCTAAGAAGGAATTGCTGACTGCACCACACTTGGCTGAGTACAAGCCTCCTTTTCCTTTCCCCACGAGGATGCACAAGGAACGATTGGAGGCAGCATCTGGTGGATTCATGTAGATGCTCAAGAAGCTCCCCATCACCATTCTATTGTTTGAGGCCATGGTGCACATGCCGAGGTATGCCAAATACATCAAAGTGCTTCTTGCCAAGAAGCCAAAATATGAAGACATCGCCAATGTCACCTTAGGCGAGGAGTGCTCCGCCTTCATCCTCAACAAGTTTCTAAAAAGCAACCGGATCCAGGTAGTTTTACTATACCTCTTTGCATCTGAAATCATCATATAGAAAACTCCTTGGCTGACTTAGGAGCAAGCATTAATGTGATGCCTTACAAGCTTTTTAGGAAGTTGCATTTGGGTGAATTAAAGACCACTAGACTTAGAGGTATTATGGAGGACGTCCTAGTGAGAGTTGGCAATTTCATTTATTCGACGGATTTTATTATCCTTGATATCAGTGAAGATGCATATATGCTACTCATACTAAGGCACCCCTTACTTGCCACCGCCAAGGCCTTAATCGATGTTAATGAGGGAACTCTGGTTTTGAGAGATGGAGAGGAGCAACTCACTCTTTCAATTGATCCTAAGGCTAAGAATGACGATGTGTAGGAAATGGACTCGAATGGTATGATTGGAAGTGGAGGTGAGTCGCTCAAGTCAAACTTCGCTAGTGGTTGTGTTCCATTTGACGATGAGGTGCAAGAAACCAAGGCGGGTACTAAGCCCGAAGGAAAGACGAAGGGAGTGTGGAGGGATAAGCTGAACCCGACTTATTCCCGACCAAAAGATAAGGATAAGGCGAAAGTGCCAAACCAAGAAGGCTACCCTATGGAGCTGAAGTTGGGAGGTGACATATCTCGTCCCGAGACTGTGGCAGATCCACTCTTTCTGGCTTCGTTCCCTCAAGCATGATAGATCCGCAACGTCGAGCTAGTTACATTAAACTAGCGCTTGTTGGGAGGCAACCAAACGACGGTTTGTTTTCTTTTCCTTATTTTTCTCCTTCTGTGTTTGTGTGAAGAGTTCAAGTGTTAGAATAGGTATCATCTTGGCAGGTCTGTGTGTTTGCATGTTTCGGGATGTGTTATGATTCGATTAGGGGCACGGTTGAGTAGATCGAGTCAAATTTTTTGGAAATGCCCTATTTTAACTCAGTTCACAGTTTCTCCTTCTAGACCGTGAATGAGGGCGAGTCTAGTAGTCTTTGAAACTCACCGTTTTACCTGAGTTAATGGTGTGGGAGTTATGTTCACGGTCTTAGCAACCGTGAACTGGCCTCTCAGATCATGAACTGCGGGATCGACCTATAAAAGGGGTGTGAAGCCCTCATCTTCACTTTACGCTGTCTCCCTCGCCGGAATACTCTGAAAATTGCCGAAAAATTGGGATTTCCTGCCGTTCTTGGTCGATTTCGACAACTTCCAGCCAACCAAACCCAAAACCAAACACTGACCCAGTCTTCTCGCGTTCGGGAGCACCTTCGCCAAAGTTTAGGGGAGGTTAGGCTCCAATTTTTTCTGGTGAGGCGATTTCGGCCGAGCTTGTGGCGAGATTCCAACAAGGCTCCGACAACGCCCCTCCGACCATTTTTTCGTGGATCTTTCGAATCCCTCACCCTCTCTTCACTTCCCCCTTCAATCTTACTTGAGTCTCCAGGTTTGTTTTTCACTTTTACATTGTCAATTTTTGGAGAATCGGACTAGGGTGAAGGTGAGGGGAGTTTGCGATTTAATTGAATAAATGTTGAGATTGGGCGAGGGGTTAGTTGATTAATGTTAAAGGAATGTTTCATGTGGATTTTATGAGCTTAATTGAGCCTTGGTGGCATGATTTGGGTATAGGTTGTGATTAAGTGTGGAATTTGCCCACCAAGTTCATTATGTTTGAATTCATTTGTTGTGAATGGTGTTTAGAAGCCATCGAGGCGTGGTATGGATTTGGTATTATGTTGTGATAATCCATGAATAACCTAGAACCATGCCTCGATGAGCTTTGTGTGCACTTGAGCTTAAATTGCGAAATCCGGTCTTGTGAAAAGCCTTCAAAGGCATAGGACCTTAGTGGAATCCTAAGTGTGGGGGAATTCTTTTCTCCCCGTGGACGCGAGATTGACTGATATGTCCATGTATTGTGTATGTTTTGGATGTTTTTGCAGGATGATTAACACGGATCACGCGTATGTTCACTACCTGGTGAACTATGAGAACTATGGTGCAAAATTCCAACAGTGGAGGTACAGTGAGGTGGGGCCTCATTGGGTGTTGGACCTAGACATGTTAAACATATTCAGGTGTCGGGTAGTGATGTTAGGGGTGCTCAGTCATCCTAGTGGCGCCGCCTCTTGGCAATTGAAGAGCTCATCTACTGCAATCTCTGCGTGGACTTCTACTCCACCTTCTCCCATGTCATTCCAGGGAGCAAGTGGAGTTGCCTGTACGTGGAGTTCATGTTGGGGGGTGAGCAGCGTGTACTGTCTTATAAAGGCTTTTCCCCAGACATGGGGCTCGACCTCACACTCATGACGATGACGGAGAGAGAGAGAGTACCTAGCACACTTCCACTACTAGGCAGCCTTCTAGGCCATCTGTCGCCTAGAGCACCAGGGCGACGAGTTTAAGGGCTCCAACACCAATGCAGTGAAGCTTCGGATGCCGTGGAGGATCCTGCACACACTTCTGACAAATTCCATCATCCCCAGCCTGATCACAAACAGAAGGTTGATAGCCCTCCATACCCTTAACCGCCCAGCAGAGCCACTCCATCTAGGATCAGTGGTTGCCACCACCTTCACCAGATGCGAGGGGCAGGATCGAGTTGACACGATGCATCTGGGCGGCATCATCACGAGGATATCCCGCCACTTCGGGGTTGATGTGACGGGATGCTCCCTCATTGGCGATACTGAGCCATTACCGGTGGAGACTCTCTACAACATGAAGTTGGTGCTCGAGGGAGAGCAAGGTATTGAGTTCCTCGAGGGAATCCAACCTTCGCCCTCTCTTAGGCCACAGGTCGACCTTGCTCTAGTGGAGCCTAATACATAGGTTCCTCCTCCAGAGCAGCCACCACCGGCTCACCGCACCACCACCATAAGCAATATCATCATCATCATCATCCGGAGCCGGACCATCCTCCTCTGGAGCTCACCTCGAGCAGCAAGTGGATCACCTCGAGGAGCAGTTTGTGGGGGTCACCACTCAGCTCGGTCGATCCACCGACCTCCTAGAGAGGAACGCTTGATGCCAGAACCGATTTATTTTGCCCCACTTCTCCACTTTCAAACTCTGAACTCTGTTTATTTTTATTTTTTCTTTCTTTAGTATGTGAACTAGTAACTTGTGAGTTATTTCCTTTGAATCGTGATGTGAAACTTTGTTATGTGTAATAACCTCGCCTCGAGCGAGAATGTGCGTGTGTTTGTCTTTCATTTTGTTTTCCCTTTGAAGCTCAAACATCCCACCTTGGGAAATTCTCCAACTTTCATTCACCAAGCCATGCGGAAACATCGTTCTACCTCCGATTTTACGCTATTAAGGGCAATGTCGAGCTTAAGTGTGTGTGTGTGGGGGAGGGGGGGGGGGGGGGTAGTTTATTATTATAATTGTGTGTGGTATTGAATTCTTGGAGCCTTGATGTATGCCCAAATTTGAAAATTTTGAGGGCTCCAAGCAATGCATGATCAAATGGTCGGTTGGGGGGTAATTCTCGTGTTTATTTGGCATTGATCTTGAATTGTTGCATGTGATCGAGTGCATCCTATTATGATGATTGAGAGTGCATTAGGTTTGTGCAAAATCTTAGTTCTCATGTGTGCTTTAATGAATGGATGTCTTGACTTGGTTACTCCTTGATTACAATTGCCATGCATTGAATTTTTTGAATTGGAATAGATGATTGGGTGGCTAGGTAACCATGTGAGATTTGTGCCGATCGTCTTTTTCATGTGTGATAGATCCCTCTCGCCATGGTGTGTAACATTCACCGTTTTCACTAGTGAGTATGATGGAGGCATATGATTAGTCCACGCCCAAAAGTTGATTGTCCCAAAATATATTATCCCCTAGTCAATCCCTTTGAGCCGTGTGACTTTGGGGGTCGTTCTAATGTTAGGAGCTTTGTGCATGTTGAGCTTAATGGTGATTGAAAGAACGACCCATCATCCTTTCTTTGTGTCAAAGTGTGAGTCATCCTTGTGTCTCGGAGTATATTGAACCAAAGACCATGGGCTCTATATGGCCCCACGGGCGGTGGATATTGAACCCGCAATGAATAAGATCAAGGACCACTTTCAAGTATTACGAGCTTTAAGTATTTTGATGAAGTGACTGTCGTTGTTTGATTGTGCTTATGATTGATGATATGTGCTTTGTTTGAGCTATGTTTGAAGTGAATATGTATGAGTTATTATTTACTTTAAAGTTTTACAAGTAGGAGTTATTATTAAAGTTTAAGAAACAAGTTCTTTTTTTTTTAAGAAGTACCTCACCTTCAAAGGAGGTGAAATAGTTCTAAATGTTTTTAGTCACTAGCGCCAGTTCGTTGCCGTAAGATTTTGAGATAAGAGTAGTAGTATGCTCTTGATACTTTTAAGATGAGCAACAGTTATGCTCTTGAGATATTTTAAGATGAGCAGCAGTTATGCTCTTGAGAATTATGGAAGAAGAGCCGTCCACGATAAGGTTAAGTTTAAGGAAAGCCTGGATGGCTTCTCATACGTATGAGTTGGCAACCGGACTAGCTAGTGAGGGATCCCAGTGTTAGTCAAATATTAAGTTGAGATTTGAGCTTTAAGAATAAATTTTAAAGAATGGAAGTACCATCCACTAGTTTAAGTTAAGTTCTTAAGTAAGAAGTACTAGAGATTTCAAACATAAGGGCGTAGACTAACCCCCAACTCACTCACCAAATTGTAGAGGAGGAGATCATAACCAACCAGTCTGTAACCAGCAAGCTAGAGGAGCTCAACACCACCGTGGCTGAGGGATGTCAAGCCAGGTGTCAGAGTAAGCATCGGAGAACTTCTTAAGCTATTAAGACTTTGTGGTTATGACTTTAAAACTGGAGATTCGTTTCTTTTGTTTCTTCTAAGAGTATGATTTAAGTTTTGCCCACTTGTTGAGGGCTTTGCTTTGAGATATTAAGATGTTTGAGATTGGGTGTTTTATTTAAAGTTATGTTATTTGAAGTTTTTGAATATACCCCGGGTTAGAAATGTTTTTTTCCAAGTTCCAAGTAGTGGGATGTTTTATCGCCCATGCTAGAGGGAACAACCTACAACCCGGGGTGGCAAAATCATCCCAATTTCTCTTGGTCCTCTCGTACCAATCCAAGACCACCAGGTTTCCAAGGACTGACGGGAAATTATCAACCAAGGCCTACTTTCAGTCAACAAAGGCCGCAATTCCCATGATCTAACTTCTAACAACCGTTCCATGCTCAAGGTGGTCAAGGGTTCCAACAATCCGATAAGTTTGCAAAACTTGAAGACCTAGTGACCACCTTCGTGAGCACGAGCACTAAAAAATTTGAAAAGATTGAGCAATTTATGGATTTAGCAACAACAACATTTATTTCGGTTGAGGAGGGATTGAGAAACCATCAAGAAAGCCTTCAAAACTTGGAGATGCAAATTGGTAATCTTGCAGGGATCCTCACCGAGAGATCAATAGGGTTGGTTGTAATTCGTCCGTCCGAACTCCGATTCGAGGGTGAAGTCTTGGCAACCCTTAGTCAATAGGTCAAGAGAGCTAGTTTGGTGGCTTGAGTCAAATTTCCTTGACCTAGAGACCGAGAGAGTGGTGTTTTTCCACTTGTTGCACTTCCCTACGGTTTACAACCTCCTTGCCACACGTGTCCATTCGATCCGGCAAGTCATAATTGCTATCTAGGGGGAGGAACACCCGGGCAAAGCTTTCTCAATTAGTGTCAAATCCATTTACTTTTCCAAAAACTTTAACTATAGATCGTCATTGTTACCAAAAACCAATTGCTACATAATGTTACAAACGATCAGTACATGGACCGACCCAGGTCAACATTTAAACATACTTGCCCTATTTTGCACCCAATTAAGGTTTATACTTGGTCCTTAATTGGGAGTTTTATTGTGATATTCGAGACGAGACACAAAGAGAACACAGACAATTGTGATCTTGGCAACTGGGCTAAACGTTTTGTCATGGTCCAACGCATATTGTTGAGAAAATCCACGAGCCACCAATTGAGCCTTGAAACGCTCAATTGATCCATCTGATTCGGTCTTAACTTTGTAAACTCATTTGCAGGATATGATTTTAACATTTTCAGGCTTTGGTACAAGCTCCCATGTTTGATTTTGCTCAAGGGATTGAATCTCTGGTTTCAAAGTGTTTCTCCATTCACCATGTTTTGCCGCTTCTTCATAAGATGTTGGTTCTCTCACGTCAATATCTTCTATCATGGCTACATTGGCAAATTTGAGATTTGGCTTTCTAGCCCTCTTCGACCTTCTGAGCTCTTGTTGAGCATAAAAATATGATCCAGTTGGCTAAGTCGTTCTTCTTCTATGAGTGGCTGGTGAACTCCACTCTTCCAAGGACTCTTGCCTTTTCAGGAGAGTGAGTTTGACCACCCACATAAATTTCACCTTATTTAGTTTCTGCAATTTCACCTCTTCCTCACTAGACCTCTCTAGCAACCTCTCCTTCATCTCCTTTGAGTCTGGAAGTAGGATTGCTTCTGGTGAGCACCAAGAGTTTGCTTCGTCAAACACCACGTCGTGTGATGCATAATAGTTTCATGTTCTTGGGTCGCAACATCGCCATCCTTTCCATTGATTGTCATAGCCCACAAATATGCGCCAGATTGCCTTTTTATCAAGCTTGCTTTGAGCATGGACCGGTACAAACAAATAGCACACACAACCAAATACTCGGAAATGGCTGACGTTGGGCTTTAAATTCCACAATTTCTCATAGGGTGATACAAACCCCAACTTTGGCTGAGGTGGTCTGTTAACGACATGAGCAACAGTCTTCATGCATTCTGCCCAAAACATGGGAGGAACATTTTTTGCATGTAGCATGCTTCTGAAAATTTATGCCAAGTGATGGTTCTTCCTCTATGCTACTGTATTTTTTTGTGGAGTACCTGGGCAGGAAACTGATGTCGTTTTCGGTTTTGCTTGAGAAAATTTGTGAATATGATTGAGTTGTACTCTCCCATATTGTCTGTACGAAGACACCTGATCTTTTTAAAAACTTCGCCTTTGACTAGTTTTTTGAACATTTTGAACTTGTCAATTGCCTCAGATTTTTCTTTCATGAAGTCAAACCAGACATATCTTGAGAAGTCATCAATGAAAGTAATCATGTACTTCATTCCAGACACTATGGTCTGCTTCACTGGTTCCAACACGTCTGAATGGACAAGTTCTATAGGCATTTTAGACTTGAACTTTGAGTCTTCATAGGGTAGTTGATGAGCTTTCCCATACTAGCATCCAGCACATACGATATCGTCATGGATATCAAGTTGAGGAAGTCCTTTTAGCATGGAGGTCTTCATCATCACCTTGAGCTTCTGATAGCCAATGTGTCCAAGACGAGCATGCCATAAGGTTGTCGTCTCATTCCTTCTTGTTTTGTCACATAAGCAGCTTCTGCTGACAGTACATAGACAGACTCCAGCTTTTGCCCTTGCATGAACGGATTAGAAGTTGGTTGTAAGCTTCGATACAACTTCACATCTTTGGGACCGAATACCACATAATTACCAGATAATGAAAATTGTGATACTGACATCAGATTCTTTCGCATTCCAGGGATATGGTAAATGTTTACAGCTCCACTTGTTGATCGCCAAACCGAGGAGTAATAAGTGTCTCGCCGATGTGGGTGATTGGCAGTTTAGAGTTGTGGCGGTGACAACCACTCGTCCACCTTTGTACTCAGACACGTTTGACAACTTATGTTCATCACCCGTCATGTGATTTGAAGATCCCGAATCCATAATCCAGTCATTTTCATAATCAATGACATACTTATCCACTGACATAAGCACTAACTCTTCAGTGGTTCCGTTTGGAGCTTTCTTTTCAAAGGATTCTTGAAAGTCCCATTCATCATCATTCACCTTGGAAGAAGTTGCAACATTTCCTTCTTCCTTTTTATGCCAGCAATCTTTGGCTAGATGACCTTTCTTGTGGCAAATTTAGCAATTGCCATTTTCTCGATCATTCTCCTTCCTGTCATTTTCCTCACCACCCTTGTTACGATGGTTGTAATTTTTTTGGGCTCCCCCTCAATAGTTGCCCCCTTTCTTGTTCCACTTTTGGTTCTTCTTGAACCCCTTTTGGACACTTGTCGATGCAAGATCCTTCTCTCTACTATTAGAGTCTTTACTTTTGCTGAACAGCGCCTTCTCCTCTTTCTTGATTGACGCCTTTGACATCTTGTCATTGATATTTTCTTCATTTGCTAGAAGATTCTCCAACTCAGCCAGGGTTGGCTCCTTTGACCACCCTCTTGTTTCGGTCACTATGCCCTTAAACTCCGGCCTCAAGTCACGAATGATAATTCTTCTTGTCCGAGCTTCCGCAATAGGATTTTTGGAATCCAGTTTTGAAATTTTGGCATAGACATTTTTTACTTTGTTAAAATATTGACCAATGGTCAATGTTTCTTGGGATAGTGACATCAATTCATTCTCCAATCTTTGGAGTGTTGCCTCATTGTTCCTGGCGAAGATTGTGGAGAGAGTATCCCAAGCTTCATTGGGAGATTGATTTCGTTGATGCAAGGCATGAATTGGTCTTCTGTCGTGACTGCAAAGATGTACATGATCTTGTCTGCCTTTTGCTTCCATTCCTTTGGCAACTTCTCATCAATTGGTGGTGGGACAATGATAATTTCCCAAAGCCTTTGGCCTCTGAGATACAACTCCATACGGGTGCTACAACTTTAGTAGTTGGTCTCGTTCAAATTCTCCATAGTGGTAACTGAGAAACCCTCAATCTTCTTACTTGGTAACTTCTCCAAGTTCTCTATTTCAGTCTTCCTGAAATAACTGCAGTCTCTGACCGCTTGATGGGGATTTCGTCACGAATGGCTCTTGGTTGATCTAGTTCTAATAACACAACAGAAGGAATCCCTTTTCTGATGTGGAAGATCACTCGAAGCCCCAACCGCAGAGCATACGAGGAAATAACCTTGACTCTGATACCACTTGTTGGAAATAAAACACTTTATTTCCTTGACTTCTTGATGGGAACGTTGGGGTTAGGGAGTTTTGGTCTTTCTAATTTGAGAATGGGAGGAATGGAAGGCAAAAACTTGTAGGAAGGGAAGAATTGAAAACTTATGATTATTGCTTGTTCCTTGTCTTCTACTTTATACGAACATCTCAACAAAAAATCTGCACCTCCTCCAATACCCTTCTGGTTCTCCTATTTTCAATTACTTTAATCACTCATTATGCAACCAACCCAATTAATGCACAATGTACAAACTACCACATAAGACACACACACTCCACGAGACCTCATAAAAGCCAATTACTTAGGATTTGAGATAGCACATCACCAATGAGAACTTCAATTTTAAGCAAGTCTTGGGATGGACCGGAATCAAGAGCAACAATCTAGCTTATGAAGGTAAAGAAGAGTTTGTTGGGAGGCAACCCAACAATGGTTTGATTTCTCTTTCCTTCAATTTTT